>OY282522.1:21431666-22863333 GCA_958296335.1 Urtica urens | reverse complement strand
GTTAAATCAACACAAAAATTATGTAAAATTAACATCAAAGGTAAAATTGGAGATGGCATGGATATATGTATGTTATTCCTATGAGAAATTTCATTTGGTAGACCAAAAAACGTTAAAAATATCCAAATTTGACTCATCTTGTTAAAAAAAATCTAAAATTGGACTTTAGACTCAAAATTGGACAAAAATACCCTTCAAATCATTTATAAAATTTATTAAAGGTTTCAATCTCATTTTTAGCTTCAAATCCACTCAAATCTACCATAAATCCATTGAAATCAATTAAAATTATCGAAATAATAAGTATGTTACTTCATTATCTATGTTTAAATTATTTTTTGATTATTTTTGGTGTTAAAATTGTATTTCGATCGGAATAAAATAAGTTCGTAAAAAATTTGGCTATTTTTGTACGATGATTTTGGATGAAAGCCATCGTAGACCATCGTACGATGATCGTATGCCATCGTACGATGATCGTATACCATCGTACGATGGGTTACGACATCGTATGATGGTGTACGATGACTTTCATCTAAAACCATCGTACAACAATATTCTAATTTTTGACGAACTTATTTTTTCGATCGAAAAACTATTTTAACACCAAAAACAAAACAAAAAATGATTTAAACATAATTAATAAATTAATAGACCCATTATTTCGATGATCTTAGGTGATTTTAACGGATTTATGGTGGATTTGAGTGATTTAGAAGGTAAAAATGAGATTTAAACATTATAAATGAGCTGAACGGTATTTTTGTCCGATTTTGAGCGTAAAATTCAGTTTTAAATATTTTAAAAAAATGAATTTAATGTGAATATTTTTATAATTTTTAAGTATATAAAATAAAATTTCTCATTCCTATTCGCCCCCCCCCCCCCCCCCACGTTCTCGACATATAAAAGAATTTCAGAAAAGAGCGGTATAAATAAGTGAGTTGATCTCTAGTTTCGAAAAGCTAGTTAGCATCAAACTATAATTGTTATTCTTTTCTTTAACTTAACCAGTTAGCACCAAATGAGCTCCGATAACTTTTTTTCTCGTATCTCAAATAAGATAAGTAAGATTTTCTCCCGTAAACACCAAATTTCCTGCCTAAATAATACTTGGTTACCTTTCATTCAACGTGGGTAGGAATAAGGGGCAATACAAAAAGCGTCCGAATTTTTGTTATCTTATTTTAAAGGACTCCCTTTTTAAAAAATAAGAATATTATTATGTATTTATTTTGTATATAATAAAAAGCACTTATTCCATATGTATTTTTGCTGTAAAAACCAACTCGGTCCGAATGAAATTTAAGAGTCCCCACAAACCATAAGAAGATATTAGATTAGAGATTTTCCTACATTATTCATGTTCTAATATATCGGTATATATCATGTCCCCCTTTCAAATTTCTCATAGTTCATGGCTGATATTCTTGTAAGTTTGAGTGGATATGGTACAAAGCGTTTAGCATTTAGTGGCACAGACGTCCTTACCCAAGAGAAACGCTTATAAGTTGGCCTAATGATTCCAAATATATCATCAAACAATAATGTTCTCTATAAAAGTTCTTTACTTATTCGAATTATAGGTATATAGAGAGTGATTGATTTTAAAGTTAAAGGTGCATATAGTTAAACATAGATATATGCGTCTACAAAGTTTTATAAGAAAGGGAAATGTAGGACAATATTGTGTACAAAAGGGAAGAAATAAAATTCCTAATAACATTTGAATTTTCAGGAAAAAGCTACATGATCAGCGAAGCTAGCTAAATTTTGATTTTTTAACATAGTGAGATTATTAACTAATAACACATCATAACATCTTTATTTCAAAAAAGAAAAAGAAAAACATCATTACACACAAACACATATATAATTTATATATATAGTTAGGGTTTATATATGGTTTATATATATATATATATATATATATATATATATATATATAGTTACTTAGTTAGGGTTTGCGGATTGGTGCGGTTTGGAGAGTGGTGGTTGAATGGTTTAGGAACTTCGTGGACAATTTTTTTATTATACTACAATGTGTCTGTCATATGTGTACATTGTGATAACCAATCTGCTATTGGTAGAACATATAGTCTAATGTATAGTTGTAAGTCTATGCATTATCCGTCGACGATATAATACGATTAGACAATTTCTCTCTTATGAAATCATACGAGTTGACTATCTTAGGTCCAAAGAAAATATTGCGGATTCGTTAACCAAATGTGGTTAAATATGGACCTAGTAGAGAAGACATCTAAACAAATGAGACTAAAGCTCATGACAAATAAGGCTATAAAGAAAAAAAAACCCAACCATGATAACTGGAGATCCCAAGATCTTGGTTCAAAAGGGACAACCTAATTGTTTATAGCTAAGTGAGGTCATTGTGGGGAAAAACTCTAATCCTATTCCTATGAAAGTGATTTCGTATGTGGTTAAGTTTAGAGCTTTAAATGATTTTGCGAAATTAGATTGTTGAAAATTCGAATGAGTAATGCAAGATTATTCTTGATAAAAGTGATATATTTTGTGGCGTCATCAATAAGTATATTACTATGACATTTTTAATATTAAGTGATATATTTTGAATTTTCATAGAAAGTGATATATTTTGGATTTTTTTAAAAAGTGAAGAATTGTACGACGAGCTTCAAAGAGTACAAAAACACTTATAAGTTTGCTTACAAGTTATGGTTAAATTTCTTCAATGTATTTTTTAGTGGGGTTTATGAAAAGTGCATAGGTAATATAAAGTACAAAAACTCAGTAAATTGACCCTGTTTTGCAAACGTATCTTAGTGCACATGTGACACATGAATTTACGTTTTAATTTTACTTTAAAGCCTTTGTAATATTTTGTTGAATTTTTTGAATTTTGAATATTAAATTCGTGTGAAAATTAACATTAATTTTGTTTTGGCCGAATTTTTTTAATTTTGAATTTTGAGTTTTACTTCAAAATATGCCGGTTATATATTATTTGACATTAGTTCCTACATTAATTGGTTGACTATTAAATCATTTAATATCAAGTAACTAATTATGGTTATTTCCATTTTTATTGCCGAAAATAATGTATTCTCGAACATAATTTTTTTGTTTTATATAAGGAAATTATTAATTGTTAATTATTTTCGATAAATCTTTTATTAAAAATTAAAAATTTTGCCATTAGTTCATCCAATATATTTATAGTCGTAAATTGGCATTCCATTTACAATGATCAGAGTTTTACAACATAAATTTAATGTGAGGTTACAACATTAATTTTTAAATACAACGTATATCGAAGTTTTTTATCGTTAATCAACAAAACACGATTTTGATTTATTTTACTAGATGAAAGAAATTAAAATTTCATACATAAATTTGAAATCAAAATCAAACACGAAAAAGAAGAAGAAAAAAAATAACGAAGGTCATGTTCATGAAAGCTTCACATCCTTCTCCTCCATGAAAACTTCACATCATTTTTCTTCTTCTTCTTCTTCTTCTTCTTCTACATCATTGTCGTCGTGTTCCTGTAGTATTTCGTCATCGTCTGTTCCGTTCAAGTGCCGTAAATGAAGAAAACTATTCTAAAAAAATCGATTTACATGTATCCATAAAAGATTTTAAAAACAAGAATAAATTAGATACATAACATAACATAAATACCTGTTAATCGCCGACCGATTTACGTCGTTGATCTCTATTATTTTTCGCTTATGTTGAACCTCGTTTTTTTTGTTGAAGCTTCACGTTCAACAAAAATGGAGATTGTTGATTTCTGGATTTTTATTTTCGGGATTTTTGATAGAGAAAATTGATTTACAAGTATCTATAAAAGATTTTAAAAATAAAACAAATTAGATACATAACATAAATAAATGTTAATCGCCGACCGATTTACGTCGTTAATCACTACTACTTTTTGCCGATGATGAATCTCGAATTTTTTTGGTGAAGTTTCACGTTAGAAAAATGGAGATTGTTGGTTTCTGGTTTTTTGAGAATGACGAAAATTGTGATTTGAATTTCTCTCTCCAGGAGTCGAATAGTTTTATTTGATTATGTTAATTGAATGCGGTTTTCAAGCTTGATATTAAGTTTATTTAATATTTTCTATTTCTTTTTTTAATGGTGTTAATGGCGTGCAATTATTAGGAGATAAGAATGACGTGTATTTAAGTAAATTGAGTTTTTTTATATTTAATTTACATTTGGGCGGGAACAACATTTTAGACATTTTCGGTATGAAAAAATTGTAAAACAAACTGATGGACATATACACTAATTTCACAAAACGTTGGACAAAACCAAATTAATAAATTTATATAGAATTATTATATACATTGGCCCTATAAAGTATTACAGAGAATATTATGTAATTGGCAAACCGGGTGAAAATAATATATGCGGTACGTTTTTCCGCAAAAAGTATAGTTTTGTAGAGTTCTCCACGTAAATAATTATTGTGTTTCTTTTGGTGTTGTTTCCTTTCCCCTTTATTTAGTATCTTCTATTAGCTCTTGGAGTTTGGCGGTGAAAATGTGTATCTCTAGCTCAACAACAAAAATGTAAAAGAGTATGTCAATAGTTTAAATTCATAAATGATTTTTGTTTTCGGGGTTTCCGTGAAAAAACATATTTATGGCATGACAATAAGTTTATGCTAATAAGTAAAAGAGTTTGGGTTTAACAAATGATCTATCACAACTAATGCACTACTAAAACACAATGGTTGAAACTCCCAATTCTTAGACTGGCCAGTTCAAGCTCTTTGAGGTCTACCCCACGCTTTGATTGGCTTCAATTCAAGCTCTTGAATATATATATATATATATATATATATATATATATATATATATATATATATATATATTATGTTATATGTCCATGATGTTAGTCAAACCTGGCCTACCGGATCGGACGGGCCGGTCCGGTCCGGTAGACCGCTATGGTCCGGTTATTTTAACCGGACCCTTACCGGACCGGACATTCCGGTCCGGTCCGGTAAGAGAAAAAAAATTAAAAAATGTATTTAAAATCGATTTTTTGGTAAAAAAAATAAAAAATATATATAATTTTTTTTTTTTACCGTCGGATCTAAGATCCAACAGTCAGTTTTTTTGTAAAAAAATAAAAAAATAACGGACCTTAACGGACCATCCGGTCCGGTCCGTTACCGCTAACGGACCATCCGGGTCCGTTAAAATGCTTACCGGACCGGACTGTCCGGTTCCGGTAAGCCAGGTTTAATGTTAGTATTGTGAAATATAGTGATAACGTAAATCTTGAATATTTTAAAAGTGACAGACGACCTCCTAGACAGACAAACATGCACCTAGAACCATAATTTATATATGCATCCACCAACTTTACTTACCCATGAAATGAAACCAGATATAATCTGTGTCCCACAAAACCACCAATGCCGAAAAACCACCCTTGCCATACGACCAATGAATTTTTAACTTGTTATTGTATTTTAACAAATTTTTAATATAAATGGCTTGCCAAAAAATTAACGTCCATTTCTTTCTATATAGTATTGAATATGACGAAGTTTTTAAAATAGTTGGACGTATTATATGCTTGGTTTTCAATAATTGTGTCGGTAGATCTCGCGGCTGATCAATAACAAGCCTGGCACATGCATCTTTTTTTTTCTCTCTAATAAAGGTGAAAAACATTTTTTAAACCAAATATATTATTTAGTTAATTCTACTAGTAACATTTACTCTTTATACTATTTAAAAAGAAACATAAAAACTCAAGTTTACTCTTAAAAATATAATCACATTTATCTCTCAATTAGCCAACATAGCTTTTTTTCCTAGTAATAATGTGCTGGTTCTCCTATGACATGAAGCCTTTTGCAAAAAAATTATTAACATTGTTCAAATAAAATTAGAAAAATAATATCTAAGATCCGTGTTACTTGTTTGTTCTATACTATTATGTCAGCACGAATTAAACTGATTTTTTTTGTTCTGATTAGAATATATTATAGGATATCTGAATTTTTATTCTTTGTTGTTCGAGAGAAATTTAAAGCTTGACGTAATAAAGTTAATTTATCGTCGAATTAAATTATTAATTTTAATTTGGTTAATTACGTCGCATTATTAAATGCGTGATACATTGACTATTTTATAATGTTTTTTAGGATATTACTGACATATGTTGAGACATTTAACGCAATATTAATATCGACAGTAAATTAAACAGCATAGAGATATGTTTACTCAGTTCGGCAACTGGCTACATCTGAGGGGATATCTATCTCGGTGAAAGAGTATACTATATGAACGAAACAACAAAGTTATAAAGAGTTTACAAGCGAATTTACAATTCCTAAACCTAAGACTTTTTTTCCGAAATATCACTCGACCTAAGACTCCCCCTAGGTGTGAGCGTCACTCAACTTTTTCACCTCAAACACCCACCGGTGTTTATTCCGAACCTAGGCTCCCCTTAGGAGTGAGCTCTCCTCACTTTTCATAATACACGCACAGTGTTTACAATAAAATATTAGAAGGAAATATACAACATAAAACGCACTCACAAATTTTGTTCTCTTTCAAGCAACAAAACTTTCACACAGCCCTTACATGGTTGAAACACAGTTGAACTCTCCAAACTTAATTTTGTCTTTCGGCGCAATGAAGAGTTAACCCTAAGGGAAGTGTCTACTTCCTTTTATATGAAACAAGACAAAATGGGTGTTCTCAGATCTGGATTCGAGACAGCTGACCCAATGGAAGACAGCTAAATTCCATTAAATAAATAATATACAATACAAAAGCTGTCAGGCGGACATGGCACTCTAACCCGATAGGAGATGTCTTTTGAACATGTTAGAAATATCTTGGACACAAGAATTTTGCCTTAGTGAAAATAGCTAATAAACTTATACTAACAATTATAGTTTTAACCAATCCCTTTACTATGAAGATCTTCATCGATAAATTGGTTTAAGAAACTTGTTGTGTTCGATTTGTACAGAATTTGAAACTGTATATTTTGCGTTGATACGTTAAAAGTGGCGTTAACACAAATATGCCATAGTGAATTTGCAAGTTTAAGTTATATACCTTGATTAATTATTAAAATAGTAAATTGTTTTCACTATGGGAGTATGAATTCTATTGAATATATGCTCTATTACCAAACATTATTATCAAATTTGCTTGTTCGTACTTCAGAATTGATTGATTATCAGTTTATTTAAATTTGCTAAAATAAAAAAAATGTTCAACAAATAATTTAGCTGACTTGAACAACATTCTTAATTAAAAATATTTTTTTTTTTAAATAACAGTACACACGGTCAATATATTATTTTTAATGCGTTTCATCATTTATGGCTAAATTTTAGTTGTCAAAAGGAATTCAATACTAACTGCGATCAAGCTTGAAACTATTGCATAACTTCATTGGATGTTTTGTTTTTAAATTATATATCGACGAAGATGTTTCGTGGGGTCCAAATTATCCAAACTTATCCTACGTTGAAGACCAAGGAAGGTCAGTTTGAACTTTGAAGTATTTTTCATTTCATCGTACAAAATAAAATCGTTTTTTTTTCATCTCACGCACATTATTCTTTTTCCTTCTTTTTATTTTATTTATAATTATTACTATAGTGATCGACTTCATTTCGAGTGTACGGGGGATCAAAACCTAATTAAGGAATCCTTTACGCAAGAAGGAGAAGAGAAAAGAGATCCACAATAAATAGGTAGTCAATCAAGAAATTCAGTTCAAAATTGAACAATATTAATTAAGCTTGTTAAGATCATAAGTGAAAACTAAAAAATTGATTATTACCCACCAATGATTTAGCATGCCCGGGTGTGAGGTGAAATCTACGAGATTTGCAAGATTTCAATCCACGTAAACCGTATAGTCTTATTATCGTTGACTCTTGAAAAAATTATTTATAATTTGTGTATATGATATAAGATTGGAAGTTATAAGCAAAAAAAAAAAAATTTAGTTACGATAAATTGCATCTAATAATTCTCATCAACAAATTATAAAAGTTAGATAATTTCCGACTCATAAAATTACATTGGTGTATTTATCTTCACATGAAAACACTTATATATATATATATATATATATTATATTTTTCAATATTACTTTCTATAAATATATCAATTCCATATCTTCTTCAAATCCAAATCCATTGGATTGAAGGAAGTTCTCATGGGTGCTCTATATATTGATTTAACACTGAATAATTCTTTTCAGACCATATTCATTTATCTGGTCTTCTTCTTGTCCAGGGCTTGATGTTCATTATTTTTAGTAATTTGTTCTCACCACACGCCTCCTTGACCTTGTCACGATTCAAATCCCTTGCCTCTGGAATAAGTAGATGATTACCATTTCCAGAGGACTCATGTTTGCTTCACATTCCGTTGTACCTAGCAAGCTTTGACCGGAGTCTTCTCTTTGTTTTAAAAATTTCTAGAGAAAAAAATCCATGATTTGGCTTTGTTTATTTGTTTGGCCTAACCAGTTTTCATAGAGATTAACACTTGTCAGCAACTCTCTAATCTCCTCAACATTTTTCTTGCAAAAAATAGCACTGTGTCATCCGCAAACATGAGATGAGAAATAGCCATATTTATTATCCAAAAGAAACAATTTGTTTAATCTTTTTCTTTATTTAATGTACATCTTCATATATATTTGCCCAAAACAAATTATTTCTTACTCTGTGGTATCTCTTGTCCAACCATATACATCTAGAAACACCTTTTAAATGTTAATTTTAATTCTTCAAGACAAATACAAGAATATATTTTGCAGAATTATCACATATAATTTCACAAAAATGATAATTAATTCTCGTGACTCAAATCAAATTTGTAGCTGTGTGAATCATGAAACCATCATATAAACATGTCTAAAATCTTATTTTGACATTCACATAATTTTTTGGTTTCATTTATATCATAAGTTAAATGAGATTTATAAAATTACAATATCACCTTTCTAGTTGTTGTTCTCTCAACTTATTTGTCACTTTGAACAAGTTAGAAACAATTCTTGAAGATAAGATATAATAAGTCATATTGTTTCATCCTAAAAAGTCATAACTTACTTTGGACACTAATAAGTTAATTTACCCACAATCCAAGGGATAAAGCATGAGGTGATAAATGAATTCTATATCATGTTCATGACATCTTCATAACTTAATACTTCACCAATAAGTATTGTCTAGATATCACATAGTGAATCTAAAACTTTGACTGTATCAAATGAAAGTATGTAAGTTACAAAAATTACATGTCTCATCTAAGGATTGTGGTAAGCATGATGCAATTCATACATACTGACTACAAGATAAAAGAGGTTTTTTGGTTTCTTCTTTCATTGTCTCTAAAAGTGCACCGGTTAATTTATTATCTTCATAAGATACCTATGAAGAACTATAGAGTCTGAATACTCTACCTCACATAATCAGACATCATAAGTTCTCCTAACAGTAATAATGAGATCAATGATATTCTGATCTTGAGATTGTGAATATATTATTTTAAGCAAACCATGAAGAATTGTTTATGCAAATCTATACTTGCGTCTTCATTTGTTGTTAGGTTTGTTTAAGTACTAAAGACTAATATTTATCGTAAATATTCAAACCAACCAAATAGAATGAATGAAAGTTTCAATTCTTTATTAATTTATTCAGCAATTACAAGAAAGAGATTTTGAGATGTTATTACATAAACTGTTCATAATTAACAACTACTACTCTTCTTGTGAGCATCAATATCAACAAACTCCCCATTGACTTAAAGAAGATGTGAGTTGTTTCTCATACCCAATCCACGTTTCCACGTTGTGCGATCTCTCAATTCAAATGATATTTCATCTAATATGACGTAGGAGTTCTCTCCCCCCCCCCCCCTTCTTGATTACGAATAAGGTGTAAGTCCTCAATTAGGACCCATGGCCGTTGAGAAATACCCATCGCATCGGTGAACCATGAACTGCCTATTAGTCCCAATCTTCATGTCTCGAGACCCATCTGATTACTGTCCATATGTAATTTCTTGTAGATTTCCACACATCAAGTTTTAAACCCTTTCTCCACCAAATAAAAATACCTCGAATAGGCCCTCTGCCAGAGCGACAATGCCACATCAGAAACCAAGCTTCTCCTTTGATTCTATGCATCACACTACTGCAAAAATGACTTTTAGAAGCGACACTCACCTTTGGAAGCAACTAGCTTGTCGTTTCTACATCATCGAAATCAATTCCTACCCAAAAATGAAAATTTTGACTATTAAAAGTGACTCTAATTTTCAGAAGTAAAAATTTAGAAGCAACTTGTCGTGTGATTTTGTTTGGTATCTATTCAAAGTTTGACTTTGTATACGAAAACGACTTTCTCCGGTATCTATGCAAAGTACGACTTTGTGTATGAAGACGAGTCCGGAAAAATTGTTCCATAATCATGCCATTCGAGTCTCGATTATCCGCAACGCGAAGAAGTGTCTTCATGACTGAAACGCAAAATATAGTCGGCTATATCAAATCGAGTGTGGTAAAAATCGAGAGTTGGTGCCTACTCACAAGCCCAAAGGCATGTTAGATAAGTAGTGGATTGATTTGTTAGACATGGTGGACTCTGAGAAGTTCCACGTATAAAATTGATCAACGTTTAATCAATCATTCTATACTTATAATTCAAATTCCTTACTTAACAATATTGATTTGCAGAAAATGTCTAAACAAAATCAAGCAAATTGAACCAAGAAAACTACGAAGAGACGGCAAGGTAGCCCTCTAACTTTTAAAAGCGACTCTAAATGCGACTAGTCGCTTCTAATTTTGTTGCTTATAATATTCAGAAACAACTTTAGAAGCAACTTACATTTAGAAGCAGACTTTTAAAAGCGACAACGTCGCTTCTAAAGGTAAAACATAAGCGACTTAATTTATCTTTAGTAGCGGATTTTGTCGCTTCTAAAAACTTTTTTTGTCCTAGTATCCTTCCTAACCAAGAAAGCTTGTTTTTCGCATTTTCCTTTGGCGTCCAACTTTCTTGAAGTACTAAGTTACTGGTCGGAAAATGATGCCAGCTCAATTTCCTTCTCACATTCCTCTTGTTTTGTATTGCTTCGACTTCCTTCGTCCTGCATTGACACTTTTTCACTGAAGTTTCAACTTATCCTAATTCCGACGAGACTCGTTCACTTCCACCAATGTATACACACTTGCTAACTTCTTACTATGAATTTCTTCACTCGACGGTAACTTCTTCAAAGGGCCCGGCCTATTGATTTAGCTCTTTGTGTACTCGTGAATGACTCCTAAATAAATAGTAAAATATGTACATCATGTTCATATTAATATGTTGATACGTACCCTTTATTCGAAATTAATTATTTTCCTTTATATAATAAAATATACATTCTTCTTTTAAGTTTTCAATGGTAGCATTTTGTTTTACTAACTTAGTTCTCAAAATATTTTTTACTTAAAACATATATAACCAAATCTTATAAAGAACGGCCAAGTTGATGTTATTAATAGCAATTTTTAAGAATAAGAAATAAGAGATCAAATATACAAAAATTTATTACAACAACTGCTCTGTCAAAAAAGGAAAAGAGAATTAAGCAATTGAGCAAATGCGACGCCTAGTCTAGTGAGATTTGGCCTTGGAAGAAATGATGCGTCAAAAACCGTCACCTTCCTCATGAAGTACTATAACAATAAACGTACGTAGTATATAATATAATAAAGAAAAAAATCGTCAGAGCAAAGATGGAGAGGATAAGTTAGAAGAAAACCAGGAGCCTAAATCCAAGGCAGGTTTTGTACACAACACATATTATATTCACAGTTGAAAGCTTAGAAAAAAAAAACTAGTAACATTGATCGCATTAATTATTTATTCAATAAAATGACCTAAAGTGGATAAGAAAAGCCAATACTTATGAAAGCGGTTTAGGGAAAGCAACGAGGAAACCACAGGAAGGTGGTGGTTGTACATTAGTGGATAGTGGCCGTAATTATCATTATTATTACTGTAATCCTAAATTTATTTTATTTTTGTTTTCTTTTGTTGATTTTTATTGTATTATTCTGATAATCATTACTCCCAACAAAGCATCAATTTGCTATAAAATAAATGAAATAAAATTCAATTTCTTATTCATGTTTTGAGTTGCCATGCAGCTTTCTTTTCAGTCGTATAAAAAGGGGTCTTTGGTCTAAGCTTTTCCCATATCATCATCTCATCCATTTTCTCAATTCTCTCTTTCTCTCAATACTTCACTCTCTTGCGTTTATTTTCCTCAACTCAGATCTTCCCTCCGCTATATATCATAAATAAAGATATTAATATTTCTCAAGAATATATATAGCATTGGTGCTCAAGTTCTTGGCTCGCCGAGGTAAGACAATTTTTTTTCTCCTCTCACCACTCTAACAGACAATAAAATAATATTTGGGTGATGTATTTACTATCTGCCTTTTGTTCTTACATTTTTATGCTATTTTATGTACTGCAAAAGTTTTCTTTTTCTTTTCTTCGTTGTTCGTTCTATGAGACTGGTTGGTAATACGAGAAAACGAATATTTTAACTTAGAAAATGGCGAACAGGAACACGTTAATAAATTTCATAAAATAAAACTCATCTTATTGTAAAGATATTCTAGTATTCTAGTTAGTGATCATCATTCCACGAACGAGGAAATGATAAATACCAATTAGTTATTAAAACAAAACAACAACAAAATTATTGTGACAAAGTCCGAATGGAGGACCCACATTGGCCGCTGAAGTCAAAGCAAAAGAGGAATTTCCTTCCTAATTTTAATTTTTTTTCATATTTAATTGTTTGTCATTATTTTAATCTTCCGAATAGATATTTCTTGGTATTCTACAGCTTTCTTGAGTTCATCGTGTCAGGAGAATTAAGCCATATTGAGTTTTGAGTTTCAACTTTAACGTCTGTAATTACATTAGTAGTTTGCTTAAAATTGATTTTCTTTGTTACCAATCTGATAACAGAGCTTTCTTATAGAATATTTCTAGAGCTCAGAGATACAGTGGAGTAGGATATTTGAACTAACTACTAAGCGTTTTTAGATATTGAATTTGATGTCTATAGTTTAATTAAGGATAACACAAGTTTTATTTTATTTTATTATATTTTAAGTAAGGTAATTATATAAAAATATTCTGAAACCTTATTTTTTACATATGCCGAACGAAAATCAGATAATAAATTAAGAAAAAAGAAACATGACTGACTACCCATTTTAACTTTAGTATTTTGAAAAATATTTCTACTAAATTTTCAATATGAAAAAATTCCTATATTGTTTACGTTTATGTGTAGATGTCTATAGTTCGTTACGTTAACCATTAAGAAGCAAATGTTGACTATTCAAAAAGCTAAAGTTACAATTTTAAATCTTTTGATATTTTTCTAAAAATAAAATGAAATATATTAAGTTCATAATTAGTACATATTTCCCGATCAAGACTCAAGAGAATATACTCCTATATATAGACATCAACTTCGTAACATACTCCTAGATAGAGACTTTTAACTTTGTAAGGTAGGATGATGGGTGAGTCTGGCACTTACACTTACACTTTCACCGAAATTAATTAATGATGCACCAAAAATACCAAGCCTATATTAAAAGACATAATAGGGTAAGAAAATAAGCTATAATAGGTTTTTAGGTGCCATAATGCACAGGCCTTTACCTAATTTTTGGCAAAATATCGATTTTGTTCAAGTTTTGTCATTTTCATAAACATGTTACAAAAAATAAAATCCAATAGCTATTAGTATAAATAGTTCATAGCTTTAATCCAATTATCACAAGAACCATATTTCCTCGAGTATTTTCATGATAAGAGTATGTTGATTTAGTCGTAACACTCATCAGCTTTTATTTGATTAATTAATATTGGATTTTAAACTGTTGTACAATCCTTATATATAGGATCTGTTAGTTCCTTTCCTATTTTATCTCCTGTAAACGGCTAGTAACTAAAATATCAGTCTGATGTAATTCTGCCAATTTCGTTTGAATAATAATCAAACCTTCCAGCAGTGAGTTAGTCAATTTCTCTCCTGATTTGAATGGTTTTAGATTATAATTTAGATGGTATTGTTTTAATGTGGTAATTTTTTTAAAGACTAAAAGTACTACAGCGTTAATAATTTAAATCTTGTTTTGTACAAAATATTTACCTTTTTTTTAAGGAAAAGAGGTTGTACAGAGCATTAGTGATGAACTAAAATGTCACTGAGATATTAATTTAAACTTTAAAGCGATTACGCTAGTAGGTAGGTCTATAGAATATCGTATGGTTTTGGAATTTTCTTGTCATTCTAATTCTCAAACTCGCTCTATAAAATGACCCCACAAACTCGCAAAAGAAATTCACTTCTCTACGTTCTCTTTTCTTCCCATTTCCGTCCCTAGTTTTTTCTCTCTGTTTTAGGTACTACCTTTTCTCTGTTTTCATGATTTCATCATAAATTTGTCTATAGTCTTCTTGTTCATGACATTTTAGTTTTCTTCTCGTTATTATGGTTTCCTTCATCGTAACTTACCATGATCTTCATATTCTGAATTCACTGTCAAACTGTCTTCTTGCCAAGATATAAATATGCATATAGTAAAAAAGTCAGTACTTTTCTGTTGAAAAATCTCTTTGCTTTTGTTGCCATGATTCCATGGAGGCATTAATGTGAGGAAAAACCAGCACAATAATGACTTCCAGTTATGTTTCTTAACTTGATTTGTTTTCTTACTTGTGTTGCCATGAGAAATACAGCAAGCATAAATAAAAACTAGTTAATGTTTGATTTTGCAAAGAAGAATTCCCTTTCATGTTCTTTTTTTTTCTTCTAAAGGCATAGCTATTGTTTGTGCCCAACTTTCCTAGAATAACTTTTTTTCCTTGGTTCTGCGTCCTCGGGTATCTTTATTAGTATTTTTAGTTTTAGACTGCTTAATCACGACTTATAAAACTTTTCCACCCACGGGACAAGTGTCTTTATTAAAGAAAGCACGCATTAAATAAAAATCGTAATTCATGACAGAAAAATAGTTTTTTTTGTTGAACTTGAACCACAAGCCTTGACTAGTATTAGTTTATTGGGTAGACCGTATACGTAAAGTTGTCCCATATTATCTATTTTTCTCAGTTATATATTAATTTATTTACAAATAATATTATTTACTGAGAACAGCAAAGGAAAACCATGGCCGAGCATATTCTGACCAGAGTCCAGAGCCTCCGTGATAGACTCGACGAGGAACTCTCTGCTCATCCCAATGAAATCGTTGCTCTTCTTTCCAGGTAAGATAATACAAATATATACATATATCACGCGTGCTTGTGTGTGCGTGTGTTTGTGTGAGTCTGAGATGTGTTGGGTTTTGTATGGTATGAAAAATGACAGGATTGAGGCGAAAGGAAAAGGGTCTATTCAACCCCACCAGCTGATTGCTGAGTTAGAGGCAATCCCTGAAGCCAGCAGACAGAAGCTTAATGGTGGTGCTTTTGGTGAAGTACTTAGATCCACTCAGGTAACACTTTTTATTTTCTTTCCTTAAACTAGCCATTTGATTCTTTACTTGCTGCACAAGTCACAACCAGTTCTTAACCTGGGACCTAAAAAAGTAAGAGATTTTTTTTGCAGGAAGCCATTTGTCTGCCTCCTTGGGTGGCACTGGCAGTGCGTCCAAGGCCCGGAGTTTGGGAGTATATCCGAATCAACGTCCATGCTCTTGTTGTCGAAGAGCTCAAGGTGCCTGAATACTTGCACTTCAAGGAACAGCTTGTCGATGGAAGGTACAGGATTTCAGACATACTCTGCTTCATTGTTTTTTTCTTTTCATCCTTTTTATTGCTTGACGAATGCCCTCTATCTCTGTCAGCTTGAACGGGAACTTTGTTCTGGAATTGGATTTTGAGCCATTCAACGCCTCGTTCCCTCGCCCGACTCTCTCGAAGTCCATCGGGAATGGCGTGGAGTTTTTGAACCGCCACCTGTCCGCCAAGCTCTTCCACGACAAGGAGAGCATGAAGCCTCTCCTCGACTTTCTCAAAGTTCATTCCCACAAAGGACAGGTCAGAACCCACTTCATCCTCTAATGTTGGCCTTCAGTTCACACCCCAAAAACAATATTCAGAAAATGAAAAGAAAAATAGTTTTAGTGTTTACAAAATTTGACAAATTCCTCCATATTTCTTCATCCAAATTCATGAAAAACCTACACGGAAGTACTTTTTCTAAACTAAAAAAGAAAGTATTTTTTTCTAAAATAAGATGAATTTTCTATACCGAGCAAGCCGATTGAATATTATGTATAAAGGAGCCTCAAATCTAAACATTATCTTGGCCAAATGATTCACTAAAAAAGGCAAGTATTATGGTGTGGTTTTGTGTAGACCATGATGTTAAACGACCGGATTCAAAACCTCGATACGCTCCAACATGTTCTGAGGAAGGCGGAGGACTATCTGGGCACTCTGGCACTGGAGACTCCTTACTCGAAATTCGAGCACAAGTTTCAAGAGATTGGTCTGGAGAGAGGTTGGGGTGACACGGCCGAGCGCGTGCTGAGCATGATCGGCCTCCTCTTGGACCTCCTCGAGGCTCCCGACCCTTGCACCCTCGAGACCTTCCTCGGCAGAATCCCCATGGTCTTTAACGTCGTCATTCTCTCTCCTCACGGCTATTTCGCCCAAGACAACGTCTTGGGATACCCCGACACCGGAGGCCAGGTTCGTTTTCCAAAACTCTTCGCTTTCAAATTTTGTTTTTGTTTTCGGGGTCTGATCGAGAGTATCACAGATTGTGTACATCTTGGATCAAGTTCGCGCCTTGGAGAGCGAGATGCTTCTCAGGATCAAACAACAAGGGCTTGATATTGTCCCTCGTATCCTCATTGTAAGTTTTTCGTAAAGGTCTAAGCTTCTCTTTAACTTTTTGACTATTACTCGCCGGCTGACTTTTTTGCTTCTTCCACCGCGTGATTTGCAGGTCACGAGGCTCCTTCCTGATGCAGTGGGGACAACTTGTGGTCAGCGTCTTGAGAAGGTATACGATACGGAACACACGCACATTCTCCGTGTTCCGTTCAGGGACAACAAGGGAATGGTCCGTAAATGGATTTCCCGATTTGAAGTCTGGCCATACCTAGAGAACTACACCGAGGTATTTACAGCCTTCCTCTTTTCTTCATTTGGCACTAGTGGTATGATTTCTAATTTATTGTCCTTTAACAGAAAATCTTGC
Organism: Urtica urens; assembly: GCA_958296335.1. Classification (NCBI taxonomy): domain Eukaryota; kingdom Viridiplantae; phylum Streptophyta; class Magnoliopsida; order Rosales; family Urticaceae; genus Urtica; species Urtica urens. Next base: position 22,846,027 of record OY282522.1, on the reverse strand, counting down.
TTATTTAATTATCGGGTTTTTTTAGGATGTTGCAAAAGAACTTGCTAAGGAGTTGCAGACCAAGCCTGACTTTATCATAGGAAACTACAGTGACGGAAACATCGTTGCCACTCTACTGGCCCATAAACTGGGCGTTACTCAGGTTTGGTGTCACATCTAGTCAAATGCTTAAATTACGCCTAGGTACCTGGGTCCTGTTACACTTTTGTTTCCTAGAGGTTTCTTATATAGTTCTCTGTGGTTGTGACAGTGTACCATAGCCCACGCCCTCGAGAAGACAAAGTATCCAGATTCAGATATCTACTGGAAGAACCTTGACGAGAAGTACCACTTCTCTTCCCAGTTCACAGCTGATCTTATTGCCATGAACCACACTGATTTCATCATCACCAGTACATTTCAAGAGATTGCTGGAAGGTGATAAATTATCCCATCTTAGTTATGTCTCTAGACACAACTAGACGAAGAGCTGACTGTTTTGTTTTGATCTTTTCTGAAATATATTACAGCAAGGACACTGTGGGTCAGTACGAGAGCCACACTGCTTTCACTCTTCCTGGGCTCTACAGAGTCGTCCACGGGATCGATGTCTTCGACCCAAAGTTCAACATAGTTTCTCCTGGAGCAGACATGAGCATTTACTTCCCTTACACCGAGAAGGAAAAGAGGCTCACCCACTTCAACAGCGAGATTGAAGAGCTTCTCTACAGCAATGTCGAGAACAAGGAACACTTGTGAGTCATATTCTCACTCAAAAGTCACAAGATAACGTTTTCTTTCTCCTAGCCGAATTCTTTACCCGACCTTCTTTTGTTACCAAACTTCAGGTGCGTTCTGAAGGACCGAAACAAGCCGATAATCTTCACGATGGCGCGGCTGGACCGTGTAAAGAACATAACGGGCCTGGTTGAGTGGTACGGGAAGAACGCCAGGCTTCGGGAGCTGGTTAACCTAGTAGTGGTGGCTGGTGACCGGAGAAAGGAGTCCAAGGACAACGAGGAAAAGGATGAGATGGCGAAGATGCACGGACTCATCAAGACCTACAAGCTCAACGGTCAGTTCCGGTGGATATCTTCTCAGATGGACCGGGTCAGGAACGGTGAGCTTTACCGTCACATCTGCGACACCAAAGGAGCTTTTGTTCAGCCGGCAGTCTATGAGGCTTTTGGGCTGACCGTCATCGAGGCCATGACCTGTGGTCTACCCACTTTTGCCACGTGCAAGGGTGGGCCCGCTGAGATCATCGTCCACGGGAAGTCTGGCTTCCAAATCGACCCTTACCACGGAGACCAGGCTGCCGAGCTGCTGGTTGACTTCTTCGAGAAGTCAAAGGCTGACCCCACTCACTGGGAGAAGATTTCTCACGGGGGATTGAAGCGTATTCACGAGAAGTAAGCTTTGACTATCTAAGTGTTCTTTTTTTTTTTCTTCTTTCCCCTAGAAATCATGGCTTGTTTTGATCAACTTGCTTTTGTTGTTAAACAGGTATACATGGAAGATTTACTCCGAGAGGCTGTTAACCTTGACTGGAGTGTATGGTTTTTGGAAACATGTGTCTAACCTTGATCGCCGGGAGAGCCGCCGTTACATCGAGATGTTCTATGCTCTCAAGTACCGCAAGTTGGTAAGTATTCTCTGCTCAATAGATAGACACAAATTTTAGTCTCTGAAATGTAGTACGTAATAACACAGTGTAATGTTTGCCTAGTATCTCTGTGTAATTTTGTATTTATTTTGATGGTTAGGCTGAATCCGTACCTCTGGCTGTGGACGAGTGAGTGAAGGAAGGGTATGAGAGAAAATAAGAGCCGGAAGCAAGTTTGCTGTTGGGCTCATATCCAGAGTGTTACAGCTTGATGAATAATTTGTATCCATTGTTTTGGCGATTTGTGATTTTACAGAAGGCTTTGCTTCTGTTTCCTCGGTTTTCTTTTGAGCTGTTTTCTTTTTTGGGTTTGCACATGTTTGAACATGGGTGCTCGCTTAACCCCCTGATTTAAACAAATGTCATATTTGCTTTGCCTTTTATCTGTATAAAGTGTACTTTTATCTAATATCATCTTGGTTTTCTTTTAAAACCTCTCTTAATGGCTGAAGGTTTTTGAAGACCTTTCTCTTAAAACCCTTATTCAGGTAATTAGAACTTCCACACAAGGAGATTAGATCAAGTCATGCAAAAGTAAAAGATGCAAAAAAGGAGCTAACCTGAGTTCAGTTCCTGCTGTGCTAAAACGCATTTTAAGAAGAATAAAATAAATTGTATATATACAAAATAATACTAAAAAAAATGTCATGTTTTCAATTTGATTATGGTATTTGTAACTCTGCTGACTAAACTATCATATCTTCTTACTAGGCTGATAGAAAGCTGACCCAAAAAATTCAAATTTATTTTTAGAATACAGTGACGAGAAGGTGATATTCATGGATGGAAAAGAATGAAAGTAAAGGGAAACTTATGTGAATACCTGGACTACTTACAAAATTTTGGCGTCACTAGACATTTGAGATATTCTTTAACCGTATGGCATGGGTCTTGCGAGTAGATGCCACTTCTCCAACGCGACTCCAACCATCTTTGAGTCTTTCGTAAATTTTGCATAGCTCATCTAAATATGTACAATGGTCTCCACTAGTGAGAGTATAAAGCTCAAAGAATAATTAGGGAGTGACGAACACTTGTACTACTGTATACTCCACTAACTGCTTTAATACTTATTCCTGATTTTCTAAATTCACGTTCTTTAATCCCATGCCCTCTCTTGGATATAATAATAATGCCAAGGCTAACGAAAATGCAAAGCCGGTTAGTCCACTGAACGGTTGGAGCGGATGAGTCCCCGTAAGCCAAAGGGGAAAGGTGGGCTTGTAGGTCAAAAAGCCACCCTTTTGCGAGATGAAGCTTGAAGCTAATATTCCTGCTCGTACCCCAATCACAACAGAGAGACTTCCGTGTGATCTTTCCCTAATACCAGATAAACTCAATGATAGTAGCCATAGTCCGGGTATTGCATATGGGGACCTGAAATAACGTTGTGAAAAAGAAAATTAACACACGAGGAATTGGCGGAGGAAGTCTATGAGCTGCAACAATGTATTCAAAAGGATCGGAAAGAATTTTGTTACAGCTATTTTCCTACTTTACATCGAGCCTTTTTGTACTTAAAACAGCCGTCTCGAACATATCAGACCACATACCTTTGTAACAAAGAGAACATAAGCCCTGAAATTATAATTCCTCGATGGTAGCCAAGATCCACGGAAATTTCTTCAGGCAACCAAGATCTGAAAAGCAATTCTTCCACAAGAGCAACACCAGTTGCTGTAACAAGCCCTTGACCAACCAGTACCAGCATTTGACCATGCATTTTCAGCCATGTCGTGAAATCCCTTGAAATGGTAGCATAAGGCCAAGAAAAACTCACACAACCAAGCAATGAATTCACAGATTCTATTGATGCTACAAGCACAAGACCGCCAACCATACCCATCAAAAAGTTTCGCATCTGCAGAAAGTAAATCCAGATATATTTAGGCAAAGAAAGTAAGATATTTCCAGTTCAAAGACAGAGCCCGCAAGCATTCCTAATATATGAGATGCGCAATGGTGCAGTAATTTCAACTTCAACTCTATATGAAATGGCAGGATTAAAAACCGGTTGAGTTTTCTTATTTTGCATGCATCTGTACCTTTGGTAGTGATTTGAAGTCCAGCCCATACTGCTCAGGGGAATTTTCGTACCCACGTATTCTTCTACCCCACTGCATAATTAGTATCGTGACAGCAGCGTATAGGCCAACTATGCATGCAAGCTCTGCTATTCTAAAGGGAGATTTTGTGGTCCAGCTCTGGACAAGCATTGGAAGTAGTGGAACCACAATAGGAGACCATAACACCAGGACCATACCAGAAAAGCCAAGAACTCTACGACAAATAAAGAAACAGTAAGATATTTTGAGTGACAACAAAATGAAGTGCTCAAGCCAACAAACTGAAGTTTTACCATATTAACGAAGTGTGCAAGTCAGAACATCCATCAGATGTTAACAATGTACCTTTGGATCAAGGGGCGTTCAGATATACGAAGAAATGAGATGAGCTTGTCAGTCAAACTCATTGCCCCACGTATACCACCCCACAGTAAAGCAACTTTTCCTATCAGATTCAGGATCCCACCTCTCTGGCCCAGATCTGCTAACATAGCGACCAACCTGTTCAAGGTGATACGAATGCTGCTTCAGTATAAATATTGACAAGTGGAAGGTAACTTCATATATGTCATAGGTATATACGAGTAAATTGACCTTTCTTGATCCACTCCACCATCTTTCTTTGTGGGTACCACTGGACTAGCAACTGACATGGCTTTCTCAGCAAGACTAGCTACAATGTTCTGGTTGGCATTTTCAGACATTGTTTCATCAACTTTGGCAGATATCTTGAGGTTCTCAGACTTCATTTCTGAATTATTCAATGGACTTAATGGAGCTGCATTGTTTTCCTGGATATCCTGGTTGTTTAGATGAATGATTAGGCGAGGGAAAAAAGAAGACCAAAACAATGGTCAGATTATAAAACATTATAGCCCAAATGAATGATAGCTTAGATACCATAAGAACAATATATCGTACAAGTTTGTACTTATGTGAATTGGGTGCAACAAGGAGAGTAGCAAAAGGATAGTAATGCAAGAACTAAGATGGACAAAACTAAGTGGCCTTTTTCACCCAGGTCAGATTTGAAAGACAAAGATTAAAATTCTAGGTCTATAATTGACAAAAAAACAAAAACAAACTTACATTGCAAAAAACCATGCATAAAAATATTGAGCAAATTTGTTGATGGACAAGAACCTAACATGTTATGTTGGGAGTTCGGAATTTTGACCAATACCTGATTCTGCATGAGGAATGCTGATGCCCCAATGGCAGCAGTCACTGCACCAACCATGACGGTTGCATTATTGTTATTACTATTATTATTATTAATATTATCATTTACTTCACTTTTTCCCTCTTTATCCCTGACTGAAGCCTCCAACCTGCTAGATTGTTGAGATGGAATTTGACTAGTCTCCACAGCTTCAAAATTACTAGAATCATGTTCCACCAAGTTTACCATTTCATCCGTATCTTCATCGTGGACTGTGGAGACATTGAATTTTTTTCTCAACGCAGCTAAGCTAGATCCAATGATCACACCAAGTGGTAACATTCTTCTCAAGTATGTAGTATCCTGAACAGCACCAGACATGACCCTAATAATACGTTCCCCGTTAATGGTATTTACTTCCTCCAAAATCTCGTCAATATTTTGGTACTTATAATCGGAAATTGGAGCATACTTCCCATCATTTCCAACAGATATTGACACTGCATTGGAAACTTGTTCCAACTCTCTGGCGAGATTAGGATCAATTTCTTTAAACTCGGCTGGACCTAGCTTGCGACCAACTTCGAAACACAAGGTGTCCAATATAATTTGTCTCACAAATTTTATTAATTCCTTTGATGAATTTTCATCAATTTCAACATGTTCTGTGTTAAACTGTTCCACAGGGTAGTGTTCTGTGTCTAATATAGCATACAGCGGTTCAATGACCTCATCTCTACTGCCTGCTTTTGCAGGTGAGCCCACATGGTATTTCTCCCCACCACCAACATCATGTGGGGTTCCATTTAATCCCGACTGTTCTAGAAGCTTCCATTGACCTTCTTCTGGAATAAACTCTAGCAATAGTGCACTTGTTGCATCTGAATCTAATGGATCTGTGGGAATTTGCGAAGAAAGATTCTTCTGCCGATGGTTGCTGACATTATATGTGTATGAAGTGACATATGTTGGAATACTATCCACTTTCTCTATTCTGTTTGAGTTATTAAGATGATTTCTAGCAGGCAGCTCGTCCCTACTTATCCTTTCTTCCTGTCCTTCATCTGGATCTCTTTCTTGAGGACCTTTTATGTCATTTTTGAGAAGCTCGACTGGGCTTTGAGTGGATTGACTCTCTATGAATCCGATTGGTGTAGAACATTGTGAATCTTTACCACTTTTATGGGGTTCGAAATGAGAGGAGTCATTTGATCCATCATGATGTACACCCTCTTTCAGTTCGGCTTCGATGTTTTCTTGCTTCTGATCGTCCGTTTCATTATCTTCCTCTGTGGAAGATTCAGAAGCCTTTTCCTCGCTGTTAGCCCCATTTTCGTTGTTAGAACCTTCCTCCAGCTGCGAAATCATGTCTTCTATCACCCCAAAAACACTGTTGACTGCAACTTGAGTAGAATCATCAAACCCTGTCAAAGCATCCAAGGCCCGAGAAACACTAAAGTTGGGGGAACTAGAGTCTGAACTAGGTACATGCTCTGCTCTGTTTTCTTTCTTCTGATTATCAATATCTTCACTTTCAATTGATTGTGCCTCAGAAGAGGTTCCTGATGAAGGTGGAGTGTTCTCCCCAATTTCGGCAGGTGTTGACAACTTAACTTGGTCAGGCAACGACTTCTCATCAACTTTGGCACTGTGATCCTCTTTTATGTCAGATATACTTGTTTTCCCAGCTTGATCATCGTGCTCTTCATGCTTTGCTACTACAGCACTACCTGTCTTTTCTTCGTGACCAGTACTATTTGCCTTAGCTCCAGGTTCTTCAAGCCTTGCTTCTTCAGCACTACCTGTCTTATCTTCGTGACCAATACTACTTTCCTTAGCTCCAGTTTGTTCAAGCTTTGCTTCTTCAGCACTACATGTCTTTACTTCGTGGCCAATAGTACTTGCCTTAGCTCCAGTTTCTAAGCCTCCGTCATCGTTCTCCGACGTTACAGTGCCTTTTGCATTCACAGAATCCTCACTATCGTCAACCTTTTTTGTATCTGCACCCTTTTTAGAGCTCTCTGACTGATTTTTTTCAGATTCCATTGCTTCTGGAACCGTCTGGAAGCCTGGTGAGCCATTGGTAGAGCCATCTAATACCTTGTCACCCTTTCTCATCTGATCTGGAGAACTGCTGTCCTGCAACAAACCCTCAGCATTTGATGCTTCTCTGGCTTTCTCTTCCATCTTTGACTTCAATTCTGGTGATGCACCCGACGTTTGAGACACACGTAGCAGTTCATTTAATTTAAGCCGTGTGCCTTGTGACTGCAAAATTCCAGATACCGCGGTAGTAAGTTTCCCGCGAACATCTTCTGGCACGGCATCTTGCAAAGCTTTCAACACCGTTTCTCCTTGATCAACCGCGGCTAAAACCTAGAGAAATAGGACAAGATTCACATTGTAAAGGCTGGTAATAATTTGATCAACCAGAAAACATATTTGGGATATGTTCTAGTAAGTTGTACCTTTTTCTTCTTTTCTTCTGTTAAAGTACCAGGCATGGTTACATCGAGCATATTCATTACCAATTTTGCTGTCGGTAGTACTTCACTACTTTCAGGTTCTACTGAAGTTTCTTCCTCCTTTTCAACCACCTCAGCTTTGGCAGATATAGTTTCATTTGATGAACCATTTTCCGCTTCTTGCGGTCTCTTATATTCATTCTCATACTTTTTCGTTATTATTTTAGATCTCGAAATCAAACCCGCAGCAGCATTACTTCCTCCGACCACGCCGCTTATATGATTTCTGGTACCTCCTCTGGAAGAACTTGGAGAAGTAAGATTTAAAGACTCTGTGCCTTCGCTACTACTGCTAGATACTTTGCTTTCCACAAAATCTACGCCTTTTGAAGGATTGATTGTAATATCCACATCTTCAAGAAGAGGATGACGACCCTTGAGAAGTCCAAGCTCCACAGCAGTAAGCCACTGAAAGGACGTAAGAAAGACTATCATATTGGTTAAAGCTCTGAATTATCAACTAAACTTTTAACAGTTGGAGAGTCGCACACTGCTGTCATATGAAAATTATCAGAACTTCCAGTTTCATCTTATATTTGTACTGCATGATTATTAAGAACCACACATCTTAGTGATATGTGTTACAGTATTCGAATTATTCGGTATCTATGTAGTTGCTTATAAACTGTAATTAGCTATCAGAATAGTTGTTATCAGTTCCTAGACTCAGAAATTAGATCTGATTCTGTGTAACTGTTTTGAAAAACAATCATGACTTTCTTAAGCAACTTCCTAGCTTCTCTATGCATAAGTAATCGAAATTCTCATTATTGAACACTAATCAATTCAACTCATTCAATCTTTTCTTATGGCACTGTTCACATGGTCTATTTTCACGTAACAATTTCTTGACTATTCGGGGTTCGTATCGAAGTTAGAAGAGAACATTTTAGAAATAAAAAGAATGCCCTATTACCTCAAGTGTAAGTTGCTGACACCAACTTATAGAAGATTTACTACCACACGTGTCAGTGGAAGGCAAACAAGAGCATAAGAGAAGGCTGGTAAAAGGATTTTCCGCAATCGAACTTCGTGGGATTGAGAAGAGTGGTGCTGAACCATCGTCATTCTGATAAATAATAAGTTGGAAAGTAAGTCTTTTAGTAACGGTGCTGAACCATCATCACTACTTTCATTTGTTCAGTAACCACGTAAATTAGTTTCCGCATAAGAAACTAATAGCTTGAATGCCTCTTAGACAGAATTGGAAATATAAAAGTTTAGATTGCTCTAAAAGAACAAACACAATCATTATTTAATTTAATAAGCCACCGAGCAAAAAATCTCGCTGGTATAAAGGTGGAGCACAACATAATCGCAAAATATACCTGTATAAAAAGAACAGGGACCTTCACATTCCCAACCATATTTCTTGTACTTGATATCGAATAGAAGTGTTCTACATCTTCAAAACCATATGGCACCATGGAAATTGCTTTTTCAAATTCACGCACAGATTTTGCAGATAAAGCCTTTTCAAGGTCAAACCCTTTATCTCTTCCTCGAAATAGTTCCTGTAAGGCAACTTGATGTTACTAGCACCGCAAGAGAAAACAAACAAGCGCAAGTAGTATTGCAGATATAATGAGAAACAAATTAAATAAGCCTTCTACTTTTTATTGTAAATTTGACAAGAAGCTACCAACCTTGTTGGATCTCAGAATATCAACTAGCCCACCAGCTAGTTTCTGATCAACAGCTGGACTATGAGCAGAGGACCTCGTGGCCTCCTCTAAGTCAAACGGGTTGTCTATGCATATCGCCGCAGTGACAGGTGTTGCCTCACCAACTTCTGCTAGGTACTTTGTCAACATATTTGCACCGTAGCCCCACCCAACTCCCATTAGCGTAGTCCATGGCCTTGCCTTATTGATGAAATTTATAGCTGTGCAGATATCATCGCTGTCAGCAGCTGAAAATAACCTACATAATTCATTAGAGGTAGTTAAGGAATCCTATTATATGTCCTTCCGCAAACTAAAACTTTCAAATAGCCAGAAAGAACTACCCACGAGCTCAATTACAGGATAAAGCAATTAGATTGAAAATCAGCTGAATGAGACATTTTACTCTTGAACAAGATATAGAAGAACTGCCTAAGCATCAGTAAACCAATTGGCTACTCCATTTAATGTTCAGGGAAATATAAAATACAGTCATCCATGATATCATCATCAAACTGTTGTTAACCAATAAATCCCAGTCCTTTAGACCAACGAAAAACCTGAATCAAAGAGAAAGCCCAACATACCGAGGCGTGGTGAGAGGCGAACCAGCACAGCCCCGGGGGTTCATCACGACCGGAAAGCAACCGCGCCTCAGAGCTTCACAGACGAATGATCTGATATCGGACTCCATGCTTCCTCGGGCAGACCCAGGCACAATGAGCAGTGTCGTGTCAAGCCCGTGCTCCTCTGTGAGATCCAAATTAGCCGGCCAGTCGAGCGCAACCACTCCTCCGTCGTCCGTGCCTACACAGATCCTCTGGTACTCGAGCGGCGTCTGCGAACCTCTGACCGCGCAGTCAAAACCTGGCCTGGCCAAGACCCTGCCTGTGCTGAGCCTCACGTAGTGCTTGTCCTCCTTCACCAGCTTCTCATTCACTCCCTCCAGAAGTTCTCGGCCCTCGAACGACACCGACGGACACCGAAGAAGCACGAATCGGTTGAACGGCGTCGGACTGGTGAACAGGATCCACTCCCCGATGTCGCGCCTCTCCGAGGTCCCGAACCGAGATGCGAACACCGAGAGGACGGAGACGAGACCGATCGCCGGCGCAATGAGCTGTGGCGCTCGGCGGTTAATATCGCCGGCGGAATCGAGCTCGCAACGAAGCGAGACTCTCCGGCGGCGCCTCGGTCTCCGGCGGCGGAGGAGTCGGAGTTGGCGGGCTCGGAGGGAGTCAGAGGCGCCGGGGAAGAAGAGATTCCAGTTTCGAAGTGATTGAAGATCGGGAGACGCATAATTGGCGTTGAAGCTCATGTTAGGGTTTTGAATCGGATCTTGGAGCGTCGAAGTTTGCGTATCGAAGTCGTAGTTTTTCAGTTGTGAAAGAAATGGAATAGAGCGCGAAAGCTCTGGAGAGAGAGAGAGAGAGAGAGAGAGAGAGAGAGAGAGAGAGAGAGAGAGAGAGAGAGCGCGTGTGTGTGTGCTTGGTTGAGAATGAAAGAAAAGTGGAAATGAGGGACAAAAGTGGGACCCAATGGATCGTCGGTGGGGACGGAGTCGCTAGAAATTTGGCGGTTTATAAGCGATTTCCCGGGAATCGCTGGACTACTCTAGAGGATGTGGTGCCAACGGTTCTTATTATTTCTTCTTCCGCAATTTAAATTCGTATAATTCTTAATTTTCTTTAAATTTTTCCCAAATTATTTGTTTCTATTCAGCAGCCTGTGCATAAGGGGCGGAAGTCCACGGGAAAACTTCTGCATGGTAAAAATAGTCCGAAGGAATTTCGACTTCCACCGATACACGACGGGCAGAGTTTCGCAAGGTTCAGTAAAAGGAATTGGACAAACAAAGGCACGAAAGAGACAAGTTTTTGTTGGAGGATTTGAAGTAATTCGGGACTATTATAAAACTTGCTAAATCATTAAACTAAAACTCATTTTGTATTAGGTTATGAAGTGGGAAAAATTGTAGAGAGAATGAAAAGAGTAATTGTAAGAAATGGTGAAAAATGGGGACGATTTTCACTTCATCCTTAAATGATATTTATAGCCAAAACTATGACTTTGAGTCAATAAACAATAGAAAAAACATTAAATGTACATAGATACATAAAGTAAAGGGAAGAAATAGTAGGAGTCATTAAAATGACTCATTCACTATTACAATAGGGACGTTTATTTTATTATTATTTTTTATCAAACATATAAAACAAATTGTCACACATTCAATTTTTTTAATAAATTTTCATTATACGTACAACTTTTTTGCAAAAAATTGGCTCTATAACCTTATAAAATGTTTCAATTTTTGATATATCCGATATATTATTAATAAGTCGGAAATAACCACCTCAATTCGTTTAAATAGTGTAAACAGACAAAAGTACTCTTTATTTATTGAATTAATTATGAAAATCAAATTTAAATGATTTCTTCGAACTTGGAATTCAAAATTCAAATTTCAAACGTGGGTTGTCCTATTTTGAGTGAGATTTTTTATTAATTATCAATAATATGTAGTTTCCTAATTAGTTATGAGCCTATATTAAAGGAAATTATTTATTTATAATTAAATATTTATTATTTCGTGATATTATCTATTTTTCATTTGTTTCTCTCTCATTTGTCTGGCCAAAACAAAATCAAATAACAGCTTTCTACTATTTTTTATCGGGAAAAGATTATGGACAGATATAGGTTTGTTTGATAAAGATCGTTATTCGCTTCAAGAATTCGGTATGTGTTTATATGACTTTACATTATGTTTACATTCTTTTTACACTATAATACTATCACTTACACGATTCCATTTTTTTAAAGTCAAACTTTTTGAACGACTGTTCACAGTCCCGATAACTTAAATTGATTTCCAAAAATAGTCAAAATGAATATGAAATTATTTTATATGATGAATCCGACGTTAAAAACTTTCCGATGAACATGGATTTAAATATTACGTGTTAGGCTGATTAATTTAGGCGAAAAGTCTTGTTTTGGAGTATTTTTTTCTCCAAAATTCTGTAAACGAATTCGCTTGAATATTTTCAATCTATTTACAAAATCTTAAATATATCCAAATTAGTTATAGTTTACATGGCTATACATCAAAATTACCCATTTTTTGTTTTATTTTTCACTCCACTTTCAACTCATTTTATTTTTTCTTCACTTTCAAACTATTTCGCTGATCTAGTGGACAAACTTTGACTTAAATTTGCAAGCATAAACATCAACGAAATGTAACATTTCTAATGTTTGAATTTTATGATTTTTCAATGAACATGAACGAGTAACGATTTTTTGTCAAAATAACCACTCCAATTAAAGCTTTTACAATTACATTACTTGAATTTACCATTTTTTAATTTTTTTTGTTTTTAATTACTACATGGAATTAACGCAAGCGGCGATTTCTGCAAAGTCTCGCAAAAATGTCATTTTCGTTAAGCCTCGGAAGGCACCATTACGATAGGCAAAATTATTTCTTCCGTGTGACAAAGGCAACTGCATGATTAACGGAAGACACCATTTGATATGTTTTTTATGAGTTTCTTCCAAATTTAATCAACCTGTTTAATATCGTTAACGGGAACTTGAATGCGTTTTCGTTAACAAGAGAGGAAATCCCTCAACAAACAATCGGATAAAAATTATTTCTTAAGTAATCTACAGCATATTCTGGTTAAAAAAACTAATTGTGCACATTTTTTTAGGAGCGATTGAGGAATGTTTTACATCCAAGAAGTCGAATTTCTTATTCATGGCATTCTTCTCTCAATAGTGACGCAAACTTTCATGGATGCATTTCGGAAAAAGATGACGATAAAACTAGTTAGACACGGAGCATTCAAGATCTCACACGAGGGATCGGTTTAGGCAGGGGCGGCCCGAACTCATTGTAGGCGCTAAGCTTGTAAACAATTTAGAGTCTTTTTATCACTATATTTTCTTTAAAAAAATTCTCTTTTAGTGAGATTTTAGTGGGGTGGCCTTAGGCCTGGACCTAGCCCGCCTATGTCAAGGGCCGACCTTGGGTTTAGGTAACATTTTGTAAACAAGTAGTTGATATTTTGATTACATTTGCAATGTCACAAAAACATCATAACTACTATATAATATTATACATGATAATATATGTTAAATGTTAATGTAACTAATTAATTAGATTCTTTTGAAATTTATAATAGTTAGGTATAGCTTGTGTTACACTCTAATCTAAGATGTAAAATATTCAGCTACTGTTTTTGTTTTTACACTCTATTTTTACATATAAAATATAACAATGACTAGAAAGTATAATAATTTTGTGACTATGTTATCATGAAATTTAAGTCATGAAATCTTATTTCTCGAAAACATATGATCAATTTTTTCACAAAAATATCGCCCAATATAGTCGGATTACATTAATGAAGTATAAACTAAACATAAACATTTAAAATAACATATTTAGTTTGTACGGATAATTAAAATTCATTACAACAAAAGTATTCAAATTCATAATACATAGAAAATTTGCAAGCGTTAACAAATAAACCAATTTCTTACTTAAGGAGAGACATAAAACTTAACCCGTAAAATAAGAAGAAAAAAAATATATCAAGCAACATCGTAAGCCTATACACTATAACATATGAGTATGAATCACTACTTGCGTTTTCTTAGAGTTGTTAATCAAATGCTTTTTTTAGCTCAGTGTGATTGATCTTTTGCTCCGAGATTCTTTCAAGGAATCCACAAGTACATTTCAAGGCATGATTTATTATTAACTCGCGGTAGTCATAGGATTTTGATATATTTCTTATAGAATGTACCTCGTGGATGATTTTTTTTCTCCTTGAATTGAATTTTCGATTTTCCCGCCTTTAATTTTGTTAGCAACGAACAGGAAAATATATGAAGAACAATAAATATATATAACTCATTAATTCTGACTGTGCAGCAAGAAGTGTGGAAAAAGTAGGTAAGGTATTTGATACATAATTTATTTCATTGACTACTTTCCAAAAAGTAAGTAGGATTTTTTAATGTAGGTAATTATATAAATCTAACCGTCCATGTAGGTCAGAGCATATATCACAAATAGCAAAAAAAACATTTATGACAAAAATGTCAAACTTCTTTTAAATTTCGTGAAAATATTTTATCAATTTCATGACAAGTTTATCACAAAAACATGAATTTTGTGACGACCTTTGTCATGAAAATATATTTTTCTGACAAAGTTACAAACATTTGTGACGATATTATCATAAAATTTATAATATATTTTTAATCTACATGAGCTAGGTATCTTGATTTGTTGATCTTTCCAATAGCTCCTTAGTTGGTAATTGTCGTTTTCAAGTAATTCCAATAGCTCCTTAGTTGGTAATTGTCGTTTTCAAGTACCATACATTTTAATCTTAATCATGTAGCATGGAGATTTCACACATTTACTTGACAAATATATGAACGTGCCTCGTCACTGCACATAATATAAGTATACAAAACATTTCAAAATTTGTAACAACATAAATGAAGTGCATATACATAAACTTAGTGTTTATCGTGGGCTATAAATTTCGCGACAATATACTATTTTGTGACGACGTTGTCACGAAAAAAGTTTATTTCTCGAAAACATTGTCATGAAAAACATGATTTCGTGACAACATTATCGCAAAACGAGATTCATGTGGCAACATTGGCATCAAGTTTATAAAGCATTCATCTAAAGATCAGTTTGATTTTTTTTATATTTGCAAATGTTCGTTGGAAACCTATGAATACAAATAATTTACCGGAGTCAACTGATTGTGCGGTGGAGATTAGTCGGAGTTTCGTCTGCTGAATTGGGTGAGAGTCGAAATGTCAAAAATTCCGGGTCTTATGTTCTCGATTTTTTCCGCAAGCATAGACCGGACTCATGGATTTCTGTCAATGTCGATGTTCTTAATTTTTTATACAACGTTGAGGAATGTGATATGTGTATATGATCATTGATAAAAATGAGGAGGTGGGATGAAAATGAGATTCAAGACAAAGATAAATGAGATTAGATAACGTAAAGAGATATTAAAGAATTTAATTATTTTTCTTTTTCAAATTCTTAATTGATTCTTCTTTTTTAAAAAAACTATATGTGAAATTTTTACTGGGATTTACTCATAATAAGCAAATTCTATAATTCATATTTAGGATTGTAGTGCACGAAAAGCTATCTAAGCCCAGCCCATACGTAGGGCTTGGTCCAAGCATGACAAAGCTCCAAACTACCACTTCCCGTAAGAGAATTATCTTGGAACATTTTTCGAACTTTATAAATAATAGTTGCTTGCATGCCATAAACCATCTCTAGCTAGGAGTTCGTGATATGAGACCTTAAATGCTCTAATAGTATTATAATATTATTATGATTATTAGTATTACTATTATTGTTATTAGGCTTAGTCTAACGTTTAAAAGATAAAATTTACAATGAGGTTTTTCTTTTGAAATTCAAAATACATAGAAATCTTTATAGTTTACTTTTTGTGAGCTAAATTAATAACAAAAAAGATGTAATGGTCTTGTTTTTAACCACTCTAATATTCATTACAGCAGGCAGAGCTTGATAAAATAAATGAGACTTAAAAAAATCAAAGATTAAACGGCAGGCGAAATCCGACGAATTTTCGTCGGAATTCTAGTTTAGGAGCTTACCGGTCATTTAGTCTATATAACCGTTTCGTCGTTTTATGTCACGAAATTCATCAAATTTTCATGAAAATTTCATTATCGGATTTTCATATTTGTCGTTTGTTTGTTGATATAAATCAACAATTTTTTTTCAGAAGTTTCATTGGGAATTTCATCTATTTGCATATGAAATCTCATTCAAAGAAATTAAGTCCGGTCTTTTAAGGTAGATTTCTTACAGATTTTAATTTCTTTTCAGATTTTTTTTAGAATCGTAAACATTATTTTATGTTTCAATCATTTAATATTTGATTATTTTATTTGAGCTCTTTAGTTTAATAGTGTAGTTCATGCAGATATAGATTTTTTTGGATATATTTTTTTAAATAAAAGTTGTTAGAAATAGATTTATGGAAAAGATGTAATGGTTTCAGATTTTTTAAGAATAAAAAGGTTAATTTTTTAAAGGGATATTTAGCAATGTAGCACTTTGAAACATATAAATTGTTATATAGCCAAACATTTTGAAAAAATTGGTTAATAGCCATTAATCAAAATAAATATGTGTTAATTAATTAAAAATATAACTTATTAACACCAATTAATAGCAGACACATCACAATAAATGGCTATTTACTAAACAAACAAAAAAGAATAACCAAATAGCAATATTAATGTTTCATTTGGTTATTTAGAGCAATTTTTATTTTTTAAATCATTAATCTTTGATTATGTTATTTAAACTTAGTTCATGAAAATTTTGATTTTTTTAGATTGATATGAAATAGAAATTGTTTGAAATCTTTTTTTTTAATTAGATGTAATTTTTAAGGATTTATTTGAAAATCAGAAACGATAATTTGTGTTTAAATTGTTTAATTTTCAATTATGTTATTTAATTTTTTTGGTTGAAAGAGTAGTTCATGCATATTTTGAGTTTTTTTTAGAGATTGTTTCTAAAATAGAAGTTATTAGAAATTGTGTACTTAATATGATATAATTTTTTCGGATTTTTTTAGAAACAGAAATGTGGAGTTGTGTGTAGGTTGTTTATGGTTCAATAATGTTCGTTAGTTGAAATGCCAAGTTCAAGGAATTTATAATTTTTTTAGAAATGTTGAATAAAATAGAAGTTGTTAAAAATTGTTTTTTGATAATATGAAAAAAAAATTCAAATTTGTTTGAGACTCGGTAATCTTAATTTATGTTTTAATTTATTTATGCTTCAATAAAGTTCGTTAACTTTTCGTTTTGAAACTTTTTGTTGTATAAAACATATTTATATGTTTGAACTTTATGTTTTAAATGATGCAATTAATCAATTTTTTTTATAATTTTTTTGTATTTTTATCGAAGATTTGTTCGCCCAGCGACATCCCCGACATTCTTTTCTTTTTCTATTTTCACATTTTTTGTCGAAATAATGTTTGACAAACGTCATTCCCATATTTAAGAGTCAGATGCCGTTTATCGACATTCGACTATTCAATCCTTGAAAAAAAAACAATACTAGAAAAGAAAAAAGAAAACATAAATAACATAATTATGTTTTTGACATTTTCTCTAAATTAGTAGGCATAAATGCATTGCTTTAATTCCTTAGAGAGGTAAAGCTTATTATAATAATTATTAATAATCATAATTAACGTGATCACGAAACAGCAACCGTATAATAAGCTAATATGATTGACCAGAGTCAGTGAACCACATGTCTAAGAACATGGTTATCCTATAATGATATCTTCTTCTTCTTTTTCTCGTTTGGTAAGCATCCTATAATGACCTTAATAATCTGATTTTTTTGCACATGCTCATAGCCTAATTTTGGGCCCATGAAATTTAATTGGAGAGACAATTTTTGATATTGTCTCTTAGTTATTTTCATTTCCGGGAACATTGTTTGTCCATGATATGGACTTCCGATACATTAATTCCTTTAAATCTTTCAAAGACAAAAATTCTTATTTATTAAAGCAGAGTGATTCAATCAAAACATATATTTGCTCTGTTGATTTTGGTTTCTGACACAATATATTTAGGTGCAAATTTATTAATGTCCCAATAGTCCAAATTAAGGACAGAGACTGCGGTTTAATCTTGATTAATATTCGTGTTCATTGATTTGGGCCTAAAACTTGGCTCCAATCTCAACTAAAAATACAAAATTCAATTATATGTATATATGTTTTATCCAGGACACAAAGAATCTTGATCACTATTCTATCAGCTAATGCATTTGTGTCGTTGCAACCCTTATGTAATTTTTTTCTTCTCAGTATCAAGTAATTAAACTATTTTTGTATTTTAGGTTAATTTAATTTATATCCCGGACAATCGTAATTACTCTCACCCAATAATGTAGTGGAGTATATCATACATCCAGATTTGATTCCTATATATCCTGGAGAGATTGCTGTTAATCTCTGCTAAATTATGTTATGCGGCGGTATATATAGATTGGATTCTTATTCACTAATCGAAACGGAAATATTGTGTTAAAATCAAATCATTGAAAATGTAATAGAGATGTTTTATAGTTTATTTCACATTCTAGCCATACAGTTTATTTGTAAACGGTTTATGAATTAGTTGCATTCTAGTTTAATAACATTAGAAAGAGAAAGGTAAAAATATGATCGGTTATCACCACCAGGCCATGCGATAAAAATGGGTCTCTATGTGTCATTTGGCAATAATTATTATTAATAATAACTACTTGTCTTTAAAGACGTTAGCATTTATTTGCGTCGTCAAATAAATAAATTGTTGCCCGACTGCATCCTGACGCGTCCAATTGCTGCCGGCTGCGTTGAGATCGCTAAAGAATCATTTTCCGACAAGTTCCTGCCATGCGATAAAAACACTCCTTCCTTTTTATTCAATAAAAATAAAATAAAATAAAAACTATTCAATTTTTATCATTTGAATAAGTACGTAACAGCTCAACATATATATAGCAGTGAAGAAAAAACTTGGATATATTTAATCACATAAGTTCATTTTATATTTTGGTCCAAAACATGATAAACATACCTTTATATGGTTTTACTTATATCATTGACATATTGCTTTAGAAAAATATATGATTGACATATTCCACGACTTCATTTTACAAAGAAGACGTAAATTCGTTGTAAAAAGTTCATGTTTTTTAAAATTGGATAAAATTAACAGTTATGATTAAAATTGAACTTTTACGATATTTGTTTTGTAAGGTTGTAGAATTCAAGACTTTATATTACAAGACAGTTCTACTGTTGTAAAACAAATTAAAATTTGAGAACTACACAAAAGTATCATATATGCTGTATAACTAGATTTTTTTTTTATAAATCGCCAAAAAAGGCAATGTCAAGCCGATGCCATTTAGTTCATCTATGAACTTTGCCAAACTTTCAAGGGTAGTAGTTAGCATTAAGGATAGCCATACCTCTAAGCTTAAGAGAAAGACTTAGCAGTCAGCACTCAACTCGATTTTTGTCAAAGATAATCAATATGTGCTGGATTGTGTATGCCGAAAAGCCCGAGATTCTGTCAATTGAGTGATTAATATAAGAAAGAGGTGCGCTACTTAGAAGTGCCAAAAGTTGCTTTTAAGCTAAAAAATGACTTTGTGAAAATTCGGTGCAGAGGGTATGGAGTTAAAATTTTGAAGTTTTGGAAGTGATTCTAAGTTTCACTTTTTAAAAATTAACATAAATGAAATAGTCAAAGTTTTGGGCCAAGTTATAAACGAAAAATCGCTTCTAAATGTTAATAAATATAAAATAGAAATGATTTTACGCTTTTAAAATTGAAAATTTGAAATTTCAGTAAAAATTGGCTATTTTGATGCATAAGTAACTTATCACTTCAAAAAGTCGTATGTTGCTTCTAAAAGTTACCGTCACTTCTAAAGGTAATTTTTATGATAAAGTCCCCTTTTGTAATGCTTAATGTGTAAATAATTTTGTAACTTATTTTGGTGATAGTGAATTTCATGTCCTTCATCCGTATATTTCTTTTATTGTTTTACATGTTATATCTGTATGTTATTCATTTCTCATGTTTCTATTTTATTTGTCAATCGAACTATAACAACCTGAAATCTAACCAAATTTTCAATAAAGTCATCTAGCCACTGAAAACCTAGATTGAAAGCGCTCCAACATACTCAAATTTGATAAGGAAAAATAAGCACCCGCAAAAAAATATTGAATATAACTTTCCAATTGATTTTTATTGCAAGCAATTATACAATAAAAGTTAACTCGGCGTCTCACTCATATATATAGGTATGTATGTATATATTATAAGCTTTTGTATCCGAATTTTCCAATATTTTTAATGTCACGAAACTGAAGTAGAATCTAAGTTATATGTATTTATTATATCTCTATTATCACAAAGTATAAATATCACTTCTAGAGCAAAAAGACGACGCGTCGAACTCACACTCAATTCCTAATCTCAAGAACAAAACGGTTAAGTTAAAGTCCGAATAAGATCTTAAATGAGTTTCATAAATCCTTGTTGGCATTGTTGGAGTGGTCTAAGGTCACATCTGGTGCATTAAATAACAAAATCTTCCAAGACTCGTGCCTTCTGAGGCTCGATCTTCCGAAATCATAGTCTTTTTAGACTCATACCTTTGTCGGCACAATTTTTTAGTTAAAACTTGTGTTTCATGTCCTATGAGGCTCGGTTTATTGTGACCAAATTATTCCGAGACTCGCGTCTTCCAAAGAGCTATCTTCCAAAATCAAAATCTTCGTGTACTTATGTCTTATGAGATCAAAGTCTTCCGAGACTTATAACCTATAAGATTACTTTTAGAAATCAAACTCCTCCAAGACTTATGCCTTCATAGGCACAATCATCGAAATTCAACGTCTTCTAAGAGTCATGTCTCTCGAGGCACAATTGTCCGAAATCAAAATTTTGAAACTCATATTTTTCAAGACATAGTCTCCCGATCAAACTTTTTCAAGATCATTCTTTTGCGCGTTCCTTCGAGATAACATCCATTATCATTACCACCATACCACTTGGGACGAGTGAGTTGATAAAGATAAAAGAAAAAGTTTTCATTAATGCGAAGTAGTTTGTTTTTGGATGAATTTCACATGAGAGCAGCATGGGAGTAAGTGAGGAACGTTGTTATTAATTGCGAAGATATGCGGCTCTAAAGAATTTATAGTTTTTTGGGAGGGATATGCTCGCAGTCCATGTGTTTCTCACATGCCTATGCTTTCCCAGCCGCCATGTGTCTTTTTCAACCAAAAAAACATCCTATTGTGTCTATATGCTATGCTCTATTTCTCTATCTATACTTTTTATAATAATAATTAATTTCTTTAATATTTCAAGGAAAACTTCTGCTTACTCAAGTTTTGCTTTTTTTCATATAGATCTCCTCCTCGAAGTGCGTTTCTTCTTGATATATTTTCTTAGCTTTCCATATTCACGAGATGAAGAAAAAAAAAACTTACCATTTTCGATCAATTATGTATGTACACTCTATAGTTCGAATAATGATGTGTATACTTTCACATATACGACACAATTCTCTAGCTTGAAAATGTACAATTACATCCACAATTTTGTGTCCGAATGGCTTAGGTTAATTAAATAAGACTGCTTGGAGTTTTTTTTCTTTTTCTATTTTTTTGTGTAAAAAAATCGGTCGAATGGTTAATGTTAACTATCACAATTTAAAAATAACTCACATCTTCTAAAAAAATTAAATGATCCAAGTACTTATCTGTCAAATTAATTCATAAAGTTAATTTAAATTTTAAATTCATTTTTTAAAAATTTGAATAAATACCGTAAGTTAAGTTCTCACAACTTTGGGCGGTTTATAAATACTTTTTTTAGATATAAGTTCTTAGAATGTTGTATAATCTTATAAATTTGGAAAAAAAATATTATTTACTTCGTGATTTCTTATCCGTCCATTAATTCTTTTTATCTTCGTTTCCAAATTTAATTATGTGGTTTATTAGATTTTAGTTGACTAAATTATGTAAGATCCTATAATTTTGGAAATAAAATTACATCATGTTTCATTTTCGTCTTCGATGGTGATTATTCAACATTTAATTAAGTTATTATAAATTGATGTAAATTACTATAAATAGAAATGCGTTTTAGACGTTAATGTGTTCCTTGTTTACATATTATTTACATGTCGGTGTAAATGTAAAATTAGTTTGAGGTTGTTAGTTCAGTAATATTTACAACCGGTCATTTAACAATGTTTTACATCTGAAACAACTCAAAATATATGTTAATAAAGAATAAAAATAAAAACAAACAAAATAAAATTTTAATTTGTATTCACCGACGAAAAAAAAATTTACTCAAAGTATAAACAAGATTATTTATGTTAAACTTGAATGATGGACATGTTCAAAGCTTGGAAAAAATTCAAACCCAACCAGATAAAAATGCTAAACTCTAAATATAAACAAATTTCTTTTTAATGTAAAATTTGAATGATGAACAATAACAAAAGCTGGAAAAAAAAGAACGAAAAGCAAAGCATGGAAACAAAAAATAATTCAGATATATCTATAAATAAAATTCTAAACTCGAAATCTAAACAAGATTCATTATGTAAAACTTGGAAGAACAAGCTTGAAAACAGAATTGTTGAATCGACTGCTTGGTGAAGCGTCCAGAAGATGAATCATCAATAAATTTTTGTGCAAAGTTTATAATTTTTCTTCAGGAGAAATTTTTGGTTGAAGATGAATGAGCATTTATAACTTCGATTTTTTCTCTCTCTCTCTGATTTGTTTTGTTAAATAAGACAGTTTATTACCTCCCTTAATTATCGTGCAATTGATGACATGCAAATGAAGGATCGAAATAACATGTAAATCGAAACAAAAACGCAATTTTCAAGCAATTTCGTCAAAAATTTTGTGGTGAGATGAAAAATGTTATTTTGTACCAAATTTCTCTAACGAGCGTAATTTCTTCGTAATTTTCCAAAATTTTAATCTTTGAATTCATCTTGCAGGATTTTATAATAAACAAATCATATAATTATTTTAAATATATATATATTACTTGATATAGTAAGGTAACACTTATTAAGGCCACAAAATATTTTTTTGGTGTTTGATAAAATCACTTTTAAAAAAAATTTCAAAAGCACTTTTGAAAAAACAAGCTAAATTCTAAATTTTTTAAAAGTTTAAAATCGTAGCTTTTGGATTTGATTTTTGGGCTGCATATTACATTTACTATTTTACCCTCATAATCAAGTCAATTAATTACCCTAATAATGAGATTACACGTTCAAGTTCTCATTACAGATATTATACGTTCGAACAAGTTAATAAGTTTCTTATAAATTTGTTAGCGACAAATTCTATTGAATAACAAATCTTCAATAGATCAATATGAAAATCGTAGAACTTGTACGAGTTGTTTGGATAACTTAAGAGATGAGATTGCTGCAAATATAATAGAATCGATAAATCTATAGTTTATATGTTTGTTAATAAAATAAATTATATTCATATGTAAAATTTCATTTTGTTCGTCTACGTAGTCGAAATTGAAATACTATATCAGAATTAATATGTACATATAAATTAAACACCAAAATAATAATTATTTAAATATTTATCTCCAAGGTTATTTTAATCATTTTTGTAATTTTGTTTATTTTACCAAACGCTAAATCAGCTTATTTTTTTACAAAAAATTAAATTAAAAACAGTTTAACAAACACTAAATAACTTTTGTAAAAAAAAGTTTTTTCTAAAAATAATTTTTAAAAACACTTTTAGAAAAATTAAAGTATTACCAAACGGAACCACGAATAACTCATATTTTCAGTAACATTGTAATAGTTTCCAATTTCATCACTATTTTAATAAGTTTATATTTTATCCGTAAAATAAATTAATATATTTTAAATATTTATTTTCATACCTTCTCTTCCCACCAAATTTTTTAACGTTCATATATTCTTTTTTATGTCACGCTATATCCCGGTCCGCTTAGTTTTATTTGAAAAATATTAGTTTGAAATTTTGAATATTGAATGAGAATTACAAAAATATCATTTTTTTAAATAATCTTCAATTGTGCGAAACAGAATTCTAAAACTAGTCATATTGTATAATAATATATTGTAAATGCACTTCGTAATTTAACAATTTAATATGATGATAGACAAATACTTGTAGATTTGACAATCGGATTATTTTAATAATTATCAGACTAGGGTGATAATCATCAATATATTTTATATAGTGGTATGATTTAGTTATTATATATTTGTGTTTTGATAAGTGGCCGTCAATTAAGAAACTTAGCTTGCGTTTAATATTTGAATAACCAAATAATTAAATAATTTATAACGTTATATATAGTCAAACTTGTATATATGGTATTGTATTTGCTGTTCTTCGATCTAAAATGAGTTAATGTAATTATGAACTATGTAAATTAGTTATTTTCTTTACATAACCAACTTTTGATAAATAGCCGACCTAAATCATTTATAACTTTTTTAGACAAATTTAGCTCAACAATTATTTTTCGCTCATACGGTTAATAAGGATTATAATTAAAAATTAAATAAAATTTACATTAATTTGCATGCAATGATCGAGGAGTATTAAGCACCGAATAATTACTCTCATTTATTTCATCAAATTTCTTTTTAAAAAGAAGCAAATACAAAAACATGGGCAAAAATCAAGATCCATAAATTTATTCACCAAAAACGTAGAATCGCACAAATTTTTCCCATAATCGCATCTTAGAGGATGGGTTGAACATCAAACCCATAATCGCGATAAATGTATGTCGATTTATGTTTTCGAGGAGTTTTTGAACGTGATTTACATGAAAAAGTTATGGATTTCATCTTGTCGATTTTATTTCATTGTTTTTTAAACTCCAGTTTTTTGGTATTTTATCGTTATGTTAATTTTTATACCATTTACACGTCTTTTACGTGTTATTTACATGTCATTTACTTACATGTTCCTTCATCGTTACGGACGCTGAACAAAATAATACTTTTAAGTATTATTTTACTGGCATTTGGGGCTTATTTTCATGTGTTTACATTTAAATTAATGTTCACAGGATAATTCTTTAAGTCATGTCCTCATATAAACTAATAACTTGAGATTTACGACGTTCATCATCAACAAAATAATATTTTCGGGATTGTGAGAATTGACGTCAAACATTATAATGAATTTTTTTTTTGACATAAATGGCAGGTCATAATAACAAATAAAATTAAATACAAATAAAAGTAGTTTGAATCATTACAAGAAGAACAATTTTCATAATACAATTATAATCTTGACGACCAAGAGAGAAAAACCCAAACTTTTTTTACGAATTTTTTTCATCTCGACCGTAAAGAGAGAAAATGAGGCAGTTTTTTGTTTTATAAAACAAACAAATCCAAAAATAATTTGTAACGATGAACAGTGACGTGCAATAAATTTAAATAATGAAATTATTCCAAGAATCCTATATACTTATACGTAAATAAATTATTTTCTATAATGTAGGATCTTAACATCTTAAACAACTATAATTAATTAAGTCACACGGTAATAACAACTACGGATTTCATATTCAAAATTAAAAAAAATAATTAAAAAACAATAATAAAATAAAAATTACGAAAAATGAAAAAGACAAACCAATACAACATTTTAAGAAAATGACTGCCACGTAAGTATGCTGATTATTTACAACAAATTTACGAACCTTTAATTATTTTCAAATTTTTTATGTTTATGTTAATTAATTACCTAATTATTTGATGTGGAATATAGAGCATATCTAGTCTTTTTTTAATGAAATTTTCGAAGAAATATATATATATATATATATATATATATATATATATATATTATGTAGTTATTTCCATGACGACTATTACTAGCACCACTTTAAACGTGTTATGAAAATACTATACCACTATTAATGAAGTTGGTTATAAATACACAGAGAATTTGTAACGAACATTTTAAATTTTCTGATCAGTTTATCACGAAGTATTTAGTTTATCGCAAATTGATTATGACTATTTAATTTTTCGTAATCGAATAAATATAAATTGCGTATATTCATGATCAAATAGTAACGAAATCATGAATTTTTTGATTGATTTAATCAAGAGAGCTATAGATAAGATAGATTTACAAATATTTACTTTATAGTAGATTTGACGAAAATTGGTTCTTGATAATAATATGTACATTTCTCTATTAGCCTACGTATAAATATATTTGATGAAAAATAATCTGAACAAATTTAGCAACTTATTACATGGTATCATAATACATTTAAATTTATAGCATCTAGTGCGATGAGACAAGAATAATGAGTATTTTTTCCTTCCTCAAATGAGAATAAATTGTCGTATAAATGATAGCCCACAAGGATAGTTGAGACCTATTAAAAAAAAGAATTGAAACAATACAAAGTTTAAATCACAGCCATATGAAATTTTGAATGACAAATGAGAACGTGCTCACGAATCACAGAGGCAAAGTCTTCAGTGTCCTTTTTAGCAAAATACTCCCAACCTTGATGCATAGAAAAAATATTGATTAATTAATTCGTTGGGCTTCATATAAAGACAAACTTTCTTCTTATATTTGGCTTAATAATTTATGTGTAATATATAGTATTATATTTTATGTAACATATAGTATTATATTTTTTTCTATATCAAATTTAATATAAAGAAATTAGTGGTAGTTACCACCGGTTGGTCAGGATTCTGGAAGGAGGCGCCTCTTGTCATGGAGTTACTTTATTTAATTAATTGATTGACATATGATGAAAGAAAAATAACAATAAAATGTGAGAATAAAATCAAGCCAATTTGGAAGAATAAAAAAAATTTCACAAGTGATGTTGGATAATAAGTCTGAAGACCTTTGCGACACTCTTGCACATGTCTGTCGCTTTCATCAACAGTTTTTGTTTTAATTTAAAAAGAATTATAAAATAAAAAACTGGTAGAATGAAATGAATAAAATTGTGTTTCTATCGGCGTAGAATTTATGCAGAGACCAACAGCTTTCTGGTTGGTATGCTTCATTAAAAATGACGATTATTATTTTAGAACATCAAGTTACAACTTACAGGTGAAGACTAAAAGTCCCTGAATTTTATTTATTTAAATTCACCTTTGAATAACTGGGCTATAATTGCAACTCTTTTATTTCGAAATTATATGCGTTCTAGTTCTTGAAAACCGAAAGATCATGCAAATCTTAAAAGGCACTAAAATACAAAATTTGTTGCAAGAATTACGACTGCACAAAAATATGAAGATACAACAAAGCACAAAACAAGTCACATGAGACATCCCAAAGGTGGCGAATGGCACAGCCGTAATTTCACGACATATTTTAGGGCTTTCTTCTACTGCCTAAAGCATCAATTGTTTTGCTCCAAAAGATTTCATTAAGAACTAGTTGCACTGCAGCAACTTGCAAGTTCCAAAGTGTTTGTGTATTTTTTTTCAACAAAAGGGCCTCGATAATCTGTAACAGAAGTACTCCTATTTTTATTTATATCTTTTTGTTACATAAACCTCTTTATTTATTCGACTATTAAGGCTATTTTATAGAGTGCTTTTATTTTGATGTTATTATTTTACAGTAATTATATGTCTAATTTGAAATATATACACTTCAGTTATAACAATAGTTAATATTTGGTGTAATTTTTATTAAATTTGTTGTAAAATTTGCACTTACTTTTGAAGCTTACAATTCCTATAGAGTTTGTTATGGTGTCAAAAGTATTCCTTCTACTTGGTGAAACGTAAACCTGACTTTTGCAGAAGACTTAAAATTTTCAAACTTATGAAAATCAACATATTCTCATTTTGACCTCAGGAAAAAAAATATTGAGAGTCCATGAAATAAGTGAAATTTTACAAGTCCACTTTATTCAGGGACCCTTCAAAAAAAATTTCTTTATTGTTATCATTGGGTCAATTGACTTGAAAAAACGTGATAAGGGTTTTTTCAGATTTATAGTGAATAACGCTAATAATAATTACTTTTAGAATCATTAATCTAGATCATCAAATTGGCTTCACTGTACTAAACACTGTAGCTTTTTTAGTAAATTTTATTATTTAGTAGTAAATATAGTTAAGAAATAGAAAAGCTATCCAGCGTATTTCTAACGCCAAAAAGCCAAACAACTTTCTAGTATCTCCAACACAAATAGCCAGTCAGTCAGTCTTTAGTCTTATGCGGACCCACACTCAGCAGCAAAAAAAGCTTTTCCACATCGCAAAGACCCGGATCAAGTTACCATTATACCCTTTCCCCACTCCTTTAAATACGAACCTTCCCTCTTCCCTTCCCAATCCCCCAACACACCAACAATCAAAGCAACACACACCAAAAAAAACGTCTCCAAATCCCCATTTCTCCATCGCTCTAGTCACTCATAACACACACTCTCCGGTTCTCTCTCGCTCTCGCTTTTCCTTCAACTTTCTTTCGTCGAAATGGCCAGAGGAGGGAAGCTAACGAAGATCAAGTCCGTCCTCAAGAAGTGGAACTCGTTCGGAAAGTACGGCGGAACCACCACCAGCCTCCGAAGGAGCGGGAATTCCGTCGCATCCGCAGTCTCCGACGACGAAACTCCGGAGCTCTCCAGAGACCTCCGCGCTGTCTTCGTCGGAAAGTCGCGGAGGCGGTACCTCGTCGCTGCTGACGTCGCCGACCACCCGATCTTCCGAGAGCTCGCCGAGAGATCGTCGTCGTCCTCCGCCGAAGACGACGACGACACGATCAACGTCTCTTGTGAGGTCGTCCTGTTCGATCACCTCCTCTGGATGCTAGAGAACGCCGATCCGCAACCGGAATCGCTGGATGAGCTCGTCGATTTCTACGCTTGCTGAGACCGAATCGTTTTCGTGTACGACTATGTGTACATTACCTATATATACATATTGTTTAAAATTTTAATAATGGCGTAGTGAGAGAGTAATTTTAGGAAGATGATCTGATTAGCGCTTCAGAGTAAGAGAAGGAGAGAGTGATTGTATCGGACGGTCAGGGATATTTTTATGATACGCACATCTCTGCCTGATGTGATGATGACGTAAATGATCCACAAGCAAAAAAGGTCTCATGTACTTCCGTTTCGTTTAAAATATATAATTATTTACTTACTATTGTGAATTGTGCTTGATCTCTGATGATGATGATAGGCTCTCATTTCTTGCTTCATTCTGTCACTTCTCCTTTTACCTTTTAGCTTTCACATTGTCAATGCCTGTCTATCTTACTCGCACACACGAGTGTTTCAAGGGATGCTTTCTGCTATAGTTGGTAAATAAAACAAATAGTGTCCATGTCGCCTATATAACTGTTAAGAATAAAATTGGTCTAATTATTCACATTTGACTTCCTAATATGTTTGCACTATTTTCTTATTAACTATGATTTCAATAGGAGTATATTTAAGTCGTTAAGGAAATTTTCATATCTTATATTTTTATATTGCACTCATAATTTCAAAATCTTATATCACTAACTGTTTTTTTATGAAAAAAAAGTATATTAATGTTACAGCTTACAAGAATCTGGTAAAACAATATCATTTAAATTCTATCAATATTTATTAAAATTCCGGTAATTGTTATTAAAATATAATTAAATTTGATAGAATCTAATAAAAAATTAATAAAATATAATAAAAAACTATTACAATTTGATGAGCTATTATTGAAAATTTAGTCAACAACTATTTTATATTGTTATGATTCTAAGCACAGATTTTAGCCTTTAACTTTAAATATTCAAAAAAACGTTTTTAGAACCAGACAAACTGGAGATCAAGACAAAAATAAATCGACAGAAAAGGAAAGAACACAACCGGATTTATCGTGTTTCGACCAATCGGTCTACATGCACGCTGAGCTCAGCGGAGAAGTCCGGTCACTATTATGCACAGTCTCGATTACACATTCAACCTCAATATAACTAGATCTCAAAGTCACACAATCACGTCCACTCAGAGGCTTCCTTTTGCAAGTCTTTCACAATGAAACATGATCAATATGATCGAACAAGAATACCATATGCAATGAAGAACAAAACCGTAACAGATGGGTCGAGAGAGAAATGAAGAAGAAGTTGAAAAGAGTCAAGTGGATAATGAGGCTCCTAGGATTACAAGTTTATCAAACAATCGATCGAGGACAGACCTCAGACGTCCAACTTCACACGAATTAAAGTCTCAAATTCATTGTCATAAGTGAGGATGTCGTTTAAGCTGAACTACACACATCTGAAGCTGAGGGATGTAATGAGCATCGATGACGTATGTCTAGGTAAATGATTGATGAACTTCCACCCAACACACACACACACACATATATATATATATATATATATATATATATACACATATTGTAAATGGTTATAAATATTTGGTCTATAACTATTAAAGTCGAGTTAATTATCATTAAATATGATTACCTGGTATTATATACAATTATTTATAAAATTGAAAATTTCAACAATTAAAATTACTAAAAAATTATTATTTTTAATTAGTTCTAGTAGAAAAACTTCAAAAAATGTTTTGTTTAAAAAAATGGTTTTACAACTATATAAAATTTTATTTCATACATGTTTGATTAACAATAAAAGGTTAAATAAATTTATGAAGGATAAGAAAAAACTTGTAAAAATTAAAATTTTCCGAAATAAGAATGAGAAATTAGATATTCTCGGAACTGTGTTTTAAAATGTGGCACTTCGATAATTTTCACTAGAGAGAGTAGATGCCATATGCCTGGCTGTCTTGTAATTGGCGTTGTCGGATGAAGAACTATTGAAATGAAATTAATTTTGCAGAATTGAAATGAAGAGTTGAATCATATTAAATTCATGTTTATACTCATAAGTCTAAGAGTCAAACAATTCATCTTAACTTAAGCTTTTTTTTATTTTTATTCATCAGAATATGTTACTAATTTTCGTCGTAACAAAAGTCTACTAACAAAGTACTCATTAAAAGTAAAAAAAAAATGCTACCATCAAATCACTAGCGTAAACACTTGTTAAAGTATAGGTTTCCATATAAATTGTTAAAATATGGCTTGTATTCTTGTATAAACTTAGTGGGCGTATGTTGTTAATTCTCGTTTATTTTATATTACACCTTTTATATTGTATAATCTTAATGTGTCTAGACTAGTCAACTATAAATACCAGAAGTTGTATTATTTTAATTTTGATATACAATCCCTACAGTTTATGCAGTATAAAGTATAAACTACTATTTATAAATAGTCATGTTATCAAGTGTTTCCCTTGTATTGCAAGTTTGTCAATAATTGTGTTCCAATCATTAGCTGTGATTTTCTTGATTCATTAACGAGATAGAACGAGACATATATGAAGTAAGAGTACCTTTGTAAACTAAATATTAAAGTATGAAAATAAAATTAACTGTTAATTAATAGCTGTCACTTGTTGAACAATTTCTTAGACATGGTTAGTTCTTCTAATTTTATCGTAAGAGTATAGGAATTCAAACACCTATCTAATTTATATAAGAAAATTTGCTCTAATTAATCAAATGAAACATTGAATTTGTTATTTGGCTAAACATTTTCATTTATTTAGTGTATACCCATTTTTAATGAGGTGTTATTATTTGATTATTATTTTTTGTTAATCTATCTTTTGTTTATACAAGTTTATTTTGGTTTATTGCTAAGAAACAATTTTTTTTTCGAACGTTGACTATATAACAATTAATATGTTTTAATGACCATTTTACTACTTCTCCCTTTATATAATTAGTTCGTTGTGCTAAAAAACATCTCAAGTTAACATTATAAAATGTTCGAAAAAATTAACATTGTAAAAGTTAATTCGAAATCTGATATCTCATTCTTTTTTTAAATTAAGGTATCGTTAAAACCACTCGTTTCCTAAATAAGTGCGGCGAGAGAAAATGATGTCCCGTGATATAATTTCATATCATCAACAATTTTATCATGCACAAAGAGCGTGATTTCTCGATCAATACACATAACGCAAAAATTCAACATCAACGTCCAATTAGCTAACCTATGCGTAACTTCCCTTGTTTTTTAAGCCAAAAAAGTTACAAGAGACATACATTTTCAAACAACAGGGAAATTTCCCAAACTGCTCATATCTCATCTCCTTGAAGGCTTGAGATCAAGATCTTGCAGTCACCTTCAAAAATCTCAATAGACATTCCATAAAAGTTGTTAAAGTTAATGGACATCGAGATCCTCGACAGGTCAGCCTCCACAACACTTCTATCTTCAACTTGGCTTGTCCATATCCACCGAGTCTCACCCAGCTCCGACCTTGCAATTATGCTGATAACTGCTTTCTCATTGTTGAAAGCCGCGTTTGAAATCTGATATCTCAATTACGAAGGTTTCAACCACTGAAAGAATTCTGCATATACCAAAGGATTACATAAGAGAAATTGCCCAAAGTACTACTTTTTATTATTCATTTTCCCAAAATCCACCCAAACATGTTTTCTTCCCAAAATACTAGTAAATTTTATGTGAAAAGACAAAATACCCTTTAAAAAGTTAAAACTAACACAAATGTCCTACATTATAATACCGGTCAAAAAAATTAAGAAAAAATTAAAAAATTAAAAAAAAATTAAAATTTTTAGGGGTGGAGTAGTTTTTACCTTTTTAAGTTAACTTTTTTTAAAAAAAATTATACAGTAACCGGTTAATATGAATATGGAGTCAAATGTAAAGAAATTGTTTTAGGGGTATTTTAGACTTTTATAGTGGTATTTTGGGAAAAAATTAATTTTAGTGGATTTTGGGAAAACCAATTATAAATAGTGGTATTTTGGGCATTTTCTCAAAGTACCACCTTTTATTTTTTATTTTCCCAAAATCCATCCAAACATAATTTATTCCCAAAATACTAGTAAATTTCATGTGAAATGACGAAATACCCTTTAAAAAAATAAAACTAACACAAATGTCCTACATTATACTACCGGTCAAAATAATTAAGAAAAAAAATTAAAAAAATTAAAATTTAGGATTGGAACAGTTTCTACATTTTAAAGTTTAATTTTAATAAAAAAATAAATAAATAATAACTGATTAATATGGATATGAAATAAAATGTAAAAAAATTGTTTTAGGGGTATTTTAGACTTTTGTACTAGTATTTTGGGAAAAAATTAATTTTAGTGGATTTTGGAAAAATCAAGTATAAATGGTGGCATTTTGGGCAATTTCTCCATTAAAAATAAGTATACCATAACAATGACTTTCCCAATTTCTTTTAATAAAATACAATAAATATATTTGGATTTAAAAGTATAATAATTATTTGCGTATTACGTTTTTATGACAATTTTTTTATATACTTTGTGACTCATTTAACTTATCTCTTCTATATTTTGCCACGCTCGAAATATTTAGTCAAACTTGACCAAATAAAAGAGAGGAATTGCCCAAAGTACCACCTTTTATTTTTGATTTTCCCAAAATTCACCCAAATATAATTTTTTCCCAAAATACTAGTAAATTTCATGTGAAATGACGAAATACTCTTTAAAAAAATAAAACTAACACAAATGCCCTACACTATACTACCGGCCAAAATAATTAAGAAAAAATTAAAAAATTAAAAAAAATTAAAATTTAGGATTGAAATAGTTTCTACATTTTAAAGTTTAATTTTAATGAAAAAATAAATAAATAATAACTGATTAATATGGATATGAAATAAAATGTAAAAAAATTGTTTTAGGGGTATTTTAGACTTTTGTACTAGTATTTTGAGAAAAAATTAATTTTGGTGGATTTTGGGAAAATCAAGTACAAATGGTGGCATTTTGGGCAATTTCTCAATAAAAGAAGCATCAAAATAAGGGCAACGGAAGAAAAATCTTTTTTGTGTGTATTTATTGTGATAAAAATATCATTTTCCGTTAAGTTGTCTTCCATCGCTTCACCGAAGTGGTATTTTCGTGACACTTTACAGAAATTCACATTTTCGTTTAAAAATAAAAAATAAAAATAAAAAATGAAATTTTGCATATTCGGAATAATTTTTTTGAATAAGGCCGAATATGCAAATAATTACAACAAAACAAAAATATATGAACAACATTAAAACAATAATTAACTAAATACGTCACTTATCTTCGCGTGATCCTTACTGTTTTTGTGTTCTGAGCCCACTAAAGATGGAAGTATTGTTAGACAAACAATGTCTCACAAAAACCTTCCTTCCGTTCTCTTGTATACGTATGCCCCGGTTGACCTACGATGCACAACATGAATTCAATATGTATACAAATGAGAGAGAGAAATTAAGTGAGTTAAACGAGAAAAGAGTGACATAAAAAAATGATAAAAACATAAATTTACAAAATAAGTAGTTATTGGATTAAGGTTAATTTATTTATAATGGTAAACTTCAGTTTATCTCTATTTTAAATTTATCCACATGTCAATAATTTATTTTCAATTTTCACTCTTAATAAAAAATATCTTAATTAATCCATATGACAAAAGATGAATATTTTCATGAAAGTGAGTTCCATCTATTTTGTTAAGTAATGTTGCTCTATACAACTAAATTGTTTAACTAAATTAATATGTAAATATAAATAATAATTAAACTAATAACTAGAAGCTATTTTTAATTAAGTCTTTAAACAACATTAAAAAATGGTCTTGTAGCTGTGGTATATATTATATCACTAAGTAATAAAATATCCAATATATATATAATCTAAAATAAGACATATTATTATCAGACAAACAATGTCTCACAGACACCTTCCTTCCATTTTCTTGTACCCATGCCCAAGTTGACCTATGATGCCCAAATTGAATTCAAAATATATACAAATGAGAGCGAGAAATTAAGCGAGTTTAACGAGAAAAGAGTGACATAAAAAAATAATAAAAAAACATAAATTTACAAAATAAGTAGTTATTGGATTAAGGTTAATTTGTTTATAATAGTAAACTACAAATTATCTCTATTTTAAATTTATCCACACGTCAATAATTTATTTTCAATTTACACTCTTTGTAAAAAAAATTAATTAATCCATATGATAAAAGATGAATATTTTCATGAAAGTGAGTTCAATTTATTTTGTTAAGTAACGTTGATCTATAGAACTAAGATATTATGTAATATAAAATAATAATTAAACTAATAACTATAACTATTTTTAGTTAAGTCCTTAAACAGCATTAAAAATGCTATTGTAGTTCTGGTATACTTTATATCACTTAAAACAATAAAATCTCCGACATATACATAATCTAAAATGAGACATGTTCAAAAA
This sequence comes from Urtica urens, assembly GCA_958296335.1. Taxonomy (NCBI): domain Eukaryota; kingdom Viridiplantae; phylum Streptophyta; class Magnoliopsida; order Rosales; family Urticaceae; genus Urtica; species Urtica urens. The sequence goes on along the minus strand of OY282522.1, from coordinate 22,810,937 downwards.
ATTTATGATATATTCGAGTGAAATTTCTTCGAGTCGGTATGTTGAGTGTCAAGTACGGAAGGCGATGGGTCTCTCTTGTTATGCGGGTTGATTATTTTCTCCATCAACATCAACGGTTTCTTAACCGGCAACACCATACCCGAGGCGAGGGATTCGACAAGGAGACCCATTATCTCTCTTCTTCTTTATATTTTGTTCGGAAGGCCTCTCAACAATTTTTTGAAAGGATGAAAGTCTTGGCCTTATCCGAGGATTAAGATTCGAGAACCTGGGGGTGGTCGTCTCTCATCCTTCTTTGCGGATGATAACGTAATTTTTTTCAAGGCCAATCAGAACAAATTTGATATTTGTTTCGAGAAGAAAATCAGGATAGAGGCGGGGGAAAATTCAGCCCGCTATCTCGGGGTGCGATATATGTAAAATCACGAGAAGTATTTGGGACTTTCAATGATCATGGGCTGGATCAAAAGAGATATATTCCAATCGTGATAGTGTGTGGACAAAAATCCAGAGCTGATAGAATAGTTTCTTTTCCGCGGCGTGTGAAGAGGTAGTTTAAAAGGCGGTGGTTCAAGCGATTCCAAGCTATGTGATGTGGTGTTTTAAGCTCCCAAAGTCCCTTATCAATGAAATCCACCGTACAATGACATTTTTTTAGTGTGAAAGCCACGATTAATAAAAGATGAGGGTGCATTGGGGAAAATGAGAGAAGCTTTACGTTCAGAAGAGTGAAAGAGCATTGAGTTTCCAAAACCTAGCGAGGTTCAATGAAACCTTAATAAAAAATATCGTTTTGCAAACGATTTCATTATCTGACAATCTTACTTCTCGTGTTCTTAAAGGGAGCCATTTTTTGAATACCGATATTCGTTCCTCGAATTAGTTCTATAAGGCCTTGAGCCTTTGGAACAGGTTGGTTTGGGGGCAAAAAATTATCTTGAAAGGGTCTAGATGGCGTATCGGGTCCCCCGAGCAAGTTAAGGTTCGAGAAGAATGTTGGCTGGGAGAGCGGGAGGTTCGGATTTCTTGTTTATCTTTACAAAAAGTTCAAACTTTTTGCTATAATCCTATGGAATGTGTGGAACCAAAAGTAAAATACACTTTACCTTGCTTCGATGATGACTGTCCTTGATACGATCAACGATGCAATTTCACTCTTCGGAGGTCACATGTGAGCGTGCGGAGCCGTGGGCAACATGCGGGCAGCCCCGAGAAGGTTAGTGTGGTGGTTACCCCCTCCTCCGGGTGTGACGAGAATAAATGTAGAAATGAAAATAGGAGGAAACGAAAATTGATGCGGCTTAAGAAGTATTTTCCAGAGGTATTATGTTATTGTCCTCCTCTCCTTTTGCCTCCCTTATCGACGAAATTTTAGCCTGTTGGTGGTAGAGGTCATGGCCATTCCACGAGATTTCGATGAGGGGCATTCTTTATCCGGATTATTATTCAATCAGATTTCAAAGTGGCGGTAAACTACACCAACAAGCGTGATGCACCTAATACAAAGGCATAGCTTATTTTTTCGAGCATAGCGAACTAATGGGAAGTTTTACTAGTTGTCAAATCATGTTTGTTCTTCTTACTTGTAACTGTTTATCTCACAAACTTGCTAAGAAAACTCTTTCCTTAGGAGTGGATGTATTTTGGAATGATTTTCTTCCTCTCGAATTAGAAGAGAGAGATTTGGCCTGTCGTTTTTTGGGATCCCCAAAAAAAAAACGAGGAGCAGAAATGCTTAATGAGAATTAAGATAACTTTAAACACTTCGTAAAAAAATACATTTGTTAAAATCATAGTTGTCATGAATAGATCACAGTAATCTTTTATTGCATTTGCTTCGTTAATAAAAACGAGACATTTTTCAAGACCGGAGCTACCGATAAAAATGAGACACCATTTAATCCAAAATCTTATTTTTAATTATGTTATGTGCATTCATCAAATCAATAGCCTTCCCTAAAAACTAGAACACATGTTTTTATCTTAGTAAGAACAAAAAATTGGCTCTTACCTGCTTTTATGGTTAGTATTTTCAAAATACCCAATATTTTGTATATTTTTTGTAAATAATTACCCAATTTTATTTACACGAATATTAGGTCCAAATTACCATCATTTTGCAGCTTTATAAACAATTTGAAGTGAGTATTTACACATAATTTACAAAACTTTAGATATTTTGAAATTAGTAAACGTTTTTATGGGTATATAACTAAAAGACCTTACTAAGAAAGGTGCAACTCTATGTAAAGATGGTAGATCGAGTGTGAAGCACGAGGTGCGTGTTCACTATTGAGATCATCATTTGTAGACATTGCCTAACCAAATTTATATATGCTGTTTCGTTTCAAAAATGTTAACACACATATTGTAGTTGACATTGCCAAACACCCAACATGAATGACTCTAAAGAACATCTATAGAACAAGAAACATGTAGTATCAAAAGACACTGAAAACAATATTTTATAGTTATCTCGCTCATCGTGTAAGTGAAAATTGGGGAATAAAGTGTCGATCCGGGACAAACGAGTATTGAATTTTTTAAAAAAATCGTTTTATATAATTTAATTAGAATTTCTGTCAAATTGACATATCCTGCCGTAGGTGCTTAGTAACTTACTATTTTTTTTTCTCAAAAAGTACTTGTGATGATGGTTACATGAGAATTGGTTTTTATTTATTGGGGATCATATACTACTAGACAACAGACTCAATTTTTTTTGGGAATTCAAAATTTGATCATAAATGATATTAATAAAAAAAAATACGGAATTCAGCTCTTCAATATTGTAGAGTTAAAAGTTCACTCATAAAAAAGTATTTTTTTTAATAATCAATTGATTTCGTGGACTTTCGTAAGTAATAAAATTAACGAGTTGGGCATTAATAATACTTGGACTTATATGTGTGACTAAAATGATATAACATTGTTATATATGTACTATTTTCTCAGAGTGGAACGTGAAGATCATCGTATCTCTACGCCTATCAATTTCGTTTAAAACTTATCCTAAATTCTAATTTTTTTTTTTTTGCTTTCTTATACACATTGTTGTGTTCATATACGTGTTTTATTTGGTAAAACTGTTAATTAGTTCCCTAATTACCGGATGCTTTTGTTATTTTTCTTTCTCAACGAACACTTTACACAAGCCAATGTGTAACATCGATGCTCTCCGAACTTCCGGTTACTCAATCACAATTCACAACTTATTCCCTCTCTCCAAAACCCACGTTCTCCACCAATCCAAAACAAACCCATTTCTTCCCAAAACACCCCTCACTCGAACCCACCAACGAGGGTTGGCACTCCTGTAATTAACTACACAACGAAAGGGTAATTAGAAAGAAACTCACTCGTAACGTTACAACACGTAGAGAAACTGCATGACAAAAAAAACTAACCAGACAAGCTCGTTCTATATAACAAAGAAGAAATCACAAAGCACAATGAGGAAGAAAAAGAACTCAATTTTTTATATTTATTTATCTACATATCCTCCCAATAAAAATGAACACTGCGGTGGTGCTTCTGCTGGCAGTGGCGGCGGCGGCGGTGTCAGCCCGGCCGAGCGTGATTCCGGCGGACAGTTCGAAGCTGAACGAATGGCTTTCCCGGAACATAAGAAAGTACGAGAACGAGAGCAGGAGTTTCAAGTACGCTCTGGACGGGCCTCTTGTGGCGGCGGAGAAATCGGTGAGGGTGATCAAAGTTAGGAAGGACGGCACCGGGGACTTCAAGACCGTCACGGCGGCTCTGGCGAGCGTTCCGTCGGGAAATACTCGCCGCGTTCTGATATATATCGGCGGCGGAGAGTATCGCGAGAAGATCACCATCGACCGGTCGAAAGCCTTCATTGCGTTCTACGGCGACGCAAAAGACATGCCTGTCATCACCTATAACGGTAACGCCGCCAAGTACGGCACTGTTTACAGCGCCACCGTGGCTGTCGAGTCTGACTACTTTGTCGCTGTCAATATCAAGTTCGTGGTACGTTTACTTCTTTTGTCTGATCTCTTATACTATCTATGATACTTGTTATTTGGTTACTATATGAAATTATGACACGTGGTTTAACCGGGCTGGAAAAAATAAAATCCATCAATTTTATGATTATCAGAAAATAGCCTAAAACTAAAACATGATATGTATAATAAAAATTAGGGTCTTTTTATTTTATTTTATTCTTTGTTAGTTTTCATCGAAATTCTGACCTGTTAATATTATTAGCTCTTTGTCACTATATGCTCTTTATATTAAAAAAAAAATAGAAGACGCACAATACTAATTTTTATATCATCCACAATTCTATTTTCTTTCTTGATAGGGGATAGTTACATAAATGGACCCTGCAATGCCATTCTAATAGTAACATTTCAATTATATTATGATTATAGTAAGCTGATTCATTTAAGCAAACCAGTATTATATTAATAATAATGAGATGGATATGGGTCTATATTGTAAACACACAGAACTCGTCACCGATGCCGGACGGGAAATTGGTCGGAGCTCAGGCGGTGGCGATGAGAATATCCGGCGACAAAGCGGCGTTTCACAACTGCAAGTTTATTGGATTCCAAGACACACTCTGTGATGACAAGGGAAGGCATTTCTTCGGAGACTGTCACATCGAAGGCACGGTCGATTTCATCTTTGGCAATGGACAATCTCTCTACTTGGTACGAGTACAGTTTCTTTATACCAATTTTTTTGTCAGGTGCTGGTCTCTAAAAATATAATCCTGATACTATTTCGATTATTTTTAGGGATAAGTAGCAATATAACACTTTGAATTTTATTAATTGTTATATAGCCAAACATTTTAAAAAAATTGATTAATTAATCAAAATAAATATGTATATATTAACTATAAATGTAACTCATTAAGACCAATTACTAACATTTATATCATAATAAATGACTATTTATTAAACAAACAAAAAATAATAGTTAAACAACATTATCGATGTTTTATTTGATTATTTAGAGCAATTTTTCTATTTATTTTTAGTTTTAATTTTGCTCTTTATCCTTGAACATTATAACCTAGATTAAATTGGACGGAGTATTCCATTTTGATTCGGTCGGAATTTGTATAGTGTTTGGACTGAAACATTCTATAGCAATCTGAATTCCGGTAATCCCGGAGTGGGTAGCGCCGGAAAGTGTATTTTCTATAATCTTCTCATTTAATTATTACACATCAAAATTCACAATTTCGCTACCTTTAATTATTTTTTTGTTTATTTATTTTAATAATTTTTAAATTTGCATCCTATTAGAAAGTACCTACCTTAAACTTCTTTTACATTATATTTTTCGAAAGTCGTTATAAACTCATTGTGAATTTAAGTCGCAATATTTATCCCTCCTTTTTTTGTCGTCTTCTTCGTATAAATAATATAGTTGATATGTGCAGAACACGACAATAGTGTCAGTGGCGAAGGGAATGGGGGCGATAACGGCGCAGGCGAGAGGTAACGAGTCGGAGGACAGCGGGTTTGCATTCGTTCACTGCAACGTCTCCGGCACCGGCGACACTTATTTGGGCAGGGCCTGGAAGGAGAGGCCCAGAGTTGTTTTTGCATATACATACATGGGTAGACTTATTAATCCCAAAGGCTGGTCCAACAACATGTATAACGACCGTAAAAGGTAATAATATTTGACAAAATCAACAAATAACTACCATTTTATCACCCGGTTTTTACTATTCACAAAAAGCTATTCACAAAGATGGAGATAGGATATCTTTTTATATATTTTTACCGTTTCTTTAACATGACTTTGTCTGGTTCTTTATGCCAAGAAATCTTTTAGCTACAAATTGAATGGCATTTCATTTTAAAACCGGTTATTAATTAGTATTTGATGAATATATACATCTTCATATAAAATTAAAATAGATTTTAACATATTACTTTTTTATTTATGGGAATTAGTAACCTTTATTATCATTTTAGTATATGTGTAAACCTTTACTGCCAATGAACGCTTATTTTATTTTTCATCGTAATTGTATATATTATTCATAATACTTTCTTTAGTATGCAATTCAAACAATAACTTAAATCTTTAATACAATCGATTTATACCAATTAATTACTAATTACGAATCCGTCTCTGCGTAATCTAATGTATGATAATCTAGGACTGTGTACTACGGAGAGTACAACTGCGTCGGACCGGGAGCGGAGGCGGCGAAAAGAGCAGATTATGCAAGCAAAATGACGGATCAACAAGCGAGGCCGTTCATGAGCATGACTTACATTCAAGGCAACAAATGGCTTCTCTCTCCTCGTACCCTCAACCAATATCGCATGTTGGGAACTTCTAACACATAAATCATGATTTGCGTTAATACGTAACCTTTTATGATGCTAACAAAATTTAATTCTAATTTTGTTTTCGCCCGGTGTGTATATGAAAGTGTACTTTATTTTTAAATTTATTTATAATAATGAACGTTATTTGTTATTGTATTTTTTTTACTTATTACGAATTCATGCATTACTATGCATGAACGTATTGAGTAATTATCCAAAAGTATACACATCCACAGTAACGAAAACAAGATTAAGAACACAAAGGCATCAGGAAGAATAGATTAATAAATTGCAGCGGTATTTGGAAAGTAAAGGACACGTTGCCTTCACCAAACCAATGATTTCAAGTAACTATCTATGCGTTATTGCAATCTTCTATCTCTAGAAACGACTAGTAATTTTGGTTATGAAACGCGTTTCTGATCTTTAGAAGCGACTCTTGTCGCTTCTAATTAAAAGCGTTTTTTATCCTAGTGTACCAATGCAGAACGAGGTGCTCTATATAGTAGCTCTCGCTTGTTACTCACCACCATCCGCCATCATCGTCCATCACCATGAGTAAGTGACTCGTCGGTACAACTGATACACTTTATTAATATTTGGGTGCTCAGTCAAACGCATATCTCATACCTATTCTATTTACAAGTGATCATCTCGGGTTAAAACATGAAAAATTAATGTTTTCCTTTCCTTTGCTCGATTAGTGTTTTCTGGTGAATATTCGAGATGTGACTCCTAGTACTTCCACTCTTGACTTGAATCCGAGGGTCAACTTATGCTTCCTTGTTTCCACCGCTATAGCGGATCAAGCTGTTGAGATAACTATATCATATAACATTTGTCGATTCTAAGAAACTATGTTTGAACCTATTGAGGATAACCCTAACTACGTTTTCAAAAAAATGTGGCTGAAACTTTATCTTTATTAATTTATTCGTTTAAGGGCTTTACATGATCTTGTTTACTAGCATGTACGATGCACGTAAACATGGTTACTTCCTTGATAAGTATGTTGATTTGTATCTCCGCACTTACCTGAAATAGTCAGGTCGTCGAACTTGATCTTCTCGAGGCTTTGCTCCACTTTAGTAGCACGTTTCTTGGGCATGTTTAACAAGTCCTATAGTACGTCGAAAAAATTATCATTTCTCGTGGAGTTTTCATCAATTGTTAAATCTCGAGATGGATCATGAGATCTAATCTTCTTTTGAGATTCGTCACACATTAGTTAAGGGTAAAAAGTTTCTATTTAATAACTCTTTACTTTCATAAATTTGTACTTATCTAAGACTCGTTATTTCTCGTATCAAAACGATACAAAAGCAAGATTTTATACATTTCCACAAAATCTCATTAAGCGTTTAACGATTAAAAAAATTAATAGTTAATTAACGAGTCTAAAAAATTAATTTAGAATATCATACTCCGAGAATTCCAAATTTATTACTTAAATAAAAAATTAGGATGTTCTGAAAGTATTTTAAAGGGATATAATGAGATTTTGTGATTGGTTCTTCCTAGAAAACCAACCCTTTTATTTGAATGATAGATACAACAAATAACTAATTAATTATATTTAAAATGTATGATCATACCAAAACTTAAATAATATTATTTAATATATAATAATTACAGCAATTAACAAATTTAATATATAGTAATTACAACAATATTATTTATTCGAAACTCGTCAACCAATTTTGCGCTTCAATATAAGGAGGTCAAGTTGATGGTGATATGACCTTCGGCTTGGATAGGTGGTGTCGACTGTATTGAAAAGCATGTTGATCATCTTGTGCATTTAGTCATTGGTGAAGCTCTCATGCGATAGATCTGTGTCATTAGCCTTGACATCTTGAATGTGTGGAGATGCCTCGGAGACATTTGCTTGAGTCTTAGGATGAGGCTTGTATCTCGCATGATAACCGTGAAATTTTTAACACTTATCAGCTGTGTGTCTTGTCATTTTGCAGTGAGTACAAATCAGCTTGTCTTTCTTGACGAATTTTCTTTGATCATTCAGCGCCATAGCCATCGGGTTGGATTCTTGTCCATTTTTGGTTATCGCGACGAAGAGATCTTTATTTCTCGTTGTGACATATCATCTAAACAACCTTATTGATTGGGGGCAGAGGATAAAGAATGATGATCTGGTCGCGAGCTATATTGAAGGAGTCATTGAGACCGACCAAGAACTTCATAACGTATTCATTATGTTGAAAAGCTATCAGTTTGTTCGATCCTCCACAAATGCATTCATTCACATGTTTGTAATTAATCAATTAGTCACATAACGTCTTCAATTTGGTGTAGTAGACGCTCACAAACATCTGATCTTGATCGAGCTCCATAATCTCTCGTCTGATTTCAAAAACCCGAGACCCATTTTTTTGTCGGTAGCGTTTGTGTAAATCTTTCCAAACATCCACAGCCGAATCTCCATATGTTGCGCTCGAGGGGACTTCCTTTGTGCAATAATTAAGAATGCAGGTGGTGACGATGTTGTTGTTGCATTCTCATGAATTAAGAAATTCTAGGTCGGCATGGTCAGGTTGAGGGATTGAGCCGTTGATGAAGCCAAACTTCCTCTTGATTTGAAAAGTCATTCGCTTTGAACGAATCCATGAATGATAGTTTTCCCCATTCGTCAATTCTGTCACCAAGATCATACTCGGCGAATCCATGTGATGAAGAAAAAAAAGGATCGATCGGCACCGTAGCAGCGGTGTTCGTCGAAGGATTGGTAGCTCGAATCACATATTAAGTTCTTGAAACCGCTTCGCTCGAGTCTCTATCTGTCGCCATTGTTGAAGAGGGGATGTAGCAATTTGAGACGAAGAAAGTAAGGTTTCAAAACAATTGTCGATTTTGGGGATTTTCTGCAGAAACTCCGATTGAAGGATTCAATCGAGCTCCGATACCATATTACAATTAGAAAAAAAAAAGGAAATTGTATTGAATGAATAAAGTAACCAGAAATAATTACTTATAATACAAGCAAGTCAATATGAGATACACTCTTAACTGAATAATGATAACTAAATAACTAATTAGCTAACTAATTAATTATCTCTAATATTTGTTAAATTGATTAAATTCGAGCGGAGGCTACGCGGCAGCGGCGGCGCTGGAGTTTCCGTACACGCACGGCCACTGTGGCAGCACAGTCTCCACCACCATCACCACTCCCACTCGCCGCGCCGTCCTCCGCCGCACGATCTCCAACACCCTATCTGCCACATCACCGACGCCCTTGCCGGCGGTCGCGCGTTTGCCGTCCAACCACGTCGGAAGCTCAAGCGCCGCCACCATGTCAAAGATTGTCGACGCGGCGGCGTTCTCTGCGTCGAAGCAGCGGTGGACAAGGACAGCCACCAGATCACCTTTCAAGAGCTCGACGCCCGTGGCCTCCGTGCAGATTTTGTGGTACACCACGAACTCCACGGAGAGAGTCAGACCATCGTCCGGTGATGCGGGAGAGTCTTCGATCTCCACCGCGTTCACGTAGACTCGATGGAGGGTGGTGTCGTCGAATAATTGGTCTGCGAGAAGATACATGTTGACTGAGAAAGTGTTGATATATGAGACTCGGTTGTGGAGTGCTTTATGTCGTTGGTGGCGCTTTTATAGTACTTGGGGATGAGTTGAGATTTTCTCTCTAATATACGTCAGTTATTTTTTTAAGGATCTAACTAGGATTCCCAGAAAATATAAAAGCCTGATTCCAACTAGTTATTCTAGTTGCATTATGATTTGGAAAAACAGTTTTAATTCAGTCTTGATTTTTTTTCTCTGAGTCTATTATTGACTAAATGATTTATCATTAAGTGGATTTTAATATTCAACACAGCTCGCTCGTACGCGAGTACCAAATAAAACCAAATATATTATTTATCTTTTAAAACCAGTATTATCTTCTAAATCTTTTAAAACCAGTATTATCTTCTAAATCTTTTAAAACCAAATATATTATTATTTTCCAAATCTTTTTAAACCGTTTTATATATATTTTAATCTTCGTCCTGTGTTTTTCCTTTACTTCATTTGCTTATCTTGGTATCAAGTCCGTTCCTGATCAGCCTGAACTTAGTCTCGAAGTTATTCGCACTCTCGACTGAGTCGTAAATCAATCCGTACCCGGTTGATTGTGAACTGGAAAACAGAGATTGAATTCGCGTCCTTCACATCATACATATATACTAGCGAGCTTCTCCTTCAGCTCAGTCTTGGAAACATCAACCACAAATTACTTCCTGGCTAGAAGCCGGTCGCTTAGCTGAGGAGAATCCGCCGCAACAACGTTAGTGTAAAAAAAATATATTTAAATTTTCCTTTTCTATAATTGAAAGAGGATAAAAGAAACAAACTCCAAGTACGTGAAAGAAATAAGAAAAACGATGCCTCATATCGCTCTCATTGACGAGTACAACAGATCTCACGAGAACGACAACGCCGTCTTCGTGAGCGCGACGGAGACTACCGGAGTCACCGGAATATCTGCAGCTACGCTCTCAGGGAGGTTCTCAATCGACCACCAAGTCTGCCGGGAGGACGACCTCATGAGGATCATCCGCTCCGTCTTCGTCCGGAGCTTCGAAGAGCCCATCAGCAGCTTCACGCACGGCGCAAGAGAAGGCCACGTCAGCACTCCGGCGGATGCTGGCGGCGCGGGAGCTGCCGTTCCAGCTGGGCAAGAAGTTCGAGTGGGAGTCGGGCGTCCGGTGACGTGGAGGCCAGGCTGTCGGAGCTCGGCGCCGCCATCGTCCGGCGGAAGCGCAGGGAGGAGGAGCCACCGGAGATGAGCGTGGAGATCGTGATGTTGACGGGAGGCCGCGGATTTGTTCTTCAGAAACCACGTGGATGCCACGTCATCGGAGGAGGACGACGTGGAGTTGGAAACGACGTCGTACGAGGGCGCGGCGGGGATGATGACGTGCTAGATCTGCATGGATGACGTGGAAGTGGGGTCTCAAATCGCGAACCTGCCATGCTCTCATACCTTCCATGGCGATTGTCTTCGTCAGTGGATGCAACGGAGGACCACCTGTCCTCTTTGCCGCCATCGATTGATTGATTAATTTTTTAAAAAAAAATTCGTGTAATCAATTAAAATTGTAAACAAATGTATAAATCAATTTCCAAAAGAGAATAAAAAGTGAAACTTTGGTTGATTCATTACTAAGCAAATGTAAACAGACTACCAAAAACCTTACAAATTTTAATAAACAATTGCAAAAATATAATCGTTAATTACTATTTATATATTTTTTAAAACTAAAGAAATAATTACAACCTTAATGATAATTATTTAAATAAATAAAAAACCACCAAAAAATTTGTATTTCTGAAAATTTAACATGAAATAAATTCAATATAAGATCCCAAAAATCATGGGAAACAGTTAATTTACATTAATAACGATTCTATTCTAAATAACGAATTAAAATAAAAAATAATTGAGAAAAATAAGATTGTAAATGCATCTTAGACACAATTGTCACGTAAGTTTGAATGACTATTCTTTTAAGAAATACAAAAAAGGGATATTTAGCAATTTGCAACGTTTTTTATGACTTAAATAAAACAATTCTTCTTATATATACACACTTGCGATGAATTTCACAAAAATCTTATTTGTAAATGATAATATCTGGATATTTAGATTATTAAATAAAATAATAAACAAGTAAGGAAAATAAATAAAATAATAAATCCTAAGATAAATAAAATGGTTAACAGTAAGAAATCATTAGTAAAAAATTAGAAATTATTACCATAAAGAATGAGAAGTAAGTTTGCTCATCAATTTTGTTAATACTTTCAAGGGCAGGAATTGAGCATCTAAACTTTTTAGATTGCTTTTGCATTCATGTCTGTAAGTTCATGTACATTAGATTTTTGCTCCCGAAGTGTCTATTTATTGATATTATTATTTTTATACGTCGAACTGTAAATTAGTCACCTTATTAATTACCGTATATCTATTGTTATCTAAAGTAAACAAACACTGAATGTCCTTTTTCGGTTGCTAAATTATACGTTTTAACGCTTACCTCTCTCCAAAACACACGCTCTCCATTAATCCTAAACCAATCTTTCATATCCCCAAAATACCCCCAATTAAACACAAGCTGAAAGGCACTTTTGTAGTTTAACTCCAGAATCAAAGAGCCAATAGATAAAACAAACTACGGGTAACGGTGTAACTTGTGACACACGAAAAACCACCTACGTAAAACTGCATGAAAACTAACCCGAACCAGCTCGTTCTATATAACCCAGAAGAATCCACTAGCTTAATGAGGAAAATACATAATAATAAAAAATAAAAAAAAGTAAATATTTATATATTCTACATATACATACTATATTAAGTATAACTAAAAATCGAATTTTTTTCCTCCAAGCAAAGAAAATGGACAAGTTGGTGTTAGTTCTATTGGCTGCTATAGCCGTGGCGGCGGCCTCATCCCGGCCGGAACCTCCTCAGACCCAGATTCCGGCGGACAGCTCGAAGCTGAACGAATGGCTTTCACGGAACATAAGAAAGTACGAGAGCGAGAGCAAGGATTTCAAGCACGCTCTGGACGGGCCTCTTGTGGCGGCGGAGCAATCGGTGAGGGTGATCAAAGTGAGAAAGGACGGGACTGGTGATTTCAAGACCATCACGGAGGCTCTGGCGAGCGTTCCGTCGGGAAATACTCGCCGCATTCTGATATATATCGGCGGCGGAGAGTATCGCGAGAAGATCACCATTGACCGGTCGAGAGCCTTCATTGCGTTCTACGGCGACGCAAAAGACATGCCTGTCATCACCTATAACGGTAACGCCGCCAAGTACGGCACTGTTTACAGCGCCACCGTGGCTGTCGAGTCTGACTACTTTGTCGCTGTCAATATCAAGTTCGTGGTACGTTTACTTTTTTGTCGTATTATAGTAGGAAATAAAATGAAATACTTTCAAGTGCGGGGTCGTGACACGACTTATTTCCTCTTAAAGCAAAATTAATTACTAAAATACCTTAATATTAATTCTTATTCCGAGCTCTAACGGAGCCAGGTGGAGAATGGAGGCAGGCTAACCACAAGGGCTTTTGTCTCCCTGACCTTTTATTTTATCATTTTTTTATCTTAAAAATTTACAAATTAGGCTTTCTAATTTATTTTTTTCGTATTAGTCCCCCAACTATTTTAGTGTTTTTTAACATTTGTAAAACTACATAAAACTATTTCTTGTTTAGGACTCAATTTATTTTTGTTTACGGTTTACCGTTTCATTTAGAAGAAAGAATATTTATAATTTAAAAAACAGTATATATTTAAAAGAGCTACTACTTCGAAAATATTTCGCTTATTTAAAAGATGTATTATTTCTTCACTCTAAATGATAACGAGTATCTTTCACACAAAAAAAATAAATAAATAAATAACGTACATGTGACATGCCAATCATATTTGAATAGTAGTATTTAACCCCAAAAATAGAGGAAACAATCAGAAACAAGTAACGTGACAATCAAATAGCACATCTCAATATATAACATATTAGACTTGATAAAAATACTCATATTATTTAAATGTTACACAGTTTTTAATTTATTTTTTTGGGATATAAATTTTTAACTTTTTTTTACAGAAGTTAATGATTTATATATGTGTATGCAGAACTCGTCCCCGATGCCGGATGGGAAATCGGTCGGAGCTCAGGCAGTGGCGATGAGGATATCTGGGGACAAAGCAGCGTTTCACAACTGCAAGTTCATTGGCTTCCAAGACACCTTGTGCGATGACAAAGGCAGGCATTTCTTCGGCGACTGTCACATCCAAGGCACCGTTGATTTCATCTTTGGCAATGGACAATCTCTCTACTTGGTATGTACATATACACATATACGCTGCCTAAAACCGTTTTCCTCAATTCATTAAATTATTTTTCATGAAAATTCACAACACGAGCCACTACTAATTATCGATTCATTTCAATCTATATAATAAAATTAGTTAAAAGATCTTACTTAAATTGCTTCACATAATACACAAGTTCAATTCTCAATGTTAATAAATTAATTGATACTACTAAATACACCGCAGAACTCGAGTTTAGAGTCGGTGGCAAAGGAGGTGGGGGCAATAACGGCGCAGGCGAGGAATGATGCGTCGGAAGACAGCGGATTCGCATTCGTTCACTGCAACGTGTCCGGCACCGGAAACACTTATTTGGGCCGGGCTTGGAAGGAAAGGCCCAGAGTTATTTTCGCATACACCTACATGGGTACACTTATCAACCCCCAAGGCTGGTCCAACAACATGTTCAAAGGCCACAACAGGTATAATCGCTTATTAATCCCGATTTATACATTCTTCGCATAGTTTCAAAGAAGATGATCATATATCTATAGGACTGTGTACTATGGAGAGTTTGAGTGCATGGGACCGGGAGCGGAAGAGGCGAGAAGAGCAGATTACGCGAGAAGAATGACGGATCAAGAAGCGAAGCCGTTCATGAGTATGACTTATATTGACGGAAACAAGTGGCTTCTCTCTCCTCGCGCCCTTAACCACTACCAAATGTTGGGAGCCTCTGATTTATAATAAATCCATATTAATGCAATGTAAATCATGATTTTCTATGGACATAAATTAATAAATACGATTATGTGCAGGAAATCTATTATTAAAAAAAAATTGACTAATGACTATAAATTACTGCGCCTATATATTAAACGTTTCATTTCTAACTTGTTTCATAATTATACCCCGGATAAATACAGCCAAAATTATTAGAAAAACTTAAACTTGCTATATAGTCAAACTTTTTATATTTTTTAGTTTATAGCCAATAATAACGACGTGTTAATATTGTACTTTTTGTTTTTACTAATCTGTTCTCTTACGTTTTATAACTGATTTTGCTGTAAATTAGGAGTAGTCTAGTTATTTTATTACAGTTTATTTAAAGTAATTGTTCTAAATCAATTTGTTTGAAACATTGGCTATTTTGCAATTCAGAATATTCCATGGTATTATACTAATTATCTCAAATTATTCCAATCACTATTGTTGAAAACAAACTCGGTCAAGAAGAAATAACTAAAGCAGCATCAGTTCGATAAATCCTTCCAAACAGAGCAAAACCGTTATATGAAGAGACTAATGTCTAAAACATTTGTAGGGTGCTGATTCGTACAATTTTAAATTTATTTTCTTTGTTTACATAGGCAAGAAATGTATTTCAGAAAATGGAGGGACTGAATAATGTGTTACCAATATTAAGGATAATATTGAATAAAAAGAAGACAAATACAAGGAGATACGAAACCAGAAATAGTAGAAAATCGGAACAAGGTTGAGGCCCGTTTGACGGTTTCCTTGAAGCTTTTTATCGCCCTCCACAGGTGCTGGAAAGTTGAGCGAAAGCCTCTCAGGATACAACAACTTCAAGGCAAGTTTAGCACCACTCGGCTTGACTTCAACGAACTTGAACAATAGTGCCGAACTTCCACCGGACTACAAGAAAAGACAATTTCAAAGTGGGAGGAAAAAGGAGAGTTTTTTAGAGAGCTTTCAGGTGTGTTTCGAATGAGAGTGAGAGCCTCCTTTTATAGGCAAGGTTGAGGTGTAGGTTACAAACGTTTTGGCATTCATTCCGGGCATGAATGACCAACCTAAATGCCTACCTAACTCACCCTTAATGATGCCTAAAACCGCCCCTTAATGCCACCTAACTCCGGCTAACCAAAGGTCATGACCGTTTGAGAAAGGTTTGCACGGATTGATTTTATTCCCAAGATAACACACAAGTTATTTACGGAATTAAAATTCATTTGAAGTTATTTTAGTAATAAAAAGATAAGATTGGCCCGGAAAGCCCAAATTGCCCAAATTGCCAAGATCCGAGATCCGAGATCCGAGATCCGAGATCCGAGATCCGAGATCCGAGATCCGAGGCCCGAGGCCCGAGCCCGAGCCCGAGCCCGAGCCCGGCCCGGCGGCGGCGCGTGTGTGTGTGCGCGCGAGGGGTTAGAGCTAACCCACCCACACTCTCCCCCCTCACACTTAGATGTCACTTTAAGGAGGGGATTCACTTATAAACCCTTCACCAACACACATTCCCAACCTATGTGGGATTCTTTTTATTACACAACCTTTCACTTCTCTAAACACATATCATATGTGATTTTTAGCATTCTTTGAGCATCAATTTCTCATTCATTATAAATATGATTTTGGCAAATAAATACTCAATCTTATACCCGTCGCAACGAGGAATAAGAATACGGAAAAATTATCCAATTCCGATGTGTGGACCCCACTCAAATATTTGACCGAAAATCATTTAGCACACTAGGTAAAATACTCATTTTACCTTTCATTCCAACAATCCCCCACATGAATGAAATTGTACACGACAATTATAAAGACCCGACACGACTCACGATGGTGAAAGTTCTGCGGTCAATACCAGTATAGGATAGGTAGGTAAAACCTTTGAACCTTCCCTTGGTAAGATATGTCATCTTTACTGACTACTCAGTAGACACGATGTCCTTGAACTGTTAGTCGTTTTGCATAAACGATAAACATATCCCCCACTGATATCTTCCTGACACAGGTTCAGTTCTCATGGTTATGTTCATTTTGGCCATGAACATTCGCCTGGTTCTGTAAGAGTTTCTAAAGAATTAAGCCCTATTAATTCTCTTTCGAAGCGGCCCCACTTCTCTCTCACATAGGTGATTCTTCACTCAAGAACAATCCCGCATTATTCATTCAGATTTTCAACAATCCAATTTATTAGAATCATTAAAAGCTATAAGCTTAACCTCGTACGGGAATCACTGTATAATAGGAATAGGAGCATGAGTTTTCCCCACAGTGATCTCACTTAGCCATTGGCAGTTAGGTTGTCCCATTGAACCAAGATCTCGGGATCTCCGGTCATCATGGTTGGGTTTCCTTTGCCTTAGCATTATTAGCCATGGGCTTTAGTCCCATTCCTTTCGATGTCTTCTCTACTAGGTCCCTGTTTAACCCTTTAGTTAACGGATCCGCAATATTCTCTTTGGACCTCACATAGTCAATACTTATGACTCCAGACGAGAGAAGTTGTCTAATGGTGTTATGTCGTCGACGAATATGTCTCGACTTACCATTATACATAACACTATGTGCTCTACCAATAGCCGATTGGTTATCACAATATACACATATTGCTGGCACAGGTGTATTCCAGTCAGGAATATCTTCCACGAAATTTCTAAGCCATTCAGCTTCTTCGCCACATTTATCCAATGCAACAAACTCAGATTCCATCGTGGATCTAGTTATCACTGTTTGTTTAGATGATTTCCAAGATATAGCCGCACCACCCAGAGTGAATACATATCCACTAGTGGCTTTAGAATCTTGAATATCAGATATCCAACTTGCATCAGTGTAACCTTCAATTACCTCAGGATATCTCGTATAGTTTAACCCATAATCACGAGTGAATCGTAGATACCGAAGTACTCTCACAATTGCTTTCCAATGTTCAGCACTTGGATTACTCGTATATCGAGCTAATCTACTAACAGTGTAGGCCAAGTCAGGTCTCGTACAACTCATTAAGTACATAAGACTACCAATCACTCTAGCATATTCAACTTGAGATATACCTTCTCCTTTATTCTTAGACAAATGTTGACTTATGTCAATTGGAGTTCTAGAGATTCCAGAATCTTTATTACCAAACTTGTCTAGAATTTTATCAACATAGTGTAATTGATCTAGGACAATTCCGTTTTCCGTCCGAGTAATCTTAATTCCTAAGATTACGTCAGCAAGTCCTAGATCTTTCATATCAAACCTCAAATTCAAGATATCTTTTGTGGACTGTACCATGCGATCATTGCTTCCGACAATGAGCATATCATCAACGTATAAACATAAAATCACATATCCTTGATTAGTGATCTTTATATATACACATTTATCACACTCGTTAATTTTAAATCCATTTGACATCATTACAGTGTCGAATTTTTCGTGCCATTGCTTTGGGGCTTGTTAAAGGCCATAAAGAGATTTGACCAATTTACAAACTTTATTTTCTTGTCCACTAGCAATACAACCCTCAGGTTGAGCCATGTAGATCTCTTCCTCGAGATCTCCATTAAGAAAAGCTGTTTTTACATCCATTTGATGAATTTCTAAATTCCGCAATGCGGCAATTGCAATTATCAATCTTATGGATGTTATTCTTGTCACAGGAGAATACGTATCAAAGTAATCCAACCCTTCTTGTTGTCTATATCCTTTGATAACAAGTCTTGCCTTATACTTATCAATAGTACCATCGACTTTCATCTTCCTCGTGAAGATCCACTTTGAACCAAGAGTGTTAGTTCCAGGAGGAAGATCAACCAACTCCCAAGTATGGTTTTGTAAGATAGAATCTATCTCACTTCTTATGGCATCTTTCCACAAGTGACCTTCAACGGAGTTTACAGCCTCCTTATATGTTTGAGGTGGAGCCTCAAGCATGTAAGTCATAAAATCAGAACCAAATGATATTTCTACCCTTGCTCGTTTGCTTCGTCTAAGTCCTTCAGACTCTTGAGTTATCTCGTCCTCAGACGTGTCATCATTTTCTTGATTTATTTCATCAATATCTTCAAAAATTTGATTTGAAGAACTCGGTTCACCTTCCTTAGACTTATAAGGAAACACATGTTCAAAGAACGAAACATTTTTAGATTCCATAATTGAATCTTTGTGTATATCGGGGTTTTTCGACTCATACACAATGAATCGATATGCATTACTGTGGTGTGCATATCCAATGAAGACACAATCTACCGTCTTTGGTCCGATTTTCATCTTCTTTGGAAGAGGGGCCATTACTTTTGCTAGGCACCCCCACATTCGTAAATATTTATAGGAAGGTCTTTTACCTATAAACATTTCAGATGGAGACTTATCCTCCTTCTTTCGGGGTATCTTGTTCAATAGATAATTTGCAGACAAGATAGCCTCCCCCCACATTTCTTGGGGTAACCCAGAATGTAGCAACATCGCATTCATCATTTCTTTGAGAGTGCGATTCTTTCGTTCGGCAACACCGTTCGATTGAGGAGAATAAGGAGGAGTTACCTCGTGAATAATACCATGTTGTGCACAAAATGTCCCAAATGGTTCAACATATTCACCTCCTCGGTCACTTCGGACCTTTTTAATCTTCTTATTAAGTTGATTCTCAACCTCTAATTTGAAGATGGCAAATTTCTCAATTGCCTCATCTTTGCTCTTAAGCAAATAAACGTAACAATATTTTGTACTATCGTCGATGAAAGTCACAAAATATTTATTACCTCCTCTTGTTGGCATGAACTTTAAATCACATAAATCGGTATGGATTAAGTCAAGAGGTTCGTTACTTCTTTCAACACCATGAAATGAAGTTCTCGTTAATTTTGCTTCAACACAAATTTCACATTTATGTTTTGAGTCAATTTTAAATTTTGGTATACAATCCAAGTTAATTAATTTTCTCAACGTGTCATAATTCACATGACCAAGTCTACCATGCCATAAATTAAATGACTCAATAATATAAGCGGAAGAATCATTCTTATTAATTTCATTGGCCTTAATGGCAATTACATTCATCTTGAACATGCCATTCTTAATATAGCCTCTGCCCACATACATACCATTCTTTGATAATACAATCTTTTGAGACTCTAAAACCATCTTAAAACCATGGTTACAAAGCATAGTCCCAGAAATGAGATTCTTCCGTATGTCGGGCACATAGAGCACATTGGTGAGCTTCAATTCCTTCCCGGATGTCATCTTGAGAAAGACGCTCCCCGTCCCCTTCACTTCAGATGTGGCGGAGTTGCCCATGAATAACTTCTCTCCATTTTCGGATGCCTCGAAAGTGGAGAAGGAGTTCCTATCCGAGCATATGTGGCGGGTTGCTCCAGAATCCAGCCACCATTCCTTCGGGTTCGAGTCCACCATGTTCACCTCGGAGACCACAGCGACAAGGAGCTCTTCATCGCCTTCAACGACGTTGGCTTCCTTCTTCTTCTTCGGCTTCCTGCAATCAGCAGCTCTGTGACCTTCTTTGTCACAATTGAAGCACTTGCCAGCGAATCTCGGCTGGTGTTTCTTCTTCTTGAAAGAACCTCCCTTTGGCCCAAGCTTATGGGCGGGTTTCTTCCCCTTTGAGCTCTCGCCATGCTCGATGACGTTAGCCCTCTCGGATTGAGTCTTGAACCTCTTGTCCGAGCCGCGATTGTCCTCCTCGATGCGGAGACGCACAACCAAGTCTTCAAAACTCATCTCCTTTCGCTTGTGCTTGAGATAGTTCTTGAAGTCTTTCCACCCCGCGGGTAGTTTCTCGATGGCCGAGGCAACTTGGAATGACTCGCTTATGGTCATCCCTTCAGCATGAATCTCGTGGATGATTAGTTGTAGCTCTTGCACTTGACTCACCACGGTCTTTGAATCCACCATTTGATACTCGAGGAAGCGGCCCACGATATACTTCTTTGAGCCTGCGTCCTCAGTTTTATACTTCCGATCTAGTGAATCCCAAAGCTCTTTGGATGAGCGTTTGGAGCTATATACATTATATAGCGAGTCGTTGAGACTATTCATTACCGAATTCCGACACAAGTAGTCGGAATCCATCCATGCACTAAATGCCATTAGCACATTGCGATCGGTTTCGTCCTCGCGAGGAGTCGGTGGATCTTCGGTCAAGAAACGCGCAAGACCAAGAGTTGTCAAGTAGAACAACATCTTTTGTTGCCAACGTTTGAAATTCAACCCCGTGAACTTCTCCGGTTTTTCCGCCGGTATTACGGTGGACACTCGTGCCGCAGAACCGCTCGGACCGTTCATGGCCATAGAGGCCATTGGTTGGACTAGACCCGCAGGTCCGTTCCCGGCCGTAGCCGCCATCGAGTTTTGACCCAAAATCACTGGAATTTGACCGATCATGGTCGTAGTATTTCCCGCGATGAGATTGTCGGTGGTACTCCCATCGGCATTCACATTGGTCGTGTCATTGATTGTCGACATATTTCTCTACAAAAGAAATCAGTCTATTAGAATAGGATTTCAACCAAATCCGAAAATAAGTATGTTTCCTTGCAAACTGTCTAAACGGAATAATAAAAAAGCTTCAAGATTGTTACCAATATTAAGGATAATATTGAATAAAAAGAAGACAAATACAAGGAGATACGAAACCAGAAATAGTAGAAAATCGGAACAAGGTTGAGGCCCGTTTGACGGTTTCCTTGAAGCTTTTTATCGCCCTCCACAGGTGCTGGAAAGTTGAGCGAAAGCCTCCCAGGATACAACAACTTCAAGGCAAGCTTAGCACCACTCGGCTTGACTTCAACGAACTTGAACAATAGTGCCGAACTTCCACCGGACTACAAGAAAAGACAATTTCAAAGTGGGAGGAAAAAGGAGAGTTTTTTAGAGAGCTTTCAGGTGTGTTTCGAATGAGAGTGAGAGCCTCCTTTTATAGGCAAGGTTGAGGTGTAGGTTACAAACGTTTTGGCATTCATTCCGGGCATGAATGACCAACCTAAATGCCTACCTAACTCACCCTTAATGATGCCTAAAACCGGCTAACCAAAGGTCATGACCGTTTGAGAAAGGTTTGCACGGATTGATTTTATTCCCAAGATAACACACAAGTTATTTACGGAATTAAAATTCATTTGAAGTTATTTTAGTAATAAAAAGATAAGATTGGCCCGGAAAGCCCAAATTGCCAAGATCCGAGATCCGAGATCCGAGGCCCGAGCCCGAGCCCGGCCCGGCGGCGGCGCGTGTGTGTGTGCGCGCGAGGGGTTAGAGCTAACCCACCCACACTCTCCCCCCTCACACTTAGATGTCACTTTAAGGAGGGGATTCACTTATAAACCCTTCACCAACACACATTCCCAACCTATGTGGGATTCTTTTTATTACACAACCTTTCACTTCTCTAAACACATATCATATGTGATTTTTAGCATTCTTTGAGCATCAATTTCTCATTCATTATAAATATGATTTTGGCAAATAAATACTCAATCTTATACCCGTCGCAACGAGGAATAAGAATACGGAAAAATTATCCAATTCCGATGTGTGGACCCCACTCAAATATTTGACCGAAAATCATTTAGCACACTAGGTAAAATACTCATTTTACCTTTCATTCCAACATAATGTGCTTCAGTTATCACATTAAGACAGTAATATATATGCACCATTTGGAAACAAGTGGAGGCTTATACACACAAGGAGATTGAGAGACTCGCACTGTAATATGTCTTAAGATATTTTTTCTGCAGTGGTTCAAGCCCCTCCAAGTAAAGGCTCAAGTATTAGAAAAAATAAAATGAACAATACCCTAAATATCTCTATTCAAAATGTTGTTAAAGATTGTACCTTTATTGTAATTTGTATTATTGTAATATCTCATTTGTATTCCAAGAATATCTAATCTTGCAATTTATCAACAATACTCAAGTGTTTCAAGTTTAAAAATAAATATTCAGAAGAAAAAAAATATGATAATACCTCTATTTCATTCTTATTATGACAATGCATTGTTTCTTTTTTTTTAAATACAGCGGTTACCATTTTGTCTCGTATTATTTGTTTAAGTGATTTTTACCATATTTAAAAAAAATTATTAAAGTAAAAAAAAATTTAAAACTTTATTGTTAGTTATTTCGTAAATCATTTTATTTTTATCTTTTAATTCTTTTTAATATAATAAAAATGGCTTTCACCAAGCTCCCAATAGCCGCTTCCGGTGCCATTCGCTATAATCTACACACCGATCTCAATTTTTCACGAAAAAAGGACGAACAATTGTTGTAAAAAGGTCATTTTGTTTTATCGTATACCAATTGGCATTTAAAATATTATGGCCTTGGCATTTAAAATATTATGGCCTTGTTAATATGGATGGATAGATTAAAGAATAATTGCTCTATCTAAGTCAATTTAAACATAAATTAAGACTTCTTGTGACTAATTTATATTTATCATATTTGAAATAGATAGTTAATGAATTTCATTAATATTTGAAATAGTCAACTTAGCAATTAACCATTTATTGCTTATTTTATTTTAATATTTCATTAATGTATTAGTTTTCTATAATAATTCTCGTTTAAATATTGAGAATTAATTCAATTATACTAACTAAATGATGCAGTTTTATATAACTTTATGGGTTAATTTTGGTTAATACGCGTCAATGCTGATATTCTGTTATACAGTTTCAACTTTTTTGTTTTGTAGCCTTTAAAAGTGCTATTTTAATGGATATTATCTTAAGAAGTTCCATTCTTCTTTTAATTTGTGCTATTAATATAATTAATTTGAAACAGTTTCATTTAAACTTCTAAATTTAGGTGGGATTAAAAATTGTTCACATTTCAATCTTGATTCCGTCATTTTTTTGTCTGTATTGTTCATATCAATTTTTTCACTGCTCAACAGATATTAATTTTTGTTAATTTATGAGACAAAAGGGTTCGTAACAATTTTCGTTAATTTTCGCTAATTTTTGTTCGGTGATGTTTTGCGAGCCCGAATCCGACGTCATCAATTATGATGAAAACGAATAACCAGAGTACGAAGTCAACAAAAAATATTAGTAGAAAGATTGATGAATAGGAAGAGTGATATATATATATACATACATATATATATATATATATATATAGAGAGAGAGAGAGAGAGAGAGAGAGAGAGAGACCTGACAAATAGAGAAGAAGAGGAAATCGGGGAATCGAGAAACGGATTCCAATGGAGAGAACCAGCGAGGCGGACATGTCATTCCTCTACGGAAATCTCCGGCGTGAGACACGGCTCTGACTCCGACACCGTGCTTCTTTGCAATCGTAATCTTCGTCGGAATCGTCGCCAGAGAGAAGAAAACGAAGATGGAGGAGCTCGTAGAGGCCATAAAAGGAAAGAGCATACGTTCAATGGTAGAGAGGGAATAGAGGTTGAGTGTTGAAAATGGTTAGAGTTTAAGAGAATTGACTTAGTATATAACAATTTCTAATTTTAACTTCTCCCGCCCAAATATAATGATCTATTAAATTTCTCATTATTTCTAAAATATCCGGCCCATTAATTGGAAAGAGAAACTTGAATGTTTCCTACTAAAAATTCGGTGTTATATTGTTAATTTTTATAAATTATTTTTTCGAAAATCAATAATCATAAAGGGTAAATTACACTTCTAATTCTCGTTAATTTCTTTATTTTTGTATTAACCAAAATTGTTAATAACTTGAATCTTTTACAAACTTAATACTATAAAAGGGTATGTTCTTTATCTCTAGATTAAAAGTATGGAAATTGAAGGAAATAAAATGAGTAGGTTATAGTTTCTTAAATGTTGATTAGTATAATAAGAAGAATTATTATAATCTCATCTACCCGTTAACTTGTTTGGTATAAATATAAAAACAAAAAATGATTAAATTATTGTATTAAAACTACTTTTGCACCTTGGTGTGATTAAATTTGAATTTACATTATCTTATCGAAACAAAATGATCTTGTCTATACAAAAGACACACGCGCACACTTATATATATATATGTATATATATAATAATAGAAAAACAAATAAATATGAATGAAAATAATTAATATTTATAAAGAAAAATAACTTTACTTATATATACAAGCTTTTTAATGAGTTTATGTCAAATAAATATAAAAAAATATTTAAAAACGTAATATTTATGAAGAAATAATATTATTGTAAATTTAAAAAAATATTAATTTCTCTCTTCTCAATTAGTTCATGATTCGATTATTTTTTGGTGGATCTCACGAATTCACATATTTTCTAACATCATTATTTTTTCTCTTTATTTTGTATATCAAACACTTAAAATGAATAATTTATTTACTCAAAGTCTTTTATATTTTTCTATCCTCCATGAAGAATACCAAACAAAGCCCGAGACTAACAAAAACTTCATTCATATTCTCTTTCTTAGAAACCAAGATTACATGTTGTTCATAAGCCTCCGTATGTATACACAATTGGCTATATGTGTACACGGCAAGGTTTAAACGGCCGTTAGCCGATAAATGGCCGATAACTTAAAATCACGGAAATGCCGTTAGCCGAACGGAAATTCGACGGAAAAAATGTGGAAAACGGAAAAGGGAATGCCGATGGGATTGTCGTTGGCCGGTCGAAAATTCGACAAAAATTACGGAAATTCGACGGAAAAAATGTTGATTATAAAAATTCAAAATTACAAAAATTATAGGAATAGTATTTATAAAATCTTAATAATATATTAAAATGTTGACTTAAAATGTAGTTGAAACTAATTTTAATGTTTAATACTATAAAAGATATAATATTGAATAATAAGTTTTTAGCCTAAAATAAAATAATATTAACTAATTTTAAAGTTTAATATAAAGTTTCATATGTAAATAAATAAGTTCAAAAATCAAAAGAAATAATTTAAATATATATTAAAATGAAGACTTAAAAAATTTACAAAGTTATATTTTTAAACTGTTTGTTTAGTATTATGAGCAATTAATTATATAAGAGAACCATTATATAAATTCATTTTATTAATTAAGGACAAAAAAAACAAAAGACATAAAATATGTCACGCCAGCGCGCATGGCAGGGATGATGCCGTTTAACCTGTTTCGTTTTTTTGATATTTTTAGCCTTTATATTATATTGAACGGAAACGAAGTTGTCGAATTCCGACGAAAAACCGGCGATTTTCGCCGGCAAAAAACGGCGAAACGCTTACCACAGTGTTTTTTGGCCGGCGAGCGTCGAAAAACGGCATACCCATGGAATTTCGACGAATTTCGTGGGCATTTTAAAGTATACGTCTGTTACCTGTATATGATATGTGATAGTGATCTTCAAGCATGTGCAGAAGGATACGGGAAAGAATATAAAATATGTAATCCTACATTATACTATTACAGCTCATTGATGTATGATTTGATCAGAAAATAAGGAATCAGAATATGTATATATCACATGATGATATCATGCTAAATAATGTAGAATACAAATAACACCGCCGGATTTATACAAAATATTCCACAATCAAAACTATATTTAAATAATGGATTAGAATATTGTACAAGACAACATTACTATTGAAGTTTGAGTAGAAAATTATTGTGGATCTCATTCATATACATCAGAAATAGTTTTGAAAGTTAAAAAGTTGATTTGGGATCAACGTAAAAATAACGATGGATATTTAAAAATTACAGCCTGAACAGTATAGGGGTTTCTTTTTTCATTTTCAAAGTCCGTCAAAGAAAAGTACTTCAATGTTGGTTACACCAGAAATAAGAAGAGAATGACATACAGAGGAGCGAAAAATAGAATAATACATGTCACCACTCTCACTATAGAAATGTCCTACATTTGTGACACTCTCAACTTCCCAAAAAGAAAAAGAAAAACCACTACATCAATTGGCATTAAGCGTTGTGTGTCTGAAAACCAACTTCCCAAAAAAAAAAAATATATCCTAGGCGCTGAATTGTGTTCCCAGTTTGTCAATCTTCCATGAAGGAATTTCCTGCTGCGAAACCACCAGCAAGACTAAGTCAAGTGTCTTAGTGAAATTCAAAAGACAAAAAATATGAAGGAAAAAAAATCATTTATCCATAGATAACATAAAAAATATTATGATATAAATGATTCTTTTCAAAGATCATATACATCAAGTAAACGAAGACAAAAAAAAAATGTCTATATGCAACTTACACACTAAAACATCGAGTGCACTATAATAAAATAAAATTAAAAGCAAGTGTAATCACATAGGTTTTGTGTATAATCTTCCATGAAAGAGGAGTTTCTTGCTGCGCAACCACGAGCAAGACTAAGTCAAGTGTCTTAGTGAAATTTAAAAGACAAATGTGAAGAAGAAAAAAAAATTATCCATAGATAACATAAAATGTAAACATGATAAAGAAAATGTCTATATGCAATTGATACACTAAAATACCTAGCAATTATAATCACATAGGTTTTATGTATAATCTTGAAAATAAGGGATTTACCGGAGGAGATGTTATGATCTTCGTGGTGAGGGTGATTCTCGATGCAGTTGAGGAGGTACTTGAAGGTCTCGATCTCGCAAGGGATGGTGAGGCCGGCGCGGTGGTGGAATCCAAACTCCTCCTCGGCTTTCTCGAGAAGGACTTTGAAGAGGGAATGGGCGAGATAGGAAGTCGGTATGACAAACCTCCTCATCTCGGGGCCCACGTAGACCGCCAAGTACCCTCTCGGGACGTCCTCTGGGCTCGCGCACCCGCTACTCTCGTCGTCTGAGTCGCACCCTCCCCCCATCATCGCCACCTCTGCCAATCTCCTGTTTATCGCCGGAGGCATTCTTTCTGTATCCGTCTCTGTCCGCTCTCTCGACTCTGTCTTCTGGCTCTGGCCCTGGCTAGCCGTCGATTGCCACTTGTGTAGCATTTCTTTCAACCTCACGATTTGTCGAATCGCGCTTCCTTTTCCTGCGTTCCCATTGTTGTCCTCCTCCATGCCTCGAAACACGCTCCTCTTTTCGGTCTATGTGTATGAGCTTGCTAAGCGCCTTTTTCATCGAGAAAAAAATAAAATAGATACGTAAATATTATTGATGATTTAGTTAATTATGGGTTTCTTATGGTTGTTATCGGGAAAGGAGCTAGATGACATAATTTATCGGGGGCTAATTCGAAAGGAAAAATTGAGGAAGGGCTAATATGTACATTTCTCATGTATGTATGTTTGTTTAATAAAAAATAATATATATATACATTGATTAATTGAACAAGGTTTATGATTTTGATTATGAATATCGATCAAGGTATTGATTGTATTGTATGATCCTATTCCTATGTCACCAAGAAAAAAAAAACAGCGTACTTTGTTTGAGATTTCGCTATTTTATTTCTTCTTTCAATTTCGTTTCCTTTCCATCCCTATCCTCGAAAGTTTGTGGATATCAACTTATTACGTCCTCTTTTTTTCTAGTTGATCAGTCACACGACGAGCCATTAATGTAAATAAATCAATATACGCATGCATACAGATACGAAGCCATACCTGATGCCGGAGGATGACGTCAGCAGCAATGCCCGAGGAGGAACGCCATGGCAGAGAGACACGGAGCTCGAAGAGAGACAGAGAGAGAATAGCTTCGATTTATTTTTTGGTTCTAACTTCTAACGGATTTTCTAATTGCGAACGAGTGGTTGCCTAAAAATACACGATGGCGAATCTAAGTTTGGGAAGCTAACGTTTATTGTTTTCCGTTTCTTCTCTTTCTCTCTCCCTCGCTCGATTGCCAAAGCGAAACCGATGGCCTCGATGGATTCACTTCGGTCTTATATAAATGTCCGTCTCTGCGTCAGTTTCCTTTTTTCTCGCGACCCAAACACAAACGGTTTCTGTTTTCGAGTTTGTTTTGGGCAGACTGATATCGGAGAGAGAGAGATCTTAAAAATGTAACGATCTGTGTTTTCATTAAAATGATTGGAGCAATGAACCCACGTGCTTTCGGGGAATCTTTTTCGCTTTCGCCGACTTGCTTTTTTTTTCTTATTAGGAAATTACTTGAGAGTTTTATACACGAATATATTCGCTGTTTTTTATAATAATTAAAATATAACCATGTGTTTAGACTATATCGTAGCTTTAGTATTATGAATTTAAACATTATAGATAGGCTAGTTCGTATTATAAAGAAAACTGTAAGTTCCTTTGGAAAACCTGTGGTAACTAGAAGTAATTACATTCCATTAGAATTATAGTTAAATTATTCAAATAATAAAGAAACAACTTAGTTCGTGTCTCTGTCTCCATAATGTTATATATGCGTCTTCCTTGAATATGGGTTGTTTTCTTTATATTTTAAAATTTTCAGCTAAAATTTTATTGTGAATCATTTAATTAGATTATAAACCTAACTCCCTATCAAAATATAGTTTTTTATGTCAAACAGTAAGATTTTTTTTAATCCATAACAATTTTTTTTATTTCTCCCTTAAGTGCAATTCATGGTCCCGCCATTACTCATATCTTAAGCACGTTGATATGAAAATTCAAGTTTTCTCATATAGCAATATTTTGGAGTAAATTTTAAGTAAATAATTAGGAGGTTTATTATTAAACAAAAAGATTACAAAAACAAATGTAAATATTTATTAATAACTGTAATTAAACATTGATGTTGGACTTCATCCTCCACTAATACCCAATAATTTAGGTATAATTTAGTCGTAAGTGAGCTTAAGTCTACAAAATTGGTTCGTTTTGGAATTGGACAGAATTTGTTCATCTCGATGCATGAATTGGTTCAAAATTTTCACCTCGTATGTACTTCGCTCAATCATTGTTCTCTTTTGACAACGTGGTTCCAAATAATGACGAGCTTAACGTATCCTCGAGAAGACTGGAGCTCATCAACAACCTCTGCAACTATATATATGATTATTTTCGTTAATATTTTAATTTGAAGTCTTTCTAATTGTCTCGTTCTTAATATAAATCCCAGACGTATATTTTGATTTCACCTTTTTCTCTAATTTTAAGAATTAGTTTTAATCTTATTATGAAATTCTAAAATTCATTTCAATGAATCTAAATCGATAGTTTTCAACCACAAATTGTCGAAACTGTTTTTTTGTATGATTTTTCACGTCAAAAATAACCATAAGATTATAAAGACAAAAATGTAATGCGAAAAATGTTCTAACAATAACCATAAGATTTTAAGATATAAACACCAAAGTAGGACATAATTAATTTATTCCAATTTGGCACTCACATATTGAAATTGTAGTAACATGAGCAATTTCGAAACAAATATTAAAGAAAAACAAAGATCTCAAAACTCCCGGCTATTGTATTTAGATGTTATCTTATTACATGTTTAAAAATTAATGACACAAATACAATATCTAAATTATATCGTAAAAATAGTTTAGGCAATATTTAACTTTTGTTTATTATATTCACTTGTCATTTATAAGGGAAAAAAGATCAAATGACTATTTACAAGTTAAAAACACTACTTTTTATTGAATTTAAAACATAGACTCTATTTGGTAAAGCGTTGTTTTGGAAAATAAAAGTGATTTAAATTTGAATTTTTTAAAAAATTGAATTTTCAAAAGAAATTTTTTGTTTGGTAAACTGTTTTGTTTTTAACTTTTTGTAAAAATAAAAATTGAATTATCGCTTGTTAAAACAAACAAAATTATAGGAAAAATAGTAAATATAAAGTAATAAGAATTTTTTTAGTGATTAATTTATATATAATGTACATAGTAATTTAGAATTTAAATTACGGTAAAATAGACAAACAAAATAAAATTTCATATTTAATATAATTTTGATTATTAATAACAAACACATAAATTAATAATTTGTCGTTTTTTATTAAACTTGCAGTAATTTCATCTCTCAAGTTATCTATATTTCTCTAAAAGGTCTACACTTTTTATCTTTATCTCTATTTGTGTCGTTTTCTTCCACGTTATCATCATCCACTGTCTCATCAATGTCAAAGCTTATATTTTCTTTTGCGTACATTCACGACTACAAATAACACTTTATGATGTAGGTGATTTTTGGATGCGACTACAAACTTTTATCTGTAAATGTTTTTTATTTTTGTTTATGATTTTAGGGTTTTTGTTATGACTAGTCGCATCTAAGATTTTTTGCTACGGATTATCTAATGCGACATAGTCGCATCTAATGGTACCAGTAGATGCGATTCGAGACTATTAAATGCAACAAAAATCGCATCTAAAACTCATATTTGTTATAGTGATTTGAATATAGTTAATAACTCATTATCGAATGCAATCTCATAGTGGTGATAGCTACTTTTACTTGATTCTCGAATGGGTGACTCAACATGGCATGCAAGATTTCCATCTTTTTTTCATACACCCCAAAGGTTTGCTTGACAACTTTCCTAAGTGAAGAATGTGCTCAATTGAAAATATCTTTGAGTACTAAGTTGTGTTCATCTCGCATGAAAATTCTAAATAGTATGTTTGGTCTTTATATGGATCAAGAGGATAGTCAGCGTCTACCAAATAATATGTTTATGTCATAATTTTAAAAATAGTAGATAAGTTAGTAGTTAATAGTTTAAGGTACATTAAATTTTCTATGCAGTCGTACGTTATGGATGTTTTGGGAAGTTAAGTTCGTTGTCATGTAGAGTGATTAAGAACACTTTTGAATCATGTGCACTTTTTTCCTAACCAGTGTAGGCAAAAGTGAGTTCATATTGAAATTACATAACTCCTTTCAATCCGTAATTCATTTTCAAGTTATTGTACAAGCTTATAAAAACTTCTTAATCCATTTTAAACATTTTTTGAAAGAGACTACGATTTCCTATCAACATCTCTAGCACGAAAAATAAGCCCCATCTTTTTTAATTCATGCATGAAACTTTATGCATGTACGTATCATAATAAAGTTGTATCATTTGCGCAATTTTGTTTATAAGGACAATAAATTATTCTTTTTCTTTTTGGTAATACTTTCTAGCTCCTCGTCACTTGTAATATCTATTATGTCTGAAAGCATATATTATTACGAATAACATAACAATAATATGATGATTCAACTAGAATCTAAATCACCATTACTGTCGTGATGCTTGTACCACTCCTTTTTTTGCGCACTACGTATAAAATATCGCTTTGAGCTTCAACTGCCCGTACTAGATGTTCAATTTGCATTGACAATTTGGTAGCTCCATTAATTATGGTTCATCCCCCATTTGTTTAAACGTGGAACGC
The DNA here is from genome assembly GCA_958296335.1 of Urtica urens. Taxonomy (NCBI): domain Eukaryota; kingdom Viridiplantae; phylum Streptophyta; class Magnoliopsida; order Rosales; family Urticaceae; genus Urtica; species Urtica urens. Next base: position 22,778,746 of record OY282522.1, on the reverse strand, counting down.
GTTTGGAGACTCGATTGAGATACATTATTATCAGATTAATCACTTCTTTATTAAAAGTTGTCAAAACTAGGAAATGTCTCACTGACTCTCGCGACGATGAATATTAGTAAATGAAGATGCATACTTTCTGGTAGCAGTGATGTCCTTAAACATTATATCTAATTTATCTTTCAACGCGAAAGAAATGCCTTCTTTACGCCTTAATAAAGAAGCATCAGGGTTTAAGTGCTTGCATCAATTTTTTTTCCAAGAATGACGAATTTAGGGTGAACCAGAACCACACCCGAGACATGTTTGTCAAAATGTCAATTGCAATAATTGACACATTTGGTTCTTTTGTAGTGCAATAATTTTCAAAGGGGGTGTATCCACGCGTTGGGATACTAAGTTGTAGTATTCGAAGCAGATTCAGATATATCGAGGCTAGCTGCAACTCCATACATGTGTCAGAAGCCTCAATATATCGGCAGCGCAACAAGTCAATATGCTTGGAGAGCTTCCTCGCTTGGGCATGTGAAGATTAACTCTGATGCAACATTCGTCGATGGCAAAGGCATTGTAGGAATTGTTGCGCGAGATCACTTGGGCAAGGTAAAATGGGGCTAGACTGATCACTTCACTGCATCGTCTGCGCAAGAAGCCGAACTTGTTGCGAAAAACGCGCTCGCAAGTGCACGTGTCGCTCAAGTAATATAATGGTTAAGTACGGTTTTGTTCCCACGAGGACTTAGAATTAAATGTAAATCAAATATTAACTACAATTCAAATCGAGAGAAAGTGTAATGTGAGAATGGTGATTTCTAACTTTACTAAACAACTTAATTAAAAATCGGTTTTAAGACGACTGAGGTGGAACAATGGTGTAGTTTCACTTTTCTCTTCTTCTGTTACAAAATTATCCGACGTCAAGTAATAGTTACGTTACAACTCTGCAATATTTGTGTTAACGAATTCCTATCGCTAACCCTCGCTAGAGTGAAATTAACGACCTAAACTAGAATCAACTTTTACCTCTCGGTCTCAAGATTAAAACCCTAATTTGCAATTTCAACAAGAACACACAGTAACTCTACGGCTATCACTAGAAGAGGCAGTAATTCAAAGTTCACTATTCTAATGCTTTATCGATTCTTGCTGAAGTAACCGATTGATCCTATGAACAAACACAAAGTGATCAATTTCATGTAAGCATTAAGATCAAGAATATAAAAAACGCATAATTGAAAACGACAATAAAACTTTATTTCAAACTCAATTCATAACAAAATCCAAGAAAAGATCCACCATCACCCCTTAAGGGATTAGTTCATGGTGGTGGTGAAAAAACTAGAAAACAAATAAAGATGAGAATTCATGAAACTAAATTACGGGAATAAACAAACTCAGATTTCAGAATAAAAGGAGAAGGAAAAAACTATATTCAGCTGTCGGAGTCTCGTCGCAGCCTCGATCCTCTCTTTGGATTTATTCTTCGTTCACCTTTGACTCCTCCATAAGATTCACTCTCTCTAAATTCTAAACCAAGGAAAAAGTTTTGTTTCTTCTGGCTGCTCTAGGTAATAAGGTCGGGGTTGCTAAAATCGTGCAGTTCTGGCCCGTAAAAATTGTTCCGATGGGCAATCTACGTGCGAAATTACTTCCCTGGCGCGGACCTATTGCGTTGCGATCATCGCCAGTGCATCGCGACGCGATGGGCACTCGGGTGCCCTTCGCTATTTTGGCTAATTTTTTGCTCCTTTTAGCTCTTTTTTTTGTGCATGCGCTCCAAACCTATTTTCGTCATGCAAAACATGAAATCACACTAAAAAACTACGAAAACTATCAAAACACCTAAGGATAGACATCGATTCTTCATTCTAGACCGCCTAATAATCACGTATGAAACGTGCTTATCAGAGCTAAGAGGGCTGATTACTGCCTCAAGATTGAGACCTTTCTACAGGTATCAAAATCTAATCATTAAAAGTGATTGTAAGCAACTTTTAGACGCAGTGCAATCATAAGGCGGCAGCCCCAAATTGGAAATTCAAAGCGTCTTTTGACCCTTGGAACTCAAGAAACATTTTTTAAATTGTAACTTTTATTGGGTGAAAAGAAATTTTAATGGGTTAGCTGATGGGCTGGCTAAATGGGCCATTTTTTCAAACTATTTTGGTATTTAATCGAAGGAGAATCCTCACTCTCTATGCAAAAAAATTTGAACTTTGAATGCAATTATTGTCGCGGGGCGCTCTTTCATTTCACCGCAGCAAGTAAGGGGTAAAATGTTTTACCAAATCCTTACTTTAAAAAAGAAACAGTTAAAGATTAAATTTTTTTTTTTGACAAAATACGCCGAATCAAACGGATGCATTCTCGTGGTGCCGTCCAGATTTGTTTAAAAAGAGCCATAAACTACCTTTTAAATGTTGCACTTTAAAAGTACTGTTCCAATAATTCCCGCCTAAAACACTATACAAAACCTTTTAACGCTGTTTGATTTAGAAATGAATAATAGAATTTTTATTAAGGCAAATAATAATAGATTATTAAGGAATCGATTTTTTTTTTTGAAGGCAAGCTTTGCTTGCGGTGGGGATTGAACCCATGCCCTCCTACTTGGAGAGAGTGTAGATTACCACTATAGTTAGCGCTAACGGATCGAAAATTAAGAAATTCTGTAATCAATTATCAGTGGCACCATGGCCGCCATATACCTGGAATATGTGAGGGCCTGCGGTCAAAGTTGTAAAGAAAATAAAGTTTGAGGGTTTAAATGCAAACTTTCAATTTCATCAAGTAGGACAAAAACAACATACATGTTTTTGGCGCACAATTTTTGAGACAGGAAAGCCCAAGTTGACGAGAGAGATTAGAAAAAGACATAGAGAATCGGAAATACTCTTGCAGCTTCTCTGTAGGATTCTTGTTTATTGCGCTATATGAATAATTCTTGATCCACCAATCAACTATTGACTCCGAGATCGTTGCCTTTGCCGGTTTCGCTTCTTGTAAATGCTCAATTTTCTTCGTCCCCCATCTGTTCGACGATATGTCTCTTCGTGTGCTGTTTGTTTCCACTTCTTCTTTTCCGGTTATGTATTTGCCAGGGATTCTTATTGGTTCTTTCATGTCATCTTCAGAGAGTCGGAGGTTTATTATTCAGATCAGTCTCCGAGGTTCGGCGACGATGTTCACTTCCAGATTATCACGACTTGGACTTTTGATGGTCAAGAATCTATCTAGAGGTAATCAATTCGTTCCAGTCTTAAGACGATGATGATTGCGGTATTATGATTCTTTGATAGGATTCAGGGTTTAGGGCTTTAGGGCTTTAGTCTTTTATATTTTCCTCTCTATGTTTAAGTTTTAATTAAAAGAAGAAAACAAAACTTATGGGTTTATTTGTGTTAAATTTCAGTAAATTCTAGAGCCATAACTAGGGAGGGATATACGCAGAGGTCTTTCAGCCACTACTTGTCAGTGCAGGTCAGTTGCCTTGTTTTCCATATAGCCATTCGTTAATCTTAGTGTTTTTTTTCTTATTTAAATACTATCATCGGAGTAATGTGTGGTCTATTTTATGCTGAAACTGTGTAATTGATAACCTGAACAAATTTTCTGAAAGCTGTTAGAGAATGGAAATGATGTATTACGAGTCTTATTTAATTTTATACCCAAATAGTTCAGAGGAGTTTACAGATGTTGGTACAGTAGTTCCTATATTTATTATGCTTTATTGCTCATGTTTTGGGAAGAATATACCATGATGTTCGTGAGATATATCTGTGTGAATCGAAGAGCAGCTGAAAAGTGAGGTGTGGAATGGAGAACTCTTCCGGAAGTACCGTCATTTTTCTTCGGCAGTTTCAACAGATTCTTTAGTGGACGGCGAGGAGTCAGTGAAAACGTAAGTTTTTTTGTTTTTGGACTTCTGAATTCCGAATTACCGACGATGGTACTGCAATGAGATGAAAGTGAAACCTTGATATTTTGTGTGATTCGACAAATACGATATAGCACTGTGGACGATGTAAACAATTCAGAGTCTGCTAAAATATAGATGTTGATTATGTCTCACTCCCTTGTTCTCAGATTTATTTTAGACAAGGACATTCTGATTAGCCGATTCTTACCTTATTGGTCATGGAATGTGAACCAAGATGTTCTCGGTGCTACACTTGATCGTTTTGAGAATTTCTATCTTGTGCCCTATTTTCTTAAAAGTTTATACTTTTCTCGCTATATATCTCTCTCATCAGGATATCAGTGACATTTGTTGACAAGGACGGGGATGAGCATTATCTTAAGGTTCCGATTGGCATGTCAATTTTAGAGGCTGCCCATGAAAATGACATTGACCTTGAAGGTAAGACTGCATTGTTTCTCGTATCCTTCACCTAAAATATACCCACATTGTGTTTGACTCTATAACATGTTTCTTATATTAATGTAAAGTTTAAATGCTTGCGACTGTCAGGGGTATATTTGAAACCGTCTTCTCCTATTTGGTGTATCTTAACGTCTTGTTATTGTAAACGCGCATTTTACCATAAAGTAACGTTTTGAGTACTAGCAAAGTATAATTTTCTCCAAAAACTATCTTTTAAAATTGTCAAAACTGGAACCTTCCAAAAACTATCTTTTAAAGTAACGTTTTAAGTACTAGCGTGTAATAACTAGAAGATAGATAATTTTTTTTACAGCTTCAAGTCTTTTGAGATAAAGACTTCTTTACAACTCGATTAAACAACACTCTCTCTTCCTTGTCCTTTCCATCTCTATAAGAATTTCACAACGTTTGTATCTTTGCAATCAGGCTTTTCTTTATCTACTTCTATTACGTTTAACAATGTAACAGTTCTTATGCAACAAATGAAGAATATTGCAAGTGTGCCCCGCCGAATTCCCTGAAAGAAACACTCTTACTTGAGAACTTGTTGGTTACTCGAATACTTGAATGAGATAGTTGAAATGAAGCTAATCTGTTTCTTTCAAATAAATTAGTCCAACTGATTCTTACTTGAACATTTTTTTGTTGCAAAGTTGAATTCACGTCTGCGTTGTGTGTTCTTTTCCAGGAGCTTGTGAAGCTTCTCTTGCTTGTTCAACTTGTCATGTAATTGTGATGGTATGACACTAAAACTGTATGAGGTTTTCTTTTTCAATACTGTTGGGACTGGACTAAATGGATCTAATCTAGCATGTAAATAATGTTTATAGGATATGGAGTACTATAATAAACTAGAAGACCCGACCGATGAGGAAAATGATATGTTGGATCTCGCATTTGGGCTCACCGAAACGTAAGTGTACCAAAACAAGCTCCTGTGGTATAATAATCTCTATTTTCCCTATATTCGTTTGACATCAAGGCGAAGGTTTGAACTTCTTATTTGTTTAATATTGATTGTATTTATAGGTCTCGTTTGGGTTGCCAAGTGATAGCTTCCCCCGAACTAGATGGCGTTCGACTAGCCATCCCTTCTGCTACAAGAAACTTTGCCGTTGACGGGTACGTCCCAAAACCACACTAGACTATAGACGCAGAAAAATAATTCTTGAGAGAAAGTTAAAAAGAAATCTATATATGATCAGATGTAAACATCACATTTATTGTTAGCTTGTTGCAATGCTTTTTATGAGCAAGTTATGTTTTACTTTGTTGGGATTTTAACTTATTATTTACTGTTTTTTCCTTAAAAGTTCACCTTATGAAATTAGTTTCAAATTGTTTCGCTGATTTAGAAGCGAACTATGATACAAATTGATTAAGATATAAGAAATACAAGACAATCTAAAACCTTCTAGTTGATTGTTATCTTCCGGAGGGAATCACCGTGATTTTCACTCGTTATTTGCTTACCTTCTCACTATACTATTATTCTCTTAATTAGTTATTTAATTAACTAATAATTTCTTATTACGCTAGTGCCTCCTGAAGGTTATTTAAATCTTGAGTCTAACATTAATATAGCTCCTGGCTTATTTATTGGACCATCCTCGTGTGATTTCTCAAATTTCCATAGCCTTTTCTCTTGTTCTTTGAAGCTGACTTGCATAACAAAGATCCCAGTCCACCGTTGGTTTAGAAGGTTATGTGTTGCTAAAGAAGTTTATAGGTGTATCAAGCTTTTAATAAACAGATCAAGCTTAATGGGTTATTATTACTACATAGCTCAATTAAACATCATATATAGCAGCAATACATGTTCAAAATATGGTGATCAAGTTTGAATCTGTCCAATCTCTACGTTTGGTCTAAAACTGTCATGCCTTCCAAAATCTCTCGCTTCATCATTTGGCAGTAAGATTTGACAAATCTAAAAACTGTCAAAACTTGAAATGCCTTCAACAAAGATCTCAGTTTATTATTATTATTATTTCTCGTGTTTGTAAAATAAATTAAATGTTGGGAAGTTCTTGATTGCCGGCTAGTTGGCTTAAATTTAAATAGCTAAAATCGGTTGACTTGTCAACTAGTCTCATCTTATTTGGAATCTTTAAATCGCCATGTTATAATAATATTTCTTATTTACCAGTCTAGAATTTTGGATGGGCCTAGCATGTGGCATCAGCTTATTTCTGTTGATAATGAGGTTTTACCTAAATGAATGAAAAGGTTTGAAAAAGAAAAGAAAAAGAAGAGAATGAAAGGTGATACAAAAATAATGTCGCTCATATTCTCTTGGTTGAATCTCAGTTAGAACTATAATTTAAGGGAATTGGCTCTGATGGCTCATAACTATTTGGGTTGTTGCGATTTGTTCTTATTTTTTTGCGATTTTATAGGTTGACAGGTATTAGGAATACAGACTAAATTGCAATAAAATAAACGTTTATGAACTAAAACTCATAAAAGCGATAAAATATAAATATAGGGACTACTGCGGCTTCCCGGGACTATTCAGGACCTTTTAATTCTCTAAGCGAATAAATAAAATAATTTGCAACGTTATAATATTTCATATTAAGGGATTTTGCGGTACAACTTTACAACGATATCATGGAAGTACAACACTGCAAAAGCCTAGAGAATCAGATTTGCTGATTTCCAAGCAATGTGTTTTACGTATCTTATCGAGTTGGTTGGTTTTCTTTTTCTTTTATTTATTTATTATCCATAACATACAAATGTACTGCAAAACCAAACTTTGTACACTTGCGAGTTTGTGAATAAATCAGGATTTATTAGTTGCTAAAACATTTATACACTTTAAGACATACCAACTTTTAGTTAGTAATACTTTTGTCTTTGTTATGCTTAGGATAGTATTGGTATAACCAATTCCGAAAGTAATAGTATTCGATTATATAAATATAATATATGAACGTCACATCTTGACTAGTGATAGTGATGTAGTAAGTAGGATAGCTTAGCGTTAATATTATATCACTTCCAATTAGGAGATGGAGTTCGATCTCTAAAAAGAGCAAAAAGATGTCTTCAAAAAAAATTATGGCGGTGAATAATAGATAATTAAAGTTATATGTATGGTTGTGAAGGTTAATCATTATTTATCTTTTGCTGTAAAAGCCTTGTTTACATTTCCATTTCTACTTGACTTAAGATGTACTTCTATGATCGAGTTGTAGAAGAGATACTTTTTTATATAGTTTTCCTTGTTTTAAATGCCAATTTAATTAGGTTCATTTATAAAAAAAAAAACAAGGTACAATCGAATCACGATTAGCTAAACTAACATCTTTCTGAAATGACGTTTATTAATTTATTTTAACAAATGTATACACGCATACCTACTTGTTTTGTTTATTTCCTTCTAGATTGTCATGCCTTGTTTCTCTGATCAAGAGATCAAGTGCATGCCTTCAAATTAAAGAAATGAAGAAACTAAAACCTAGAAATAAAATAAAAGGATTTTTAAGTAGATGGGTTATATTGTGTGTCTTATTATTCGTAATCGCTTTCTCATGTAATGTAATCCAACTAATTGCTAAACTTAGAAAACGAAACTGAAATTTCATTGGAGAGTTAAGAAAAGTCAAGCCAAAGCAGGTCCTCTTTATAAAATCCAACTTGATCCAAGAACCGGACGGCAATTGCCTGTCTGATGTGGCTTTCACGTAATGGAACAAAACGACAAGTCATGGCTTTAGATTGTTTGTAAATTAAATAACGAAATCTTAGCAAGAAAATTCCAAGCTTCTATAGATTATGACACATTGTTTGTTTTGTTTCAACTGAACATAGCATAGCAGATCAAATTTACCATTCGCTTATATATATGAACAAATGAACTAGTTGGCCTTCTTTTAAGCAATATATTTAGCGTCAAACCCAAAAATCACTTGAGAGGGATTTCATACTATTTTCTATATATGTAGATGGCAATATATTAAAAATAAATAAGTATATATGAAGCCGTCCACGTTTAGTCGGTGAAGGAGAAATTCAGATTTTTATGATAACGCAAACTAGCTATATTTACACTTTAAGATTGATATTTAATCAACTTATTTACTGAATATTTTGTAAGTAGCTAATTTTTATTATGATTACAATAATTTAAATTATCATTTATAATTGATTACACAAAAAATTATTATTTATCAAATGTGAGTTAGATAACAAACTATATATATATATATATATATATATATATATATATATTTTGTGAAAAAGAAAAAAGAAAAAAAAGAAGTCATTTCACGTATTGGTGATGAGCTATTATAAGAACCATTATAACAGAATACTAAGTGACATGCAGTTTTTGTTTTTCCTACTTAATAATATTCAACTTGTTTTTCCAAAGGCTTAATCTGGGCGAGAAGACATATTACTTATGAGTTGATTTTCGTGAGGAAGAAAGAGTTTGATCTCTAAAAGAACGCAATATTTTAAATGTTTTTAGTTATAGTATTTTATTTTAAATGTTTAATGTAATTGATAATATGACGTCTGATTATGATCAAAATTAAATTATTGAAAACAGAGATTGGAAAATCATATACACCTTTTTTGTAATACATTTAGTTAGTCCAATGGACTTATCTCTAGTAGTAAACGTATTGATTATTAACAAACATCACTATTTAGTTATGTTAAGTTGTCGAATCATATTTTCAAGCTAAACATATTTAAACTAAGTTCAACTTCAATGATTAGTTAAAATTAAATTTTTATCCACATATGAATAATATTTTATTTTAATTCTCATTGGTTAGTAGAACGAGTATATTTATGCCAAAGTTTATATTATCTTAGCCCATATAGCTAATTAACTAAGCAGCTTAGTTCCGTAGAGCTAATTAGCTTTGTTAGCTATTATGAAAAAGGTAAAATAATAGTGCAGTTATTCCTTAAGAATTATAAATAGAGGTAAATATTTACTATCAAGTACTTTTCATGCACCATTAAAAATGTTCTCATATGCCAAGAGTTAGAACGAACCCTTTTTTATATCGCTTACTAGTCGACATTTGGTAAATTTTTGATAAATAGTTATAAATAATGATGTAGTTTTTTTTAAGGCAACTTGGAAGTTCGAACTCACTATTTTTCGAAGTGGAAGTCGTGTGCTATTATCACTAATATATTATAGTTACCACATAAATGATGATGTAGTTTAATATATGAAAGTGGATATTTACTTAAAATTTACTTATATACATATTGGAAGCGACTATTTATCTAAAATTCACTAAACATTGACTAACTAAAACTATCAAACATTTAAGTTAATTATTTTTAAAATAACGGTTACTATTATTATTGGTTGGAATACACAAATCGTTACTCTAAGTTTTAATAATAGTTGAACATATTGTACAGTTTCTTAATTTTTAGATCGTTGCGTTAGAATCGCATAAATAATATACAAAATTTCAGGGAAATGGCCCTATCTTACAAATGTGATTTAGTTTTTGTCCAACGTTTCGTAATTTTTTTGTAAATGTCCAAAACGCTTACGTAACACTTTAATTTACATATCTAAGTTACAATTATACCCGTTTAATTTATTTATGTTTAAACTTTTCTCAAAATTTGAAAAAAAATAATTAATGTAGGTAAGATCCTACAATTTTGGGTAGTTATTTGAATAATTAATTTCAGCATAATTAATGATTTTCATTCATTTTTTCCGTTTTTAATTCTTATTTACAACTTTATATCCATTTATTTATGAAAAACATTTCATATTTCCGAATTTTAATTCGTTTTATAACAGATCTGTTTTGTTCATATTTTTTTTCAAATTCTCTATTTACATCGTCCAGTATTTACGGTCGTTAGTTCATATTCAATTTACGCTGAAATATATTTACAACGTAAATTGAGTTGAATTTTACATCGTAAATTGATTTTTACACGAGTACAAAAATTGAAATGATTTTTATACCGTAAATTGATGGACGATTTCTCTCATATTCATTAATTTCTTCAAGATCTGTTACATATGAGAAAAAAATTTATGGAAAAGAAAATCACAAAGTAACCAAAAAGAGGAAAAGAAAATAAATTAGGTATTACAAAATTAATGATTTAAATGTAAAAGGTAAAATACAGGGTGTCGTTTTGTGAGAGATGTGAACGGTAAAATGTTAAAAAAACCAGCGAAAAAAAGAAGTTTAGGGCAAATCCGTTGAACTCGATCGAAGAAGAACAAAAATATTTAGACGACGAGAGTCGATTAGATCTGAAAAAAGTACGATCGAAACGACATCGACAAACAGAAGAGTCTTAATGTTTTCGACCGCCGCGCTCACTGTCTATCTCGCCGTGCGTCGTCGCTCACTTTCCTCGACGTCTACATCGTCGACGCCGCTGCCACCAGAGCCAACATGGCGTCCACCGCTGATTAGATCGCCAAAAATGAAGGATTTTGGTTTTTGGTTTATGAGATTTGGAGAGATGCCGATTATTTTGTATGGAAGATTTCGAATTCTCTCTCCAAGAATGGATTTTATGTTAACCATGTTAATTGAATCTTTTCAAGGAAGGAATTTATTTATAATTAATATTTTTAACTTTTTTATAAAATGGGCAAATTTTTGTTTTTGGGGTAAAATTAAATTTTTGTTAATTAAAAGTGTGTACATTTACAAAAAATTTATAAAACGTTGGACAAAATCAAATTAATAAACTTATATATAGTGCTATATTATGGATTAACCCGGCCTATATCCGCGTCTTTCCTATTGTGCGTGCCTATATATTATTGGCCACAATGCCAAGTTAGTTGCAAAACAATACTTTCACAACATGATATACATTACATATATTTATTTCTTTATATATCTCGCCAAAATATTTGTTTTATTTTTGTTTTTACTGTATGACTTTGTAGGATAGGAAAGCCATCGAAATTTAATATGTGTTTTGTTTTGCTCCATAATAACAATAAAACGTGCATGCTTCCTCTTCGAAGTATTCTAGAAGGGTTGACTGTTTAAACTTAAGAAAAATAGAGGACCAAAATATAAATTTTACGGCTGCTTCGGAGAAGGCCTAGTTTGGTGATATTTCCAGTGTCATAATGCTATATATAAATTTTCTCATTATAACCAAAAAAATTGGAAACTTTACTATTCAATACTTTTCGTACAGAATTAGCCTTAAGAAAATCAATCAGGAATAAAATTGTCATCCTAGTTTTGTTTTCAGCACGTTGTTACGTAAATAATCAATTTACCTTAAATTCTTAAAAGGTTATAATCTACATAGTAAGTAATATACGTTTATCAGGTCAGTCTATACAAATTAATTTCTTATATATAATAATAATAATAATAATTTAAAAATCAAAGATTGGCTTGAAATTGGGTATATGCATACATAATTACATATTGGCTGAGAATATAACTGTGTACTGTTGACAGCTTATCATGTATACTATACAAGCTGTTTAATTTGACGTAATCATAAATGATATATGCATATACGTATTTAATTAATGATGGAACCAAACATATGTGATTGTTTCTCTGATTGTGGCTAAAGAAAGTTGCTTGCACTAACATCCAGTTAAAATAACTATACGTTTGTACTTGTAATTTATTCTCTAATTTTGCATTTCCTTCGAGATATATAAACATTAAAACACTCACTTCCGTGTCAACTTTTGGAGTATTGAGTTTCTACTATAATAATCAAAAGACCTACTCACTCATGAATCGTGACACAACTTCCTTTTTGTTTCCCTGCTCAGTATTCTTGATGTGACACTATCAAACAAGATTTCACACACACACATATATATATATATATATATATATATATATTATGTATATATGAGTAATAAGTAGTAATTAATGTGTTTGATTTAGTTTATTTTCTTTATGCTTGGTAAATGTTTCACGCCACAGCATAAAAATTTAAACCTTCTCGAAAGAATAAAAAAAGGAAGTTGAATATCATACAAGACGCATGATGAATAGATAATTATGTACACAAGAAACATAATTGAATTATTTCGATTGTTGCATGAACTAAAAACCCTTTTCCGATATAGGACTAGCAGTATTGTAATTTATAGGCGATTAACTATTATACCTAATTATTACCGAAAAATTTATTATACCTAATTATGTCGCCGGTTAGCAAAGCATAGACAGAGAATAATGAATAAATACCCCTCGGAATTGAACTGAGATAACTGCCGGATCTTCCTTGTCCCATTTCTCACCTTTGACGCTTAGACTTATTCCTCTAATTTTTACTATTTTTTTAATCTCTATTCAATATATATACAGGTTGTTCCAGAATATCTATATGTATATATGTGTACAGTATATATATATATATATATGTTCCTCTGGACTAGCTCATCATAACCGTATAAAATATAGCTTAGTATATTAATTACCCCATGAATACATAAAAAAAAGAATAGTATTCAAGTGGCGAATGAGGTACGTGGCAATCTCCGTCGTAGATATATGACGCCAAATATCCATAGCCAGCTCTTCCTCTAGATACATATATCACGTAAAAAATGTACACAAAACTAAAACATACCCATCTTTTTAATGAACTGCAAATGTTAAAAAAATGGCTGACAAAAATAAAGTGCATATATATAAAAAAAATATATAATATATCCATAACGTTATACTTTGTACATAAATAGGAGGCAAAATTAATTAATAAAAAAGATTCATGTTAAAAAAAAACTCACCTACTCAACCGCAGGAGATATAGAACACAATCGACCAGGCAAGAAAGCGTTGAAATTGCGTGAGAGAGTCGGTTGAGAAGTGTTTGTCTTGTTTTATTCTATTCTTCTTCTTCTCTTTCTCTCTCATTATTTTTCTCTTTTTTATTTCTTTTTGTTGTTGGCGATCATTTTTAGCTCAAACGTAAGAGCCAAGTCAGCCAAAACCCTCTTCTTCTTTTTTCCATTTGATAATTCTTTTCTCCTAATCCCTTCATTTCTAGACGTAAGTGAAGTTTCACAAACACACGGAGAGAGAGAGAAAAGAGGAAAGAACTCACCAGAAGAAGTCTCTCTCTCTCTCTCTCATTTATTTAGCCAAACAAAACAGAACCTATGATCATCGTCATCGCCACCACCACTGATCACGATTATACTAATTGAATCAACGAAAATGAGATCGTCGCCGTCGTTGGGGCGAAGCAGCTCGAAGCTGTCGAGTTACAGCCGGGGATTCGACTTGCCGGACGATGCTGACACGGCGGCGGAGCTAGAGAGCCACCACTACGGCGTCGGCGGAGCAATGCTCTCTGTCTTCCTCAACGACCTCCGTCGGAACTCCCATCAGGACCTCGTCGAAGTCACCCTCGAGCTCGACAACGACTCCATCGTCGTCCGCAGCGTCGCCGCTCCCACTCCGCCGCCGCCTCCGTCCTCTTCTGCCGGCGGCGGAGGAGTCGTCGCGCGGAGCGTCTCCAACGTTTCGAAGACCATCCGGCGGAAGCTTCCGTGGCTGAAGACGGCGCCGGCGTCTAGGGCTTCGTCGGAGGCCGGAGAGCCGTCTTCTCCGGCGCCGATATCGGCGAGGGACGCGCGGCGGATGAGGGCGAAGCTGACGAGGACGAGGTCTGGGGCGCAGAGAGCGCTGAACGGGCTCAGGTTCATCAACAAAAGCACCGCCGCTCCCAGAGGCTCCGACGAGGAGCTCATCTGGAAGCACGTCGAGTCCAAGTTCAACTCCCTCGCCAAAAACGGCTTGCTTAGTAGAGAAGACTTCGGCGAGTGCATAGGTATGCGTATTATCATTCATAAATATATATATATATATATATATATATATATATATATATATATATACAGTGATACTGATATTGTGTGTGTGTGAACACGAAGGAATGGTGGATTCGAAGGAGTTCGCGCTGGGAATATTCGACGCATTGGCCAGAAGAAGGAGACAGAAGATCGACAAGGTTAACAAAGAAGAGCTCCGAGATTTTTGGCTCCAGATTTCCGACCACAGCTTCGACGCCAGGCTTCAGATTTTCTTCGAAATGTCAGCTTTCTCTCTCTCTCTCTCTCTCTGTCGATATTTTCCGGCGGTGGACGAATCGATGCATGTTACTCGTCAATAAAATATAGTTTTCTTGGCATCTTATTATTTTACGAAGAGTTGTTAGGTTTGTTATTGTTTAAACAATTGAAAATTAAACGTTCAAGTGTTTTGATGATGAGTTGAAGAAGATGACGAAGATAACAGATTAATCATTTTTGATGCGTGAATCATAGGTGATAATAGTAGTAGTTGAGGCTCTCTCGGGTTTATGATAGTTTTATTTGTTCTCATTGACCTCATGTTAATTTTATATTAATTTTGTTTTCCTTAATTATCTGTCATCCTCAGGGCTGATAGCAATTCGGATGGACGAATCACAAGAGATGAAGTCCAGGAAGTAAGATGCTACCTCTTTTTCTTTTCTTTTTTACTTTTTTTATTATTTATTTTTGGACTAAAAAATATGCATTTTTCAACTAGGCAAAAAAATTACTATTGAAAGCCATTTAATCTAATTGATGAGTGAGTTGGAAAGAATCTTTCATACAGTAGCAACCCAAAAAATAATAATACCTACAAATTCTTCCAATAGTATCTAAGCATATTTTTACAATTTTTATTTTTATTTTACCTAATGCTGATTGTCTGCTTTTGTGCTTCTGTATTAATGAACATCACGTTAAGCAGGACGTGTGTGCAACAAAGAGTACAAGCTTTGAATTTTTTAATTCAATATTTAATTATAGTCTTATTCACAAAGTCAAGCTACCATTGACTAAATCAAATCTATAAAAAAAAATACACAGCTCATCATGCTAAGCGCCTCGGCAAACAAGCTTAGCCAGCTAAAGGAGCGAGCCGAGGAGTACGCTTCGTTGATCATGGAAGAACTCGACCCCGAAAACCTCGGTTACATCGAAGTAAGCTCAATTAAAAAAAATCTGAATTAAAAGAAAAAACTTAACGGGTTTGGCGGTTATGATTACAGTTATGGCAGTTGGAGGAGTTGCTGCTTCAGAGGGAGACGTACATGAACTACAGCCGGTCGCTGAGCATTGGGAGCGTGGGCCGGGCCCACCAGGCCCATCAAGGGCAGTTGTTACGGGCCAAGAACGTGGCCCGAAGAATTAGCGGGGCGATCCGGTATGCGGTGGTGGAGAATTGGCAGAGAGGGTGGGTTTTGGGTCTGTGGGTGGTTGCGATGACGTGTCTCTTCGTGTGGAAGGTTTGGCAGTACAGGCACAGAAACTCTTACGAGGTTATGGGCTTTTGCCTTCCCGTGGCCAAAGGGGCCGCGGAGACTCTGAAGCTCAACATGGCTCTTGTTCTCTTCCCGGTTTGTCGAAACACCTTGACTTGGCTCAGGTCCACCAGCGCTAGGTCCTTCATTCCCTTCGACGATAGTATCAACTTCCACAAGGTAACGAAACGGTGTAATAGCTTTGATCGCTTTGCTCACTGATTTACAAGGACATTTTTGAATGACCTCTTTAGTCATATGAGAAATGGGCATCCAACGTTCTCCGAGATAACTAGTTTTGTGACAACCTTGTCACAAGTACTCACAGAATTGGGAGATCTTTTGTGTTGCCCATTACCCACAGAATTGGACGATCTAATATGACATGAAAGTTCATTTTATAAACCTAAATTTATGCATGATGTCAAAATTCCACCCACTATTTAAAAAAATACACGAAATAATATTTTTGACAAAAATATTCTCTCATCAGACAGCCAAAACTCATCGGATTCGGCTTAATCTAATAAAAAATTATCAAAATTTGAGGTACAAAAGTATATTATTAGACATTTTAACATAATGTCTAATTTTAATATTTTGCACGTCTCTAGGAAAACTCAGTCTCAGTATTAGAAAAGATATGCACTAGTAGTAGTACTAACAATAATTAGAATAAACTTGACATACTTTGTGTGGCAGATAATAGCTTATGCTATAGCAGTAGGGGTGGCCGTACACGCCGGGACCCACCTGGCCTGCGATTTTCCAAGGCTGGTGAACGCTCCGCCGGAAAAATTTGCTCTGATCGCCACAGATTTCGGGGGAAAACAGCCGACGTACAGGGATCTAATGAAAGGGATCGAAGGAGTGACCGGAATCACCATGGTGGTGTTCATGATCATCTCGTTCACTCTCGCGGCTCGTCGGTTCCGCAGAAACGTGATCAGACTTCCAGCGCCGTTCAACAAGCTCACGGGCTTCAACGCCTTTTGGTACTCCCACCACCTCCTCGGCATAGTATACGTCATGCTCTGCTTCCACGGCTATTACTTGTACTTGGCACATGAATGGTACCAGAAAACGGTAATAAAGATGATCCCAGAACGTGATATTTCTGAGTCCTAAAAATAGGATATTTATAGACCAAACTGTTTTGTAGACATGGATGTACGTCTCGGCTCCGTTCCTGCTTTACATGGCCGAACGGCACCTGCGAACACGTCGATCCGAACACTACTCTGTCACAATATTAAAGGTAGATTTTCTTTCTCGAAGTTTGAGATACCGGGTTACAGTATATAATGGCTGAGTGGGAGCGGTTTGTCAACAGGTTACGGTATTGCCAGGGAACGTTTTCAACTTAATAATGTCGAAGCCTGCAGGATTCAAGTACAAGAGCGGGCAATACATTTTTCTGCAGTGCACAACAATCTCTCCCTTTGAATGGTGATAGTCCAGAATACATTTTCTTACAAAAGATCTTTATTCGTGGCTTTTGAAACCCTGATATGGCCTCTTTGTGTTTTCTTCTTAGGCACCCTTTTTCGATCACCTCCGCTCCCGGAGACGACTATCTTAGCGTTCACATCCGATCTGTAGGAGATTGGACGGAGGAGCTGCACCGAGTCGTTACTGAAGGTAACGACCCGACGGCTGTGATTGGTCGAGGTCATTTTGGCCAGCTTGAGATTCCGTATCACAGAAGGTGTCCTTGACAGCAAATTTTACCTTCTAAGCTTCAAATTTCTGCAGATCGAAATCTAATCCGGGACAACTCTGAATGCAGCCAGCCCAGATTGTTTGTCGACGGCCCGTACGGGGCCCCGGCCCAATACTACAAAAACTATGATGTGTTGCTTCTCGTCGGCCTTGGGATTGGAGCTACGCCTTTCATAAGCATCGTCAGAGATATCATCAACACCACGAGATCAGAAGAACTGGTACTGTGTTCATAATTTTCCACTTCTTTTTTGGAGATGACTTCTTTCTCTTTCTTTGACTCCGTGCGCTTTATCAATGGCTTAGGATTCAAACACCGAAACGAGTAGATCAGATGACAGCTCCAACAGTATTGCATCGTCAAGTGTGACACCGGGTGGAAAGAAGAAACCACAGAGGATTACAAATGCTCATTTTTACTGGGTTACAAGAGAACCAGGATCTTTTGAATGGTTTAAAGAGGTTATGGACGATGTTGCAGAAATGGACCATAAGGTAATTCACTTTGATCTACACTCTACTCAACATATTCTCATGGCCTTTACTCAGCATTGTTACCACGTTAAATCTATCAGGGTCAGATCGAGATGCACAATTACCTTACAAGTGTATATGAAGAGGGTGATGCGAGGTCAACTCTGATCACCATGGTCCAAGCTCTCAACCATGCTAAACATGGCTACGACATCCTTTCTGGCACCCGCGTAAGCTTTCGAGTCATCCTCAAAAACTGTGTAATTGATTCATGAACCACTAACAATGAGTTTTTTTTATATTGGCCTTGTTGCAGGTAAGAACTCATTTTGCAAGACCAAACTGGAAGGAGGTGTTTACCAAAATAGCATCAAAACATCCATATGCAACAGTTGGTAAAGACATCTTAGAACATATGAATTTGATTCTTCATGTTTCAACTAACTTACAGTTTTCCATTAGGGAAAAAAAACTATAATGCTAGTGTTTTTTCTGTCTATGGTTACACAACGTCATCGTTTTTTAGGATAAAGTATTTTCTGATGTTGAGAGAGTAGGGAAATCAAGAACCAAATCCTTATCTAGGTGAAGTTTTTGAAATAAATATGCCAGAATCATCCAGAAAGCTGATACCATAGCCTAAGGAACTGCATAGATTTCAGTTTGATGAGACTCAAGAAACCTTCAATGCATATTGGACTTGAATAGACATTGTGAGAAGTAAATAGAAAGGTTTACCATTTTTTTTGTTTCAATGAATCGCAGGAGTCTTCTACTGTGGAATGCCAGTGTTGGCGAAGGAGTTAAAGAGGCTATCACACGAAATGAGTCACAAAACATCCACACGCTTCGAATTTCATAAGGAGTATTTCTGAACTCAAACAATCACTGGCGAGTCCAAAGCGGTTCCAACTATTCATTCTTGAAACAGAATATATATATAATATATATACCTTGTATAAAGTAATCTAAAAAAATGTAAATTCAATTTTTGCTACAAGTATACGTGATGTCTTGAACTACAACTAGATTTAATAAACTGAGATATAAGAAGAAACAGTACAAACAGAGTACGTTAAAGTTTCTTCAGCTCTTTCTGACAAAGATTCAAGTAATTTGATAATCCATAACTTTGAGTGCTTAGAAATTAATAGGCTTGTCTAAGCATAAGAAGTAAGAGCACCCATAGTTCGTACACAACATGAACAATCGTTGCTTAATTTTGAAGAATTAATTTGCAGAACAGAAGCAACAGAAACACATCGCTCAACATAATATCAGCAAAATATTTTTCATAAACCCCGAAGACAATCAATCCCTGTTTTTTTACCCTATTTTCTTTTACAATATATTTGCTACGAAGAGCGACACTCACAACAACAACAAAAAGCCACCTAAAGACTGCTAAGAAAAACTGAATCTCAAAATCGAGACGAGTGCTTCCCCAAAAAAGAAACCTCCACCTTAAAAATTGCATGATAGAGATCGAGTTTTACAAACTGAGTACCGCTTTTTCTCGGCGAATGCAAAATTTGACTAAACCGAAACCGAATGAAGACCAGACGATGAGAAGGCCCAATCGTCAGTCGTCTTTCATGCGCTTGAGAAGCTTCGACGCCCAGCGACGGACTCTCCGCTTGAGAGTGTAGCCAGCCACCACTCCGACCACGAAGCAGATCGCGCACAGCTTTGAGCACGTCCACAGAGAAATCACTTGTCTGTACGCCAAATTTTCAACGTAACGAATCAAATTTCAAAGAAATAACCAAGCGAAAGAATCGCTGGATGAAACAATGAGGATCATTAATTAGAGGAAGGAGTCTGAACCTAGGAGGTCTAGTGACCAAGACGCGAGAGTTGTCGGAAGAGGACAAAGCAGCAGAGAGACCTTCGTTGAGACGAGAGCCATCGAAGTTTGACGCAGATGAGAGCAGCTTTGAGTCTTTCGAAAAGTTTCGGAACGCCGTCTGCAAACCTTCCATTGCTGGACTTGGGGAAACCGAGATGGTTCTGCTCTTCTGAATTTCGAATATGAACAAGAATTTTGTTTTTTATTTGTTTTTGTTTTAAGAGCGGAAATATTAAAACTAATTCTTGCAAAATATTTAAAATTGTATTTGTTTTTTTCAAAAATTCACTAAAATTGTATTTGTTTTTTCAAAATACCATTAGAAAAAATTACATTTTATTTTATACTATATTTATCGGTTATTATCTATTCTAAAAAAAATTAAATTAAAAAATTAAAAATTATTCCACTCTTAAAAATATTAATTTTTTAATTTGTTTATTTTTATTTTTTTTTAAATATTTTATCTTCTTAATAGAAAATTAATTTTGAAAAAAATTTGTTTGGGTGAATTATGAAAAATATGGTAAAATTACAGCAGTTTGGGTTATTTTTCTAATCTATACTGAAAACATGGTGAGAAAACGTGCAGTTGGATGGTATATATATGTTTTTTTGGTCAAATTGGGCTGAGTCACTCAGTACTAAAAGTTGATTCACAGCAGGCAACGTGCCACATCAGCCGTAGGAACTAGCGTTGGAAATGACCCTGTGTTCTACTTTGTGTTGTCATCTCTAGAACATTGCACATTGCACTTTTATTATAAGTCACAAGTTACATATCTATCAACCACCCAAAAGCCAATAACAACCTTATCTCTCTCTGTATCTCAAAAACATGGCTTCTCTTTCTCTCCCAAACCACTCTCTCCCTTCTCACATCCTCCCTTCTCAGGCTCGCAAAGACCCATCTGCCCAATCCCTCAGAATCTTGTCCTCATCCAATTTCCACGGCACCAAGCTCTCCTACTCATCTTCCTCTTCACTCCCACGCGCTTACACCACCAAGAGCGTTATCACCGCCAAGGTACATACATTTCCGCTTTATTGCATTTTTTTCTTCTTTCCCTCTTAGATTTTGTGTAATGCATAACTGTTATTCGATTCCATTGATGCTGAAAAGGTGACAAAGGGTAGTAAGCCACCAACGTTCACATTGAAGAATCAAGATGGGAGGAACGTGAGTCTCTCCAATTTCAAAGGAAAGCCAGTGATTGTTTACTTCTACCCTGCTGATGAAACCCCTGGTTGCACTAAACAGGTGAGTTGTTTTTAACACTAGAATCATGTCCTCATGTCAAAAGGCCTATACCCATTATGATGTTTGTGTGTGTATATAATATATGAATATTGGGGAACTAGGCCTGCGCTTTCAGGGATTCTTATGAGAAGTTTAAGAAAGCTGGGGCTGAGGTGGTTGGGATCAGTGGTGACAATGTTGCCTCTCACAAGGTATCTCCAAAACTCCGTCATATATATAGGGTCTTTTAGCTATATATCTATAACAACATTTATTAATTTCTAAATATTTTAACGTTTTGTAAATTTTGTGTAAATAACTACGTCAAATTGTTTAGAGAATTATTTGGACAATTTTGGACTCAATATTTGGGTAAACAAAAATTAGTGAGCATTTACAAAAAAAATTATATATATATATGTGTGTTGTAAACAAGGCGTTTGCAAAGAAATACAAGCTGCCATACACGTTGCTAGCGGACGAAGGGAACAAGGTGAGGAAAGAGTGGGGGGTGCCGGGGGATTTGTTCGGAACTTTGCCCGGAAGAGAGACTTACGTCCTCGACAGAAACGGCGTCGTTCAGCTCGTCTACAACAATCAGTTCCAACCCGAGAAGCACATCGACGAGACCCTCAAATTCCTCTCCTCCATTTGATTCCTCTCTTATAAGTGTTTTCACTTCTCCGAGTATATATACGGCAATCAATTTTTTGCTTTTATTATTATCTCTTCCTCTTTGAAGTCACACATTGTAATCCTCCAAATGCTTTTTAAGAGCCTATATGTTACCGGCCATATCATGTGTCAGTTTGGTCCGTCTACTTCTGTTTAGTAACTCAAGAATCCGGCGAGAATAAAACACACTGATTTTTTTGTGGCAAGCTGAGCCAAGCTGAGGTGGCAATCTCAAGTTATCGCCGGCAGCATTAGCATAAAAAATTATACAAATTAAATATTTTAAACTAATTGATTAGCAAAATTGAAAAAAAGGTGTTACTAATTCTTTTGAAGTTGTATAGAAGTAATGTACCACGTCTAAAATTAATGGCAAGATAAACAAATATAATGGAAATCTAGTAATTGCAAAATATTATAAAGTTCAGTTATTTCACAAGTTTTACCTCTTCTACATTTGACTATTTAAAAAATTGATTAGTTTTAATCAAAGGTCGAAATGCAATTGTTGATGATCCCAAAACATATAAATGCCGGTTGTGGATGAAAATGCTAACGAAATATAATGTAGAAATCGAAAAAAATAATTGATTACGAAAATGTCGAATGCGGATCAAAATTCTTATAAAATACAAAAAATGTCTGACAAAAATATTGTTACTTAATCAAAATCTAAAGTTACATAAAATCATAACCAAATTTTGATGTCTAAATAATATATAATCTAATAAAGTACATCAATTTTCACTCAAAATAAATAATAATAATAATAATAATAATAATAATAATAATAATAATAATAATAATAGTAATATTTCAGCAACAATAAAGACGTAAATAATACAATGTAACTATTTTTTTAGTTTATTCAATATTAACCAATCATGTAGTTTTATTTAATTTATATTTGCACTTAGAATATGTTTTCACACCAAAATAAATAATTATATGTTAATAGTTCATTGATAGTAGTTTATATGAACGACTAACGACATAGACGATGAAATTCGTCGACAAAAAACGACGATACAATCTTATGAGATTAAGTGGCCGGTGACCACCACAATAACGGATTTCGACGGTATTTCTTTGGAGTTCGACAAAATTTAGACCTTTATTTAAATCGGTTGTATTGCTAAATCTTGTATTTCCACAAGACTTGTACACTATGCAAAATATTAAAACAAGAAGAATATTATTAGCTAACCAAATATTTATAAACAAAACTTAAAAATATATTCATATCATTAGTAAACCTGGTCTACCGGTAGTCCCAGAATCTCCCGGTGCCTACCGGTAGGGAAGCGGGACGGGACTCTCGGTCCCGATTTGGAACGGGCTGGGAGGTAACCGAGAGGCCGTTTTAATAATAAAAAAATTATATTTAGTTAAGGGATTTTAAAATAATATTGGTTAATGATATATCTGTAATGTTTTATGAAAAGTAGGTGAAAATAAAAACGAAAAAAGTACCACTTGCATATATTGAAGTTTGAAAAATTATCCCGGACAAGGGTCGGAATATCCCTTCGTGATAATGCTAACTAACATCTAAGTATTAAGGATTATGTTAGAAAAGTTATAATCAAAATCATCGATAAAATCAAACATCTTAAACGTTTCTTGTGCTCGGTGCCTATGTAGAAGCCAATCTTTTCCGCACGTTAATGCTTCCACCATCTCTGGATGCAAGCTACATCTTCTTTCGTCAATGATCCATCCTGCACTGAAGAAAGCCGCCTCCGATGACATCGTTGAAACATGAATGGTGAGAATGTCTTGCGCCATGGTTGCTAACACCGGAAGTCTTCTTGAGTT
This sequence comes from Urtica urens, assembly GCA_958296335.1. Lineage (NCBI taxonomy): Eukaryota > Viridiplantae > Streptophyta > Magnoliopsida > Rosales > Urticaceae > Urtica > Urtica urens. Next base: position 22,755,301 of record OY282522.1, on the reverse strand, counting down.
TTGTCTCAACCATGTCAGTAGGTCTAACCCTTTGTTGTCTGGTTTGATCCACTCGTTTATGTCGTACTCCATTATCTCAGGATGTTGGTGTTTGTCCATTCCCACCAGCTGACTTGACTCGGCCTCTTGTTGTGACCGAGGATATGGACTATACGCTGGAGCGTTGACGAAGACGTTCTGAAATTGATGGCGTCGTGGCTCCTGCGTCTGTGACTGAGTATGATGCGTCCGGTACTACATGAGGAGTTTCGCTTGGTAGACCCTGAAAAGAGCATAAAAGGTTTCCACGATTCTGGAAAAATCAAGTGCATAGTAATCTTGATCGACAAAATAACGTCTCATATACTTGAGAAATTACTTTAGTCCTATTACTTTACACCTACAATATAGAATTACTGCAAAACCGTATAACAAAGAACCTTCCCAGTCCCCCAGTACTTTAGAAATTTTGATTCCATTGCTTGAATACATTCATAAAAAAATGGTTCATGTCTATATTTGTCTAAATGAACCGCAATGGAAATCATAGTATGCAAACCAAGAAAATAAGTAGGAGTGTAAACTGCAGATAAATAACAAGTTTCTTTATAAAAAATGTCTAAAAATGAACAAACGACTCAGTCATTCTAATGTCATAATCAGTAAGAGAGTCCTCGCTTAGTTTGTTGTTGATATAAGCTACAAAAACATCTACGTAGCCTACGGATAAAAAGTTGGTTAACATTAAAAAAAAAATTGAATTCCACCTAATTTTGTTTATCTAAATGAAAGGTGCGCTCTTCTAATCCGTTGTGCCTAAAACGTCTTTTAAGTTCGTCTACTCTACTTGTTGAACTATTTACCTAGTTAATGTACGTTATAATTTTATTTATTGACGGGTTATAACTAGCTGAACCGGCTTGAACTATTAAGTTTATTATATGCGTAGCACAACGTTGGTGTATATGAGAATCGTTAGTTTGTAGTTTTTCCTTTAAATCTCTAATCATTGCATTGTTACTTGTTGCGTTATCTAAAGTTACCGAAATGATCCAACGAGTTAAACCTCATTCCTCTAGTACGCTAACCATTATCTCTAGAATGTTTGACTAGTGTGCGAGTCTTCTATTCTCTTAAACGCTATGATACGTTTGTTTAAGTTTCATTCATCATCTATGTTATGAACTACAACACTCATGTAATCCATTTTAGCTTGACCCGTCCATATATCAGATGTTAAGGCTACACTATACCTACCGCTAGATATTATTGATTTTAGTTGTTCTTTTTCATTTAGAAACCATTTTAGAATATTGGCACGTAAAGCTCTTCTAGACATTATTTGAACGTTTGGAATTATAGAATTAATAAAACTAACAAATCCATTAGACTCTACATGATGAAAAGATTGATCGGTTGAAACAAAATATTCTACTAATTCTTTTATAAATTTAAGTAGGTCGATATGACTTATAGAACTTGAAGAGGCTCTTGTTCGATCGCCCTTGCAGTATTTGTGGTGACTCCACAAGAGTGACATCCCCACAAGATCATTGTGCGCGTTGAATATATTTCCGCAAGCGTAGCATTTTTCCGAATTTTCGCGTTTGTGGATGATTTTTTCGAACCACGTCCAAACTTGGGATCTAGGTTTCCGTCCGGTTGATGGCCGTTGTTGTGGATCTTCGAGTTTCTCGGCCGCCGGTTGTTTTCGTTGTCTTTGTTGGCGTCGTTGTTCCGTCTCTTTCCGTTGTTGACGTTGTCGAGGACGAGGAACAGAGACCGAAGGTGAACTCCGACTACGTTGGGGCGGTGTCGGTATCTCTTCAGGTTCCTCGTCATATTCTTTCTCGTTTGGATCTTGGGTTTCATCGTCATCTACTTTGACATGTTCTTCAAAATTGGGAGTCATGGATTTCTTGTTTGTATTCTTGGAAAACTTGAAAGGCGATATCGGTGCCGGATTGAGGTGGTGGAATATGAGGGACGTAATCGCTTTCGGTTTGAAAATTTGGATTTTGAGAGTGGATAACATTTGGAATGATGGATGGAATATAATTGTGATCGTATTTGTATTCGGGATTTTGGGAGTGGTGTATCCCGACCTCTTCGGTTTTGGGATGTCATGAGTTTGATAGTGATATTGTGAGTGAGAGTGAGATTGTGAGATTGAGAGTGAGTGAGGAATGAAAATAAAGGGGTTATTTATAAGAAAAATTAAAGAAGGAGAATTTTTTTTAGCTTTCTAGCCATTGCAGCCCAACGGCTATTTTTTTTGGCCGTCGGATTTAACATCCGACGGTTCAGAATTTTTATTTTTTAATAACGGTAGGTACCAGGACTCCCGCCTCCCGATCCCCCTATCGATATATTAACTCCCGGTCCCGATTTTAGTACCGGGACACTCGCCTCCTGCCATTGCGCCTACCGGGACGGACCTCCCGGTTTCGTCCCGTCCCAATAGGACATGTTTAATCATTAGCAATAAATTTGAAATATTTATGTCAAAATTATTTTTCATACATAAAAACATAATTTGTATCATAAATAAAGAAATTAATTTATAAATGGTTGAGGAAAAACCGAGCCATAACTTAGTCTAGTTAACAAGCTACCTCTTTTTAGACTTTGAACTAGGGCATATTTGAGGCCCTTCAACAAATTTGACTAGAACCGACCTTTACTAAGAAGACGACACGACCTAGAATCTTCAAAATATATTAACCTGATTGATTAGCTCACATGATCGACTTTATTCACAACATTGGGTCTGTTAACCCACAAGTTTAGTTGAAAAAATCATGTTGTACGAAATTCACGTAGTAAACAAATGCAAAGAACATGAAAGCAAGTTGTGCTACATAATGCCTATGTATAATATAGGGAAGGTGAAATGGGTTTCGACGTACCTGTTTAAGCCCGATGATTGGATCAGACCTCATGTAATGCCTCACAAAAATAATATCAAAGATCATGTAATGCCTCACAAAAATAATATCAAAGATCATGTAACGCCTCACAAAAAGAATATCAAAGACTTAGATCATCTTCAACGCAAAAATCAAATTTGGTGCAGGTATAATATTTTCACTCCAACCCACAATACTAAATTCTGCAATTTTTTTTTCTCTTTTATACTTTTAAATATTATTTTATATTAATTTCATATAACCTCTCTTTTAAAATATTATGTCGACATTAATTTTATTAAACATTAATTTATTTTTGTATGTCAATAATATTAAATTAATTTTATATTAAATATTATGTTAATATTACGATATTAAAATATAAAAATTAACTAATAAAAATAAATATTATTTTGGATAGCGTTAATAGAAAAAAGATATTACATAAACATTACAAAAAAAAAAAAATCTATTATATGACGTACGTTATAATTTTAATTTTTATATATTGTAGTTGTGTAATATAGTTGTATTGGATTTTATATAGTTGTATTGTGTTTAATTAATGTTATGTATTATTAATATCATAATTTAATCTTTGTTCTCATTAATAATATATATTTTTGTATAAATAATGTTCTAAATTACATATGAGTAAATTTGTAACTACAAATAGTTTATGTGTGATGAATAGTTGACTCATACTATTTATTTTACCCAAATTTTGATAAATATTTAAGATGGATTAGAACAATTCCGCCTCAAAAAATGTCTCATATCCACCAAAAATAAAAGTGGGTTGGAGATGATCTTAGACGATTTGTTTGGGTTCAATTTGAGGGTTTGAGGATAAAAGATCAAGATCTGAATATCTAGTTAAGAGGAATGAGAACGTGTGATAAGGCCGATAGTCAGACTAGAACTACAAAACGAAACATGGCGAGCTAAAAAAAGTCATATATGGACCACTAACAGATCAATAACGAACGACTATTTTTCTTCATGATATACACTTTCTGAATTTAGGTTGGCATTCTCATAAATGACCTTTCGTATACCTATAAGCTACCTAATAACGATTTATCTATCATAAATTTATACTTTTTCTATATTATCTACGATATACTATACATTAAATTAAAGAGCTACTTGTAAAATATAAATAATATAGTTCGTATCTTAAAATTTGGGTTCAAATTTGACAATACGAAAGGAAGTGACACTACTAATTTAAACGGCACTCGTAAATTGAAAACGACAAAAACCGTTGTTGCGTATCGCTGTTCATGGTAATTTACGGCAGTTGCTGATTTTTTCATATATAAACGGAGACCGGAAAAATATAATCAAAATCAACCCTCACTTTATTTACAACATACTTATACATTAAATTAGTGGGCTACTTATAAAAACCAATAATGTAGTTTGCATCTCAAAATTTTGATTCATGTTCGACAATACGAAAGGAAAGGACGCTATTAAGTTAAAAACGACACTATTAAGTTAAAAACGACACTATTAAGTTAAACGATACTCGTAAATTGAAAACGAAAAAAATAATTATTGCGATCGCGGCCGATGGTAATTCACGACAATTGCAGATTTATAAACGGAGACTGTAGAAAGATAATTAGAATCGACCCTGATTTTGTTTACGACATACCTATACATTTATTTAGTGGGCTACTTGTAAAATAGCAATAATATAGTCCGTATATCATAATTTAAGTTCAAGTTTGACAATACGAAAGGGAATAACACTATTAAGTTAAAAAACGACACTTTTAAGTTAAACACACTTCTAAATTGAAATCGACAAAAATCGCGTATCGTGGCCCATGGTAATTTACGGCAGTTGCAGATTTTCCCGTATATCAAAGGAGATCGAAGAAAAATAGCCATAATCAACACTCACTTTGTTTACGACATACATCTACATTGAATTAGCGGATTACTTATAAGATACCAATAATATAGTCCGTATCTCAAAATTTTGATTCAAGTTTGATAATACGAAAGGGAACGACACTATTAAGTTGCACGACACACGTAAATTTAAAACGACAAAAATCATCGTTGCGTATCGCGACCCATGGTAATTTACGGTAGTTGATAATTTTTTTTGTATATAAACAAAAACTGAAGAAAGATAATCAGAATCAGCCTTCACTTTTATACATAAAATTAGCGGGCTACTTGATAAAACCAATAATATAGTCCGTATATCAAAATTTGGGGTCAAGTTCGATAATAAGAAAGTAAACCACACTATTAAATTGAAAAAGAAATAAACATCATCGTTGCGTATTGCGGTCCATGCTAATTTACGGCAGTTGCCTATTTTACCGTATGTAAACGGAGATCGAAGAAAGATAATCAAAATTAACCCTCACTTTGTTTACGACATACATATACATTAAATTAGCGGACTATTTGTAAAATATCAATAATATAGTCCGTATTTCAAAATTTGGGTTCAATTTTGACAATACGAAAGGAAATTAGACTATTAAGTTAAACGACACTCATAATTAAAAACGAAAAAAAACGCATTGCGTATCATCAGACCCGTTTAAAGAAATTAAAGGCGTAAAACAACATAAAAAAATTGGGCCTTGTTCTAATACAAATATACATTAAAAAAATAAAATATATGGCTTTTTACACATTTTTATGCTTAGTGTTTTTAATATACCCAACGTTTTGTAAATAACCACTCATTTTTTTTACACAAATATCCAGTCCAAACTACCATCATATTGCAGCTTCATAAACATTTCTAATTCGGGTCAAAATAGACCAAATAATATTGTAAACAATTTAAGAGTATTTACACAAAAATTATAAAATATTGAGCATTTTGAAATTAGTAATATATAGTTAAAAAAACCCTTAAAAAAACAAAAAATTGCTCTAACTAATCATTTAAAACATTGTAATTGTAAATTGTCCATTCTTTTTTATTTGTTAAGAAAGTAGCCATTTAAGATGATATGCCACTCTGTTAATTAATTTTACAATTATATCATCTATATAATTAATTTATTAGTTTTCGAATTGTTTGTATTTTAATTGGATTTCGATTTCCGCTGATTGTAATTTACTTTCAAATTTTTAAATTTAGTTTATCTATCTCTAGTTCCAAATTTAAAAGAGGAGAGAGATACCAAAAAATTGTTTTAGTTGCTTAAATTCAGGAATAATATTGTCTCTGATTTATTTTTATCAATAGCCTAAACTATTTAAAACGATGATATCCCTAGAAAAGAATTGTAGACATTTTGAAAAAAAGTGTGTATAAGATTGTTGCTTTAGTTCCGTATATAAGCAAAGAGACCCAAGAAAAATAATCAGAATCGAACCCTCACTTTGTTTTCTTTTACTAATTATTAGAATTTATCTTCCTTATTCTCTCATCTGTATTGGAAGTGATTGGAGAAGAAGAAAAAGAAAGAAGAAGAAGAAGAAGAAGAAGAGGAAATAGTGCGTGTGTGAGAGAGAAAGAGATGGGTAATCCGAAGCAAAAGTGGACGTCGGAGGAAGAAGAAGCACTGAGGAAAGGAGTGTTGAAGCATGGCACTGGGAAGTGGAAGGATATCCAGAGAGACCCGGAATTCAATCCGTACCTTCTCAATCGCTCCAACATTGATCTCAAGGTCTCCAATTATTTTTCCCGTTTTCTTTTTCTCGTACTTCATATTCAGTACCTCTCTTAAAGGGTGCTGTATATTTTTTTTTTCATTAAACCTGTACGCCGTTGCTAAAATCCATGTTTATCTGCGTTTTAGCTTATTCTCTACCATCGACTCTGCTTGCGTCTCCAAACTAATGTGTGTTTATTTTGAAATATTCTGTATAGTCGTCGCAATTGTACTTTTGGACTCACTATTGTCCTTCAGTATTTGGTCGGAAATATTTTTAGGTTTTCCAAGTGTTCATGGAAAAATAAATCTCACCATGTTTTATCATATACTTGCTGGATTTCGAGTATTTGATTCAAAGCAATGGTGCCCCATGGCAATATGATTCTTGTATCCAAAACACAGACTGATTTTCTCAAAAGAGACTATGGATTTAAAAAATTGAACTTATTTAGATTCATTATCAATAAACAAATTTGGTTTCGCGTCGCAGGATAAGTGGCGGAATCTGAGTTGCAGCGCCAATGGTCAAGGTCCGAGGGAAAAGTCGAGGACTCCAAAACCGAAAATAAACCCCGAAGATCCGGCCACTCAATCTACCACCCTGTCACAGAGCACCTCCGCTGTTGCAGCCACAGCTCCGTCAAACATGGACGACTCTTCCAAAGGCTTGCCCGATGGAAAGAACACTTCAATGTATGAATTACACGACACTCGCTTTTTTTTCGTTACCGTATTCCGTGAATAATTTGGTGTTTGGGAGCTAGGATTTTTGGTTTCCAAGCTCTCAGCCAAAAACATTGCAGATTGATTTATGGGAAAGCCTAAGATTAGTTTTCTTCCGTTACTAAAAGTCACTTTTTGGGGGGTTAATGTAGCTCTTGATGAGTTGGTGTAATTGTTTCCTTTCGTGTTTTTTACTATGTTGAAAAAGACCTATAAAAGACCTGATTATGAAGCCTTTATACTTTATTAGTTAATAGACCCCTGTAAAATTTCAAGAAAGTTGTAGGGTGATACTCTGGTTGGATAGTGCTGTAATACATCTAGTATATTTGAAGTTAAAAATTAGTTAATTCGCATGAATCGTAGCTTCATTATACCGAAAAATCTCTGTTCTGTCATCATTTGGTAGTCAACATCCATACACTTCTTTCTGCTCGGTCAACTAATTTTATGATGGTAAATGTTTTCATTTAGGAACAACTCCATGATATTTGAAGCAATTTCTACGTTGAAAGAACCGAACGGATCCGATACTAGTGCAATTGTGAGCTATATCGAGGTATGCTAAACACTTGTAGTCATTCATAGTTATATGTTAACTGAGTGAATGATGAACTATCCCTGTGAATTGGCAAACCATAGAATGGAGTAAGAATTTTATAGGGTTCTTTGAATTGCACTCTCAGCTGAATAAGTACAGAATAGCTCTTTTAATGAACTCTTAACTCTTAACTATGGACTGCCGAGCTTGGTAAAGGGCTCTCATTTGTATCAGGAAAAGTATAATTTAATGCTGAAATTTTCATATACCAGAAAATCTTATCTGGTTTTAGTTTTAGTTCTGGACTAAAATATTGTTTTTCAGAGAAGTTGCTCTCCGTGAGAAATCAGCTACACGATTATATGTACTTGAAACTTGTTATGTTATTTTATAGCTTTTTGATAATCTTCTTGAAGCTATACCATTTTGGTTGTTTGAAATTCCTATTTCTTTTTTAATTTGCAGCAAAAGCACGAGGTTCCCCAAAATTTCAGGAGGTTATTAAGTACAAGATTGAGACGGCTAGTTGCACAAGACAAGCTTGAAAAGGTTTCTATGCTTCTATTGCCTATATAACCTGAAAGATATATATATGTATGTATATACACACATATAAGTGCGGGGAAGAAGTGGACGCAAGAAATACAAATAATCAAGTTTCAGAATACAACAATATTCCTAAAATCCTATATATATATAACCCAAAAGATCATTTACAGCTTCATTTAAACATATATATTCAAATAAATAAATGATAGGAAATCAGAAAATATCATTTATTATAAACCAATAGGCCCTGGCATTATCAACCGACCAACCCTTGGGGCTAAAACACCATTGAACATACACTTTAGTCCACCCCCAAATCTCTATTCATTCAATGTCAAGCTTAAGAAACTGGACAAATCTTCTGAAAACAGTTTATTTTTTCGTACGAAAAATATAATCTTTATTTGTTTCCCCCCTTTACGATTTCAGGTGAACAATAACTATAAGTTGAAGAGCAGCAACGGTGGTGGTGTGCCACTGGTGCCGAAAACGCCAGCACCAAAAGTGGAAACCCCGCCTCGGCAATTGCCAATCACCGCTCCCAAAATAAGCATCGATCCTCTGGAGGAGTTAGCGATAGCCACAGCCTACAAGATAGCCGAAGCAGAAAACAAATCGTTTGTGGCTGCCGAAGCGGTCAAGGAGGCCGAGAGGATCGCCGCCATGGCGGAGGAGTCTGACTCCATGTTGAAGCTCGCAGAGGAGATTTACGAGAAATGTAACTTATAATGAATATTCTTACGAACCCCCATGTCTTCTGTTTAGTCAACACTTTTATGGTTTTTTTTTTTTTTTTTTGCAGTCTTAGCTGCCGAAGCAGTGGAGAAGGCGTAAGTGATACCTCGATTCTGTTATTCTTTAGGGAAAGGCTGTCCTTATTATTGGGATATTGTAAATCTTAAAAAAAAAGTTATCACTCAGGTAATAATCTAGATCGAAAATTGCATCACGAAGGACGGAGGAGTGGAAAGTTGTGAAATAGATAACTTTTTATAGTTCAGATCTCACAGTTTTGGATGCTGTAAACACGGTTCATTTTAGTTTCTTTATTACTGACTTGAGTGTCGATAGTGGAATAGCTTAGCTGACTTCAATTGTCAAAACATTATGTTTTATTGTGGATATTGGGAATGAGAAGAAGTTGACGTCAAAATGATCCTGGAAGCAGTGAAGATGTGTTTTATTTATTTATCATGGAGCATAAGCATTTTTGTGTGTCCTTTCTCATCACTTATCAGAATACAAACTGGCAATACAATTACTTAATTACTTTGTTAATTTTATTTCATATATATATCAAGTCTCTTTTGAGGGACACGGCCTTGACTGACCATTCAGCTTAGATATTGGTTTCGGTAGATTCATATTCGCTATATTTTGTGTCATTTTTTTTAGTAGGAAAGTCATTTTGTATGATGCTAAACCATATATGAATTTCTACGCATGGCTTCAAGTATATTTTGGTAGACAATGAAGAACATTCAAAAAGCCAGACGAGGATTCAACAATATAAACTCTTCAAATGAGTGCTTAGGTGAACAAATTGATCAAATTTTCTAATTAAAGCACGGCCAAGCGTATAAGGGATATCAGCTGTGGAGCTATTCAAATATACACACACATATATATAGGTATATATATATATATATATATCTATATATTATGGTCAATCGAATTTAATAGCAACATCCTAAACTTTTGGATAAAATGACACTAAAAAATGCTTTGGAATTCTGCACTATAAAAAAATGTTGTTTACAACGGCTTCTCTCTCATGTCAAATTATTTTTCTGATTGACTCCTAAACGAAAGTTGTATGATATTAAAATTAATTTATTTTAGGTACCACGAAATAAAACAACTCACGATTGTATATTGTAACATTAAATTGGTACAACTGAAAGTAAATTAACGACTTTATTTTATAAAATTTATTTATTATTAAAATAGCAGGAACTCCAACCACACGGTAAAATACCAAATTTGTCTTGTAATAGTCTTCTAACCATATTATTTTTTTAACACAAAATTTGGTGTTTGATACGTTACCACGTGATATTGTTCATATGATTTTTTATTTTTTTTATTTTATTAATACATTTAACACTTTATATATTTATATAACACCGGAATTCATAAACTGACGACAAAAAAACATTAAAATAAGCTTCAATTAAAGCACATTAAAATTAAAATTAAACATATTAAATAAATATAAATATAAAAAAGTTAAAAGACGTACAAAAACTTAAAACACAACTTATATAATGTATGTTTCTTACGTTAAATTATTTAAATGACATATTTTTATAAGTAATGTAATTTTTTATTTCATTTTTTGTTAAATATTGATAAGTAATAAATAGTTTTTATCACTTAATTAAATACAATGATTTATTAATAAAAAAATATATAATTGTAATAATATTATAGTTGAAGTTGGAAAAATGTATAGTGCAAAATCAATGTAAAAATTAATAAGCACCGAAACTAAATTGACCTCGCAACTTAGACTAATTATATCTTATTTTTTAAGGCGACTTTTTATACCTGGTATGTATATTATCCTAATTATCACATACTAGTTATATTTTATAACCCCTTATACTTTTAACTTTTTATACATGTTTTTTACGTCGCTTTTTATGATATCTAAAATCAGAATTATTTTTTTTAACAGTAAAAGCAGAGGGGTTACAATGGGCCGTAGGTAAAAAAGCACCGTAATTTTCTCAAAAAAAAAAAAGAAGCACCGTAGGTAAAAAAGCACTAGGACTGTGCACAAATGGGCAGAGTTGAAGAGTAAAAAAAAAAGAAGTATACCAGAGTTAGAGGAGAGATCAGAATGTGCGGCGACGCGACCAACTGGGACGAAGAGACCTACAGAGAAAGCATTCTCAAAGACCGAGAAATCCACACCCGAACTGTGTTCCGTACCGTTTGGCCTCCTTCGCTTAACCCTAACTCCAATCCAGACTCCATCGTCGTTGCTTCCAGCGACGGATCGCTCGCTTCCTACTCCATTTCCTCTATCGTCTCCGAGCTCGTAACTCTCGAACCCCTCTCTTTTTTATGTTTCTGCCTTTTTCCCTAGCCGTGTTCTCGAGCTCCTTTGTCTGTGTGTGAGAGAGGTGTTTTTTAGTTATTGCATTCTTGTGCAGCCATTCGGATTCGGCAACGTGAAGTCCTCTTCGCAGTGAGTCTCCGCTTTGAATTCAGTCATGGTTAGGTTGATTTGGGTTTGAGCTTTGGCCGTGTGTCTATTTTTTCTTTCTTCTTCAGGTTTTTAGTGGCCGAACCGGATTGCTTTCTTCAGGCTCACGACGGGCCTGTGTATGATGCGAAATTCTATGGAGATGGTGAAGATGCTTTGTTGTTGAGGTATCAATGTCTGAATGTGTGTATTTCATGTATGCGTAGATAGATACGTATATATTTTAGAATTCCGTCACTTCTGGGGATATGACAAGAGCTTGAAATTTCCTGAGGATATAGCCGAGATATCTATGTATTGTTTGAGGTAGTCATAGATGGTTATATAATGGTTTTTACTGTGTAGTTGTGGTGACGATGGTCGAATTCGTGGATGGAGGTGGATGGACTGTACAGAATCTAAGGTGCCTATTACCTTTCAGGGTACAGAAATGCAACTTGTAATTTTTATATCTGTGAGTTTAAATTGCATGTATAGATTCTGCTTGGCATAGTTATGTCTATGCAAGCCTTAGCATTCGATGATTGTGATGTTTTTCTATTTTGTTATTACCATCCATGGTTATATTATAATTATGATTATGTTCCTTCCATTTCTTCAGGAAAGCACATGAAGCCGATACTTGATCTGGTGAATCCTCAGCATAAGTGAGTTGACTATCATGATACAGTAGTTTGTTTTGTACTTGAATTTCTGACTCTTGGTCTGAGCTATCTACAAAAATGCTACTTGTTTGGTGGTTTTGGTTAACGCATTTTTGTTTGATATTTATATTTTTCGTAATATATTTTTCCTTTCTCGCTTACCTTTTATATTTTTGGTATTGTGCTCTGTAGAGGTCCTTGGGGAGCTCTATCTCCAATCCCTGAAAACAATGCTATTGCTGTTAATTCGTTGGTAATTTTTCTTCAAAATATTAATTTTTATTTCCGCGTTAGACTATCTGTTGGAATATGTCGCAATATTAATAAGCCCATCGAACTACATTCTTTTCCATTAATTTTCAGTCAGGATCGATATATGCCGCTGCTGGTGATTCATGTGCTTATTGTTGGGATGTGGTATGTGTATATTTAAAGAAGAAGAATGCACTTCTTTTTTCTTCCTTAAAAAATGTCATCCATGATATTCTTCTCCACTAACATCTTTTAGGAGTGCGGTCAAATTAAAATGGTATTCAAGGGGCACTCAGACTATCTACATAGTATAATTGCAACAAACGATCAGGTAATCCTTTTTTTTACATCCTAAAGTACTATTTACTTTTATAGTTATTTTTTTCTATAATTCTAAGACATCTGATTAACTACTAATTTGGGTTGAATGCCTTAATTAATAGAAGGCTTTTATGTGAATGTTTGAAAAAAATTATTTAGCTTTTCTCTTGGTAACTTTGTATAAAAAATATTATGAATAGTGTAAACCGGTTCGAATAGAGTGGACTAGTGTAAAATGCCCTGGATGATTCGGTTTAATTTCCTAATTGGTCTGGTCTAAGCTGTTTTAAAAATGCCATCTCAAGTTCGATTAAGAGGCTGATTTTAAACCAAACCGGACTGTGCATACCCTGATCGGTTCTAATTCAGTTCTCTTGTTTCGGTTACAAGTTTTAGTAATTCGCTGTCTTGGCAATTCCAGTCACAATTTTAGTATGTATAATTCAAAGTTTCTCCTATAAATATAATATTCGCAAGTCTCATAGGGTGTTAAAGGTGTCGAGACATGTGCATTATTTATATTTTTTTGTTTTCATTTTTTATAAATTAAATATCAGATCATAACTGGCTCAGAGGACGGGACTGCACGCATATGGGGTAAATATCTCGCCCACTCTCTCTAGTTCCCCATTCAATTTACTTGTGGCCGAAAAGTATGTAATGGGGATCTTTTTGATTGTTTTCCCTCTCCCAACTTTAAAAAAGTTTATTGCTTTGTATGGATTCAATTTCTGTGTTCAATTTACCACCAATATCTGTGTTCAATTTTGCTGTGCAATAAATAAAACTGGATATCCACTTTAAGATTGCAGAACTGGAAAGTGTACGAAAGCACTTCGACCAGCTAAGATGATGGGGGCAAAAGGGTATGTTAGCTGTATAGCTCTCGACACTAGCCAAAGCTGGTTGGTAAGTAACTAAGCACAATTAAACCAGAGTATTGACGTTTCAAGTTTCAACAACCTGTGTGCATTGACATAATACAACGCGTAACTATCTATGTTCTTTTTAGGCTATATGGCTCGGGCCCAATTTATTGTATCTTCTCCCTCAGTTTTCTAGGCAGAGCAGTGTTTCTCAATTCATGGCTTAATATCTTTCTTTTTTTTTTGCATTTTCTTGTGGGCTCGGGCAGGCTTGTGGAAGTGGCCAGGGTTTATCTGTTTGGAATCTTGCTGCTTCTGAATGTATCTATAGTGCTTCTGCTCCAGCATCTGTGCAAGATGTAGTTTTTGATGAGAATCAGGTGAGTTTTTTAGTTTCCTCTGCTCTCTGAGGCTAAGTAATCACCACTATTTGTCTCATGGACTTGCGTTTTAACATGTATTGGCTCCTCTTTCAGGTGCTGGCAATCGGAGCAGAACCCTTTCTTTACCGTTACGACATAAACGAGACCATACTCTCACGAATTCAATGCGCTCCTCAGTCGGCTTTCTCTATTGGGTTACATCCATCTGGTGTATGTTTTCGACAAACCCCAACTTTCCTTTCTCTCTTGTGATCAAATTTCCATCCATGTGGATTTGCGTTCTTCACAAGTTTTGATCAGCTGCATAGATCCTTGTAGGATTTTCACTACTGGGAAATTCATGGTGGTCTTTCGAGGTGTATAAGTACGTAGATGTATGTTTTGTACAGGTTGTAGCAATTGGCGGATATGGTGGTCTTGTTGATGTCATCTCACAATTTGGAAGTCACTTGTGTACATTCAGCTGCCATTTTGAATAGAAGATCCAAATGCTCGGAACCCCCTGAAAATTCCTATGTTTTACAGGAACTCAAAGAGACAGTAGCTAGCCTCTCAAATCGGTATCGATTCATGAACGGTATTTATATGATGAAATGATCAAAAGTAGGTTTTTGTTCCTGATTTGGACACGAAGACACATCCTAATATAATTCTAATAATAAGAAAGTACACAATATGTTGTCCTCCAAAGCACTCTTTAAGTCCTCATTAGTTGGTACCAGACCTAACTCGAAACTCAAAACTCAAAACTCTTGCGTATGAATACGTATGTATATTTGATTATTAAGAAAGTGGGTCTCCCTCGAGTCTGAGTGAGCGAGTGATTTAGTCGGTAGCTGCTCATGCCTTATTATGGTTAATCATCTTCACATTCTAACAATTATTTTAGAACATGAAAAAGAAAAGGAAAAAAAAAAACAACTAACCGTTTATAGAAATATGGGTTTATTTAGGTCATCGTAAGAGGGGAAAAAAGCAAGTGATTATGAGTTAACGAACAATTTTCTTTTTTAGAAATGTTTCAAGAATACCATATCATAGATCAACTCATCCCTCGATGAATCTTCTAAGGACATTGTATTTAAGGGCAAACTACCTAATAGTTTACTTTATCATTTGATAAATTCTAGTAAGATATGTTCATGAGTTTAGAAACATTAGAGGGCTTTTATTCATGAATTTTCTCATTTATTTTATAAATATGTAAGACGATGGCCATACGTGTAAACAACGGTTGATTGTCGGTCATTTTTAGTATTTTAGAATGTACTCGCCGCACCATCGCGTTGAGGTAGAATTGAAAAATATAGGATGACAAAAAATATTTATTTGGTTTAGCTATTTATTATTCTTTATGAGATTCATTCACTACATAGGCTGAATAATAAATAATATACTAATTTCCAAAATACTAAATAATCCTTAATTTGGATCAAATGCCTCTTGACCTCAATGCTTCATATTTTCGTCATCGTGAGTCGTTTTCTTTGTCTCGTTATTTATTATTACTTCATTTTGGAAGAGAACTTTCAGATGTTCAATATTCACATTCAGTCTCTTTTAGTTTCTTTCAACTTCAAGCCAAAAAAGGTCTATTTTGAGCAATCCTGCATTGTACCATGACTCCAACGGCTGACCGAAGAGTGAGACCACCGAAAAACAGAGTCACTTCGACATCTTTACTCGGCCAACAAATTAGACAAGCATATCTATCTGTAAGCCAATTGGGGTATTGGTCTAAGGCGTGATAGATCACAACAGAGCCAGTCATAAACCAGGTTCGATGAACAACATACTATTTGGGCCTCACGTGTAAATGATCAAGAGTCTACAAAAAAGAATCGGGCGGTCCTCGGAGGCTCGGACAAAAAACACAACTTGGTCGAGTCTCAAATGATATCGGACTTGTCCGCGAACAGGCCACGTATGAATCACAAACGATATGTTGACGAGTCAGTTACCCTATATAAATTACATCCCGTTTGAAAGCCATACAAAGAGCGATGCACAATTAAGGAACGAGCATTAGACCCAAGGCACGTGTCCTTCTTGTGATCGGGGTAGGGTGGCCAACACTTTTATGAATTTCAATTTGACTTTCGAGCTGAGGTGTCCATAAAATTCATCCATGTTTGTTTACACAAATAATATTCGAAATTCAAATGGTACCAACTCCAAAAATGCATAATGGATCAATGGGCAGTTTAACAACGGTCTACATACAAACAGTCCATACAAACAATACGAACAAAGAACACGTGCAGGGTGTTTCATTTAGCCACTCTTAATTAAATTAAAGTAATTTTAAAAAATCAATCAAAGATAGATGACTTTATAGGGGCAAACCCAATTCGATCATTCAGAAGACAATTTGGTCTGAAACCCATTTCAGACGTGTCTTAAGATTTCTAAATGTGTTTCTTTCATTTACTTTCAAGTCTATTTTTTTCATTTCTATATAAGCTTTATCTCGTGATGTTATAGGAATTTTACGAAGCTCACTGCACTCTGACTGGATAGCCAACTCTTGTTTAGTCTCTTAATCAAGTTATTATTTCATTGAGATATCTTCACAACTTTGACTTTTCAAGCCTTGTTTGTTACCTACACGATGCCTTTGTAAGTGAGCCAAGCTATTAAAAAAATAAAAATCATGTCGGATCGCAGTTTCCTGTTAATTGCCTAAACGGTATTTAGAAGGTCCACGTCAAGCTTGTTAAATTAAAAAATAACAAAAAAATCGCTTTTCTTTTCTCCGATAAGGCTAGTTTCTTCGAGCTAGTATCGAATAGCGTTGTTTCACGTGGCAATATATGGATGCTGTCTTTTGACAGCTCGGCAAATTAAAAGCACACCATAAACCCTTCCTCTTTCTATCCAAAACTCGTAACGCATGAAACAAAAAAAAAATTAATAACAGGGAAAAACAAAAGAAGAAAAGTTCCGGCGTTGGAGAACCAGAGGAAGTACGTTTCCCAATTATCATTCCGGTGAGTGTAAAAGCGTTCATAGTTCGTCATGGAGTGAATAAGAGAGTCTGAGGTATCAAGTAAAGGACAAATGCTGGTAATGGAGTGCGTTGGGCTCGGTGGAGCTCGGAGGAGCTTCGGAGAAGTGACGGTGTCGTTTTCCCCAGCTTGGGGTCCGGTGAGAAAAGACGCGGCGAGGAATCTTCGGAAAGTTCGGGTCTGTCGGTACGGGATTCGACGGCGAGCGGCTCTGACGGTGGTTGCGGCGGCGGAAAGCGAGAGTTGCGTGGCGACGAAGAAAGGTTTCGCCGACGAGGAAGACTACGTTAAAGCCGGTGGTTCCGAGCTCGTCTTCGTCCAAATGCAACAGAAGAAAGACATGGGAAAGCAGTCTAAGCTCTCTGACCAGGTCTCTTCTTTTCTTCATCTTCTTCATCTTCTTTCTTTGCCTGGGCCTGTAGGCTTAAAAATGTTGTTGACTTGTAACCTAATCACCGAGGTTAACTTTATTTTTTTCCAAACTACGAATTCATTGAAGGTAGTGATACTTGTACAATTGAATCTACATGCTCAATCACATACGATTAAATATGTACTTCTCAGCTACCTCGGATTCCCATCGGAGATAAAATTCTAGACTTGGTGGTGATCGGGTGTGGTCCGGCGGGTCTTGCTCTGGCTGCAGAGTCGGCGAAATTAGGGTTAAATGTTGGACTCATCGGACCAGACCTTCCATTCACAAACAACTACGGCGTTTGGGAAGATGAATTCAATGGTAAACTTCTGATACAATACATACTTCATTATTTACAGTGTGAACACAATGTACTTTTCTTTTTGTTTCTGCAGATCTCGGACTTGCAGGGTGTATAGAGCATGTTTGGGAAGACACCATCGTGTATATCGACGATGACGACCCGATCATGATCAACCGCGCTTACGGGCGAGTCAGTCGCCATTTGCTCCATGAGGAGTTGTTACGGAGGTAATTTTGGAAGAAATACTTTTCTTGATATAGACTTTTACGTTGGAATGTATTTGTTATCTTGTGTAAGCTTCTGAATTTTGGCAAAGATTTGAGTGTGGTTCAGTCATCGGAATGATGTACTTCTTGTTTCATGGTATTGAGCGACAATGTGCAAATCCGTTTTTTTATGTATAATGATCCGTGTTAATAAATGGTGCGCAGGTGTGTCGAGTCGGGTGTCTCGTATCTTAGCCTACGAGTGGAAAGCATTGAGGAAGCTTCCGGGGGTCATAGTCTTGTTGTTTGTGAGCAAGATATTGTTGTTCCTTGCAGGTGCTTTTTCTTCCTCTGCTATAAGTGCTCGCACGCATAACCTTTAAAGGGCTTTCTTGTTGATAATTCGCTCTAACACGGTATTATAGGCTTGTTTCTGTTGCATCAGGAGCAGCTTCAGGGAAGCTGTTGAAGTATGAGGTCGGTGGTCCAAAGGTGTCGGTTCAAACGGCTTACGGTGTCGAGGTTGAGGTATGAATAATTATTCGGATCGAGTTTGTTTTTACAGGTCCATGTTTGTTTCAAGTTCAACAACATCATCATCAATGTAGGGCTCTTTTGGAGATATGCCTAATCGAACCGTTTTTCCTTTTCAGGTTGAAAATAATCCGTATGATCCGAACCTGATGGTTTTCATGGATTATAGGGATTACATGAAGCAAAAAGTTCCGTGCCTCGAAGCGGAATACCCGACATTTCTTTATGTCATGCCCATGTCTCCAACTAAAGTCTTCTTCGAGGTTGGTTTTTTTTTGGCTCGATGCAACCGGACATAAGTATCTGATTAGGATACTACTTGTTGTTCACAGGAAACTTGTTTGGCTTCCAAAGACGCAATGCCCTTCGATTTGCTGAAGAAAAAGCTTTTGTCGAGGCTAAACACGATGGGGATTCGGATTTTGAAAACATACGAAGAGGTAGCCTCTCTTTTGGTTTCCTCGTTTTCATATAACACATCAAAAAGTGCTCACATGTTCATGGGTACACTCGTGTTAGTGTTGATACTAGTTTGTCTTAGGATTTGAGTCCGACCCGATCTAATTGGAAAACAATCAGATAAACAAAAGAGCACACGCGAATTTATAATGGTTCAATCTTAGTGCGAGAGATATGTCCACTTTCCTGCTGCAGATTTCACAATAAGAGTTGTTTTTACAAATCTCTCTTGCGCTTTACAAACTCCCCTAGAATACACTTACAAAACATCCTTGTCATAAAATCTTCATATTGCTGCCGAAGAATTACGCTCAACAACATCACTGCAAATTTAGGAGTGCAAGAGCATAGTCTTGACATTTGATTTATAAATTCAGGAATGGTCTTATATTCCTGTCGGTGGATCGTTACCAAACACACAACAAAAGAACCTCGCATTTGGTGCCGCTGCAAGCATGGTACATCCTGCCACAGGTAAGAGGAATTCAGATATTGCAAAAGAAGCCAGTATATCAACATTTTGTTATCCTCTGAAAAAAATATTGTTGCTTATAGGGTATTCGGTTGTAAGATCTTTGTCTGAAGCTCCAAATTACGCTGCAACTATCGCAAGAATCTTGAAGCAGAGTCACGCTGCAGGGAATATATCCATGCAGGGTAATTTACCAGCTCATCGAATTTATTTACAACTTGGAATTTTTAGAAGCACGGGTTAGTATGAGAATTCACACTTTTGCCACAAATGATTTTAGCTTGGAACACACTTTGGCCACAAGAAAGGAAACGGCAAAGGGCCTTCTTCCTATTCGGATTGGCGCTCATAGTGCAACTGGACATTGAAGGAATCAGAATATTCTTTCGAACTTTCTTCAAGCTACCAACCTGGTATGTTCTAAGCCGTTCATATCCATCTAAATTCAAGAATTTATAGTTGATGTAAATAATATAGCTCACAAGAAGACTGGTCTTTTTATTTCAACGATTCTGCGTCAAGCTTGAGCTTTAGTCAATCTGGTTTTCTTCAACTAATAAAAAGAAAATCACAGTGAAAAGCAACCATGAATCAATTTCTAGACTGTTGTATCTATTTTCTTGTTCAAAGTGAAAGTGGAGTTTGCACCAAAACACTTCAAAATTCACAATATCACCCCACTAACAGAGTTGGGATATATGTTTTACTCGGGTTTTCAGGATGTGGCAAGGATTTCTGGGGTCTAGTCTCTCCTCGGCGGACCTAGCAGCGTTTGCGATTTACATGTTTGTGATATCACCAAATGATTTGAGAATGAACCTTATAAGACACTTAATGTCTGACCCTACTGGAGCGACCATGATAAAAACTTACCTCACCTTGTAGCTTATGTGCCGTCGTATGTATATCTAAGAGTTTCTAGGTGTATTATGTGTAGATATTATCCATAAATAGATAAACCGATGTAACATCTTATCTTTGCAGCAGAAAAATGAGTGTCCCTTCTTTTCTTTTGTATGTTCTCTTGTTCCTTCTTCTCCCAAACCAAAGCGAGCAACTAATATATTTCAAAGCAACAAATCTTGCGTGACAAATAATGGTAACTAAAAGGGATTCCAGTAGAGAACTTTCATAATATAGATCCAAAAACGTTTAAAATATCCACATTGGACTCATCATTTGTTAAATATCTTAAAATGGACTTTAGACCATTTTCCGGACAAAAATACCCTTCAGCTCACATATAGGTTTTATTACAAATTTCAATCTCATTTTCACCTTCGAATTCACTCAAATTCTCCTAAAATTCGTTGAAATCACGTAAGATCATCGTCATAATGGGTATGTTTCTTCGTTAACTCCGTTTAAATCGTTTTTGTAGTCATTTTTTGTGTTAGAATCATTTTTGGATCGGGAAAAAAAAAGTTCGTCAAAAAATTGAAAAAATTATACGATGAATCACCTTGAATATCATTTACGACGTCGTACGTCATCGTACGATATCGCACGACATCGCACGACGTCGTACAACATCGTACCATGCCGTGCGATATCATACGATGTGTTATATGAATTTTGATGAATTTTGACAAGTTTTTTGACAAGTTTTGATGGTCTTGGACAAGTTTATATGAATTTTGGACAAGGTTAGATGAATTTTGGACAAGTTTATATGAATTTTGGATAAGTTTAATTGATTTTTGGATATGTTTCATTAGTTTTTGACAAGTTTTTATGAATATGTTTGCAGTTTTCATCAGTGTTGGTGGAACGTGGGTGAGAAAAAAAGATAGGTGGGATTTTAGGAAAGCTCGTACGTATACGATGAATGCTACAAAAGAAACAACATATGATGAGTTGGTCCATATGGTTTACCAAATTTTCAAGATGGATAGGATGGCGTATGACTTAAAAATTGAAGTCCCGTACACTCTGGGTTACGTTGTGTTGGTGCCAGCAGTCTTGGTGTCAGATGATGATGTCGCATATTATATGAACCACGACTACTGGAGTAAATTTCGTATTTGCGTGAGTTTTGAACCGAAGCGAATAATGTCACCAATTGCTAACGATGTGGATCCTAAGCGAAAAGGAAAACAAGTGTCGAAGGTTCCTCGCATTGAAAGCAGAAGACAACATTATCCTCTCGCAATTGAAGTCTCACAAAGTAATCCAAAACGAAACGATGAACGTTCGGTTGCCGAGGATGAAATTTATAGGCGCGGTAGAGATCCCTTTGACGTCGATTTTGAAGACTTTGAAAAAAACAAAGATGATGACGTTGAAGACGCTGAAGATTTTGAAGAGTTTGTGAATGATGAAGAGTACGACCATATTTTTGAGAAGTACGAAATTCCTTCTGGTGACTACCATCCCGAAGTTAATTCTTGTGGAGGAGCTTTGGGAACTTATACTTGGAAAGATTCTCAATTCACGCAAGAACAATTGGTTAAGGAGATAGAATATATTGAAGGCCCGACTCAATCCTTTACAGGTAATTTTCAAGTTCACGTATAATTTATTTATGTTTTGAACTTAATCGTTTATCGTTTAATGTTATAGGTAGCTCAGAAGACTTGTATTTGAGAAAACAGTTTGAGAAAAAATCAGAAATGAAGACACACGTGCACCTATACGCCATGAAAAATAATTTAGAGTTTCGAGTTAAATCATCATCGAAAAACAGGTGGTACGTTCTTTGCAAAGATGAGAGTTGTACGTGGAAACTCCGAGGCGTCGTACAGTGGTCAAGAATATGGGAGGTTGTGGCTTTCGAAAAAGCTCACTCGTGCTCGCATGTTGTTCGAGCATAAGGTCAACGAGGACCTGCACCGTGGGTTATTGGACACGTGTTTAAAGACAAATATTCGATCAACTCAATGGTCGATTATTCAGCACATAACGTTAGAGAAGAAGTGAAGACAAGATGGGGTTTAGACATATCGTATTTGAAGGCGTGGAAATCTAAAGAAGTACCTATTGGACTCGTTCGTGGTACACATGAACAGTCGTATCAGAAACTACCTTCTTGGTTGTACATGTTGAAGCAAAAAACCCCAGGCACAATTACTGATTTTGTGAGAGATGGCGACAAATTCAAATATGCATTTTTTGCCATTGGGGCGTGCCTTCGAGGATTTAAGTATTGTAGGCCGGTCATATCTTTGGATGGTTCATTTTTTAAGACTAAATACATGGGACAGTTGCTTGTAGCGATTGCATTGGATGCGAATTCACATTTGTATCCAATCGCTTTTGGCGCTATCGAAAATGAGTGTCATGAATCATGGACGTGGTTTTTATTGAAGTTGAAAGAATTCATTGGGGAAGAAGTACCTATTTGGCATTCATATCTGATCGACATGTTAGTATCAGTCATGGTGTTGAAGTTGCTTTTCCGGAAATACCTCATGGTTATTGCTACCATCATATGCAACTTAACGTTCAACACAAGTTTAAGACAGATCATTGTCGCGGTGAATTGTACGAAGCTGCTTATTGTTTCAATAAAACGCCGTTCGAAGCTCACTTCAGGCAGCTGAGGCAAAAAGATGTCGAGATGGAAAAATATCTTGAAGACATCGGGTTTGATCGTTGGGCAAGACCGTTCTTTCCTAGGAAAAGGTAAAATCAAATAACTTGTAATCAAATATGCATTTCCTAACAACTTAATTGTTATTTTTGGCAGGTATGATATTATGACGAGTAACAACACAAAAAGTTTTAACGCTAAAACAAAGCATGCAAAGTCATTCCCGATAACGACCCTTCTTGAGTTCATAAGATTCACACTACAGAATTGGTTCTTCAAACGAGAAGACATTGCACATAAGTTCAACACAGAACTTACACTAAGGTAGCAAGCTGACTTTGAGAATATGAACAATAAAGCACAATTTGTACACGCGTAGGGGCTTGTGTTGTACGAATGTCACGTAAAAGACGGTGGAGGTGAGCATGATGTAAACTTGCAACAAAATACTTGCACTTGTGGAATTCCTCAATTTCTAGGTATCCCTTGTGCACTTGTCATTGCATCAGCTCAACATCGTTTCGTGGACGTATACTCTTTATGTAGTCCTTTCTACGTAAAGAAAACGTGGATCGAACAGTATAAAGACGCCGTCCATCCAATTGGGAGTGAAGAACAATGGAATGTTCCAGAAGATATTAAACATATGAAAGGAATTGTTCCCGTTGAAAAGAAACAAGTCGGTCGTCCAAGAAAAAGTAAACAAAGAAGGCGAACGCTAAATCGATATCCATCTCAAGGTGAAAAAGTTGTTGTAAGGCAAAAATACGGAAAATGCGGTGGTTTAGGTCACAATAGAAAGGCATGCACATGGCGAGAGTGAGTGTGAATTATCTAGCCGTTGTTGACATATTGAATTATGTTTGATTATGTTAAACTTTTATTAATTATTTTGAATTATGTTGAACTTTTTGAAGTACTTTGAATTATGTTTCGTTTTGACAAGTTATACACAATCAATCTAAAACAAGTTAAAGTGTTTTAATATAAAAACAAAATTTATACACAAAAACAAAAGTTAAAGTCATCGGGTAACTCTATCTAAAAACAAGTCAACCGCCCATTTTTTCTTGAATATCTTCATGTTCTCCGTTATGAGCGTGTCAAAGGGAGCTCCAACGAGAAGATGCTCAATGTATTTGACGGCAAACATCCCACAATCACCGCTACAATAAGGATACATAAGAATGTGTCAACAAATAACTTTTTGCACAGTTTTTTTTTAATTTTAAACGTTTACCTTAAACTTGACTGAGGGACGTTTTAGTCAATGGACCATGTGAGCTCATGAAGCGTCGGTCGACCTGCTGAGAGAGGTTGATACATTTTCGGGTGGTTGTTGAACATGCCACTCAAAGCATTACTCGTGGCAATGCGCGACCTCAATCCTACAATATTCCAAAAAAAATGTTAAGTAATTACAAATTTATTATAAATATTGTTAGAGTCAGATTTAAACTTACGTGCATAAACTCCATAAAGTATGCCGAATGCTGCTCCTGCTCAACTAGTACCTTCTGACAATCAAGAACTGTGATCGTTCACTCTATCAAATCAACTTGAAATGTGAACCAGTGGATATTCTTAAAGTTGACGACCATGAGGATCTCCTTATCACCCATCCACGACTTGATCTTGATGTCTCGGTATCCCGTCATCGGCGTAATGACGGACCTCTGATCCCGATCAACTCTCTCGGGTTTAGTCCCCAACTCTTTCGCCTTCTCTATGTTCGCCTTCTCTTGCTTGTACCTCACGAAGACGTTCTGAACCCATACAGTGTCCATAATGCGGACATCCTGTCGATAGCCACTGAGTTCATGTTGTTGAGTCTTCAACATATGCAGGATTGCGTCGATATGATGCAATACAAACATATGATTAATACAAAATATCTAATATGTGATAGTTGAACAAATAAAATGCATTGTACCTCATCAATCAACCAAACTCCTACGTCGGCAATCGGGCCAAAGAACTTTGGACCCACTTTTCTTGTCACTGCCCGAACGTTAGGCATATAGCGGCCATAGTACTTCCCCGTCCTCACACAAAACATCATCTCGACATAGTTTTTTATGTTAGGCTCCTTGACCGGCTTGAAATAAGTTGTACGTGTTGTGTACTTGCGCTTCGTCAGATCGGTGAAGTCGTCCCACTTCTTCGATTTTTGAGGTAGTGTCTTCGCTAGAGATTCGGGTGGCTCGCTCCGTTGACGCTTTGACGGTCTCTCGACGGCATGGCCCTTTAACTTCTCATCTTGTCGCGTCGTTCATCTTTTGAATAACCCGGCTTGTTTATCTGGGATTGTCGGTGAAGGGCTCCGACTGCTCTCAGGCATAAAAGGCGATGGAGGTGTAGGGGGGTGAGGAGGAGCATTTGTAGGGGGAGGTGTGGAGCGTTGAGGGGTTGAGGTTTAGCATTCTTGGCCTTGGTCTTGCTCTGCTTTTGCGTATCAGGACCACGCGCTTGCGTGGTAGGAATGGGTCCACCAGGCATCCCGTAAGGTCACAGAATAAGTGATTCAGACGATCCCAGGTACGAATCTGTAAAAATTGTTAGTTATATTTGTAATAAACTTGTATAACTTTCAAACGATCTTATTACCTGACTGTTGCGTATGCGCTCAACTCGACTGTTAACTACGTTCATCCCTAAGGTAGCCATCGTCTGAAGTATGTATCCTATTTCTTGACGAAGCTCGTTCCACATTCCCACCGTTATATGAATTGGGTCCTCGGAACCACGAGGAGCTTGTGGAGGAGGCGAAGTTCTTGGGCTCCGTTGACGAGGAGAATCGGGACGAGGAGGTCGAGCTTTTGACTCTTTCGTCGGACGCGTTCGAGGAGTATCAGAGATATACTCCTCATCATCGTCCTCCTCCTCGTCGTGGCCGAGGAAGTCGGCTTCCTTCGCGGCTGAACCAACGATGTTGATTTCTTCATTGACGTTCCTTGGCTCGGCCGCATTTTCTCCTTCGATGTCTATCGGATATAGACATTTCTTCGTCTGGTCTTCAAGAATATCGACGAACCCTTTCTCTGCCAGTCTAGGTCGAAGCATTTGAAGGACGCCCAGCTGAAAACATAAAAAAATGTTATGATTTATTAAAGATCAATCTCAATTAAATAAAAATACGAAAGATCAATAAAACTTACCGATTTCTTCTTCAGAATCTTCTCGGCGTCCTTCCTAAGAACAACGATGGTGCCCGACCACGAATGCATTCTCGGCATTCGATTTCCAATGCTTGTTCCAAAGGCTTGCCTAATCTCCGGGATCGCCTCGTACGCCCAATACCGAAAGGCGTGAAGATTCCCAGACAATGTGTACTTTGCCTCTTTTTTGAGCGTTGGGCTTCTTCTTCAACTTCGTCTCGAGACCCTCGAGGTGATGCGTCAGTTCGACCGAGAGCGATTGAAACGTCTCGGCCCAACTCATGTTCCCCCACGGTAAACTGTAGAAGAATGGGAGATCTTCTACGTATGCAATCGTGGTCCTCTAGTTTTGCACTTGTGAAGATAGATTTGAAGATTTTTTTTTTTTTTTGAAATGGTGAAGAGAGGTTTCGGCCGAGAGAGGGAAAGAGAGAAGAAAGAGAAGAGAAGAGTGAGGGAGAAAGAAATGATATTTTTGTCTATTTTAGGGGCTAAATTTCATTTTTGGATATTTTGAATAAGAAGGGTTTAATGTGGATATTTTAATTCTTTTTGGGTCTATATTATGAAATTTCTCTTCTAGGGCTCCTTTTAGCACAAATTTGCTTTTAAAAAAGAAGAATCGCTCAATTTAAGCAACTTAAACATTGCAATTACAAATTCTCAACTTTTTTATTTGCTTAGAAAATAGCTGACGGGGTGATTTCAAAAAACTTGCATTTATATATATATACCCATATAAACATTTACGGATTTTGAAATACCCAACGTTTTCTAAATTGTTGATAAATGCCCAGTCTAATGTGTTTGCGGAATTTTTAGGATCATTTTAGCCCATAATGAGATCCCCGCCTACAAATCTCGCTCAAAACATAATTAAGTACATGCGTCAAAATGGAAAAGACGTTAATCGATTTGTCAACGCGTAAAATGAGAAATATAATAAAAAAAAAATTAATTAGAATTTTGTATCAAACAAGTAAATGGAAGTGAAATTATAGGAGAGAAAACGGACTGTAAACAATAACATGTAAACAGACTATTAACTTAAATTACCGAAACAACTTATTCGTAACCAAACCACACGTAAATTGTCTAGTGCAATTTTGTTAGCTCGTTGTAAATAAAACTAAAAAAAAATACAAAAACTGAAAAACTCACCTTAATCTGTGTGTGATAAACTTTCATTGTGATATATTTTCATCCGTCTAGTAGAGAACAATAAAAAGATGGGAAAACTATGATTTACGTTTGATGAACACGCTATACGTTTTGAGCTATGTAAACAAAATCCAGAAACAATTTACAGAGTTTGGTATTCATGAATTATGATTGAAAGCGTGATATGAGTTTTGAGTTCTTGAAACAAATGGCTAAACGCCAAAATATTAAATAATTATGTTAATTAAATGTCCAACAAACAAATCGGTGGTAATGTGGCTAGTTACTACAATTATAGGATTTAAAAATAACTCAAAAATATTGTTTCCTTTTAAAACCGATTTATAAGTAATGCCAATTAATAACTCAAATTCAAAATATTTTTCAGCAAATTAATTCCAAAATATTTTCAGCGAATTAATTTGAATTTCAAAGGCATTTAAATTGAACCGGGTAAGTAAAACTCAAAATAATTACAAGGGTAATATGGACAACAAGTAAACATTTTGTGATGTATATCTACCAACTGTTTACAAGACGTTTAATATATACACAATATTATAGAGTTTAGTGGGTAAATAACTAATTTTTTATTTTTAATTCTATAAAAACAATTATTCGTATTAATAAAAATTAAAGGTCAGTCGGTTATGCTGATGCATTTGGATATTTGAATTTAACTACTGATTAACCGAGATTTTGTTTTCTAAATTTATACACGAATATATAATTGTAGAAACTAACTATTTATTCAATTATTATTGGAAATTACTAGTGTAACTCTTTCATTAGTGAATATGTTGGATCTGAAATTGAGTACAGTTTATTCAGAAGTTCTTTTTGTAGATTTCTTTTATATATATATATATATCTTCATTTCTAAATAGTAATTAATATTTAAATAAATTTAAATTTTTAAAGTTTAAATTTGAAATTATTTAATTCGATATGAAAATATTGAAACAAATAAGAATTTATGATGAAAATGACAAGTTAATTTCTATTAATTTGTTTTGTATTATTGAATCTGACGGCTATGTTAATTTTTTAGTCCGAAAATAATTGATCTCTCTTTTTCAAATAGTTGCCAATATATTCGACAATTATTACATGAGTTTTATTTATTTTTAATATCTAACAATTAGATTTATTTTGAGCGGCAATAGATTTTTAAGAATTTTAAATTCGTTTGTAAATTTATACACAACAAATGTCAATAAGTCTTCGAATTGTTTTTAGATTTATCTAGGCTATTTTATTTTGAAAAATTGCTCTAATTAATCAAAAAAAATATTGAACTTGCTATTTGACCAAATATTTTCATTTATTTAATTTATAAATAATTTTTAATAAAATGTCATTATTTGATTATTATTTTTTGCTAATCTTTCTTTTTTTATAGCAAATTATTTTGATTAATTATTATTAACTAATTTTTTTCAAACGTTAATTATATAACAATCAATATATTTTTAAATGCTATTTTTCTACTTATCTCCTTTATTTTTCTTCTGATTATTTTAATATTATTTTTAACTTCACAAACGACACGAAAATGCTAGGTAACCTTGCTTTTGTTACCATGGAAGAAATAACAAAAGTGAATATAAATATATATATTATTGGTTACAGGTAGTTTTTTTACAAATATATATATAAGAAAATTCTAATTTTGGATTAATTCAGAGTTATTGAATTTTGATCGTAATGCATTGAAGAGGTCTCAAACACTGTTCTTTAAGGAATTTATAATAATTTATTTTGATAAGGTTGTACTCCTGAACATTACCCAATAGATTTTGGGCTGATATGAGCATTCACTTAATGGGCCTACGAATGCAAAAAAGTTGGAATTTCCCCATTACATGCCCAATGGGACAGAATAAATAAATATAATAAAATATTGGAATCCCTATCACATCAGAACTCGCAAACACTTTCAAGTCTCTCAACACTCAAAAGCTTTTCAGCGAAACTAGAAGCGCTTTCTTTTCTCTAACATACCGCTCTCTCGCATATTTTTCCGAGGTAGATCCGAGGTGTTTGGGAAACCCTAATCTTCTTCTATCTTCGCAGTTTTCGAAGATCTTCGAGTTCCGTTATCAATCAATTCAGGTATCTCTATAATCCTCTTTAATCTTTTTATCGTTATTCTAAATTGACTGGCTTTTTCTGATTCGATTGGTGGTTCGTCATAGTTTCTTTTATGATTTCATTTCTATTTTGATAGGTTTTACCTTTGCATCTTTGTGTGGCTTTATTATATGTAAATCCAAACGCTCGATTCGTCGTCGTACTTTGTTTAATCCTCCGAATTTGTATTATTGCCTGGCTAACTAGAATTGCCTTATAGGTGATCGATTTAGGTTTTATACGTTCGTTTGTGTTCAAAGGATCGATTCGTCGTCATACTTTGTTTATTCCTCCGAATTTGTATTATTGCCTGGCTAACTATAATTACCTTATAGGTGGTCGACCTAAGTTTTTATACGTTCGTTTGTGTTCAAACTCTTAACTTAAATGAATTTAAACCACTATTTTCATATCTTAAGTTAAGGCGCTTTTCAACCTTACTATGTTAAATTTCATTGCAGATATATAAATTCTTTGTTTTTTATGAATGATTAAATAACATGATTAATGAAGTTATTTTTCGTTTGTGGTTCAGTCTTCTATCAGACTTGAATAGAGAATTATTTGTTTTTATGGTATTTGGATTACAGCTGCATATTTATTGGTTTATTTACTTAAAATGATAAATAACAAGCTAAATAAATTTCTTGTGTTTAATATTTTATCTTGGGACCTTGTTAGTCTCCTCTACTACTATTCTCGTCGTTGATAATACCAGGGCTTTTTGGATTTATTCAGGTGTTACTCAGTCACAGTGGTTGTATAAGATAAAGATAAAGACAAAGATAAAGATAAAAATAAAGATCTTCTTGGATTAGTCTACTTAAAATTTTGTCCTTGTGCTCCTCTACTTAGTCAATTCAATTCGTTATTGTATTCTTAATTATCCGAGAGGGTATTTGATTTCGTGAAGTTTACTTTATATGTCGTTAATATATGCTCTGCAATACTATGTGATGTCTTACAGCCATGGCGGGACTAGCAGCAGAAGGATCGCAATTTGATGGAAACCAGTATGATGCTAAAATGAATGACTTGTAAGTATTGCGTCATATTAAAACGTTTATTAGAAGTATCTGACATTACATGTCTTTTATAGCAAGCTGTCAAAATAAGGCTTCCCAGTTGATTTAGTGTTTTTTACTGTTCATTGCAGACTGTCAGTTGATGGACAGGAGTTCTTTACAACATATGATGAAGTCCACGACAGTTTTGATGTTATGGGTTTGAAAGAGAACCTTCTCAGGGGAATCTATGCTTATGGTGTGCTGTTGATATATTGCATTTTTTTTCTCTATCATTCTTCCCGAACCTTGTACTTGATACATTTTTTTGTTGGGTACATAAGTTATGTAGGGGTGGTTTGGGAGATGAAACAGATTCTATTGAAACTTTATGATATAGCTGTTATTATTTGTCTTTATGAATACTTTATTTTACAGGTTTTGAAAAGCCTTCGGCTATTCAACAACGTGGAATCGTTCCATTTTGCATGGGACTGGATGTGATTCAGCAAGCACAGTCTGGAACTGGAAAGACTGCAACTTTCTGTTCGGGTGTACTCCAACAGCTCGACTATGACTTGGTAGAGTGCCAGGCTTTGGTTCTTGCACCGACTCGCGAGCTTGCTCAGCAGATTGAGAAGGTTATGCGTGCTCTTGGGGACTTTCTTGGAGTGAAGGTTCACGCCTGTGTTGGTGGAACCAGCGTACGCGAGGATCAGCGTATTCTTTCCAGCGGAGTTCACGTCGTTGTCGGTACACCCGGCCGTGTTTTCGACATGCTCAGAAGACAATCTCTCCGCTCTGATCACATCAAAATGTTTGTGCTCGATGAGGCTGATGAAATGCTCTCCCGTGGTTTCAAGGATCAGGTTTTGGTTTTACCCTCTTTGCTTTAGCCGGTCATTTCAAATGGTAATTTGCTGATTTGGGTAATTTTCTGGTGTGTCAGATCTACGATATCTTCCAGCTTCTTCCGGGAAAGATCCAGGTGGGCGTGTTCTCGGCCACCATGCCACCAGAGGCTCTGGAGATCACGAGGAAGTTCATGAACAAGCCAGTGAGGATTCTGGTGAAGCGCGACGAGCTGACCCTGGAGGGAATCAAGCAGTTCTTCGTGAAGGTGGACAAGGAGGAATGGAAGTTTGACACGCTGTGCGACCTGTACGAGACTCTGGCGATCACTCAGAGCGTGATCTTCGTGAACACGAGGCGCAAGGTGGACTGGCTAACGGACAAGATGCGGAGCCGAGACCACACGGTGTCTGCCACCCACGGAGACATGGACCAGAACACGAGGGACATAATCATGCGAGAGTTTCGATCTGGGTCCTCGAGGGTTCTCATCACCACCGATCTTCTCGCTCGTGGAATAGACGTGCAACAAGTCTCGCTCGTCATAAACTATGATCTCCCGACCCAGCCCGAGAACTACCTTCACCGTATCGGTCGTAGTGGGCGTTTCGGAAGGAAAGGTGTGGCCATCAACTTCATCACTTTGGACGATGACAGGATGATCTCCGATATCCAGAGGTTCTACAATGTTGTGATCGAGGAACTCCCAGCCAATGTTGCCGATCTCCTGTGATTCAACCCTTCTGACTTCTGCACTCTTTTTCTTTTCTTTTCTTTTTTTAAGTCTGTTAAAAGATAGTAGTTATATTCCTCTCTCTGCACATTTAAGGCTGTTTTAACTTTTTTTGTTTCTTTTTTTTTGAACTACTTGCGTCGCTGTTCCCGTGGGCATCCGTCAAAAATTTTCCGCCGACTAAATATTTTGTATCTTTTGCATATGGTTTTGTTTCAGTTTCATCTTTTATTTGTGCTTTTACGTTGTTTTTAGATTTTAGTTTTTTTTTTGCTCCCTGTCATGCAATAGTGCCGAAATCGAGTTTATAAAATAAATTGTGGAAGAAAATTATAGCTTTACTGATTTTTTATTTTTCTGGGGTAAAAGCTTCTCGCTAAAGTCCAAATTCTGACTTTTCTGCAACTAATTTTTAGTCAAGTTTCATCATTAAATGCCTAAACAATTTGTTGGGCAATGAAATACTTCTTACTAAGAGCATAGGAGATGCCATACATTTACCATGCATTGGATAT
Organism: Urtica urens; assembly: GCA_958296335.1. Lineage (NCBI taxonomy): Eukaryota > Viridiplantae > Streptophyta > Magnoliopsida > Rosales > Urticaceae > Urtica > Urtica urens. Next base: position 22,722,790 of record OY282522.1, on the reverse strand, counting down.
ATTCTAAAAAGCATTTTAAACCCTAACATCAAATATGGTGTCACTTTTTTTATGTATAAATTCAAATTATTTTTATAGGTATGATAGCTTACTGATAATAACACATGACTTCTTAAAAAGTGGTGGGTTCAAACTTCACTCGCACCGATCTGATTGTAAAAAAAAAATCAGATTTTGTTTACTCACCAAATTTGAACCAACAAGACTACTCTTAGTTATGAATTAGGGTTATTAAGTTATATAGTCCTATAAATATATGAGATTTTTGTTTTAGCCAACGTTCTGTAAAACGTTGGTTAATGTCCACACTGTAGTTTAACGTCGATTTTCGTACGATTTTGGTTAAAATTTATACCGCTCATCTCCTTGCCATGTCACGAAATTAATTAAAAAAAACCTCGAGTGCTTAATGTGAAGTAACTGTACCATTAACCATAAATCAATCAACGGATTATTGTAGCCGCCGGCGGAATAGAGGACAGGAACTTTACCGAGCACGCATACAAATGAATTACATGTGGGCAACAATGTTTTTTATAATTTTCATCAACGAAAAAATGGTTAAAAGAGTTTTAACAATTGAAAAACATCAACGGTGTTTTTGTTGTTTGTTCTTATATGTGTTATTCATTAACTTTTATTTTTATTTGTTTAAGATATAAAATATTGTTAATCGATCGACATCCTACCGTCCTACTTCGTCATCCAACGACTTCAATTTTGTTATTATTCAATTTTTATGTTTCATTTAGATAATTTGATCATCTATTTCGATTTTGATTTTTTTTATCTATTAGAGTTTGATCTTCTGTGTTTATATTACATTTATATTACCAAAATTGAGTTATTGTAAATCTGAATTTTGTTTGTTGCTGCGAAATATGGAAATCTGCTAAATTTGTTTGTTGTTCTGTAAATTGTATGTAAATACATTAACGTGTAAAACGATTTTTAATTATAAAAAATTACATTAATTTACAAGATCTTATCCTCAAAATTCTGGAAATTGACGTGTAAAACAACTTTTAATGTCCATAATTAATAAAACATTATGGGAAAAAATAAGAGTTTTGAAAATAAGAAAATGGAGATGAAATTAGGATTCATTCGATAAATAGATAGAACCAGTAATTAATTTTACATTATATTGACAATAAACAAAAGCAATAATTTTATTTCAAAATTATAGGATATTGCAAAATTATAGGAACTAAATTTTTGACTTACCAATTGAAAATCGGCGGCAAAAATATAGTTATAATTCGAGAATAAGCACTAAAGACATTTACACGAATTTTAAGAGATGTTATACATATCTAAAATGACAAACGTATATAAACCTGGCCTACCGGTAGTCCCGGGACCTCCCAGTGCCTACCGATAAGGGGGCGGGACGGGACTCCCGATCTCAGGTTGGAGCGGGACGGGATCCTACCGGGAGGCGGTATTCCGGCCTCCCGGTTTGAATAAAGAAAAGAAAAAAAATAATTTAAATAATGTGAAGGAGTTTTAAAATAATATTGGTTAAAGATGTATTTGTAATGTTTTATGAAAACTAGGTGAATACAAAAACGAAAAAGTACCACTTTTATATATTGAAGTTTGAAAATTATCCCAGACAAGGGCCGGAATATCCCTTCGTGATAATGCTAACTAACATCCAAGTATTTAAGGTTAATGTTAGAAAAGTTATAATTAAAATCATCGATAAAATAAAAAATCTTAAATGTTTCTTGTGTTCGGCGCCTATGTAGAAGCCAATTTTTTCCGCATGTTAATGCTTCCACCATCTCCGGACGCAAGCTACATCTTCTTTCGTCAATGATCCGTCCGACGCTGCTGAAAGCCGCCTCCGATGACACCGTTGAAACAAGAATGGTGAGGATGTCTTGCGCCATGGTTGCTAACACAGGAAATCTTCTTGAGTTTTGTCTCCACCACGTTAGTAGGTCTAACCCTTCGTCGTCTGGTTTGACCCACTCGTTTTTGTCGTACTCCATTATCTATGGATGCTGGTGTGTGTCCATTCCCACTGGCTAACTTGACCCGGCCTCTTGTTGTGACCGTGGAGATGGACTATACGCTTGAGCGTTGACAAAGACGTTCTGGAATTGATGGCGTCGTGGGTCCTGCGTCTTTGACTGAGTAGGCTGCGTCCGATACTGCGGGATGAGCTTCGCTTGGTAGACCCTGAAAAGAGCATAAAAAGACTTTCACGAGTCTGGAAAAATCAAATCCATAGTAATCTTGATCGACAAAATAACGTCTCATATACTTGAGAAACTTCTTTAGTCCTATAACTTTACACCTACAATCTAGAATTACTGCAAAATTGTATAATAAAGGAACATTCCCAGCTCCCCAATACTTTAGAAATATTGATTCCATTGCTTGAATACATTCATGAAAAATTGGTTCATGTCTATATTTTTCTAAATGAACCGCAATGGCAGTGATAGTATGCAAACCAAAAAAACAAGTATAAGTGTAAACTACAGATAAATAACATGTTTCTTTATAAAAAAAATGTCTAAAAGGCAAACAAACGACTCAGTCATCCTAATTTCATAATCAGTAAGAGAGTCCTCGTCTAGTTCGTTGTTGATATAAGCTTCAAAAATATATACGTAGCCTACGGATAAAAAGTTGGTTAACATTAAAAAAGTTGAATTCCACCTAATTTTGTTATCTAAATGAAAGGTGCGCTCTTCTAGTTGGAATTATAGAACTAATAAAACTAACAAATCCATGAGACTCTATATGATGAAAAGATTGATTGGTTGAAACAAAATATTATACTAAATCTTTTCTAAATTTAAGTGGGTCGATATGACTTACAGAACTTGAAGAGGCTCCTGCTCGATCGCCCTTGCAGTGTCTGTTGTGACTCCACAAGAGCGACGTCCCGACACAATCGTTGTGCGTGTTGAATATCTTTTCGCAACCGTAGCATTTTCCTGATTTTTCGCCGTTGTGGATGATTTTTCGAACCACGTCCAAAATTGGGACTTAGGTTTTTGTCTGGTTGATGGCCGTTGTTGTGGATCTTCGTGTTGCTCGGCCGTCGGTTGTTGTCGTTGTCGTCGTTGTTCAATCTCTTCCCGTTGTTGACGTTGTCGAGGACGAGGAACAGAGACGGAAGGTGAACTCCGACTTCGACTACGTTGGGACGGTGCCGGTATCTCTTCGGGTTTCTTGTCATATTCTTCCTTGTTTGGATATTGAGTTTCATTGTCATCTACTTCGACATGTTTTTCAAAATTTTGATTTTGGGAGTCATGGATTTCTTGTTCGCATTCTTGAAAAACTTGAAAGGCGATATTGGCGTCGGATTGAGGTGGTGGAATATGAGGGACGTAATCGCCTTTGGTTTGCAAATTTGGATTTTGAGAGTATATAACATTTGGAATGGTTGATGGAATATAATTGAGATCATATGTGTATTCGGGATTTTGGGAGTGGTGTAATCAATTTTGCTCAAAATTGGCCATCGGGATATCTTGAGATCCTCTATCCCGAAGACCCCGACCTCTTCGATTTTGGGATGCCATGAGATTGTAGTGAGAGTGAGTTTGTGAGATTGAGAGAGTGAGATTATGAGATTGATAGTGAGTGAAAAATGAAATTAGGGGCGTTATTTATAACAAAAAATAAAGGAGGGGAAAAATAATTTAATTCGGCTACATAGACGTTGGAGCCCAATGGCTCTTTCTCCCAACGGCTAGTTTTTTTTTGCCGTTGAATTTAACATCCGACGGCCCGGTTGTTTTGTTTTGTTTTGTTTTTTAAATTATCGGTAGATACTGGGACTCCCGCCTCCCGGTCCCCCTACTGGTAGTTGGACTCTCGGTCCCGGTTTTAATATCGAGACTCCCGCCTCCCGGTTTTTTGCCTACCGGATTATATACAATAACCGTCGTAATAAAAGTGGTAAAAATAAATAATGAACGGAGAGAGAAATGGAATCTTATGGATTCGGAACCAGACGTGGGGTTCAGTTTAGCTTCTATACAAAATCTTTATAAATTTGAAATGAAAGGAATATGTGAAACGATTAGATGCAGAACCAACAAATTTGAAATGTAACATTTGTTTCCGCCATAAAATAAGAGATGAACTTTTTATTTATTTATTAATTTTCAATTTCTTTATATTTTGATGGCACTTCGCTATTTTATTTGAAGAAAAAAATTACGTTCATCGTTTACTTAAAAATGGCTCAAATTTTATTTTATTAAAAAAATAATTCGTCGAAATTCAATTTTACTGAATAATTAACAGTATTATTGATTTAGTTTATAATATTAATTTTAATCGAATAAATTAGACTGAAACATTAAAAAAGAACTAAATGATCTACTAGTTATAACAAATACTTTTAAGAGCTTTTTAGCTATATACTCATAAAAACGTTTATTAATTTTAAAATAAACAACGTTTTTGTAAATTTTGTGTAAATACATATCTGAAATTTTTTACAGAATTATTTGGACTATTTTGGCCCAAATTTAGAATTGTTTACAAAGATAAGATGAAAATAGATTCTTAAGTTACATAATGAGAAGAAATGATCAGGAACCTTGCTAGTGAGTGTGCAACATAGAATCATTGATGAATTCATGAATACGATAGACCTATATTTATTACGAACTTATGGTTGTTTTTTTCATTATTCCGGAATCCTACTGTTATTATGGAAAGTGCCAATATTCCTATAAACAAAAATGGGTGTATATTTACTATAAATTTGTAAAACGTCGAGTATTTTGAAAATAGTAAACATAAAAGTGTGTAAAAAACCATTTTTTTATTTTTTTAATAAAGCCATTTATGAACTAATTTAATTATAAAAAAAGAAAAGAAAACGACATGTTAATATTAACGGATATGACCTTTTAACTTAAAACATTGCTGTCAATAAACAATCACAATTTGCAACTAATTCAGCATCTTTCTATTTAGATCTAAGATAAGAATTTGAAGACCAATGAGAAATACTACTTGATTACACCATAATGCAACTATAAGAACATCATGGCTTAGAAGTTAGAATAAAGCTTGGTGTATGTCTTTTCACACTCATTCTCCAGATATGGAAGGCCAAATAAATGATAACATTTTCTTTTTGAATTTTTTTAGCCTAATGACTACATTATTCCCTTTATAACCCAATTATTTTTCATCTTGGAATCATGTTCCATCTACAGTTGTACTTAGGATTTAGAAAAAATTTAAGAATTGTGTAACCAGCCGAAACAGAAAAATAAACCACACAAGTAATTTATACTTTTTTTTTTAAGTAACTTCACTGCAAGTGAAGATAGAACTCACGAATTTTTAACTGAAAATCAATTAATATTACAATTAAACTATCCTATCCTAACTACCACCAAACAATTCATACTTAAAATATATAGCACTATTTGTATTTTGATAATTTCAAATCCCCAAAATAAATGTCACGAGTTTAATCCCAATCAACAATAAAAATCTTCAAAAATAAAAAAAGTATGATTGAATAATGAATTAAGCCCATACTCATCAATTACATAATAATATATCAGGTGAAACATGTATTTAGCATAAACCATTTAATCAAATTTATCATCTAAAGATAAGCTCAGTCACATGCATTAAGAATTAAGGTATTAAGATTTAAGACACCTTAATGTTTAAGGACTAATATATTGAGATATATTGATCCCAATTGTGTATATATTTACAATAGGTTGAAACTAAGTAAACATTTATGTTGTGCCTTAAATATAAACAACTTCGATGCTTGAGGAAATTTATATATGTGATTTTTTTTAGCTACGTTACACGTCGAAGATACTACTTAAAAAAAGCGTTGAAAAGATATAATATACTTAATTGAAGGTATACATATTTTTTATTCTTACTATTCAATTTCGGAGATCCTTTGATTATGAGTATGACAATTTCAGCTTCCATTGTAGGGAAAACATATTGATTATCAAGATCGATTTCTTCCCATTTCGGGGGCCATTGTTTATCATTCCTACCTCTGTCGATTCAGGTATTTCTATTCTCGACTCGTCTCTCAAATCTATACTCGCCTTTTGCGAGCTGAACGAAGATCGAAATCCTTCGCCGGTGTTTTACATTTGAGCTCACCGACTCTGCTAATATTTAGGTTTTCGATTCTATTTTCGGAAATTAAGTATTGATACAGACAGAGACAGATCGAATGACTAGATTTAGAGGATCTAATTATGGAACCATATTCGAACATAGCTTTCGTAGATACGAAGTGTTTATGTCGTGATTTATTTGTTCACTTTTCCTTTTACATGCTTCATGTGTTTTGTGCTTAATCAGGAAATTATTCTAAAATTGCTCTATTTTTTTCGCATTTATTTTAGGCCTGAGTAAAGAATGAAAGTTGGTTATTATGGATTGAGAGCTCAAGGAGTTTCACTTCTTAGTATTGTTCTAATGTGCGCGACGGTTTTCGTGTGGACATGGAAAGGAACACCGACTCTTAGTACATTACCAGTCCAAGGCCGATTCGAACTTGCTCAAGGTTTGTCTAAATCTAAACACACCAAGTTTTTTTTTTTTTTTTTTGCTTTTCTTTTTTGTTTTTTTATTATCCATTATTATTAATGGAAGTGGCTTTCCTAATTACGGAGAGCTCCAAATCCAAGTAGGTTTTACTAAGAAATATAAACAAACAAATAAATGAAATTCATTCGTGGAAGCTCTATATTTTACAGCAAAAAAAGGTAAGGTTCCTAGTTTTTGGTCATATTTATGCTGAATCGTATTCGAATGCGATCTACAGCTGATTTTCCCTTTTCAGATGTTCAATGGGATGTTCCTGGTGTTGGATGGGGTGGAGATGATGTGGTTAGTGAGACAATACAAGAACATAGAGAAGAAGAAACAAACAAAGCAGTTAGTAGATTAGAAGACAAAGTAATAAGTGAAGTAAGAAGAGAAGAAGAAACAGATACTAGAGAAGAAGAAACAGCGCACGATGTGAGTTCAATGAAAGAGACGAAAGAAAAAATAAGTAGGAACGAAGGCACGAGAACAGAAGAGAGAACAAAAGAAGTGAGTTCAATTAAAGAGAGGAAGGAAAAAACAAGTAGGAATGAAGGCACGATAACAGAAGAGAGGAGCAATACAGAAATCACAAAAGAAGGAGAAGGGAACGATAAACGTCAAAGAAAAAGAAAGCAAAACAAAGAGATCGAAAAGGAAATAAGTTCTTCGGTGGGGTTTGAAGAAAGATCTTCAAAAGTAAGAAAAACCGAAGGTAATGTATACATTGCGCTTCCTATTATTTTGTTTTGTTAAACTTATTTAATGAGAAAGTTAGTTTGTTACTGACAAGTTCTGCTTATAAATGTTTGGTAATCTAGCGTGCAACTATGCAAAAGGAAAGTGGGTTGTTGACCATAATCAAACATTATACTCTGGATTTGGATGCAAACAATGGCTATCAGAGATGTGGTCTTGTCGACTGACGAGGCGTACGGATTTCGCGTATGAGAACCTCCGGTGGCAACCAAAACATTGTCAGCTGGAAAGATTTGAAGAATCTAAGTTCTTGAAAAGGTACCAAGAAAATCTCAATGAAGTTTTCTTATATTCATTGAAATAGAGTCCGATTCATTCACACAAAGTTCAAACTTTTTATTTATTTATTTATTTTGTGAATAATACAAGATTCTCAACATTGTATTTAACTATTTATGTGAATAGTGTAACCTTATGACGAGTAATCCCACAGGTTGCGGAACAAAACCCTGGCTTTCGTGGGAGATTCACTGGGAAGACAGCAATTCCAGTCCCTGATCTGCATGATCACGGGTGGGAAAGAACGCAGCGACATCGTCGAGGTCGGGGAAGAGTACGGGATCACCCGAGCTCACGGTAACGCTCGAGCAGACGGGTGGGCATTCCGATTCCCCGCAACCAACACCACGGTACTCTACTACTGGTCCGCGAGCCTCTGCGACATCCAACCGTTGAACTTGACAAACCCTAAGACGGAGTACGCAATGCACCTCGATCGCCCGGCATTGTTCTTGACACAAAACATCCACCGGATCCACGTGTTAGTCCTCAACACCGCCCACCACTGGAACAGAGGGAAGCTCAGAGCCAACCGCTGGGTCATGCACGTCAACGGCGAGCTCAACACCAATAAACGCCTCCAGGAGATTTGGAAGGCGAGGAATCTGACCGTCCACAGCGTGGTGAAGTGGGCGGACGCGCAATTACCCAAATACCCCGGGTTGAAAGTGTTCTACCGGACGATCTCGCCCAGGCATTTTGTGGGCGGGGACTGGAACACCGGCGGTAGCTGCGACAATACGGCCCCGATGTCGATCGAGAAGGAGATCATCAGCGACGAGTCCGGCGATTCGATCGCGGGCTCCGCGGTGGCGGGGACGGGTGTGAAGCTTCTGGACATCACGGCAATTTCTGGGCTTAGAGACGAGGCCCATGTATCTCGGTTTCGAGGCCCGGTGAACTCCACATACTCCGATTGCTTGCATTGGTGTCTGCCGGGCATCCCCGATACCTGGAACCAAATCCTTTTTGCGCAGTTATAGTGTCCGCTTTATGACATTTCCCACTTTTATTTACTTGATAATATGTTTCAGGGGTAAATAGAGATTTTGTAGCAGAATTCGGAGTGCAGTCTTGTACAAAACGGTATGTGATTACTCGTTATAGTAAAATTGACGGAGCGTAGAGCTCAGATTTGATAGCCACCTTATTTATTGCATTTGATAGTTGATAATGAGCTTGACTCTTGAGCTAGTATTATTATCATTAGGGTCCATTAAGTGTTTAACAGCCAACTTTTCTTAAATAAGAAACATTAGAGGAATTGGTCGTTGATTTTTTCAAAATTCACTAAAATGACCTTTTTTCCCAATTTTCAAAACGAAATACCATTTATAATTATATATTTTTTTTAATTTTCAACTCTCTTTCAATTTAGAATAAAATTAACCGCTTACTTATAAAAAAAATAAAAAAATAAAATAAAATATAAGGCAACAGTCTAATCGGTTGTTGCAAGTAAATTTTAATTTTAATTTTTTTTTTTACCGTTTATAGATAAAATGTAAGATATTTGTGTCTAATTTATTTTTAAAGCACATTTCGATTTTTCATGTGAAATTCTCTTGTAATTTGGGAAAAATATATGTTTTGTTGAATTTTTTTAAGGAATTTTCTCAGTACTAAATAAGCATAATTTGAAGTTTGAACAAAATGTTAGGTTTTTATGACCTGTAATGATATTAAGTTCGTTAAGTGGCTGATATTAATAAGGGTTATTGTATAGAATAGTCCTATATAGGTTTTCCAATTTCAATCTGTTCAACGTTTTGTAAAATTTTGGTAAAAGTCCAGTAAATCAATTCGGCCAAATTTTCATTCTCAAAAAGCCCAAAAAAATTCTCCCGTCCAAACAAAAATTAATTAAAAAAAATTCAAATTTTTTTGGTAAATTAGATCTTTAAAATCCGAAAATCAATTAATCAATTAATTAAAACGTCCAAATTATCGAGAGAGAACATCAAATCATTCGGTCACAATTTTTTTTTGCATTTTCTCCCCAAAATCTCCGTCGCCGCTCTCTCTGACCACCTTCGAGACCTCGACCTCCTCTTCCACTCCGGCGTCCTCCGCCAGTACAAAGTCATCGTACTCTCACATCACTCCGCCAACGACGATATCGCTTTCTTCCTCCGCGATCTCTTCACGAGAAAACCGCCGCCATCGTCCAGTAAATTTACTTTGGTAAAAAAATTGAAATCTGGGTCTCCGAAAGTATGTTCTTCATTTTCTTCAACAAAAACCGTTGAATTTGTTTTTATAAATAGGAGTTTTAGATGTTTTTTCTCCGCCATCGCCGCCTCCGGCGACGAGTCTGCTCGCAGAATCGTGTTCGAAGAAGGCGCTCTCGGACCGTTGCTTCGGATAGTTAATCTGCTCCCGCATTGATCAGAGAGAAAGCACCCACCGCTGTGGAAGCCATCGCCGTCGATCCGGAGAATGCCTACCATGGCTGTCTCCATCGAGCATTTACGTTGTAAATTCACTTAACGTTGTAAAACTAAACGCAATTTACGTTGTAAATTCAATTAACAAGCGTAAAAACTGGACGATATAAATGAAGAATTTGAAAAAAAATATGAAATAATCAGTTTTGTTAATAAAAAACGATAATATGATATATTTTCCATAAAAAAATGGATATGAAACTGTAAAAAAGAATTAAATTCGACCAAAATTGAATGAAAATCAGTAATTAATATGAAAACAAAGTCAAACCACTAATTTAGGAAATAATACCCACACTTAATAACCGAATTCATTAAAAACGAAAACAATTTTGAAATTTCAAAACGAAAATAAATTTTTAAAATTCGAAATAACTATTCAAACTCTACTCAAATTACGATGTAAATTCACTTTACGTTGTAAAACTCAACGCAACTTACGTTGTAAATTCAATTAACAAGCGTAAAAACTGGACGATGTAAATGATGAATTTGAAAAAAAATATGAAATAATCAGTTTTGTTAATAAAAATCGGTAATAGGATATATTTTTCATAAATAAATGGATATGAAATTGTAAAAAAGAATTAAAATCGACCAAAATTGAATGAAAATCAGTAATTAATATGAAAACAAAGTCAAACCACTAATTTAGGAAATAATACCCACACTTAATAACCGAATTCATTAAAAACGGAAACAATTTTGAAATTTCAATTCGAAAATAAATTTTTAAAATTCGAAATAACTATTCAAACTCTACTCAATTTACGTTGTAAATTCACTTAACATTGTAAAACTCAACGCAATTTAAGTAGTAAATTCAATTTACAAGCAACGTTGTAAATTTACGTTGATTTAGATAAGAATAATCGGTTAGCTAAAAATTCAATACCCTAATTAAGGAAATAAATCAATTAATTAATAACTGATTACCAAAAAATCGGAACAATTTTGAAATTCAAAATAACCGGTTAATAATAAAAGAACTCCGATAATTAATTACGGAAAAAAAACAGGTTAATTAAAAGGGTTTTAACGTAATAATACGTATGTACACGTCATCAACAGAGCTATTTACCATAGTTTTACAAAAAGTTGGACTTTTTACAATTATGTTTGTCAAACAGGACCAATTCGTCGATTTTTTGTATTAATAATGTAAAAATTTGGTTAACGTTTTAATTTATATTTCAAGATTGCTGCCATAAAAATACAGGGCTATACTTCTACAAATTCATTCTAAATATAATAAAAAGTTATTTTAGAAATTCAAACTTAATGTATTGAGGAGTTAAAACTTTCAGAAGTCAAATTTGAAAGATAAACATTATCCCAAGTCCCAGTAAATCTTCGCCCAAAATTGAGTCAACTTTGAAAATCCAAAATTTCTTTTACAAATTAGTTATATAAATTTCTCATTTATTTATTCACATTTTACGTATTCCTTGCATTTCATTTCATACACACTCGTCTCGTCTCTATAGAAGTAAACGTGTGTTTTAGACATATTTTGGATATCAATTTAGCAATTCTCAAGTCCCGGCTTTGAAAAATTATAAATGATTAATTCCAACGTATCCATGAATCTTTCATATGCACGATCGAGATGAATTAGGTCAACTATAAATAAATTTAATTAGCTGTAAATAGGTAGCTAAACTATTTTAATAATAATATTGCATGTATTTTAATTAAGAGATTGTAAGTTTGAATTTTATTAACTATAATTGTCTGAAAAAAATAGCTGAGATCATTATTATATTATTTGCGGGTGGATATCGAATCCACAAATTTCTAACTAAAATTCATGTGATATTACGACTATAGTATTCCAGCTATTGCATATTTTGTACTCAAAAAACTCTTCCGACCGTTTATTTACTTTTAGATATACATCATATTTTGTTAAATTAAACGAACTTTTGAGGTATAAAATGTGCAGCTATTTAAATGTTTGTCAAAATTTAAATATCAATCAACACTTATTGTATAAATAGTTTATGAATTTTTAACAATTGATCCTTATTTTAATTTAATGATTGATCCTTATTTATGGAATGAGTCATGACTCACTAATTGTCTTATCAAACCAATACTTTTAGGGAGTAAATTGCACCTTTTTTTGTTTGTTTTGAAAAGGGAGTGAAGTGTCACTTGAAAACTACTTTATTTCACAATCTGCACACAAATAAATTAATAGATAAACTCGGCCTTATTAAATAATCTTACTTTGAAATTGATCCATAAATAATTCTTACTTTTGAAAACCCTGTTTCATTCATTTCACTACAACATTTCTCGTCCCTTTTCCATTGTCCAACAACACGGAACACACCCTTATTCCTTCGATCATACGATACGTATTTCAACGAAGAATATAGTCAATTCGATCATACGATTCCATTTCTTCTTCGGTTCGTCTTCTTCTTCTTCAAAAGGATATTAAAATACGTAACTAGATACTGAATTCGTAATTTAATATAGAGCTCTGAAAATCATCGAACTGGTCTAAGCTATGGCCGAGGATTTCGCGAAAGCCGTCGACGACGGACTGAGGCTGACGAAGCGCCTGTACTTCGGAAAAAGCCCGATGGTGGCTCCGCCGAAGCAGCCGGCTCCGATGGACCGGTCCTCGGCGGCCGGAGAGAGGGAGACTTATCACACGCTCCTCCCGACGGCGGTGATGGCGTACGCGGTGATCTCCGATCCGGCGATCGTGGACAACCCCGACATACCGAGCTACCAGCCCCACGTGCACGGCCGGTGCGATCCGGCGGCGCTGATTCCGCTGGCGATGCACGCGGTGGCGCTCGAGGTCGACTGCTTCGCCGACACGGCGGTGGTTAGGGTTTCGGGCTCATGGAGGGTCCACTGCGTTATGGGAAGCAGGAGCTGCGCGTGCCTCGTCGCCGTCCCGATGGGGGAACAGGTCAGTCAGTGAATGAAAGATCATTCTTGAAAAAAGGTCTTACCGTTTTAGGGACTGAAGTGTGAATTCGGGGTTTGTTTGGGGTCTTTTGATCGTTCTTTTGTCCGTTTATCGTGGGACCTGTGACTAGGTCCCACAGATTGTCGATCATCGTTAATTATTTTGTTTTGGGCTGCAATAGGGACATTTTCAAATTTTGTTGTTCTGTCGGTAGAGCCAATTAAGCTGTTATAGATGTGAGAAACGGTCGTGTTTCATTTAAAAATTAAGACAAAAAAACAGTGAGTGATTACTATTTTGAACATTGATGTGTTACTTTTTATATTTTATTGGTGTGTATTTTAATTGAAAAAAATAGTATTTTGTTTCATCAGCGTTCTCAAAGTGTTTAATATTGTTCGCGTAACAGGGTTCAAATGTCAGTATTGAGGTTGAAGTATCTAACAAAACATATCGTACTGAACTCGTAAAAGCTGAGGACAATAAGGACATAGAAAAGGAAAAATCAGCAGATGGTGGGTTTTTAACGGCCGATATATTCACCTTGACAGTACCGAAGGTGAAATAATTCTGAGAGTTCGATTTTTTTGTCACCACAGCATGGTTTTCTATTGCTAATACGGTTATTGCTAATTTCTTTTTTGGCGCTTCAAGGTTGATGGAGGCTCGACTTTTTCGTTTAAGATTAGTTGGTCTCAGAAACTCGTGTACAAAGATGGTCAATTCACATTGAATGTACCCTTTACTTTTCCCGAGTGTGTCACTCCGTATGTGAAAAAACTCACAAAGAAGGAGAAGATACAATTAAGAGTCAATGTCGGAACTGGAGGTTCAGTGTTATGCAAGACCATTAGCCATCCTTTGAAGGTACAAATATCTTAGAATAGATCTTCACCTATTTTTTTTTTTTTACATTTTCTTAGTTTACTTTACTTGCTTTTATAGTGCTAAAAGTACCTTTTAATGTGGCCTTACAGGAAATAAGACGTGAAGCCGGGAAATTAGGTTTCCTATATGAATCAGAAGTTTATTCCTGGTCAACAACGGACTTGAACTTCTCATATGTTGTAAGACTCATTACAGTTCATAGTTATGCTTATTTTTAAGCATTAACGTGTTTTTTAATTTTATCTTATTCTGATGGGATTTATGCTGCTTCAGGTTTCTTCAAATGACATTTATGGCGCTGTTCTATTGCAATCTCCGCCCGCTCACTCAGTCGATAAAAGAAACATGTTTTGTGTTTATCTGTATCCAGGAAATAAGAAGAGTACACAGGTTTGTTGGTCTTATTGCTTCACCGAGCAGCTGGTGAATGTCTTCAACTATAAATTTTTTTCTTTTCTTTTTCTTTTTCTTCATTTTTGTATTGATTGTTGTAGGTTTACAGTAAGGATATCGTATTTATTGTTGACATAAGTGGGAGCATGCGGGGGAGGCCACTCGACGACACTAAGAATGTTTTATCTGCAGCGATTTCTAAGCTTGATCCAGAAGATTCATTTAGCGTTATAGCTTTCAATGGGGATACTTATCTCTTCTCATCGTCGCTTGAATCCGCTACCAAAGAGGCAGTCGAAAGGGCAGTTGAATGGATGAGCGTGAACTTCATTGCCGGTGGGGACACCAATATTTCGGTTCCTCTAAACAAGGTAATATTTTCCCTCCGGACAAATTCATTTGGAATTTACTATTTTTGATGTGTTCCCTAGCTAAATATTTACTTGATTCAAAAATCATTTTGGTTCACCATGCGGTAGAGCACCACTTAATGTGTACTTAGCTATTTACGTTTAAGATCAACGCTTTTAAATTTTAGGCGATAGAAATGCTATCTGATGCTCGTGGTTCAACGCCCACAATCGTTCTTGTTACTGATGGAGCTGTTGAAGACGAGAGACAAATATGTAATGGAGTAAAAGATCTTTTGAAAGAAAAGGGTCCAAAATGTCCACGGATTTACACCTTTGGCATAGGTAACCTTTGCATCATCATATTATAATTCCACATCATTGCTTGGATTGCGGGTTATAATATTTGCTTATGATGAACTTAAGTTTGATCACAAAGTTGTTTCGTTGCTGTTAGCCCAACATTTTTGTTATTTTGGTAAAGCATGTAACCTGGTTTCTGTGTATCTAGTGACCTGCTTAGTCAAATGTATTTTTGTGGTTGTTTTTTGTGAAGGTACGTTTTGTAACCACTACTTCTTGCGAATGCTTGCGCTGATGACTCGTGGCCACTACGATGGGGCATATCATATAGGTCAGTTTTGTCTACTTTATCTACTTTCAAGACTAGAGCACATTCTTAGCTCTCTTTGGTGATATAAAAATAGCTATGCTGTCAATTATTTTTGTTGTATATGTCCAATATGTGACTCCTATATAATCACAGATTTGGTGGAAAATCGATTGGAGAAATTGCTTACAAAAGCTTCATCTGTGATTCTTTCAAATATAACCTTAAATTTTGATGAAGTCGATAACCTCGACGACCTTGAGGTATGCTGTGTCAGTCTTCAATGATTACTTAACAGACTTATTTTACATCCCTTTTCGTTTGAAATGTTTTTCTTCTGGGATTTTAATACATGTTTAAGATACATATTTTCTGTTCTGGAGGGTCTTTACCTGATTTATTGTTACTAATTTGTTGTATTTCTAATCTGATATATCAAAATGTGGTTCTACTGCAGTTGTTCCCTTCTCAGATTCCTGACCTTGTGTCCGACGCTCAGCTGGTCATCTCTGGAAGATGTCGAGGAAGCTTCCCCAACTCTTTAAAAGCTAAAGGAGTGTTGGCCAATTCGAAAGATCTAATAATTAACTTGAAAGTAATTAGTACGACTGAGATACCACTTGAAAGGGTAAGATACCAAGGAAAGGGCTTATCCAGACCAGGCTTCACTCTACTCTTTTGGCTAGTACTTTACTTATTTTGTTTTGTTGGGTCTCCATGACAGGTAAATGCAAAGGACCAGATCGAACAACTGACTTGTCAAGCATGGTTATCAGAGGATAAAGATCTTGAGAATAAGGTTCATCGATTTCTCGATTATATAATCTGTTAGTTAGTTCTAGGCTGAAACTTATGTTGTTGGATTAAATTCATTGCCATTCCAGTTCTTAAAATATATAGTTTGTTGTTATTTGTATTTGTAGATTGCAAAAATGAGCATACAGACCGGAGTAGTCTCTGAATACACACGCATGATTGTACTTGAAACTGTTCAAAAGAAAGTACCAGATCTACTCCAAGAGGTATTCATGCATTTATTTTCACAACCCATTTCCTCATTCATTTATTTATTTCTAAATTTGTGATGAATGGTCTAAAAAAATGATAGGCTGCGAAGAAAGGTCGATCCCAATCACATCAACAGAAGATAGAAGAGCTGCAGATTCCAAAATCGGCCTTGCTAGGGAGCCTATGCGTCGGGTTTGGCAGCTTGACAGCGACAGCCGAGAATGTCCCTCCTGGCTGTGGAGAACAGAGGCTTCCCGAAGCAGCGGAGATGTTTGTGAAGGCAGCGTCAAGCTGCTTCGGGAGTGTGTTCAGGCACTGCTGTTGCATGTGCTGTGTCCAGTGCTGCTCGAAGATGAACGATCAGTGTGTGATCGTATTCACCCAGATCTGCACTGGCCTCGCGATTTTCGGTTGTCTCGATTGCTGTTCAACTGTCTGTTGCTCCGGCAGTGATGGTAGATAACAAGAAGCTTCAGCTTCGTATTTGTTTATACGTGTTTCTGCAGCGTATGAGATTCGCATGATATGCGATCAATGCGTTGCTATCGTGTTGATTTTGATCTGTAATCGAATCTAATTCTTCAGATGATCTCGATTGATGTATGAGCCCATGTTGAACCAACAGCAACAAGTAGATTAGAGTTTCGGTTTGACATGTTTTATAGTGTCCATACGGGTTGTTTCTACCATGTAAGAAATAAGCTTGATGAAAGATGCCCTTTTTTTTTACTTTGATCTATTAGATTCGGTATTATAAAGGCATGAAGCTTAAACGGATTTGCTTGAGGTTCTTTTTCAGGCATTTGAGTGTCTTCATTTACCCAATCCCGAGTCGGGTTATATAATCACGTTTTCCTTGGGAAACATTTGACTAAGTGCTTGCAGTGGTACGAACATTTGATGATTTGGTGATGTTTCAGCCGATTTCATCTCGGAAAGTAGCAGTGTAACCAACGACTAAACTTAACCCGAGTTAACCTCTTTATTACAACTTTGTTATGCTTTTCTGTCGTGTTGGTAAAGTTTAAGATATTTTTTAAAAGTTCTGCTTCGAGAAGCCCTTGATTCTTTCCCTGAAAGAGTAATCTACAAGCTTATCAGCTCCAAGTGGGAAAGTTCGACAGAAAAGTTAAAATGTACTATATTCATTGATGTTTGGACAGGTTGAATTGAATGCTTAAGAAAATCATCCAAAAGATTAATACTAAGACCCTCTAGTGGAAAATATGACGTGAATTTAGCACGAGCAGCTTTAACTATGACTTTTCTATGTGACATTGTCCGTTTCCTTTGTAATCGTTTCCTTAACGTGTTCCTCGACAAACTCGAACTTGTCCGAGCTAGTTGACTTTCCATGGAAGGTTTCTTGAATCTTCGTCACTCCCTTCTCCACTGGACCCATAGCTTGATTTATCGTCAACACAACATCCTTAACGACCTGGCTCAGAAAACATCACAGACATAATAAACACAGAGAACACATTTTCAAACTCATGTATTTGTAGGAAGGGAAAACAAAAATGGGAACTCACAGTCTGACCGCCTTGAAGAACAATGTCCTGAACACTCTCTGTGACGCTTGTTCCTGGGGCCTCAATCTTAGTTTCTTGCTTCTCAAGCAAAGCCGGGCCATCTTCGCCGCCTTCTAAATTGACCTCTTCTTTGGTCGTCTCAGTGACAACTTTTCCGACCCGAGGTGTCTGAACGTACTGATATGGCTTTGCCGAGAACACAAACACATGAGCCACCGCAGCAACAGCCATCTGCAACAAAAAACATCATCCTTAATCGCAACCCTAGTGCTGTTTTCTTTTTCCGTTAGATTTTCCTTTCCCGGGTGTATCAAACGAAATGCAAAAAAAAAAAAACAAATTCAATTCGACGTTACTTCGATGCAGATCAAGAAATCTTGCAAGGCGGTCTGCGTTTTTCCTTCGTTGGGCAAGACTCGAAAAGCGCAGAGAAGCGCTATTCCCACGCCTTGCCACCAAGTGGCAAACACGATGGCCTTGAAGCTTATGAACTTCGCAAGAGGCTTTATTCTCCGAAGCTTCTCGTGAGTCACGTTATAGAACTGAACCAGGCAATACAGTGCCCACATCTGGCTGAAGTTCAGTATAACCGCCATGTACGGATATCTGCCATATAATCAATATCAAATTAACTATCAATAGGATTTCATCACAAGATCCTTTCTGAACAGAACTCAGTTCAATATATTATACGTATGAGAAACTTACCCATAGTACCACTTAAACTCTCCGTCCCCATAGACGCCAAAGAGCTCCAACACGAAGGCTAAGAAAGCGCACAGTGTCTTCAGAATCATCTGAGCTTCGATAAATTATTGGGAGATTGTTTAACATTTGAAGCAGCAAACCAAAACAAGCATATAGAACAATGAACCAGGAACAGAGGCGAGTAAAAGTACGTATTGTACGAGGCCAAATTTCTCGATGGAGAGCAAATCTTTCCCGATTCGAGATGGTCTGACGAAGAAGTCCCGTATCGACTTTCTGTGGTATTGCTCATCGAAGGCCTCTTCGCCGTGCTCTTGTAAGAGTGGCCCGCTCAGTTGCTTTCTCAACTGGTTTTCAAGTAACCCTCTCACTCTGGTTTCTCCTCCTATTAAATTCATGGAATTCCATTCATATTTCAGACTTAGATAAACCTGAGATATTCTCTGATGAACACGTTGATCGATGGGGAAATATCTCAATACTGGTTATTCACTTGACCTCTCGAATTTTCAAATACTTGATGAATACCACGCAGTTCTAATAACTTTTAGATGATTTTACTAAGAAAATATTAAGCGGAACTAGGAACAGAAGAAATAAAAAGTCAAATCAAATTACAAAAGTGAAATATTTCCCACAGCAATCTCTACTTGATCAAATCACCTAAACATGCCACCAAATAGCTTCCGAAAGAATACAACGCAAAAGCTTCGTAGCAGTTTCGCAGTATGTCACACGCGAGCGACAGCTTTGAGTTCCACAACGATAGGACCTGCTCCGGATGATTACAAATAGATTTGATATTTTTGGCGGGAAATGACTGCTCTTTAAAAATAACCAATGATTGTTTTTTTTTTTTATGTCTTACGGATTCAGTTGCATAAACTGGGACCATGAGAAGAACAGCAACGACCCATTTTTGTTCCTGAAACACATACACATACACCGATACACGATACAATACACAACCGACATACATACATAATGTATATGTACGAATTCTAACCGCGGGATTAGTGTACGATCTGAGGTGTTGAAGGATAAGGAAAACGGAGAGCGAAAACGCCAGAGCGGCGAAACAGCCTGCAATAATGAGGCCGGGTCGGTGAAGATCTCTGTAGAGCTCTTCTGAATCCGGGATGCGATTGATTAGTGCCTCCATGACTGAAATAAACGGCCATATCCACGGATTTGGAAAGTTTCCACGCTATATAGTCTGGGTTCACACGTGTCCCCCAATCGACACGTGGACGCTGCTGAAACAAACTCTGTGAGCTGTTTAAGGAAACCGCATTTTGGACCAACGTGTTATTAGACTTCTTCAGTGTACAAATAAAACTGGATAAGAATCATTTATGAATCCCGCATAATTATACATTAAACGTACAATCAATAAATTATTCGTTAAAATTGAAAACATAGGAAATGTATATCATAATAAATAAAAGATTTCATATTTGATAACGAACACTCAAATAATAAATTATATGTTAAAAACTCATATTTTGATAAATGTAATTCTCTAAACATACATCAATATTTTAGTCATGTAAAAACTCAAATTTTGATAGATGACAAACATTCTATTAATT
The DNA here is from genome assembly GCA_958296335.1 of Urtica urens. Taxonomy (NCBI): domain Eukaryota; kingdom Viridiplantae; phylum Streptophyta; class Magnoliopsida; order Rosales; family Urticaceae; genus Urtica; species Urtica urens. The sequence continues at coordinate 22,702,722 of OY282522.1, read as the reverse complement.
CAGAGAAGTATTCAATAATAAAGATTAACGAATATAAGAATATTCAATTTCTATAACAGAAATTATTATTTTCATGGCAACTTCAGTGATCATGTTTGAAATAAATTTAAAATGTTAGACTAAATCATAAATCATACATACATTTTAAGTCACTTGTCGGACGATTCGGGATATTTTGGTAACTTATGTGAGGGGATCGAGACAAATGGTGAACTTGGACAAATTGACGATGCGTTTCTCTCCAATACGATCGGTGTCCCCTTGGTGAAAGAGCTCGAAAATTACCTAGGTAAAAACAAGATGGTGGTATTCAGCACTCTCAAAAGCCGCGTTCACAAGCAATTTCGAGTCTGGTGAGCAAGGACCTTTTTGGCGGGAGGTTTTTGTGATTGCGGTAGTCCAAGTGATTCCCACGTATATGATAAGCCATTTTAAAATTCTCACGTCGAGATTGACAGAGAATCAACCTCGACGAGCACTGTCTGTGGAGCGGACGAGATATACCAATCTGTATTCAAAGATCTTGGAGACTTATCGACTCTTCAAGCTATATTATCCAAACTCAACGAAGAAATTGACAAAGTTCGAGATCAGATTCTCAACATGAAGCCCTGGCTTCATAGGGCTTATTTGCTCTTTCTGTTTCGGCCTATGAATCAATAATAATTATAAAAAATATATCAATTCATTGTATAATTAAGCCATCAATATTTATAAATTTTCTGTATTTAATTTTTTTTCTGAATAGTAAATTTTTATGTGATTCCATTTGAGCTTTTTAGCTTTTTAATAAATTTTAGAGTATAACCATTTTTTATAATAAGTATTAATAAAAAAAATTGACAAAATGATCGACGTTTATTATCTCATTTTCAATATTATCAACGTTTCATTAAATTTACTATAATAACCCAACAGCTTACGTGTCAAACGTATTAACTATATTTATTTTACCTTTTGATCATTAATAAAAATTTAATCGTTTAACCAACTGTGAATATATGCACTATATTTATAATCCTATTATACCTAATATACTATTTACTATTCATCTCTTTTACTTTTGTTCATAAAATCTCGTTGCTATTTATTTAAAATTGACGACTATATAAAATGTTACAACTTCCATATCGCTAGAGAGAGAGCCCTATAAATATTCACAAGTTATAGAGAAAGGCTTTTGAACTATTATACAGCAGTGTAACTTTTAGAGCCGCTCATGCTAAAAACATATCCAAAAGAGGAAGTAAGAAACACATATTCTACGGAAACCAACCTACGCATGCTGACAGTACAAGGACTGACCAGACATAAATTATTCATTGAACAAAAAGAAAACAAATCTCTCCCTCTTCGCTCACACAAACCCTAGATATGAAACCCATGTGACCGAGACGCATCGAAAACAAACAAACAAAACAAAAGCGAGGAGCTAGGCGGCACGGACTTGGTCTATCCTGGAGATGGCCTCCTTGAGGTCTATCCTAAGATGCGGCGCGGGCTCGACGCAGGCGATCCCGACCCGGAGCAGCCCGCGCATGTGCGCCACCGCCGAGGGCCCGGCCGCGGCGAGCATGTCGGGGTCCAGAAGGTCGACCTCGGCGTCGGCGTCGCCGTCGCCGGCGGTGGAGAGGGCCCAGTGGACGACGTCGGTCCCGCCCTTGCCGTTGGTGTGGTACTGAGAGGGGAACTTGCCGGTGAGAATCTCGAGGAGGATGAGGCCGAGGCAGAAGACGTCGGTTTTGCGGGAGACGCCGCGGTGGCTGAGGGCGTCGGGGGTTCGGAAGGCGAACATGGCTTTGGCGGCGTTTTTGGGGTTCATGAGAGGGGCGAGGGCGTAGTCGCTGAGGAGGGGCTCGTGGTCGTCGGCGAGGAGGACGTTGCTGGACTTGAGGTTTCCGTGTGGGAGCTCCAGAGCTGGAAACTCCGCGTACAGGAATCCCAGCCCGCGAGCCACGCCTTTGGCGATCTTCAGACGGGTCTCCCAGTTGAGCTCCGCGTGGACGCTTCCCCGATCTCCTGAACCACAATTTGTTTCCCCACAAACTACCTTACAATTACCTTCTTCTAATATTCGTGCGTTGCATGTAAATGTGTATGCATACCATGCAGGACGTAGAGGAGGCTGCCCTTGGGGATGTAGTGGGAGACGAGAAGCTTCTCCTCGCGGCGGTAGTGGTAGGCGAGCGGAGTGAGAATGTTGGGGTGGGTGAGCCTCCCGAAGCGGCGCATCTCGGCGTCGAAGGCCTCCCTCCCGAGCCTGTTCATCTCGCGCATCCGCTTCACGGCCACCGACACCCCCGACGTCATCACCGCCTTGTACGCCGACCCCAGGTTCCCGCTCCCCATCACCTCCGCCGCCGCCTTCATCAGATCCGACAGCCCGAACCGCGCCATCCCCTTCTCCTCCTTCACCATTATCAGGTCCGTCATGCTCCCCCCCTCCTCCGCCACCTTCCCCGCCGCCGCGTACTCCGGCGAGCTCTCCTCCAGGTCCGCCCCGCTCATCGTCGTCTTCCGGCTGAACTCGCCGCTGCTGTCCTCCGCCTCCTCCTCTTTCTTCGACGACATTATCGAGATCAGCCCCACGATGAACATCATCCCCAGCAGCCCTGCGAAGATCATCTTCGAGTGGTTGTTCTTCTCCTTCGCCAGAGCCGTCTCCTCCGCCGATGATGATGAGTCGGTGGCGGCGCTGGGGTCGGGGCAGGCTTTCCCCACGGGCTTCCCGCACAGGCCGTCGTTGCCCACGAACGCTCTCCCGTGGACGTTCGTGAAGACCTCCGGGATCGGGCCCTCGAGGAGGTTGTTCGAGAGGTCGAGAGAGGGAATGGGTTTCGGGAACTCCGGGATGGCGCCGGAGAATCGGTTGTTCTCGAGGTGGAGCTCGAGGAGGTTCTTCAGCTGTCGGACCGACTCGGGGATCTTTCCGGTGAATTTGTTGGAGTTCAGCCAGACTTTCTTCAGGGAGCCGAGCTGGGAGAAGAATTCCGGCGGGATTTCCCCCGAGAAGGAGTTTCCGGTGAGGAGGAGAGACTTCACCACGCCGATGCGGTTGAACTCCGGGATCGGGCCGGAGAAGCTGTTGTTGACGAGGCTTATTGTTCGCAGGCCCCGGATTTGGAGGAGAGCGTCGACGTCCACGGCGCCGGAGAGATTCATCCCGGTGAGATGAAGGCCCGTTATGATGCCGTTCAAGCACATAACGCCGGCCCACTTGTCCTTGCACGGCGAAGATTCCGACGACCACGTGGAGAGCGCGGAGGCGGCGCCGCCCTGGTCCATCCCGGCCTTAACCTTCAGGAGAGCCTCAGCCTCCGAGAGCCCCAGCGAGGATCGGACCATCAGCGAGAACAAGAGAGAGACGGTCAGCAGAAGGCGGCGAGAGGCCATCGGAGAGCTCCGTCGGGGCTCCGCCGATGACGACGACGGCGATCCGAAACGAGCCAGCAGTGGGTTTCGGAGCGGCTGTGATGAATATAACCGTCGTTGTTTCGAGGGGCTGCTCGTTGGGTTCGGTCTTGTTGGTGTTTTAGTTTGAGGCGATTGTTGATGACGATGTTGTTTTGGCGGGTGAAGTGTGACATGTTTGGGTGAGAAGCGTTCGTGCGTGTGCGCTTTTGGGTGTTTTGTGAGGGTTTGCATCAGAAACTCCAAGAATAGATTTGGAGGGAGAGAGCAAGATGAGGAGGTTATATTTTAACAGAGGTCGGTACAGCTTTGTTGACCTTGTCAATGCTCATTCCACACCTTTGATTTCTTTTTTTCTTTTCTTTTTTTTTTATCTTTGCCCTTCTCATAACTAATACGGCTAGATATTGGGTGATTCGTAAGTAAATTCCATTTTTATCACCGAAATTTCGTTGCGTCTCATTAAATTCACCGTCTCTTAGGAATAATACTATAATATTTGCAAGGTCCTAGCCAAGTCCACCGTGGAGTCCTTCTATAATACATTAATGCGAAACTAATTTATGCCCTTAGTAATATTAGTTTGAACTTTGAGAACAAAACGTCACCCACACACTTAATTTTGTGATGCTTAATTCTTTGTTGTTTTTGTTACTACATACATACGTGTATATATATAGATATATTTATTTATTTATTTTACTCTGTCCCGAAATAATTTTATGTAAATAAATATGCTTGATGTGACAAATGCTTCATGGTTATAAAATTAAAAGCAATTATTGTATTTTGGTCCAATTTTTTTAGTTATTAAAATTAGTTCTTTAGCCATGCCCTCGTGGCTGCATATATTTAAATCCAACTATAGTTCTAGCGGCAATACATATGAAAATTAGTGATTAACTACAAATGTGGTTCGGAAAAGAGGTGTTGGTATCTAATTGAGCCATGTAAACTTCATCAGTGAGCACGCTATTCAAGAAAGCGTTGCATTCAACTATTTGACATCTCAGTCTATATGCACATTTAATGTAAAAACCAATCGAACAGTTCCTGACTTGATAAATGGACCCTATGTATCATTGAAATCGAGGTCAGACGTTTGAGAGTAGCCTTTTGCCAAACCGAGCTTTGTAGCATTGAATAGCTCTACTTGATAAGTACTTGATCTTGAAGACCCGTTTGTTACCTATGATTTTCACATCACGTGGTCTAGGTAGCAATGACCAAGTTGCATTAACCAATTCCAAAACTTGACATACACGCTAACACAAAATGAAGAAATTAAATGAAAGAATAACACCAAGATCAGGTGACGAGAGTCGGCCAACAAGTTTACATCCCCACGAACTCCTTTAGGTAAAAATTAGTTTGATTTGAACTAATCTTCAACAACAAATACAACCAGTCGAAACTCTACTCCGAGTTTGATTACAATGATGAACACAACGAAACTCTTATCATATCACTTTAGGAATCACATCTTTCTCAATTTATTTCCAGTGTTTTTTAGCTCTATTATCTACAACACATATTTCTGTACTTATTACAATCATTAATACAAATTATATATATTAGAAAAAATACGTTTATATTGCAACAAAAATAACTACCAAGCAATCTTGATATCTTCACTCTGATGTTGAAGTGAACTCCCGGTCTCAGTCATCTGATTGTCCACGTTAGATGCTGAGTCATTGGCTAAGTCACAGCTTCTCTTATGTGCAGTGATCACATATGTGTGAATTGCTGTTGGTTATGCATATTTTGCAGTTGAAACTTGAAACAAAATTTATTGACATTTGTATTCATGTTTATAAGGAAATTCTTCATATTCATCGACCAAAATTTATTTATGGGACTATGAACATTAACGCTCGAATAACTTGACAAGCAACAAAATTGAAACATTAACTTCAAGTCTAAAAACGTACGCAACATATTGGCATATAAATTGAAAATACAAACTTAATTCAATGAGGGGAAAACAAGACCCATCATACAAATCCATGCTCGGCCGACTAGAGAGAATAACCCAAATAAATCAATGTTCATAGATAAATTTTTCTAAGTTTGTATTCTCATATAAAATAATACTCAAAGATTTATGATTTCCGTCATCTTTTCGTCACAGTGAACATTGCCGCTCAAACAATCTAGCTGAAAAAGAATCTCATATAAATGGTGTGTCTAGATAATAAATAAATAGACATACACAAAAAAAACATAAATGATTAATGGTGGGTCAAAATACAAATAAATATACACGGAAAAAAAATATACTTGATTCATTTAGGAAAGAGCATTCTTCATATGAAAAATTTCCTCTCCGCCGTAAAGAAAGGAAATGAGCAGTTTTTAGTTTTTTCAAACAAACAAATCCAAAAATAATTAGTATACGATGAACATTGGCGTGCAAGAAATTTAAAGCGGTAAATTAATAAAATTTATTCCGAAAAATCTTATATACGTACACGTAAATAAAATGTTTCTTTAGTTATAGATCATGACAAATTAAACAACTAATAATTAAAAGACCTTTTAACTAAATCACACGAAACTAACAACTACTGATTTTATATTAAAATTAAAATTTTGAAAATGAAAAAGACAAGTCGATACAAAATTTTCAGAAAATGACTGTCACGTAAATACGTTGACTATTTACGAAAAATTTGCAAAGTATTGATTATTTTCAAATATCTTATGTTTATGCGGACTAATATATTTTTTTTTTGTTATTTCTATGTGTTATATTGCGATAAAACTTCTAATATTTTCATGTACTTTTGTAATTCATAAAACTAAAGCGAATATGAGGTTCAGTATCATTGAAACTAGGGTTAATGTAGTATATAGCCCTGTAGGGGTTTAGTATTTTGGTTGTCCAACGTTTAGTAAAACTTTGGTAAATGTCCAGCATTTTAATATAAAATCGATTCCTGGAGAGAGAATTCAAAAAGTTCCTGCAAAATAATCGGCATCTCTCCAAATCCTAGAAACCAAAAATAAAAGAATAAAAAAAAATCCTCCATTTTTGGCGATCGAACAAGTGGTGGACGCCGGGTTGGCACCGGTGGCAGCGGCGTTGACGATGTAGGCGTCGAGGAAGGTGAGTGGCGGCGCACGGCGAGGCAGACAGTGCGCGCGATGGTAGTGCAACACGCCGCGAGGTCAACATCCGCTATTGAATCTCTACTATTCTCTCTTTGACGATTTCGTATTGATCGTACTTTTTGCAGATCGGATCGACTCTCGTCGTCGAGATATCTTGTTTTTCTTCATCTTCTTCTATCGAGTTCAACGGATTTGCCCTAAACTTCTTCTTCTTCGCTGATTTTTTTTAATATATCTTGGCTATTTTTTATTTATTTATTGAAATCTAAGATATTTCAGTGTAAATTAATTATCAATTAACGAACATTATCAGTGTAAATTCAATTTACGTTATAAGCCCAACTCAATTTACGTTGGTACAATTTCATTTCAGTGTAAATTGCATATAGTTTAACGAACATTATCAGTGTAAAATTGAATTTACGTTGTAATTCAATTTACGTTAGATATAATAATACAATTTGAAATAAATTTTTGTAATTTAATATACACTTTTCGAAAATAAATGCCAAACTAAATAACACATAATAAAGATAAATGATATTAATTAATAATTGTTGAGAATAATTGGTCAAAGACAAACCCACGATTTTAGGATCAAATATTTACAGCCCTATTTACAACAGAATAAATTCGAATTAATATAAAATGCAACAATTTGAAAATCAATTCGAAAACTATACTATTTGAAATTTAAAACACAAAATTTGAAATTCAAATCAAAATTTATATTATAAAAATCAATTTACGTTGTAAAACATAAGACAATTTACATTAGTACAATTTCATTTCAGTGTAAAATAGATATAAATTAACGAACATTATCACTGTAAAAATCAATTTACATTGTAAAACACAGTTCAGTTTCCGACTACTGAATAAACCATATACCTGCATAAAAAATGGTTACACACTTCGAAAATAATACAGCTAATAAATAATGAATGTCATAAATTTGTATAAATCTGTAATCAATAAACAGTTATCAAAAAATGGAAATAAATATCACCTTCATTAATAACCGCTTAAATTAAAAATTCAAACAAACAACCAAAATTTTCGGATCTACTAATCAATAAAAACTCGGGTAATATTCGACGAAATTAAAATGGTAATTAAGTAATTAAATAAATGAATAAAAAATCCACGTAGACGAGTTAGACATTTACGAAAGTTTAACGAAACGTTGGCCAAATACAAAATCTGTTTGTAAGCCAGGGCAATTCCCCAATTTTTTGTTGAAACTAATAAGTAATTATAAAATCATTGTATTATGCTTGTCTAAAAATCTCCTCCCCTAATACCACCGTCCTAGACCACTTTTTGTATTACTTATAAACATCATTGCGAACTGATTTTGAGACGGAGTCCATGAAGTCTCAGACACGGAATTTCTAACTTTTTAACTCAAATACCGTCATAAAGTCCCAAACCATTTGAGTTATTAACGTCTTCAAAAAGTGGACTAGAACATGGTATTATTGGATAGAACAGAAAAACTTTCGACAATGTTTCAAGAGTCAAAGGGAAGAGACCAAAACAGACTTCCCACGAGAACAAAGGTGGAGAAACAGCCCAATTCATCTGAACGCGACAACGTCGTCAAAAAAACTGTCAAACTAGCTAAGAGAATCAACGCGTCGCAATCAATCAAGGAGGCAGTGTTTAGAATCAGACACAAACCTCAAAAATCATAAACTACTAGTGAACCTATCGACATCATTATTATCACAACATCAAACCAACTAATAAAGAATGAATAATAAAATCAAAGAAACGCCGTCCCAGCAAAGCTGTGGTGTAGCAAGTGATGCGCAATCCGATCCCTAGCCTGGGAAGCCGCGGAGGAGGAAGACGAAGACTCGACCTCAGAGGCGAGCATTTCGTCGTCGAAAACTTCGAAGGCGTGATCGGGGTCGACGAGATCGCCCCTGATCTCGCAAATGTTGTGAAGCGTACAGCAAGCTCCGAGCAGGAGCGGCAAGTCCTGAAGCTTGACCTCGGTGCGCTTTTGGAGGCAGGACCAGCGCGCCTTGAGCCTGGAGAAGGCGTCCCTGGCGGGTCTGCAGGCGACCTGGATCCGCTCGTTGAAGGCGTGCTGGGCCCACGTGAGGCTCGGCCTCGTGTACGGCACGAGCAGCCAGTCGAGCAGCGGGTACCCGGGCCCGCCCACCACCACCCGCCCTCCCGCGCCGCGCCGGAATATGGCGGAGTTTCGGAGCACGCGGTGGTCCGGCATGGACCCCGGCCACCCGATGCAGACGTCTCGGAAGACCCCCCGCGAGTCGGCCACGCCTTGCAGCGTCACCGAGTACGAAGTTCGCTGGTTGCGCTCCGTGTGTCGCTGGTTGAAGTACGCCGACACGTCCGACTTCGGCGCGATGATCGGGATGTGCGTCGTGTACATCGCTCCCGCCACGTTTTTTATTCCCGACAGAGACTCGAACGCTCCGCTCTCTTCCTCGCCTTCCTCTTCCGGCGCCGGCCAGTGGACGAATTTCGGCATCAGGACGGATTTCACGGCGGAGCAGACTTCGAGGACGAGCTTGTGGCAGGTGGAGATGCCCAGCCCGAACCGCTTCGAGACTAGTCGGAGGGGCTCGCCGGTGGCCACGCGCCAGATGCAGACCGCCACGCGCTGCCGGACCGGGATCGCGTCGCGGAGTGTCGTGTTCTTCTTCGTCACCGCGGCTTCCAGCTCGCTGCAGATGAACTCGAAGGTCGCTCGGCTCATTCGGAAGTCCTTCCGGAACTGCTCTTCCGGGAAGTCTGGGTGGTTCCTCTGGTCCCACCAGTCCTTCGACCTCTCCTTCACCCACAGTCTCCGCTGCGGATGCTGCTGACCTGTCGCCGGAGCTGAGCTACACGTCTCCTGGATGCTCCGTTCCAACTCCGACGAACTCCTCTGCTTCTTCTTCTGTCGCGTCGCGTCTTCCTCTTCGCTCCCCGGTAACAGAAGTGAAGCGAATACTCCGCTACTCTCGAGGTCGTCTTCCCGGCGACGGCGTTTGCTGGAGACCGGGGAGAGGTCGGCCGCGGCGGCGGCGGCGGTGAAGTCAAAGCTGTCGTCTTCGTGGATATCGGGGAACATGTTTGAGTTGTAGAAGTTACAGAGGTCTTCCGCGGTGAGGAACGGAAGAGAGGTAGTTTCCATAAGGAAATGAGGATTGGGGTTTCTATTGTAAATATATATATATACGTATGCAATTAAAACCAGCAAAATTCCAAAAGGGTTGAATGTTTCTTTCGCTTTGGTTATTAATTGAGGGGGTTTTGAATTGCGTTTAAGAATGAATTGGAAGTGGAGAGAAGAAGAGAGTCGTCGTTCTACATATATGCTTCCCATCTCAGAGCGAAGCGTGTGAACGCGTCTGAAAATTGGGCTTTTGACGATAACTTGACTTTATCCTTTTCTTTATTGTCCTATCTATTTCCTTTGTGCTGCGGGATCCTTTACGCGGTTGGGTGGACTTCTAGACTTGATTGTACTTTTGTTGTTTTCTATTACTATTTTATTTTTATTTATTCTTTTGAACACGTGGATTTTGGTTATAATTGCGGCGTTTAGAGAAGGAAGGAAGCAACTAGGAAGAGGACAACCCAAATATATCAAATCAACAAAAAAGGGATACCAGTTGGAGACCAGTTTTCTTTTTTCTAAAAAACTTGGAACTATTCTCGTTTGCTAGGTTTAAATCAGCCAAATTTCATTTAAATTTAAATTAGCTAAATTCTAACAAATTTGTGTTGCAGTCATCTCTGCTTTCAAGCAAAATAAGTAATAACCATAATAATATCAGTTACTTTTGGTCAAAAAGAGAGTCTAAATGGAAAATGGAGTTGAACATGTGTGAAACGATAATATAAGTAAGCTATTATACAACGTTTACCTTTATTAATCACATTTACCTTTATTAATTTCAATCGATAATTTTCAAAAAAATAAAATTACTAATATAAATTTTTGTATACATTTCTAGCATGCTCCTTTCGACAACAGTCAAATAAATTATTACAAATTGCACAAAATAATATAAAATTAAATTTTAAAAAAAATTTGGCTACAAAATATTTATGTGAGATTGAAACCCAGGTGCTCAAATTATTCAGTAATTATTACGAGCAGACCCGTAGTTGAGTTGTGAAGTAATTTTATGAAAGGGAATTTTTATATTATTAGCTAACAGTAGTACATTACACGTTAAAAACACACACACAAGCGCATTAGTCTTTTGATATATATGGGGTACTTCTCGTACAGTTTGTCATGTAAGGAGAGAAACATGTGATAGACCCAGAATTTCATCTAAAGTGAGAAAGATTCCATTTGCCTTGATGAAGAAGGCTTGTTATTTATCTTACGTTTTACTCGGCACAACGAGAACTGTTAGTTTAGGAGGCGAGAGAAGACAATTAGGCTTGGAGCCTCGGAAAGCATGTTGGCCGATGAGCACTATACATTGTTATATAGCTTTCCGACAAATCTTTTTAAAATATCACTCTCGAATACTAATATAAAAATCCGGTGCATTTGAAAACAGAGTTCAAAATCTCATTCTTATGAGCTATTACAACCCAAACACCCCCAATCAAAGAAACTTATAATTTGTTGTTTTCATTCTACTGATACACAAAACATCAAACATCGTTTATGTATAACTGAATTGCATAAGACTGACCATAACTAGCTTACAGTAAAAAGACATCATTTCTTCACAAGGTGTATTCTATAGACATGGTTGCTTCATACACAAACTATACATATTTCACATTCTAACTGACCCATATTTCCACAGAGATATCTATCTTCCTATTTGTATCGGCTTATCGTTCCAACAGAAGATTGTTTTGTTCACCAATATTATATGTGCCCTTTAGTCAAAAGAAAAGAATACTATACAGAATTTCAACATTTTTTTTGTGTTAAACAGTTTAGGCACCTGGGCATGTTGAACGTGAACGCCAATCTATAATGGCAGAACGCAATGTATGGTTCGGGGTCAACACAGAACGATGGAGTTCAACCTTCGTCACAGGCGAGACATTGTGTTTATCAAGCCACGCCTTGATCGCTCGGTATTCGTAAGTAAAACCATCCGAGGCGATATATGGATCCTCCATAATTTCCTGTATCCACAACATATACCAATGATTTTAAACAAATAAGGACTATATTCATGGAGTAACTAGAATAGCCTAGTTGCTAATATCACACCACCACCAAGTTTCAAATCATGGGTTAAATTCTAGTTGCTAAAAAAAGGACTATTCGTGCAATATTTTAATGAAAAAATTGGTGCTAATCTGACCTGTAGGATCGGGCAGTAGTAGTGGTTTGGTGCAATGTTTCTGTCTCTTTCTAACCTCGTTCTTGCATTAGCCATATCAGCAAGTCGTCCGAGAACGGGAAGAACTTCAGCCTCGAGGTCGGGTCTGTCCCTGCATCGGAGTTTTAAACACTTGAGAGCGATTCGAGCCAGTTCATCCGTTTCATTTTGAGGCCAATCGGTGATCGATTTATCAAGAACAGCTTCTAATGAACCCTTTGCAACGGCCTTCTCAACAGTCAATAGTAGTCCTCTTGGATGACGGGCTGTCAACATCTGCAGGATTATGACTCCAAAAGCGTACAAGTCCGATTTGGGACGGATCGTTCCGGTCCTTTGATACTCCGGGTCCATGTAGAAGAGAGTACCCGCGATGATCGAGTCTCGATACTCCGTGACATTGTCGGGAGCCACGTTCGTAATGAGTTTCGCTAGACCCACATCCCCGATTTTGCTTACGAAGTTCCTGTCTAACAGCACGTTGCCCGGTTTCAGATCCCGGTGAACCATGGCCTCGGGCTTCGAGTTGTGCAAGAACGCGAGGCCGCAAGCGATTTCAAATATTATTTGGAACCTTGTGAACCAAGGAAGCGGAGATCTTCCTTTGCGGCAGAAAATGTAGTCCTCCAAGCTTCCGTTTTCCATGTATTCGTAGACAATGCAACCACTTTCCGGACAAGCTCCGAGCAGCAGAACAATGTTGGGATGGTGTAGCTGGCTTAGAACTTCCACCTGAAGATTTTACCGTTCATATACAATTCTGTATGTTATTAAAAAAGAATAAGAAAAAACCACAAAACAGGCTATGAAGGCTATACCTCTTTCAAGAATTCCTGTCTTTTTTCGGTAGCACTGCTCTGGAGAACTTTCACGGCTACTTGGGTGTGGTCGAGATTGCATCGATAGACTTTCCCGTACCCTCCTTCGCCGATCACATTTTCAGGAGAGTAAGAACTCGTTGCTATCTCTATTTCTTGCCTGGTAAACCTTCGGTACCTCTTATCGCCAGTGAAGAGAGCGTCGACCAGTTTCCTCTTCTCCAGCGACTCTTCAAGGGCATTCTCTTCTGCGATTTGCCTTCCGTGACTCTCCTCCAATAGCAACTTCCTTGCCCGCTCAGCCTCCCTCGCGGCTTCCAAATGCTTTTCTTTCTCTTCTGCAGCAATTTTTTTCAAGGCTTCTCCTCTTTCAAGGGCCGCGTTCAATCTTCTTGTTTCTTCAAGGCACACCGAAGAAACTATCTGGACCTGCATATTGAAACCTGTTAGGAACCATTGAGTAACAAATCACAGCAAGAATAAATTGGAATAATCTACTATTTCAATTGCAAACTGAAGTTCGAGACTTTCGTGTCTGGCCACAGAAAAAGATAAGTTATTCAAAAGCAACTAAAAAACGTTTCATATAAGAATACACTGTCTGAAGAAAGGTAAATTCGCGGACTAGGGTGTCCATCAAAATCATCCTAAGAAATAAAAGTCTTTCTCAGCTAAGTTCTCTGTACCCTGTCAAAATATTTGCTTTTGATTTTGAAAAGAATGCAAAATATCGAGCCACATAGACAAGAGATTTATGGGGGTCGTAAAAATACCAGATATTTGCTTTCTCACCTTGGTTTGAGCATGGACCAGCTCTTCACACGTATTCTTGTACATCGCCAATGTACTTTGCAATTCTTCCCGCAACTTTTCAACCTCGGCTTCTTCATCTGACTGGATAGATTTCTATACACTAGAGATTAGTTTTACCCCCAAATTTTCTAGAATATTGCAAAATGCCGGGCGAGAAAAGAACTTTCATTTGCTCAAAGAAACCGTAGAATCGAGTTGTATTGAAAAGCAAAGAGTTCCGAAGCAAATTACCAAGTCTTGGCGATTCGCATATCCTCTAGGATTTGTCCGATGGGTCGTTTGTGGAAACATTGCAGAGTTTTTGTAATCAAGAACTGATATCGTAGACATTCTAAGACTTTCATTACTTTGAGAATCATCTGAGAGGGAACGGAGATCGGATATCGGGCTATCAGTTTCATCAAGTCCTTCTCTGCTGTACGTGTAACTCTGCCTCGCAGCACTAGATTCTTTTTAAAGAAAGAATAAAGAACACAAAAGTAATCAACAAATAAAAGTATATGAAGAAGAAAAAGAAGCGAGGCCTTTAGACATACCACCAAAAGTTACTGGATTCGCCGCTCTTTTGATTACGTTGTTCTTGGATACAACATAAATGTCACATGGATTATTCGTGCATCTTAGAACACTTGCCGGTACTTCGAGTCCCCTTAATTTCCTAAGCAAATTGTTGGATTCAGAATTAGCATTTTTTTCAGGCAAAAATATCATAAGCTGAATAAAAAATAATTTAAAAGAAAAAAAAACTAATCCTGATTAGAAAGTGAAAATCAAGTACATCGTACCTCATTAAGAAATTTGAAGAACAGGATCCCATTACTAAACAACTGATCTCTGATTCGGACATATATCGAAGAAGAGCAGCCGCCGGATCGTTATCTTCCAAAATCAAAGATTCTACCTGGAATAAAAAAAGAAAAAAATTTGCAATTGATTCTTACTTCAGAGCTAAACACTGATAAACCTACACTAAAAAGGTCAGACCTCCATTGTTTTGCATAGCTTTTTGTACGGAACAAAGACCTCTTCAAGCTTCTCTTTCAAGTCCTGAACATACATTTCCACTATGCTTGCTTCGAGTTCATCAATAGGAACGGAATTTCCAGCTGAGTAAAGTATAATTCAAACACAAATCACCAAACATTGTGGATCATGTAATTCATAACATCTCTAGCACACCACATAAGGGAAACAAAAGATAATATCATCTTGGTATTCGTTTTCAAATTCTGGTTTAATCTATTTGGCAAAATATAGGAAGTCCGAAAAATAAAACTAAAACGAAAATTGATATATTATCTGTCACGAAACACGAAATCAAATTCGTAATTTATAGAATTATTGGGGCGATCCTCGACAAGATATAAAGAGAAAGAATAAGTGGTTTTACTAGGAGTTGGGATCGAGGTGATGATAGGGATGACGTGGACCAAGAAGAAGCGAATGGCTGTGGGCATCAGATTCTCCACCGCCCACTTCACGGCGCGTCTGCTTCCGCTTCCTCCGCCTTCTCCGCCGTTAACGGCAACCGCCACTGACGTCATCTTCCCGGAACGTTTAGCTAGCCCAGCGTGCTCTTGTACTTTTTATTTAACAATGCAATGTTTTTTTTGTTTTATTAAATTCAGAGCCCTGCAGGGGACGTACCATGTGTTGACTTTAAAGGTAGGAATGACCATTGACATTAAAGGCATGTTTGAACTTTGAACTTTGAAATTAGTTTTTTTTTTTTGAAGTTGAATGTGTACATCTTGGCAACCTAAGAAGTTTCAGTGATGTAAGAGTTGTTAGTAAATAAAAATAGATTTTCTTTACTAATTTAATTATTATATTATATTGTTGTATTTGTTTAATTAAATCAATTTAATTTTATTGAACTAATTTGTTAAACTAAATACATAAGACTAACTTCATAAATTATTAACACGTGGGAAAGTGTTGATTCCTGTCATATATATATATATATATATATATATATAAATTCAAAATATAATGATTATTAGTAATAAAAATTACCATCAGAATAAAGTTAAACTATTGAAGACTTCTAACTTACTATTGATGTGTAATTTATACTTACCATTAAAACTGTTAAGCTGAATTGCCTCTAATAATTGTGTAACATATAATAGATACAAAAAAAAGTAAACTTGACTAAAATATAAGGCTTTCTTAAAAATATCAATCACATAACATTTAAACTGCTCAATATATGAGATTTATTTATTTTTATGAAAATATTTGAGATTTGTTTCTATGAAAATATTAATTTATGCTATACATATAAATTAAAATATTATTGATAATAAGTGAATTTTTTTTATAAGTATGTGCATAAATTTAAGCTAAAAAATAAGAATTTCGAAAAATATATGCGGAGTAATATTTTGTTTGTATAAGTTTCATTACGAAATATATATATCAATAAAACAAAAAAACTTTTAATAAAATTCAACCGCAATGTATTGCAATAAATATTAAATTATATAAAATAACTCAATCGACCGAATATATCGCAACTTATTAAAATATTTTTTTACATTTTTTTGTTTTTCAATACATATATTTCATAATAAAATTTTATCACATAAAAAATAAAATAATAATTCTCGCATCCATTTTTCAAAATTACCCAAAAAAAATATTATAACTTATCACTAAAAAATAGTTTCGTTAGTATTAAAATGTGGAAAATTTAAAATTGATTGACCTGGCTGATAAAGCACAAAGGACTGAAGTACAATTAGGAAGAAGTTCAGTATCGGTTTCAATTAAGCGAATCCTAAAACCCTATCGAGGCTATTAAACCCACCACCAGAAGAACTGAGAGAGAGAGAGAGAGAGAGAGAGAGAGAACCGAATCAAGTCATTCTATAGTCTCTTTCCGTCTACACGCACAA
Source organism: Urtica urens (assembly GCA_958296335.1). Taxonomy (NCBI): domain Eukaryota; kingdom Viridiplantae; phylum Streptophyta; class Magnoliopsida; order Rosales; family Urticaceae; genus Urtica; species Urtica urens. Next base: position 22,686,336 of record OY282522.1, on the reverse strand, counting down.
AGAAGACATGGTGTGGTTTCAGTGCGAGGACTGTGGAGACAACTTGAAGAAACCTAAATTAGCCCACCACTTCAACGTTTGCTCTGCTTTCAAGGTTTGCTTCTTTCTTTTCAGACCTCGATACGCCTCTATTTCCTTCCTCATTGTTGACATTTTATTCCTGGAATTTTTTGTTGCTAATCCTTAATTCCTTCAGTTTTTCTTTTTTAGGGATTCCGATTTTATATTGTGACATTCGTTCCAAAAATGAACTTTTGCAGCTTTCGTGCATTGATTGCGGAGAGATGTTCGGCCAGCAAAGCGTTCAGGGTCACACCCAGTGCATTACTGAGACGGTACACTTTAATGACTCGTCCTCAGTTTCTCACATTATCAGTTTAATAATTATGTTTTGGATCATGTAGCGCGGTTTCATGTTCCTTATCGGTGGCGTGCTTTTTGTAATTGTTTGTTGTTCATCAATCTATATGCTTTCCGTTCTTATCTGCTTTCTCATCAGGAAAAATATGGTCCGAAAGGCCAAGCAAAGCCCTCGAATGGCTCGATTGCCAAGAAAAGCCAGGATTCCAAGCAACAACCAGATTTTGATGTAAACGTTGGCTTGTCAAACTGGCCTCCCTGGTTTTGTAGGTGGGTTCGGCTGTTCTCAATTTATTTGATTTTATTTTTTTTGTGCTATGAATTATATAGAGAGGCAAGAGAGAAATAGCTTTGCTTGCAGTGATTCTTTGGGTCGTCTATAATTGTTTTTTGTCGTTGTTACAGTCTTTGCAATACGAATGCTACAAGTAAGCAGACTCTTCTTCTTCACGCCGAAGGGAAGAAGCACAAAGGCAAAGCCCGAGCCATCCATAGGCAAAAACAGGCAGAAGAGTCTGGACAAGATACAAAGCTTCCTTCCGAAATTCCTTCAAAAGTGGACGAGATTCAGAAAGTGTTGGATGTTGCTGAAATTGAGTCCAAAACTAATGCCTCCGATAAAGCTAATAATGGAAAACTGGATTCCGAGAAAAAGAGAAAGTTGAATGAATCTGATGATGATAGTTCGAGGAAGAAGTCAAAGGAAGGACTCGGCAACGACGAAGTGGTTCAGGGCGTAACCAAGGAGACGATACATTGGAAAAAGTTGATTACCTCGGCCTTGAAATCGGTTTGTCTTTTTCATCTGTGTTAACTTTTTTTCTTATCGTGATATATAACGAAACGTTGAGTTTGCACGAGCGAGAAAAATGAAGCCTTATTTATATCATCAATTGGCGTGAAAATATACTGCTACGGATTTTCCGTACTCTGGGTTATATGAACTGGGAAACGCAATTATTGCATCGTTCTTTTCTTGACATTGGCAATTATATATTATACATCATTATTTTTTTTATCTTTATCTCATTGGTGAATACTAGAGTCCTGACGGTGTTCTGAAAATGAAGAAGTTGGGAAAGCAAGTAATCAAGGTTCTTCGGGAATCTGGCATAACAGACGACAAAGATCAACTCATAAGTACCCTTGAGAGCAAGGTTTGGGCATTCTATGGTTTCAGAGTTTTCCTGCTTTTGAATACCAGATTCATTTTTATAATGATAAGGGAATACAGCCAATATTTATTTTTTGGTCTATATATTGCAGGTCAAATCAAGCTCGAGATTCAACGTTGAGAACAAGTATGTTAGCTTAGTGGCAAAAAATTAACTATAAAAGAGTTGCTAGTGTGGAATTTTAGCATTCTTCCGAGGACATTTTTCTAGCAACACTTTCTAGGTTAAGCCTGTTTGAAGCTCTATAATGATCGGATTCAGAACCGAGTTGATATTTCTTCTTTTCTCGTTCGTCGAAAGAGCTCGGATTTGGAGATCAACTGGAGCCTCCATCATCAGGCTCGTTCCACAAAATTTTGATCGTCTCTGCTGCTTTTTAATCCATTTTCAATTTAAGAACATTTCAGACGTGACTATATTGTTATAACAAAATGAGTTATGAATGCACTGTTGTGGGATTTTGAAAAAGCTGAATTTGGATTATTGAATGACACAGGAAGTCGTGAGCTTTTGTCAATAAGTTAATTGGGAACAATCTCAGATGATTGTTCTTGTATTTTATGAACTTGTTCACAGTTTTCAGTGCACGCATGTTTTATGAAATTGTTCACAATTCTAAACTGTTGGTACTGAGTAAGGCGGCGATTCGGTGAAAGTGTAAATGTTGCGGGCATCTGAAAGGCTTAACCCTTTCGATAACTTTTGTCGAGATGTAAGAAGAGATGGAACATCTTGTAACGAGTTATTTTAGACATTGCTATTAATAAGAGTTCTAATGAGAAATATCAAACGTGATCTGTAATCTATCAACTTATCTTTCAAAACCATTAAAATTATAACAATGTGTTTTGTAATTTATTAGATTAATATTCAAAACTTTCATAATGGGGAATGTATTATATATTTTATATATATAGAGAGAGACCAAAATTTCTTCATTTTGATGGTGGATTAACGAAAGACGCAATTTCGTGCAATTTCAACTAGATTGGAGAAATTAGCAAGTACCGGATTGATGAATAAAACTTCTCGATGATAGAAAGCATCAAGAAAGTAACCTTGAAAGCTTTAATCACAATTAATGACACAATTTCATCATTGTACGTCAAAATGACAAAAGAAAAGAAGGCGTCTCTTATACATTACGTATATAGATAATTTATTTCATGTCAATTAACAATAACAATAATCCATAAATAAAAAGACAAAAAGAGAGAGAGAAGAAACGAGATTGAATTTTTTTTTTTTTTTTTTGTAAAAGAGTCTTCGTTGCTATATACACACATCCGAAGACCTGGAATCTCTCTTTACTTTACACGTTCTTTCCCTGTGATATATAATTCCCTTTTCCATGAAACCTGTCTCAATTATCTCCTCCAGACGCTTTCTTTCTCATTCATAACGCATTTGGGAGAAAAATCAAATGAAATGATGTGCAATAGTGAAAGCTAGAAGAGCCTAATCAACACGATGACGAGCAATACAATAGAACAAGCCAGAGCCTGCGAGAGAGAATATCACAACCATGTCAATCACAATTGCTGAAACATATCTAAGATGAAATCAAAGCTAAAAAGTAATAGAAGTAATAATAATAATAATAATAAAAAATGGAGAATTAATAATTACCGCGACCGCCGAGGCTGCTAGTCCTGCTCGCTCACGGGGGTCCTTGCGATAGTGGTTTCCAAGATAGAGGAACGTCCCGTAGAACCACATCAATGGAAACACAAAGCCTAGTAGAAAACTATAACAGAAACAATAAGCACAAGGACATGGAAACATAGATATATGTAGAGATAGATAGCTGAATGATCGTAAGGTATGTGAAACTCACGAAAACCATCCAACTCCGCAGCCAAAGCAAGGCAGGGGTTTATCGTAAATTCCCGTCTGTGGGTCCTCCACGTCTCGGATGAGAGCATACTTCCCCTTGACATCAGTCCCTTGCCCTGTGATCATCATCACAACGATAAATCACATTAACAAACATCAATGTCCATTTATTTTTTCAGGAAAAAAAAAGGGGTCTTGATTGCAATTACGAGACTTTAATCCAAATTTAACAGTGAAATCACCATAACGTTTGCGAAGATCACAGTAGAGTGTTCACCTTTACTCCTGAATAAAGTCTTCACCTTATCAGGTACAGATGTGGCAAGCTCAACCCCATTTCTCAACCCATCAGAGTCTCCGATGTTCAGATCTGCTTCACTAAACCAATTTGGATGAGAGATTGGAAATAAATTGACCAAACATCATCGCAGTTTGTACAATCCAGGACTCAAACCAAAATCCCACATCTATGACTAATGATATATCTATAGTTGAGTAGTTCTTGTGTTTAAGGAAGGACAGTCTTACTTTGGTCCATCTTCTATGGCACTGATGTTTTCCCTTTTGCCTTGGTGTATATGTATATATACCTATTTCAAAAGACATTAAGACTCAATTAGTATTAGTTAATACCAACTCTGTTTCGGGACACAATTCTATACCATCTCTTTGTAAGTCACTTGGGATCAAAACATGGGTTACGGAAATTCAAGAGCACTAACTAGAATACTCTGAAATCATAATTGAACATCTTAGTGGTGGCCAGGGAACAAAATTCATATTGCAGACTTAACCCCTTACTATGTAAGCCCTGAACATTCAGGGAAAAGAAGAAACAGATCTTTGCTATAGAAAGAAACCTTTTCTTTAGGTTCTGGAGTCCGAATCAGAAAAACCGCATCGCATATATATGGTGAAAAGACACAAACCTAGACGACCCTAGATATTAAAGATTACTGAAAGAAAACGAGCGAACAATCAACATAAAACGATCATAAAAATTATAAACAACCATGCTTGTGTTAATACTAAATTCACATCTGGTTTGATAAACAGCGGTAAAAATGAATAACCTAAACAATATTTATACACCAGCAATAAGAACATGGAAGAAGAAGAATCACCTGCCTTGGATTTGGCAAATTGGAAGGCTAAAGAACAATTCTGTCGATATATATATTCTTTTAATTTTAATTAAATTTGTTGGTATAAGGATTAGAAACGGATGCGGAGACAACTGAAGGAAGTGTGTTTAGTTATTTAGAGAAGTATTTTACATGGCAAGCAAAGCTCAGCTTCAACCATTAAAAAACTTGAAAGCTCGAGAAAATTGACCTTTATTCACTTTCTCGTCTTAAATATGGACAAACTTTTTGTTCTTTTTGAAAGGGAAATATGGACAAGAACCAAATAGGCCTATAATTATGGTAATTATATTTCATTTAATTTTATTGCATTTTTTTTTGTTTTGAAAGCTTTAGTTGCTTTATTTTTACAAAAAAATTGCTATAATAATATTTAATTTTCGAAAGATAAACCTTTTGTCTTTAATTAATTAAAATCAAATATGTAACTCAATTTAATTCGTCCTATTAAATTAAAAGCCTGTAGAAGATGTGTACTATTAAGTAAAAAAGAGAAAGAGAAAATAAAAAATCATTATATTAGTTTTTGAAAGATAAGCCTTATTGTCTTTTGTTTTACTTTTCTTATTTAGAATTCAGGATGTAGCCGAATTCAAATTTATTCAATTAAATTTAAGTCATACTCTTCCAGAAAAAAAGATGTGATGGTAGGCCAGTCTGAATTGGCTGTCAAAATCGAAATGACGATTACATCCTCACTCAGACTCTATCATTCGAGTAGTTATTGGGATATCGTTGGAAATTTAATATGCTCATTGTTTTGTTCTTTCTTGCATTGCATTTCCTCTTCCGCCGACTAAACCGACTGATTGCGGCAATTGCAAACATTCTAAGTTACTACAGTGCAGACTAAACATCTGGACTAAAATTTAGAAAAAAACAATTAATATTTTAACATACGTTTATAACATTTTGAAGAAAAGGGATAATTTAAGGTTTAAGTTTAAGGCGAGTTTAATTTGAATTGATTCGAATTTTAATTAATGTTGATCTTATTATGAAAAATAAGCTTATAATCACATTTTTGGCCCTGGTATATCAGTTCCTGGTATATAATTGCAATTATGTGTCTGTTTGGATCATAATAATCATTAATGAAAAGTTTATATATATATATTAAAAAAAATTGCATGAAGAAGACAACATTGGTGCGTCTGCAAATATGTAAAAGTAGTCACTTTTCATAGATGATACCAAATATTTTCGTCCATAAAGTTAAATTTATGTTAACAAATAATTTTGGTTTTTAGTACTCAGCTCTCATTAGCGAATATATGATATTTAAATTATTAGTCAGTCATTTGTGCTTTTTTTTACTTATTGAATTGCTATTTTGGTAATCGAAACTACTATTTATAGCATTTTAATTCCAAAGGAGCAAGCTCATGTACATCGTAGTTATAAATACAAAAAATTGGCCAAATAATTAACGTTTGGTGTATTTATTTTAAAATGGTCAATGTTTTAGTTAATTTTGGTTAATGATTTTATTGTTTACGTGGCATGCACAATTAACAGGATAACTTTATAATTCTGTCTTTTTTGATTTTGCAAACTTTGAAAATTTTGAGTAAATTCGTTTTAAAATTAACATTAAAATTTAATAGGATCATTTAAACATTGACCATTTTAAAATATCATGTTTAAAAATTCATACTACTAAATGACAGTTATAAATAACTAAATTATTATAAGTAAAGCTATTTTAGCCAGCTCTGGTCTCTCTTTGCAAGAGACATATGAACACTTCTTTTCTGTTGTATTCGTCGCTCCACCTTTGACTTTGGCGATATTTATCTAAAACTAAGACGACTTTTATTATTTGATTTGATATACTTAAATTCCATTCTCGTGAAGCGAATAAACTTTGATTTTTTTTAAAATTAATTATTGGTTTAACGCAACTTAGATACCATTTGTAATGATAGACTCTCTAAGTTTACCCAACATGTTTTTAGCGACTTAAGCTAGTTGATCTAAGCAATCTAGAACTAATGAAAATAGTCAATAACATATTGAATAACTAAAAATTGGATAAGTAGTAAAATTTGGATTTAGCTAATGTTTTATTAATTCGTTGTAAATACACAACGTGGTTACATGACAAACTTATTTTGATTTTTTTTAGAGAAATAGCCTAAATTATCACATTTTTTTACTTTCTCATAATCCACCAAAACTCATTTTATTTCCAAAATACAAGTGTTTTTCACTTAAAAATACCAAATACCTTTTAAAAAAATAAAACTAACACAAATGCCTTACATTAAATTATCGGCCAAAAAAATATAAAAAAAATATTAAAAACTAGAAAAAATTAAAATTTGTAGGAATGGAATGGTTGTTACCTTTTTTAGTTTAATTTTTTAAAAAATAAATAAATAATAATCGGTTAATATACATATGGACTAAAATGTAAAAAAATTGTTTTACGGTATTTTGGTCTTTTGTACTGGTATTTTGGGAAAAAATCAATTTTAGTGAATTTTGAAAAAAATAAGTAAAAATGATAGTATTTTGGACAATTTCTCTTCTTTTTTTTTTTATCGATTTACTCTATTTTTTAAATGAGCTAGAAAAAACTAGTCTCACATTTTACCAAGTGTCTCCTACATTTTATACCATTACATAACTAGTAATTACATCAACCATTAAAATAATCAAGAAAAAATGAAAAACAATCCTAATTATCTCGTTTTGACTATTGAGGACTAATAGATCTATCGTGAACGAAGTATTCAAACAATCTGTTTCCAGGTTTTTTTTTCTGCTCAAATCCAGTATAAGTTTCAGAGAACCATATGAGTCCATTCTATTTAAACCAATAATACACTTTTAAGCTTAAAAATTAGGGTGTTTTAGGTATATACACATATTTATGTTTACCAATTTCAATATAGTTAATGTTACGTTAACTTTGTGTAAATACCCAGCAAGTTGTTTACGAAAAAATTTGGATTATTTTGACCATTTTATTTGAATAAATTAAATAAATTATTTACACAAAATAGTATTAATATTTTCCTAAACAATTTACAGTGGGTATTTACACAAAATTAACGTAATGTTGAGTATATTAAAATTGGTAAACATAAATATGAGTATAAAGCTAATTTTTTGTAAAATTATGTTAGGTATATGATCTTCTGATGACTTTTATATCAATTTCTAACTTAGTTTAAGATAATTTTTCTTTAAATGCCTTTATATCAGCCTAACATATAAAAATTAAATAAAAAAAGTATAAAACATAAATTGAGTATAAAAAATTAGATTCAAAACATTGCCAATGTACAAACCGTGATTTAATTCCTAAACACGCTACCTCAAAACAAAACAAAAATTCCTAAGTGGACAACGTTATTAAAATCAAACGGAAGAAGGATGCAAAAATGTAATTTTTTTTACCGGACCTATGGTTTTCTACAGATACTTTTGGTAAATAAATTTTCTAAAAAATTGTTACTACCACTACCAAGTCTATATAGTAACTGTACACTTGGAATTTGGAACGGTTTTTTCTATTTTTCGGTAGTAAATTTTTATATCTTCTGCTAAATCTATTTCCAAATCAAACTTTCTATTTTCAGTTAAATATTACATGAGATATTAATAGAAGAAAAAAAAACATAAAAGAAAGTGCTGTCCTTTGTATCGGAATATATTAGTTTTGTTTTAAACAGAAAAAAAAAATTGTTATTTCATGACTTTTGACTATGGAAACTTTTCAACATGGTTTCGCTGCACACACTCTATTGTCGTTAATCAGTTGTTAATAAGTTTCCTCTCTCTCTCTCTCTCCAAATAGCCTCGACACGACAGGCATCAAGCTCTGAAGAAGCAAATCCAGCCAATCAACGAGAGAGATCATGTTGAAGGGAGGTCTAGGACCCAGCCTCAAGCTCTCTGTCCCTCGGGACGAGGTTTCGTTCGCCAAATTCCTGTAAATCTCTCTCTCTCTCTCGCTACCTAATTATGTGTGTATATCCGTGTGTATCTGTGTATCGAATTGTTGCTAAATTGAGTGGTTTCGTCTTTAATCCGAGGCAGGACGGAGAGCGGGACGTTCATGGACGGAGATCTGCTTGTCAATAGAGATGGAGTTCGTGTTGTTTCTCAGAGTGAAGTCGAAGTGGTAATATATGTTTGAGAATTCTTTTAGGATATCGAATTATATACCTTTAGTATTGTTGACTATGGAATTTGTTATGCAATTTTTTTCCTATTAGAGAAAGAAACAGAGTGAGAGCTTTACCTTTTCAGTGGCGGAGATTTCCGTTTTAATTGTGTTATAGCTCTTCATTTCTCTTGCTCCAGCAGTGAAATTTTATACGGAGTTCTTCGTCTTTTTGGAAAAAATTAATGTCTAGTTTTGAAATCTTGTTTAGCCGCCGCCGATTCTACCAACTGACAATCAGCTGTGTTTGGCGGACGTAGACACCATTAAGGTCATTGGGAAAGGGAATGGTGGGACTGTTCAATTGGTGACACACAAATGGACTGGCCAGTTTTTTGCTCTCAAGGTATCGGCATTCGTATATATTATTTGTGTTGTTTGTATTGAAGAAAAACTTGAAGCCTTGGAAGTTTTAGGAATGTATTTGACTAAAATTGGATATAAAATGAGATTGCAAGCGAATTTGCACTTGTGAGAGTGACATGTGCGTCCCTTTTCTCATACTCCCCTGTTTCCTTTCCCTAAAAACTTTCCCTAACTTCCACATAGAATAGAAAAAAGGTAATTCTCATACTCTTTTTTATAAAATTTTCGTTTATAGTCATAACATCCGAGTTCCAAACATAATTTTACTCATTAAGTTTCTTAAATGGTTAGTATTCTAGTAATGCATACATGTAATTTCTTCCGTAAACTAGTATCATTATGCTATATGTAAAGTGTTCCTCAGAACCAGATGTGCATTAACATTTTAATAATAGTTTGATGATGTTAAAATTAGGTCTACGAGATCTAGCTGTAGTTTCTTTAGTTAAGTTTTATTTATCCCCTGTTGATGGCAAGCTTAGGCCAAAAGCAATCTGATAAGCCACCAATTTGTTCAGATACAAGCCCCCGTTCGAAGGGTATGACATAGGAAGGAGTATTAGAGTCCATTTTTCTAGGTGGAAGTAGGTCTATTTTGGGTATTTTTTATGCTATACTGTTATAGTTAAGGGAGCAAGGAAAGAATGAGGTCATTCATTTAACTCAGTTATTTTGTACGCTTACCAGAGAGCACCGGTCCTCTCAAAAGGCCAGGTGACTCATTGTATTTCCTGTTCATTAATACAAAATTATGATCTCGCCTCGAGTATCTTTAATTTGATTTACACTCGTAGCTTCGTCGATTCTCTCCGACGATAGGAAGGATTGGTGATGGAAAAATATAAATGCAGAAGAAGCATTGTTGCATATCCGAACGGACCATCAACAATTCCTTAAATTATTATATCTATTTATTTTATAATTTATTGCCCTGAATGTACATGGTTGGTTCTGTCCCTATCTTCATTGGCTGGTAGTATATGAAATTCGAAGGCTTTAGACCATTGGTTGATGTTTAATCTCTTCATATTTTTTATTTTTTTTATTTGAGTGTCTACTTATTCACTAATTTATTTATTTTAACGAAATTCACTATAGCCTTCATCTCGTATTTCTAATTCTCCAGGTAATTCAGATGAACATTGAAGAGTCTTACCGAAAGCAGATTGCGCAGGAGTTGAAAATTAACCAATCGTCAGATTGCCCTTTTATCGTAGTTTGTTACCAGTCCTTCTATGAAAATGGAGCCGTTTCAATCATCTTAGAGTATATGGATGGTGGATCTCTCGCAGATTTCCTGAAAAATGTTAGATCAATTCCAGAGCCTCATCTTGCTGCAATTTGCAAGCAGGTGGGAATATAAATATAATCATGTGAAGTAAAAACTTAGTAACTTACAAAAATAAGTTGTAATATGACTACTTTCTTTAACCCAATGATGTAGGTGCTCAAGGGTTTAATGTATCTTCATCATGAAAAGCACATAATCCACAGAGATTTAAAACCATCAAATTTGCTGATAAACCATAGAGGAGAAGTCAAGATCACAGACTTTGGTGTGAGCGCAATAATGGAGAGCACATCCGGTCAAGCAAATACATTCCTTGGCACATACAATTATATGTCTGTAAGTAATCTTGTTCAGTTTGTTCATGCCCATACCACCCTTTCTCACTGCTTCTGTATATAACAAATAAGTGGTAAATGTTTTCATCTTGATTCTTATGCAACCTTGTCGTCAATCGATTGGCAGCCAGAAAGGATTAAGGGAGAGGCGTATGATTACAGGAGTGACATTTGGAGTTTAGGACTGGTGTTACTCGAGTGTGCAACAGGGAAATTTCCATATACGCCTCCTGAGGACAATAAAGGATGGGTTAACTTTTTTGAGCTCATGGCTGCCATTGTAGATGAACCACCACCTTGCGCCTCTTCAGACCAATTCTCGTCCGAGTTTTGTTCATTCATCTCTGCCTGGTAAATAATATCTCTAACCTTAGTATGTGATTGGACAAAACACTCTTTAGCTTATTCTGAAGCGTAGAAACCAGCTTCCTTAAATGCTTTTGAATCATAAATTTTCTGTTCTTAGCTTGACCTTCATTTCGACTGAAATTTTGACTTCTAATTATTTTTTAAAGAAACAAATGACTTATAAATTTTGACTTCTAACCACAATTCACTATATAACCGTTCCTTGAATGATACTAAATATCACACGAATTTTCCATAGACACTGCTCCCTATTGTGAATCCTTACAGTTCATTATCCGTACAGTATTATGGTTTTTTATTCTTTTCTTACCTGCTTAGTAGTAGACCTCTTTTGAGAATGTTGTAATCTGGTATTTATTGTTATGTTCCTGAGCGGCTCATATATTTTACAATATGGATTTACATTACTAACATTTCTGCCCTGGGCGTCCTTCTTTGACTTCAGTCTACAAAAGAAATCCAAGGATAGACTGTCTGCGCATCAACTTCTGGTAAGTAGACATGTTTATTCCTCTCTTTTTTTCTCATCCTCAACTTAATAAGGTAATGAGTTCTCTGTGCTTACACATATCTGATATTCATTTTCTCAATATATAACCAGAACCATCCTTTTATCACCCTGTACGACGACTTGCATGTTGACCTCGAATCATACTTCAAGAATGTGGGATCTCCACTTGCAACCATGCATCTCCCGTGTAAGTTCCATGGCCAAGTCTCAATTTGGATTTAATGCTGAATTTGAAAATTCTTTATGCTTTTTCTCATTGGAATGAGGTTCTTATCCATAAATTTAATAGTCCTTTTGTGTTGGGTCCTCATTACTTAAGGTGGAGCTGCCTCTTTAAATGCCAGTCGCAATAAACTAAGATTTAGTTGCACTTGTCTGTAAAATTGAGCAAGGTTCTTATATTTTTAATTATTTCTGAACATGGGGGTATTTCGTCAAGTTAAGTAGTTAGATTTGCAAAACCAGAGATTTCAAACAGAAGAACTGAAGTATTTGTCGATTTTTAGAATGCATAAGGCTTGAAATCGCGAGTTTCTTGAGTTGCAAGAAACTTGTTACTGGTCAGCATATGAACCACATTTTACTTGTGCAATATTTTTTGGCCAAAACTCATTGCAATGGTACGAACTGTAAATACGCTTATGGTGTCTGCCAATATTTATGTTTCACAAAAGTATCTGATTTTCTGATGTCTGAAGAAATTCATGTGAACATTATAATTATTCTTTAGACTCACTGATTACACACTCCTTGTAGAGTTATAAAGAAGGAAGAGACAGAAGTTAGAGGTGCTTAATATTCAAGAGCTAGATGAATCAAGCTACTATCAACACGGAGGAAAGCAAGAACTCTTTAACTATCGTCTTAAACAAACTGTTGTAGTATTCTTAAGGGTTTGACAAATCAATAACTCAGATGCTCTTTAGATTTTCTTTTCCTTTGGGGGGGGGGGGGGGGGGGGGGGGGGGATTGGGGGACTGTAAATCGAGGTTTTTGTAACAGTAAATTTCTGTTTTCTGCTTGATGAACTCGGAATTATGATGTATTAACGATTATTCTATAAACGTACCAATTAATTTCACCAAATTAACAGAAGGCATTCAAGACATATGCCTGCCATAGAACTGCGAAAGCATCACTCAGTTTAATAATATCTTTTCCACTTGTCTTCATCACTGAATGCATATCACAGCGTTAGAATTACAAGTTAGCCTAATCTATAAAAATATCGATAGGCTTAGAATCAAATTAAATGATCTGTCATTATTGAATATAAACACAGTATGATCAGAATCCTGAAGCAGGAACATCTTTTAGGATTTTTTTCTTGAACTTCCTTGCAGGTTTCAAGTCCACGACAATGACAGTGATGTTGTCCTTGCTTCCCTTGTGGAGGGCGAGCTTGGAGAGGTACTCGGCCGCGGCTTGAGCAGCGAGGTCAACTCCGACGCCCCTCGTTTCCTCTGACAAAGCTTCTCCGTATTTCTTGTGCCATGCGAGAATCCGCCTCCGAGCAGCATCGCAGGCCTCCTCGTTCGTCATCACATCCCACAGCCCGTCCGTGGCAATCACAAGCAACTCGTCTTCCTTTTCCCGACGGACAAACATCACTTCCGGGTCCGGTATGATCCACGGCTTCAAGTATCTGTCACCTGATGATTCCCAAAAACAAGATATCAGACCCTGAAATCTGACTTTAAGTCAGTCTTCAAACCAGACTTTAGTGCATGTATTGCGTACCGATAGATCTTGACATGGCTAGAACGCCGAAGAGGCGAGAACCATTCCACTGGATGACCTTCCCTCCGGCGGCCTCTATTCTTTCGTATTCATCTTTTCTGTTGGGCTGCAATTGATTAAAGAGAATCGTGTCTGTAAGTGCTTAGAAACCCATGAAAGTATAATCTTTCTTGCTTCCGTACTTTATGGTCATCTGACAATGGCACCGGAAGTTTTCCTCTGTACAGAACTGCTCGGGAGTCACCGCAGTTTGCAACTATGACATGGGTCGGACAAACCACGGCCACCACTGCGGTGGATCCGGCAGTTTCGGGCGCGATGGGTTGACTTTCGCATGCTCCTCCCACCTCGGCGTCTACTTTTGCGAAACATTTTGAAAAAGCCTTGTTCCACATGTTCTCCCAATCTCTCTCTGACGAACATGCACCGTTCGACCCCGACTTCGCAACTTCTTTGACCTCTTCAGCCAATGCGAAATGGAGTCTCTCTCGGCAGTAGCTTGCGACCTACGCAACAGAAATAAATTATTTAGCATTTTTTAGGCAAAAATGAAACTATTTTTAGTAGGATCATTATTTACCTGGCTACCCCCGTGACCATCGTAGACGCCGTAAAAATGGGCGGTCCTCGATCGGCTCATTCGATTCAAAGGGTGAGAATTATCTCCGAGCATCTCGAGAGGGATCTCCAACAATCTCGGGATGATAGCCACGTCGTCTTCCATCTCGGGTCTGCTTCCGCAGATGGATTTGAAACCCCAAAGCGGCAAAGACTCGACACCAAACACGCTGGGACTGCTTCGCGTTCTGTTTGGCGTCTTCCTCGGAGGCATCTCAAGAGACATCTTAGACCCATCATTAGACACCACGGAGAACGGCTCTCTAGATGGTGGTTCAGAGCAAGGATTATAGTCTACGAAAGTAGTACCAATCGAATTAAGCTCGTATTCGAAGCTCTCTCTCAAAGGACTAGCGTGGCTAAAACTCTGCTTTCCATAGGTGGCTGGTTCGCAAACCGGGTTGTTCGGCTTGGAATCCGAGTCCGAAAACAAGGTTGATGTGTTTGCTATAAAAGTAAAGCCACTAAACTCGACTTGGGTCGTCCCTGCTGAGTCATCATGGATCAAGCTTCCTAGCACAAATGGTACAGAAACTCTGGAAGATCTCTTCTCCATAAACCTTTCACTAGCTCAGCCTTGATGGAAAGAGAAAGCTCAACTCTTTCAGCCGGAAATAAGAGAGATGGAGCTAGAGGTTGTATGTGGTAAGATAGTTTCAGAAGAACAAGCTTTTAAACAAAGAAGGAAAAAAGAAAAAAGAGATTGCAGAAAGAAAGAAAAATCTAGATGCAATTACGTTCCCATGAGCAAAGGCAACTCATACCTACCTCATAATAAAATTGGGTATCATTTTCCTTCTTTTGTATGACTTTCATGTGCCAAACAAACCACCTCCGAATCAACTTAATTCAAAAAATAAATAAATAAAACATCCAAAAGTTGAAAAGAAAAAAATAAAGGTGAGGCTGAGTCACGACTCGCACCTACTTTTTGATCCATTTTCCAAATACCTCTCTGGTCTCTTTCCGAAAAAATAATATTTGCAAAAGTAATAGCTAACTTTCTGGTGAACTGTGAGAACAAAGAAAGAACAGATGGCATTATAAATAATGTTGTTTTTTCTTCTTGGTTTGCTTACCGTTTCAAAACTCTGCATGCATTTGCTTACATATATGTGTGGAAGGTGTATTGGAATAAACCTTAAAATAAAACATTGGATATTTTATGTCAGATAATATCAACACGTGTCGATCAAGGATAGGCACGTAAGATTTGTTAGGGAATCGGAATTTGACTACAAGCAAAGCATCTAACATGTATCCCGCATTAAGAGAAATTACAGATCTTATTTAAATAAAATATAAATTCTTATTATGATGATGAATTATGAATCACCACCTTCACCCCCTCTCTATTATAATATTTTCTCTCTCTCTCTAAAACAGTTTATTATCATTTCTGTTTAGCAGTTGCTTCTCCTGGGACGTCAAAGTTTTGATCAGCGGTATTTTTCGACTCAAGAATAATTTAATGGACATTAATTTATTTACAAATTTGTGTGAGATCGCTTTGACGCCATAAGGATATCAATTCAATTTGTTTTAAATTATTGTTTCAATAATCCGGAATTCTATCTAACTTTTTTTTACCACCCAGTATTTCTTTTGTGTAGTTTTACTTACTACGATTTTATTATATCTGTGTGGATCTCAGTAAAATAAAAATGGCAGGAATAAAGCCTTTGAGAATGGAATAATATGCAACATACGAAGGTATAAGATTATTTAAGCTGTTCGTATTATTACCTTAAAAAATATTGGTAACTCGCGATTTTTTTGGTTCCATTTTTTATATTCATTTAAGAAGTCTTAATTTTCTTTGAATGTATTAGTAAATGGAGTTTATTTTTTATATTCATTTTTTTATATATTTAACTGTTTTTTTATATCGAAAGTGTTGTATCAAATAGTTGAATGGCTACGTTGCAATTTTGTAACGTTACAAGCTTGCAATGTATCTCGATCTTACTGGACATTTTCATACTTTAGGACGAACCCAAAAATCTCTATTAATATTACTCAGATATGACCTTAATATACATAAACGTGTCACATTCTTATTTATAAAGGTACTCTGGTTGTCACGAGCCAGTATATATATACGTCCATGTACATTGACATTCTTTGTAATGAGAATTAGCAGATCTTACTGACAATTACGTGATCTTGTTGAATTAGCAGATCTTACTCCCAAACCCTCTTAATTCTCGTTTGTGAGAATGATGGCAATAAATTACCCTTCATCTTTTTTTTTCAAAAAGTTGGATGTTTATCGATTAAACTATATATTGATTTCAAATTTTCAATGTTTCGTAAAACTTTATATAAGTGTTCAGTCAGAATTGTTTACACGATTTTATGGTACTTGATACCCATATAAATAATATGTAAATTGATTTCCTAGTTTAATATTTTTGTGTTTGAATGTCAAATTAATTCAAAAGTGATTTAAATATTTTGATTTTTTTTATTATTAATTCATTTCAACATGAAAGGTAGACATGAAACTATTTTTAAGTTAAAACGGTCCAAAAAAATGGTTAACTATTCTGTGTGGTATTTAGACAATTATCAAACGTAGCGTATATTTAAATTTTATGTGTATTTAACACGATTACCATTTTTAAAAAAAAATTGGATGTTTACCGATATAAATACGAAAAAACATGTTAGATTTTTCGTTGATCTCGAGCAAATAGTGAAGATTTGTGATAAACTCGAAAGTCAACAGTCTCGATAAGTTTCCTTAAGCTTTGTTTGCCATTTTCCCTGTCTCTGATATTCTCAAATCAAATAATGCACTTATGTTATGTCACACATTTGCACTACGCGTGTCTTACTTGATGCGTGTTTTTCACTAATGAGATACTGGGGAAAGAATAAGGACAATGCCACAGTTGTAATTATATTTGTTTAATAGTAATATTTCTAATATTAGCAAAAACTTAAAAAGAAACTCGATAAACAGAATAGCAACTTTCTTCCCAGGGTAAACAATCAAGTGCGAGATTCAAATCCATATGTCTTAAGAGCATCTCCCACTAATGGTTTCAAATATTATAATAAAAAAATTATTAAATTAATTTAATAGTAATAAAAATTAATAATGATTAAATTTAGTGCTACTAAAATATATGTATTGGTGGATATAATATTATAATAATATTTTTTTAAGCTAAAATAAAAAATGTGGTTGTCAAAACTTAATCCAATGACATAATCATTACATAATCACCGGTCGTTAATATTTTTTTATTAATTATCTCATTAAACGATTACATGTCCAAATATGGTCCATTCTCAAAAACAAATATTAAAAACGCCATTACTTTCAAATAGATTCTGAATCGGAAAAAACCAAAAACAAGTCTAGCCTCAGCCACAAAACATCACTTATTTATCCACATGCCAACAGTTCCCTATTTGATTTTATTTTTTTATATGTTGAATCCTACCAATTCATTTAAAAATGAGATATCGCAGCATCATATAATAATGTTTTTGGATCCCGAGAAATTTCTGCTTTTCTCTTGGAATTAGTTTAGAACCGTCCAAGGACAAAACTGCAAAGGAAAAGTGCCACGTAATGAGGTATATAATTCAAAGGAAAGGTGACATTCAAAGCAAAAAAATAAAAAATTAAAGGTAAGTCGACATGGCAAAATATTATATGCCGTCTCGGGTGATGTATAATAAGTTAATAACCACTTCCAAGATACATGCACTGACAAATAAATAAATAAATATATTTATCTTTTCGGATTGATTTCCTTTCCCAACAAAATAGAGCCAAAAAGTCTAGAACTTAGCAAGCGCTTTTAACCTCTCGCATTATGACACTTCTTATATCAAAATTTGACGTAATTTTCATCTTCACTCAAGCGAATTTTCATTGAAATTTCATACTTCGGTGCTTACGGATTATTTTTTGTCTATATAAATATTTCGTCTATGTTTTTCTACAAAATTCATCAAATTTTCATAGAAATCTCATTATCAAATTTTCATGAAAATTTTATTGTTGAATTTCTATATTTTTCATTTGTGTGTAGTTATAAAACAATATTTTTTCATGGGTTTCAATTTAAAAGAATCTTATTCGGTTTTTCAACGTAGAATTTTTAGAGATTTTAATTATTTTTAGTGATTGTTTAGGAAGTAGAAGTTGCTAGAAATTTTGTTCTATATATGATGCAATATTTGGAATTTTTTAGAATTAAAAATGTTAATTTATGTTTAAATTGCTTAAATCTTAATATTTTTATTTAACCTCTTTAATTGAATAGTTTAGTTAATTCATATTTTTTTAAGATTGTTTATGAGTTAGAAGTCGTTAGAAATTAGTTTTCTGAATATGATGTATTTCTTTTATTATCAGAAACATCAATTTATGTTTAAATCAGAAACATCAATGCCGATGAGATTGCCGATGGTCGGTCGGGAATTTGACAAAAAATAGAGAAGTTAGACGATAAAAATGATGATTATCAAAAATTCAAGATTACATACGTTATAGCAATAATATTTATAAAATCTTAATAATATATTAAAATATAAACATAAAATTTAGTTAAAACCGTATTTTTAATATAAATGACAAATCTCTTCAAAAAAAATGAACACTGTTTATTTAGTATCATAATTACGCCAAATATAATTTTTGATGGTGTTTTAATTAGAAGAATTCTAGGAGCGATTGTAGTTTAATTCTATTGATTTTTTTTTTTGTATAACCATTTCGGTGGTAAATCTTATTAATTTGCTTTTACATTTATATCATTTTTTAATTAATTTATTTTTATATATTTATATTCAGAATAGTTGTAAAAAAATTAATTGCATTTTAAATTTTGAATATTGTAATAGATAACGTTTATTAAAATATAAATATGGAAATTTAAAAAAAAAAGAGTAGGTTATATCCTAAATTCACAATTTCCATTTTTCTGATTTATTTTTGGATATATATGAGGAAATAGAAGATTTATTTGATTTATATTTATCTATCTTAAAAATAATATATATATATATATATATATATATATATGTATGTATGTATATATATAAATATATTAAATCTGATGATGTTGTAACTAAATTAAATTAGTGAATTTCAAATTTTGAATTTTGAAAGACATTACATTGATTGAAATTTAAATCTGAAGTTTTTATAAAAAAAATGTTAATTTTTTAAAATTCAAAATTTTCGTTTATTTTTTGTTCATTTCTTGATATACATGAAGAGAGAGACGATTTTAAATTTGTTTTGCTTATAAACGGAGATTGTACTGCCTAATATATATATGATTTTAGTGATCTAGATAGTTTATCGAATTTCTTTCTTGATAGTTTAAAATTTGAATCCAAGATATATATGATTTTTATCTAGATATTGTGATTCACCTTTCATCTTTTCCTTTAGTGATCTTTTTTAGTTGTGAAGTCTAGGGAACGTATTTATTTCGATTTTTATTTTTTTTATTCATTTTTTTTTCAGGATTTCTTTTCGCTGTTAAGTCATGTAAATTACGCATTAATTTCAGTCTATTATTTATGATTTTATTGTACTGTTCAAAGTTTTTTTATTGTTAATTTGCATATATGATTTTTTCCACTGTCTTATTGCGCTTTATCATGTCCCAATTCATATATCAACCTATGAATCTAATATGCATTTTTAGTTATCAATAATTTATACTTTCAGGTAATGTTCGACCTTTTTTTAAAATTTCGCTTATTTAGTCATTAAATTTCGACACTATAACATTATTATGGCCTTGGAGGTTGTTCTCATTTTTCGAACTTTTGAATGTTCAAAAAATGAGGAGAAAGACAGATTATAATTTTTAAATTGATTTTTTGGTTTATTTTAATTAAAACCAATAAAATGATAAAATTTTCTGTTATTTAATTTTAAGAGTAATTTAGTCTACAAATACTCTTTTGTTCTGATTAATGACTATAAACGAAAAATAGCAAATAAGTGACTATTTATCAATATCTATGCTTCAACTAGCTAGATTGCTCGCTAATATAATTTATTTGGTGATATAATCCAAAATTCTGACTATTTATAGACGTCCAATATGCTACTTTGAGACTGATCATATGTAATGGAAAATTTTAGAAAACGAAAAATGCATTAAATAGATTATGCCGTAAATTGAAAATTTGGGCCAAAAGTATTTTTGAAGACTAAAACATAACTGAGAACGACGTGGCCATCACATTCAGCTGAAGCTCGAGGTCAAACATATTTGTAGCATCCTGCAACGTGGTGCGGCGACTGACCGACGAATTAAGAATAAACAATATATTTCAACGAAAATAATTTGAACTTGAATATAGGATTTATGACACTACCAATTCGAATATATAATAGATTACGAAAAGTAACCGTAGCTTAAATTCTCAAACTCGACTATCACTTATCGTTGCAGACGAAGTTCTTGAAACTTTTCGACACGATATTATCTTGTTCTTATATATGCGTTTACTTTTATGACTGCTAATTAGCCACAGGCCTGAAAGAATATCAAAATAAAAGTTCAGTCAAGCATCTTCTACAAGAAAGAAAGGAAACCATGGAATTATCCTCAAATAAGCATCTCGCATATAACTTGGAAGATAAAGCACTAAATAAATCATGTGTTCAGTCAAATAGGAAAATCATTTCTCTCACAATTCCATGGGTAAACGTAAGTGCAGATCAGCTAATATATCTTAATTTTTTGCATGGAGCGGAGATCAGCTACTATATGTTTTGACATTATAAAAGAAATAAAGAGAGAAAAAATTATTCTACTTTCAGAATCAACTTTTGTACATATTTTACATCAGTTCGTTAGTTTATGTTTTTGAACACTGAAGTAGTTATTTTTTCAGAAAAAACATGACATTATTCTACTTCACTATCAACTATTAACAGAAAAATTACAATAAATAAAAACTGCTAGAGTGACTTAAACCTAAGGCTAAAGAAATAAGATAATAAAGAATTAAGAATAGACGCATGCCCACTAATCAGGGACTCCAGGAATGAGCTGTGGAGAATCTATGCTGCGATTTAAGCAAGTGAACTACAAATAATTCAAGCTTTCACAAGACTCGGATAATGCATAAAGTTTCACGATTTACCTTGAATGGCAATTATTAGCAGTACAAAGTAAAACGAGTACAGTAGCAAAATACCTGGTCCTAGCTACAGTGTAGAGAGTTCAAGGACAGCAAAAAGAATAGCACTTTTTAGGAAGATGATTAATCTGGACATTCTTCGTTCAGTAGTGAATTTAGAGTTGTACTATTTTGAAACTGGTTTAGTGTTTATAAGATTGCATTTTCCTTTCGGAAACTTTAAAAGTTTCCAAGACGTTTTCTCTTCATTCAACAAAAGTACTTAATTTATCATGAAGAAGAAAAAAAGGATCATAAAGTAGAGGATTATAATATTTTTTTTAAGAAATAACGGGACTGTTACTGAAAGTGGTAGAACCGAAAATGTAGCGGATTAAAATAGAAATGCCATGTCATATAATACTAACCCCTCGGCGTTTGAAGCCACGTATAAAAACTCCGACATGTTGGGTACACCCGTTCATCAAGTTGCAGATAAAATCTAAAGATCCTGGTACTCGAAATCCGCTGCAAAATATCAAGGTTGAAGCTGAACACACGCTAGTGAACACAGAAAAAACTTACCTCCGAAAGACAATCTGCAGTAATATAAGTTGAAGCTGAAAACGTACTTTTGAAGAGAGAAACAAACTTACCTCCGAAACCCAGTCTGCAGTAATAAAAGCATGGATATATGTATATATATACTGACAACAAGTGAGCAATAAATAGTTCAAGGTGAATCATGAACAGGTAATCAAGGAAAAAAAGGAACTATCTATAGAGAGATCTTCACATTGAATAAAAAAAACTTCTCTTTATTAGGAATTTGAAATGTATTTACATGACACTGTTCTCTGATTTGTAAAAGCTACAGTGATGGTACATGTTTACTAAGATATAACTATGAGAACAGACTAACTTATACCTTAAACAAAAAGATCTTTACAGTCGAAGTCACCAACTTGACAAAAGAAGAAAAATAATTTAAAAGAAAAAAAAACATCGAAGACGTTCACTCAAAACTTAAATTGCACATGAGCCTAAGAAAAAGAATCTATATAACCTAATGGTGGACCGGAGAGCCAAAGGACTCTTTTATAACTGGTCATTTCTTGATTGGGGCTGTTTTCTTTCTTTTGTCAATAGTATAATGAAAAAGACTATCTATACAAAGAAGCAGTTTCAAACCATCATATTCAAGTCTGAAAGGTCATCCATTGGTATTTCAAGGCCACCCATGAAGTCGTGGTCTTGTAATCCTTCGTCATCGATGTTCAGCCATGAACCCAAATCCTGGCCTTCGCCGTCAAGATCATTAGGATCACCAAGTACATCCATTCCCGGAATTTGCAGATGGGATAAATCCATCGACTCTGGATCATCCAATGCGTCTAATCCAAACTTCTTTTCCTTGACATTGCTGTTGCTGGTCAATTCATTTGACTTCGACACGGAAGGCAGTGAAGGTTTTTGCTGCTCCGACATCTTGCCAAGACCATTTACTGAAACAGATAACTGTGTTATTTTCTGCTTTGGCTTTGATTTTTTCCTTTCTCCCTTGGCATTGTTCAATGATGGGCGTCCGATTTTGGGAGCTCCACTTCTCGATGACACCTCTCTGTTGTGCCCTTTACCATCTCTGTCCCTCTCACTTCTTTTCCCCTTGGCACTACTTGATAGAGAAGTTCCGATGCCCACCGGACCATTTGAAACGCCAACATTATAGCCAAGATCATCAAGTGACAATTCCCTCTTTTTCACTCTGTTCGACCACGTGTCTTCTTTTCCAATATTTTGTTCAGGTACAAGTCCATCTAGACAGCCATCACTGTTATCAATGTTCGGACTGAGCTGAAAAGGGCTTTGATGTGAACTCATTGAACCTGCAGACCAGGGAAATAAACACACCAAAATCCCGCCAGATCGTAAACAAAAAAACCAGATGAAAATACCTTCAGAGTCCAGCAGACATTCTATCTCAGAGAGGAAAAAGAAAAGAAAAAACTTTGAATAACATATGAATGCACGATATAGTAAGTTACCAGAAATTCTTCCTTCCAAATGGCGAATGGATGCATATCCTTTGCTAAATTCACCATCTGGTGCAGAATCAGCTTGTCGAGCACTATTAGTAGCATTAGCCCCCGAAAGAAATATATCTTGAAACAACGGTTCACTAAAGCAGCTCCTGCCCGTGTCTTCGTGATTATGACATTGTTCTAACGTACGTTTAACAAATGCCAAGGCCGCTTGTTTTGCAATCTTACTGCTGGAATTCTTCCCGGTAGCATTAGGACCCCAACAAGCCTAAGACACCAATATTGTTTAACATATCAATATCATGAAGGTCATTTTGACACATGTACACTTGAAACACCACCAAGTAATGGAGAGTTGTGATACCACCTAAATATTATTCACAGTTAGTGCTCTAGTTTAGGTTATATACTTACAATATATTTTTCATACGCTACTGTGGTGAGTTTATCAAGCGCTCGTCGTTCAAACTCCCTGAAAGAAATTAGGGGTTATATCTAGCAAATTCTTTATATATATATAATAAGAATAATAATAATAAAAAAAGAACAATAAGGAAACTTTATTACTTCTCTTGATGTTCTCTTGCCATCGCGGCAGATTTCAAAAGCCCATCTAGCAAACATTTCCTTCTTGAAATCTATTACATAAGCAAACAGAGTTATGATTAGATTCTTAAGATTAAGATTGGTAAATTATAAAATCAATTGTAGCTTTTTTTAGACGGAAACCAAAATATATAAAAGAGGAAAAAGAAAGAAAGCTTCTACTAAGAAGCAAAATACAAACTAAAACAGCTCGGCCAATCTCTAGAAACAATAAAACCAATTGTAGCTTAAGAGAATACAGTCTTCTTAAACGAACAACTGCTTAGCTAATCCTTCGAACCATCTGCCTTGACAAGTGCATGTCTTTAGTTTGGATAATTCATGGCAGCCAAAGAAAGGACGAACAGACATGCTAAATAAATCATAAAGCGATGTTAGAATACCTGTTGGAAATACTGTGCCTCAACCTCATCAATCTCTTTGCTAATTTCTTCATCCCCTATCTGTGCCATGTCAGGCTTAACAAAAATCCTTTAGTTAGTTTATTTTTGAATTTCTTTAGAAAAAAAATTATACTAAAGGCAAGAGACACGACAAACAGTCAAGCATTTGATAAGAGCCATACCACCAAATCCGGAAAGATTCCAATACTTTGAATCTCTAAAAGAAGTTTCTCGTCTATTGACATGTTTCCATAATCTGGGCAGGTTCTTTTTGGGCTCCCTTCTTGGTCCGACAGTAGTCCATTCACAGATCGGCTAAAGTTTGAGTTCATAGCCTTGTGGATGACTGTCATATCAGTATTTTGTTCTGATTCCCCAGGTATGATATGGCCGTTAAAAGCAGTGTGCCCAGAAAATTGGAAGTTCAGCAGTTGAGGATCCAAACTATTTCCCAGTTCATCATCAAGATCGAACTCTGACGCATATGCATCACCTTTGAGATCCTCAATTCCATTACTACAGTCCGCCTCTGAGATTAGTGCAGCTAGAAGCCTTTGATAAAGGGAAACGTTTCCATGATCCCCTTGACCTGGTATTGATTGTTCTAAAGGTGATTCTTCAATTTTCATATCAAATTGACTTAATCCTAATTCAATAGAGCCAGAGTTGGAAGCATCTGCACTTGGAGGTACTGGTGTGGATGTCAATGGAATAGATTCAACATTTCCCTGTAGGAGAACAATTAATATTTTGCTATGAAAATTGGAAATCAAATGAGGCATTGCTTCTTTTACTGTGATTTAAATAACCCATAAGAAAGACTCAAAATTGTATAAATACTTAGTTAATAGTGCAACAAAAGGATTATCGGTATCCCCACAAATTGGGTAAATCTCATAAACAGCATCCAAAGTGAGATGAGAGATATAATGCTCAATTTTTCTTTGTAGGTTGGGAGATCATCACCTTTTGTTTTAAGTATGTAATGTCTGTATCAGAAATGAAACCGAAAAATGACTCCATCTGCTTCCAAAATGGGCTAGAACATGCAATGGCTATAATAAAGAAAAAACAACTCATTTAGTTAAAAACATTATGGTCACTTGAATTGGCAAACCATGCCAGAGATGGAGAACTACCAGGATTAACAGAAGCATTTGCAGCAGCCAATAGCTCATCATGCACATCGTCTGACCCAACTAGAGTTTAAGTGCAAGTGAAAAAAATTGTGAATATGTAACAATACTGAGGAAGAAACAAAAAGTATATAGATTCAACAAAAGAATTGTATCATACCAGAAAAATCTGCAGTTGAACTAATTGTTGAATGTTTCTGCCGTGTATAAGCTTTACGGTCAGAAAGTTTTCTTGTTGGTGGACGGCCCACCTTACTGAAAGAAATTTCATAGAACTATGAGATTCAACTCTAGGTTACAAATACAAGTAGAAAACGTAAGAACCACATGTAGCCAACTGTATGTAAGCGCAAAAAAGTTAAAACCTCTCAAAACCATGCTTGGCAGTTCTTAGTTGTTTTGCTGTTCCAACACTGCCAACCTTCTCCAGTGTCATTGGGGCACCCGATCTACCTGCGCTGAATCCTCGCCCAGTCCTCCCCTGCCTCCGGACACCATCCCCTAAGTCCTCCCCGTTGACCAACTTATTCTTTCTCGACGACAAGATAAGTGAAGACGCCTTTTGGACACTGTGTCCAACTTTATCATCCGCATCATCAGACCTCTTTCCTTTGTCTCTGGACTTAATCTCGGCAGCCCCAGACTCCTCACTCTCGGACAAGGCAGCTGAAGATACAGGTTCACCTTTTATCTTCACTTGCTGAGGGGAACTTCCTGACATGCGTTTTGTATATGCGGAAGCAATGTCGCTGCCGGTGACATCAGATGGGCTGCCCATTGCAGGAGTTTCATCATTGGTCGAAACAATAGGGACTAAATTCGATCTCCTTGCAGTCCGTGAAATTTTTTGTGGCCTTTGACCTGCCCAATGGGCTACAGGTGGGGAGGAAGATCTCGCCGACCCCATGCGCTTGCGATTGTTAGGCCCCACACCGGATGGAGGCTTGTTTGTACAAGCAGAAACCTCCCACTCGTTAGAAACAGTTGACCGATACACAGCAGGGGAACAAGACTTGGGTGGAACACCTGAACTTGATCGAGGTCCCCGCACAGACCCTTTTGCATTCGATGTAGGACTGGCTGAATTCAACTCGTCACGAACGTTCGTCCTGGATGTAAAAGTAAGGAATGTCAAATACCGATCTTTAGAGTTAGATTTGATGAAAAATCATCGAAACATATACAGTATCTACAAAATCACATGGAATGACGTAAACTTTATTACAAAAAAATTGAAAAAAATTGAAAAAAATAAATAAAAAGTTATGCGAATAAGTTTGTGTGGAGTAAGGAAAAAAAATAATTGTGGATAAAAAATATGGTATCGATCACAATCTTACTTATTAACAGCTCTCAGGTTTGCCCTTTCCTTATCCAATGGAACAGCTCGATCCCTCGGACTATTATCTGCATCTGTTCTAGGGATAGATGAACGCATGCCCAATCCAGTCTGCTGTGACATTCCATCCGATTTCCCAACCCCAATGATACCACTAGTAACGGGCCTGCAGAACGGTGCATATACCCAGATAAATAAAATAGCCATTTGATAGCGGCTGATAATCGAATCAAGATCAACAATTGATGCCTTCTCAAGTTCTTTACTTAATGTTACAACAGCACTAAATTCATGCAACATGGTAATATGACATCCATTCCCATGGCTATCAGATGTCCACGGGATATCAAATTCTTTAAACATTAGCAATGAAAAACAAAGGTATCCTTATAGATACCTACAGAAAAAATACTGCATCGCATGTTTCAACACTTATCTTTGCAAGTACCAGATACATGTCAACAACATATGCAATATAAAGCAGTAGTTTAATTGTCCTGATCCCTAGCAGAAAATATTGGCTGTTTATCAAACACATAGGATACCTAATAAAAATTAAAAATAAATAAAAACTAAAATAAATAACATCTGGTACCATGGACGAAAAACTTTTCTTTTCTGTCAACAGGATCTATATAAAAGATTATAAACCCACTGTAACTTGAATCGAAGACCGGAAAAGTGGGTTTGGGATAAAGATAAATGAAAGTGAGAAGTTTATAGTGCAAATTAATTATTCGCTCAATATTGTGAATTCCAACAATAGAACAATGGAGAGAGTCACTTGAAAGAGTAAAACTGTTCCAAGGAAGAGGAAAGCGACAAGTTTCTTTATTAAAGATCAACAAATAAAAAAAAGCAGAATCACATGTGAGATGAGATCTACACTGCATCCAAATGAAGATTAAACCTAGGTAGTAAGATGATTTCTCATATGTGATGTCATGGCAGGTATACCATGATAAAGAAGGCAGTGTTCGGAAAAAAATAGGGCTAACAAAAACAAAGCAGCTGGTTAGACTCAGTTGTGCAGCACGAAGTGCGAGCACTGACCATCTATTCTTCTAAAGTTCTTATGCTTCCGTGATTTGGGGAAAATAATTAAATAACCTAAGGATTCCAAGGTGCAGTCCTGACAAATGGGAGGATATTCGAGATTTGATTTGAGGATCTGGGAGAAATAAGAATTGAAATAAACTGATAGGGGCTGTAATGGCGGCTTTGTGGGACGTTTGGAGGAAGATAAAAAATATGTATTTTCAAATAAGAGGTAACCACAGTGAGATATCTATATAGAAAAGAAAAAAGGAAATTACAATTAAGTGCTTGCTTTTATAGACAATGGGTGTTTAGAAATTTTCTTTGCTGACGTGTTAAGGGATTAGTCTTCTCTGTTTCGTCTGGTTTCTTTCCTTTTTTCAAATTGTTTTTAAGAAACAAGGAGCAGTTTTAGTAATCAGCAGTTGTGCAAAGAAAATACAATCATTCTCTCATTTATTTAGAGAGTAAAGAGTTAACTTATTGAAGAAAAAATTACATAGAAGCCGCAAAGAAGAAAATAAGGTAGGAAAAGAGATATAGAGCAAAAACTATAGTTAAATCTGAATTAAAATAATTTTCATTACAATATGAACCCTAAATAATTAAATAAGTTGAATCTCCTTCTCCCGAGGAAAACTACTTACCATATAATGCAACATTGCTGCTAGAGAGTGTTCACACCACAGCGTTAGAGTTTGGGTGTTTACAAGCTTTTTTTCCTTATTTATATCTATCTTCATTTTTCAAATGGTAAATTTGTATCTACAGCTACTTAAAGAAAAATCTAAACGGGGCCAGGTCTTCTTTTCAACTTAAAAAACATTAATTTTCTGAAGAAATAGCCATTACCTGAAACCATGACTGTCGTTATTTATTAACTTTGACCGAGCATCTATTGCCGGTCTTTGCTGCATTCCTTGTTTAGTTTCCCGATAGCCATCTACTGGTTTGCCTGGCATTGTATTTGGAGAAGCATCTGGTTTGATAACAGAACGCTTCTTCTTCATCTTTGACTTTTCCCATCCATCAACTCCAATCGATAAATTTCTATCCTCACCCTGAACTGCACCACTATTTGCAATCCTCTGCATCTCTCTATCCCTATCTAGAGCACCAGATGGTCTAGAGAGCGTATTGCTCCGTCCGTCCAACTACGATTATGATAATCAATGTCAGCTTTATGGCGAGGAAAGAAATATAAAGGGCAGTGGATGGTTATATAAGAAATAAACACAACCTTTCGATCCTACCCAATTCTATTTTTCTTTATGTAAATTTTCATTATAAAAAAAAAGACGTGAAATTAACCATGTCTTAGAAAAATATGTACAAAAATAAAGAAAAACCGCATCTCTGAACCAAATACAGCAAGAATACTATTCAATTAAACTCCAAAGCTGAGAGCAGTTCATCATAATAAAAGTATAGCAAAGAAAAAAAAATACCTTAGCATCCACGAAAGATGTTCTAGTGCGTTTATTTGGAAGAGAAGCTTTTATCCTCTCTTCTGACTTCTGCTGATCAATCTCAAAACAACCTTGGATGGAATGATTTTGAATTCCTATCTTACCCATACTTGTCCCTGGCCCTGATCGGTCACTTGTTACCATTGCATTTGAACGATCGGCAGGAAAACCTTCTGATCGAGATCTCTTTTTAGATGGCACAGTTGGGAAAAATTTATTGAATACTGATAAGGCCTCGTTGAAAATTTTCACACGCTCCCTGTTATTATTGTAAAGTATTATAAACAGTTTCCAGCCGCAAACCGAAAACGAAAAACAAAGGCTACCTGGCCTTGACACCACTTTCGCGTAGAACGGCTTTAACTCGTTTGATTTCCTCCGGAGATGGAGATTGTGTCATCTTTCCTTTTGTAGAGCTAGAAGGAGATTCATCTGGCATATTCCCAAGAGCAGCGTGTATATGCCGTTTAAAGTCCCCTTGCCGTAGAGATTTATGCTCTGCGGCTACCACTTTAGGATCAAACCTCATACAATGAAAGAAGTTCATCAAATCTCCTTGTGTTGTTGAGGAAGTGCTTCTTGACATATTCGGCAGAGAAGACAAAATTGGATTATCCATGCTTTCACGGAAGCTAGCAGATCTATCGAGTGGAGCAGCTATGTGGGACCCACGCTGCCCACTGATATATAAGGGTCTATCCGGGCTACTAGCTGAGATATCAAACTTGCTAGATGTTGTCATTGCAATACTTTACACACATGCTTTGCACCACTAACCCATGAGATACAAGGGTGAATGACAGACCAATGGAATTGCACAAAAAGTCAATTTTTTTAAGCACGGCCACAGGCAGGTTATCTGCCACAATGGAAATACAAGTGGTAAGAATATGCTCTGCATTGAAAATTCGGGAAATATTCAATTCAAAGACATCAAGAAAAAAAAAACCCAACTTTAACGAAAAATATCCTCGTCGAAAGGGTGATTAATTGTGTCGGACGAGTGAATAATTGATCAGCACTGTGGTTGTAAGCTTGTTGTTCCGAGTTAAAAGGGTACTCACTACTGAATTTATCCAGGGATTGAGCAGCGGCACTATGAGGGTTTGATGGGGTAAGGTTTGGGGATTTTTGTCTCTGGTCTTTGGTTTTAGGCTGGGCAATCCTCCCCGGAGCTGACATTTATTGTATCCGGCTAGGAATCTTGGACATTTATTATATCCGCACAAAGGATGCTAAGATTACAGATCTTAGATTATATCTACGTTGTATATTTAAAAAAAAAAAAAAAGACGAGCGTCATTAACAATGTGGATTTTTAGCCCTAATATTATACTGAAACGGCGAACACAAGGGACTTACAGAGCACATTCCCGCCCCTATTATTGACATGATCAGGCCTTAACGAACTCATTGTTTAAATAAACAAATGCATGCTTTTATTGTACACACTCCAATGCGACTATCAAACTTGATGACAAACTGCATAAACACAAAAGCCAGCATGTAAGATTTCACATTTTGATCCTTCCTATATTTCTGAAGCATTGATCGACGAGAGGTGCTGAGTAGGAAGAAAGAAAAAAACTATAGTTTGTTAGATGAATAAGAAGATGAAAGTTTTCAATTATTTTCTTAGTTTAAACTTAAATGGAGTCAGAATGAGTAGTAGCAATTCTTCTAAAGTTTAAGCAATGCGATACCTAATTAATGTGAGAACTTACAATCTTGCACGATACAGTTATAAATGTGGGACTTTGTTCTTCATATAGTAGAGAAATTTAGTTGATGACTGAAGCCATTTGATGGTCCTGAAAAAGAGCATCCAGTTTTAAACGTGAAATCGATAAGACAGCCACATACGTATCTCAGTCGCTTAATTTCCTTAAAAGGATATTACGAACAATCAACAAATCAGTATCATATTTTTGTTAGCTAGCATAAGCTTCAATGCTCTGGCCACATCGAGAAGGGAAAGCAATAAAATATACTAATCGATTGGTCTTAAATTATTTTCTAGAACTCATACTTCTATTATCAATAAAGATATGCATCTTTATAAAATTATTTAAACCTAATATCATGTTCTACAAAATTAACTTTGAATTAACTACTTTAGGAATTTTACAAAGATTTCTCGAATGCCTATTAACTCACATACAATATAATTTCTACCACTATATCGCATTTGTAACAAGCTACGGCTATGATAGATTCATAATACTAATTCGTTCAGTAATAATAGTCTTGGTGAAGCAGGCTAAAAAGGCGGAACACAGAGCGTCTTGTTTCCTTTTATTATCTTCTATAACTCTTACTTATAACCTTTTTTGTGGTTCAAAATTTCAAGTATTAATCTTTCACATTGACGAGATAAAAACTAGTAAAAAATCTTTGCAATAACTACTTGGCTATATCGCCGATAAACATAGAAACATAATTAAATAACTCGAGGAGAACTGTAATTAAATCCCATCAAACACAAGATCTAACTGAGAACTTTGAACCAAACCAGAATTTAAACTCTTATATATCCATCTATATAGAAGCTATGTTTAAGGTTTTTAAAAACGTTAAAAATGTACCTACTGAGGCGTGGAAATGGTAAAAGCCGCCCGGAAAACGCCTCAGTAACTTACGTTTTAGGTCTGAAAAATGAGGCGTACGCCTTGCTGGGAATACTTTTTACGTTAATGACCTTGCTTGAACACTACTTCGCAGATTTGGACTTGTTATCAAGACTTTTTCTTTCTCGTTTACTTTTATTCAGCTTCAACTGAGAAAAACGCAACCCTAAACTTCAAAGTCAAAACCCAGGACAAAATCCCCCAAAATCCAAATACACGAACAAAAACAATCATTCTAAGCCCTAAAATCAGGGACAATGAACCTGGTAGATCTTGATTAGACTTTGCCAGAAACGGAATTTCAATTTTTGACGATTTCAAATTACATAAACTAAAACAAGAAAAATTACTCTCGAGTAAAAAACACATCGATTTTGTACTTTCGAAATGACATATGGAATTCAAGCAATACTAATAAAAATGATAGAATAGAAAACAGAAACTGAGAGTTTGACCATCACCTGGTGGTCGCGACGATGAGCCGGTGCGATACGGTGGGGATGGAGAAGGCGAGATGGCGATCAATTGGGTTTTCTAATCGTACAGGTATCCAGTAAGTAGGCTTTTTTATATTTAATTATATTTATAAACATAATAAAATAAAAATATGTATATAATGTTTTATACTGTATATTTCATATTTTATATATACATGTATATACACGTAATTATTGTAGTATCTTTATATTAAAAAATTAAATCAATTCAAAATTTCCCCTTAAATAAAATAGCATATGTAGAATAAATAAATAAAATCATAAACTAACACAAGGCAAACCATAGCTTGGATCAAGTTGAAAGCACTCCAAATTTGGAAGCGTATCCCGTGTTCAAATTTTGGAGATCGAATATGACTTCTTTTGTTATAGATATTACAAAATAACAAGTCATTTGTACGTGACACTGATTTCATAATGATTATTTTTTTCTTATCTATTGTTTTAGATGTTGTTTTAATTCTTCCGTAAAAGTGGGATCAAAGTAAAATAAAATACTTTAAAAAAAATGGTAGAGCGTCATCGGATGAAGGTATATATTGGTGCAAATCGTTGCTTGGAGATCCCCAATCGTCCTATCCCTATGAAATATTTTGGCCAAACACATCTAACAAGACAAGGTTGATTCTAAGGCCTATCATTTGCTCGAGCATTTCATTTGCACCTGATATACTGTGTCGATTTATTCACATGCCAAACTGATGTTCACTATCACAAACTGCAAATAGATTGGTATGATATCCTCAAGGGAGATCACATCCGAGGTTTTAAGGACATCTTCAACTCACCAGTGAGGATGTAATATTTTTGAGGTGTGAGTGCTCCAACTCACTCCTAACATTTAAGATGAATAATATTTATTCAAATTTGGAGTCAACTATTCATCACCCATAAATTATTTTTAATTACAAATTCACCCACAAAAATGTTAATATGTAATTTAGAATATAATTTAAATAATTTATACAAAAATACATATTAAATACAACTACAACTATATTAAATACAAAAATACATAACATTAATTAAACACAAAATACAACTATATTAAATACTTACCAATTATATTAATGGTTACACAAACACAATAGATAGAAATTAAATTTAAACGTACCCCGTATAAATAAATAAAAAATATTTGTAATGTTTATGTAATATTTTTCTATTAATGTTATCCAAAATAATATTTATTTTTATTAGTTAATTTTTATATTTTAATATCGTAATATTAACATAATATTTAATATAATTAATTTAATATTGTAGACATACAAAAATAAATTAACATTTAATAAAATTAATATTGACATAATATATTAATACAGTGGTTAATATAAAATTAATATTGAGGCAAGACTTGGTGTTGTGCGTTTGAGTGAAAACTTGTAACTGCATCGAATTTGGTGAAAAAATTAACCCAAATTTTAATTTTGGGTTGGACATGATCTAAGTTCTCAAGATGTCAATTTGGGATTTTGATCTTTTAGCTCACATTATGACCAGAAAAAGAACTGACGATCAAATCAAATTGGTTGAAGTACATGTGCTATCAATTTTATTATAAAGAGTCATGTTTTTTTGTTATGTTTTAACTTGTTTGAAAATGAATATAACAACACAAACTTGACCAAAAAATAAAATATCGCGAACAGTGATAAGAAGCAAAATGCACCAGATTTTACAAACGGACAAACAGAAAAATAAAATTCCATAAACAATTGTGAAGAGCACGAATCACATATCGGACGAAAGTTGGCTCACCGGGAAAAATGGCTACCACCAAACTGATTTATAGCTAAGAAAAATGGTTAATGAATTTTTCTTTTGTGTCAAAAAAATCTTCGTGCAAGAGAATCAGCAATGGAGATAGTTATCATGGTACACCCACTACAAAATAAGAGACAAGGATTTGGAGGACTTGTTGTGCACCGTACACAATGATTATCTTGTCGGGAAAAATGGTTGCCACTTAACTTGTTCGTAGCTCGTAAAAGTGGTCACCGAGTATGTCCATCATATTGAGGAAGGTTCGTGCAAGAGATGAGGCATTGGAGATCGTCATGAAGAGGCACCCTAAGTTGGGAGGCTGACACGTGGACCAAAAGTTTAAATTACCAATCGCCGATAGCCTTGAAACACGGAATGTTATTGGCCAACAAAAATTTCGACGAATAATGTTCCATAATTATTAAACTAAAAAAAATCATAAACAAATAATTTTCAATTTTAATTACACGTATACGATGATATACGATGATGTGTAGTTGAACACATGCGTCGTATAGTCGACTTAGTCACACCCAATATGTAATAAGTATTATGTAACAAACATTAAATTTGTTCATCATCTTCATTTTTTAGAATTCACTAATCTAAAAATAATAAACTTTTTATAACATTAATTATATGTATATCTTATAAAGAGATTGAAAAAAATATTTGTGAACCGTACAATTTAAATAAACAAGTTTATATATCTTCATTTTACAGCAAAAAATTCAAATAACATGACAATCAAATTTTCCATAAAAAAATCTGACACAATATTAACGGCAACTTAGCGCAATATTGGCGAAAATATTGTTGAAATTGAAAAAGAAATTACAAAATTTTATGAAAATCAGCAAAAAAAAATAATATTTTCTCGAATTTCTCTAACGTGGTTTTATTAAGAATTTTTATATTTTTCAAGTTTGTCATCTCTTATTTACGAATTTTGTTTGAAATTTGATTTTTTGTATTTACTTTCAAAATTTAAACAACACTGTTATTATTTGAATCCCCTAAATTTATAATGATCTCATACTACTATTTATTACCATATCAAAATCTGAAAATATTCATTTTATATCAGTGAATTTTATGCATCCATTTTAGCTTTTTTCGCAATTGTAGTTACATTGGCTTCTTCTTTTTTTAATTTTTTTTTTTTTTACCACAGCTCTAAATTTTGAAAATGACAACATGTTACACGATGGCTGAGTTTTCGTTGGCACGTTCCTTTAGTTTTATGTTTTGGTTCCTCTATGGCCATTTTTTTCAGTTTTGCTAATACATGAATAAAATTTTAGTTTTAAATTTGTTTGCGGTGTTTTCATATATAAACCATAGTTTTATTCATTTTCATGTTGTGATCAGGCGACTTGTAAGTTCATGGTTATAAAAATGGGAGTCTTTGTAAAAACAACTTTATAATGCATTTTGTTTATACCATTAGCCTAAATAATTTACAAGGCTAATTCTTCCCTTTTGTTGAATAAATCAAATGCTTCTCATGCTCTTTAAAAAAATGTAAAATAAAAATAACAATCAGATCTCTTTATTATATTATACTTAATAAGAAACGACTGTGACCTAAAAAAGATTCAAATACATTTCATCACCCTAATAATGAATAAAGACTGATTTATTTTTCATGCTAACGAGTTCGACAAATTTGATTTATTTTTAATCATCTTAGTATAACCACCTGAAAGTGTCATAAACTATCATTCTGGTCGGATTAGTCTTATAATGACAACTATTTGAGAGTTGTTCTAATTGGTTTGTTCAAAATAACACGACTAATGTCTATTTGAACCAGATGTTTCGGTCGACTTATGAAACAACTAGTGACTCTTTACGGTTAAACCTAATTAATCGTTAATTAGTAATGTAACATAGTATTCACGTGTTCAATGTGGATGTAACTTTATGATAATGAGAAAAATACGGTAGTCATATTTAATTTCTCAATTAACATAAAATTGATATTATATTATGTGAATTGATCGTTTTGAAATATTAGTCTGACCGTCTTAAAATATAGAAGTACAACTTCATAACCTAGCTAATCAATTAAATATACGGTCTTTTTGGTCGTACTAGTCGTCTATTGACAACTTGATGAAACTCGTTAAGTTGGTTAGCTCAAAATTAGACAATTAATGGTAGTTGAACTAGTTGTTATGTCGACTTATGAAAGTATTAGTGAATTTTTATAGTCAGACTCAATTAACCATTAACTGGTGTAATTATTCAAGTTCAATTTTGATCGGCCGGTCCAATTAGGTAATAGTTGTACTACTCGAATCGGCTCATCTAGATTGCTTTAACTACGTTTGGGCAACTAATTATATTGTTGTTTCAATCGGCTTAAAAATATTTGGTCGACCAATTTCAACTAACTAATAGTTGTACTAGCCGTACATGTGTACATAGTTTACTATTTCTTATGTCTAATCAACTAATTACATTAAATATTGGTTGTTTCGGCTGTACCATTTTTAGTCACACATCTTTAAACTCTAATATTTAATATAAAAAGTTCACACATCTTCAATTGTAACACTCAACCAAAGAGTTCATACATCTTCAAATCTAATTCTTAATGGACAAATTCAAATATTTTAAACACAAAACAATAAATCAAACAACTTTATGAGAGCTATCTCGACCGTTATATTCTCACGATAAAATATCATAAGTGAGTCATACAATGAGTTATAACCACACTTGTGCATGTTAAGTTCAATCAACAATCTAACGTATATGCACCTAATATTTTTTCTTGTAAAAAAGAAAATAAAAATAGTACAATAGATTAGATGAAAAAAGGTACCGAATTCGTAGAGTAGTACAATAAAATTAATCGTGTTCTCAATTGTTACATGATTTTGAAATGAATCCTTACAAGAGAGAACTTTATGAGGGCTCGATCATAACTTATACATTCATGAAGCCACTTGATTATGCTGCGGGGATCCTTCAAAAATGTTGTCTATAAAAGAAGTTTAAATTAATGTATGATTAAAATCGTACTACGTTCTCCTTTTTTTCCTTTTTTATTGGTAAAGAGAGGACGAAGGCGCGGATGAGTCTCATTTTAAATCCATAAATTTAGAGGATAATTTAAGTTTTTTGTGTCTTAGAATTGAAATTAAATATATTTAACTAAAAAAAATGAGTTTATAATCGATTTATATACGCACGTAGGAGTTAAGAGAAGGTTATTGGTGCAAAACATCCTATGAAATCATTGTGAGCAGTACATACGGACTGTAAATAAAGAGTTTTGATTGATTGCAAGATTAATACAAGTATAATTTCGAATGATTACAAAGAGAATTTCGTCTTCCCCTCTATTCTGTACGTGCTGTATTTAAAGGCTGAATACAACGTCTCTTTTCTTTGTTTCTAGCAACGTCTATCTTGACTGACTCTTCCCTGTGCTTCCTGCTCGTTTCACCACGTGTATTGCTGACCACGTACTGCTTGTCAATTCAGTCCGTAAGAATAGCTCGGGAGAGTGGATTTCGGAGAGAAATCAGCTTGTTTGAACAAGGTCTGGATCTTGGTTGAAAGGAAGGGATTTTACGAGTTAAAACCGTGGTGGGCCTTAGGCCTAAGGCCTAAGGCCCATTTGGTATTTCGAGTGATCAACATGTCGTTTTATGACATCTCATCGTTTTTCAACATATTGTCGTTTTTTGACATGCTGTCGTTTTTTTGATCCTTTAAGGTGGTTTTAGCATTGAAATGCATAAACGGTGTCGTTTGCTGAAGGGGACGAAGTCTCGCATCAACAATTGTGAGGCTCCTCTGCCCTTCTATCCGATTGAGATGGCAGAGCTTTTGATTTTTTCATGTTGTCAAAGAGTTGAAAAATGAAAATAGATGGCGAGTGCCTGATCGAATTGATCAGGTCATGTAAGAACAAGATTCAAGTCTACTTGTCTGTTAGGATGCCTCAGCTGCATACATCAATGCACTTCCACTTGACACCTATCGCAATGATAAACAGCTCGTTTCGCCGTGACCTTCTCTTAAATTCTCAAAATTTATGTCGCTCCACCCCCGCCGTTTGTTTAAGTTTGGACATTCTAATGTCCATAAATTAAAATTTTGTCGGACAAAATTTCGAGTAAAATATTTTGTAATACTACGTAAAATTTTAACGGAAAAAACATTCAAACTATTTTGGGACTTAAAAGCGAGTAATCACTTGTAAAGTTCAAATATATAATATTTAGCAAAAGTTTGAACAATACTGCTGAAATGGCATTTCAGATAATGATTAACTGCAAACGTTTCGTTATACCCTGAAGTGTCTCACAGGCTAGAAGTGTAGCTCCGGATTAATGTTTTTATAAAAGATTTTTGTGAATGAATTTTTTTCGACCCTTTCAATATACCCTGAAGTTCCTCGCTGGACGTGTGAGAGGTTTAGACAGGGTTTATTCCAAAAAAAACATAGACTTTAAGTTAAATTTATATTTTTAATTTTAAAAGAAAATCATGTTTTTTTATTTTTTATTTTCTTTCACGTTTTGTCGTAGGATTTTATAATTGCTTGTGTTGATTGTGGAACTGTGCGAAACATCGGTTTGATTTTATTTTGGAATACGAGAGTTGGTTCTATTACCTGTTAAGTAATTTTAAGTTATATTTTTAGGATAGTTAAATATAAAACAAAAAAGTAATATAATTAATTTAAAATCCTAGCACGATTAGAAAGAGAAAAACCCTCTATCCTTCGCTCCAATTACTTGCCTTCTCCGACCGACTCATAGTCCCGACTAACTGGTGATGTTCAAACTCTCTGTTTCAGTTTTTATTTTAATATTTTAATATTTTAATATTACTATTGCTTGAATACCCTACGTCATTTCGAAAATGTATAGTCGATGTTTTCCTTACTCAAGAGTGATCTTTGTTGTTTTTAGTTTATGTAATTTGAAATCGTCTAAAATCCAAATTCGAATTTTTGAAAATCTAACAAGGTCTACCAGGTCCAGGGTCCCTTATTTTAGGGCTTAGACGATGGTTTTTATTCGTGTGTTTGGGGTTTGGGAGATTTTGTCCTGGGTTTTGGCTTAGAAGTTTAGGGTTGCGTTTCTCTCAGTTGAAAACTTGAAACTGAATAAAAGAAATGAAAAAGAAGGAAGTGTTTATAATAAGTCCGAACTGCAAAGTGGTGTTCAAGCAAGGTCATTCACGTGAAAAATTATCAGTCCGGAGAAATTTACTGACTAATTTTTTTTGAGCATTTCCCTATTTTTATCTTCTGTTTGTTTACAACTTTGACTGTTCGATTTCTAAGTTTTCTTTTTACAAAAAAACCTTGATTTCGGAAATCGTTACGTTGATATAGTGAAGGTGTAAAGCTCTTGTGCACTTCTCCTATCTTTGATTTCGATGTTGTTGCGTTAATTAACTGAAGAATAATGTTGAGCCTCAAACTTTCATGCAATTTTTGGCATTTAATTGTTTTACATTTGGTTCATGTTTATGAATGAGCAGAAAATGGTGGGATTATCAAGAGGCGAAATGCATTTCATACAGGGTGGTATTGCCCAAGACCTCCGTTCCGATGGTCGGAAGCGATATGCTTACAGACCAATCTCCGTCGAAACTGGAGTCATTCCACAGGTGTTTTTATTTACAAAATATTGGCTTTAAATAGCCACTTCAAACATTGGTAATTTGGATATAAACCCAACGTTTTGTAAACAAGTCGTAAATAACAATTGTTATTTTTTTACAGTTAATTTTTGGTCCAGTTTACCCTTAATTTTCAACATTTTTTTGGGCATTTTCGTATGTAGACGAATTCTTCTGGCTATTTATGACTTATTTACAAAACGTTGACTATATCCAAATTGACCTTAGTTTAGATGGGTATGTACTAAAATTACCCTTCTATTGATTGAATAAAAGCAAAATTTGCACATACAAAATGGGAAAAAATATGCATTTCTTCTGAGACTGACCAGTCAAATGGCTTGTTTGTGATTTCCCTGTTTTCTCAGGCGAACGGTTCCGCCAGAGTGAGGATCGGTGCCACGGAAGTCATTGTCAGCGTAAAGGTAAGTCTTGATGTGTGTTTTTAG
The DNA here is from genome assembly GCA_958296335.1 of Urtica urens. NCBI lineage: Eukaryota > Viridiplantae > Streptophyta > Magnoliopsida > Rosales > Urticaceae > Urtica > Urtica urens. The sequence continues at coordinate 22,646,292 of OY282522.1, read as the reverse complement.
GTTTAAATATGAAACAGAAGTTACGGATAGTGCTTGTGATTGATATCTGATTCTGAGTGAAGGCCGAGCTTGGGAGGCCTAGCGCATCACATTCTCACAATGGAAAGCTTTCCATAAACGTTGATTGCAGTTCTACAGCAGCTCCAATTTTTGAGGTCATATTCGTTGTTATATATACGTAAATGTATATATATAATATTACGTTGACATAATCCATAACTGGGTTTCCACAGGGCAGAGGCGGGGAAGAGCTTTCAACGGAGCTCTCGGTGGCTTTGCAGCGTTGTCTCTTAGGGGGCAAAAGCGGAGCAGGTTTGTTTTCATGTCTGGGAATCAGTTGTAGATGTTTCGCAATCGTGAATGGTATTTTTTTTAATAATTAAATATTTATTTTATATTTTTAGGCGCAGCGATCGATCTCTCGTCTTTAGTAGTCGTGGCAGGGAAAATGTGTTGGGATCTCTATGTTGACGGGCTTGTTGTAAGCTCGGACGGGAATCTTCTAGATGCCCTCGGTGCTGCTATTAAGGTAGTTTGTTAGCTCGTGAAACTTCACTGCTCTTGACCAGGATTTTTACCATTTTTTTATAGAGCGAAGCCATATAACCATGGTTTCTAATGTACAATAATTTTCATGGCATACAATTGAGGGAAGAATCAATTATTTTTTGTTTTAGGACTCATAAGATGTCAATTCTGGCTCTGATCTAATTATTAGCCATTTTTAGAGAGTAATTTATGGTCTAAATATTTCTCGGAGAAAATATAATTGACACTCCCAAAAGGCCGCTTTAAGCGATACAGGAATCCCAACAGTCAACGTCTCATCCAATGACTCGGGCGATGATCGACCACCGGAGGTTGACATTAGCGACGAAGACTTTCTACAGTTCGACACTTCCAATGTACCTGTCATAGTCACCTTAACCAAGGTGACTAGTCACTTCACTCAAACTTTCTTGTTTTGAGCATATTGATCCCTTAACTATTTTGTAAAACAAAACTATTAATAGTATTGCAATCTATTCTCTTTAATTGTTTCCTATGTAATTAAAAAGAAATTATTTGCTGACTTAGAATATAATTCTTAAGTAACTTGTTTGACATAAGTTCATCTTTTTATGAACATGACCGAACTGTTACAAAAAAAAATCAGTAGTTTTAGGATTATATAGCTCAAATGAGTTTTCCTATGCGTTAAGGTGGGGAAGCACTACATCGTGGATGCCACGGCAGAAGAGGAGACTCAAATGGACTCAGCCGTGTCAATCTCGGTGAACAGAACGGGAACCGTTTCAGGTTTGACCAAGCGCGGTGGGGCCGGCTTGGACCCCAGCGTTGTTCTTGACATGATTTCTGTCGCCAAACACGTCGGAGAGGAGCTCATCAACAAGTTGGACTCTGAGATTGCTTCTGCTGAGGCTGGTCAAGAAGACTCCTGATTCATTCCCTATATTTGAGTTTTGATCAGGTGATGAAGAGTATATCTTGGTGTTTTTTTTTTATTTCATGAATTACAGAATCTGATTATCTATTGGGTTATAGGAAAGCTGCTAAATTTTGATCTATTAATTAAGGTATGGCTTGATCCATGTGAGTTTCTTTGAGTAGTGAATGACATGATATTTTTCATACCAATATATATTTGGTTAGTTAAAGACATGCCAATCTACTTTTGAATTTTTTTGCATTGCAAGAAGTACTATAAAAAAGACACATTTATATAATTTGTTTAGTAGTGATAATTCTAATTACAATTTGCATGAAAGTAAAAAACTTATCCGCTAGCATGAACTGTGGTAATAATAAATCATTTTCAACCTGCTTAAACGTTTTTAAATTGATTGTTCTAATTATTATTAGTTTTTTTTGTTAAATCTAAATTGCTTTCGGAAAATACAAGGAGTATAAATATTAAATGGTGTGTGAAGAATTTATTTCGTTTCACTGTTCATCTCAATTTAAAAGAGAAGAACAAGGGCATGTTTTTGGTGATGTTTTGTTGTAAAGGACACGGAGTTCAATGATTGTACCCACGCTCCAATCATTCATTTAATTTTTTCAAAACCCAAATTGTTAATCAAAACAAACAACTAAAAGTGGTTGTTGGTTTGGAATTGAAATTGGATATATGAAAAAGAGTACCATTGGCTTTTGCCAAGTACGCTTTCTTGTCGTATCCTCTACACGTGTTTCTCCTCAGACGCTTTCCGCAAAACTTGAAAAAATAACGCAAAATACACAATTATCATTTTCTTTTTTGCATATGCGGAAGAAATAGATATTGATTAGCTAAGGGAAATCGAGAGGGGTTTATGTTTTGTCGATTTTTTCATTGGCAAAAACCTTTGGTTTTCTTTTTATTGGTAAAAATAATAATATGTACGGTACATTAATTATGTTAAGCTAACCTTTCGTTACATATTCCATCGAGCAAGCAATTATATATTTTGCTATGGAGAGTTCAATTATATATTTTTGCTCCACAAAGTTGACATGGGACCTTGAATGAAGTATGACCAGGGTTTTGGGCTATGCCATGTGATAAAGATCATGAACTTTCAATTAATTGAAACACTTGAAACTAAGAAGAAGATGAAAAAGGTGATTATGAAAGCTATGCCATTCTACGATATGGGGACTTTTTTTTTCTTTTCAATTATTGTTGTTCTCTTTATAATTGGTATACCGAATATACACATTTTGAGCTGAAGATTCATTTATTTTTGTAAGGTTAACCAAGTAATCTTTTGAAATGTTGATAATGATAAAAATAAGGTCATAAGAGAATGAAGCTTATTATTTACCCATTTACAAAAATAGACCCGAGAACAAAATCATTGAGACAAATAAAATACAAAGAAGAGTTTCCAGAAAAAGAAGATCGCTATTTATATATATTTAAATAGGGAGAACAAAAAAAGTATAGACCCCCCCAGTATATCTGTCCACGAATCCCACCAAACGGAGTGCCTTAAAAATGAAATCCCATAAAATACCACATTAAATTATTGGTGCGTTGCCGGTTACAACTTACGATATTTGGTAAGTGGTAACAACCGGAAAATAAAAGAAACTCTTAATCTAATTAAGTTTTCTATAATTATATTTTCAATTACAGCACGTTAATGTATATTATGAATTATTGCTTTAGTTATTTCGAACTCTCGGACAACACACTCTTTAGTTCCTCTGTCTCGTCTTCCAAACAACTTCAAAATAAATTTAAAAATTAAATAAAACCATCTTCTCTTCTCTTCCCTCCCAAGCGATTAAAAAGAAAAAAGGAAAAAGAAAATGCGAGATCAGCGACGATCGTCCTCTCCGATTCTTTCGCCTCCGGTTCTCATCGTACTGATTCCGATCGCGACGTTCGTCTTCCTCTTTGTGGCGGTTCCTCCGGCGGTGTCCTTCGCTTCCAACGTTTTCCGTCCACTCGCATTCAGAAATGGATGGGACTTCCTCAACATTCTCCTCGTCCTATTCGCCGTCCTCTGCGGCGTCTTCGCCAACCGGAATGACGACGCCACCGCCGCCGGCGATGCATTGGCGACGGAGGCCACGGCGGCGGTCTCTGTTGCGGCCGACGGAACAGAGTCCGGTTCGGATAATCCGCAGAGGTGGTTTGGATATTCGGAAGGATATCCCGGCGTCCGTCCGGCGGAGAACATCCGGCGGCTGAGGAGGAGCAGTAGCTCGTATCCGGATCTGAGGCACGATTCCCTCTGGAGTGAGAGAGACGAGCTGCAGAGGAACCAGGTTCGCTTCTTCGACGACTTCGAAGTCCACAAGCACCGCCAAACCACGCCGTTTCACAGTCCACCTCGTCGGGACCGGAATCCGGAGGAAGAGGCGAAGGTGATTCCGGTCGACTCGTTCGTTCCCCGGACTCCGACGGCGGATAATACTCCTCCTCCTGGTACGCCTCCGCCGCCGCCGCCACCGCCGTCGAAGCATCGGAAGCCGCGGCGGAGCTATCAGGCAGCGGGACGGAGAGAGAAGAGAGCTGAAGAGCACGGAAGTGCCGAATCGGAAGCGAAGGCTGTGCTCTCTCCTCCTCCGCCAACTCCTCCCCCGCCTCCTCCGCGTCCGCCGCCTTCTCCGGCGAGGATTCGAACGGAGCCGAAGAAGCTCGAGCGGCGGAAGAGCAACGTGAAGAAAGAGATAGCCACGGCTTTGGCTTCGCTGTACAACCAGAGGAAGAGAAAGAGGAAGCAGAAGATCACTACCATCACCTCCGGTGCGAGCAGCAGCGTCGATCTCGATTCCGCTCCTCAACCTCCGCCAGTACCACAACATTTCTCCGGCATTCCACCGCCGCCACCACCTCCTCCACCTCCTTCGTCCGTCTTCAACAGCCTGTTCAAGAAAGGAACTACCAAGACCAAACGAATCCACTCAGTTCCTCCTGCTCCTCTTCCACCTACACCGTCGTCTAAATACGAAATCCGATCGAAGCCTTCGCCGCCGCGTTCTCGGCAGAAACCGCCGCTTCCGGCGAAGCCGAAGAGCTACGACGACAATGCGAGCAGCGGCGGACAGAGCCCGCTGATTCCGATCCCTCCGCCGCCGCCACCGCCATTCAAGGTAGCGGAGTGGAGGTTCGACGTCCGTGGGGATTTCGCTCGTATACTAAGCGCGCAGAGCTCGCGCTGTGGATCGCCTGAATTGGACGACGCAGATTCATCGTCAGCGAAAGTCGGTCCTGATGTGGTCAACGCGATGGACGGTGGAGATGGGGCCAGAGCTGGGCTCGTATTCTGTCCGAGCCCAGATGTTAACCTCAAGGCCGACAATTTCATCGCCAGGCTGTACGATGGGTGGAGACTCGAGAAGATCAAGTCGCTGAGAGAGAACCGAAAGATGTGACTTAATTTTCTTTTTCGGGCCTAACTCACTTGGGCTTCGTTGCTTAAAGATAGTCTATTAGTAATTAACACGCAAAGTTACGTCGCTTTAAGTAGACAAGTTTAATCTCGTGTGCTTTTGAGACTTGATAGAGGATAGGGACAAGAGTCAGGCTCTTTAAAAGTCCCAGGGAATTTTTTGTGGCCGCCATATTTTTAAAACTTTTCTTGCGTAAAAAGAAGCGGTGATGATTTTAGTTGTTGGTTTGATTTGGATCGTTTGCTGGTTTGACGAGGGTGTAATACACAGGTATGTAACTAAACTAAGAGACAACTGATGAGCGTAAATGTGTTTGTTCTTCCAAACTCTGATTCTCGTATAAGGAAAAATTATTTGTTAGGATACAAAAAAAAACCGGTTCCTGAACATCTTGTGCTCTAATAGAAAAATTGCTCCAAGTTAATTTAAAAGTTATAATTGTATTTTGTCAACTTTTTTGAATTTTATAAAAAATAACTCATTTTAATGACGTAATAATTTTATGAAAATTGATTTTACATTTCTACCTCTTCTTGTTTTTTCATAATCAAAATTTCGGTGAAATGGCTCTACTTTACTAACTTATTTCATAAATACCCAACATTTTGTAAAATTTGTACGTACGTAGTATATCAATTTACGTCGTTATTTTACTTGAATAACCTTATATTATTTCAGCCAAATTGTTTGAATTATTAAATTGCTTTTTTTATTTTAAGCGAAATTTTAAAATTATTTTCGCTTAATTCAAATTTACAGCGGTTCCTAAATTTATTGAAAATCCTACAAACTAGAAAAGTCAATTATCTATATTCATTTTTGCGATAACGTATTAATTAATTTCAATGTTCAGTGAGTTATCCAATATTATATATTTTTTTTAAAAATTCATCTTAAATTCTTGATCACCACACTAATATTTTTATTCATGAAAAATTATCAGTTACACTAATTTTCTCTTATTCTTCATAGGCGACTGTAGATAAATAAACATTATTAAAATTTTGTCTCAACCAACGTTTTTTGGGAATCGTTTCAGCCGACCATAATTTTATATTTTTCATATTCGATTTTACAACGTAAATTGAGTTTTACAACGTAAATTGAATTGTGTTTACAACGTTAATTGATTTTTACAGCGCAAATTGAAACTTTTTACAGGGTTTTAATTTATTTTACTAGATGAAATGAATCAAAATTTCATACATGAATTTGAAATTAAAATCAAAACACGAACAAAAAGAAAAATGAAGAACAATGAACGTAGAAAAATGGTTTCGATTACGATTGCAGGTTTGTTGAGCTCTACGAAAGACCGCGCGATAATCATCCCTGTCATGAAAGTTTCACATCATTTTTTTTATTCTTATTCTTCGTACCCGTTCGTACCGTTGCTCCGTCGTAGAATAGTCGCCGCGAAGAAGGTATCATGCTCGGTCGCGACCTCCTTACCGGACTCTCTGTCGTCTTCCTCCCATGCGTTCAACAGAGAACCCTAAAATTCAAAAACCCTAAATCTAACGCGTTTATAAAAGATGAAACAAAACCTCATAAAACATATTTCAAATCAGATTCAATAAAAAACGAGGACAATGTACCTGTTAATCATCGATAGTTTAAGGTTTTGATATTTTAATAATAATCTAGAAGATACACTATAGTGCGACCATGCTCCTTGTACTTATCATGTTAATTGGTATCCTCTTAAGATAATCAAAATTTAGGGAGTCCAATCAGACCCTCGGGTCCGAACTTGGATTTTGCTAATTATGCTCAATGAAGTAGTAACTCAATTTGTAAAAGAAATTGGGATTTGGTCACAAGTACTACTAACAGAGAAATGAAAAAGAAACAAAACATACTTAAGAAAATATAAAATGAAAGTGTAGAAATTAAAATTTTAAATTTTTTATTTTGGTAAAAAGTATTGAAAGTAGTGCATGTTGCTAAATCACAAGGGAATTTGCCGCTAGGAAAAAGGAGGAGGGGCATTTAATCAAGAAAAAAAAGGGGGAAATCGGCCGATCAGTAACAATGAAACTAGCGGGACTGAAGTCGGTGGAGAACGCCCATGACGAGTCGGTATGGGCGGCGACGTGGGTTCCGGCAACGGAGAGTCGGCCGGCGATAATCCTGACTGGCTCTCTCGACGAGTCCGTGAAGATGTGGAAGCCCGACGACCTAACCCCTCTCCGCACCAACACCGGCCACTCCCTCGGCGTGGTCTCCGTCGCCTCCCACCCCTCCGGCCACTTCGCCGCCTCCGCCTCCCTCGACAGCTTCGTCAGAGTCTTCGACGTCGACACCAACAACACCATTGCCACCCTCGAAGCCCCTCCCTCCGAAGTCTGGCAAATGCGCTTCGATCCCAAGGTAACTCCACTCTAGGGTTTACCCACGAATTTTCGATCCGGAGGAGGAGCCACAAAGCTTCACACTTTCGATGTGGGTTTTCGCCAGGGAACAATCCTCGCCGTCGCGGGCGGCGTGAGCGCGTCGGTGAAGCTCTGGGACACTGCCACGTGGAGCCTGACGGGAACGCTGGCGATCCCCCCTCCGGCGGCGGATACGAAGGCGAGCAAGAGGTTCGTTCTGTCGGTGGCGTGGAGCTCGGACGGGAAGCGCGTGGCTTGTGGGGCCATGGACGGGAGCGTGTGGGTGTTCGACGTGGCGCGGTCGAAGCTTCTTCACCAACTGGAGGGTCACTCGATGCCTGTGCGGTCTCTGGCGTACTCTCCGGCGCAGCCGAGGCTGCTCTTCACGGCCTCCGACGACGCCCACGTCCACATGTACGACTCCGAGGGCAAGACTCTGGTCGGAGCCATGTCCGGCCACGCCAGCTGGGTTCTGAGCGTGGACACCAGCCCCGACGGGGCAGCCATCGCCACCGGCTCCAGCGACCGCACCGTTCGGCTCTGGGATGTGGGGTCGAGAACTGCCGTTCAGACGATGAGCAACCACGCCGATCAGGTCTGGGACGTGGCCTTCGCCCCCGGCGCTGGAGGACGCCTCGTCAGCGTCTCCGATGATAAGACCATCACGCTTTACGACTACTCGTAGATTGCATAGTCTTTGTAGTTTGTTCTTTGCCTGTGAACAGATCAGTTTTTGGTAACAGTCTGCTTTCAAGGCTTATCATGATTTTTTTCTTCTTCTTACCTCTGTGCATTTTGATTTTGATTTTTATGAGAATTGAAGATATTTCGAGAGTCTTTTTGATTTTGCAGACTTCCAGAGTGCTTGTTTTATATTTGTAGGCATATGAACAGGTTAATGAACTGCTTTTGAGGCAATGTGGATTTTGATTTTGATGAGAATTAAAGGGTGTTATGAGAGTCTCTTAGATTTGGTGGCTGCCAGAGTGCTTGTTTTTGGTTCAACGTTGTAATTTGTTCTTTGCATATGAACAGGTCGCTTTTTCTAATGAACTGCTTTCGAGGTAATGTAGTTTACGATGTTTTTTTTTTATTTTCTTGCCTGTTGTGCAGTTTGATTTTCAATGAGGATTAAAGGTATGATGGGAGTTTCGAGTGCTTGTTTTTTATTTTGTTCTTTACATATGAACAGATGGCTCTGTTAACGGACTGCTTTCGACGCAATTCCTTTCTTTTGTTCCTGTGTGAATTTGATTCTTAATGAGGATTGAAAGTAAACTGAGGGTTTCTTAGATCTTGCAACCACAAGAGTGCTTGTTTTCCTTTCGCTCCATAATTTGTTCTTCACATATGAACATATCACTCTTTTAATGGACTGCTTTCTGAGACAATGTAGTTTATGATGGTTTTTTTCTTGCCTGTGAATTTTGATTCTTAGTGAGGATTGAAGGTACCATGAAAGTTTCTCAGATTTTATAACCGCGAGAGTGCTTGTTCCCGATTTGCTTTACTAATTGTTCTATGCCTATGAACATGTCACTTTCTGACGGACTGCTTTCAAGGCAATGTAGTTCATGATGATTTTTTATATCTTGCCTGTGTGCATTTGGATTTTAATAAGAGCTAAAAGGTACTATGAGAGTCAGTGTGATCCGTACTTTTTGCAGGCCTAAAATTTCAGTTCTTCAACGTGTGTTATGTTTGTGTAAGCCATGAATGAACTTGCAATGTATTCCACAGCCTCTTGATGTAGCCTTGAACTTTGGTCGCAAAACTAACTGGAACATACGATTTCTCTGGTCATTCAGACAATAACCACTGAAGTGAACAATCCTATAACCAACAATCTTTGATCATTCAAACATACATTGTAGTTCACAGTACCATACTACGAAACACACAAGAAAAATCGCCAACCTTGGAATGGAATCCCAGTCTCATATGAAAGTGGACCTGCGGAAACTAGAAACCCAGATACAATGAAGCCACAACAGGTTACTATATCACAAGTTCCTTTCTTTCTTTCCTCAGTCTTGCTAATCACTCAAGTGACCAGTCTTTATTTCACATAACACAACAAAAAAAATTTAACAATCATCATCTTTCATGATTCGAAAAACCAACCTTACATGTTTTTAATCTTCTTCTTCTTCTCCCCCCAAAGAGTACTAAACAAAACTTGAACCGAAAAAAAAGACAACAAAACAACAAACACCCTAGGGCCTACTTTTTCAAAAAGTCCTTGAGAACATCCATGACCGAGCCAAAGTCAGCAGAGACTTCGACGGGCGGGTTGGCTAGGCGACAGGCCATATCGGGAATAGCCTTGGAGTGATAGTCAACCTTTGACTGAGCAAACTTGAGCCCGTGAGCAGTGCTGACCACCACGGTCCGATCGCTCGGAGAGATAACTCCGGCGGCCCTGAGCTTGAACAGAGCCGTGAGAGCCACCCCCGTGTGGGGACATATGAACATCCCCGTCGAGTCCGCCTGAGCCATCGCATCCATCAGCTCCTCCTCCGTGGCCTCTTCCACGATCCCGTCGCAAGCTTTCAGAGCAAACACCGCTCGGTCTATCGAAACGGGGTCTCCGATCTGGATCGCGGAGGCGAAAGTCGAGGTGGCTTTGACCGGGGAGAAGTTTTCCCACCCGGACTTGTAGTAAAGGTAGAGCGGGTTCGCGTTCGCGGCCTGGGCACAGACCAGGCGCGGGACCCGGTCCACGAGCCCGAGCTCTCGGCACATCTCGAACCCTTTGTAGAAGGCATAGATGTTGCCCAGGTTTCCTCCCGGGACGATCACCCAGTCCGGGACCTGCCAGTCGAATTGCTGGAGAATCTCCACCGCGGCGGTTTTCTGTCCCTCGAGGCGCAGGCTGTTCAGGGAGTTTGCGAGGTAGATCGGAAGCTCGGCGGTGACTTCGCGGATCAGCTTCATGCACCCGTCGAAATCCGTGTCGATGCTGAGGACGAACGCCCCGTTCGCGATCGGCTGGACCAGCTGGGCCATGGAAATTTTGTTCGCCGGAAGGAACACGATTGATGGGATTCCGGCGGAAGCGCAGTACGCTGAGAGAGCGGCTGAGGTGTCGCCGGTGGAAGCGCAGCCCACGCCGACGACGGGTCGGCTGAGCTTGCGGAGGCGGTTGACCTGGCTCACCAGCACGGTCATTCCGAGGTCTTTGAAGCTGCCGGTGTGGCTGATTCCGCAGTGTTTGACCCAGAGGTCGTTCATGCCGAGGAACTGTTTGCCGAAGCGCTCGGCCCAGAAGAGGTTGGAGTTACCTTCGAAGGCGCTGATGATGTCGTCGTCGTCGATCTCGGGGAGGACCCACTCTTTCTTGCTCCAGACGCCGGAGCCGTAGGGCCAGGAGGTGCGGCCGACGCGCGAGTCGAAGAGGCGTCGCCAGTACGCGCCGTCGTAGCGGTGGAGGGCGGCCATGTCGTGCTGGACGTCGAGGAGGCCCCCGGAGCGACTGCGGTACACGATCTCGTCGAGAGAGTACGACTCGTCGGAGGAAGCGGGGGCGTTGAAGGGGACGTACTTGGCCGAGAACCCGTCCGGAGAGGAGGGGCGGTGGCGGCGAGCCTCGTCGCGGATGTTCTCGTCGGCGGGTCGGCGGTTGCGGGATCCGGCGGAGGCGGAGCAGGACACGACCAGGCGGCGCTGTCTCGGCCCTGCCGCGGCTCTCGGCTTCGGATCGAACAGGTGCGTCGATGGGCGGAGCAGCGATGAGGAAGCCATTTCTCTCTCTCTCGCTCTTCTCTCTCTCTCTCTCTCTCTCGCTCTTCTCTCCCTGTGTGTTGAGGCGGCGCGGCGTGAAGAGAGAAAATGAGGGAGTGAGAGGTTTGTGTGGTGTATTGTTGTTGAGTGATGGATCCGATTGCTTTTCTATTTGTAGGGCCTTTTTTCTTTCTTTCTTCTTCTATCCAACGAAAAATATAATTTCAGTATAAATAACAAAATTAAATTAGGTCTATTTTTGTCAGGTGTCCCGGTTCCGACCGGACTTCACATTTTTATTTTATTTATATTTCTATGAAAAATTAAACAACTAGTTGTGACTAAACTTAGAGGCAAATTCCTTTCAACTTGTAGAAATATATCAATATTGTATTTCACTTTCTTCTAATTTTCTTGTCCCACTTAAATTTTCTCGGGGAAATTACGCTAGATATTTAAATGACTTTTGATTCGATATCAAATTGGCATTTCCATTAAATTTTACGGAGATTATTTTCGTCTAAAAGAATATTGTAAAAGATTTAAATTATGAAATTATAATACTTCATGAAAACAACCATTTGCGAAAAGAATCACGTGTGAATTGTCAAAATTAATACAGAATTAAATATTTTTAGTGATCTTTGGATAAGATCGTACATATAAATACCAGTAAAAAATTATCAGTCGTTAATCATCAAACGGTAAAAAATTGACATACAAAATTGAAACAACTTTTTTTAAATGTATTAGATGTCTCGATTTTATTTCGTATGTCATCTGTTGTTTTCGCTCATCCACGAAAAACCTCTTAATGAAACAAAAGTTGTTGTATTCCGTCGTGTATATAAAGTAACACGAACTCATTTTCTTCAGTGATTTCTCTGCCGAATGTGCAAGTTTAATAACATGAAATGCACTTTAAAATAATCTTATTGCATTCTCTTATCCCACCTTGTCGACTATCTTAAGTGACGTTGACCAAAATATATTGACTTATCTAGAAACAAAGATCAAAACTAATGATCAACGTCTTTATTTATGTGCTAACGTTTTTAAGAGGCCATGGCGCATCAAGTTCGTCACTTTGATAGTCACGATATGCACGATGTAGGAACAATATTAACAAATTTATCAACCCATTTGAACCTCTACCTATGATTCCATAGAGGTCATAGCATATCGATTTTGTTACTTATAATTACAACTCTTTCACGTCTATCCGAAAAAGACAAAAAAATATATTAGATACCCCTTCGTTTGTGATTATAGACTTTATGTCTTACTTTTTCCGACAATAAATACTACTACCTCATATGTTTAGACAATTGAACACTATATAAGAGTATTGATCTATTTATAAAGGGTAATTTTGATGTATAGCCTTATAAACTATGTGTAATTTGGATATACTCAAAATTTCGTTAATAAATTGAAAATAGCCAGATAAATTCGTTTACACGTCGTAAATAGTCCAAAATACCATTAATTTATATTTTCAATATGTAAACGAATTAAGGGTATTTTGTACTATTTACGATATGTAAACGAATTTGTCTGGCTATTTTCAATCTATTAACGAAACATTGGGTATATCCAAAATGAAAACGTATTATAAGGCTATAGAGCCAATTTTTTTTATTTATAAATCAACTTAGACTAACAAAATATTCGAAATCCACTCATAACTTTCAGTTGACATAATACTTTCGATCATTAAAATCAAAATTTTGATAAAACAAGAACAAAACCTTCATGTGATTATTGACACGTTACTAAGAACTATACACAATAATAAAAATTAAACACGACCTCTGGTGTTGCGGAAGAAAGTTGAACACAAAGTGTTTGACCGAGAATTTGCGATTGGTGTTGAGATGCTTTCGTGGAAACAAGATTAGCCATCGTATAGCTGCATAGTCAAGCTTGATGTGTAGTTTGAAAATGCGTTTTTAATGAGAAGAATTTCAATTTTTGTGATACTAAAGCTTTTTTTGCGCGTTTCAACATACGTTACGAAAGAAATTGCAATATAGCTCTAGGCCTTTAAAGATAGCATACACATGAGTGTCATAAGAAATTATGCCCCAATCAACGGTGGTGGGTAAATCGTGGTCTTGATTTCAAGTAAATAATCATTCATTAACATAGATTCATTATTTGTCGTAACTAGACTCTTTTGAGTTTTTATTATTCTCGCTTTGATGGTGATGGTGAAATAATGCTCTAGTTTTGACTAGACTCTGTGCGATTCATTATAGGCAACCATGCAATAGTCTTTAACATCGAAGATATATAAGTCACGAGAGAAGAACATGATTTTGTTTATCATGCTTTAGAAAATTGGCGTTCACAATTCTATTATCACGATAATTGTTAGAGAAGAATTTCGGTTATTTCGTTGATGTCTTGATAAAGTGAGAAATTAGTGATTTCAATAATTTGGTGAGTCCATAACATAAAATGGTCTTAGCTGAGCTTGATCAAGAGAGTGAGGGAACGTGACTGGTCTAGACCTCATTGACGAAGATCTAATCAAAGTCGGCGAAATTTCATAGTCGAGAACAAGTGTTTTGATACCATTACAAAATCTCAAGAATCCATAAAGAGTGAATATATGATGAGTTTTTTCTTTTATAATCTTCTACCAGAATTATAAGTCTACTTGTGCCATATAACATATTAATAAATTGTAAACTTTAAATGTTTTTATTACAAAGATCGTGTTTGAAACAGTTATCTATGAACGCGGAAATTCCAGATTGTTGGACATGGAATGACATTTGAGATTCTTGAACAGTGTCAAAAAGAATAGATTTATCAATTTATTTTCCACTCCGTTTTTCCAGTATGAGACATAAAATGACTGCTGTGATCAGCTAGTGGGCTTGGACCTTTACAAAACTTGCTGGGCTACGATCCATCATAAAACACAACATATAAATGATGGCGTTAAATAGCTTAAATTGGATGGTAAGTGATCATAAGGTATCTTTACACTTTAGTACAAATTTCCTGTCAAGTAAACGTACTTGGGTTTTTTTTCTTATTACTCGCTCTAATAACGCTTATGCTCGTGAAATCCAATTTACACATATATTTTCTCCAAAAAGACAAAAACCCAAATAGAGGATCGTATCGATAGAGACCCACATGACTGGCAGTTCAGTAAATAAAGGGAGATGATCCAAATACGTTTTTGTCCTAATAAATTACGTTTCTAACATCTTTCTTTTTCTTTTTCCTTCAAAATTCAGATTCTTATGTGTTTTATAGAACTAAGGGTCAGTGTTCGTGGAGGGCACTAATTTGCCCCAAAAAAAACCTGTCCTCCAAAGCCTTCTCTCTCTCTTTAGACGACGACTCTGCTGACGGACCACTGTAAAATTAAAATTAAAAAATGAGCTGAAAAATAATTTAAAAACTATATAAAATATATGGACAGATAGATAGAGAGAGGGAACGATAGAAGCGTAAAAACCTGTACTTTATTTTCCTTGTGCGTCTGTATAAATATGGGTGTGTCCACTTAACGTGTTCTTTTTTTAATTACTTGTATTAATTTTTTTCCTTTGAACAAAAACTAAAATCAAAAGCCTCTTCAAGGAAAGAATTGCAATTGCTCGAGTTTTCCATTGTCCGCTTCCTCATTCCGTTTCGTTGTTGAGCTGGAGAAAAAAGGAAGAAAAGAAAGTTAATTAAACTCCTGAAATTTTCTCATACCGGATTGCCGTTGAAATTCAAAAGCTATACGGTTCAGCTCTCTCGATCTGACTCTCCGAGTTCTCTCTCCCGGACTCTGACCCGTTCTCGGATGAGTTAGCTGAGAAGATCGCCGAGTTAGATTCGCTATGGTAAGCTCGGACGCACCGTTCTGTTGCTTTCTTTCTCCTCCGTTTGATTTTCGATTCGTTTTGATTCCCTTTGACTCGCTCGGTCATGGCTGAGTTGAATCGGCGGCGTTGCATTTCTAGGAATAAGAGTTGTTTAACTGTTTAACTCTTTGTATCATCACGAGGATGATATGATGTTCGATTCGTTTTTTCTGTTTGGTTCCATTTGTAGATCATTCTTTCGCCCAATTTCTCGCTGTTTAATCCCAGGCCTTGCTGTGAAAACTTCGCTAATTTGTTTATAGGTAGTGAAACTGATGGTAAGTGGTTTCCTTTAGGTTGAGAAGAAGTGACAAGTGGTTTTATGGTTCAAGCAACATTATTCAATATTGAATGATTCAATTCGTTTGAACATCATGTTCAATGTCTGCGTCAACAGTCTGGCTCACAATCGTGGTCTCTACGCATTAGTATGCTTATAATAGTATGACTTATGTGTAGACTATTATACTCTTGATACTCATGTGTAGCAACGCATGTTTAGTAATTAAGGGGGGAATTTAGTATTGACTATAGTATATCATTTGTCATGCACCGTTTCTAGTGTAGAGATTATTCTCAACTGAAATCGCATATGAACTTTCCTTTTCAGGCTGCGCCCGTAAATATTATTGTAGGGTCCCATGTTTGGGCTGAGGATCCAGCTGAAGCGTGGATTGATGGAGAAGTTTCTCGAATCAAGGGCAATGAAGTTTATGTCCGTTCTACAAATGGGAAGACCGTGAGTAACTCAATGGCTATATAATTATTCTTTTTTGTTTGATAGTACATTCTGGTCTATTTATACTATTTACCTCCGTTTCATCTTTAGTATTTATTCAGTTCTCTTGACTGGTATGCTTGTCTTAGGTTGTCACAAATATCTCCAAAGTTTTCCCAAAGGATACCGAGGCTCCCCCCGGAGGTGTAGATGACATGACAAAGCTGTCGTATTTGCATGAACCAGGAGTTCTGAATAATTTGGCAACAAGATATGAACTTAATGAGATTTATGTAAGGGTTTCATTTTATGTTCCGACAGCTGAAGTAGGTTTCAAAGGGTGCGAGAGGAGTAGGAAAAAATAATCTCGTTCCCATTTCTTGTAATGTTTCTGCAGACATACACGGGAAACATACTGATCGCAGTCAACCCATTTCAAAGGTTACCACATTTGTATGATACACATATGATGGAGCAGTATAAAGGAGCTGGATTTGGAGAATTGAGTCCCCATGTTTTTGCAGTTGCAGATGTTGCATATAGGTAATAATATGCATTCCACTCGCATACTTTTTAAATTGACCTCTTAACGAGATATATTATTGATCTGTCTGTTTCTTACAGGGCAATGATCAACGAAGGGAAGAGCAACTCCATTCTGGTTAGTGGAGAAAGTGGTGCTGGTAAGACAGAGACAACAAAGATGCTTATGCGATATCTTGCGCACCTTGGTGGTCGATCAGGAGTAGAAGGACGGACAGTTGAACAGCAAGTTCTAGAGGTCTGTTTAAGAATTATTTTTTAATTAATTATTACGAGTTGTTACTACTGTTTTTATTATTATTATTGAACTTTGTTAGTTTATAAATTTTTGAATACATATCTGATAAAATTTGGGTTGATTTCTCTACTGAAATGTCATTCTGGTTGGTGATTTACAGTCCAATCCAGTTCTGATTTGTTTTCGGGTTAATCTGTTTTCTAAAATGTCATTCTGGCTGAATATTTGCATGCAGTCCAATCCAGTTCTTGAAGCATTCGGCAATGCTAAAACTGTCAGAAATAACAACTCAAGGTATTTATAGAATAGTGCTTTCATAGTTGTGTGAGTTTCAGTACCGTTACTACTTCTATGGTTTAGTTTCTTCTTGTAAAATGATTGTTGTGCAACTTTCTTGGTTTTATCTGTCCCTGAATTTTGTTTTTCTTGGTCTCTTCATTGTTTATTACTTTATTCATGTACAACAGTCGCTTTGGAAAATTTGTGGAGATCCAATTCGACAAGAGTGGGAGGATATCTGGAGCTGCTGTCCGTACTTATTTGCTTGAGAGGTCTCGTGTTTGCCAAATTTCAGACCCCGAAAGAAACTATCATTGTTTTTACCTGCTTTGTGCGGCACCTCTCGAGGTAATTATAATAGTTTTCATATCGCAACTTGCTTTAGATGTATACTGTATGAATGTGATGCGGAACTATGAAATTATTATGATAAAAGAATCCATCTTCCATTTCAGGATAGAGAGAAATATAAATTGGGAAACCCAAAAGACTTCCATTACCTGAATCAGTCCACTTGTTATAAACTGGATGGTATAGATGATGGCGAGGAATATCTTGCTACTAGAAGGGCTATGGATGTAGTTGGAATTAGTGAGGAAGAGCAGGTCAGATTTGTATGCAGCTATGAGATTCTTTGTTCATAGTGCTGCATGTAGATATTTAAAACATTCTTGCTTCTATACCAGGTGGCGATTTTTAGGGTCGTGGCCGCTGTTTTACATATCGGGAATGTTGAATTTGCAAAGGGAGATGACGCTGACTCTTCTGTCATCAAGAATGAGAAATCCAGATTCCATCTTAACATGACAGCTGAACTTCTCAGGTACCTAAACATAAAACACACTACAGTTAATTCTCTTTGTTTAGGCCCCCTTGTAAGTTGTAGCTGGATTATACTGCTGCTAACTGAGATTTTCTTAGGTGTGATGTGAAGAGTCTGGAAGATGCATTGATTAAACGTGTGATGGTTACACCAGAAGAGGTCATCACAAGAACTCTTGACCCTGTTTCTGCATTGGCAAGTCGGGATGCTCTAGCCAAAACCGTTTATTCACGCCTCTTTGATTGGTATCCAACTTACTTAAAAATGCATTTCTTGCATCATATTTTTTCTTTTGTCAGCTAGAATACGTCATATTTTCCATATTGCTGGAATTGACTCATCTAATGTTTGCATTTCCTAAATCTGTTGTATGGTTGGTATGTCTGGCGCTGATACTTTGAGTGATTTTTCACAGGCTTGTGGATAAAATCAACAATTCAATTGGTCAGGATCCAAACTCAAAATCACTAATTGGAGTCCTTGATATTTATGGGTTTGAAAGTTTTAAATTCAATAGGTATGTGTTGAAGTAGAGTTTTTCGCTCTCCCTCTCTCTCTCCCTTGGTGAAATTTCATTACTGAAACTGACCACTTCTTTATCAAATAGTTTCGAGCAGTTCTGTATCAATTTTACAAACGAGAAACTGCAACAACATTTCAATCAGGTATTGAACCGTGATATTCTCCCATTTTGTATATCTGATAATTAATTGTCCTGTTCTTAGTGTTCTTCTAATTACGTGGTTGTAGCACGTTTTCAAAATGGAACAAGAAGAATATACAAAGGAAGAAATTAATTGGAGCTACATAGAGTTTGTTGACAATCAAGATGTCTTGGATCTCATTGAGAAGGTAACCTATAAAATCATTAAAACACACTTGGTTTGTTTTCCTACACTCTGTTACAATGCACAAAAGTGATGTTTTTTCTACTCTACTGCTGCATGCTGCAATAGTTCTTCATCATTTCTTCATTCTTTGGCAGAAACCTGGTGGAGTAATTGCACTTCTAGATGAAGCCTGGTATGTAGCTATGGTCAATTCTCAATCATTTGTCTTAAGCTTCTTTAAAATCAAAACTTGTCAAGCTTGCATAAAGAACTAGGGTAAAGAAAAGAACCTAATGCTGCTGTTTTATTCCTCTATGAAATTACATAGAATCGGGAAACAAAACAGGATCAGACACTTATTCTGATATACTAGGATATTATTCTGATCATAAAAAGAGAATATAAAATAATAATCAGGAAACAATTTCGTATTTTATTCTACGGTTTTATACAATAATTATTCTCTACATGCACACACGCGTTCACACATACATGATACACAGTAAAATTGCCAGTCTAACTTTGGCAGCACCTGCACAAGAATCTTATATATCTTTATTGTCTCATGTCATATTTGTTTGTATCCTCTGTACAGCATGTTTCCTAAATCTACACACGAAACCTTTGCTCAAAAATTGTACCAGACGTTCAAAAACAACAAACGCTTCATTAAGCCTAAGCTTTCTCGTACTAGTTTTACAATATCTCACTATGCTGGAGAGGTAAGAACTTCTGGATTCAATGTTGTCAAAATCTGGCACTTGCAATTAAATGCTAATGAAGCTTTCAATTTTTAGGTTACTTACCTAGCGGATCAATTTCTCGACAAAAACAAGGATTATGTGGTGGCAGAGCATCAGGATCTCTTAACTGCTTCCAAGTGCTCATTTGTGGCAGGCTTATTTCCTCCACTTCCTGTTGAAACATCAAAGTCATCTAAATTTTCCTCTATTGGGTCACGCTTTAAGGTACTGAGGTTATTATTTTTTCCTGATGTGCACAGAAGAAGTTAAGTTCCGCATTTTGGGTTCTTGTTCCATATTATAGCTGATAGATGAGTACAGAATTTCCTCGGCTTGTGGTGTTACTGTCAGCTGAGTGGTTTGGAGAGAGGTTAGCTATGGTAAAGCCAGATGTTCCTAGAACCTGGCATTGGGGATGAGGGATTAAAAAAATCTAAAAAATTCTAATAATTATTTTGATTTGATAGGTTTTGTAGTGTAAACAGATTGCATTTATAAATGAAAACCGAAGAAAAAGGTTGATATGGCCAAAAGACGACCCAAAAAGACCCAAGTTTAAATTGCTGCATTCACAGCTTTTCCTAGAAGTCATTTTAGGAGAAACTAATTAAAATGCCTGCTTGTTGAAATTACAGTTGCAACTTCAATCGTTGATGGAGACACTGAATCAGACTGAGCCTCACTATATTAGATGTGTGAAGCCAAATAGTGTTCTCAAGCCAGGAATTTTTGAGAACTTCAACATAATCCAGCAATTGCGATGTGGTGTATGTAAATTTTGTCCACAACTTACTTGGTTATGTCTGTTAACTTTGCATCTTATCAGTTTTCTAAGCTCTATTTTTCTGAATAATTGCTCGCTGTAGGGTGTTCTTGAGGCTATCAGGATCAGCTGTGCTGGATATCCCACCAGGCGAACATTTTACGAATTTCTTCACCGCTTCGGGGTTCTCGCACCTGAAGTTTTGGATGGAAAGTAAGTCCATAATATCTAGGTTTTTATATTATGTATCTCTGCTTGAGATGAATATATGTTCTCTACGTGCTGCAGTAATTCTTGGAGTTTTGATGAGCCATTAATACTTATTTTACAGCTATGATGACCAGACTGCATGCCAGATGATTTTGGATAAAAGGGGGCTAAAAGGTTACCAGGTGATTAGGATTGCTAGTACTTTATATCTTTGATCATTCCTTTTCCTTTATGCAGTAGAAGGTAGGTCTAGAAGCGTCCCAACTTGTTTTTTGAGGGATGAGGGGTGTATAAATTTAAATCATCAATGTGCATACCACATTTTTGGTGCTGTAGAAATTTTAGCGTTGAGATATGAGATAGTTAATTGATCAACTTGCCTAGAACTTTAAAACATTTTAATGTTAAAAAATATTAATTATATCTTCGGAGTTGTTACCAATACTATTTAAGGATGCTAACTGAGATGTAAGACCTTTTCCACATGAATTACTGTTAATTTCTGAATTCTGCATAATGCTCTTGCGTTTTGCAAGTATCAATTATTGATATGTTACCCAGTATTAAGAGCAAGTCTTTCGTGCATTTTTTTGTTCAATCTGTCTTTCATTGAGTTCTTTTATGTCTTCATATAAATTTACAGATAGGTAAGACAAAAGTCTTCCTTCGAGCTGGCCAGATGGCTGAGTTGGATGCAAGAAGAGCAGAGGTACTTGGTCATGCGGCTAGGGTCATACAAAGGCAAATTCGCACGCATATGGCACGCAAGGAATTCGTTGCATACCGCGTAGCAGCTATCCACTTACAATCATATCTACGAGGTATCCAATGCAAGCGATATGGTTATGAGGTTTATTGATTACAGTTGCTCATGAAAGTTGCGGGGAAACAAATTTTGTCGGTGCTAAATATTTTATTCTGCGCTAAAAGGGCTTTCTTAGGAGTTCTGGTCTTCCATTTCGAACAATAACTGATATATTCTTGTGTATGAAAAGGAATATTTGCACGGAAACTTTATGAGAAGTTACGAAGAGAAGCAGCTGCTGTTCATATACAAAAGAATTTCAGACGATACACAAGCAGAAAATCATACACAACTGCTCGTTTATCAGCCATTACATTGCAGACTGGGTTGAGAGCTATGACTGCTCGGAATGAATTCAGATTTAGAAAGCAAACAAAGGCTGCAATTCGTATCCAGGTTCTACGAGAATCTTATTGTTTTCTTAGTGTTATGCCCTCAAAACTTGTGCAAAGCGTTGAAATTTAACTGGTTAATGTTCATTTTAATTATGTAGGCTCATTTGCGTTGCTATATAGCTCATTCGTATTATAAGAGTCTCCAGAAAGCAGCTCTTTTTACTCAGTGTAGTTGGAGGCGGAGAGTTGCACGGAGAGAGCTTAGAATGCTTAAAATGGTTTGGCTACACACATGAATATGCATTTGTTTTCGTGATTACTAAGTCTCAACATGAATGATTTTCTGATTGATAACTTCCAGGCTTCGAGAGAAACGGGTGCCCTTAAAGAAGCAAAGGACAAACTTGAGAAGCGTGTGGAGGAACTTACATGGCGCTTGCAGCTTGAAAAGAGATTGCGGGTAAGTATATAATCAAGTATGCTAGAAAATTTGAAGGATAAAGAATTAGAGTATATCTTAAAAATAAGAGCGGATGAATATTATCAGCTTTATAATCACGCGCCTCTGTACTACAGACTGATATGGAAGAAGAAAGAGCACAGGAAATTGTTAAATTAAAGGAGGCATTAAATGCAATGCAAGTTCAAGTAGAAGAAGCAAATGCAGCAGTTGTTAAAGAACGAGAAATTGCTAGGAAAGCTATCGAAGAAGCGCCTCCTGTCATCAAGGAGACCCCTGTATTGGTTCAAGACACAGAAAAGATTGACTCTTTAACAGCTGAGGTGGATAGCTTGAAGGTGAGAACTCGTATAATTATATAAAATACATATAAAAATAAAAGTTCTGCTTAGCTAGAATCTCTTGTTAAATCTGGAATCCATATTGACAGTATTGTAACTTTTAGCTTCTAGAGTTTAGAAATGGATCGCGGTTTAATTTATTTATGATAAATAAACATCTAATAAGCTGTTGAATATCATTTCTTGAATGAAAATGCAATTTGTACATTTAAACTGATGAATTACTCCAGATATTGGAAAATTCTTGGTTTCACAATCCGTGTAACTTTGCAGGCTCTACTTCTGACAGAAAGAAAGGTCGCTGAAGAGGCTAAAACCACTAGTGCAGTTACTGAAGCAAAATATACAGAACTGACCAAAAACCTTGAAGAATCACATAAAAAGGTGGATCAGCTTCAGGAATCAGTGCAGAGGTTTGTAAATACCATTGATATTACATTTGTCGTTCTAGTTAAGAACTCATTTGTAGAATCAGAATTAAAACCCAACTTACATGGACCGTTGTTTGCTTTTTAATAATCAGTGTGTATCTGTAGGCTTAACTATAGTGGCACTTCTCATTTATAAATCAGGGTTCATTAGGAACATAGCCATAATTACAGTTTCACGTTGCTATATCTTAGGTAAATAGCCACGTGCATGTAGTCACACGCGTAAAAGAACATAAGTACTCCACCATTTTTATTTCAATGGAAGGGAAAACAGGAATTCCATGTCATCTTTATGGCTATTTACCTAAGATTTATGAAGCTTTAGCCATATAGCACTCCCAAGTTTTAGTTGGCTAGTTACCTACTTCTTTATATAAATTATTGCCCTGTTTCTGTTAAACTCGATTATTCTTGCCTACACATGGTTTCATTAGGAGTACAGGATTTTTCCGTCCATTTCTTCATATATTCTTGTTTCTATTTGAAAAAGTAATGACAAATAACAAGGGTCTGTCTCCAATAAATAGTCTTCTAATTTGCTTATATCAATCATTTTTCTCCACTACATGGTTCTTTAATTTGCTTAGTTTATTCATTTTTCTTCGGTGTATGTTTCCAATACAAATCGCTGATAATTGTTGGTGTTTGTTTGACCTCTTATGAAGATAGCAAACATAGGTTTAAGATATATGGACTTCTGGTTTAGCTTAGTTCATTTTTCTCGTGTACATGTTTTGGCAAGAGCATATGTTGAGATATATTTGATGGAAAATTGTCCATTTTGTTTTACTCGATTCATCTTCTATAATAGGCTTGAAGAGAAACTTTCCAACTCGGAATCAGAGAACCAAGTACTTCGCCAACAAGCATTGACCATGTCACCAACTGGAAAAACACTGTCTTCTTCTAGACCAAAAACAGTTATTTTTCAGGTAAATAAATGTTATAGTTACTTAAAATAAGTTTTACTATGCTCTTGTTTTGGTAGACGATTTACATATATGTATGTGCATCTTGGAATCTGCAGAGAACACCAGAAAATGGTATGGTACGTAACAGTGATCCAAGGGCTGTACCTGTAAGTGACCCGTCTCGATTTTCTATTCTTGTAAATATAAAGAAGCAATTAAGACAACACTATAACGTGCTCTTTACTGTGTAACAGGACATGGCTCTCGCCATATCAAATGTCCGCGAGCCAGAATCAGAGGAAAAGCCACAAAAATCACTAAACGAAAAGCAGCAGGTAAGAATCCCTTATGGGCACTTTACTATGAAGCTTATGGGTCTAAGTAAAGAATGAAGATAAATAAGAATTAACTATTTGTTCCATTTTCTTAGCTCATTCTAATCTGTTTTTGTTCCATTTTCTTTTCAGGAGAACCAGGACCTCCTGATTAAGTGTATAACACCGGATTTGGGATTCTCTGGAGGCAGGCCTGTTGCTGCTTGTGTCATATATAAATGCCTTCTTCACTGGAGATCATTTGAAGTTGAACGCACTAGTATATTTGATCGTATTATTCAAACAATAGCATCATCCATAGAGGTGATTTGGGTTCCTAAGATATACATGCAAGTTTTATAAATTATATTTGTGAAACACAAAAGTACCAAAAATAATTTAAGCTCCAACTTCTGGTCATATTGCCTTGCTCCTGATTCTCATTATATTGGCTTATTGAAGGTCCAGGATAATAATGATAGGTTAGCGTACTGGTTGGCAAACACATCAACTTTACTGTTGCTGCTTCAACATACCCTTAAAGCAAGTGGAGCCGCTAACATGACACCGCAACGGCGGAGAACGGCGTCCGCGTCACTTTTTGGAAGAATGTCTCAGGTAAGAAGCAAAGCTGAGTGATGTTTTCTTACTATACATATGAAAGGTGATTTTGTGTTCTGGTCATACATGCTGTCAAATTGTTGCTTACTAAAATAAATCTCAGGGCCTGCGAGCTTCTCCGCAGAGTGCAGGACTCTCATTTCTCAATGGACGGGCACTTGGCAGATTAGATGATTTGCGACAAGTTGAGGCCAAGTATCCTGCGTTGCTATTTAAGCAGCAGCTTACTGCTTTTCTTGAGAAGATATATGGGATGATTAGAGACAATCTAAAGAAAGAGATCTCCCCATTGCTTGGGCTATGCATTCAGGTAACTATAATGTCTTTCTAATATCTATCTTCTAACTGCTTTCCTACAAAGGAAAGTAGGGTATTGTACTCAATACTATTTTCTTTTTTGATGGAGTTAATTGGTAAGTGTATAGTCAATAGCATACCTCGAAAGGCCTGGTTGATTGGCCGGTCTTTCGAATTTGCATCTTCCTTGCCACTTGGTTAGTAAATACTAAAGTTTCTGTCTTTTAGGGTTGCTTTATATCAAAAGGGAAAGAATAGCTATAATTTTTTATAGGAAACTTGTACTAATTTATAACAGATAATCTAGCTCGTATTTTGGACTGGTGCTGTTTTTGGTTTTCCCTTTCTTTAATAAAATCAGTTGTTTCCTTAAAAAAAATATATATCATAGTTACATTTTCATTCTTCATCATTTGCCCGAAGGAGAACATTATGAGCAGATTAAAGGATGAATAATTGTAATGGTGGCTCAGGCTGCAAAGTACCTAAGTAGTTATATTTGCTCTTTATTTTATAATGGAAAACTAAAGTACCGCAAATATTCCAGGCTCCAAGGACATCCCGGGCAAGTTTAGTGAAAGGACGGGCTCAAGCTAATGCTGTCGCTCAACAAGCATTAATTGCTCACTGGCAAAGCATTGTAAAAAGTTTGGACAACTATTTGAAGATGATGAAATCAAACTACGTGAGTTGCAAAGTTCTATTTTGGAATTTCGGAAGATCAATTATTATTTTATTTTACATCGGAAAATTACCACGGTCTTATGCCTTCCTTCCGGCTTTACAGGTTCCAGCCTTCCTAATCCGTAAAGTGTTCACTCAGATATTCTCTTTCATCAATGTACAACTATTCAACAGGTATCTATCTCTCTTCAGTCTCACTGTTGATATGTGATGTTCCAGAGCTAGTTTTGATCTTGTATCCTTCAATGTTTTTGCAGTCTTCTATTGCGGCGTGAGTGCTGTTCATTCAGTAATGGTGAATATGTGAAAGCGGGCCTGGCTGAATTGGAACAGTGGTGCTACCAGGCTTCTGAAGAAGTAAGTTGCTCTCAGGCTCACCATGTTACGAGAAACTGCTGTCTTTATTTCTAGCTGGCTAAGTAGATCATGTTTCTCTATCCAGTATGCAGGGTCGGCTTGGGACGAATTGAAGCATATTCGACAGGCTGTTGGTTTCTTGGTTAGATTCAGGCCATTTAACCTTGATAATTTATATATGAAAATTGAAACTACGTCCGGACTGAACAACTCAACTTGTCATTTTCAGGTCATACACCAAAAGCCTAAAAAGAGCTTGAATGAAATAACAAAGGAACTATGTCCGGTCAGTATCACTTTCTCGAATTCATTCTTGCCCTTGTGTCTTTTTCTTTATACTAATATCTTTCATGTGGTGTCATCAGGTGCTTAGCATCCAACAGCTATACCGGATCAGTACAATGTACTGGGACGACAAGTATGGTACACACAGTGTATCTTCAGAGGTACATGGACCTTTAATAACAGGAACAAGTCATTTAAAATTAATTCATAATGGCTCACGCAATCTGTAGCAGTGAGCTTTTACTGTAATTTTCCATTTGAAAACTCATGTTCTTCTGACAGGTCAATCTTTTGTTGCCAATTATTTTATGAATCTATTCCATATATAGGTTATCTCGAGCATGAGAGTTATGATGACCGAGGACTCTAACAACGCAGTTAGCAGTTCTTTCCTGCTGGACGACGATTCGAGGTACTTTGTTTGACTCTAGATCACTTTATATTATTCAAACTGAAATGTACTGCATTTCCTCATTTCAAATTCATGACCACCTCCTATGTCACTGTAGCATACCATTCTCGGTGGACGATATCTCAAAGTCGATGAAGCAAGTGGACATTGTCGACATCGATCCTCCACCATTGATTCGCGAGAATTCTGGGTTCGGGTTTCTACTTCCACGGCCCGAATGATGCACTTGTCACTGTTGATCCCCCCAGAATTCCGGGTTTGGATTCCTATTTCTCAACCCCGATTTCTGATGCTCGAACCCCCTTATCATGTTTTGTTGGATCTGCTGCAAGACACCCCACAGCACATAAGTTAATGTGCTCAAACATGTGCATAGTCTTTTAATGTTGTCGACATCCATGTGTATAGAAACCTTTTTTTCGTTTTGAGACCCGTCACGTCTCTTGGTTTGACGGTGACAAGGTCAGAATTTCATTCTTTCCCTCGCGTTATGTCAACAACAGGGGTTATTTTGTTAAAGCAGCCATGTCACTCTTGATGTGATAATGGCTCTGGGTGTTCAAGGTTCAGACCTTTTAAATACTGGGCTTGTTTTTTGTATTCGTTTGTTGCGTTTCAGATCACTCTGGTTTTTGCTAGTGATTTGCATATTATAGGCCATTTGTTCCGCTGTCAGCAATTTGTAATTTATACGTTGTTATTCATAATTATTTTTTTACTTCCTATTTTTAAAGTACTAGATGGTAAACCTGTCAGTTGTATTTGTATCTTCACATTAATATAAGTTTTCTTCTAATTTTTTAATCCCCACGAGATCACTGCAAAACGAACTACGTATTGGTTAAATTAGTCTCTCTTTTGCTTTTCTTCGTGCAAACAACTATGTGCGGGCAGATCTTAAGTCTGTGTCGTCGCATTAAATAGTAATGTTGTGTATATGAAAAAAATCATAACTGTGATGCTTGCAGTATTTAATCCCGGAGAGCGATACACAAATCGAGAAGGACCGTTCTTCAATGTATAGTTTCTGACCATCAAAAGTCGATATCAGAAGCTGATGCATTAAAGAATATAGATTCTTGTACTAGGTCTGTAAAAAATGTAATTACCATATTCAACTAACATATTTGTGGAAATTTCCGGTATGCCGAGAGATGTTTCAAATAATCATGACATGGTTATCCAAGAGAGCCGTAAGCCTGATCAATTTGGTTTTCCGACCGTACTGAGCTTTCAGTTATACTCAATTTAGTTAGAACTTGGAACAGAAACTTTATCAATTAACCGTAAATTGATGGCAAAAGAGGATAATTAGGTGTGTTAGATAACGCATCCTACAACAATAAATTAAATTTAAAATCATAAATGCAAAAACAAAGCTCGAATGAAGCTATGTTGTCCTACATAGTCGATTTTTACCTGAAAAAACATTCACCAATGGTATTTGAATTTGCTTCGAACGGCTTAAGACGGAGGAAAAATATACTTTCATTAAAACGTGTATGCGTGTGGTTTTTCAATCGGCTTTAATTTGTGTTTATCAACCTTATCAAATGGCATTAGCAGAAAAGTAAGGCAACAGATCCCAACCATACAGAGTCAACCAACCACTTAGTTGAACTACTAGAAGCAAAACCTAAGCTCTGAGGGTAAGTAACACAGGTTACAACAAAACAGTGCATGTGTTGTTTTTGCCACTATTGTACTGTAGCTGAGATCTGCGAGGGCTCTTGTTGCCCGAGCTGCTTCTTCTTCTCCTCCTTAAGGATGACCTGCCTCGGCATCACGTCGACCAAGAAACTCCCACCATTCCAAGCCGTAGCAGAGACCTTAAGTAGTTGGAAGACAACGTGTAGCCTGTACGACAAGAAGATGGGAACAGCGAGCCCCATTGTCGCCACCGTGAACAACCCCTGAAGCAAAATGTACATTAGCATCCGGTTCTGGTCGCCCATCACTCCGCTCAATCTCCACCACACGTTGTTCGCTTTCTGGGCTTTCTTCGAAAGTTCCCTGTCAATAGTTACCATACTTATGTTTATCCATACTCGTATAGACTAAAGTATCCACCGATCTAGGGGAAAAAAAGGGACCTGTAAGAAGTCATGACTTCAGGGTCTCTCAGAAGTCTCTGGTGGCGCAGAACATTGACGATGAGGAAGTAGAGGATTTGCCAGAGCGTGTAAGCACACAACGGAACGATGAAGAGCCACGTCCACAGGTAAAGCTTGTCTTCCACGTAAGGCCATGATGCCCTGCGAGAACTCCCTTCCGGGTGCATCGCTGCAAATGCCGCTGGGTCCCACCATCGGATCGTGAAGAATACTATACCTGTCAATTTCAAAAAACAATAAATAGTGTGTTTATAAAAACCGGAAATGATGGTGTAGGTAAACTCAAGAATCCTGATACTGGGTTTCATATGTAAAGGATGTAATGAAGTAATAAATGAATAATTTCTTCAGGGTTCAATTTTACAGCAAGAACATCTAACAAGCTGTAAAAAAAATAACTTACCGGGTAGAAGGTGGATAAGCACGCTGACAAGTTTGTCGAGCGAACTGAAAACCAGACTACAACGCCAGACAATCAATGCCCACGCCAACGGTCCCTACAGATTTCATGGATTACTCTTTCTTTTTCTGACGGAAAACAAAAAATAATATTGGTCCTAATATTGCAAAAAAAAATGGTATATATGGGCGTGCTGTGAGGATACCTCGGCAAATGAGAAGCAGATCATGAAAAGCTTTTCGTTCCTCGGATACAGCGCGAGGTGCACCACAAAAATTGTGTTTGCGTAGTAACAGAAGTCCTAAACCAGAAGAAGAAGAAGAAAAAGTGTGATTTCCACTTGTCATCTTTCAACTTCTTCCTAGTAGTATAGAAATATACAAGGACAAAGAGAATCCGATTCAATGTTTGAGACGGACTAACTAACAAGAAGTAAAAACAGATGGATTTTATATAGTGATGATGTGATTCCGTTTCATCAAATATACCAAGAATGCTAGAGATACAATTCTTGCAAATGCTCTTTTATTTCTTTTTCCTGGAAGGAATTTATAATCAACTGAACTCTATTGCTGTTTAGCAGGTAACAGTGAAGATAGTAGTAAGTATGTCACATTCAAGAAATAGCGGAGGCTTACCAAGAGATAGTAATGCCATTTCTTGAAACGGTAATACATCCATCTCAGAGGGGCAAAGATGAAAAAGAACAAGCAATACACATAGCGTATATCTTGTGGTCCTGTTACAGTGAACACCATAGCGAAACACCAAAAACAAAAATAAAGCCATCAGAAGCCGATTGGGGTCTTTATTACTAAAACCACAACTTGAGATTTGTAAATAACTCACTCGCTCCCAGAAGAAAGCAAAAACCTCCAAACGAGAGAACTCCGACAAAATGCGTCACCTGAGATATTGAGCATCATGATTCGTGTACTGAATCCAGTGAATCTGGCGTGAAATTTTGATTATAAAGAAAACGGAAAAGAAATACCTTGGTGATGAACTGTTCATGTTCTTCGGCTTGCTTGGCGATCTTGACGGCCTGTTTGGAGATGATTTTCTTCGTCTGGGCAACTTTCTGTCCAATCACACAAACAAACGAGACGGCACATCAAGATTCCAACAAATGAGCAACACTACGGCCAAAATTAGCCCTCGATTCGCTGTTTACCTGTGATTGGTCCATAATTCGCTGCTTCACTTGCTGAAACGAATCAGCGTTTGAGTCTTCTGAGTTCTCTTCGGTCTTCGACATTGAGAGAGAGAGAGAGAGAGGGAAAAGAGCGGGGTTTTAGAGAGAGAAGTTGTTCGCTTCTTTGTCGTGTTTCCACTTCAAACCAGTCGCCTTATAAAACCATACGCGCTTCACTATATATTTCCCGATTGCTGATCTTTATTACATTTCTTTATCACCGACTTCATCTCTTAATTAAAAAAAAAGAAATTTGTTTAAATTTCTGTTATCAGGGACTAATATGGAATAATAATGAGTAAAATACTTGGACAGTCTTTGAATTCATTTTTCTATTTAATTTTCTAGTATTAGTCCTTTCCAGATGTGTCGGGACAATCAAGATCTTCTTTTTTTTTCTTTCAACATCACGGTGCTTCGTTCTTGCAATGGCATGCGACACCGAATATTTCGCGGATTATTATGTCTATTATAAGTTTATAACCTAGTTTTCGAAAAAATAAAGGAGTTATATTATTATAGGACTACGGAAAAAAAACATTATTTTCCACATTGAACCAATAGTTTTCCATAAATAAATAAAAACTATTTATGTATTTAATTTCGTCCCCTCTCATTATTTAATCTTAGTTGCTTGAAGCTGTTACAGATTGAGTCTTAATTAGGGAGTTAAGTAACTGTTTTCTCTTTCGATTAGATTTTTCTTTTTCGATTTTTCAACATAATTTTTATGGTAACGGCGAAGAATCCATATTTTATGTCATTTCGATAAGAGGTCTATCTTAATGTGAATTAATCTATATTATTTATTTGAAAATTCAACTAAACAACGAATATTAACATACATAATTTGAAAATAACTATCGTTTTGTAAATTTTTCATAAATGCCAAACGTTTACGTAACAGTGCAATTTACATATTTGATTTACCTATTCTTCTTATAAATTTTGTAAGTTTGATTTCAAGTTTTAATTGTAAATTTCGATTTTTAAATTTGAAATTAAGCGTTGTTGTGTTGTATTAGTTTGACTCTGTGTGTTTTCAAATGGTAATTATTAAATATTAATTTATCAAATTCTTATAATTTTGAAAACAAATTTTCATGTACTTGTTAATTAGTTTACTCGCTCATTTAATTTTTTACTTTATTAATTTGTTTCTTCATTGCCTCGGTTACTCTTTCTTTAATTTTGGAAAATGAGACATTATGAAATTAGTTAAAATCTTATTTATTCGGAAAGAATCACTTTTAGTTAAGACCCTATATATTCGTAATGTGTTAATTAAAATACATTTACAAGTCATTTACATAAATTAACATCTTATTTACATGCAAGTTCATACACTATTCGATTTTGAATTTTGAATTTGAGCGTGAGATTGTTGTATGAAATTAATATTTGTGTTTTATATTATATTTATTCATTATTAGTTGACCAAATTAGTTAAGATCCTATATATTATGAAAGAATCACATTTACGTGTTATTTTGTTTACTCGATCATTTAATTAATTTATTTCATTAATTTGTTTATATATTTCTTGTCTCAGTTTCTATCTCTTTAGTTTTGGAAAATCCAAAATTATGAAATTAGTTAAGATTCTATATATTTGGAAATAATCAATATTAATTAAGAATTTATTCATAATACTATTAATTATCGCACAATTTACGAGTAATTTACATGAATTAACATCATATTTATATGCATGTTCATAGCAAACGAAATTCATTAACAACGTAAAATCCATTAAAGAAACAAAGAATGAAATTCATTTCCAAAATAGAAAGAGCATGGTTTTCCAGAATCATACAAATATTTCATAAATCTAAACATACAATCCAGCGCGATCTATTAAACCATCGTAGAAAACTTTTTGTATTACAACCGGTAAAATAACTTTGAATCTGAATTTTTTTAGCACCTTCAAACAATAAAATACCCAAATTTAAAACACAAACAAGAACAAACACTGCCTAATTTACACATTTTTCAAAGATAAAAACAATAACAAATATCTTTGCTACAACACCGAACATCCATATAAACAGCCCTCTTTCGTGTAAAGATCCTAGTTATTTGCGTCAAAAAATATAAACTTTTTTCGTGTTAATCTATAAACCATAACCCCAAAACATACAAAACCAACTATTTAAACTCATAAATCTCATAAATCCAGCAAATTAAACCCATAAATCCCATAAGAAAAAGCATAAAAAATCGCGAAAATAGTAAAACACAAACGAATAAATCGTTATAACCTGCAAATTTTGATGATTTACTTGATTCGCAACCTCTTAATCCTAAGTCCTCGTTGATTCAAATAAGTTCGTTATATATTTTTCTTTTACGTTTTCGGCTACGATTTTAGGAGATTTTGAGTTTTTTTTATTGGGAAATTTGCATGTGATGGCTCAAAAGTTTTGGTTTCTCTCTTAGTATCAATGAAATGAATTAATTTATGGAAGTTAATTTGTGTTCGTTGTTCATTGTTATTACTGTTAATATTTTATTATTATCATTTAATCGCCCGATGTTTGACATTGGGTGGGAAAAGAACTGAGGTAAAATTGTTAACGAAAATTTGTAAAACAAACGGACCGATTATTTACAGTTACAAAATTTGAGTTATTTTCAAATCCACCTATGTTTGAACAACTACTATATAACTAAGTTAATTAGGGTGTTTCGTCTTTGATATTCGATCCATGACTATATAATGATTTTTATGTGATGAGTGTATATAAGATTTTCTTTATATTTTGATAATGCAAGTACTATAATATTCCTTTGGTGATCAATGGTCTATAACTATTTTATTTATCACTTTGAAAAGTTATTATGAAATTTGTGGTGATTTTGTGTGTGTTTATATTTGATTTGTGGAAGTCTACACAACGTCCGTTCATCAACATCAAATCTTAAATATTTCTTGTGTTGAAATATTACTTTTCATGATTGAAAGATATTTGATGTTTTGTAGTTTGGATGTTGTATTATGATATTAGTTTTTTTATATACTTAAAATCTTTAAAAAGTTAATAATTTACCTCACAAAAATAATTACTTATTTATGTGGTGTCTATCATTAGAGGTGAGTTTATTATATACATATATATATATATATATATATAATTCATGTTTGATCTTGATATTAAAAGAAAGTACCCAACATTGTAACTAAACGAATTAGGCTTGATTAGACTTTTCTTCAAATAATGAATTACAAATCAAATACTTGGTCCACTTTGGATAGTTTTACTAAAGCCAAAAAAATATGTGTATAGATGCATCTTTCAAAATTTTAGTAACTTCAAGACGTCATTTGTGCATTTCCATTAACAATGCGTACATTGCGACGTCAGTCATGAAAGTTATACTCACATTAATGCCCTCGAGCAATATTCTACCACGTGAGATACACGTGTCTATTTATCCTCACCTTTTTCGAAAAAGAGCAACAAATGACGAAAATAGCCACCCGGATTTACAAAATTCCACGCATGTGTCCCTTTTACATGACGTGATCTTATCCGTGCCGTGTGCGTTCAAATATTTGGGCAGCGATCACACGCTTCACGGAGCAAAATCAAAATAACGGAATTGCCCTTTGTTATCGAAACAAGCCCGGTATAGACTCGAGCCTCAAAAAAGCTCATATTTTATTTCTGTTAATATATATTTATTAATAAAAGATATTTCGAAATTTAAATTAATTTTACCATAGTACAAAATATTAAATTTATTTTAAATTAATAATATATTAGTTTTTAATCCTGATTATAGGTTTATTTTATGATTAAATCACATGGATTAGTTATAAATATAATATTTATTTCAATGATTCGTATATGACACTATTGGAGTCCGTCCGGTCCGTTAATTTTTAAATGGACTTTGGAGATCCGTTAACACTACCGGACCGGACCGATCGGTAATTAATGCTACCGGACCATGTGGTCTGTTAAGTAATTTTTTTAAAAAAATTGTGAATTATTCGTTTAATTTTTATATTAAACGTAATTAAAAATTCGTTTTTTTTTTAAAAAAAATTGCTGTAAATAAAGTAAGGAACCACAATGCTTAACGGGCCGAACCGGCCCGTTCGATTCGTTAAGCCACGTTTACTCAAAAGACTTAGGTGCCAAAATAAAAGAGAGAAGAAGAGAGAGATATGTATCGTCGACCAAGGCTAGAGAGAGAAAAATCATATTGTTCAACATTTGAACTTGTTTTGACTTAACTTATAGTTTAACAAATTTTACTTTCATGACTTATGTTAGTGAATTTATGGACCAAAATGAACAAAGGTTGAGCTAACATACTTTGACATAGAAGTTCACAAATCTTTTTCAAATTCTAGGTTAATGTCAACTGACTCCACTAAAGAGTTGACACTGAAAAGTTTTCGTTTCAAATAAATATATTTTCTACTCATAATTCAACTAAATTGTGATGAGTGGATCAATGAATATAATCTATGTTTACTATTCATGAGTAATATCAACTAGTTTATAAAATTACAATTTTTACCTTTTTAGTTCTTATTCACTCAACTTATTTGTGACTTGTGAGCAAGTTAGAAACAATATACTCACGAGAAACTAATAAGTCACATTGTTTCATCTAGAGAAGTCACAACTTACTTCGGACACTAGCTAGTTTATTGATTCACAATCCAGTGGACAAAGCATGAGGTGAGATACATTGCATTTTACCAATCTTGTACATGAATTACGTATCTATGAGAACCTCACAAAGTCGTTTGTGACATATTCATGCTTAATACTTTACCAATAAGTCTTTTATAGATATCACATATTGAATCCAGAACTTTGATTTTCTCAAATGAGAGTATGTAAGATATGAAATGTCATGTCTCATTTTAGGATTGAGGTTAAGCAAGATACAAGTCATATAGTGACTTCGAGACGTAAGAGGTTAAGTGGTTTCTTTCACTATCTCCAAAAGTGTACTCATCAATTCAGTATCTTCATAAAATACATATGAAGAATTATAGAGTTCCAACTCTCTATGTCTCATAACATGCCATGATAAGTTCTCAAAAAAATCACATTGAAATCAGCAGTCCTTTGATCATGAGACTGTGAATATACTAGTTTAAGCAAACTATGAAGAGTGTTTATGTAAATATATATTTGTCTTAATTTTTTGTTAGGTTTGTTTAATGATTAAAGACTAATGTTTCATAAATCTTAAAACAACGAAATAAAGTGAATGAAAGTTTCAACTCTTTATTAATTTATTCAGCAGTTGCAACCAAGAGTTTTTGAGACTTTATTACATCAATGCATTAAGTAACTCGTATGTGCGGACTATTCGTGGAGTTTAATTAGGGCACGGTGAAGTCTTTCTTGTGAGAAGGTAAACATTTTGTATATCTTGTAAGCTATATTTTATATTAACGATATTCCCTTTATTTTTTGGTGATTTATCAACCTTAGTTCAAGTATATCCCAAGCAATGTGCAACACATACAGACATCCCTAAGCTACATCTACATTCGTCGTCGAGGTTGTAAAACTCAAGTATATCAATTCGCGTGTTTGCCTTTTAAGTCAATAGACATTATATGCCGCATGCAACAACATTTTGGAGCGGAGATGAGTTACAAAAAGTATGGAGGTTAAGACAGAGGACATTAGCATCCTTATTTGGCACCTATGAGTCGTACGCAGTTTTGCGTAAATTAATACACATGCTTTCGATTATGAAACCAGGTTTGTCATTCGATATTGTCACATCTCCTCGTTCTCATTGTTTCAAACACCTCTTAATGTCTCGTAATGCTTGAGAAAGAGCATAAAAGTATTAATGTCGACATATAGTTATTATCGACAAAATTATTATTAAAAACTACTACAAAGGCACATTATTTTCAATCTATGGTGTGGGCGTGAACGAACAAGTTTATCCACTTGATTTTGGTGTGGGTGATTCAAAATCAAATAAAATATGGTTTTACTTCTTGACGCCATTAAATGAAGCAATTTGAGAGCGGATACATCAATTCATTGTTTCCGATAGAAACCTAACTATAAGTCCCACAACAGGTCAGTCCCGATGTGAGAGCTAGTGCGTCCCACAGAGGAAAAGTGACCCGTTGTGGGAGACTCCTACAACGGGAATTCTCACAGCCGGGCTGACCCATGTAAGAGCCTCATACAGTAGGTCTAACCTGCCAAGGGAGCCAAAAATTGTAGTATTGAATTCTTAATAGTGTCAATAAATTATTCCCTCACTTATAGCCTGAATATTACACGTTTCATCTTTTGAAATACGTAAAGAATAATTTCAAATATTTCTCTGAGAAAATGCATTGGGTGTGCTACGTTGTGGCAAAGACATATACGTATAAAGAAGCTCTGAATAACATTGCCACAAAATTAAATTTATGTGACAACTTTGTCATGAAATCACAATTTTGTGACATCATTGTCACAATGTTGTACATTTCATGACCACATCATCATGCCATTGTGCTTTTCTTGACAACATCATCACAAAATCAATGATTTTGGGACTACGATGTCACTAAATCACGTTTTTGTGACAACATTGTCACACTGTTTATCAATCTTTAACATATGTGTCAAGTTTCTTTTACTATGATCAATGAACCCTTAATATTTGTTTCGTGATTACGTTTTCAAGATAGTAAGAGTTGCATGCATCTAAACATTCATTTGATCACATGCATGTATTAAAATCCAAGGAAAATAGTATAAAGTAAGACCTTATAACAAATTAATTACCGAATATAATTCTTTTGCGCTGCATATATAGTTGCATCATATAGTTTTCGAGATCAAAATTGGACGACTTAGAAAATGATAAGTCTGATATGCTCTGTCGTTCCCAGACTTCTCTTTTAACATACGAGATCTTCGCTTCGTGTAACGTGCAGTCGTGGGAGTTTGTTTTATGATTGTAGTGACGACATCATGACCCATTCATGTACTTATACAAGGCGTGATCAGCGTCAAAGGAGTCTTGGTGGGTTTGGTAAGGCTCCTCTGTGAAGCAATCTCTGGTTCGTCACCCGCTTTGGGTTTAGGTTTCTGTGACAGGGTTTTTTTCTTCATATTTGAATGTTTAGTGGCGAAGAGAAGGTTTTTTAGCGGCGAAGAATTTTTTTTAGCTACGAATATGGTCTGTTGTGCGACGACTAAGAGAAGGACGGACGAGTTTGACAATCAAACAAGATGAAGTGTCACAATGAAATTGTCACCACAAACCCTAAAAGCATCACAATTAGAGAGAGAGACATGGTAAAAGGAGATATAATATTTATATGTTGGGTTGAGTTTAACTATGACTTAATTAATCGAATTGAGTAATTAACTACAAAGATAAATTGAGAGTTTCTGAATAGAAAATGAAAATAAAACTGCGAAAAACACTATCTTCTTCCCTGGCGAACTTTAATTCGTGTTTTTGAACGCCCTAAAAATACTCCATAGTTAATTGTGGCAAATGCTTATATAAATACTAACTAATTATGATAAAACGAAGCAACTGGTGAAATAGGGATCACTTAATACTTTTAAAGCAATTTGTATATTTTTTTTTTTAATTTCGACTCCTCGCTTATCAAGTTCGAGATTCTTTTATAATTGAAAAAAAATCAAGTTAGTCTAACACGACTCAATTAATACATTTATGTATAGACGTGCATGTACTTAATATTTTTTATTTTATCTCCGAATTTTTGACGCATTTATCTTATAAACTAAAAACTAGTGAAATAGATAAAACATTCAAAATTCATTAATTGCCAATAATTTTTAAGGTCACCTCATATATAAACAATTTATATATCGTAATACATACGAGTCAAACACTTACACTTATTGGAGGCGTCCAAACAAAATTAACCAGTTGACCCTGGTTAATTTTAAAAAATCGTCGTAATAAATAGTTAAAATAAAAAATGAGTATTTTGTATATTTTAGGTGTAAATGATACATGCGCTCTTGAAGGAGGCAGCGGCAATTCAAAGAGAGAGGAAAACGACAGAGTTGAGGTGACCCAAATCCAAAATCCAAACTTGTCAAACTCCTCTTACTCTTTTTCTTACCAATTACTCGCTTCTCCCTCGCTGTCCTGTCGCTGTTTTTCAATTTTAAACTTTGTTCTCCAATCCCTCTCTGCTTCGATCGGATAATATCGAGGGCTTCCGGTTCCGTTTTTATCGCTGCAGAGCTTCATTTCCTTGCTCCAGACCCCAAGTCTATCCGGTAAGTAATCTTTGTTATTCTTTCCACTACGCAAAAATTTTGATTCGTTTGTTTTCAAGACTATGTTAAGTAGTGGAGATGGAATACCCGTTTCTAGTTGCTGCGATGTGTGTATGTTGCGTGTCTGTTCTTGGGGTTTTAAATTTGGAATTGTGGTCTGAATGTTTTTTCTTTTCTTTTTTGAAGTTAAAGAATATGTTGTCAAAATCTGAGGCTGGGAAGAAGACCGGTGACGAATCAGGGAGTGGGAGATTGTTGAATGAGATTGAAGCTATAAGCAAAGCCCTGTATCTCGACAAAAAGCCCCCTCGGAGCTTGATACCCCACCCTCCACCAAGCAATAACAGGTTAAAGCCCGGGTCGAATCCGAAACACGCCGTGGAAGAACCACCACAGAAGGAGAAGAAGTCCATCTGGAACTGGAGACCCTTGAAGGCATTTTCCCACATCCGAAACCGAAGGTTCAACTGCTGTTTCTCTCTCCAAGTGCATTCGATTGAGGCGCTTCCGCCGGAGTTCGAGGGCCTCAGCCTCTGCGTGCACTGGAAGAGAAGGGACGGGGATTTGGTCACGAGGCCCGTGAAGGTTCATCGCGGCACTGCAGAGTTCGGGGAGAGGCTGAGCATCACGTGCTCGGTTTACGGGAGCCGGAGCGGGCCCCACCACTCGGCCAAGTACGAGGCCAAGCACTTCTTGCTCTACGCTTCTGTGTACGGAGCGCTTGGGGTTGATTTGGGTAAGCATCGGAACGATCTCACAAAGCTGCTTCCTGTCACGCTCGAGGAGTTGGAGGAGGAGCGGAGCTCCGGTAAATGGTCGACTAGCTATGACTTGTTGGGCAAAGCCAAAGGCGCTGTGATGAATGTTAGTTTCGGTTATGAGGTCGTTGGGGATAATAAGGGTGGTAATAGGAACAATAATAGTAATAATAATAAGGGTGGGTATGGAGGGAAGCACAGTGCTCCTGAGTTGTCAAGCTTGAGACAAAACAGTCTGAGTTTGGTCAGACCAGGGACGAAATTCGGTGTTGGTGTTGGTGTTGGTGATGGTAGGAGTGCTATGAGGCGTTCAGATAGTCTTCCCAGCCCATCGAAACTGCAGGTCCGAGCCACGTCTCGGTCTGTGGAGAACATTAAGGATCTTCCTGAAGTATTGCCAGTGTCCGGATCGGAACTTGCTAGCTCAGTTGACGTGCTGTATAAGAAACTTGACGAAGAAATGGATGTGTTCACTGAGCTTCTGGACGGTGAAGAGCCACACTCCGACTTGGAGTCTGATACGGTGAAAACAAACGTAGATTATGGATGTGAAGATAATGAGTTTTCTGTGATCGAACAGGGTGTTGAGTTGCCGTCACCGGAAACATTGAGGCCGGAGGAAGTTGTTATGGGGACTGTGGAGGAGTATCCATTGGCTGGTCTTGATTTTGAATTTGACACAAGTACTCAGGTTGATTCTGAAGAAAGCAATAATCTTTGCTCCAAGGAAGAAAAAGATGGCGCCAAGCGTTTATCCCAGGAAGAGAAAGATAGCTGTACGAAAGATGAGATTGCATTACCGGATTGTAGTTCAGAAGAGGACGAGGTAAGCCCAAAGGAATTGCTGATGAAAGAGTTAGAGTTGGCCTTAAACAGTGTCTCGGATTTGGAGGCTGCTGCTGCATTAGACTCCGCCGATGAGAATGACCACTACGAGGATAATAAATCGAACCATGAAATGGGCGTGAATGAGATGTCTAATAGCGTGGATGATTTGGAATCTGTTGCGAACGACTTCTTAGATATGCTCGGAATGGATCGCAGTCCAACTGGGTTAAGTTCAGGGAGTGAGACTGATTCCCCACGAGGACGCCTATTGAGACAATTCGAAAAAGATTCTCTCTCTGGGGGATTTCCTTTATTTGGTTTCGACATGGAAACCGAAGACCAGGCAGGTCCTAGCTACAGTGATACAGCAGTGGGAATGGAATGGAGAAGCTCAACCGAGGATCTCGAATTTTCATCAATTATTCAGGCTGCTGAAGATGAACACCTGATAGCAAGTCAGGCCGAAAAGGGGAAAGTGAAGGCAAAGATGTTGGAAGACTTGGAGACAGAAGTGCTCATGCGGGAGTGGGGTATGAATGAGAGAGCTTTTGAGCATTCTCCACCGAAGAACTCTGTTGGCTTTGGGAGCCCAATCGATTTGCCTCCAGAACAGCCGCTCGAGTTACCTCCTCTGGGGGACGGGGTGGGCCCATTTCTTCAGACAAAGAATGGAGGGTTTCTGCGATCTATGAATCCTTCGCTTTTCACGGCTGCCAAAAACGGTGGAAACTTGGTCATGCAGGTTTCTAGCCCTGTCGTTGTGCCTGCTGAGATGGGCTCTGCGATAATGGGCATATTGAAGCACTTGGCCTCCGCCGGAATCGAAAAGCTTTCAATGCAAGCGAATAAGTTGATGCCTCTGGAAGATATTACCGGCAAGACGATGCATCAACTAGCGTGTGAAGCCATGCCCAGTTTGGAAGGATCTTGCAGGTTTGCGTGCCTTGTTTTGTCATTATTTTAAGTCAGCCACTGAAATGATATTATATCATGTGTTTGGTTATCATATTTTAATTTAATTTTGCTTCTTCATCTGTTGCAGTGAACCTCCGTCGCAGCATGAACCACTGGCCGAGCTCGATAATTTTGAGAGCCAAATGAATTCGAAGGACCGATCATCTGGACGGAGGTCTCGTAAGTCTACGTCAAGCTCAGTAGGAAATCAGATGGGCTCAGAGTTTGTGTCTCTAGATGATCTCGCTCCTCTGGCCATGGACAAGATTGAAGCTCTTTCAATCGAAGGTTTGAGGATACAGTCCGGTATGTGCAACGAGGATGCACCTTCAAATATCAATGCGCGGCCTATTGGTGAGTTTTCAGCCCTAAGTGGGTCCAGCGATTTGGATGGAACTGGAAGTTTGCAGTTGTTGGACAAAAAAGACAGCGCCGAAGATGAAACCGAGGGCTTGATGGATTTAACGCTGACCCTCGAAGAATGGATGAGAATGGATTCTGGCGAGATCAGTAATGAAGAAGATCAAATCAGCGAGCGTACTTCCAAAATCCTCGCCGCCCATCACGCTCACTCCTTGGACTTCATCCGCGAAGGGTCAAAAGGGGACCGAAGAAGAGGAGGAAAAGGCAGAAAGTGTGGCTTATTAGGGAACAACTTCACCATTGCTGTTATGGTTCAACTCCGTGATCCGATGCGAAACTATGAGCCCGTTGGAGCACCTATGCTTTCTCTCATTCAAGTGGAGAGAGAGTTCATTCCGCCGAAGCCGAGATTATACAGCAAAGTCTCTGAGCTATTTCGGAATAGTAACGATGACGACAAAGAAGAAGAAGATGCATCTGAGTCAGCGGCGGAGAAAAAAGAAGAGGAAGCACCGGAGGAGGAGCAAGGGATTCCTCGTTACCGAATCACCGACGTTCATGTTGCGGGTCTGCAACCCGAGCCTGAGCCCGAGCCTCAAAAAAAGAGGTTTTGGGGTCTCTGGGGTGCTGGGAAGCAGCAGCAACAACAGTCCGGGTCGCGGTGGTTGGTCGCGAATGGAATGGGAAAATCGAACAAGAATCCTCTCTTGAAGTCGAAGCCTGCTCCGAAGACTAGTGCCCCGTCAGCCACCACGAAAGTGCAACCGGGTGAAACTTTGTGGAGCATATCGTCTCGAGTTCATGGGACCGGAGAGAAATGGAAGGACTTGGCAGCGCTGAACCCGCACATACGAAACCCGAATGTCATATTCCCCAACGAGACTATCAGGCTGAGCTGAGTGGAGCTTGTGCTGAGTCTGCTTGTGCTTTCTTTTCGCTCATTCATTGTCTTCCATCTTGTGATTAGGGTTTAAATAATGGAATAAATTTGTATAAACGTGATACAAGTTGTGCTTAATGGGATTGTATTCATGCCATTCATGTGATCATCAAAATTCCATTGGTTCCTTTCTCTTTGCCCTTTTCGTGTAAAAAATTTGTATGGTTTTGCATCGCAGTCGAGTATGGTTTCTGGTGTAACTAATTGATTTTTATGTTTTGTTTCTCTAAAATCCACTTCTTCGCCCAATCGTTTGCTGGTGGTCGATGACACTTTGGACGCAATGGTAAACTTGGGGAGAGTCAGTTTTGATTAGAATGTCTTATATTGACTATGACTCCTCTATCAACAGATATAATTCCCCCGTCTATTGTAATATCTTGCAAGTACCAAACATCCTAAAGACTTGCACACTGGGGATATTTTATCAAACGTGTAGCGTCATATCAGAATACGAACTTTGTCCATGTGGTATTAATCATTTCTGGGGACCTTTGTGGAAAAGATCCGATATTGACCCTGAAATGGATACACTCTTCTTTATTTGAGCAGAACAGCGGTTAATAACAGGTAAGCCATTGAACAAACACTACTTTTTGGATAGCTGGAGAAAAAGATTTAGGATATCTGTAATCCTGGAATATATTTGAAAACATATTTGCAAAAGTTTCCAACGATTAACTCTCCCATTCTTGATTAAGAAGAACATACTAGTCATGTGTATATATGGAGCCTATCGTACAAGTGTGTTTACATCAATGGCATTTCACATGTTTCTCGTGTTTCTGTCTTTCGTTGTTGTAAAACCAACACAAAAATCACTAAGAACGAAAACCTGAACCCACAGCTAAAAGATCTTCAATAAGCTAAGTCCCTCACAGAGAGCTTTCGATAACTGCAGCTTCAACAGGAAATCACAGATAGGTTTCTGAGACCTTGACGAGCCAACAAATTACGAGTTCTAATGAATTAAATCCCCTCCAATCACCTAACTCCTATTTCTGAAATAGGAAAATGAATCATAAGAGGTGGAACAATCAATTATGGGACATTGTTTCGGAAGAAAAGCAAGAAATGAAGATTGAAATTTCCTGAAAAGCAATTTTTTAGAAGAATGATACATGATGAACAAAATTTTTTTATTACCATGGGTAGTAACAGATGGTTCGTCCTCTAGTTGTCCCTCGGGAACATGCTTCTGGAGGAACTCCGAAACCGTTCTCCAATATTCATCACCACCCGCCAACCAGGTATCCATGTGCATCCCAGTAGGAAATTCTACAAACTCGCATTGCTTGTTCCGAGAAGCCGCTTTTGCATACAGCATTTGCATATGGGCCGGTGGAATCATCTCATCTTGCAGGCCCGAAAGGAAGAGGATCGGCTGCTTAATCTTCAAAAAGAAATTATGAAATAAATCAAGTTTGGCCAAATATAAGAGATGGTGGGCAGATAAATTCGGCTAGGGCTGTTTCGATTGAAATGAAATATCGGAAGGGTGCTTTAAAAAATTACCAAAACCCGTTTAAAATACTGGACTAACAATGTTAAGTTTACCAATTTGATGTTTTTCACTATATCTTTTAGTACGTCGAGGGTGAGAAATCCTCTGATTATGAGTTACAGCACAAGCCCAGTCACAGACATGTGTGGGAAGTGAAGCTGACTAAACCCTTCATTTTTACGGAGCAAAATGTAAAGCCTTG
This sequence comes from Urtica urens, assembly GCA_958296335.1. Taxonomy (NCBI): domain Eukaryota; kingdom Viridiplantae; phylum Streptophyta; class Magnoliopsida; order Rosales; family Urticaceae; genus Urtica; species Urtica urens. The sequence goes on along the minus strand of OY282522.1, from coordinate 22,602,510 downwards.
CATGCCAGAACGAACATCAATCCAACAAAGTGAATCTCACCTCTCCGACAACATCAATGGTGCTCCATGGAGACTTAACAAGGAAATTAAGAACTTTGGGACCTTTTGCACCACTGCCTCCAATAAACCACTTCAGGAAAGGCAAAAGAACTCCAGCCATGTCCAGAATAGATGTGAAAGTGTTCTCTAAGATCAGCGCAGAAACCTGCAGTAAAGTCAGTTACAAATTTGACATTTCCACACAAACAAAAATTCGTAGGTCAACCATTACTACGACTAAAATTTGCTTTATACATATACTATAAACAAACAAAAATACCATGCATGAGACTAGTGAATGAAGTGATCAAAGAAAGCATTGCATAACATTGAAAATGTTCTTCTGAATTTTTTTTTCCAACGCCATAGCATATTAGAGAAGCAACGTTCATTCTTCAGTATGAACTGATTATAGATAATTCGGATAGAGTGCCATATAATAGGAAAATTGAAAATCATATATAGCCGGTAGATGTATTATTATCCTAAACATAGAAACCAACTGCATAAGCTGGTTAAATGATAAAAAATATCCGGGGTTGTTCTTCTCACACAAAAAAATGTATCTAAAATATCTTCCGAGCTGAGGTGTGGGTTCTAATTCTTCACTTACACATATGACAAGTCTTCACACAGCTCCACCTGTTTTTATTTCGTATGGTGTTTTAGGGATTCATATCTTTGGTAATTTGCTAATTTAACACATGTATATTTCCACCCTAGGTTTAATCATTTCAGATTTTAGGGTGCCATTTGGTTTCTTCTTACAATGAATATATGCAACAATATAGTGGACATGTCACTTGCAGATAAAGTGCACGTAGCTCTTCCAGTGTGGAAGTGAACCACTTCAAATTTCTGTGTGTTAAATTTGTTCTCTGCACTACTTATCGTGTTTGAGGGGCCAGGTTAGGGGGCTCTAAATCCTAACATTCTGGAATAAAACCCTAAGCGAAATCTCAAATTAGTACCCAATTGCTCATCAGTTCTAACACATGACTGAACCCTAGCCAGCTATGTATTCCAATAAATCCAAGCCTAGACGAGCCACACTTCTCTAAATACTAAGCGGATAGAAACAAATCACCTTCTCAGGGTTATTTCTGGCGACCACAGCTCCAACGGCGCCGCCAAGCGACCTCCCGAAGACAACGATCCTGGACACATCGATGTCAGTCCTCTGATACAGATGATCCAACGCGGCCTGACACACAAGAAGACCAACCAACACACACACACATAAGGAAGGAACACGCCGCAAGTCACAACAAGCATATATCCTCAATGACACAAAGCAAAGCACCTGAGCATCGTTGGTGATCCCGTGCTGAGAGGGACTCCCTTCACTAGCTCCATAACTATCCAAGAAAAGAAATATTCGCAGATTCAAACACACACACGTGTTGAACTAGTCCTATGGTTACTTAATTTGTATATACTTTTTATTTGCTCTTTCCTGTTTGTTTCAGTTCAGTATTATTAGGAATATCAGTAGTTGATATCCTCCTACGTTCTCGGGGTTTTGTATGATATTTGCCTACTAGTTCAACATATATACACACACACATAGAGAGAGAGTGAGAGAGAGAGAGAGATACCCTCGGTAGGACAGCATAAAGACATTGCACTGCAGCCTCTGCAGCATAATCCGGACCATCTCGAGGCGGTGCGCGATATCTGCGGCGAAATCAATCACTTCAGCGAAAACAACAATAACAACAAAGCAGTCGATCTATCGATCAAGCAATCAACATAGAGATAGAGGTAGTACTTCCGGCGTTCTCCTGGAAGAACAATAGCGTCGGACCTGGAGAGAGAGAGATAGAGAGAGAGAGAGAGAGAGAAAGAGAGAGCGGAGATCAGATCTAGAAATGAGGGAGAGAGAGAGAGAGAGATCGGGAGTGACCTTGGTGGTCGGGGAAGAGCTTGATGAACCAGGCGTGGAGGCGAACGCCGTCGTGAGAGCGGAGCCAGACGTCTTCGAAGTGGAGGCGGAGGCGGGAGGGGTCGAAGGGGTAGGACTTGGTGAGGCGGGGAAGCACGGGGACGTAGACGAGCTTCTCCTGGAGCGCAACCAGCACCGCCATTCCCGCCACCACTAAACCTCCGAAGCCGTACACCAGAGCGTTCACGTACCACCCCATCGCCACCACCGATTTCTCTACCTCGATCCAATCCCAATCCCAATCCCAATCCAAACGATTCTCTTTTCTTTTATGTCCCTCACTCTCCTCCCGCCTTCTTTACTGCTTCTTCCCTGCAAAAGTACCAAATAGAATGGATGAGATGTCCTATTTCTTTTACTCTCCCAGTTTAGGTAAAAGTTAAATTTTAATTTAAATGCTTTGATAAAGTTGTTATTTTAAATTAAAAACTAATTTTAAAATTTAAAGTAAAAGACTAAAAGCTACAATTTCGAACTTTTATAGCTGTTGCCTTAAAAAAAACTTTTATAGTTGTAATTTTTAGTTTTTATTTCACTCTCTTACTTTATTTTTTCTTTACACTAACTTTAATTTTAATAATATTTTTATGTTTTTATCAAATAATCTTTCTGACATCACCAAAATTTATAATAAATTTTTTGCAACACCTACTTAAATATATTTTTATATACACAAAATATCTTATTATTATTAATTACATTCAGTATATATAATTATTATTTACAAATATAAAATATATTTTACCAAACGCTACAAAAATTGAACAAACACTCATCAATTTTTGTCTCTTTTTTATGTATACCAATTGAATTCTTATACAATCGATATGCCGCATTTTTATATTTTGAAGAATGTAAATAATAATAATAATAATAATAATAATAATAATAATAATAATAATAATAATAATGGGAAAAAAATCCATGCTTCTAACGAAATTAATTATCCAGAACTACATTTTCGAAAAATTGATAGTTGTAATATTTTTCTGGATGATTTTCTACAATAATCGATTGTTATAAGATTTGCAGCGAAAGTTTTGGGGTTTGTGAAAAAAGAATAGTCGGTCTAACTATTTTGTGCTTGGAATAACAGACGAGGAATATGTCGGTAAGTTCTTGCAAGATTTAATACGAGTAAAGCCATATTGAACCTTGTGCACTTCAAACTCATACAATGTATGCATATATCGTAACTTAGAAAGCTCTGTGGATGAGAAAATTTCTAGGAGAGTTGGGTTATATTCTACGAGTAAAGCAAGAGAAGTTTGTTATATTCACGACTAGTTAAAAATATATACTGTCAATAAGAACAAGTTTCATTCGAGATTCAATTATTGGTGTGAAATGTCCACTTGATTCATGACGTGCATATCAACAAATAATGTATGATACAGTGATGAAGACTTTTTCAGAAAGAAAAACTTGTGTACCATCTGATGAGTTTGTTTTTCCAAGTAATTTTTGTTTACAATGGTTATGTTGGGGAAGACATTTGTGTACCAAGTTACTTGATTATGCAGCTTACGAATCTCTAATGAGTTTTCCGAAACAGAATCAGTAAAACAAATTGGCTTATATTTTATCAAACTATCCACAAGTATTACAATACTACCAGAAAAGAATCTATCTGAGCGCAACGAAAATGCTTCTCTCCCCCCCTAAAGAAAGCAGAGTAATACATAGCATACGAGAAATATTTCAGATAAGAGATATCAGATTATTTGTTAGAATGAATTAATTGAATATGTTGGGCTACATTAACTTAGAAACGAAATACGGTCTTTGATGCTCTCCCAAAATAGCATCAGAAGATGAGCTATATAGTCGAGATGATAATCGCATGACTCAACATGTTCACACAATCTTCCCGGCTTCAGTTTTTCAGCAAAACAAAGATCAGATCGTCGCCGCTTCCGTTCTCTGATTCTGAGCCTTTAGTCTGTTTTCCATCAAGAGACATTCTTTTTCAAGATACTCAAAAGCCAAAAAAAAATAAAAAATAAAAAAACTCACATGTAAACTAAAGCTTCAAATCGATCTTCTCGGACCATTTGAAGATGTCAGAGTAGATGCGATCCCCGCCGAGCTGGTCTCCGGCGGCTCCGGCGGCGATTCTGACAACGTCCTCAATGAGGGCAAAGTTGCCCATGATGTCGACGTGGGCCCCGCTCTGGGTTCCGCGGCCTTCTAGAAGGTTGGCGGGCGGGGCGTGGTCGTACTCCCGGACGTAAGTGCGGATTCCAGCCGGGTTGAAGCGGGTCTTGCCGCGCCAGGCTTTGGCGCACATGAAGCCTGAGCTGAGGACGGGAACAGTCTCATCCCCGTCAGCCAAGAACACGCCGCCTTTCAGGCACGAGTCTTCTCCCGACCCCTCCGCCGATGCGTCGATCTGGAACGGAATGCAGCACTCCGACGCCGGAGTTTCTTTGTACACGTAAGCTCTCTCTGTCGGAATTCCCACTCCGTACATCGAATATATCTCCATTTCCGGGGCGTTCGGCAATCTGCATAAAAAATTCGCAAATACAGATTAAGGGTATGGTATTTTTGTTTTGAAAAGTGGTTGGGCAGGTGTTCTGGATGTCAATGTCTCTCGTCTTTAAGTTTTATAAAATGGTTACCCACTTTTGCGTTTCAATTTTGGAGCCGGGTTTTAGATTTTGAACTTCTGTAATAATGAATGGAATCCCATTCGAATGTGTGTACAATAATTTGTGCCGAATTAATATATTTAACACAAACGTTCAGAGTGAATTTTTTCATCTTATTTTTCTTTTGAAAACTGGTGGGATATCGACGTCTCTTGTCTTGAGAGTTCTATAAAATGGTACTATTTGTCTTTTCATTTTGAAGTCTGGGTTTTAAATTTAGAAGTTTCGAAAGAATATATGACATCCCATTCGGATGTGTGTATAATATTTTGTGCAGAATTATATATTTAGCACAATTTTTCAAACGTTAAACCTGAATTATCTGTGTTTTGCATATCAAGCAACATATAAGAAACTTGGAAAATAGACTAGCTTATCAAAAATTTCACTTTAAAAGCCTGCTGATGTAACTAGCTGAGGAAAAAGAAGAATTTACATACGTTGTTTCCAAGGGATTTGACCAGTATTTGTAGTGCTTGTATTTGGGATCTTCCAAATCGTTAGCGATTCCGTGTGAAAAATGAGCACTTCCACGCGCCATCAATTTGGGAGCTACAAATTCAAGAAGTTCCACTACTTCTCCAGCGGTGTAAGCCTTAAAATCCGCAACAGCTTTGACACCTCCGACGCCCATTTCATGGTACTCGGTCCAAACATCGCAGCTTGTTGTGTTTTCAAGGTTATTGCCCTTAACAGCATCCTGTCAATCAACTACTTGACATGAAGATCCACAATTTTCATATAGAAACTACAATCTCATCATCTCACTGATTCAACTCTAACAATATGTCGTTGTGCATAGATTAACTTCAATTAAAGCAAAGAAAAAAAGATTAAGTACCCTAAAATTGATCCTCTCAATGGCTGAAGAATGCGCGGCAGCAACTTCTTTCCCAAACGATATCATTCTCCCGTAGTTTGCTCCCTTGACAGCACTCTCATTCCCAGTCCTAATCTGGCCAGCAGAAACAGTGTCGGTGTTCTTCTGCTTCTTAGCGCTACAATTCTGATAGCCTTCTGGGGACCAATCAAGCCCACCCCAGATAGTATCACCGCCTTTCGGTATCATCGACATGGTCGAATCCCAGGTTCGCGTCATCCGCATCATATGCTGCAACGTCTGAAGACCAAACACATCCTTGTCTAAAACACCCGGCGCAAAAGACCTGTAAAAAAATGATCCCGAGAGCATCAACAAAAAAAGAAAGATTTCTTTTTGACCTGTAAAGTAAACTAACTGGTTTTTTTTCTAATGAACAAGAATCAAAACCTAGCAACAGCGATATCCTTGGCTTCGACAGAGAAGAGGCCCGAGACTGCTTTTGGAACGCCTAGAAAGGGTCCACCGATGTTCACAACGGCTTTAATATGCTTAGCACACCAATCTGATCCTCCTCCGCCACCCATCGGAGCCGGTGCCTCGACCCACTTCATGAAGTGCAGAAAGTAGAGCACACCCATGGAGTGAGGAATCACAACCACCTTTTTCCCGGCATTTGTAGAAACCATCAGCTCTATGTTGCTTTTTATCCTGCTCAAAGTCTGGTCTCTGACCTAACCAAATTCAAATAATATAATGCTACTTTTTCTTCACGGTGAGTTGTTAAGGGAGGAACATCATGGGAAAACCAGGTATGAACTTCACAATACCTCGGTGTTTTGAAAGGATAATCTCCAGTCATATGAAGCCATATACATGGTTTTCTCTTCATATCCAATGCGAGCCAAGTTAGCGATTAAAACGGCCCACACAAAATAACCGGGCGCAAAGTAATCAGCTGCGACAAGGCCCGATACAGGGCGAACCCTTATACCTGAACGGTCCATCCCAGTTTCATTGTCCAGAGACATATGTTCTGCCCAGCATAAAGGCCTATAGTTTTAACAAGTAAATTATTTAAAAAGGAAAAAGAAAAGGGAAAGTTAGCTTTGGCATAAGGCTTAAATCATAAAACAATAGGATGAACCTGTATACAAAAAAGAACAAGCACGGATGTTTCAATTAGTGAAAGGACCCTGGGTTTGACATGGACAAAAAAGTAGCTAAATTACTATATAGAATATAAGAGGTCAGGCATCTTTTTGGGTAGTAAAGGGAATACTAGTTTATAAAAGTTTGAGCACATTAAAGATGTCAAACCAGAACGGTATACACATTCAGTTTTCTAAATATCTGAATTCGTAATAAATGGATCACTAAAAAAATTAACTAAGAATGCATAGAACTTGGAACATTAATTAGTCAGTCTGTCTCAATTTCCTTGCATTTCACACTTTTGGTAATTCCGTATGGTTACATGTTCAACAATCCTAAGCACATCACCAGATCACCTACGAAATCAAAGTCAGTAGAAAAATTGAATTCACATATCACTGCCACTATCTAACTAACCAAACAACGCTACGTCGTCCAGATCCAAAAATCAATCGCGTTTTCACAGAGCAGAAAGTAGAGAAGCGAAACGAGATACACACACACATATATATATACACCTTTTGTAGAGCTCGCCGAAAGTACCGCCCCAGAGGCGCTTGCGGAAGAGGCCGTCGGCGCATTGGTGGCCCTCCCAGAGCTCGAGGCCGCCGGTGACGATGCCGGGGACGAAGACGACGGGGTGCTTGGCGGTGAGGCCTTCCTTCCGGAGCTTCAGCCCCGGCGGGTCCGGCAGCGGCCCGGTGATAGCCTCCGTCACGTACTGCGGGAACGACGCCGGCATTGCGTTGTACAGAAACAGCAGCGCCCACCACGCCGAGCAGACGCACCCGATCGCCCAGCAGCACCCGTCCACGCACGACCTCCGGCTCCGACCCCGACTCCGATTCCCTCTCTCCTCATCTTCTCTCCGCCGCTTCTCCGCCTCTTCCCCGTGGCCGATCTCCTCCTCTCCTCTCTGCTTCCCCTTTCTCCGCCGCAGAAACGACATCGTCCGCCGCGAGAGAGACACAGAGAAAGAGAGCGAGAGAGAATTGATAGAAAGATACTTTTTCTTCTTTTCTCTTTTGAGAGAGATGAGATATTTTTAGTAAAATGACGGAATAGTCACCGCCGGGGCTCGATTATGTGGCTTTTGGCTGTTTGTGTCGTTGCTCATCTGCGAAAGCGAGAGAGAAAGAGACTGTGGAAGGTTGTAGATCTGGTCACGTGGGTCCCACGCCGTTCGTGCAGTGACACGTGACCTCTTTTACGTCGCGGGTGGTTTGGCGCTGCAGAGACTATGCTGTGAAGTGACGTGTTGGGCGTTTCGCTCCGTCGTCCGTTCATTTCTTTATTCTTGGGATGCATCGGACGGTGTTGTGCGTACGAGTGACGTTGATCTCGGAGGGAATCGAATGGCGTTTCTGCATTACTTTTTGTCGTTTCTCGTCATTTCTCAGTGAATGACGTTTTAACCGAGGCAAAGCAAATCAAAGCAAATCATAGATGTCGTTTATGACGTTACTCCTAAACGCTGAACAAATATTAAGTTTAATCCTAAGCCCATCTCTAAAATGGCTGCGTTAAGTTTAGTAAGGCCAACATTTTGATTTTTTAAAAGATAAAATCAATTTAAGTGCTTGGTTAAATTATTTTTATTAAAAATTTAAAATTAGTTTTAAAAATTACAATTTGTAAGTTTTGTGATCCGTAACTTTTTATTTTATTTTATTTTTTCTTTTTTTTTATTTATTTTTCCTATAAAATAAATTTTGATTTTAATTATTTTCTTATACTTTTTTCAAATAATTCATTTGATTTCACAAAAAATTATAAAATATTTTTTACCATCTATAAACACTAGATATATTTTGTACACACTAAAAAATATCTTATTATTATTATCTATTAAATAAAAATATATAATAATTATTTACAAATATTAGTATATGTTTTACCAAACACTAAATCAACTTTTGTTAACAGTTACAGCTATTTTTTCCAAACACTCATCTGCTTTTCAAAAAAGCGATTTTTTTAAAAGTTAATCTAAAATCACTTTTTACAAAAGCAATGCTATACAAATGGTGTCAATATTAAGTAATATTGAGCTTTTCAGATCCAATGAAACTATATTTCAAACGCTATAATAGAATGGGATGAAAATGTTGTACAGTATTGCGCTATTTTTGGCGCAACACTGTTTATCTGTTTTTTTACAAGTTCTTTTTTATAGTGATTCAAGTTTTATATAATTACTTAATATTTATACTTAAACTTATATAAATTATCTAATATTTCTTATTTTGTATAATAAAAAAAGAAAATAAAAATTTAAAATGAACAAAGATTTTTGTACATTGCATAAAAATTAAATACCAAACACGATTTTAATAATTAAATATCAAACATGAATACAAACATTAGCAACTTGGAAGAAAATTAATAAGAAAACTAAAAATATATTAAAACACATAACACAACAAAATAAAATTACAATAGATAAATTAATATTCTTGAAGGTTTTTAATAATTTGACTAAGATGGTCTAATTATGCATTGGTAAGTAAATATAAGGGTATGTGTGTAAATACAATATAAAAGAAAATAAAAATAGAGTGAGAAAATAAAGTGAAAATTAAAGTTCGGTGGGAGATAATTTAATGTTCATTGAAAAATAGAGTAAAAGTGAAAAATAGAGTGATCGGTTGGAGAATAGTTGTGAGTAGAACTTGAAAATGTGTCATTTTTGAAAAAGTAAATATAGAAATTAGTCGTCTAAATATAATAAATTATGGAAAAATTTCACTTACATTCTCTTTAAAGAATGTCCTAAAAAAAAGTTTGGCATAAAATATAAGTAAAATTCTTTGGTATACTGTTTAAATACTAATAATCTATTTTAGAATATTAAATTGTAGGTAGAGAAATAGCCCAAGTTACCACATTTTTATCCCCACTTTTTCTAAATCCATCAAAATCCATTTTCTTCCCAAAATACAAATGTAAAAGATCATTTGCCCTTTTAAAATTAAAAACTTACAAACACCCCCTTATTTTCCAAACCGGCCAAAACAAACCTAAAAAGAAAACTAATATTACTTGGAACAGCCGGTAGATGAGGTTCATTCTATGTCTTCTCTTTTACAACACTTATTCTTCGACACTCCAAAATACATTCTTCAAATAGGTATCTTGTTCAAATACATTTTATTGTTCTCTCTGGTGTATCTCCGATGATGACGACACAGCTCATCTCCATCTATGTCGACGCTGACGCCAACGCAGCTCATCTCCATTCCCGCTGACGTCGACGCCGACATAGCTCATATCCATCTCCGACGACACCGACGCAACTCCTCTCCATCTCCGACGATAGCGACGCAGCTCCTCTCCATCTCCGACAACGCCGCGACTCCATATTCGCACGCAATATCTATTAGAGACGAGGTTAGATTCTTCTCGTTATCTTTTAGTCTTTGTTCAAACTTGAGAAATATGTAACAGAGTCTACAATGTTGCCTACAAATTTGTAATAGAGTCTACAATATTATTTACAAATATGTAACATAGTCTATAGTGTTGTTTACAAATCTGTAATGAAGTCTACAATATTGTCTACAATAATAAAGGTCTACAAAAGCGTCAAAATTGTTGTCTATAATGTAGACGGTGATTTCAATGTTAACTCTTAAAATTACATGCGATGTCTACAATGTTGACATTTGATGTCGACAACAGTGTAAATGTTGTTGTAGACTAGCTTGTATGATGGTAAGTTATTGCTTTATTTTTGGTGCTACGGATTTTATTTCTAATTTGTAGATTGATTGTAGACAGAAGCGTAGAAATAATTGTAGAGTGAATTGTATACTAGACTGTAGGCTGAATTATAGACTGAATTGTAAGTTGCATTATAGACTGAATTGTAAATAGGATTATAGACTGAATCGTATACTACTTTGTTTACAATTTAACTTCTCTCTTTTTGTACCTTGAAAGTGATGTCATCTTTGGTTGACGAGTTTGAAGTTGTGGACAAAGAGGGAATTGTGTTTGCAATTAACTTAGAGAATATTACATGCTTTTGTCGACGATGGGAGATTCGCAATTTCAATTGCCCGCATGAAATCGTTGCTTGTCGAGTTTGTAATCATCCTGTCGAGCCACATGTGATCATTATATGTTTTTCTTAAACATTTTTTATTGTAATACTTTTTTGAACTTTTATCATAGTATTGCACTACAATTAGTTATCTTCAATAAAATTTACAATATATATACTTTATGGTTTACAATGTAGACTTTGTTGTCTATAATATGTCGTCTACAATGTAAGTTTTCTTGTCCTTTTTCAGTGTTATTGTCACGAGAAAGAAGACAATGATTATTAGTGTCGATTTTAATATAATATACAATAATTCGTAAAGTGTACAATATTATCTACAATTACAACATCGTGTAAAAAAATCTACAATATAATCTACAATTAAAATATCGTATACAAAAAATCTACAACTACAATATTTAGGACTATAAAATAAGAGCTACACAAAAATATAAGAGCTAAGTTTGATTCTCAGTTATGGATTTTTCTTGAAAGCTTGGAGGAACTCTTTGGCACCCTAAACAAAAATATACACAACACTAAACATGAGAACGTAATCCAAACACCATTAACATAATCCACTCATCTCCGACGCATCTTCCCTCCATCTCCATTGTTGTCTACAAATTTATAACAGAGTTTATAATGTTGTCTACAAATTTGTAACAAAGTTTACCGATTGAGATTTATAACCGGTTGTGGTAGATTTAAAAAGTAGTTTATTATTTGCAACAACATTTAGTCGTTTCTAACCACTCGAGCTGCTTTTGCCAATTGTGGTAGATAAACGAAATGGCCATAAGTTACCGAAAAACAATCGGAATCACCAAATCCAGTTGAATATCGTCGGTAGCCATCAAACTTTGCCGTATGTTGTTGGAGAAAAGTTAATAAAATAGTGTTATTAACAAATGTTATAAATGATTTGTGACTAATAATTGAGTGATCCACTTTTCAGAACTGGATAATTATTTTCACATTTTTATTCCTTGGTGCGATGGGTATAAAATTAAATATTTATTTGTCAAAATCATATCAATAATGAATGAAAAATTGATACTCAAAATATGCCTAAAAATCACATTTGCTATGTGTTTTTAAAGAAAAAGTGAATGTGAAGAGATACACTTGTTAGTGTATTCAACAGAGTCTCCTATTAATTGGGAAGTATGTTGTGGTGTTGTTTATAAAGCATCATACTCCTTAAGCTGATAAGCAAGTACACGGGAGGAGGGTGTGAGTGGACCCCTCGTGCGCAAGCACACGCTGTTGCCGAACGGGGTAAGGCTGAATCGAGCTCGGGCTCGAACTTGAATTTTGGATTTTGGGCTTTTCTTGGACTTGTGGGCCTGGGCTTTGGCTTCTTGGCCCGAACTTGGTTTGTTTGTGATAATATTATATTTTTTTTTACAAATCTCAATTCTAAAAGTTTATAATTCCACAAATAACTTGTGTGTTGTACCGGAAATTAAAATAACATTTGATTCAAAATGAATACTTGGTTTGAATTATATTTGATGTTCATGTTTACTCGGGTTGAATGCAAACGTTCGAATATGAATGATGCAGTTGCTATGTTTGAACGCAAACGTTCGAATGTTGATTATGATCCTTAACAAAGTTTAAAATGCTTTAAGGCATAACGATTTTGCTTTTCTTAAAGCTATAATTAGAATGATTTGGATTTCATTCACAACACACCGAAAATAATAATATTTTCTTTTTGTAATTTGTGTTGGTTCAGTTACTTATTTAGTTTTCCAAAGAAGTACTTTTGGTCTACGATTTATTCTCAACGTTATTATATCACGAGAGACTTATTATTCACCTAATCAAAAACATGTGAGAGAGCGATATAATTATTAAAGAATTCGTTGAACATTCGTCAATGTTTTCCTTTCTTAATTTTGCATTTCAATTTTTTTTTTCTTATGCTAATTTGTCTACATTTTCCGTATTATAGAGTATTTCTGCTTGAAATTTGATCAACAGTTTATTATTGAATACTCTGAAGGGATAATTAGTATAATAGCACTTTGAAACATTATAAATTGAAAAATAGCCAACATTTCAAATAAATTGGTTTATAGCAATTATCTTAAATAAACTGTAATATAATGACTAGACTATCCCTAATTTATAGCAAAATGAATTACTAGACGTAAGAGGACAACTTAGTAAAAATAAATAGCACAATATTAACACGTTATCATTATTGACTATGAACTTTAAAAAATAAAAAATTTGGCTATGTAGCAAATTCAAGGTTTTCATTGGTTATATAGAACAACTTTTCATACTTTTAATATAATAGGTATAATTTAAAAACTCTGCACAAATTTTCTTTACAAAATTATTTTTTTCTCGTTAAAAGTGCTCTCTCCGTTAAAATTGCTCTTTCTTGGATTCACCCCACTCTCATTTATTAATGGGTTAATGTATATAATTTTCCTATATAGGGTTTGTAATTTGATTTTGTCCAACGTTTTGTAAAACTTTTGTAAATGTCCAAACTTTTAATTATCATTTACCCCCAAAAAAATCCCGCCAAAAAAATAATGAAAAAAAAAAAAATCAAAATAAATGGTCCCTAAATAATCGCACCTCATTAATACTCACAATCCGATGAAAGAAAAATAACACCCGGATACAAAAGAAAATATAGAAAACCTCTCATTTATCTCTCCCTCTTCAATGACGCCATGGAAGACGAAGGCCGACCTCATTTTCGCGCGGCTCCTCCGGATCACGTCTCCATGACGACGTTCTCTCCGGAGACACGCCGGCTCCTCCGGTCCAAGCGGCTCAACACCTCTCCTTGGTCTCCCTTCAAGGCCGGCTCGTGAACGCCGACGAGGTCAGCTCAACCACAGCTGTTAATGGAGGATTTTCTCCGATTCAAGTTGTGGCCTGGGAGCTCTTCAGTCCAGTTCAGCGATTCCTCATCGTCGCCGTTATCGGAGTCGCCGTCGTCGAGTCCAAGAGAAACGCCCAGATTCGGCGCCTTCAAAAATCCGTTCAACTTAGGGTTTGCATTTGTCCTGTTACATGAGTCGCCGTAGCCGAGTCCAAGAAAAACGCCCAGATTCAGCGCCTTTAAAAATCCGTTCAGCTTAGGGTTTGCATTTTTTTAAGGGAAAAAAGAAGAAGAAAAGTGCAATTTGTTGATCTCGTGAGTTCCTTTAAATATTGCAAATAAATTAATAATTTTTCCCTTTCAGATAACATGAGAGAATTATATTGATATGCATTTTCTTTTTCTTTTTTGTGTTTTGATTTCATGTATGAAAGTTTGATTTTTTTTTAAAATTCCTTTTTAATTTAGTAAAATAAATCAAAACTTTTTTTTTTGTTAATTAATAAGCAATTAACATTAAAAATTTCAATTTACATTATAAAAATCAATTATCAGTGTAAATTTCAATTTACGTTGTAAAGCACAACTCAATTACGTTGGTACAATTCCATTTCAATGTAAATTGGATAACACTTAACGAATATTATCAGTGTAAAATTCAATTTATGTTGTAAAACGCAACTCAATTTACGCTGGTACAAATTCAATTTCAGAGTAAATTTGATATCAATTAACGAACATAATATTGGAAGATGTAAATAGAGAAAAAAAAAATCAAACATCCAGATTTGTTACGAAAATAATTAGAATTCGATAATATAAAATGTTTTCAGAAATAAATAGATATGAAGCTGTAAAAATATTTAAAATCGGCCGAAAAAGGAATAAATTAATAATCCTTAAATTAATGAGTCAAATAACTACCCAATATTATAAAATCTTATCAACATAATTACTGCTGGATAATTGCTCAAAATAAAAAACTGCCGGATATGGAATAATTAACGAATATTATTCAAATTTTTGGAGAAATTTAAAACTTCAAATATTCCAAAATTTGAAGAGTATAAAAGTAATTTAAGTGCATAAATTAAAGTATCACGTAAGCGTTTTGAACATTTATAAAAGGTTTACGAAACGTTGTACAAAACCAAAACACATTTGCAAACTAGGACCGTTTCGCATAAATTTTGTTTATTTATTCGTTCTTTGATGTTAATGACATTTGCGCTGAATTTCAACAAGCATCCACTCCTGGCTTTCCTCGTTAATAGATTTACCGTGTATCTTTATATTGTATATAAAAAGGTATTGATCATCTGACACTATATGTTTTATATACGATAAGATTAACCGTGTATTATTATGTAATGTACAAAAAATATGACACTGTAAATTTGTTATCGATGCGACTTTGATTTTTCTTTTTCCTCATATTGATATCGTTGTCCTACAAAATCAAGCATTTCTCCCAAGTCCAATGCAATATTAATCGTACAGTTATATTTATTTATTTATTTCAAACAAGTATATAAGTTCATTCCTACCAATACATTTAGAGTAATAATTGATTTCTTTTGTCATTATCTTTTCGTTCTAAGCTAAATTCAATTTTCTCAAACCTAATTTGAGCGCTGATTTTAGATGGTAAAAATGTTGAGGTAAATAAATGCAAGCGTGATCGTATACATTACAAATAAATGCTCATAATTTGGTCCCCACGAGTGTATTATCGGCAAGTTTTGGTCGCAAGTGAACTCCAAAATCTCCCGTCATCGTCAAACGTTGTTGCTACGGTTGCCCATTAATAAACGGTGGACCGTACCAACTAACAGTTAATTCCCGGTAACAGGTCAATAAATATAGATAGGGAAAAATAATTTCCAATAAAACAAAGAAAAAGAAAATAAAAAAGAACGAAAAGAAAATAAAAAACTCTATTATATCTCTCATTCTCTGTATACACCAACAACAAAAGAGGCCAATCTTCAACTTTCCTTTTCTCTCGTTTGGATACTTGTATTTACTTATATGTTACGTTCATTAGTCTAGAGGCTTTCTTCTTTGCATAAAACGAGCAACGGGAATCTCAAACGGACCAATCATAGCACTACAGTCCATTTTTCCATTGTTTCTTCCCTTCGGAAGTATTTAAAGAGAAAAGAGCGACTGTGAGTGCCTAGAATGTTGACATGCATAGCCCGCCCGAAGAAACTCGGCGAAGACTCGCCGGGGCAACCGGAGGAGCCGGCGGACTCCGCCGGCAACACCAAACAGCAAGCGGCGATCAAATCGCTCACTTCTCAGGTACACGCACACGATCTGATCGAGATCACAAGAGCTGACGATTTCGCTAATTTATTATTTTGTTTCCTCTCTGATCAGCTCAAGGACATGGCGTTGAAGGCCTCCGGAGCGTACCGGCAGTGCAGCCCCTGCACCGCGGGGGCGAGCCAAGGTCGAGTCAAAAGCGGCTCTGGCGTCGGCGACTCGGACGCCGAATCGGACCGGTTCAGGTGGTCGTACCGGCGGACCGGGAGCTCCGGCTCGGCGTCAGCGCCTAGGGTTTGGGGAAAGGAGATGGAGCTCAGGCTGAAAGGAATTTCGAGCTCCAGCGGCGAGGGAACGCCGAGCTCCGCCGGAAGCAGCGGAGGAGGAGCGTCGATGCGGCGGCGGCCGGAGCCGCCGATCGTGTTCGTGGAGGAGAGCGAGCCGAAGGAGTGGGTTGCGCAGGTCGAGCCCGGCGTCCTCATCACCTTCGTGTCTCTTCCTCGCGGCGGAAACGATCTCAAGCGGATTCGGTTCAGGTACGCCTTTCTCTTCTCCGCCGTGAATCTAGGGTTCAGAGTCGGGTCTCTCGTGTTCTGATTTCGAAACTTTAGTTTAATCGTTCCGTTGTTTTCTTTTAAAATTATCGATTGCAGTGAATGCCGTACACGTTGTTGTTTTGTATCTCTCGTCTTGATAGGTGGTTGGCGTTTTGCGAAAAGAAAAAATAAATTGGGCTTAATTTGTGATCAATTAACACGTTTTGGTCTTGGAATCTGTTTGTTAACTTTATTTTATCTGCACACAAAAACTCTATGTTATGTTCTTCTAGTATTTCACGAGACTGTATTATGATTACAAAAAGTAAGCATCGCTGGGTAAACCAGTGTTTGAGGTTTTGCGTAATTAGTAGTATAATATAATCAATTGTAGTCGGATTAGAGAAAGAGAAGACAATACCTGAAATTAGGGGGAAAAGAAGCAATATCTGAAATGTATATATTTTCATATGATAAATATATATATTTTCATATCGTTACTACCAAACTACAGAGAAGAAACATTATTAGAATTTAGAACTCACTACCTTGGATCCAACCCAACCTTTTTCGTAACTTCGTGCGAAGAATTATTAAACAAAAATTTGATTGGGAAGAGGGTCCTACTCAACGCACAGTCGTTCTCACGCCTCCTCAATAAAGCAACCTATAGTCTCACAACAAAGAACAAAAATAAGATCATTAACAATTATTAAATTACGAAGAACAGGAAGAAAAAAAAAAGTCCAAAAGAAGAAGAGTCACTCATGAGGTTTGGTGGTGGGACAGTGTCGATTGCGTCGTGAAGCTTTTTTACTGATTATTGTCGATGTGTCGGACAAGGCTCTTCCCTTTCCTTTTCAATTCCCTTCCCACGCCTGTCCCCAGATTCTCCGTAGCTTTGTCTTTTCTATATTACCGTTTTTATCCTTTTCAAAAACTTATTTATCCACTTTACTCCGCTTATTTGTCAATTAGCTCGATGACCAAAAACAAGACAAAATGTGAAAACGTTTTTTTGGTCGTAAAAGAATCGCTTTTATGTTTTGTTGGCTACAAATTAGTCAAGCTTGAGCAACTTTCATCGTCCTGGGCCCAACTATGTACTAATAAATTACATTTTCCCGTTTTTTCTATCAATTATCTATTAACTATATATTTATGATATGTTTGTCATTTTCATCTAGATAAGATAGAAATGGATGTTTTTGGCTTTGTTGTAACATACTTATCTTTTTATGTATCGTAACTTAATTTAATTCGAATATGTTTTTTCATTAAGAAGAAAATAAATCAATAAGTTGACACTTTTGACTTTCCGGAGTTTGAAAATTTATGATTACTTTCTTGATTTATAATTAAAATATTTATGCAATTGACTCAAATCATCATGATTATTGGAATTTCTAATATGTACAATTAGTGATAATTGCTGAAATTTATTTTATATTTAGTTCCAGTCCAGGTGTAATTTTGTTGATTTATATGGAAAATTGATATGGTTGGCTATTTGACATTACTTGGCAAATAATGCCTATACTCCCATACAATATCGATTGTGTACTTTCTGATCGTTTACACTTTTTGTTACTATTGGTAACAGTTTTATTTAGTTTTTCTGAAATTTCAGACCAAAAATTGTTTCAAGTTTCAACGACATCCCTATAAGTTTTAAGAAGCCTTTATTATACGACTATAAACAATTTGGTATCTTGCTGAATTTATCGCATTGTGGGAACCAAATAACAAATTGTTGCATGGAAATCAACCGTAACAATTTCGAAACTGTTCTAATGATCAATGTCTCTTTTTTTGGCTTGGTAGATCGTATAATATATACACAATGTGGTTGATTCCTTTTGGGTCCCACTTATTCTTGGTGACTTTTGCACCGCCTAATGTGTAATTTGCTACTTTTATAACTTTATTCCGTTCACCGAAGCTTACACTCGCCTTTTTAATTTTTAGTTGTCATGGATGTCAATTCCTTGGTCAAAACGTAATGTGCTCAAGTTCATTGGCAAACATACTTATTAAGAACTCTAGAATGATAAATTACCGTATGGAAGAAGTAATAGGGGTGGGAAAGTTTCTTTTACGGATTTTGAAATACCGTTGTATAAATTTTTGTTAAATATTCAGTTTAATGTGTAGGAAATTTTTAGAATTATTTTAGCTCAAAATAGATAACCCAAATTCGAAATAATTACGAGACATATATAAAATACTATAAATTTTAGTGGGTAAGTAATCAATTTTTTGTTTTTTTAATGTAAATTGCCAGCATGAAAGTAGCTGTTCTGTGCGACCCAGAAAAAAAATTGTTATAATATTGAAAAATTATTTGTTGGAGTACGAAAAATAAGTATACCTAGGTATGTCATCAAGGGAGAATTTTTCAAATTGAACTAATAGAGATGAAAAAAAAGCTTCTCACTTGATATCACGAGAGTTATTTATTTAATTTTTGTTGTCATACACTAAAATTGTCATATGTTTATTTTGTATTTTTCAAGCATTTTCTCCAATTTAAATAAATGTAAATGAATCATAATTATGTAATCACATTCCAAAAGATTAACCCGTGAACACCATATCCAAATATCAACATCTTCACATTAAAACAACTGTTCATCTTAACATTACATGTTCACTGATCAGCCGAGAAATGTTCAACAAGTGGCAAGCTCAAAGATGGTGGGCAGAAAACTATGACAGGGTTATGGAACTGTACAACGTCCAAAGGCTTAGCCGCCAAGCTTTCCCTCTTCCAACTCCGCCAAGATCCGAGGACGGGGTGAGATCTCCAAAACCCAACTAAACACGTGCAATTGTTGTAACACAAGCCACAAAGCTAATAATAACAATAACACTAGAACCAATTACATGTCTAACTGTGTCTCTCACTCCCAAACTTGTGTCAGAGCTCCAAGATGGAATCAGCCGAAGCAAGCCCAGTGACACCGCCGCTGACCAGAGAGAGGCTGCCCCGGAACTTGAACCGTCCAATGGGGTACTCGTCTTCGGACTCGTTCGACCAAAACTCGATGCACTCGCGCCTCAACTATGACTCAGGTGGCGTCAATTCGACTCCCAAGCTCTCGAGCATCAGCGGAGCCAAGACCGAGCTCTCGTCTATGGACGCTTCTATGAGCAGCTCGTCCAGAGACGCTGACCGCTCGGGAGAGCTTTCGATAAGCACTGCCAGCGATCTCGAGAGCGAATGGGTCGAACAAGACGAACCCGGGGTTTACATCACTATCAGAGCTTTGCCCGGTGGAAAACGGGAGCTTAGACGGGTCAGATTCAGGTAATATACTTGGAACTTTATATTTGGGCCCTCTAGAATGATATCATTCTTTGCTTTTAAGCATAGTTGGTTCTTATTTGTCATTAACAATGATGACTTAAGACTGTGGATAATAAATACAAGAGAGGAGATCATAATCACTCATGCTAGTGCAATGTTTTGTTTTTTGGGGTGCTATTGTTCATCATTACAGCCGAGAAAAGTTTGGAGAAATGCATGCTAAAGTGTGGTGGGAAGAGAATAGGGCGAGGATACACGAAACGTATTTGTGATGAGATGGAAAATTCAAGCACAGAAGGTTTGTTGCTGGGCACGGGATTGGGGGTTATCCAAATACATATCCTCGTGAAGGTGTTTTTACATTTTTGTTCTTTTATTTTTCTTCCTAAAAAGTTTTTATGAATTGCCATACTACTAAAACCCTTGTGTATAAAATCGGAAACTTGCGCTTCATGTGCTTTTGGGGAGAAAGAAAGTTACAAAGGTGTCTGCATATTCTCTCGTAGGTGGGTATGGTAGAATTCTTTTATTATTTATATTATTATTATTATTGGGTCTATTTTTATTAAGGTTACTTGTGGTGAAAGCATATTTGTATTCTGGATTTAAATTGTCGACATATAAAGACCGAGAGATGGAATAGAAATTGTTTGAAAGATGATGATTTCTATTATGAATAGTGTAATTTATTTATACATGATAGTGAATACCCAAAAAAATAGATACATGACTTAATAGATAAACGTTGGTGGAAGACTGATTTAAAGCTATTGAATATTATTCTTAAAATTCCCTATTTAAGTTAATCAACATGCTTTTAGAGCAGCGCAGCAAATCGAGGTCGAAGCAGTAATTTGGTCAATAAGTCAGCGAATTGATCATCAGTGGCGATATGAGACCCGAAACGTCCATTTCTAAACTTTGTTCACGGATAAAATGGTAAGCAAGTACAATATGCTTCAGGCGAGAAGACATGATTGACGCTAAAACTTGTGGTTTCAAAGTTATCGGAGTAAATGACTGGAGGTGTCCGTTACATATTCCCAAATTCACCGAGCAAAGCCATGACCCACCCCTATTCAGCGGTCGTGTCTGGAAAAGCTTTGTGTTCGGCTTCTGTAGAGGACAGCTTAACAAAATTTTGCTTTCTATAACTCCATGAAATTGGTGTTTTGCCTAGATATATAAGGTAACATGCAATTGATATGTACTCATTCTTATCACCAGACCAATCGACATCCGAAAATGCATAAATGACGTGAGGGGTATATTTTGACATGTGAACTCCATGGTCGAGTGTACCAACAAGGTAGCGAAGGACACACTTCAAGGCCTGCCAATGGTCGCTCGTCGATGTTTGCATGAATTGTGTCAATTTGTTGACACTGAAAGCGTTATCGGAACGTGTCAAGTTGAGGTATTGCATGCTCGCTACTAATGTGTTGTAGTCAGTCGGTGATGGCAGCAGAGTACGACCATCACACATCGATGGAGCCGAAGCGGACATTGGGGTCAAGGCTGCCTTGGTATCATCGAAACCGATTTTGAGAAGCAAATCCAAAACATACTTGCGTCGGCTCAAAAATATACTATCGTTAGTGGATATAACATCCAAATAAAGAAAGTAGCTTAGATCGTCAAGGTCCTTCAGGGAGAATCGTTGAGCAAGATTGCAAATGAGACCGTCAACAACAGAGGATGTGTTACATATCACTATAATATCATTGATACAGACTAACATAAATGGATTTGTTAGTCCTTGTTCATAAATAAATAGCGAGACATCAACAACATAATTGGTGAAGCCCAAAGAGAGAAAATAACTACGAAATTGTACCATTTCTGCGGTGCTTATTTCAGGCCGTAGATGGCTTTGTTGAGTTTGCATTCGTGATGAGGATGATCGTTGTTGATGAAGCCGGGAGGTTGCGCCATGTATACTTCTTCTTCCATAGGTTCCTGTAAGAATCTGTTGTTGATGTCAAATTGCTTTAACGATCAGCCATGGTGGACAACAATAGTGGGTTCAATACGGGTTTTCACGGGCTTGACAATTAGGCTAAATGTCTCAAGGTAATCCCAACTCGGGCATTGATGAAACCCCTTGGACAAGCCGCACCTTGTAGCGATCAATTGAATCGTTGGGCATGTGTTTAAGGCGGAAGACCCCTTGGATTATGTGTAGTGATGAGACACATTTATATATTCATCAAACGTATCGAGGTGACACATTCACGCTACTTAACCAAAACTAGTGAGGTTGTGTTAATATCAGCGAAAGCGACGTACGAGTACTTTTGCATCTATCGTATATCACCCTACAACTCTCACTTTCTACTCATAAGCTATATATGAGAATACAAGACGTTATTATCGGTGCCAACTTGCCATATGTCTTACTCGTGTCAATCTTGATCCATATCAATAATGTTTTTCCTTTTTTAGGTTTTGTAGTCATAGCAGTTAATACTTCTCTGGTCAGGATCATGTTTGCAGCTATCCACCAGTCGAGAACAAAAACTTATTGATCAGGAACAATAATTTTATCCATATATTTTCTAAGTCTAGATGTAAATAACTTTGTTATCACTTTGAAACTGAAGTTGCGGAGACTTACAGGACATAAGTTTTCAAGACTAGCAACTCCCTGAGATTTGGGATTAAGATAGTATGAGCTAAAATAGTTTCAGCTACGAAGATACCGCCTTCAATTATCAAAGACCACTTAAGATCAAAAATATCATAACACTATAGTTTATAAAAGATAAGCATAAAAAAAATTCAACTTGCATAAAGACATCATAAATTTTAAATAACATTTAAATTGCATGGCACTTATTTTTAGGTTACCGGAAATCAATACAAATTTACATAAATTGATCGACGACTTTATAAAGAACAAAAATATTCAAATTTGTTAAAGCCTACAGGATATTAAAAAATACTAAAATATGCTAGTAATACGAGCAAAAATTGTTTTTAACTATGTCATATGTTTATATTAAAATTTAAGCACAGATTGTAGTGTTGATAAATTAAATTTTTAGCCCAATCATAAAATTATCCTCTAACGAGCTAAGCCTTTGACGATTAATTCGTTAATTTTTTTTAAGGCAAGTTTTACATGTGGTGAGATTGAACCCACGCCCTCCAATTTGGAAGGGGGTGTGCATTACCACTAGACTATCCTAGTTAGCACGGTTAATTTGTTAATTAAACTAATATATTGAAAAAAAAAATAAGCAAATAAAAAACTAAAAACCCTGAGAACAATCTGACGAGCCAAATTAACATGTTCTCTATCTAACCACCCATACAACCCATAAATCCTTATATTTAAGCATCTATACCTCGAATAGTTTCCTCTCCAACCGCGTTAAAGCATTCCAGGGTTCCTGCGATCTAAATTCAACTTCGAAAATGGTACAATTTTTTATTTTGTGGTATTCGTATTATATATGCTATTACTTTGTTTCTAAAAATACATTTTTCTTCTAGGTTCTTCAAAACGATATCGATCTTCTAAATCCGCTGACGGAGCTCAAGCTCAATGTTAATGTAAGGTGTTTTATGTTTACATATTATTTACAGGTTAATGCCAATGTAAATTCAGTTTGAGATTGTTGATGTAGTCATTCATTCTCCACTAATATTTACAACCGTTCAATTAACAACGTTTTACGCCTAAAACAAATCAAAACAGAGGTCAATGAAGAAGAAGAATAAGAACAAACAATTTGAAATTCTAATATGTATTCGCTATTTTTCATATTATCATTTTCTTTACATGAATGACTTAAACAACAAATTATAATTTACCAATCAGTCCTTAATCAATATTTTCAAACAAAAACACCGAAAATCAAAGCTAATGTTACATGCAAATCAACTAAAAAAATAGATCAATATATCTAATTTCAAAAACAATACATGATCCACGAATTAACCAAACCGAAAACTTCAGTAAAAAATATATTTCTATAATGTAAAAAAGAAACTTATGACCCGGTCTGCAAAATTGTGAATAAAAAAAAAACGGAGTTTTTGTCAACGAAAAACAAAAATTGGAGGCGAACAACTTTGTAACAGACAAGCAAAAATAAAGAGGCGTAAAAAGATGCATAAAAAATATCGCGATTAACTAAACTCTGTTAAACTATTCAGATGTATTTTGTTCTTCAAGATTTATCGAATAACGAGATAAGTACCTACCCAAAATTTTTGAATCGGCAGCTTGGTATAGCATCAATAAATTTTTGAGCAGGTTTTAAGATTTTTTTTGGTGTAAAGATGAACGGTTGTTAATGAATTTCAAATTTATTTTCTCTCTCTTTTTTATTTTACTTTTTCTTTCTTCGATATAATTTGATAAATGTAACATATTGCCACCATTATTCCTTACCATTACTTTTTTCAAGTGGCGAAACGCTTGGTCGAAAAATCAAATTTGGCCAAATTCATCTTCAAAATTTGTAAAACTCTGAGCTGAATATTTATCGGGAGTTTTACAAAATGTAAGCCCATTCTAAAAATTCATATTCTTAAAATGCTATTATACTTAATAATCCAATATTTTTAACTAATATCTCTCATATACGAAAAAGTAGTGATGATTTTCTTTCTCACGAGTGCTGTTAAATGAAAAAGTATATTCATATAAATAACCCATTGTAAAGCTCTACATATAACGTAGAGAATAATTGCATAGCGGCTTTAACTATCAAAGATCACTGACCATAAAAAATATAATCGAAATTATCATAAAACTATAGTTTATAAAAGATAATCGTAAAAACTTAGTCCTAAAAACATATTTAATTTTAAATAACATTTAGCTTCATTGTATTTATTTTTAGGTTAGCGAAAATCATAACAAATTTACATAAATTTGATCGGCGGTTTTAGAAAGAATAAAAACTATAATTTGTTAAAGCATATAGGATATCAAAAATACTAAGATATTTCGATAATAGAAGCAAAATTTGTTTTTAATTATGTCATCAATTTACATTAAACTTTAACCATAAATCGTAGTCTTCATAAACTAATTTTTGTGCCAAATAAAATTCTTCTGTACCGAGCTAAGGCGTTTAATTCTTAACCTATATGTATTGTATTGGGTAAAGAATAAGCAAATAAAATCCAAAAAACCCTAACAATAATCTAACGGCCCAAATTAACAGGCCCTCTATCTAACGGCCCATAAACCTAAAACCCTTATATTTAAGCATCTCTACACACATTCGAAATGTTTCCTCTCCATCCGCACGTTAAAGCAAACTAGGTTTCGGCGATCTCAATTCAGCTTCGAAGATGGTATTCAATTCAGTCGATTTTTATTTTGTGGTGTTCAGATTATATATGTTTTTTTTACTTTGTTTTTAAAATTATATTTTTTTCTAGGTTCTCCAAAACGATATCGACCTTCTGAATCCCCCGGCGGAGCTTGAGAAGAAGAGGCACAAGCTCAAGCGTCTCGTTCAATCGCCCAACTCATTCTTCATGGTAATTCATCGCGAAGAATATAGTCTCTGTTCTTATAACATAAACCCTGTTTTGATTTTGTTTCTTTTGTTTTCTCTTATTTCTGCTCGTTTCAAGGATGTCAAATGCCAGGGTTGCTTCAGCATGTAAGTTTTAACTCTTCAACTTTCTTTGATTTACATATTTTCATTTACTATTGTTATTTTTCTGCTCAACAATAATTAGAAGTTTTTGTCATGACCGGGGGTATGTAATTTGATGTAATATCTAGATCGGTTATATTTTTTGATAATTTTAATTAATGATGATTTACCACGTTGGAGTGTCGAATATTGTTTGAAGTTTTCTGTGGAAGGGAAATATATGTATATGAATTTAGGTTAATATTTGTAGCCACTGACATAATTTAGGAGCTAGCCATAACAAGATCTGTACTTTTCACTTGTATACATAGAGTCTTTAAATTATGTGTTTCGATGGTGTTTTCATAGTGAAACAGGGTTTCCAAGTTTACCTAGAAAGTAATTTGCTCTATTTAGTACATTAATTTTGGATTTAAATTCGGAATTTGACGGTTAAATTTGAATTGCAGCACTACCGTGTTCAGTCACTCTCAGACGGTGGTCGTGTGTGGAAACTGCCAGACTGTGCTGTGCCAGCCCACCGGAGGGAAAGCCAGACTCACCGAGGGTTGCTCCTTCAGGAGAAAGGGAGACTAGTTTTGATCCCAATCATCAGAGAGGCTTGTTCTGCTAGCTAAGTTAGTCTCAGAATATTAAGTTATTTCAAACGAGTTCTGTTAATCTCTGTGTTGTGATATTCTGATTTTGGTAAACCTTTTTCTCTTGTTATCAAATATTTAGACCGTTTTTTTTTATGTTTTGAAGTTTTGCTCTCTCATATTATGTTAAGATGATTCTGTTCTACAGATTGTGTTAATTATTCCTATTGTTTAACTTGGTTCTTTGGCTTCTCAGTTACTTGATCCCCTCTCAATGTGACACTCGATATAAAAATGGTGCCCTATTGTAACTTGAGATGCTAGGCTAAGAATGAAATTTGTTCTGCAACGCTCTTGGTTTTAGTTGTCATGACTCAGAATTTGTTCTCGGTTTCTAGAAATTAATAGATATCTAAGGATGAACATGAAATTCCCTTTGATTCTTGACAGAAGATTTTGATGGGTTATGTTTTGTTTGTTGGAACAGAAATCTATACGCTTAAAAGAACTGATCTAAATAAGCTGAAATACCTCTTTTCTTCCATGAGTGTTATATTCAAACCGTTGCAGGCTACTGAATTGCTTTGCTTTTTGTTTTTTTCTTGTCATACATCTCCTTTCATGTGAAATTTTGCTTTCGTTTCTTATTGACAAGAAAATAGGGGTACTGATAAACCCAGACACAAGAATATTTTAATAAAATTAATGAAAAATATAAAAATTGAAGTGAAGAGTAACGAAAAATAAAACCTTTAAACAATGTTTTTTTCCGTATTTGTTCTCACTCCTTTTTAATTATCTAATCGCTCGTATATATACATGTACATATTTACATTTTAAAATTAATATTTAGTTAATGTTTGATAAATAATCATATGAACGTCTTTGTCCGCTTAAGTCAGATATAAATATTCAATCGGATTTTTTTTATTAAGGCAAATATGCAGCTGCTTAAAATAAGATTAAATGCATGATTTCCCTTGAAGGTACCACTAGGTTATATTATTTGTTACAATTAATTAGAACAGTTAAAAAGGCAAATAATAATTTTCGCGTTATGTTTGTGGCTTTTTATCAAATATTTATCATATGATGAGTCTCTCTTATAAATTTGATAAGATTACTTGTTTAGAACAAGTATAAGTGAAGTGATAACACTGTATAATAAAGTATCCTTAAAAATAAAATAAGTAAAATCACCTCGAGAATGAAGCGAAGGTATTATGAAAACCATTTTACATGATATCTCTGACAATTTTTACAAATTACTGTGTTTAGTTTCTAATTTTTTTTTATATTTTAGTTTTAGTACAAAATCAAGACGGGAGCTTTATTTGGAGAGCACCTTGGGCTAAAGTCTTCACAACACCCACTTTTGGGCCAGGCTAGGGGATTATATTTAACTATAACGTCCTCGAAGGACAATTGTTTCTTTTTTTCAAGTTTTTCATAATCCTTCATTCATTTTCTTTAACTTCACAAATCGCATAAAGCT
The DNA here is from genome assembly GCA_958296335.1 of Urtica urens. NCBI lineage: Eukaryota > Viridiplantae > Streptophyta > Magnoliopsida > Rosales > Urticaceae > Urtica > Urtica urens. The sequence goes on along the minus strand of OY282522.1, from coordinate 22,575,175 downwards.
TGCTTTCACAAGCATTCAACACCTTATATATATAAATAAACATATATTTTCAGGCGATAGAGAGAGAGATAAAAATGTTTTTCTCTCAATTTGTCACACACAAAAAATTGAAAATATTATTTATCTTTGTAAATAATAGAACACCTGATGTTTACGATAAACATTTTAGTCAATAATAATAAACGTTTATTTTGGACATTTTCGGCTAACAATAAACGACTATTTTAGTCAATAACAATAAACGTTTATTGTATGTCTTCAATAATAATTATTGTATACAATAGTAAACATTTTTTCAAGCCGATTTGAGTGACAAACTGATTTAAATAAAGAGAAATTAAAAGGCTTAGTGCTGGAACTGAAAGTATTGCTTCGGCCAATTTGCACTATATATTTAGATAAATTTAGACGTATTTTAATTTTGTCTCAAAAGTAGCGTTGAAATTATAGTCAAAATAATCTCCAAATCCTTTCCATCCAAAGTTTCACCCGTCTCAACCTCAGTCGAACCATATGCTTCGAGGTTGATAATGGTTTCCGTTGGCTGAAACTCCGACTCAGAAGTAGCTAGGCATTTTAGCTCAGAAACGATAACAAAACATTGGAGCGACCACTTTTAGACAAGAAAACTGTAATGTCTTCTTTCACATTACCAAAGACACTTGCTCAAATTTAATTAACATTAAAGAGAAGACATACAAATGATCTCCTGTCGAATCTTTCCCAATCTCACGTTTTTCCTGTAGCCAGGTATGAACGAGAGAGAGAGAGAGAGAGATGAGTTTTGAACAAGAATCATTATGCACATATCTAAAGCTATACAAGTACATCTACCAAGTTGGACAGTATCATTATCCCATCCCATATAACCTTATTATAGTACAAAACTTATTAACGACACGAACTGAAAAGAGACGATGGTTTAAGTTGAGTTTTGAATCTATCCCATCGGAAATAGTACCATGTATACAATAAACATATACGAAACATCCTTGCTTGCTACTAAATACGTAACAAGTGAAGGAATTGTTAATTAAACGACAGGAACTGTAAAAAAGTAAGTGAAGAATAATAAAGAAAAGACAAATATAAAGGGGTTGAGCTGTAAATGTAAATGGGTGTGCAAGAAGAGAAACACTATAATTGACCCGCACGCACGGCCTCTCTCTATTTATTCTCGCTTTCCAATACTCATGCTCATTTTCTACGCCAGCTATACTTATATACATACAAATTTCCAAGCCTACGATCTCTTCTCTGTGTTTCTCTCTTCAAAACCCCACTCTTATCAGCTTCAACTTTTACAAGTCTCTCTCTCTCTCTCTCACTCTAGCAATATATATATATATATATATATATATATATATATATATAGTCGCATTGTTCTCTTGCTTTCCACATTGAAACATGTACAGCTCCGAAGAAAGAGGCGGGTCGCGAAGGAGGCGAACAGCTTCTTTCTCTTCTTCGTTACTCGACGCGGTTTATCGTTCCATCGACGACTCAAAGTCCGTCGACGATCTTCACCACCACCACCACGAGCAACAACATCGGCGTCGAGAAGAGCAGAGCCAGGGAAAAACGACACTCGCGAAGAAGATGCAGATAAAAAACGACAACAACAGCAACAACAACGGGAAACTAGACAGAGAGCTCGAAAATCTCCGGCGAGCGATGATGATCGAGAGCTGGGTCAAGAAGCTTAATAGCGGCAGTGCACAATCATCCTCCACGGTGTCCACGTCAGCTTCAAGCTCGTCGGAATCTCTCTGGTCTTCCTCCGAAACGGACTCGAGACCGAAGCCGGAGAGACAGAGACAGAGAGTGGTGTTCTCGGAGCCAGAGAAGCAGCGAGATCAGGATAATCCGAAGCCCTGCTACGGATTTTCCAGGACGACAAAGCTCAAGGCCATGAAAATCTACGGAGAGCTCAAGAAAGTGAAGCAGCCAATCTCTCCCGGCGGTCGGATCGCCACGTTTCTCAACTCGTTTTTCAGCTCCGGCAACGTGAAGAAGGCCAAGATGTGCTACGTCGGAGCTGTCGAGGATGTGACCGTTGCCTCCGATCCTCCACCGCCGTCGTCTTCGTCGAGGTCTTGCCTGGTCAAACCACAGGCTTCTTCGAGAAGCGAGAAGAGATCGGTGCGTTTTTATCCGCTGAGCGTCGTCCTCGGCGAAGACGAAGACGAAAGCGAAACGACCCGCGATCGTCGTCTGGGCATGAGCAACTTCGCGAAGAAGAAGATGAATATCGGGTCTGGTCCGAGTGGTAGGTTTTGTAACGATCGTCATCTTGAAGCTGAGGACAACGACGATGAGGATGAGGATGATGATGACGATGAGAGTTGTTCAAGCTCTGATCTTTTCGAGATTGATCATCTTGGTGTTGGTGTTGGGGTTGGGTTAAGGTATAGTGAAGAACTTCCTGTGTTTGAAACCACTAGCCTTAAGACAAATCACGCCATTGCTCATGGGTTGATTTATTAGCTGTTTTAGTATTTAGTTTCTTACCAAAAAAAAAAATTAAGTTTATCAATGATATTGGTTTGGATGTGGGCTATGAACAATTTATTTATTGATTTATTTTCCCCTTAATTCTTTTCATTTTGTTTAGTTTGGCATTGGCTTATGGTCTTGTATTATTTACTTTTTGTTTGATCCAAAAGTGTAGCAAAGTGGTAAAACGTGGTGTTTAATGGAGAGAGAGAGAGAGAGAGAGAGAGAATGGCCCTTTATAAAGGTGCATACGTGTGACCGAAACAACAGTCCCCGTCTTAAAATTAAAAAAAAAAACAATAACTAACACCTAGAGCTTTGTGGATTTAGCTTTACTTGCAAAAAGTTTGCTTGAAAAAGAGAGGCGGAAAAAGAATATTATTGAAAAAAAATAGAAGACAAATCTTATTTGGTGTGAGATATGAGAAAGAGATGTAGCGAATTGGAGTGTGAGACTCTCTCTCTCTCTCTCTCTCTCTCTCTCTCTCTCTCTCTCTCTCTCTCTCTCCATTTTTAACTTTTCCACGCACATGGCCTCACCATCCCAAAGGTAAATTAGGCCCCCCATTTCTCTTTATTCAACTCAAAAGAATTGGAAATGATTGAGATGCTACAACTTTCGTTAAATTTTCCAAAGTTGTAATAATCTAAAGTGTTTTCCGGAGCTAATCCTCAGAGGATTCCAAAGTTAATATTAACGAAATAAGTTTCCACTGTTTCGTAAGTATATTCCAAAATTTAAAATTAACGAACTAATATTAATTGTTTGGTAAAATTAGCAAAGTATTTGGTTTATATTGAGGACGGATAACGATCATCCACTATCATAGTGTGGGTGGATATTTTGAACTTCTATATACAAGTTCAATAATCAGATATAATTATTGAGTCGTGGTGGACTGAATTTATTTATCAATTATTTTTTACATTTTGAAAAAAAATTATGAGTGCTCGATAAAATAAAAATAACGAAGTAAGTAGTGAATTAAATTAGGAAATCAACATGTTTTTTTTTTATATTATATACATTCCAAATTTATCCGATTATTTTTTGTAAAGTTTCCTATCATTATTATTTAAGCCTATTGACTACACACCCATATTCCAATAACAAAAATCGCATGACTTTTTTTTAATATATAAAATGAATCGTTGTATTAGCTAAGCAATAAAAACACCTAAAAAAAATATCGACGTTTGTAAATTAATCGGTGGAACCTCTTCTTCCTCTTCCTTCGATTTTTTAAAGAGGATTTTAAGGGTGTTTATATTCAAGTAAAAGCAAAGAGTCCCTATTGGTAATTTTCGTTTTTAAATGATTTAATGTTGCGTACGTATATGAAAAGCTGTTATTGCTTATTGAAAATAATTTATGACGCATCATCAATTACAAAAATTTTAAATTTTTATTTTGTGCACTATAGCGAGCTCAGTTTTAAGTAGATTTAATATATTTTGTGTGTTAGTTAATATCGTGTGACTATTTTCCAAAACGTTTATAAACATTAGCTGCGTTAGAAACTTAGAAATAGTTTCTTTGGGCGAAAAAATAATGACGCTTTTTCTTTTCTTATAAGTTATATAACTATACAATACAAATAATGATAAAGTTAATTGCTTTGGAATATAAAATCTTCGGTTACTGACGCAAAACTAAGACGTGTAGAGAAAATATAAATATGATTTATTAATTCGTAATTCTCTAATTCGTTTACTTGAGGAGAAATATGCAAATCCAAAAACGATCTTGATGTTTCTCTGACATAAAATAATTGAGTTGCATTATTCTACATACTTAGGAGACACGTAGGACCTCTCGTTTTGGATCTGAGAAGTCAAAATGTAGCAGGATGGCAATTTTGCGAAACTTAATTTTTTTTACACTCACTGAAGGCTAAAAAAATATCCAAACAATAGATAAACTGAAAATATTATAAACTTCCTCAATTTTAATGACAAGCATTTATTATATCGCATGTTGAACACCCTATCCCCGGAAAAAGATTACCTATGATTATTATGCTTTTTAAGTAAGCATATATGATGTCTGTTTGTAAACAAATAGCCCGTATTACCAAGTTATCATCTTAAAGCTGGTTTTCTGTAATACCATTTCCAACTCATTTCAGAAAGAAATTACCCTCATTTTGTTCTTGCTATGGTTATTGGATTACTTCACTTTTGAAATGTTTGTTTTTTTTTTCGATTCATTCAGGTTCTTCGCTCTCGCGGAGCTAAATCATAATTATTGCGAACTTTTATTGTCAAAATTCATCTATTTGGCGTGCTATTTGGTGTGTTTAATTTCCAAATAAATATTTGTTCAGTTTTTACTTCGGAATTGCTCGTTCATATTGTTCAAACTTGTACTTTTTTCCAGTTCTATATAGTTTGTAGGCTTCGTTAATTTTGCAGAACTCGTTCATCATAGTTTATTGTTGCTGTTTGAGCTTATATGGTTATGTATTCGATCCAAATGAATATTAATTCAATTTTTATTTTAAGATTGCTTGTTTATTTTGACTCTCAATTTTGAAAAATAACCATTATATTCATGTTAACTATCAAATCATACATTTAAATAACTTTTATAGACAGAATATTGATAATCTAGTTAAACAGACATCATAGATCTAACTAACAGTCTACTATTGCAGACTGTATTCAAAATTATTTATATAAAATATGAAATAAACACTATAGTATCAACATATTATCTTTATGATTTATCACAAACTTTATACACACTTGATAAGATTTTTTTCCGTTTGATTTAGAAATCAATACATAACTTCAAAACGCTAATAACATTGTTCTCCAGTTTTAATCAAAATTTTAAAAGGCGTAAAGCACATGAGAAATTCTTAGACTCAAATTAAACAAAGTTATTATTGTACACCGTCGGAATATAAAATATATCCTATTATTGATTAGCCCCAAATTTTATTTTTCGCTTGTCTTTTTTATATATAAACAAGCTGTTATTTTCTTTAGACTCATTTTTGCACTTCTATACAAAAATGTACGTTTGATAAAAAGCCAAAAAAATACTCTTATAGTAAAAAACTTAGTTAAAATTATTGTATCTTGTTCGTATAGCGATTACGAATAAATATAACTTGAATCGGGTTATTTAAGTCTAATAATGAGACTTAAAATTAAAAAAAAACGATGAACACTTTAAATTTTATCACATGTATAATAGAATATGTATATGACACACTATGATAAAGAAAAGAATTAAAAAACACTTTGGATATCGCCTAATTAAAATAGATTTGAAATACTTTTATTATTTTTGTGTGATGGCGTACGATATGAATATGGTAGGATATCGTACAACATTGCACACAAGAATTTTGTTTTCGTATTATACCGTATTATATCATAAGTGTGATAAGATCTAAGTTGTTCATCGTTTTTTTTTTAATTTTAGGTTTTAAAATTAGTTTAAATCTAATCAAATCAAACCGGTTAATATTTATGTGGCTCATAATCACTATGTAAATATAATTTAACAAGTTTTAATAAGAAAATCATTAAAAAAAACAACTAATAAATTGAGAGAGATCAAGTGTTTAAGTAAATCTAAGTGGTTTGCCTATATTTATTTTATTTTATCAAAAACTCGTTTTTATATAAAAGTGAAAACATGAAACTAAAATCAATATTTTGAACACTAAAAAGTTTACGATATTGTAAAAAGGCATGAAAAGCACATTAAAATTTGATAAAAACTAACAAATGTTAATAAACTTCATCAGTTGTAAATTGTAATAAAGAATTTTGAGCTGAAATTCACGGTACCTTTCACATTGTTTCTATGATGTTACTAGATAAGTTTAAAACAGTTACAATAACACATATAAATTCTCAACAGAAAAGTAAAGACACACACAACGCTGGTAACTCAATTCAGAAACTGCTTACATTTGGGGAAATAATTTATTCCGGTGGAGTATATTACTAAGTTGGAGTAGCAAAAATACAAAGATTTTACAAACGAATCTACAATTTCTAAACCTAACACTTTCTCTTCAAAATATCGCTCGACCTAAGACTCCCTCTAAGTATGAGTCTCACTCACTTTCCCCTTAACACACACAGTGTTAAACTTTAAGTTTGTAATAAAAAAGGAACAAAAGAAGTGCACTTACATATAAACTTTTCTTCGAGAAGCTAAAATTTACAATGGGTGCTTAGAGAGAGAGAGAGTTCTTTAACTTGTTATTTTCGGCGAGAAACACATTGTGCATTCAACCCTAGCAAAGTGCAGCGCAGTGTTTAAATACTCCTCAATAGAAAAAAAAGGTTTTTACCTTGCGGACACAGTGGCAAAAGGTAGCGCCGAACAAACAGTGAAGTAGCTACTTTGCGTCAGACCGAGACAGACAAAGTACAGAAAGATGTTAATGGAAGCAAGTAAACCAATACACACTAACAACACACATGTATATTTCTTTACAAAAATTTGGCGAGTTGGCCTTAACTTACAAACGTTTTTTGGATTTGGCCAACGTTTGGTTAAACTTTCGTAAATGTCCAAAACGATTACGTGGCATTTTTATATTTTTATTTAATTATTTATTTACCCTTAATATTTTTGGCGATTTATTAAGTTCTTTCCGGTTTGAATTTCAAATCAAAATTTTAAACTTTCGGATTGAATTCAAATTATTACCTTTTATATTAATTTGAAATTTTTTTATCCGGTTTTAAATAGGATTGTCAATATTTGATCTTATAATTTCAGCGGTTATTGATTAATTATACCAAATTATTGAAAATCTCATTAATAGCCGAATTATTGCATACGGTTATTTTTTTTTATAGTTTTAAGATTGTTATCCAATTTTATTATATATATTATCCCCTTTCGTTTGATATTTATTAACAATCACTTTTTTCATTTACCATCTCATTTCAGTAATAAATTTACATTGAGTTTAGATAATCTGTTTGCATCGATTCATTTACCAGTTTTCATCGTCCAGTTTTTACGCTGGTTAATTGATATTCAATTTACACTGAAATAAATTTGTTCCAACGTAAATTGAGTTGAATTTTATGATGTAAAAAGAATTTACACCGTAAATGGAGTTGAGATTTACAATGTAAATTGATTTTTGTAATGTAAATTGAAACTTTTCTATCGTTAATTGCCTACTAATTAACAAAACACAATTTTGATAGTTTCCACTACATGAATATGATTCAAAACTTCATATATGAATTTTTAGTAAAAATCAAAACACGAAAAGAAGAAGAACAAAGAACAATTAAATTTTTTAAACTCCACGAATGACCGCGATTTCCGCCATGAAAACTTCCACCGAAAACTCGGCGCCTCCGTTGTAGGCCCCACCGTCACCGGAGGAAACAAAAATTTCGGTTAATTGTTTAAAATTATGAACATTTCTGGAAAAAAAATGGAGCGGACATTTTCGGAAAACATACCTGTAGATTCTTACTCGTAAATCGCGTCAAAATTCTCCTCGATCGTCGTCAATATGCTCGTCGGTCGTCGTTAATCGTGGTCGGATGTAATGAGATTTTGGTTTTGGGAGAAATTATTCGGTTTCGAGCTATGTATGCATAAATTATCTCTGTTTTTTCGGTTATTGGGTTTATAATTCTCTCTCATATTTTCAAAACTAATTAATACCCAAAAGATTTGAGCGATTTTATAGCATTGATTAACTGATTGGATTTGGTTTTATATGCATTTTTTTTAAAACCGAAATATATAATTCGATTTGTTGGGCAGGAATATCAATTAATTAACCGAAAATATTACTGAAAATAATTTTGGGCGGGAATATAATTTAGGAGTATATTTGGTACAAATTTTTAGTTAATTAAATGTGTTGACATTTATCAAAATTTTACCAAATCTTGAACAAATTCAAATTAGGAAATATAAAGCTATTACCTTCGTTATGTTTACGACTCACACTGTTAAAGAGCAAAATTTTATTTCTAACATTGGGTGAATATTAATTACCATAAACTAATGATATGAAACGACTTTGATTAGACACTCAAGTTTGCATTTGTGCGAATGAAAAGTTTCTTTAATACATCCATGAAATGATACGAGACACCAAAGGCCAGTAGGGTTGACTTGGAGGATATTCAAAGAGAAAAACAAAGGAGGTGTAGTTTTAATTTTTTCCCAAGAAAGTTGAAGAACCAAAAATATTTTTTATTGTTTCGCTTGAATTAGGAGGGTGGCATGTCTTTGTAGACGTTGATAGAGTATCATGGAGTCATAATTCAAAGTTCTTACTTATGTCATTACAAATCTACCTCTCTCATGTGAATTCAATTTGATGGGACTTCAATCTAAATTTTAAACATAATATATTAAACTTGCTAGAACTAAAGAAAGAATAAGATATTTGTTGTTTCATGTAAATTGTAAAGTGGTCCTAGTTTCCTATAAGCTCTCGTCGGTTATAATGTTACTATTTGTGTTTTGGCGTTAAGGGAAATAATAAAAACTATACGTCCATTAATAATAAAATAGAAGACTTAATTACTGGAGTGGTTTCCAACTTTTGTAGTTATATAATTTGATCAACATTTTTTTTCTTCTTCTTTTTAGTTCGTTTGTCTATTTTTTTACCCAGTGAAAATTCATATTAATTTCATTATTTTAGCTTTTTTGTTCTGTAGAGATTATCTCCAACTTTTCGTCCTGTGTGAGGAAAGAAATGAAAAAAAAAATTCACACTGATGAGATGGGGATCATTTATAAGTACATCACTAATAATTTTCAAACAATGAAATATAGGTGGGAATAATGTTCATCGTTATCTTTTAACGTATGTACGTAAGTGTGTTGATGTTTGCTTCTAAATATTAAAAAATGTCTTTATAGCTATTTTTTCAAGAGAAGTAGTTCAAATTATTGTTATTTTATATTGGTTTTCTCATTATTTATCAAAATATAAGTTTTTTTTCAAAATACAAATAATTTTCACTTGAAAAGACCAAATATCCTTTAAAAAAATAAAATTAACACAAATGCACTACAATACATTATCAACAAAAAAAATTAAAAAAATTAAATTTATTAGGGGTGGAACGATTTTTAAATTATTTTGTTTATTTTTTTTAAATAGTTAATAACTGATTAATATGCATATGGACTAAAATGTAAAAATATTATTTTAAGGGTATTTTAATTTTTTGTACTGCTATTTCGAGAAAAAATAATTTTAATAAATTTTAGAAAAACCAAAATGATGGTACTTTGATCAATTTCTCATTTATTTTTAATTCTTGTACAGAATTAGTCATGTCATCCTTTTTTTAATTTAAAAAAACTACGTTTTATCATTTTAATGTTATTTCTTAGTTATACTACTAAAGTAACTAAACACGATTTAGACTTTTGAGTTGAATATGTTAGCATGTGAATGTATATATATATATATACATAATTTTATGAATATAGTTTTTTTTAATAAAATTACTAATTATTCATTGGTGTTTTAGTAAATTTCTGATGGTATTATTAATGGATAGATAAACGCATATGTTAGTATCTCTGCCTATAATCAATTTCTCAATAAAATCTATACTCGAGCGTAACTATATATATGAATAAAAATCATCTAGCCAAATTGTTAACGGTGAGCTAGCTAGCAAGAAATAAAAATAAAAAAAAACCAAATTTTCATTACGAGTGAAGATCAGCTATCACTTTAGCAATTAAGTAAAAGTGGTAATGTAAACGGCTACTTTAGAGGGACCACGTGTCTAAAAATGAAGCGGAACACCTCATACATTGTATGGAATATTAAGAATAGAAACATCTTATTCCTGTTCATTGAATTCGAAATATTCTAATGCAATTTCTAACATCTCACGTAAGGAAAACTTCATGCACTTCTCAATGCAATTATGCAATGGCAAATTTCCCTTAAATATTCGCTAGCAACAACTTCTCATCAACTCAAGCTGAGCTTTGAAGATTTTAGTGTACTTTTGTGTACTCCAGTTAGTAAATGGATGTCTACTTTGATTTATTTATACTTCATTAAGAATAATTTAAATAAAATGACAACTTTTGAGTGTTTTATCTAATATAGTTACTTTCATAATAAATTCCTTTTAACACCAACTTTATGCTCTACCGTGGCGTGTACTCTTCTCACAATTAACAAATTATACTACGCATCGACAAAATAATTCAAATGTACGTACACTAGTATTTAATACAGATGGAGAATTAAAAGGGTTTGAAGATGTAGAGTGTGCAAGTTTCAACGAACCTATCTGCCAAATGTATATTTGGAACTAAATTGGAAGGGCAAGTATTAGTATCAGTGGGGTATGTTTCTCACCAACCAAACAGAATTCCGTGGCATTTGCCGATGCGTTGTGTGACATTTATTTATGCAAACATTTGCATGTGTACCAGATAATTATCATCAACAAGTTACAGGACCACCGTACCAGCTATGCATGTGTGTGTGTATATATATCCCACAACTGTATATGCATATTTAGTTTCTTCTGCATTTGTCTTACTATAATAATGACATCGTAGTTGTTGAAGTTTTTGGCTGATGATAAGATGTATTTTTAATATCTAATCTATTCAATTGGTTAGTTCATGGTAACTATTTGGGTGGCCCCTACGGTGATCATCGAAGCAAAATATTTTAAATCACATTGTTATGCGGATAGATAGACTATTCGTTTCTCAAAATTTGAACTTTATTAGAAAGTAATTTGCATCAAAATAATTATGAATATGTGAACGGAAATGGAATAGCAAAAAGTTCCATGTGAAGTGGGGAAGTTCAACTGTATATGACTACCGTCCCCTTAAAAGGCCCAAATACTTAGGCTCATCATCAAAGGCCCAAATAGAAGTGTATATATGAAAGAATCCCATCCATTTCAAAAATTAGTTCATGGAAGCTCCAACATACGGAAATGAGTAGAGGTGCTGAACTTTGTACTTTACCTTTCCTCGGAAAAAAAAATATGTACTTTACCTTGGAGTACTATTGTAAATGTCACACTAAGCACCTCTAATTTAGAAAAGCTTAGGCAATCTTTACTATTACTCGTGTTAATGGATTTAGTGTTTATATATCTATCTAAATTTACGTTGTAAAACTTAATTTACGTTGTAAAATAACAACGTAAATTGACATGACACATAAGCTATAAGATAATTTACACGAATTTTACGAAACGTCTGTTATTTTTAAAATGATTTAGTAAACTAGGTCCAACTTTAGCCATGACACAAAAGCTGCTTCATGAGGAAGATATCCTCAGTTTTAATACCCAATTATATTTCATTTAATTTTGTCAAAAGGGATGGAACTAATCTTCCGCTGCCTCGAAAAGCTGGGTTTCTCTTATTCATTAGTAAAACTTAATTTTCAGAACTAGATTGCGTTGCTTGAACCATGATTTCAGGATATTTTATTTATATCCATGCCAGTTTATTGATATTCATAAATGTTATAGAACTGTTAAAACAGTTTTCGCTCGGATCCTTTTCTATAACTATTAATTGAATCTTATTGTTTTTAAATAATCAATACCCACCAAGTATCGAATACTAATCATACTCGTTGACCTGGCTATTCGATTTGACACTAGATAGTTGATTTGATTAATCAAATTATCGAGACCATTATGCTTGTTAATGGAAATATCATTCTCGGGGATCATTGGATCATGACTTACGAATACAACCAACATATAAGTTATTGAGAATATATTATAAAGGAACTCATGACGTCTTGATTTCAGAGAACGTGTTTTCATGTCTTGCAAATATGTTATCCTTTTATTGCACCAATTTCATCATCAATCGAGTATTCACAATCTTGCAGGGGATAATCAAATTACGTACCCGTGATAATTTATTTATAAAAAATAAATAAACCGTCCGATCGGATTTTTATCTAATCCGATTCGGTTTGCTTTTATAGATCAGTCCAAGAGCGCCTGGTCTAATTTAAAAAAGTCTGACCACATTTTTTTGTGAAGATCGGACATGTACTAAATTTTAAGTCTATTATAAAGACATTAAACTCTATTAGTTTGGGGTTGAATATCTGAATTGAACTTTTTTACCTTGATCCATCGCTAATCTCAAAACATTGAACTCATTCAACCTGAACATATATATTTTTATTTACTGATGTTCTTCTTCTTACAGAGGTGTTCTATTATAAATAAAGTTACCAAACGTAAGTTAATTGAAATCTCATCCGGCATAATCAGTGGACGGTGAAATAGTAAAAGCGATGAAAATACTACATTCTTCTCAAGTTATCTAATCTTGCCTGAAGGTCGCTGTCGATGCCGCCATCATCAGCGGTGCTGGCTGCTGCTTCAACCTGGGCCACTTTCGTCTTCGATGCTGGTGCGGCAACAGCCGCCGATGGGGCGTTCACCAGCTGTACACACAATCCAAAAGCATACTTACAATCAAACTTAGAAGACCGATAATACATTTACAAACTGGGGAGAATATTTATTATGACATTATATAAGACAAATATATTCAAGATAACTGACATAAATATATAAAGCAGGGATTTTTAGAAATATTTTTCTATTAACATAGAAGCACCTTAAACATGGTCAGGTCATTACATAGACTTTAAAAAGTGGGTAATCATTATAGCATCCGAAGTACTACTATTTATTGTATCTATTTCGATGTTGATGAAATTCTTGAATTGTACATAAAACCTTGTTTTTGGGATTTATAATTTTTCGGTGTTGAGATGGGTACTTTCTAAAACCAGAGTAAATGAGGGTATAATTTACAATGTTGGATATGATTTAGGATGTCTTAACTCTGAAAGCGGTGGATGACAAACTAATCACCGTAATCATTGCAGGAATACGAATTTGAAGGGGAAATAAGGATGATTTGAAATTGGTGGAAAAATATACCTCTTGGTTAACATCGATGCCGATCTCATCGAGGACCTGGTTGACAAGCTCGTCTGTCTCTTCCTCCTCCTCGTCCCCTTCCAAAGCATCGTCGATGGCGTCTGCCATGACTTCGGAGGTCAGTTCCATCTTCTCATTCTGCCTCTCGAACTCTTGCATGATCTTCTGCAGAGACGGCAAGTTCATCTGTCTGTTCATTTGGCCCATCGCCTTAGTGACGCCTTTCATTGCCTCTCCCATCGCTTGGGTAGATTTCAATGTCTGATACGAGTTCAATTAATATGCAGAATTACTCAGTTACCAAAATGAGAAACATAGCAAGTGATACAAGAGAGTCGTTGCCGTCGAAAGTAGTACCTGGATTCTAAGAGATACTCCCTGGAGTTGTGATTTGAGCTTGTAGAACTTTTCAATCTGGTGCCGAGTTCTGACAAGGTCTTTTGCCATGACTTTCACAGCTCCCTGAAACAGGACACACGAGGACGTAGATATAGATATGTCGTAAACAAAATGTTTATTACTTCGAAGCTCGACTTCACCGGTTAAGCAAGTAAAAAAATTAATCATATTTCTTCACATAGTTAGAAAATTATACCCAGATGGGAGTCAGTAGCTTTGAGGCAAGCAAGCAAGCATACATAGAAGCTCATTTGTTGAAAAATACAAAGCTAAACAGGAGCCTAATATAAAAAGCATACCATCTGGCCTTGCTTGGCACTTTTCTTGATCTCCATAATCAGTTTCTTCTCTTGTGTCTGCAGACCTTGCCTCTCCCTTTCTATTTCTCTTATAGATTTGTCGAGCATTCTCTTGTTTTCGCGCAGAAGTTCTGAGGCAATCGCAATAATATAAATATATTTAATCTCAGTAAGAAATTCAGAAATAGAATACTCAACTATATCCTAACGGCAATGTCAAACAGAACTACTTTAAAATACAACCATATTAAAAACAAATTCCTGTAGTTCCATATTGCAACCTTAGTATAAATGTTAATGCACGAGTGAGTCTAGATAAATTATCGATCAAAGAGCTATAGAGTCAATACTTGAGACTTGTGGTAACTGGTAAGCCGTGGTATCTTCAAAAGAAACAGTTTTAAAATTTTACGCAATCCAAAGTTCAAATAAATGTTATGGAATCAATAGCTGCAAAATGAACGAGTGAAGCAGAAATAATTTAGTTCCATTCAGAATCAGACGAACAACCTTTACAAAAACATATAATCTTTGTAACACGTTTTCTTCCATGAACAAGAAAAGCGATAAGTTAACCATTTCAACAAATAAAAATAAATGATTTATGTTCGATCTTCAAGTCAACTTCAAGAATCGCCCCTAATTCTGAGAGAAACAACGAGATACGAAACTTAATAATAAAACGAACCTAAACCTCATAGCTTTGAATTATAAAAAAAAAAACATAGATTCATGGAATTGAGCCGGTGGAATCGAAAAATTGATCACACGATGGGGGCTTAAATCGTGGACATACCTGCGGGGGTTTTCCGCTTCCCGAATAGGAAACTCATTGCGCTTTGATCGGAAAACCGGAAATAATTACAAAAAAATTAAATACGACTGGATCCGATCAAATTATGTAATCTTCTTCTCTGTATTACAGTGACGAAATTGGATTGGTTTCGAAGGAATGGATCGTCGTCGTATAACAAAGCAGACGCAACGCGGTTCGTGGGTAGAGAGCGAAAGGAATAATCAACCCACCTTCACACGTGGCGCGCAATTTCGTGGGTCCCAGCTGATAGCTTTCTTAGCCCGCTTAATTTAATTTTTAATTCTTTTTTAAATACTTTTACATCTACAACTCAAATTATGCAAATTATCCAACTTAAATAAAAGACATTGAGGCAAGGCTGAGTCAGTCGTAGCTCAGCCTGGGCTATCGGAAGGAACGGTATTCCGTTCACCGCCCAGGCGGAAAAGCAATTTTCGACGGAAGGAATTTTCCGCCTACCGCTTGAGCGGAAACCGCCAGTGTGCGAAAGTGGTATTTCCAGCGGAAAAGTTTCCTTCCGTCGATAGAGAAAAATAAATAAAAAATAAATAAAAAATGAAATATAAAATGGTTTAAAGGGAGTAAAATGTAATAAATTTTAAAGTAGTGTAATATTATGAAATGTAATTTATATTACTAATTTGAAAATTCATTACAAACTTCAGAAATAAAAAAAATGAAACATTACACATTCTACATTTTCTAAAGTTCGTTGATGTTCATACTAGCAAAGTTCAAATCGTAATTGTCGACAAGATCAATGTTTACAAAGGTTTATTGAGATCGGTCGTCGTGTTGACACTAATCTTTGTAGACAGTGAGAGCTTCGACTATTTCGGGCTTCAAACTTTGTCGTCGATCGTCGATTATTCGGCCCGAACTACTAAACGCCGATTCGGATGAGACAGTTGAAACCGGGATCGAAAGAACATCTCTAGCCATCTTCGATAGGATGGGAAACATATTTTGGTGTTGTCTCCACCATGCTAGTAAGTTGAGATCCTCTTGACTCATTGCCGCAAATTGTTGGGAGTTGTACAAAAGAATCTCGTCGTGCTCCGACGTCTCCACAGGTGGCTCCGGATGGGGTGATGATCTTGGCGTTGAAGTTCCTCCTCGTGCAAAACGAGCAATGTCTCGAAAGATTCCTCGACTAGTTGTTGGTGCCCTTGGTGGACTCATCTCTACAGGTTGCGGCATTTCACGTCGCTGGTAAGGATTTACCGGGGCAAATTGAGCTAGCTCGGTCATTTCTTGTTGGGAGTACGGGTAGGTTGGTGGATGGTAATTCGGTATAGGAGTAGGAGTCGGAATTGGGTTTTCGGTATTATCGAAATTTGGAAATTCGGATAGGTTTAACCAATTTTGTGGATATTGGACTCGGGGAGATGGATTTCGGGGCGATTGATTAACTTCTTCCCGATTCGGAGAAGGAGTTACAGTGCGAGACCGATCCCGGGAATTTCGTCGATGAGATGATTCCCGAGACATATCTATAAAATTGTAGAACGTTTGAATAGATTTTGGAGTGAATGAGTTGAAATTTTAGAGAGAAAGTATTGAAATTTTAGAGAGAAAATCGGATGAATTGTGAAAAATGTTGTGAAAATGGTTTGTATTTATAGAGAAAATTTCGGATGGGGTTTATAGTGTAATAACGGACAAAATTTTTGAGCCATTGGATTGAAAAACGGTAACAAAATCAAAGGTCCAGATTTCGCCACGTCAGCCGGAAACCCAACCCCCCTAACGGTAACCCGCTCCACCGTGGCCCACTCTTCCTTCCGCACCTGACACGGAAGTCAGACTTCCGCCTGCTACACTGTGCCTTTCCGCGGAAATTTCCTTCCGCACGCCGGCGGAAGGAATCCTGCCGTCCGGCCTTCCGCGTACCGACAGCCCAGGATGAGTCGTAGCCCACGGGTGTAAGGTCCATGGGTCAAGTGGAGTTAAGTTTCCATAATTTATCTTGCCCATGTGCTTCCTTTTTAAAAGTAAGATGTCGTTTTTTTCGGAAAGTTAAAATAAATTCTTGCACGGTTAATTCAGTATGTGTCGATTTGTGTAATCTTTGATCACGAAAAATTTAGCATAAGTTGTTGCCCGAAATCAGACAAAAATTATACTATATTTTATTTCGCAAGCAATAAAATATTATTATACTAAAGTTTAACAAAAATCATCTACACGTTATTACTTTCATTACTTGGAAATAATTTATTTTGACAATACGTATATAAATTATTACAATTATCCCAAGTAAAATACACGGTGAAGTGGTAAAATAGTTTTATTCATGCAGCCTATAAATACCATGTATAATTCATGTGCAAAGGGGAAACGAAAAAAAGAAAACACGTTAGAGAAAGAAAAAAAAATGCATTTGCTCTGCAAGGAAGAAAACCAAATAAATTACAAGATCCAACTTAAATTCAATATTTAGTTTTTCTTATTATAAGCAACGAGAGGAAAACGAGATTGGATCGACGGATGTAAATTTTTTGCGTCCCCTCAAACTCATTTAAGAGAGGATAAACGAGGTTGGAGCGACATATATAATATTTCCGCGCCCCCTTTAACTCATTATATCTACGTTTTACAAGTATACGAAAGACATAAAAACTTATTTTATCACACTACCACTCTTAGGAAAGCCAAAAAACGACGAGACTGTACTTTTATATATCTCGGTGCATAATCTCGTTTTGACAATAACATCATGGAAACTCTGACCATAATTCCAAGAACACTAAATCTAGTGAAGACGAAATACCCAATCCATAAGGCCTACGTAAATGAAACTCAACAAGAATGGCAGTTTGGTCTCAAGAATTGGGAAAATATGGAGTAGAGTTTAGCCAAAGATCGGACTCAAGGGACAAGTCGTTGCCAACTTTATGGTTGAATTCACATATAAAGTAAGTCTTCATCAATGCAAAATACAATATAATTTCATAAACATAAAAAAAAAAAGACATACGGGCTCGTGTAGAGCCTTCACGTGGATGGATCATTCAATATTTGCAGATCTAGAGTCGGAATCATATTTGTCAATCCAGAACAAAAAAATGTTGATATACGGAATTCATTTCCAATTCGAAGCCTCGAATATCGAGGCTGAATACGAGGCCTTAATGGATGCGCTCGAGATAGCATTAAAGCTTGGTATAGCTAACCTAAAAAATTATTGTGATTCTCCGCTTATGGGTAACCAAATCAAATGTGAATATCAATCAAAATAAGAAAACATGGTCGCCTACCTTGAAGAAGCTATACTCTTACTACAAAGTCTCTTATGGTACAAGATCACACAAGTCTCCGCAACAAAATGATCGAAACTAATGCTCTGGCTGGAATGACATCTGGAGCTGACAACGAAAACTTTGAAAAAGTACTCGTTCGAAGCACCCATCAATCAGGAAAAAAAGAGTCAATGCAATTTGGATGACACGTGTCATAGACTATCTTCGCAATGAAATTCTCTCTGCCAACCAAACATAAGCTAAGAAAATAAAATATCAAGCACAAAAATATGATGTGGCAAGTTAATCCAATTTTATTTTTTACTATTAAAGATGCTAAGTAAGTCTCTTAAACAAAACCTACTAACAAAAAATTACAATCCTAACTCAACACCGAGTTTCATTACACAAAAATGAAGCCCAAGTAATTAGTATACAATTAAACTCAATACTCTCAACTTCATAACCATTTTTAAAGCCTTTTTCATAATACATCGTTTTCTTAATACGATAGTTTTCCCATTGTGCATTTTTTTAATTATTAGATCAATTATGCTAGTAGCTCAAGGACTTGCGCTCCTTTAAAAAAATATCTAATATTTTGTTTTATTTAGATAACGGTGCACCAAACAGAAGTAAAATTAAATTAATTTGGTTTGAAAATGGTATTATTGATTAGCCTGATTAGTTACTTTCAAAGTGAGCCATTTTTCTTAATAAAATAAGACTAACTAATTCCTTGATAAGAACAGATACTTCTCATCTAGTTTTCTTCGTCTAAATGGTTTTAGTTTTTTCTTTTCAGGATATTTACGAAAAACCGAAGGAAGTTCAGAGTTTAGGCTTAGCATGCTAACATGCCGTCCTCACCCGGGCTAGTGGGCCAGCCCAATAATGATAGAGACAATATCGCTTTCACTCACTCGGCCCAACTTATGCTCACATGGTCCCTAAAAGCACCAATAGTATTCGTACACGTAACCTCGCACGTGCTAGGTCCCACATTGCCTTGTCTTTTGGTGGAAAACCTATCAACTTTGGTGGGTACCCATTTTTAATGTCACGAAATTAAATGGAAAAGAATAATTCTTATGGATGGACCACATAATTTTCACTCAAAAGACACAAACACCCCTAACCAACCATATCACCACAATGATCATGAATGACGATTATAATGGGATTATAAATTAATGATAAAATCTGAGCAGAAATATAAAAATATTAATAGAAGTACTCTCAACACTTAATTGCATTATTTTAATACATTGGGATTATGAGTATGATCATAATCGCTTCGTTCTACTTTTTCTCTCTCAGATATGTATATGAAATTCCAAAACACATCCAACTCAATAAAGAGGACCATTATTGATCATGTACACTTTTAAAGTGGTTGAATTAACTTAATTGAGATGCATAACAAAAAAAAAGTTCAATGTAATCTCTTGTACTTTATTTATTTCTTTATTTGCTAAAATTGATAATAAAGTTGATGCCTTGAAAAACATAATTTGCAACGAATTATCATGCTTTATTCCAAGATGCTCCACTACAGAAAAACAAACTAACAAAAAAATGTTGATAGAAAAAAAACCCCATTAATGTCAACATGAAAAAGAAATCACAATATTTTGAGGGGATTCGGAGTAATGATACCAAAAAGATTTGTATTAGTGTATGACTATGCTAAACCACTTCTGAAACATCTACGTCCTGTTTTCGCAGTTAATATTATATACAACCTCTCACTTTCTATAAATTATAAAGTATAACATTCTTCCTTTTAAAATATCAAATAACAAGCTTACTACATAAATGTGTATATAAAGCCGGACGAAATTGTAAAATCTTAATTATTTATGTACTTCACTTCTAAAACTTGCACAAAAATCTTGCTAAAATAATACTTATTCTCTCTGAATATTTTGCACAATCAATAATACATATAAAATCAAGACCCTTCAAGAAACAGAACACATAAAATCTTGTGGGAATTTTTGAAGATACGAACAAAGAAAAGGGTTTTTCAGTCTTTACAACAGAATAGAAGACTGACCCCACAATCTTTCTCAAGGCGGGTCACTATCAAGGCCAAAATGTGGGCCTTTCTTATAGTGGGTTTTTAATTACAAAGAAAAATGAAAAAGTCAATATCTCTTATTACTTTTTAAACAGTAACTTAATATAAAAAGTTGTTCAAAGAATAGTTTGGAATGCCAGAGACATATATTGATGATCTTAATAAAAATTACAGTAGCTGAAAAAAATTGCGATGATTTATATTGTGATAATTTTAAACATAAAATAATTCTTTACTGCAGACGAAATTGATAACAAAATATTATTTGGATTTTGAATATAAGACATAAAAACTATTAAGTCGAATTTAAAATATAATATTAAATCCATATGTCATTTTTGCAGTGGAGTTCAAATTCACGACTCATTGACTATTCATACGTCATATATTAAAATTAATAATTAACAATATTCATAACACATATTAAATTCAAAACATACGACTTATTATAAAAATATCATTTTCACTATACCACAAAACGACAATAAAAAAAGATCACGCCATAATTTTACATAAAAAGTTTAACTTCAAACGAATTTTAGAAAAATATATGCTATCCATGATACAATTGCAAACAAATTTTTATAAGAAGCAAAATCAAGATTTAAAATGTGAGTAAACTCTAAATTAAATCAAAACGAGATAGGTGCAACAACAAAAAAGATGATAAAGTGGCAAAAATATTGCAAAATATGGCTTGTGAATTTCAATTTTCGGCGGGCGTGACGATAATGAATTTTTTCATCGACAAAGACGAAATCGCTTATAACTAAAAGGTCAAACTTTGCAATTTTTGCAAACACGACTAATATTTGTTTTTATTTTTCTACGTAGGCGAAACGAAAATAATGAATCAAACTATTAAAACCATTCACCATAAACAGATGACATTCAAAAGCCAATTATTATGCTAAAGTACTCATAAATTGGGATTTTCTTTGCAATTTCAAAAATATTCTCCAAAATTTTAGATATTGGTGCAACTTCACTGCCTTCTAGGTTGTGAGATTTAATTTATTAAAAAATTGTAAATGTAAAAATAAATTTAATTCAGGGTTAATGTTGATAATAGCTTTTATAAATATAAGTCCTTTTGAAAATAGACAACGTTTATTAATTATTTTGTATATGGTCGACCCATTTGTTTTACATAATTTAATGACCATTTTAGCCGAAAGTTGTTATTTCCCAAAGGCAATAGCCGGTTTATTAAATAACCACATTAATATCGATCCGGAAAATGGGGGAGATTACACGTGCATTGAATAATTCATCTGTTCGAAATAGAAAGACAAACCGAAAACAAAGAGAAAACAAATCGTCACATGCAAATTAAAAAAAAAAAATCTTCCCCAAATCTCCAAGAAAGATATGTGTTTTATTGTTTTCGTCATTTACACGGGTGGATTTCGATGAAAACGTTTTATTAGTTATGTTCTATATAAATTAGTTAATCTTGTCAATTTTATTTTAGTGTTTTGTTGAACTCAATTTTGTTGGTAATTTATCATTATGTACATTTTCACACCATTTGCACGGTCTTTATCATCAAATTTTTATCTTTTGAAGATTGTGAGCATTGGCGCTGAAACTATTTACCTGCAAAAAAATAAACATAAATGATGCGTTGGAATAATAAAAAAAATTATATGTAAAGCAAAACATGATTCATTTAGGAAAGATCATTCTTCATGAAACAATTAGATACCAACCGCAAAAAAGAAAAACTCATTTTTTGGTTTTTTTTAATGCAAAAGATAATGAGTAAATGATGAATAGGGGCGTGCAGGAATTTTAAAGCAGGAAATTAATTAAATTGGAGTGCCAAAAAATTTGAACGTGAATTTTGGGTAAAAAATTTAAAAAAAACTTTGACATACTAAATGTAATTACGAACTTAAATTTTATAGAGAATAAAAACCATCATCAAAAGAATTTCATTTTCGAACGGTCAAATTTTTTTCCAAAATTTTATTTTTCCCAAAAATGAAATAGACAAATATTGACTAATAGAGAAAATTAAATGAGTAAATTAATAGTCATTTCCGGGTATCTTAGATTTACCAATAATTGCTAGTTTCATAAAATATAAGATCTCATTTACACGTACGTTGATAGTTTATTAACATATAGGATCTAAAAATTTGGGTTAACTAATAATTAATAAAAGGTAATTGAGGTGTATACTGTATAAACATTTACGAAGTTTGAAATAACAACGTTTTATAAATTATTGATAAACATCCAGTCCAATGTTTTTATGAAATTTTTGGGATCATTTTAGCCCAAAACAGGTAACCAAAATTCGAAAGATTTATGGGGATAATATGGACAACAAATTCTCGTATACACGTTGGGTTAAATATTCACCAATAATTTACAGAACGTTGGGTATATTAAAATTCTATAGATTTTAATGGATAAATAACTAATTTTTGTCATTTAAAGTACACGGTATTATATGTTTAAAAACTATTAGGCTTAATGTCAAATTTTGAAATTCAATACGAAAAGAATTCAAATTACGAGAAGGAAAAACCAATAATAAAATATATGTAATGATATTGACACGTAAACGTGATGGTTATTTACAAAACATTAGTCATTTTCAAAATGTACATTTTTATAGTGATTAGGTAGTTAAGTAATTATTTAACTAAACCAAATTTAATATTTTAATTTTGTTATTTTTTTTATAAAAATGAGGTATTGGACTATGCAATACCTGTATAAGTATGTATGCCTCAAAATAATGAAAAAAAGAATTAAAAAATATTGAAAGATGAGTAGAACTCGCCGTTTACTGCTTATAAATACTATTACGGTGATGTAAATTCACACACCTTGTTAATCATCTCACATAATTATTTTCCAAATTCGATTCTGATAATCTTTTTAAAACCTTTTGATTATATAATATTTTCTTTATCATACGCACAGTTTTATTTGAGCTTTTGTTAATAAATTAACAGTTCCAATTATTTTTCTTTCTTGGTAGCCGTTTCATACAAAATAAGGACACAATCATTTAAAATTCTAAATAATTAGATAAATACGTAAAACTTGAACCAGATGATATTTGTGTGGCGTATAAAAAGTTAAAAACAACTCTTAATTAGCAATAATTGAAGTACAATCAAGTTTAGATGACGAACAGCTGTTCTTAATCTAACGGCTCAAAAGTGCCGAAGGGAATCTCTTTGTCCGCCAAACATGACCGGCTGTGGACCCAGACCCAAAAAGTGTGGGTCCCAATAATTAGAAATGGACAAAATAAACTTCTTATCAAAATGAGACCCCACTCTGACAAGTGACATTTTATATAATCTAATTGGAGTCCGGCTTTATAATATATTTTCATAATTTATTACTGTAAAAAAGAAAATAGAAAAAATGATTGATTGGTCTACCTGTATCAATCATCATCCATATAATTCCAAGCCAAACCGTGGGCTAAGTCCACCCAGTCTCTCCAACTCTCGATATAAATCCGTGTCTCAAACGTTTGCTCTCTGAAAATCGATACCAAAACAAACAGAAAAGAAGAAGTCACAGTTCTTCTCTCTTATTTCTTATTAAGAAAAGTGAAGGAACTGTATGGCAAATTTGAGCAAGAGAACCACACCAATGATGGGAAAACTCTCGGAGCTTCTCGTCTCTGGGAAGCGGTTTGGGCTTCTAGAAGCTGGTCCGAGGCCGGAGCTCGCGATTCAATCCCCGAGAGGCTTGAAAAACTTTGACCTAGGCGTGGTCGGGCTCGGAATCGTCGCGGCGCTTGAGAAGTCCGGCGACCACGTGTTGCTTGCGAAGCACAGCACCGCCGCGACGGCGAATCGATCGCGATCGCGGTCTAATCCGATCCCGGTGAAGAGCCGCGATTGCTACCGGCAATTCGACGAAGACGACGAGGACTACACGTTTGTGACGTGTCACGGCCTGAACGAGAAGTCGTACACCAAGGTTTACTACGACGGCGGAGAAATCGCGAGGGCGAGTATCAGTAGTGTGAAGAGTAAAAGGACGACTAGTGATGCGCAGAAGAAGAGGAATGACATTTTTAGCATCACGTCGACGAGCTGCAGAGAAGATCGCCACAGTCACAGCGTTCTTCCCGCTTCGGGTTTTCTAAGCTCTTGTCATTTGTGCAAGAAAAAACTCCATGGAAAGGACATTTACATGTATAGGTACGTACTAGAACAGAACAAATAAACCTGGAAATGAAACATATGTACAAAATTATTCCGTGCGCTTTGGAATGGATATATGGCTGATTCGAAGTTACTCTTTTTTCAGAGGAGAGAAGGCATTTTGTAGCTCAGAGTGTCGAGCGAGCCAAATTTTGATGGATGAGAGGAAAGAGCAGTGCAGATCCGAGGCAGCAAGATCTGTGGTTGAACATGCTTCAGCTTCATCTTATTCAAGAGACCAACTCTTCTCGACTGGGATCATTGCTATTTAGCAAGGAATTATATATATATATATAACACTAAATATATATACATAGTACTGCGATCTATCAGCTTGTTGAAGCTGCGCTAACCCAACCCCGCAGGAAGAAATTTTGTACGATACAGTGAGCATGAAGGCTGATTGATCAACGAAGCCCTCGTATATTGTTGAAATGAAGATAGCACAACCTTTTTTTTCTAAATAAAAAGGAAAGAGATGTATAAGAGATCTGATATGGATTTAGAGTTTCCGTTCCGGTCTCTTCTGTTGTGTGTGTTTCTTTTAATGCGTAAGCCAATCACCGATGAACAAAATCGAATATTTTCTTTTTAGTTGGATCGAGAAAAAGTCCAACGTCGTCAGTGATTCATCAGAAACTTTATCCATAATCATTCCTGAACTAAGAATACAGTATTTTAATCCAGTAAAAGTACTTCCTAGTATTTTACGGTTTAATCTTCTAGGCTTTTCTTTTATATTTGGTACTATGTCAAATTTACTTTCTAGCCTCCGTGATATTCTTTTCCTAAACTTAGTCTTACGTTTATTGGATTGTTATATTTAATTTGCAATTCGAAACCCGAAACTAAGTAAAATAAAAACAATTAAGAACGTCACGTGTAACCCAAAACATGCTTTAATTAAGAACGTAGTAACGGCAACACCTGTACACTAATCTGTTTAATTAAAAAAAAAGTTAAGCAGCAGTTTGTAAATCAATTTCTCAGTAAAATAAACACATCCGGAAAAAAAGTATATATGATTTACCACAAGGAACAGCACTAGATAATACAAAAACCAAAACCAAAACCAATATAAAATAAAATTCAACGCTAAAACTGAATATCAAAACAAACCATTAAACATATATTCATATAAGCCTTTAGAGCTAGTACAATAAATATGAGTCAAACAGAAAAGCAACTAGGAGGTGCAAGCAAGCAAGCATCAAGCATTGATAAATACAGAAGAAATCTACCAACAAAGCTTATAAAAACATAATAAATATTATCCTATTTAGAGCGGACACAGATTACTGGTAGTACATGAGGTGCTGGGGTGTGGGGAAGGTAGCGTCGTACAAGGCCTGGGAAGCAGAGCCCATTCCCATGGCGGCCTTGTGGCCCATCATCGCCTGTGCTCCGGCAGCCATGCCCATCTTGCTCATCGCCATCTGCCGCTCGTACGCTGCAAATTCAGCGCCGCTGAACCCCCCCATGTTCACTGCAGCCGCCGGTGGTGGGAGAGGGCTCGAGCTCGTCCCCACTGGGGTCGGCTTGCTTCCCCACGAGCACTGCATATATTAATACCCTTTACTCATTAGCAAAATAGACCCAAGTTTCAGCAAAGTAGCCAATTTTTTTCACGGATAGCTCTGTTTGGCATTGCTTTGCTTTTTAGTGATTTTAGATTAGCTAGAAAAAGCTGTTTTTTAAACTTTTGCAAAATAGATGCTGTTAGCAAAAAATGGTAAGTGTTTGATAATACATGTATATACATATATATATATATATATTCATACTTGTAAATAATAATTTATATATATAATATGTAATTAATAATCATAATTTGATATTTTTAGGTATATGAAAAAATATATCAAAGTGAATATCTATAAATTGTAAAAATTATATTACAAATTTTAGTGATGTCAAAAGAATTATTTGATGATAGTATGAGAAGATAATCAAAGTTAAAAATGAATAAAAGAGAAAAATAAGGTATAAGAGAGAAATTACAAACTAAAAACAAAAATTTTTAAAGCTACAAATTGTAGCTTTTAGTTTTTTAGTTAAAAAGTTTAAAATCACTTTTTAGCTTTATAAAAAAAAATTACCAAACACTTAGATATGATTTAGCTTTAAAGAAAAGCTAAAACATGCCTGCATAGCCAACACAGCCATTATAAGAAACATCACTTTTAAAATAATTAATCCTAGGACCATATTTTAGTGAGTGTCTTTGGATACAATATCATCTGGTCTGAAGGGATTAGTTGTTAGAGTTGTTCGTCGCACAGGAACAGAAAATGAATGAATAGAAGTACTTTTTGACAAAAAAGAAAAAGAATGCATAACATAAGAGCATGCATGAATTTTGGCTATTTCACTGATTTAGAAAAACGTTTACTATTTTTCCATATTCATCTTTAAAATTGGCTACTTAGCTAAATCACCCTTGACAAAATCCTAAGTCTACTCTCTCTCTCTCTATCAGTGATGATGAGTTGGTCCTTCAAAAACATCATACCTTGACTGGCTTGCCATAGAGCATTCGGGCATTTCCAATTTTAATGGCTATAGCTGCTTCAGCGTGAGTACTGAATCTCACAAACCCAAAACCTTTATCTCTTTGTACTCTGACGTCCTCTATGGCACCAGCATTGAGGGCATGGAAATGACGATGGAGGTCAGCTGAAGTGACCTGCAAAAAAAAGTTCATGGCAAACAAAAGATGTTACCACATTGGCAGAAAGTGTACTGGTTCGTCTTCGTATGAGTTAAGTGGAAAGACCTAAAATGTAGTATTCTTTGAAAGGTAAAGCTTGTCCCGTACTGACCCATAAGCCCATGTAGAGCTAGAGAAGTTTTTGAGTTTATTACATTTTGGTATAAACCAAACCTTGATCAAATTTATCCATTTTGTTTCGAAAAAGAAATGTACAGCAAGTAATGAGACAACTTAATTGATCAATCTCGAAATTCATTATGTTGCTTGTGAAAATGAATAACGAACCCAGCAGAACAGACATATGGAAGACTGGAATGTTCCATTACCTCTGGAGCAAGGTTCCCCACGTAAACAGTTGTATACTGGGCATTGTTTTCGGGAGCATCCTCGTTACTCTTTTCCTGACCATCATCTGCTCTTGCCATAGTATGAATAATTATTAAATGCATACGTGTAACGGGAATGATTCAAAAAAACATAAAGAGAAAGAATGCAACTTTAAAATTCCAACTAGGTGACTCTGTTATAAAAAGGAAAGCTTTTAGGAAGGCCAAAGTAAAATCCAAACTAAAACGCACTCGGCCAATCTCTATAGAGGAAATAATTAAATTTGGGCGCTAGGTCAGTAACCATAAACCAATGCTTGTGTTGGTTTTCTCCCACAACTTCCAATAATAAGTGAGCCCTCAAATATACAGGAATTGCACGAACTACACATACCCCAGCACGTGACGAAATATCGGTGCAAAGGGTTGTTTATACTTTGAACATTAAGCTATACCTCAGCTGTAATAAAGGTTCTTAAGTGCCCATATCCTTATTGGGTGATTCAGTGCCTATGGTATGGAGGTTTAGGGTCTAATTAGAATTCTTTAGGCAAAGCCTTCAAAGTAGAACTTACATACTATGGTCCAGCGGTTATACTTATAGACCATATTTTTTGTTAAAGCTATAATTTTAGGATTTAGGGCGGTTGATCACAAAAAACAAGGCTCTCCTAGCAAAGTGACATTGGAGATTCCCCAGAGAGAGGGAATCCCCATGGCCCAAAACCATTGCATCTTGTGGAACCCAGGTGAACGCTCATGCGGGAACCCTTCAGAGCCCTAGGAATTTTGTCTTATCCAAGCATTTCCTCTAATCAGTAGTCTAGACTTAATATTAGGAATAAATAAATGAGCTCTCATCAAACAAATGGGTACAAGCAATGACACTGCACAATATTCCCATCAAATGGGAGAAGGAATGGCCGTTAACCATAGGACTCCAGAACCACAAAAATTATATGCCCTAAATATAATTGAAAGACAGTTTTTTTACCTGATGTACCATTTGTTAGCTCAACAACACTTTTAGAATCAGCGCTTAGCTTGTCATCGCCTGAAGCAGCACCTTTTGAGGCCCAGTTACACCGGATCTGTCTGCTTCCAAGCCACTTCCCTGTACAAACAAATAAGGAGTTTTGAGAAACACTTTATCAACTTGTACCTGAGTTCAAAGGCGATTTGTTAATTACTATTTAGTTAAAAAACATAAGCATCAAATTCGTCATACCATTTAAGTCATTTATTGCACTTTGGGCATCCTGCAATGAGATAAAAGAGAGAACAAAGGAATAAGGGACGACACCAAAATTAATATACAATCAGGAAATTGTAAAGTCGGGCAATTATGAACTCATGTAAGTTTAACTACCTGTTGGTTCCGGAATGAAACAAATCCAAAACCCCTTGACCTTCCGGTTTTCTGATCCCACATAACCTTCGCATCACTGAAATGGAGAGATAATCATATTATTCATGACTACTGAAACTTAGTATGTATGTAATGCCCATACATATTTCATTAAGATTCAATGGAAATACACACCAACACGCTTAAATACAGTTTTTGTATATGAAAATGAATAAAGAAGAAAAACCATATAAAACAGCGGAGACGGAGCTTACGAACAACTTCCATAAACAGAAAAACATGCGAACAATGTGGCATCAGTAACCTCGGGACTAAGATCACCAACAAAAATATCAAAATGACCTGCACACCAAAGACAACAAAAAGGAAAAATATTGAAATTGACATAATGATAGAAGATAAAAAAAAATATAACATAAAAATTGCGTAGTAAACAAACCTGAAGTGTCCTCTCTCTGACTGCTTGCATATGCCCAATTAACCTTAACAGGCTGACCGTGCCTGGAAACCATAAAGAGCATTGAGAACTACGAGATATAAAGTAAATGTAATAACGTGCTCATTGGAGACTACTTACAGATGCCTCCCATTCAGAGTAATAATAGCAAGAGCAGCAGATCGTCGATCAAAGTAGTCAACAAAAGCATAGGATGACTGCAAAAATAAATCCCATGTGCGTAAGACAAATTAAGCAAAATAAAAATTAATAATAAACTGATTGATTTCCATCAAATCAGCTATAATATTCAACCAAAAAAAATAAAAAGTATCTAAAGAATAAAAAGGCTCACCTTCTCTTTTCTGATAAGTTTGAAACCTTCAAGAGGACCCACATTGGAAAATACTTGCTGAAGATCAACATCAGAAACCAGGGGGTGAATGTTACCAATGTACCTGTGTATACGATAAATTGAGAGAAAACTCAAACACAAGAAAAGGAAAGAACTCCCGACAAACATGTTTCAGTGTCGTTTTTTTTTGCTAATAACCAAAAGAGTACTAAGTCCAGAATATGCTCAATTGCTCATAATTAACCAAGTCTGAGTGATAATCGTGCATGATAATCCAAAAAAGTAATTATTTGAAACCACTAAAGCCCTTTAGAGAACAGTCTAAACACTCTCACTTCAGAAGTATCTTAGGCTAGAGCTTACAAACACTAAAAATAAAAACATGAATAAAAAAGAGAAAGGAAATGATGTTTCCACTCACACACTGCGGCAAGTACTCGAATCAAACCCTGGAGGCAGATTTCCACTCAAGATAGGCTCTATCTGCAAAATTTTGTAATAATGTAAAAAAACTAAGCAAACAAACAAAAAACGTATAAACAAATTTTCTAAACTCTTCTGATACTTCCAGGGGCATGAGCAACCAACGTTTCTGTAGAAATACTCCAAATATAACTATCAAACTCGAATTAAATATACGATCAATAAGGGAGATAAGCTAGAACCAAACAGAAACCCAATCATAACACACACTTCAACGAAATTCATCCCGATCAAGCTAAGCTCCGAAAATTTGAATCGACTTCCTAAACGTGACCAGAAAAATATTACATGATTGTTCTTTGGTCAAAATGAGCAAACGAATGGAAATAAACCTGTGGAGCCATGAGCGAAGGGTGATGATACAGAGATTGGTGCATCATAGCCTGTTGTTTGAGTCTGTGTTGGTGTTGCATATTCTTCTTCGTCGAGTTTCTAGGGTTCAGTTTCAGACGATGAAGACGGAAAGAAAAAAGAAGAAAAGAAAAAAAAAGAAAAGAAAAAAAGAAAAAGAAAACCCTCTGAAGAGAGGGACGAGATTGGGAACGAAACAGAAGAAAATAGAATGGGTAGAGAGAGAATTGGGTTTGGTCGGAGAAAAAATGCTGCCAATCGTTTCTGCGAGTGTATTTAAATGAATGAAACACGACAATTGAACTCTCGATTCTCGTGGGTCGTGAGGTAAGAGGATTATTATTATATATTTATTATTTTGGAAGATAGATATTTATGTGAGATAGAAAATAAAAAAAATGTTTATTTATCACACGCGCAGGGCGTTTTTATATAAGATTTCAACCACTATACAAAATTCGAAAAGGAAGTGAAAAATGAATAAATCAAGAAATTTGGTATACTTGTTTTTTTTTAAAGCAAAATATTTGTTATACTTGTTAAAACGAAAAAGTTGAAGTTTTATCACACGCCTTTTGAAGGATTTTCCTAATAAAATGTAAACTTCACAAAATGTAAAAAAAAAACAATGGAAAAACGACAAAAAATCAGAAATGAAAAATATTTTATGTCTAATTTCTAAATCTCTTTCTCATTTCATTTTGTATCTAATATCTATGTCAAAATGAAGGAGATCGGACCCTTTCACGATTAAAAATAAAACAAGAAAAAAGGACAAAATGATCTATTTTTCACCGTTAGAGTGTAGAATTAACAATAAAAAGATGAGAGCTCCAAGACCAAATTTCTTCCAATCCAAATAATAAGCGATGAATTTTTCCGACGAGTCAAGTTGAAGGAACAACGAGGACCCACGTGACGACAATAGCCTCAATAAAAAAACTGTAGAGAGAAGCAGATAATTTAGAGATTAAAATGATAAGTGATAATAACTATAGTAATGAATATCTAAAAAATATATATGAAATAATTGTAAGGAAAAACAATGTATGTTAGGCCTTTGTTTTAACGGTATTTTTCATAACGAAGAAGCATTCACACCAAATTTGCTTATGATAGAGCAATCGAGGAAGGAAAAAATGTCTAGATTATTAAAAAAAACATAAGTTTTTGCCTTTGCTCTCGCTGTATTTTTCATTACACATAAGCGACCGCATCTGATTTTCTTCTGCTCAAGCAATCGAGAAATTGGGAGTGAGTTTTACAAAGAGAAAAAACAGACCAAAATGTCAATCCGATACTAGCAACATACTCTTTTTCACATGTCAGCTTTGGATTTGAATAACCTCCTTCGAATTAGTAAGTAAATGTATAAACTCTTTCGTATTGATACTTGGTCATTAAATATAGCTAAAGTGGACGAAGTGCCAAAAATAGTTGCTAATAAAAAAAAATCGCAAAAAAAACGATTACTTTTGTTCATGAAGACGAGTATGAGTTTTGAATTAGCTTCACCGACTCCGTGTAGTGCATTAAGATTTTGACAAACAAGATTGTTAGTTGACTTAAGGTGTGACTGACTACTGACGGATATAATGGTCATTCACCTACGCGCATGGAAGTGAATCCAAAAAAGACAATATTATGTGTCGCATTAAATGAGATTCAACATGAATTTTGGAGATAGTCAGATCTACGAAAAGTTAATCGAAAAGGTGTGCATAAATATGAAGACTAAAAGTATAAATTTCATTTGTAATTTTACTTTTAGTTTCTGATCCTTGTTTTATTTTTCACGCGACCAATAGTTTGAGTGTGTCATCTTCAATCTGAAGAACTTCATCAGCCATATACACAAATAACTTGTAGTCTTGTATTTTCATACAAGTGTAAGAGTATGTTGTTACGTATATTGATCTTCAAGAGAAGATTGGGTAAATACATAGAAGGAGTATCATGCCAAAAAGGAGCTTAGGTGCACAATGGATATTGAGATGAGTTTGAACTTAGGTACCACATTATGGAGGAGTCAATGCGCTAGTGTTTGCAAAAGTGAGTTTTTTCAAACTATATATTCCTTTCCTTAACGATTGATAGCTAATTGCTTTTTACCCAGACGTAATAGTCCCCGAGTAAGTCGTTGATACCAAACAGAGTTACCAATTTTGTGTGTTATTTTGTTATGCTTTAATAAACTATTTGATTCATTTAATTAGTTATGGAACTAGTTGTTTTAACATATAATTCAGCAATCATCTAAGCACAATGTAAATAATTTACAGTTTCTATTAGAGGAGGTCACTATAATCTATAGAATGTGATCTAGCATGACCACGTATGTGTGCAAGTTCAAGAGGAACATGAAAAAATTACACATCATTGGAAAACCTCCAGTACTTAAAAGTTTCAATCATATATGATGGAAGACGCGCATAAAAGTCTTTATGGACGCAATCGACGAGAAAACATGGCAAGATGTTGAAGTTGGATGAAGAGTTCCAACTGTGATTGATGTTGAAAAGAGTACTGTTAGCCTAGACAAATACAAAAGATCAGATGATCAACATCGTGAGGCGAATGGAAACTCCAGTGCAATGAACGCCATATTCTCGATTATTTATGAGAATATCTTCAAGCTAATCTCAAACTGTAAAATACCTACGGACACATATGATATTTTATTAATCTCTCGCAAAGGAATTTAAGAGATCAGATATCAACGTTTTTACATCCTTATCACAAGGTTCAAAAACATCATGATGAATGAAGATGAGGACATCTCACAATACGGTGCAAGAATAAATGATATTACCAATGAAGCTTTTTCACTTGGAGAACATAAGACAATGCTAAATTGGTGAGAAAAGTGATGCATACTCTACCTGACAATTTCACCATGAAGGTCCTAGCAACTGAAGAAACTTATTATATGATCAAAGAGATTAAACCGGGTGAGCTAATTGGATCTTTTCGAACACCTGAGATTAACTTGAAAAAAAGAACTAGAAAATAAGAAAAATAGTATTTGACTAAGAGCTGAATCTTCTAGAAATATCGAGGGAGAGTAAGACATGACTGAACATTTTGCCTTGCTGGTGAAAAACTTTGGAGAAGTCAAGAGGGTAAATTGAAGAGTTTGAGATCAAGAACATAATACTTATTTAAATGAATACTCCATCAACCACTTTGACAACTATGTAAAGAAAAATTGCTTTAATTATAACAAGCTATAAACTCGAGGAAATCAAATGACCTACAATGCGAATGTGAAGGATTCCGGCACATACAAGATTAATGTGTCAACAATTAAAGAAAAACAAGTCTCTCAAGGTAAAATGGAGCGATGAAGAATCAAAGTGTAGCTCACACGTAGAGAAGAAGAAGTCAATCTACTCGCATTTACAATTGTTTGACACATCAAACAGGTCTCAGAAAAACATCCGCTAGTTGTTGCAACAAGTGATGATGAAAT
The DNA here is from genome assembly GCA_958296335.1 of Urtica urens. Taxonomy (NCBI): domain Eukaryota; kingdom Viridiplantae; phylum Streptophyta; class Magnoliopsida; order Rosales; family Urticaceae; genus Urtica; species Urtica urens. Next base: position 22,541,203 of record OY282522.1, on the reverse strand, counting down.
TGAGGTAACTGATGAAGACATTGTGAAAAAACTATGCAATGCTCTATGACAAGTGATTACTAGTAATACATGTTAGCGTTGATGCCCACAAGAAGATTAGTTTACTTATTTGCATATTAGTGTATAAAGTTATCAGCTTAGTCATTCTTGTATTTGCTTATTAATTAATAAAAGTTGAAACTTTCATTCATTCATTTTTGGTTTGTTTGAATTTTTATGATATACAATAGTTTAGTACTTAATCAAACCTAAGAACAAGTGAAGAGTTAAATATAGATTTACATGAACAAATACTTTATGGGTTGCTTAAAACATAATGTTCACAATTTAAGGATCAAATGACTATCGATGTCAGTATGATTATTGGAAGAATATATGATGTCTGGTTATGAGACATAGAGATTTGAGACTTTATAGTTCTTCCTATATATCTTATGAAGATATTGAACTGACCAGTGCATCTCATGAGACGATATAAAAACAAACCATTTAACATCTTCTCTCTCAAGGTTATTGTGTATGAAATGCATCATGCTTATCTAAATCATGAAGTGAGACATGTCATTACATAACTTACATATTCTCATTTGAAATAGTCAAATTCAAGATCCACCATGTGATATAGACTAGACTTATTGGTGAGGTATTAAGTTATGAAGATGTCATGAACAAGCTTTGTGAAATACACATAAATGAAATTCATGTACAAGCTTGTTTCAGAGAGACCATTAGAGCGGAGAAGGGACAAGAGGAGTAAGAACCAAAGGCGGAAGAGGATCGTCGACAATGGAGAAGTGGTTTAGGTCTAGAAAGAAGAAGTGTTTCTTTTTTACGTTTGTTATGTTACGTTTACGGATAGTTTGTTAACTTTTAATGTTTACGTTTTCTTTTTTTGTAATTTAAAACACTTTAAATTATGTTAGAACACTTTTAATGCCAATTATGTCGGAGTTACGATTTCATTAATTTCAAATTTAATTTTGTTTTTATTTAGTTTATTTTTTAATTTTAAATAATTTTATTTTTATTATTTAATTTTTTTTATTTGATAACCATTGGATGCGACAAAGTCGCATCTAATGCATTGGCGGGAGGAGTATTGGATGCGACTACGTCGCATCCAAAGGTAAGAAATTTTTTTTACACTGCGTTTTTTTTGCGAATAAAAGTTTGAAAACGACTAGTCGCATGGAATAAATTTGGAGCGCAGACTATTGGATGCGACATAGTCGCATCCGATGTCATTTACCGCCATTTTTTTTATGTTTTTTTAGGCGGAATTTAGACGCGAGTAGTCGTATTAAAGTTGTCGTGTTTGATGGGTGGGAGTATCAGATGCAACTAGCCGCATCCAATAGTTTTAGTTACGACTATTCGGCTGCGACTGTGTCGCATCCTATGTCGCATCTAAAGGTCAATTTTATACTTGTGAAGATTGCTGAAATGCAATATATATCACCTCATGCTTTATTAAGATTGTAAATAAATGAAATGTACATTGTCCAAAATTAAGTCATGGTTTTTTTATAAAACAATATTATTTGTTATCTCCTCTTCAATACGTTGTTTTTTACTTATTCTAAAGTAACAAAAGAGTTGAGAAAATAACAACTTCAATGATAAAATGATAATTTTATAAATATCATCTATTTGATGATATTCATGAATGGTAAACGTAGAATTTTAAGTAGAAAATAAAATTATATGAAACGAGAGATTTTTAGTGTCAACTCTTCAGTAGAGTTAGTTGACATTAAGTTAGAACTTGGAAAACGTTTATGAAATTTTGTGTCAAAGTATGCTAACTCAAATTTTGTTCATTCGAATCCATGAAGTCACTATCACAATTATAAGAGTATGATTTGTTAATTTATAAGTTAACTCAAAACAAGTTTAAGTGTTGAACTAGATGATTTTTCGAAAATTATCTAAAGGCATATTTGCCCATTAGGACAAAATATTAAGAGATTGTCAAAATAAAATTTTAGACATATTTATATGATGGAGATGAAATTGTAAGCTTTTATGGATGTCTACAAACGTTGTGACTTATGATCTGGCCAAATGGCTTCTTGAGACAGATTGTTCCCGGTAGGTGCACCGATGATAAAATTCTGCTTCTTGTGCTGAAAAGTTTGTTTCGTGATTATCAATTTAATGCAGAGAGACATTATTTTCTCTCATTGCACGGGTTCGGAGACCTCTACCGCTCTATGCTTTTGCTCAAACAAAAAGGATTTCTATGCGTTTATTAAAAGAAACTGTTCATTTCCCGTATTGTCCCTGACTTAATACTAAATGAAGCAGAGGTCAGTGACGATTCATGGTCTACCACGTTTTACATACACAAAATTTGATCATAAAAAAGAAAAACTATACATACATTATGTTAAAAAAAAAGCATAAAATGAAACTATACCCATCTTTCAGCAATCAGAAATCATAATCAATGTCGGTGGCATTCTGCAAAGCGGAGCGTTTAAGCAAGTGACCGTCCTCGTCATAGCGGTCTAGATTGGGGCAGGGAGCGGGGAAGACGGTCCCTATTACACGGCCGTGGACAAAAGCGCACTGGAAGACGTGCTTCTTCTTGTAGGTGAGGCCCACCGACATGTCGTGGAATGTCACGTCTCTGATCGGGATCTCGCGGCTCCCGTGTATCCGCACCGGGACCCGCACCCCTTGACCGTGGATCCCCAGGTACTTGATGCCCTCGATGGCTGGGAAGGCGTTGCGATCGTAGTTCTCGTCGGGGTGCTCGTTGTAGTCCGTTTTGATGACGATCCCGACTCGCACTTCGTCGAAGGTCACGTTCCGGTACATGATGTTTCGCACGTACCCACCTCGCCCCGCCGCCGTTTTGATTCGCACCGCTCGCCGGGAACTCCACACCACCACGTTCTCCACTGTCACGTTCGACACGCCGCCCGACATCTCGCTGCCGATCGATATTCCCGCGCTGTTGCAGTTCCATTTTGAGTAAGTATGAAAATCATCTGGAAACTTGTAAAAATGTGAGGTGATTGAGAAGTTTTTCTTATTTAAAAGCTGAAAATGATGATTTAATCACTGGGTCAGTATTTTTTTTTTCTTTTACTGTAATGCTTCATCTTTATATATGTATGTTGATCTTAAGCCGAGCTTTCTCCGTAGAATCAAGCTTTCCCCCGCTGTTATGTTATATTATAGAGTTAAGATACATGTATGGTGAGTAGAAATTATTTTCCTTTTTTCACTATTTACAGTTTTATTTGGAATAAGGGCAAAATCGTCTGAAAATTTGTAAAAATGAGGTATTAGTAAGTTTTCCTTATTTAAAAGCTGTTTTCCTTATTTGAAAGCTGAAAATGCTGATTAATCACTGGGTCAGTTTTTTTGGCAATAATGGTGTTCATCTTCATTTACCATTTTCTTCCGGCTCTTATTTTTAACACTATGTCTATGTTGACTTTAAGCCGAGTGTTCTCATGAGGTTTGGAGGAATGACTTGGAAGCGATATGACAACTTTCAATGAAAAGAAAGTGAACAGAAAGCACATTATCTGTTGGACTTTGGGAAAATTAACTCCAGCTAAAAGATGTTTGATAAAGAGCAAATGTGTATGAGAGAGAGAGAGAGAGAGAGAGAGAGAGAGAGAGAGAGAGAGAGAGAGAGAGAGAGAGAGAGAGAGAGAGAGAGAGAGAGAGAGAGAGAGAGAGAGAGAGACTGACCTGACCATAGAGCGAACAACAAGATTCCTAATGAGTATGTTGACTGAGGGGCGTCCATAAGAGATACCATACTGATCCCAACCGCTCTTAATAGCAATTGCATCATCCCCGACACTTATGTAACAGTCTTCGATCACCATATCTTCGCACGAATCTGTCACCCAAGCCAATTGTATCCTAAATTACTTTTACCTCGACAAGCCTAAAAAACATGCCATTTCAAACAGTGTAAAGAAGGAGCTGATCTTATTCTCTTACCAGGATCGATTCCATCTGTATTCGGAGCTCCAAATACAGGAGCCAAAATTGTAACACTCTTTATAGTGACGTTCTTGCAGTCGTAAGGATGAAGAGTCCAAAAAGGAGAGTCGCGTAAAGTTATGTTACTGATCACGATATCGCTTGACCACATGATCTGGATAAGAGGGCCTCTTGTGTGGTTCAGAAGCTTTTGTCGATACTTCTTCCACCATGTTATGCCCTGCCCATTTATGGTGCCATTATGCCCTGTTGGTAAGTGGAATATCATTGTGTAATCAGAAGAAATTTGAAAACAAAAAAAGTTAGACATAGGACGATCAAAGGTCTGAGCAGGATTTTTAGCACGCCAATCGTACTATTAACTAGTTTCCTAATCTGTTGTGACAGAAGCAAAGTTATCTGTCCGGCTATGACTAATTCCACTAGGAATGTCACTAAACATAAATATCTCTAGATTACCCTTATTAATGAAAGTACTAATAATGAATCAATTAAACGACCAGCCTGCCGTTGTTCCTTGGTCTACCACAAGAGCAAGGGTCTAACGTCAGTAAGCCAGCTTCCATCAAATCCTGAGAAGATCTGATAAGTGGCGACAACCTGCCACGACAATCTGGTGTTGAATGGAACAAACATACTAGATAACAAACCCCCATTCAAGCAAGGAGCTACGACAAATCGATTGATCTCATAAGATATTCTAAATTGACCGTTTCTACTGTCTCAGCGCCGGTGGCTGGAGCTGGAAAAGTTCTTCTATCGGATCTGGCCTCGAGGGGACAATGTCTAATCTCTAAAAAATCCATTGCTAACATGTCAAAACGAGAGGGCATTCCGCAAAAAGATAGTCTATAAAATCCAGATGGGTTTCCACATCGTGAAAAATACTCGGCAAGAGTGCAAGATGAGGATTCCAATTTTTTTTCTTCTTCTCAAAGTCAGAAGCCACCAAAAAGATCCGGACTTTAGAGGGGCCCTTTGATTTCCAAATAAAATAAAAATACGGGACTTCTAGGCTGGCCCATGCAAGGGGAAAGGCTGATGGAGAAGAATTTCGGTATGAATTCCTCAGGGTCATCGAGCCATGATCTGCGATCTTCCATAACCGCTTAAGAAAATTCGTCAATTGTATGGCTTTCTTCGCAGTTCTAGCCGTAAGATTTCTTCAGATCCCGTGGCACTCTCTAACGGGCATAACCGGCGAGAATCAGAAAGCACACACCAAGAGGTTGATCTCCCACCCATTTATTTTCCAAAACCCAGATATATCCAGCACGACCATAGAGAAATGAAGAGAAAACTTACCGGTAATAACAACATCTCTAAGATTTTGACCATGAATGAAACTCCCGTACCGAGCCCCCGGATGCTCTCTTCCGTATCCATATGAAGGCAATGGAGGCATCAATGTCCAGTACTTTTCATCCTGTCATAAATGATATAACATACAAATTCTTTAATAACAGAACTTCCAGTCTGATAACAAATTTGATGCAGTTGTGCGACAAAACTTGCAACCAAGATGCACAATGTATGGCAAGGGACAAAATTAATTCAGATCTCAGCTTTAGTGAAAAGAATATATTACTTCCTTATCACGATGATGGTCCTAACACTTAAATCAAGATTAACAAGCTAAATTGTTTCTCAATCTCACATCAAAGTCATTAAATAGGTAGCTGGGAATAATTAAGGAAGAAAACGACCACCAAGCATTTATTTATCTCTTTACTTCACCCTAACTAAGTAACTTTTTTTTTTCTTCTTTCTGTTGAGCTAAATCAAAGCTCAAACCTTCTTGAAAGAAGTTCATAAACCATATCCAACTTCAACTTGCTAATTTTTCCACTCGGGGTGCAATACTATTGGCGGTCAGTTCAGCATTCGCACATTCAGCCCAGAGTGTAACAAACCAAAAACCCCAATGAAACTAGAATCCACGGAACCCTAACATCGCAATGTGAGCCCTAGAAATGCAAGCAACCTAAGCTAAGAGAAACAAGCAAAAAGGAGGCTAGACCTGAACGGCGAGAATCTCGGCACCCTCAGCGAGGAAGAGCGTGAGATGGCTGGTGAGGTTGAACGGCGCGGTGAGCCACCGGCCGGGAGGGACGTTGATCTGAGCGCCGCCGGCCTTGGCGAGCTTGGCGACTGCGGTGATGGCCCGCTCGAAAGCCTTAGTGTTGACGGCGACGCCGTCGCCGACCGCGCCGAAGTCTGTGAGGTTGAACGCCTCGGGCCGGTGCCTGGGGATGGGTCGTCCCGGCGGCGATCGACGGCCGAAGACGGAGAATGTATCGACGGCGGATCTCTGCCATACGAATAGCGAGAGTAGGGCGGCGATCCAGAGGCAGCCGAAGAGAGTCCGGTGGGACGACGGTGAGAGCAGCCTCTGGCTGTGGGACCGGCTCACCGGCTGTGGCAGCGACGTCGTTTCCACCATTTTTTGGGTGGATCTTGTTGCAGTGATGATGATGATGTATGCGTGTGAATTGTTCGAGTTTTATTTTGGGAATTGAAGTGGTTGGTGGTGTTTGTTTGTTGGAGTATGATTCAAGGGAAGGCTTGCTTGCTTGCTTGTTGAGAGAGAGAGAGAGAGAGAGAGAGGATTCGTTCAGTAAGCCATTTCTCTCTCGGAGAGAAGACGAGACAGCGATAGAGTAACGGCGGTCTTACGACGTGTCGTTTATGCTTCTCCAACTACAATTTTAGAAGACTAACTAAAAATGATTTAATTGCCCTTACGTTGCCTTTAGAATGTTTTAAGTTTTTATCTTAGAAGTGCTTTACATTCACACACATATTAACTCATTCCCGACAATTAGGAGGAACTTCCCTCCCGCTCTCTCCCAATGAGCCTTTCGTGGCCTTACGGAAAACGGACGTTTGCTTACTGCCAATAGTTCATTTTCGATGACTAATGGAAGTGACAATTTCGCAGAAATTAATTGGCAGAAAATTAAATTAGTCGTTGAACTTTTTTAGATCGATTGATGGTGTGAAAATGCAAGAACAGCCACAAAAATATCGATGAGATGATTCCCGGATATTTTCAGAAAATCTAAAAACAATTGTTTTATAAAATTGGGAAATATATAAACTTTGATTTGTTTGTATGGAATATTTATGAAAATAGTAGAGATAATTAAAGTTCAAGTGTGAAAAATGGATTGAAAATTAATGTATGTGAAAATTTTATAATAGAGTCAGATATGTAATAACAGATAAATTTTTTGAACCGTTTGATAACGGTTAGAAAATCAAATACTGAATTTAAAACTTCAAAGATCATTGAAATTGTCAACGGTATAATTACCCCACTTTTTATTTGTTTGTCATGTGCCACTGTCTGTCAGGTACATGAATGTTTTTTGTGTATCCATCCATGATATACAGAATTCCGTCAGCAAAATAATACAATGCGAAAGTTTTCTTTCGTGAACTTTGTGTTGAATTGGCAGGTTGGATATTAACATAATAACGTTACAAAAATAAGCCATATGTGTTCAACAATGCTCCAAACGTAATATAAAAATGATTATTCTAGTTATAAGCCATATAAACATGTAGTATTTTGATAAACTAATGTTTTGTAAACATTTAGTAAATAGTTATGTAAATTTGTTTACAATAATATTTGGACTAATATAGCTTAACATTCGTTTCTCAATCAATTGACAATTAATTAATAAATTTTATTCACAAGTTATTTACAATATATGTACAAAATATCAATGGCTGATTGAGAAACATTTTTAGTTCAAAAAAGTAATTCGGTGTATAATTTCATGTATAAAACTGTCACGTAATCATATTAATTATTTACAATATATTTATAAACATTGGTTATTTTTAAATTCATTATGTTTGTTCGAATTTGATTAATTATCAATAAAAAATTATTACAATAATAATCTAATTTGTTTATGGCAATAATAATCTAATCTCGGGAAAATAACCTTAACAACTCGACCAAGACTTCAATATATATTTCCAATAAAATTTCAAAACAGTACATAGTTATTTCTATCTTTTTAAGTAACTTAATAAATAATTTCCCTATTGTTGAAAAAAACTTCTAGTAAATTATACGCAGGTAATCGAATTTTAGTAGAATGTTTAAGAAAATAAATGAAATCGGACGAAACCATAAAACGAAAAGTATTAGGAGAAGCAGTGTAAAAGACGACCGTCTCTCTTCCTTTCTTTCTCTCTAATCCAATTAGTACATGTAATTGTAATAAACGCCAAGATTCTAGAAAGCTCTTTTCTTATCGCTAGGGCATAATAAAACCCCTCTTCCTTCTTCACTAGCAAGGGTTTTATCTTCTTCTCTCTCACACTCATTTCAGTCACTCACTCTACAACCTTCTCTTCTCGAACTCCAAGGTACTCTCTCTCTCTCTCTCTCTCTCTCTCTCTCTCTCTCTCTCTCTCTCTCTCTTCAACAGCGCCAATATTGAATTCCGGTTTCCGATTTCAGGTTCATTTCTCTTTCTCTAGACAGAAAATGGCCAGTGCTCAGCTCACAGCCTCGTCTATCTCGGCGCGGAGTCTCGCCTCCTTCGATGGTCTCAGACCGTCGTCTGTCAGGCTCGTATCGGGTCAAGTTTCGCTTGCCGGAATAAAGCAGAGATCTTTCAGAGGCCTTGTCATAAAAGCCGCCACCGTGGTCGCACCCAAGGTATAATAACAACACTGCGCTTATTTCCTATCTAACTAAAGCCTGGATTGACCTAGCTTTTACTCTCGGCCGTGGATGTCTGAATTCTAGAAAATTCGGACAGTCGATTTTAATTCGATTGCATTTTCTCTCTGGATATCTCAGTACACTTCGATTAAGCCTTTGGGAGATCGAGTTCTTGTGAAGATCAAAACCGCGGATGAGAAGACGACAGGAGGAATATTGCTTCCGACCACAGCGCAGACCAAGCCACAAGGAGGCGAGGTCGTTGCTGTCGGAGAAGGCAAGACGATGGGCAAGTCGAAAGTTGAGATCAGTGTCAAGGTGAGTTCATGACTTGGGAGTTCTGTAGAGTTGTATTGTTGGAAATAATTAATTCTGGACTTTTCGATTGTTATCTTATCTTCTTTTCTTTTGTTCTCAGACTGGAAGCCAAGTTGTGTACTCCAAGTACGCCGGTACGGAGGTCGAGTTCAACGGAGAGAAGCATCTTATCCTGAAGGATGACGACATTGTCGGAATTCTCGAGAGCGACGATGTCAAGGATCTCAAGCCTTTGAATGACAGAGTCCTCATCAAGGTTTGTTGTTTGTCACTGCACTGATTAGTCTGAGTTCCTACGGGTGATGGAATTCTTTCTCAAACTATTTAATCAGGTTGCTGAGGCCGAGCTGAAGACTGCTGGAGGATTGCTTCTGACTGAGTCAGCCAAGGAGAAGCCTTCGATCGGAACGGTCAGTACATACATACATACACAAGAGATGTTATCTCGTGTTTGATTGCAATGAAACTGATGATTGTGTGGTCTTGTTCGTTTCGATTGACTCAGGTCATTGCGGTGGGACCCGGGCAAGTGGACGAAGAAGGAACCAGGAAAGCCTTGTCTATCGAAACAGGGAACACTGTGATGTACTCGAAATACGCAGGGAATGACTTCAAGGGAAAAGATGGGTCCGAGTACATTGCTTTGAGGGCTTCAGATGTTATGGCCGTGCTCTCATAAACTCACAGTTTCTGTTGATTTATTAGGCGGATTTTGGTTCAGAGTTGTTGGATAATGTTTCAAATGTATCAGAACTATAGCAACTTTTTTGAAATATAATTGTTTTTGAGTTTATCCATGATTTGTTGCTGTTTCATTCTCTGTTTTATTTATTTATTTTATGTTAGAATAAATGAGAAGTGCCCTATAGAGCACGAAGAGTTGGACCGTTCTGTTCGCAGCACTAAATTCTCGATTCATTATCAAATCTATAAGTCTGCGTTTACAAGAAGCGCCTAATTTTAATTAACTTAAAACCAAACCAATGGCTGAAAAAAATGCCATGCTACATATTAGTTTGAAACAATACGTACTTCTCTATGACATGATTTACAAAAACACAGAAAACAAGAGGGGTTACGAGAAATCAGTTCAACATGAAAGCGATTTGAGGAAGGATCATATTGTACACATGTAAATTTTTCAATCTTTTGATAGGAAATTTCCCGAAAAAATAATAATAAAAATAAGCAAAGAACTTATGCCGGTGGAAGACTAAAATTGTGTGGAGGGTTTTACCGACTCACAATCTGTTTCCACACTGGACAGAGCTCAAACCCTTCTTTCTTTTTACGAGGCTGTGTGTAGAAAAGGCGTAATTCCAATTGCACTGGTAACTTTTTCTCTTAACGGTTAAAAGAGGCAGCCGAGTTATCATCGTACTGACCCCGCCATGCATTTCCACTGTCGGTTCCACTACAAGCTTGGTTTGCCACCGGAACTTGACCTAAATCTGCGTCCAAACTCATTTGCTGTACTTCAGCAGATGATAGTATCTTTATGCTTTGAACACAGCTCACAAACTCCCTATAAAATATAAAAGTATAAAACGTTCAAGTTATAAAAGCATGTTGGTGATTTAGAATAGAAAGAAAAGAAGAGTATAAAAAGGTTATTCTAGACTTACTGCCATGGATCATCGCCGACAAGTAATATATCGTTTTCGTGGTCCATGTACACGAGCTTCCAGTCTGTCCTCTGTGGATCTTCAAGCTGCCCTTCAATCCCGAACATTCGGGCCAAATCGTTTCTGAGATCGTCGTACCCTTTATAGCGCGTGACATCAATGCACCTTCCGACAGAGCCACGCTTTTGAACCTGCAAATTTATTTCTCGAATCCTAAAAGACGAAAGACAAAATCTAGTTAAAATAACATTTAGAAGGCGGTTGCGCACCTTGGTATACGTTCTCATCCGTTGAGCCTGACTAGACCACAGCCCGTTCCCCAAAACCCCGGGATCGTTGAGAGCGACATCACCCGAGCAAGTGGGCTTGAAAGGGATGTTCGGGACCCCAAACGATTGAGAGCTTATCGCGGCGGTGGAGAGCTCGGTTTCGATATCTCTCGGAGCACCGCAGTTAGAGAGCAGGTTCTGAAAGTCTTTCTGAGAGTCGTAGCCCCGCGAGAGCAGAGTATCAGGAAGCCCATCTATGCTCGAAGCGAAAGGGAGACTGCTTCGAGGAGTAGATTGGGCGTCTCCTCCGTCCAAACAGAAAGCCGGGAGAGGGAAAGTCTGGTGGATCGTGCTGGCATCGAGATACGACGTCCCCGATGACGAAGCCTCCAACGGGTCTGCGACGGGTCCTTTGTATTTGAGCTGGTCTATTCCTTTTGATACCACTACAGGAGCGACTTCGTTCTTTATCCTGAGATCGGGCTTGCTCTGGAGCTCCTGGACTAAATTCCCGGGAGGGTTTTCCATCGTGGTGTCGGGGAGGAACATGGTCGCCGGAGCTTGGTGGGTTCTGTTGAGGGCGTTGGAGGGAGAGATTCGGCAGTTGTTTGTGGAGGGGGATGAGACGGAGCACGAGGGAGCGTCGCCGTCAGTGAGCCCCGAGTTGGCTCTCATCATCATCCCAACTGCCGCCGGTGGCTTCGAGAAGCTCATGCTCGCGTTGCTGTTCATGGGCAACGACTGTTGTTGTTGTTGTTGGGGGAGCTGAGGCTGAGGAACGGGGTTGGGGGTTGAGGAGAGGAACTGTTTCCGTTGCTGCTGCTGATAGTTCTGCAAGAGCTGTAATTGAATCTGTTGTTGGTCCGAGATTGTGACCGGTCCTTGCTGCTGTGGCGTTCTCTGGGGTATGTTGTGTTGCATGAACTGAAGTGGGTTTTGCTGTTGCTTCTGCTGCAAGGCACCAGGCTGGAGCTCGGGAGGGTGTTGGAACTGCTGCAGCGACGATTCCTGAGGCATCGATGTCAACGGAGCCGAGTTCTTGCTCGACAGCAGGCTTTGCTGGGAGAACTGTTGTGGGTTCGGGTTCGGTGTGTGGTTGCCGTTGTTCATGGACAGTTGTTGTTGCTGTTGTTGTTGTTGATGCTGTTGTTGTTGTTGTTGTTGATGCTGTTGTTGTTGTTGATGCTGCTGTTGTTGTTGGCGTTGGATTAGGAGTTGTGGTTGTTGCGGAGCCTGGATTTGTTGTTGATGTTGTTGTTGTTGATGTTGTTGTTGAAGAAGATGATGATGAAGGTTCTGAGGCTGAGGTGGTTCTTGATGCGGTCTCTGCTGAGGCTGATTTGCGAGATTCTGTACCAACAAGCGACTATTCTGCGGTGCTTGATTCGGCGGAGTCTGCGAAAGTAGTTGTTGCTGCTGCTGTGGCCATATCGAGTTGGGCTGAGGAGTTTGATTGGGTTGGTTGAGCTGAGTGGTTGGCTTGTTATTATTCAGCTGGGCGTTTGGGGTTTGAAAGCTCAGCAGTTTGGAAGGATCATCGAGGCCGTTGTTGTGTAAAGAAGCCGGGGAGACCATGGGAGGGAAAAACCCGGGCTGTGTCCCCCCGAACTGATTACTATGTTGTTGTTGTTGCTGTTGTTGCATGCTCATCCACTGCACAAGGCTCAGCCCAGGGAAGATCGTGCTGCTCGGATCCTTCATCCCGAATTCGTCTCCAAGCCACGGCATGGCTCGCTTGAAAGCGTTCTCCATCTCGGATTCGTCGTCTGCCATAAAAATAATCAGTTCAGAATTTGAAAATTTCCATCTTTGAATGTTGATTTTTATCCAAACTTCTTGTAACTGACCTGGCATCCCTGGTTGTTTGAGGAACTTGGGTCTGAAAAACGGGGGTGGACATATGTAGAAAGGGGTTACGACCGGTTCAACCTCCCAAATCGAAACCCTGCTTGGCCGATCACCCGCGGTAGATTCGTCCCACCCGACCTGCCAATCCACAAATCAACGTCTCAATCACAGGCTCGCAACCAAGTAAGACCCGGAAAAAAAAAAAAAAGAGAATTTGTTCAGAAGTACCACCATCTACCAATTTTTTTTTACTCATTTTCCACCAAAACCTTAATTTCGCCGAAAGTGCCACTAACCCCAGTGTGCAAATACTACGCTACCCTTCCCTCTATTTGCTTTTAGAGTTCTACACAGCTACCCTTCCCTCTATTTGCTTTTAGAGTTCCACACAGCTATCCTTCCCTCTATTTGCTTTTAGAGTTCCACACCAACTTTGATTAAGGCATGATAATTTAACAAAAAATTGGCTCTATAGCCTTATAAAATGTTTCTATTTTGGATATACCTAAGGTTTCGTTAATAGATTGAAAATACCCAGACAAATTTGTTTACACATCGTAAATAGTACAAAATACCCTTAATTCGTTTACATATTGAAAACATTAATTAAGGGTATTTTGGACTATTTACAATGTGTAAACAAATTTGTCCGGCTATTTTCAATCTATTAACCAAAACATTGGTATATCCAAATTACACATAGTTTACAAGGCTATACATCAAAATTACCCATAATTTAATTAAGAGATCTTATAATAATTAAAATGCATTAAATTTGCACACCAGATAGTGGTATTCTGAGCGAAAATAGTCTTTTGTTGAAAATGAGAAAAAACTTAGTAAACGGTGGTAATTTGGGCAAATTCTAAAAAAAAAAAGGTACCTGGAGATTTCGCCATTGTGAATTCTTCCATCGAAGAGAATCCAAATCACTCACGCCGGTGATAGTACCCATGTATCTCCGTACTCCCGACTCCTCCGTCTCAAACATCATCCTGAACCTCATTCCGAGCGTAACTTGGGTGTACAAGGCTTTGTTGTACTTTGCTAACGGAATCACGAATTCCGAAGGGCTTGCCCTATATATATACATAAACAAACAAAAGCAAAGATCTTAGAATCGGGATTCAAAAATCCAGCTAGGCGTGCAAAAATGTAAAAACCATTACCTGGGATTGTAGAATATAGTAAAGGGGCTATTATTCGCAGCAGCGTGAGCTGCGGCGGCGAGGATTCCGATGTGCATGCTGTCGCTGGAAATGACTGAAGACGACAGAGCTGGCTGTTGCCTCGTCGATCGTCTTATGCCTAACAGAAGCTGTGATTTTTCATCTCTAATTACCAAAAAGCTCGCTTCAGTCTTGTAGATCTTCGCAAATTAATAATCACTAGAAGTCACCAATCGCATCAGCTTCGTACCTTATAAAAAGGACTGAATCCCCGGCAAAGAGTCTCTTCGTACTCACAAACACGCTCCAGCCTGTTGTCAGAAGATGCCTCTTCGGTTGCCCTGATACATTCGTTTCCAACTTATTACAACACATCGTCCAAATTGATTATTTTTGTAACTAGAACAATCAATCAATTACCGCGATAGATGTGTCTGAAAGTCCACGAGCTGTCATGCAGATCTCTGGCGGATAGCTCCTGCGCAGGTGGCTGCATCGAGAAGTCCTGTACACCCATTTCATCGGTTTAGAGTCGACCAGAAGAAGAAGAAATTGCAAAAATGGATAGGTGATCATCGTACCAGCGGCGGGAATATCTTCTCCGCTGCACGACGAGGCACGGAAAATCCACCGTGAGTACTTGTGTCGCTCGCTGTGAGAGTTTTGCAGAAAAACTCGGAGGGTTGTCTGTTTTGTTTGAGCCCCATATCAGATGCCAATAATGCATCCCTGTCATGCTATACGCAAAACAATTAGGCATGTAGATCGACATACATATGTAAGTACCCCATTTGAATTTCATCAATGAATGGCTGACCTACTTTATTAACAGGCTGGAGAGTCATCTGCGCGTAAACCTCGTCAGTCTCTGGATCGGCCTGATTCACATGCGTAAAATTCAATCACTCCTAAATACTTGTGCAACTCGTAACTAGTGTAAGAAGATGATTAAATCGCACACAAAAAAAAGACGAATCGCGAGTTGCGTACATGCAGTGTTACGTTGTGAAGCATGCAGATCAGCTTCGAGGGAAGGTTCGGGTAGTTTGGTATGAAATCAGGGTCCTTCTGCATCGATGCCGCCACCTGAGATTAGAGAGCACCGATGAGAGAGAGATAGAGAGAGAGAAAGAGAGAGAGAGAGAGAGGATGCACTTGTTCGCTGTGGCCTTGTGGGAAGTAAACGACGAGGCTTCCGATCGGAGGAAGGGAAACCAGCGGCCCTGCACAAGCGTGCCATAGCTCCGAATTGATGCTCTTTCTCTCTCCTGTTCCCAATTAAACCGAAACAATGGAGACTCGGTGAAGTGTTCTTGCTTCATTGTGGGAATGTGGGTATGAACATAATGACATGCTTCCAAAGAACCGCTTTAAATGCTTATTTTCTTGGTCTAAATACTCTTAAGCTAGCTTATGGCATCAACTAGTTTAGCTATTGAGCATGAGAAAATACAGCCCTCTGTTAGGAATTTTTATTAAGAATCTGACCTCGGGAAGAGAAATATCCTGATCAAGCTCCTAAAAGAACTTTAAGACAATTCAACGTTTCAATTCAAAGCCAAGTGAAATATCAAAACAGCTGATACTAAGTTGACAACTCGAGATTCTATAGGATTGACACCGTAACCGAACATCATAAGAAGACGAAACGTATCAAAAGGAAGAGAATTAAAACAGTAACGGAAACCATAAAAATATATATATTTAAAAAAGAAAAAACTTACCTTCTACAGAAGTCGCCAAAAACCCATTTGGAGGAGCTTTCATGCTGACAAAACAAGATATCCTTTTTCAACTCCTAAAGGATTTTTATTTTTCTTCCTTAGAAAAAAAAAAAGCCCAAATCACCGCATTAAAATCCTTTTAGCTCCGACTCATTTCTTTAACAACAACAAAAAATTGGTACCCATTTTAATCAGCGGCTTTTTCTTTTTATCTCCCGACCTTAAGAATCCCAACATTAGCTTTACAATCCAGCTACCACTTTTGTCTCTTTTTTTCAATCCTCGCTCACTTCAAAGTTTCTGATAGCTCGCAGAAACTAAAGCCAAGGTTTGGATCTTTCAGATTGCCAAATAATTGAACTTTTTTTCCCATCAACAGAGAACCCCGAAAAAGAAAAGGGAAAAGATGAAGGAGAAAGAAAAAAACAAAAAGAAAGAGAACAAAAAAAACTCAGCTTCTGAGGTCAAGCATCGGAGTTCCGAACCCGTGAAAAGGAATCTTTATAGTCGTAGATTCCCATTTCCTATTCAAAACCCATTTTGGAAGAGAACTAACCCAGACACTGAATAAAAACCCGAGAAAATGTAAAACTTTGAAACTCAGGTATAAGAATGAATTTTGCCCAGACTGGAAAAATAAGTATAAAAATAAATATACTACAAAAGAAGACTACTTCTCTAAATTATCTTCTTTTTTTTCTTCTTCTTCTTCTTCTCTTTTGTTCGGTTCCTTTTCTTTCAGTGGGTTTGCGAAACAGCGAAGTGTCTTTGGATCAAAGTGGTAAAGAGACTGACTTGTCGCCGATAAATCAGATGTCTACTTTGTTGATCTCGGACAGCTTTTTATTATTTATCTTTGTGTACTCTTTTATTATATTACTTTCTCTATTCTATTATTAATTTGTGAATGACGAAGCCGACATGAAATAGACTCGACCCAGGTTGCACGCAAAAAAAAAAAATAGGACTCGACCTAGGCGTAAAGCAGAGCAGTCATTCTTTTGCTTACGAATTGAATAAAAAAAATATAAATATTACTTTATCACCGATTAATACAAGTATTATTAGAGTAAAATTGAATTTAACAACAGTTGATGTGTGATTATGATTGATGCATAATAATGTGTTCTTATACTCTACGCATATATAAGATTCCCAGCTGAAATAAGTATAATTTACTTTAAATTGTGTACAAATAAAGGCCTGGAATATCCAACAGATTACTTTCACGGGGATTTAAACTCATTTTTTAATTTGTTGGCGGTGGAGGCTAAAGTTCTTTTTTAGGCGCATTTTATAGGAAAAATTTCATTTTGTGGACTCAATTATATAAAAACTCATTTTTCATTCTTTATTTTTATTTTCTCAATTTTTCATTAGAGAAAATGTGGAAAAACCATTTATTTATTATTATTTTAATACATTCATTTCAACTCTTAGTTAATTTCAATTAGTTATAAAATAAATGTTTTATTAAATTCCGACCTCTCATTTTTTCCTGAATAATTATACTTTTAATTGATTAATTTTAGTTAACCGGGACTAAATAAAGATTGGGATTATAAAAAAACCAAGAGTAAGTGATATTTTAGTGATAAAGTGAGAAAAATAATTTATGACAAAATAAAAAAGAAACATTGGTCAAAATGACATTTCAGATCATTTTACTTTAGAATTTTCATGTAATAGCTTTAAAAAGTATGAGAAAAAAATGTTTACAAATATATTAATCGACGCTCACAAATTAAATTTATGATATTTTTCTTGACTTTTCTTATCTATTCGGCCCTATTCATTTTTTTTTATTATAATCTTATATTAATTTTATAAACTCATAATTCTTATCGAAAGCTAACGAAAGTGATGATTTTTGCGGAGTCTCGTAAAAGTGCCACTTTCAATAAGTCTCGACACCAATTCGGTAGACGAAATTCCTTTCTCCATATGACAACGGAAGGATCCTCGCAGTTAACGAAAAATATTTTCTTCCTTATGCCACGATGAGATAACACAAACTCTCCGCTTATACTTAACCCACCATTTATGATTTATGTGGGTGCATTAATATAAATACATTGATCAATAGATTACTATTAGAGTAATTATTAGAGAAATTGGCCTAAAAAAAACCTCCTGCTTTCATGTTCTTTTTTTATTATTAAAAAATATTATTTTTCAATTTTTTACTAAGAAGCGTGAGAAAGACCATTTATCTTTTTTTTTTTTTTAACATTTTTATCCTAACTCTTAATTAGTCATGATTCATTTAAAAGTAACTATTTAAAACTCGGCCTCTTATCTTCTCTCTTAATAATTATTTTCTTATATTGATTAATTTTTTAATTAATCGGAATGAAATAAGTGTTGGAATAAAAATGTTAAGAAAAAAAAAATTCAAAGATAAAATTTTATTTTAAGCGAAATTTGTGAAATTATTGTTTAAAGTAAGACTTGAGCAATTTTTTTAAAGTTTATGGACCTAAATAAGATGAAGTTGTCATCACATCATCAAGGTGTTGATATTTTTATTATTGAAAATGTATAGTCAAGAAGATGACCAAGGAATCGAGATTTGGATTTGGAGCTCGTACTAAGATTAGATATACACATAGATATATGTAGGGGATATATACTAATCGTAAGGCCATGCATGAGTTCTGTACCTAACTGTTAACTGTACTGGCCTAGCTAGCTAGTTGATCCATAAAACAGATCATATGCATGTCAATATGTCATGTCATTGTCCTTAGGTACACATTATAATTAATCTAAAGTCAAGCCTAAGAGGAATTTCATTGTGACTCCCAATTAATTTAAGTTCTCCAGGCAACCGTACTACAAAATGTACAAGAGATGTAGTTGAATTTTAGTTTTTTCTTGTTATAAAATAATCCTAGAGATCCTTTATCTTTGTTCATTGAGCTTCTGAATTAATAATAGACAAATTTCGACTAATAATTAGGAAGGACAGCCCAGAGAAATAAATGGGATTGTTCTTCTTCATCACGGCCTTGTCGGTTCCTTTCATAATTAAACTAGGCCATGTGCAAGAATAATAATGATAATAATATTAATAAAAATAACAAACTATAGTATCAATTTAGTACAGCGAGTTTAGACTTATTTTTATATAACCGAATCATTCTGTATGTCTGCCAGCCTCTATGCATAACATTTTAGTGCTTAATTAAGTAAACCAATTTGATTCTAGTAAAAATTAATGTAAATCTTTTAAAACGAAGAGCTAGGAAGTAACACGTATATTTGTTCACTTCTTTGATATGAGAGGAAATGATGTTGATTGAAGCTAAACTGATGATGTGAAAGTCTGATATAACACCATAACAACTAATGGTGGACAGCAACGATACAACTAATTTTATCCAGGAAAAAAAAAAAAAAAAACTAGTTCACAATAATAACTTCATACCAAACCTTGTATATTTGAGTGGCTTATAGTGTTCCTTTGAACAATTGGTCATTGCAAGTCAGTGCCTTAAATAAAAAACCGTGACAAAAATATTGGGGACATAATATCTCGTTATATATTTTTCTTGACATGTTTGGATTTTTTTCAACCTGTCGCATCCAAAAAATAACCACGCCAGGTTATTGTGCAGATTGAAGCCTCTCATAAATAATTTATCTATCTCGTCTTTACTACTTCCCTCCCTGTAGTTCTAAGAGGTTGAAGCTGAAGTGCAATAGAACAATTTAATTTATATGTTCCAACTAGGACCGTGAATAAGTCGTGGAGAGAGAGAGGCCCAATGGGCTGGAGGTAGTGGGCCCAAATGGGCCCTATACATTAAAAGCGAGATAGGCCCGCTGAAAATGGGCTGGAGGTAGTGGGCCCAATGATCCAAAGCAAAGGTTGCTAAATTCACCTGACGTGTAGAAATGGCCACATCGCAGTTTCTTCCCATGCAAGGACATGCCACGTCCGGATCACCCCATCAGGCTCATGTGAGCCCTACTATTTTTTTCTTTTCTTTTCTAATTGTTCTTCTAATATTTAATTAGTGTTTTAGGTTTCACACATGGTTAGTATGCTCAGCCTTGTTTGACGATGATGTACTTTAAATTTCCATCTCAAGACGAAGCTTTGCCTGATAAGCTCAATCTTGTTACCTTTTATAAATATATATATATACTATAAATTGCACAAATATTCCCTAAAATCACCTGTGTAAACAAATTTCCCCGAGGAATATATAAAAATAAAAAACAAGGCTAAAGCAGTACAATTTGGTATGTTTTTTCTTTTTCCCATTAAAATTTGGTATTTTTCGTAATGAATTTGTCAATAACTCATACTCATATTGAAAGCCCACATTTGAACAATCTAACATTTAAAAAAAAACACATCATAAATTCATGATATACACGATAAGCTTGAATTCTACTAGGATAAAAAACTGCTTTCCTTTGCGTCTTTCCCAACAACCTTATATTTTAAATTTTGAAGACAAATTCCCTTCTTCCGTTGTATAAATAATTAAAATTCAATTTATTCTTAAAATGATAAATAATATTGCATAACTAACTTCTTTAATTTAATTTACTTTAAAAAAACATAATTTAATTTAATTTTGGCTACTGACAACTATTCATAACATGTCCAAATTTAAATGAATAATCAATGAGCTCATTTAATAAATATAATTTTTCTAAATTGTCCTCGATATTTTCGAGAAAAGTAAGATAAACGTAGTAAAGAAAAAAAACCTGCATTAAATTTGAAAAACAGTTTCTTATTTAAAGAGTATAAATATTTAATATATGACGAAATTGTTACAATTAAAATTATATTTTGGTTGACCAATAAAATTGGGAACAGCTATCAATTATGCTAATAAAAGCGAACCTCAATAGTCAATTGGCATTTAAAACAAAAGCTCATTTTTTAATTTAAAAATTAAAGGCACGTTCAAAGTTTTTCACAAAGTGGCGGTTGTTTTTTATTTATTTATTTCAGAATAAACTAGAAAGAGATGGTTACTAACGAGAAAAATGGAATTTTACGGTTGCCTAAAAGCAAATTTTTTTGTATGTAAATAAACGAATAAGATGACTAATTTTCAAAAGAATTGGATTACATAAATTAACACTCTTTTGTTTACCAACCCCTACTTTAATAATCAAAGAATTTGTAATTAATCATCATAGCCTAATTCAATTCATGTCATTAATAATTTGTTTTTAAAGTGCAAAATAATTTGTTTATAAAGAAATAATATTTTTAAGGTACTTTCATTGAGGATGAGTTTCGAACTCTTCGTGGATGTTTATTTGTAGACAAACCATTTATTTTTTATTTTGAGGAATTAAATTTATTCTGTTATATGTTTATAACACTTGTTTACATTATCATTTTAAGGAACATCTATGAAATACTTGGAAGATATAGGGTATATGTATAATTTATTGGCCAATTTCACGTGCTAGTCCGGCCCAAAGAAGAGTATGAGCAGAGTCGGACAATCTGCTTTTGCCGGAAGATTCGCCATCTGAGCTCTCTGAACTGGACCGTTAGCTGAGACCGATAGCTTTTACGTTAACGAAGACCCAATTCTTCACTTCCAAATACACACACACACAAACAAACAAAGCCGTGAAATGGGAGAAGTGAGCGAGGTCGACGATGAAAGGTTGGTCAGAGGATTGTTATCGTCGGAGGAAGCCGAGCCGGTTCTGTACTCCGCTTCGTTCGGAGAAATGGAAGATAATTTCGTCAAGTACCAAACTATCCGATGGATTTTGTATTCGCTTCTCTTGATATTGGCCTGGGGTTTCGGTGTCTTCATGCTTCTTTACTTGCCGGTTCGGAGGTACGTTCTACGCAGAGACATTCGCTCCAAGAAGCTCCATCTGACTCCAGACTCCATCGTCTACCAAGTAAAAATCCTCTATCCGCTTTGGTCGAATCGATCTATTGACCGATCGATCGATCGATCGATTGATTGATTGATTGATTGATCGATCGTAGAACAGGTTGCTAGGCCAGTGGTGTTTCCGTGCTTTGGTGCGTTGAAGAAGGAGAAGCACATTCTGTTGGCCTCTGTCGCCGACGTGGTGATCGAGCAAGGTTTGGTTTTGTCGCGTGGTTTTAAATTCTCTGTTTTGTTGATTCGTGTGCTTAGTACTGAAATGAAATCCCTAGGCGAGAGGTTTTCAGTTATCTGTTGATTCGATTCGCAAAACACTCCCGTAGAAATGTCGCATATCATTCATTCTGTTGATTCCGAATTCCGATAAATCGTTGCTGCTACGAACAGGATATTTGCAGTCTAAGCTTGGTGTCTATTCTCTTAGAGTAGAAAACGTCGGTGTTAGACGATCGCACGACGTTCAAATCCAGGGGATCGCGAATCCTAGTGCTTTTAGAAAGGTATTTAAAATGTATATGTGTATATATATAGAGTATATATTCGTTTGCTGTTTAGCTCTTACAATGAATGAGTAGAAGCTTTGTCTTACCATTTTCAGGCTGTTCTGATGCGCCTTTCGAACATGAGATCTGAGGCATTCTCTAGACAAGTGTCAGCGATCGATGGAGCTTCGAGTTTGAAGGTTTGTTGAAAATATGTCAAGCTTGATTTCCTTTTATGATCCATGATCGTTTCGTTATAATTATCCTTGTTATAAATAGCTAGCTATTTACAGATGAGTTAACAATTCTTGTGTCTTAATTATGAGCCTTCATCTTGTGGCAAGGTCCCATTAGTCACTGGGAAACTAATTTTTCAGGCCTCACTAATCTCCAGTTGATAACGTTAAGGTCTAGTGCAAAAGAAACGAAAATGAGAATTGTAAATCCCTTCTTGCATCTTCATTGGGATAAAGGATAATGCATAACTAGAACCCTAATTTCATTTTCCTAAAAAAGATCGCGGTAAATAAAAATTCAAGGGCATCGCATGTATGCATTTTCGATTTTCTTATATACACACGTGTGGTTTCTTTCTATAATTGTGTACATTTTTCTGATTATTTTTCATCATATTTTCTAAACACATCCAAACGAGAATATGAAAATAGCGTGGAATCTATTTTTACTTCACACCATGAACGGCTAAATGATAGTTTACTCCTTGCGTTCCTTAGCTTCAAATGTCGCCAGCGAAATCTCTCAGGCAGGATTTGTTTTCTCATCCTGGAGATCTAATTCTACTTCAAAAGCTAGAGGAGGTTGGAAGCTCTGTCAAGGTAGAATAAATAGAACATACACATGTTTGATTCAGTTTCATTTCATGTTATGCACTTTCTTTCGAGTTGAGTAATGCTTTCAATTCACATGCAGAGAGTTCAAAGCTTAATTGAGGAACAACACACTCAGAGTCATATGAACTGAAGAATATCGATGTGCTGGATTTATACCGTTGTTCTGGATTTGATATTCCGTGGATTATTTTTTCGTTCGTCACCCGAGTAAATATGTATGTGACGGAGTGAGTTCCCGTGTTCAATTTGTGATATTTTGTCTCTAGACTCTCTACCAGCATTAGCAAACGACGAAATGTTAACATCATGAAGACTTTACACAAAAAAGAAAAAGAAAAAAGGAACAATAATTGGGGATTATCTCTTCGACTATTATGTGACTATACTACAGCAGAAATAGATTTGTCCACTTAACCTTGTTTGTAGTCGTTGATAATTTATTATCTATTCGTACATAAATTGGAAAGACAATGAAAAATCGTCATCTTCATCCTATGAAAAACAACTTTTGATAAAAAAATTAATTTTAATTTTTTTTTTTCTGACAAACTTCGCAGGATCCCGATAACTTGCTATAAAATACGGCAAGTTCCGATGAAAATCAAAATTTTCAGATGAAAAAAATTAAAAATGTAAATTAATTTTTTTTTTCTTTGTCTCCGAATTTCAATAAGTTTTAATGAAATAAACTCGTATATTTCCTTTATTTTTAAGGTATTTTTTTATCTGAAAATAAATCAAAAAGTACATTTTGAGATAAAACTGACATAACAGGTTTAATTTTGATATTTAAAAAAAAATTAGGTGTACGATATGAAAATTTTCATTTATTTTCTACTCGTACAGAAATTGAAAAGACTGAAAAATCGCCATCTGTCATCCTATGAAAAGCAACTTTTGAGATAAAATCAAGAGAAATTGTTTATAAACAAAACTCAACGATCCTTTGAGGATCATCCACTCTTGCTAGCCGTTTTCTTGCGCTCTTCATTCTATCCCTAGGTTTTGCTCTCACAATTATGATTACAAAACCATGATCATCATCAGACAAAAAAGGCATGGCATACTAGAACCCCAGAAATCTAGGAAAAGAAATTATTTTTCTATCCGAAAAAATGCTAAAATACAAGAGGTAAAAGATAATGAACATGCTAAAATACAAATTGTTTTCGCTATAATAATGAACATGTAAAATACGTCTAAAGTCCCTTGCCCATCAATTTTCTACATCGTTTAAAAGATAAACAAATCGTAGAATCCGTACTCACACAAGGTAAAAGATAAACAAATGGTAAACGAAAAGTGAAAAAAGCTCCAATTTTGTGTAATAAAAAGCAGTAGCACGAGTAGCAAGAGCGGGGTGATGCATCAGCGTACACACATTTGTGAGACTCTCATATCAGACGGCTGCTTCAGCGCCAACAGTGACGAATATCATGAATAAATATTGCTCAATCTAACATTGTTCCCTAATATTCTCTCCATAATTTACAAAATATGTTTTTTTTCTCACTTTACAAATATAAATGAGATGATATATTCTCTGCATTCACAATTTCAACCATAAAAATCTCAAAAACAAAGCAAGTAACTCCATATCTCTACCCCCACTCCGTCGCCAAACATCCATCTTTGTCGCGTTCTATCACCGACGAAGTTCATTTCTTTCGTGGTCATGAATCTCAGTCTTCGCGCTCCATCACCGCCGCGCTATATAACAACAATGTCAACAAGACTTGGATCTAATTTTTTTCGTTGTTTAACCCTGGGTGTGAATTTCCATCATGTCTTTTTGTTAGTACGAATTTCATACCAGGGTCTACATTGCTGACGTTGTTGTCTACATTGTAAACGATGTGGTCTACATTGTTGTCTCCAGTTTCAACATTGTTAACTCTCAAATAATTGACGTACGATGTATACATTGTAGATGTTGTTCTATACATTGTTGACCTTGATTCAACATTGTTAACTCTCAAATAGTTGACATCTGGTGTTGACATTGCTGACAATGGTGTCTACAATGTTAATGTTCTTGTTTACAATATTGACATCAACGTCAAGAATGTAAACATCATCATTAACAATATACACAACTTCAATAATATAGACAGCAACTTCAACAATATAGACTATTGTCATAGATTTCCAAAAGAAGAGTAGACTTGTGTACATTTGATGTAATAAAGTCTCAAAAACTCTTGCTTGTAAGTGCTGAATAAATTGATAGTGAGTTTTTCGTTCATTCTTTAGTTCTTACATAAACCTAACAAGAAATGAAGAGACGAATATATATATATTTGTATAAAAAACTTTCATGGTTTAGAATAATATAACGCTCCTTGAAGCGGCGGAATATAAAAAATTGTATGTAAATTGTTTACAACCTATACAAAGTGCATGAACATGTAATAAAGATTAAATTTACAAATAATTTTCTCTGTACCCATGTTTATGTTTACCAATTTCAATATACACAACATTACGTTAATTTTGTGTAAATACCCACTATAAGTTGTTTGCGAAAATATTAAGACTATTTTGTGTAAATAATTTATTTAATTTATTTAAATAAAAAGGCCAAAATAGTCCGAAATTTTTCATAAACAACTTACACTGGGTGTTTACACAAAATTAATGTAACGCTAGATATATTGAAATTGGTAAACATACATATGAGTATATACCTAAAAGACCCTTAAATTTAACTATTACAATTATTTATAGAGAAATTTCATTTTTTAGACCCAAAAACATTGAAAAATATCCAGATTAGACTCATCTTTCTAAAAGTATCTAAAACTGAACTTTACCCTCAAAATCGGAAAAATTACCCTTAAATCATTTTCAACTTAAGTTCTCTCTAAATTCGTCGAAATCACTTAAAACAATCAAAATAATGAATATGTTACTTAATTAACTCTATTTAAATCATTTTAGTAGTCGTTTATGGTGTTACAATCATTTTTCGATCGAAAAAAATTAAGTTTGTCAAAAATCTGAAATTTGTTGGACGATAGTTTAGGTTGCACCATCGTACGATGGTATACGACCATCGTATAATGTCGTATGATGGCGTACGATGGTGTACGACATTGTACCATGGTTTACGATGACCTTCAATCAAAATTTTCATATAAAAATGACAAGATTTTTTAATTTATTTTTTCCTAATCGAAAAATGAATTTAACACAAAGACAAAAATGGTTTAAACATAGTTAAATGAAGTAACATATCCATTATTTTGTTGATAGTAGGTTATTTCAACAGATTTAGAGTGGATTTGAGTAGATTGGAATGTAAAAATGAGATTGAAATCTCTAATAAATTTTATAAATGAGCTGAATAGTATTTTTGTTCGATTTTGAGACTAAAGTCTAGTTTTAAATATTTTTAAAAATATGTCTCTAATCTGGATATTTTTAATGTTTTTGGGTCTATAAAATGAAATTTCTCTATTTATGCTCGATACCAACCTTGAACAATAGATCACAACGGGAAGAAGAAGAGCAACATGAACAAAGGGCAATGATGAACACAAAAGGAAAAAACAAGATGACATCAATAAAGATTCAATTATAGATGCATGACGAGTATATCGAAGGAAAACACCATTCTAACACGGTTGAGAATGCGAGTCTCAACAACCCCTACATGGTCCATGTTTGTCCTCAATTGGAATTTCCAGAGTCTCGTGCGAGAATCAATGAGGGTGGCTATATGGAGTTGCATGAGGGAAGAGAGACCAGATGTGATAATTGTTATGAAACCTAAAGTGGAATATGGCGATACACAGAGCATAAGAGAGAAGTTGGACTTTTGGGGAAGAGCAACAACCTCGACAACATGATTAACAAGTGGTATTTGCATTCGGTGAAAATAGTTTGAAGGTAGAAATTTGGAAGACGTCAAGAGATTACATTTGGGCTATCATCCGGGTAGATTCAGAGAAGGCATATTGGGATCTTAGTCTATGGCCCGCCATATCCATATCGGGAAGCGAGACCAAAGTTCTGAAAAAATTATGCAAAAATAGTGAGAATCTCAGGCAGACTTTGGGAATTAATATGAGACTTAAATCTTATAAGAGAAGATTTATGAGAAGGAAGACATGGCTAGATGCACCTAGAACACATGTACGACACTCAAAAGGTTCCTTAGTGATTCCAAGGGTTAATCTAGGAGCGATATGTGGGCTTTTATTTGGTCCAATGGCCAACAACGACCTGATAGAGTCCTTGAGAAAAATATATTGCTCAGCATAAGCCATAATAATGGTGTGGAAGATAAATCCGCTCAAGGCGTCGGATCCTGATGGCGTTCAAGGTATATTCTTTAGAAAATATTAGGACATTGTTGGTAAAGGATCTCATCTCTTTTGCTCAAGAATTTTTTCGTAAAGGAACCGTACCAAGAGACACAACATTTGCTTATATTATGCTTATTCCAAAATCTGAAGGAGTTGACTCTTTTGAATTTTTTGACTAATTATCTCGTGTAAGTTCTACTTCAAAAATGTCACCTAGATAATAATGGCGAGAATGAAAAATCATTTAGACAAGATGATCTCTCTGAATTAGTCAGCATCTGTCCCAAGAAGGTGAATTTCACATAACACGATCCTTGCAAGAGAAGTTATCTCTACATTGAGGAGGAAGTAATGCAAGAATGGCCTAGGCATCAAGATTGACATGAGCTAGACATATGATCTTCTTGAGTGGAGTTTCATCCTTCAAGTGCTAAAATTCTTTGGAGCTTCTATTCATGTGATGCATAAGTTGAAAATTGCATCTCAAAGGCTTCTTGACTATTATACTTGATGAAAGCCCACTACCCAAATTCAAATTGACTCGTGGACTCAAAAAAGGTAACCTTTTATCCCTATATATTTTTATTTTTTCTTCTGAAGTGTTGAGCATGATTTTGATTAAAAAAATATGTCAACCATCTCTCACATATGTTTGTTGATGACACGATACTGTTATGTAATGCAAAAGATGAGGAAGTGAGAGAAGTGATGAGTTGTGTGAGGACTTATGAAAGATGGTCAAGGCAGCAGATCAATGTCAACAAGTCAAGGATTTTCTATTCACACAACTGCACGAGGGATGTCCGAACGAGAATCAATAACATCCTAGGAATGGTAGAGTGTGCAAAGAACATAACATACTTTGGAAATCCCTTATTTTTGGAAGGAACTTATCTAACAGTTTTGAAGCTCTTAAACATGTAAAGCTTGATTGGTGGATGACAAAGACAATATATAGAGCATGCAAGAACATTATGGCCAAATCAGTGTTCAAAGCATCCTCATTTATGAAATTTTTACTTTCCGCCTCTCTAAATATTTGTGGGGATCCATCGACCGAGATACACGTGAATTGTGATGCACTGGAGAATTAACAAGAAATATATATATGGTTTTGGTCAGTGAGAAAATATTTTCCAACCAAAAGCATCCGGAGGCTTAGGAATTTTAAACCTGGATGAATTAAACAAGGCATACTTAGCCAAACTAGTGTGGCACATGGTTTTGAGACAAGATCAATTTTGGGTCTGAATCTTGCGAGCTTAGTATTGCAAAAACATACATTTTTTGCACCACAACGTATACATGAGTGGTTTGGAGGATGCAAGGACGTGTGGCTTGACAAAGCTAATCAAGAACCACTCCTTCATTATTATTGGAGCTGACACACATACTTAATTTACCAAGATAACTAGGTGAACGAAAGTTATGTAACGAGACCGAGCAGTTCGAGCTTGAATGACCTGGCTTCGTAGACCCGATGTTCATCCAAGGCACAAGGAGGCATGTGGATTGGAAATTATTTTGGATATTCTTGAAGTCCAACCTCTACTACGTGATAAAGTTGACATACGAGTTTGGACATAAACGATTAACGTAACTTTAGTTTTAAATCAATTTATGATGCAATAAAGAGAACTTCCTTCAAGTCTAAAATTGGTTATGGAGGTTCAATTTTAACAAGAGTTATAGATTGGTGTTATGGAGAATAAGAAGTCAATTTTTTTACGGCGGCGAGATTGGCATTGTGTTTGCCAGATAGTGATAAGAATTGCGGACTATGTAATGAGGCCAACAAGACAACTCAACATTTGTTGTTTGAATTTGATCTTGCCGCACGAGCCTGGTTCATTAAAGGCTATGGCAAAAAGTGGAACGCAAGCACCTGGACAACCAGGATGAATGTTATGAGCGCCCTCTTAGTTTGCAACGACAAAGCGAATGCAAAATAGAATCAAAATATATTCATAAAAAAAGCTATGACTATAATGAAAATTGTATGATATCATGGGAGAAATATTGTCACAGATCCAAAATGCCAATGGCATGTAGGGCTAATAAAAAATAGTTATACATCGATCCAAGATTGAGCTTAGTGAGACTGGCCAAGACAAATACCAAGTAAGTCAGATGAGTGTAAGGGAAGAGCCATGGTCAAAATCGAAAGCATGATTTATCAAAATAAATTCGAACGCTGTTTGTTTGGAGGGTCGAGCGGTAGTGGGGATAGTGGCCAGAGACAAACAAGGAAGGATCAAGTGGTCGTGGAGAAGTTCGAATGAAGCCAGAGATGCCAAGTAAGTCAGATGAGTGTAAGGGAAGAGCCATGGTCAAAACCGAAAGCATGATTTATCAAAATAAATTTGAACGCTGTTTTTTTGGAGGGTCGAGCGGTAGTGGGGATAGTGGCCGGAGACAAACAAGGAAGGATCAAGTGGTCATGGAGAAGTTCGAATGAAGCCAGAGATGCTAAGGAAGCTGAAATGATGAGATTGACTTTGGGAGTAAGGTTGAGCCGGTTTTACTGTTATTCTTATGATACTTGTGGAGGGAGATAATCAAACCATTATGAGAAGTCTTGCTTATGGTAATCCTTGCTCAAAATAACGCATGATTCCGATTTATGAAAATATTAGGACTTTTAGATTTGTCTTTTATTGGATGAATGGGCTATCGAGTCCAATTCGACTGGCATGTGTACCGTCGGGAGTAAGGTTGAGCCGGTTTTACTTTATTCTTATGATACTTGTGGAGGGAGATAATCAAGTCATTATGAGAAGTCTTACTTATGGTAATCCTTGCTCAAAATAACGCATGATTCCGATTTATGAAAATATTAGTACTTTTAGGTTTGTCTTTTATTAGATGAATGCGCTATCGAGTCCAATTCGACTGGTATGTGTACCGTTGAGGGTATCTCACCCTGATGTGAGAGCAATTGATTCATGATGATACGATTTTAAGGCAATAATGTACCATTTTCCTTCATCCTACCAATAAAAGTTGAGAGGTTTTAATGAATTCTTTCTATTTTAAAATACACAAAATTTATGACGATTCCTTCATATAGTTGGACTTATTATAAAAATAAACAAAATAGACTAACAAAATAATAATAATAATAATAATATCATCAAATAATACAAATATAAATACGTTTGTTGACAAACTATCTCAACAATAACTATAAACTTCCCCTTCAATGTGTTTAGTTTTGGTATTCTTCATTACGATCGTTCGCAATTTTAATGGATTTTTAAGGAAAAATGATTTTGTTAGTCAATATAAATCTCAGTAAATTATTACAAATTTACGAATTATATTTTATAATAATTGAATGCCGAAGCTATCCTACCATCAATATTCACATATCAGTCTCCCTTAGTTTTGACTTTCATGATGATAGTTAAGATAGTTTAATATACAAAACACATGATTTGGTATGGGCACTTGGATATTAAAACATGTGAGTTTTAATCATATTGTCTTAACTTCCACTACAGTCACCAATTTATCCAACAAATAATAAATTTTATGTGTGAAATTATAGAAAAATATTTCGCAATTAATTAAATAAACCAAACTTTACTATTATTAGGGACAGTACTACATATAATTTATATACATATATATATATATATATATATATGTACTGTAAATTGTTGCATGTTTAACAACTCACACCTCATTTTTAGGATTTTTTTAATTATTTAAATATAATAATCCTCTGTCCGTCAATTTTTTCTTAACAGTGTATTTTCAATTTGCCAAATTTCATATACTACTGAACAAATTTTACCAAAATTTTATTTGCAAACTATAAATAAATAAACATTTTTTAATATATATATTTGAATAATAAAAAGTTAAATACAGTATATTAATTGAGATAGATGTTTCTATTGGTTTTAAAATATTATGTAGTTTTTTAATTTATTACATTGTTTAAATATTAAAATGGGACTTAATTTTTTTTAAGGCTAGGCGTTAATATTATTATGCTCGTAATTTGTTATGCTGTTAAAAAAAAATAAGAGACTGTTGCAAACGTTTGATGATCATAAATAAGACCTAAAAAAATTGTACGAACAAGCGGTGAGACATGGTCGGTGCCACGAATATCGTAAAAACTTGCACGTATAGTGGAGGGAAACCGTGGTTACAAAAATATAAATAAAACAGAAATCGCGTGTAATAAAATGAAAACACAATAAACGACGGGTGCTAGATGGACGCGCGGAACCTCAACTCGCAATCATTGGCTTTAATAGTCTCCTCCGAACAAGGCAGGACTAAACCTAGCCAAGTCGAAAACGAGTGATGGTTAACTGCATAGCGCGCAAGATATACGCTGCAACATTGAAAAAATGATAAATATGTCTAATGCTAAAAACCTTAAGCTCCCAAACCTCTCTGAAGATGCGATAGAAGATCGTCCCAAGATCTGTCGTAGGCGTCGCGCCCTCATCGATCATCCTCACCACCCCCAAGCAATCAGACTGGATATCCGCTCTCTTGCCACCGACGCTACGGACTAACTCTATGCCACAGAGTACAGCGTACGCTTCCGCAAGCTGGGGGTAGAACCCCCTAGAAAGGAAAAGCTTACATGAGGCGATCACATCTCCGGTGTGGTCTCGAACAATACAACAAACACTGAAACCTCTACGGTCGCGAACTAGAGCCGCGTCAACATTAATCGAGAGGGTACTGTCCCTTGGGGCTCCATCTGGGGTTCGTAGTCACCCTCGTACTCGTATGAGAATCTTCTATCCCAGCCACTTTGAACTTCTCGGGAAAGCTCACTGTCCACTCGACTAACTGAGGTTGGCTCCAAGCAGATCTCTCGGCGAGGACATTGTTCATGTGGTTCCAAAGTTTCCAAATAATATTAATGAAAAACTCATGGAAGCGAACCCCAAGAACATCAGTCGCTCTAAGAATAGTGTAAAAAGCGTCACCGTCTCTGTAAGGCGAAAGGATGTGGTCGAAGCCCGCCTCCTTTCAAACTCTCCTGCTCAACCTGGAACCCCAAATCGCGTGGAAGAATGTCTCTCTCGCCTCCCGACAAACAGGAAATCTATCGTCGGAGGTGATCTTTTTCTTGGCTAAGACTGCTCTGGCCCGGATCTAACCTAAACAGGCACTCTAACAGAATAGTTTCACCTTGGGAGGAACTCTCAACTGCCAGAATTTCTTCCACCACCTCTCCATGACTGTTGGATCTGAAGAGCTGGCGGCCGGAGTACTGGATCTCTCTATCGCAATGCGGTAACTGCTCTTGATGGAGTATTCTCCATCCTCAGTAAAGTGTCAGCGACGCACATTGGGGATACCATCGTCGCCACACAGAATGCTCTGGATCTCCGAATCGTCCTTCTCCTCGGTCATCGCAGTAATAAAATCGACGTCCCAACTACCGTCGAGTCTCATAAACTTAGCAACTCGCATGTCGGGGGGAATCCAAGGGAGATCGATTCAGGTGGCAGGTCTGTCCTTAGGACCCAGCTGTTGCACATAACCAGCACAGACTCTCCGTTCCCGATCCGTCATCTCGAACCAAACCGAATAATCTCTCAATCCCATAAAAGATCTGCGTTATATGGAAGAGATGTACGAGCCTGAATGAGCCATCATAATATCTCTGTCAGGGAAATAGCGTACTGTAGACCCGACCAACCATGCTATCCGGTCTCCTGAGCAGCCTCCAGACATTTTTAGCCAAAAGGATCTGGTTGGACTTCTCCAGATCTCTGAAGCGTATCCTGCCTTCTGAATTGTGTCTTGTGAGGTCCTCCCAACTAACACCAGTAGATCTTACTCGATGTCGTGCCACCCCCACCAGAATCTGGCAATCGCCGTTGGATGGTCCTGATCAAACGCATCGGGATCCTGTGCCATGAGGTCACATAGCCGGGGATCGACTGAAGAACGAACTTGATGATTACCTCTCTGCCAGCCTGCGAGATGCGAGAGGGGGAGACCGTTCGAACTCTTGATTTTTTCCCAAATACGGTCTCTCACAAACCCAAAAAATTTCGTCTTCCTCCGACCAGTTAACGCGGGGAGACTCAAGTATCGCTCGTGGCACTCTGTCCTCCTGACTCCTAGAATCTAGACTAAAGTTTCCCCCATATCCTCGCTAATATCCGAACCGAAACAGACA
This sequence comes from Urtica urens, assembly GCA_958296335.1. Taxonomy (NCBI): domain Eukaryota; kingdom Viridiplantae; phylum Streptophyta; class Magnoliopsida; order Rosales; family Urticaceae; genus Urtica; species Urtica urens. Next base: position 22,507,888 of record OY282522.1, on the reverse strand, counting down.
TCGGAATTTTAAAAGTTCACCATCTGGCGCGAGGCCTCAAAATAAGTCCGTAAAATGTATGTCATCCTCTCACACTCGTCGGGTCTCGCTCGACAGAAAACATGCTATCATTCGCAAAAAATAGGTGAGACACGTGTAAAACCCGCAAGCGGACTCCATAAATTGCTCCAGCATCCTCGCTAGCTCGAAAGAGACTCGAGAGACCCTCAGAGCAAAAGAGTAATAAAAAGGGAGAGAGAGGGTCCCCCTGGTGAAGGCCTCTGAAGGGAATCAGATTGCCACGGGTGGAGCGGTTGATGTTGAAAGCAAACCTAATTGACGTAACACATCTCATGATAAGGTGCACTCATTACATCCTGTACCCTAGACTCAATATCATTGACTCCAAGTAGACTCACTCGACCCTGTCGAATGTCTTCGCCATGTCGAGTTTGAGAGCCGCACACTTTCCATTTCCGAAGCGTTTCCGCTTCATCGTGTGGAGAGCCTCGAATCCAACCATGAAATTATCGAAGATCAGGCTACCTCCTACAAACGCGCTTTGAGACTCAGAAATAACGTCATGCATGGTGATCTTAAGACGGTTGATCAAACACTTGGTCACTATCTTATAGATCACGTTGCACAGGCTGATCGATCTGAAGTCACTGACTCGTCTCGGGTCGTCAACTTTGGGGATTAGGGTGATCACAATATCGTTAATGGTGGCCACGTCGTCCCCATCGTTAAGAATCCCAAGGCAGGTCTTCAAGACCGAATCGCCTACTACATCCCAATATCTCTGGTAGAATATAGCGGGATAGCTGTCGCTCCCCGGAGCCTTGATCGCATCCATCGAGAAGAACGCCTTTTTCGCGTCCCTCTCTATCAAGGCGTCAAGCTGTCTCTCCTCCCGTCTGAAGGACTCAATGCATAAATCTGGGCCCGATCTCCCCGCAATATCGACGATCTTCTTCTGCTTCTCGATCCTGTTTTTGATCTCCCTGTTCCTTAACCTGCCCCAACGGGAGAGGCTCTGTCTGCACCGGCTGATCGCATCAGTTAAACTCGGTCGCTTCTCGCCACTCTGGTCACTCCCCCAGGCTCTCCTTATCCGCTCGTCGCACTCAGTCTCTCCTATCCAGGACTTCTCGAAGAAAAAACTCTTCGGCCTCTTGCTCCGGCGGCGGTCTCTGGTGCCAATTGGAAGAAGAAGAAAAAGTGGCCTATGATCCGATCTCCAGAAACCCAAGTGTCAAACTGAGGTCGAAGGGAATAGATCGCTCCACTCTTGGCTTGCAATGAATCTATCCAGACGGTCCTCTATGCCTCTTTTGCGCCAGGTGAATAGGTCTCCCTCCAATCCTAGGTCGAGGAAATCGCAATCCAAGATCATCTCTCTAAAAGATGCTAGCTGGCCGAGACCTCTATCTATGTCTCCTCTAATATTGAAGATGACAACGTCTCCATACCTTGTCCACCATTTTGCTAGGAGATTCACCTCTGAGCCATGGCCCGCAATTCGACCTAGAATTTCCAGTTGGTTTTTCCTTGGTACATTCAGATTCCCCATGGTCGAGCTTTCCACAGCGGTAGCAAAAGTCCGGGAGCTTTTTCGTATTTGAAGTTTAACCAAGTTTTTTCCACTGCTGAACCGAGCTGAACAAAATCTCCGATGGCTAGGGATTTTCCGGTGTCGATGGAGACTATGAGTCTAATGAAGTCTCCAATGATGCATCCTTTCTTGTCGATGTTCACTCGAATATTCGCCGCTAGTCTGTTTCATTCTCGAAGTTGAAGCAGAAAATGTCGTCGCTGTTTTCAGAGATTTCCAGGGAACCGATAGGTCTCCAAACTTTGGTCATCATTGTTTTGAATGCCCCGTGATTGAATGTCTTTCTCCTCATAAGTCGACCTAACAGGTAGCATGACAGATCTGCGGATTTGGATTCCATTTCATCATCGTTAAAGATGACAACGTCTCCCTCAATCCCCTCATCTTCATTATCCTCTCCCAACTTCGTTATTCGATCGCACAAGTCTTCCATTGCTCACCGGAAGTTGGAAGAAGGTGATAAGCTCTGACACTTCTCGTGAGAGAAGGAGGAAAACATAAGTAAAGTTTCTCCTTCTCGAAAGTTAATTTCCGTTCACCGAAAAAGGAAGGTTTTTTAGAGAGAATGTTTTTTACACTTACTCATGAGCGGTGACTTAATTAAACGTGAAATAGTTGAAAATGCAAAGTGTAATAAATATTTTTTTTAGTATTGTAATAAAATTATAAAAGGCAAAATTGATGTTTCATCACCGTATTGAAATATTTTGAACTAATTTATGAGTTAAAAGCATTTTCATCTTATATTTTTTTTTGTCTTTTCATCTAATTTTTGAGAGTCAAGCTTGTAACATATTTCGATTTTAAAATTGAAAATAGAGTATCCCTTCCCGGCCTTCTCGTTGCCCCCGCCCCCCACGTCCGAACGTCACGGCCATTAGCGCGGATGCGCCTATCGGGGCTTATGGTGAAAGATGCGGTGTGGGAGGTATGTTTCCGGACTCTATGGGCTATGCTTCTCTCTCCTTTTGTTCTCCTATTTTTCGGAGTATCTCCCCCCTTATGACGGAAGTTATGTCGATTCGTCAGGGGCTCGAGGAGGGCATTAAGAGGGGTCTCGATCGGGTGGTTATCCAATCAGATTTGCGAAGTGACGATTAAAGGTATCTCGACTTGTGCATTAACTTTCATGGATGTGGGTCTCCTTGTGACGGATATAAGATCGCTTGTAGCTCAATTTAGTTATTGCATTTTCACTTTTATTCCCCGATCTTATAATAGTCTTGCTCATACTTTGGCCAAACGGGCTCTTGTCGTTGATTCGGATGTATTTTGGTTTGCTCCTCTCCCGCTCGAGTTATTTGAGTTCTTGAGACTTTTTTCCTAATTTATTTTTTTGAAAATAGAGTAAATAAATGTCTTAAAGAGTAAATAAATATGTTGGAGAAGTAAATAAATTTATTATGGTCAGATTTGCTTTGTATATTTGTTACACATATTTGTAATTTACTGTGTCTCTGAACAAACCACTGCAAAACAAACAAAACAACTCGGAGAGAGAGAGAGAGAGAGAGAGAGAGAGGAGAGAAAAAGAAAAGAAAAAAATATTTTTTTTAGAGAAAGCACTTGGCGTCTCACTTCAGAGAACGTCTCAGATTGCTCAAAGACTTGGCTTCTTCAAACCAACCGTTTCTAAAATCCAAAATCGATATAAACGAAAAGAAAACACTCTCACTTCCGTTTCTCTCAATTGCATATACACTGGTACACATATACATATATATATATATAGAGAGAGGGAGAGAGAGACACAGACATAAATACACTCTCACAGATCGAATGTGACCTTACATTTTCTTTCATCTTCGAAGCTTTAAACGCGTTCGGCGATTCGAGATTCAATCGGAGAGAACAAGTAAGAGAACCTAAACCCTACAGCATTTTCCGTTAATCTTCAATGGCGGCTTCTACTGCGGCGTCTCCGCTGTGCACGTGGCTGGTGGCGGCGTGCATGTCCGTATCCTGCGACGGCGACCGTCTCGCGAGCGCTTCTCCACGGAGGCGCCGGAGAGTCTCAGCCGGATTGAGGAGAGGTTTGCCGGCGATTCGTTCTGCCTGTGGTTCGAGCATGCAGGGCTTGATGAGCTCGTGCCTGGCCTTCCAGCCTTGCACTGAGTATTGTAGCTCCAATGGACTGTCTATGTCTTCTTCCGTAGGATGCAATGGAGTGTCGATGCTTTTTGGATCCAAAACCGGTGGTTTTTCGGCTAGAAGACAAAGGCGGAGTAATCGAGCTTCACACTCTGGTGATTTCATTTTCTTTTTTTTATTATTATTATTTATTTATTTAATTAATGCGGTTGTTGGTCATGGAAACTTGTGCAACCTGGTAGTCCTTCAGCTGTAACGAGCCAAGTGTCTGTGCGTGTTTGTTATTTTTGTCTTTGTTTTGCTTGAGGCTTCTGATTGTGGCTTCTTCTGCGAATTTGTAGTTTCTATTTCTTTAACCGAAATGATTTGTGCATGTTTACTTGCGCTGATTTGGCTGCTTAGAGAGAAACGTGATATTTTTCTTTTCTTTTCTTTTCGCATGTGTGACTGGTTGAGACATATAGCATGACTTTGTGTAGCTCTTATATCCTCGTCCTAAATATGGGCTTGTTTTACAGTTATAATTCACTCGTGTGACTTATTATTATGTCATTCTTTCTGGAGTGGTAAGAAAATCTTGACAGAGGTTATATTTGGTGGTTGCGTTTCTTTGAATTGGGTAATATTTTCGTTCAAGTTATTTAGCTCAAGATTTATTATGTGAGGATCAAGAAGTTCCTTAAAAATATCATCGGTATATGAATACTAAATAGAAGGCTGACATGCTTACTTGCTGGTCTCGGTCCTTTTCTTTCCTTCATCTCTAGGGGAGACTCTTGCTGTGGCTTTGGAACCTGCAGACGAAGTGACTGCGAAGAAGAAACATTCCACAAAGCAGAGGCGAGTAGTTGTGACAGGGATGGGCGTGGTGACACCTCTCGGTCACGATCCAGAAGTCTTCTACAATAATTTGCTTGATGGTGTCAGTGGTGTGAGCGAAATTGAGACTTTTGATTGTTCCCAATTTCCTACGGTAGGTCATACAGTTAATATATGCTTTCAAATGGTGCTTGCTCTAGATAAATGTGTGATTATGTTCTGTTTCTTCAGAGAATCGCAGGAGAGATCAAGTCATTCTCAACTGAGGGATGGGTTGCACCAAAACTATCCAAAAGGATGGACAAATTTATGCTCTACATGCTCACCGCTGGAAAGAAAGCTCTAGCTGATGGCGGATTTACTGACGATGTCATGAATGAGTTGGATAAAACAAAATGTGGAGTTTTGATTGGCTCTGGGATGGGTGGCATGAAGGTATGGAAAGGCTAAATCAGTTGATTCTGTAACGATTTTGACTGAAGTCTGTGGTAAATGTATCCTAAAACCTGCAACATGACATCTACTTTGGTTCTGGCTGAAAGGAAATCTTTTTATCTAAAAAATAGGCCCTGGGACTGTATTCACCCAGTAGTGATTTCCAGCCGAAAGCTGAAGATGCAGTTTCTTTCTAGTCTCTCCTTAGACTAATATAGTTGCTACACAATTTTAACTTCTATATTTTGCATGTATTGAACAGGTTTTTTATGATGCAATCGAAGCGTTAAGGATCTCATACAGGAAGATGAATCCTTTCTGTGTACCTTTTGCAACTACAAACATGGGTTCCGCCATGCTTGCGATGGATCTGGTAAGCTTAAACCTTGGCACACTGCTTTTAGTTCTTAAGGCTAATTATAAAGCGCTGAGCTTATGTTACTCGTTTTCTTTTTCTCATTACAGGGCTGGATGGGCCCAAATTATTCAATCTCTACTGCCTGTGCTACAAGCAATTTCTGTATTTTGAATGCAGCAAACCACATAATTAAAGGCGAAGCTGTAAGTAATTTACCTATCTCCGTATCTTTAGAGTAATTTCTGGCTTACTATAACACAATGAAAGACCAGGTGAAATTCCAGAAGGAAATATAGAAATTCGAGGTTATGTAATCATTAATTGAACTTTTGTTAGTAACATCGAAAATTCTTGCATTTTCACCATCTCAATTTGTATACAGAATGTAATGCTTTGTGGTGGCTCGGATGCAGCAGTTATACCTATTGGTAACCTACTTTCTTATCCTTATTTGCTTTTCACTCAGTTCCATCAAGCATGGCACGCTATGGATAGGAAGTGGTATATTGGTAACCTACTTTCTTATCCTTATTTGCTTTTCACTCAGTTCTAACTAATGATAATTGAACAGGGTTGGGTGGGTTTGTTGCATGCAGAGCACTTTCACAACGTAACAACGATCCGACAAAAGCTTCGCGCCCTTGGGACTCGGTACTGTAATAAAATATATTATATAAGACTGTATATGAGAATTCTTAGAGAAATGTGTATGCAGTAAAACACCATGACTCTAAATTTTAATCAATTTAAAATGCTATTCTAATAGTTAATGTAATTTTTATATAACATATATACTAGAACAGTGTTCTGTTTTATTTATTGAGACCATGTTATGTTCTACAGTGCTCTTACTATTTATTTTGTTTATGTACACACACGTATATCTACGTATATTAACATATGAGGTTCTTGCTTGTGAACAGAACCGTGATGGATTTGTTATGGGGGAAGGAGCCGGGGTTTTGATTTTAGAAGAGTTAGAGCATGCTAAGGTATGTGTTAGTTCAAATTGGAACACTATTCTAATCATGTTAATGGAACCTATTGCATATCTCTTCGTTGGTCAATGATTTAAACATCTTACATATCAAGCGGCCTCTTTTTTTCACTTCTCATATATTCTCACTGAATTTTTTTTATTATGCGTATGTTTATATCTGTCATCTTCAGCTTACAGCTGTGGGTCTAAGTTATTTGCTTGACCACTGATTTCCGACTTGTGCAGAAAAGAGGTGCAACTATCTATGCAGAATTTCTTGGTGGAAGCTTCACAAGCGATGCATATCACATGACTGAACCTCATCCTGATGGTAGATAAATGTGTTGAAATTCAAAATATGTCGAAAAAACTTATGCGTAGGAAGTTGTTTGAGCACTGTTCTTTCATATCTGAATTAGGTGCTGGTGTTAAGCTCTGCATAGAGCAGGCTTTAGCTCAGGCTGGGGTGTCAAAGGAAGATGTAAATTACATCAATGCACACGCCACGTCCACACCGGCTGGAGACATTAAAGAGTATAATGCTCTAGTTCATTGTTTTGGCAACAATCCTGAGGTAATGTGATGGCAATAATACAAGAAAGCCAAGCCACTATTTTCTAACCATGATATTATAAGACAAACTCTTTAACTCTTGCAGTTGAAGTTGAACTCAACAAAATCCATGATCGGTCATCTTCTTGGAGCAGCCGGGGCTGTGGAAGCTGTTGCAACAGTACAGGTATGTTTTTTAAGAAATTAATTATCCCCCGGAGAAGTTATGAATTTTTGGAATCCCTGCTGCTTTTTTGGTTTATTCATTACGTGTTTAATTTGTTTAATCATATTATATTCTTAAGAATTTTATTATTTGCATTTTCCAAATTATATTTTTCTTCTTTGCAGGCAATACGGACCGGATGGGTTCACCCAAATATCAACTTGGAGGACCCAGATGAAGCAGTGGTAAGTGATCTTGAACAGCCTTTTACGCCCAGTGTAATGTTTCTACGATATGTTTTCTCACTAATTTCCTTGACTTAGTAATAAAAATAAACGAAGAACACATCTTCAAGAGATGGAACATTTTTCGATGCACGAATAATATTAACTTTTCGATACACGGCACACAGGACAAGAGCCTGCTCGTGGGGCCAAAGAAAGAGAGACTGGACGTTAAAGTGGCTTTATCGAATTCATTTGGTTTTGGTGGTCACAATTCCTCAATCCTATTTTCACCGTACCAAGACTGAATCAAAGGATCTTTCTCTATCTCTGAACTCATGATTCATAAGGTACAACCTCTTGTATTCCATAATTTTCTCTCCAGCATACGCGTTAGGGTGGGAACTTTATCCTCGTTCCAAGAATGACTTTGATAGCAAAGTGTGTGTATTGCAGTTACTGGGCAATCCACTGGATGTTGTCGGATTTTGAGAGTTCATGTTGCCGGCAAAATCAAATTAATTGGAGGGAGATGAGAAAAGTGTCGAGACAAATCGTTCCATGGAGATGAGAAATCATCAATTTGGGACACTCTTTTTGGCTTCATAAAGTAGCTCTACAACTACAAGGCCTTTTTCAATCGAATAGATTTTAGCTTTTAGCTCTTCTGTTGGACCCGCTGGTAATGTACTTCATTGGTATTTTTCTTTTTTTGGTTTTAGCTCTTGTGGGTTTACAAATAGATTGCCATTCGTTTACCCAGGAAGGAAAATATTATGAGACTTTTTTCCTATCAAAATGCGCTTACAAAAGGCACTATATTGAATTTCCAGAATTTTTTTATATTTTTCTACTATCGTATGTGACGGAACTAATAGTTAGCACTGAATATATTTGGACAGGAGAAAATATAAAATATAATATTGTGTACACGAGTTGCGGCCTAGATAGTTGTTTTTTAATTTATTTATTATTGTTAACGCTGGATTCGCAAGTAAAATCATTAAATAAAATAGAGCCATTATACTCAAACAGTTTACTTGTCCCGCCTAATTTTTGTTGAAATTTAAGTCGTAAAGACTGTCCTTTTTAAGTTTTGACGATCGTAATTTTACAAGCTTGGCTTACCTCAAGCTGTGTACTTTTGGTTATCGTTGTTCCAGAGATGCATGTAACTTTTTTTCTTTTTGACGGCAAGAGATGCATGTAATTGCAAGGAAAAACAAATAACGAGAATCGATTAAATAATTACAATAAGCCAAATTAAAATTCTTATCGAACTGATTTGGACCAGATGCAAAATACACCAAAAGTTTAGAGATTTTGCCTCAAGAGCTGAATATTGATGCATTCTCTAAATATGTATTTTGAACAGTAGCGGCAATCCAAATATAGATCACCATTTACCACTATTCATAAATGTATAATAAAAATTATATACGATTTTTTTAATAATTCTAATATTGGCCCGAGTTTGAATTTATAGTTGTGATTTTTTCTTTAATGCATATATTTTAAACAAAAGTTTAAATTATCAAGTATATACTCTAAAATACTTCAATTCAAATAAAACTCATACATTTAACAATATAATACTACAATTAATCCGCGATGATACTACATATACAATTAAAAAAAGACATTAAAAGTAAGGGTTGATGTAATTATTTGTAATGTAAATAAGATGGTTTTTCTTATATAACTCACGTTTGGTAAATGGTAAATTCAAATCATTAACAATTTATTTGGGACCAATTTAGCTCAAATATTCTTTCCCGCTCATTCAAAAAACGAAAAAGGGCAAACTGATAAGAAAATATCAAAATAAGTGTGCAACGTAAGCACACTAACTATTTACAACAAATTTACAAAATATTTTTTATATTAAAATCTCATATGTTAAGGTTGGTTAATTACCCAATTTCTTCTAAAAATAAACTACTAATATCAAACTATAATAACTACATTAACAATACTAAGACACCCCCCTTCTCGAAAATCATCTCCATATCTTCCAGAAATTGAAATGTACAACAATTTGGTAAAAATTAACAATTATCTTTAAAAAAAAGGTATCTTACAGGTCATTTACAGGTTATTTACATGCTATTTACAAGTCATCCTAGATTATTTATGAATTTTAAGACCTTCATCACGAAGATCTTCAACTTCACGAGACCTCGAAAATTGATGCTCAAACAATTTCACTAAAGAAAAAATATGTAAAAAAGTGCTAAATAAACACTTTCAAATACTCGTAAACAAAGCTACATGGGAAAGAGAAATTAGGACTTTCAATTTTGTAAATTAAATGCCGAAAATTTGTATAAATCAATTACAAATAAATAATTTCCAAAAATATAGTATCTAAACAATATTAACAATCAATGCATTCTTTTTAAATGCCACGACCAACTACATTCAAATTTAATTTTCAAATTAAAAATTTGAATTTAACACGAAATTAAAGTTTGAATATGAAATTAAAATTACAACAATTAATAACGAAAATGGCTGAAACATATATAAGGTGGCTAGTTACAGAACGTTGACCCTTCCTAAAATTCTTAAGATGGCTATTTACTATATCATCGTCATGATCTTCAACTTCTCGGGACTGTGAACAATGACGCTTAAACAATTTTACTGTAAAAACACGTAAATGAAAGCCGAATAAACAAGCAAAACAAAAAAAACGTAACCATAATTTTTACAAAAAATGGAGTCTATACATATTTACATAACAAAACATATCTGAATCATTGGATGAAAAACTTATATCATGAAATAATGTCATCCTGGAAAATTATATAAGACACGAAGAATTTCTCAATTTCTCGAGAGAAAAAATTTCCATTTATAATTCTGTAAATGAATAACATGAAATCAGGTGTAATTATGTGTAAATAAATATTTTTCATTTATAAAGGATCTAAACTAATTAAACAACTAATTATTCATATTAATTAATCACTCGCTCAAAAAATTCAAATAGCCCACGTTTAAATTTCAAAATTTGAATCCAAATTCGAAAATGAAAATTTAAATTTAAAATAAAAATTAGCCGATATATTAAGGGTAATCTGGATCAAAACTGAATTGTAAATAACGTCACGTCATAACAGTGCTATTTGAAACTAGTTTACGAAATATTGACTATTTTCAAATTGTCAATGTTAAGGTGGCTATAGAGTCAATATTTTGACATATAAATTTGGTGATATAAAAAGAATTATTATCTTCGACAAATTTGTAGAATATAGTAGTATAGGTTTAAAATTGTAATTGTGAGAAAATTCGTTCGGAAATAATATACCCAAAAAATTATTTAAAGATGTAAAATAGAGTTGGGTTGGAGTGAAAAATATTGTTTAATGACGTAAAGATGCATTTTAGATCAATTTTAGCATGATTGGAGATGCTCACTAAAATAAGACAGATATTGTGCAAATCAAGCAAAACAAATAAAGAAAACACTAATTATTTATATCATATCTAATTAACAGAAAAAGGCCATACTCTGCTAATTTTTAAAATATAATTCCTTAAACATCCACTAAACTATTTTAATCGCATCGATGCCAAATAATTCCTTAGGCTAATTTTCGTATTTACCATTTAGTATTTATTTTGTACACATTTTCATTTAGAATAAGAATTGATTATGATTTCAATTTTATAAACCATTATTGGTTGGACTTTTTGGAAATTAATATTCTTGATATTTATACAAAAAAAAGTTATAGGTACATCAGTATCTAGGACAATTCTGCTTCAATTTATATGTAGAAGGTTGCTGGCAAAACCTTTATGTCAAACCGAACAAAGATTTATAGTTGATGAACTAGATGTAATTAATTCAATAGAAGTCTAAAAAACAATTATAAAATCAGGATAATCAAGTAACATGTAATATAACGTCATGTGGCTGGGTCGGGGGAATCGTTCCCATAAAACAATCAGGTAGGAATATAGACATCAAGATAGAAAATGCTGAGATTATATGGGTTTGCGGGGTAGCGGTCAGGAACATCAATGCTCGAGCACGACCTCTTACGGAGGCGGGTCTAATCTTGTCGGATATAGCAATTCTTCTCACTAGTTTTATTAGTTGCGACTTTTGTTTTCATTCCCCGGACTTGTAACTCCTTAGCTCATAATCTTGCTAAGAGAGTTATTACTTTAAATTCGGATGTATTTTGGATTGATACCCTCCCGATTTACAAGACGAGGCTTTGGCGGATATGCCTAATGAGAATTAAGGTCCCGTTTGACCTCTTTTCGAAAAAAAAATGGGTTTGCAAACAGTTCCTTTTTAACTACTCTTTCTAAGGTTAAAGGCCTATCTTTTTTGTGGGAGTTTATAAGACAAATTATTCAACACATTAGAGAGTAATAATGATATTTTATTTTGTAAACTCAAAATTTGTGAAAAATTTCAAAATTAGATTAACTATGTTAAAAATATATGAAAATGTATCTTAGTATCAGTTTCGAACACAAATAACTACGATATTTTTTATGAAATTCGGCCGTATTCGATGGTCTTAGAGGTTTGGCTGAAGCCGGTAATGCAAGTCTAGTTCGGTTCGGCCGTATCCAATAGTATATTGTAAACATCATACTCAGAACCATTAACCAACATTCATAATTGGAATTGGGAGGTAACATGACCCCAATAAATTTGACTATTTTTTTTGTTGCCGAAGTAATCCTGATTAACTAACACTATTATGATGATCATGTGAAGTTTTAGGAGTAATTCCTCACTTGCTTAGAGTTAAATTTCCTGCCGTTCCCCGTTTAGACTCCGGAGGATATCATTTAAGATGTCGGCAATGCGCTCTGCCTTCTGAAATTAGGTTAAGAGTTCATTTTCGATACTTTCAAAATAATAAATCTAATTTGATATTTTTTACAAATTTATGTATGCATATGCCTTGCGACTGAAGCTGCATTCCTTGGATTTGTGACAAGAGAACAAAATTTCTTGTTTAAAACTAACAGCCGGTAGTTGTATCTTATTATTGTATATAGGAAATTCCGGACCATCTCTCAGGTAAAATCGCGATTTCGAATCTACCGGGCCACAGATGCCCACGAAAAAAGATAAATATTCAGCAAGTATAAAGTCAAACAATATACATATATATCGAATATGTTGAGGAATATAATTCCATGGGGCATATTATAAACTTGCCACAGCATTGTTTTGAGTCCGTCGGAAATCACTTTTTCGACGTTCAAGAGGACCTCAGCATAATTCATATTTTCAAGTATGTCCAGATTGTTAGAGATAATAAAACAATCATGGACACTTTCAACTCGAGTCGTGATTGACCTTTTTGGAAGCTCACTCCCGTTTTCGAGCAAATTGTTGCTCTTTCAAAAGACTTTGATAATATTGCTTTCTTTTGGACTCATAGAAGCTCAAACCTAATTGCTCATATGCCATATGTCAATGGTCGGCTAGTGTCGAGTTCGATTTCTTTTCCTTTAGGGATGTCACGGCCCTTGTCCGTCGGTATTGTATTAACGATGTTATTAATTTCATTTCCTCCCCTTCCTCCCTCCCTCTCCTTCCCCCACCGGGTTGTTAGGGGGGGTGGCGGGTTTGTTTTGTTCAAAAAAAAAAAAAGAGGACCTCGGAATAGAGGTGAATGTGAGTGACGTGCTTTCTTCGGTTTGGTCGAGAGGTGAAAACCCAACTACATTTATCTGTAGAATTGGATATGTGATCACTGCGTTTGCGAAATGCATTCCAATCCTTCCCAAAAGGACAGTACTTAGAGAACACAGCAAATTTATGGTAGCATGTTTACACACACGACTCCATAACACAATAATTACATATTCCAAAATAATTTAATAAATTAAAACCTGAAATACAAAATGCACCACCGTCAAAAATGGAAGTATCCTAACTATATGTTATTCATTAGATGGTGCACCAGTATAATGCACCACCACCAAAACTGTAAGTACCCTAAGTTATGTGGTACCAGGTGTTTTATATAAATAATAACGAGAAAACAAAAGTATTGATCTATCTGGATTTCTTCTTGCCAACTCCTTTCTTATGACCCTTCTTTTTAATCTTCAAGCCACCAGATGAAAGCAAAGTGGAGGCACTCTTACCTTCAAGCTTCCGAGTCATCCTCACAACACTGGCCATGCCTCTCTTTGCAGTCTCGCGATGCTCTGATCTACGGCTCATCATCTTCCGATCGAGTGGCCAAAAAGCGTACGGCTCAAGCTTGTCCTTCCTCGTCATGTCTCCACTCGCCTTCTTATTCAAGTATTCGCCTCCAGTGTAGGCCCACCCAGCCTTTTCTGTTTTCTGGCGCTTCTGGGTCCTCTTCGAGCTCTTGGAGAATTGACTCGCTGTTTTGCTCCTCTTGTCATCATCTGAATCGTCCGACATGTCACTCTTCACCTTTAATTCTCCGTCTTCGGTGATTATCAAGCGTCCTTCGGGGTCAAATTCTGGCTCGTCCTCCGATACTTGTTTGCGTTTTAGGTTCCCTGATTTTAAAGCCGACCTTGTTTTTTCCCGATCCAGCAGGTCAAGTGGCTCGTCTTCATCTGCTTGGTTGAGCATGTGTCCAGTCGCGTTCTTACCCATTCTAGTCTTGGGTCTGATAAATTGGTATTGGGTACGGAGTTATTAGGTGCACATGGGAAGTAATGCTGAAATGGAGGACTGATGAAATGAAGTAAACAATGTAACTGAAACTCACCGCAATGTGGAAGCTTTTGACTTGTGATGTGACTTACTTCGGGCATCCATGTAATCTTCATCACTGTTCTCTGTTTCTTCATCCCCATTTTGGGAAAATATCTTTGAATGATTCCAGCGACTTAACCTGAGAGGTCAAGATGAGAGTGAGTTACATTGCCTCAAGAATTGGATCTCTATTATTAGCTATAAACGCAAATTCAAAGTGGAAGAAACCACAAGGTATCCAGCCAGAGGATAAATTGAGACATAGCTCTGGACAAGAAGTTGGTATGCAAAATGACATAAAATAACCTTGATGTGGTTGCTCTTGAGACTTGAGATTTAGCTTCATCCAGTTTTCTCTCCTTCCTTTCATTCACCTGCATTTCGCCAATAATAATATATACATATACATATATCTCAGGACGAAATCCTAAGGAATATTGTCATATGAATCATGTCAAACATCGGGGTATCGAAACAAACCTTTTTTATGTTGTTAAGAAGTTTCATGTGGGTTTCAGGCATCACAGCCTTAACAGCATCAAGACCACATTTCTTTATAAGCATTTCGAGTAGAACCCTAATCTGAAATTGTTCAAGTTCAAAAAATTATAAAATTTCCCAGAAGACAAAAGGTAATACTAGTACATTCAAGCACCAGATATGACATTGCAAAAGATGACTAGTTAAATTACCAACCTTGGATTTAAATAGTGATTTGGTGTCTTGCCACATCAGCAGACCTTCAACCATACTTCCCAGATGTAACTGAAGTGCCTCAGCTTTTGATTTGGCAACTAGCACCTTCAGTAAACCTAAATTAGCCTGCAATGCGGATGAAGAGAAACATTCAGATGTGTAAACAGAACAAAATAAACAAAACAGAACTGACTCATGATTTGAGACATTATTCCAAGAAGAACCCAGGACAAACCTTTATTATTTCTTTGTTATTTCTACGTAGGAGTAGAAATGAGGATGGAAGCAAATTCCAGGCAGATGAAAGAAGATCAGAAAACTCATAAGCCAAACGAGCCACGCCTTTCACTGCAGCACTTATCATGTGAGGAGTTTCACCAGCCAGACCTCCTGCTACCTAAGACCACCGAATTTCTACAAATTATACAACCAGCATGGCAACATTTACACGTATAAGGTTTAATTACTAGATTAATAACATTACCATGGTAAAATAATGACATAAATTCTCTGTTCTCCCTCCTTTCTCTTCATCTCCATAAGCATGACCGATTTCAACAAGAATATCATAAGCTCTGTTTCTTGTTTTTCTGTTTGTCTGCACAAGGAAGGTATAGTGTGGTTTTGTAAAATGCCGCAATAGTATAAAAACAAGCTGAAGTAATCAGCTTCATAAAAAATAACCCAATACATGATGCTGGCAATACCTCCTTCAGTGCAAGTATTATTTCTGTCAAGAAGGAACTTGTGATGTCGTTCTGCTTGATATCAATATTGGCCTATAAAGAGAACAAGTCAAGAGTTATGATGTTGACTGCCAAAATTTACATTCACCAGCTGGTTCCGTGAATCTTCAATTAATATCATTAAATACCAGCTGTAATTACCTTCAAAACAGAAACTATGAGAAAATGTAGACAATCAAGCCTATGTCGTTTTGCAGAAAATTGGCATGACGGCAGTACTTCTATCATTAGTTCAAGCAACTCCGAAAGCTGACTATGCAATATCTCAGGCTGGGTTGAGAAGAAAATGTCACCATTCTGAAAAGGAAGAATTAATTGGTAAATAAAACAATGTCAAAGGGTTAAAAGCACATGGGTTGATAAAATTGAAGTATCTATATCCTAACAAATACCATCTTTCAAAAATAAAAAATAAAAAATAAAAAACCGTCCCTTAGTCAGTTCACAGACCACATATGAAACCTCTAACTTTGAATGAAAACACATGATCAATGAATATGGAAAAATAATCTATCATCATATGAATGTACACAACGAAGCACCAATGCAAATAATAGGAACAGACACTTTTTTTTTAATACCTTGAGTATAAGTGATAGCACTTTGTAAGCCTTTTTTTGTATTGAACCTTCATCATCCTGGGGGAAAATAAAGTTAGTTGTGCTTCTCATGCAAAAATAATCTCAGGAAGATAGAACTACTCCGAACCTGTAATGCAGGCTTTATCGCTGTATACAGCACCTTAATCTCTTCAGAACTCAAGCCAGGCAAAAATGTAACAGCTAAATCAAGTAGGTGTCCCCTGAGATTAAGATGCATATATTAGGTCATTTGCAGAAGGTAAACCATAAATATTTATTGCTTAATGCATGTCTAAGAAATTAATGATAACTATAATTCAAGCAAAAACAGAACAAATATCTACCAAGTTGAAATGGAATATTGTTCCCAAATGACATATTAAATGACATAAAAGAATAGAAACCTCATAACTGAAGGTGAACTTTCGCTTGCTGGTTCATCGATTGACATAGCAGATTTTTTAAAATTTCTTGCTTCCCCAGCCTCTTTAGTCACCGTTAGAAGCTTGCTCATGGTGTTCATAAACAACCTCGATACAACTTTTTTCTCCGATATTGAAGCAAGATCACCTATTGCGGACTACAAATAAATTTGCAGTGTTAGCTTAAGTGTAATGATTTACAATTATGTAAAAATAACAAATAATCAGGCATTAGCCTCAACTTTTTTCCCGAAACAAGTGTAGCATGCCAAACAAAAAATTTCAAGATTTACCAAGAATTTCTTGTCAGTCAGGGAAAATATATGCAGCGTGAAAACACCACTAAGATATACAGATTTGATTACATATTTCACCAGTCAAATGACAGACTTACATATATAAACAAAGAGGAGATTGAATACAGAAGCACTATCATTTTATACATCAGATTTTTCTTCAATTTAACCAGTATCTAAAAGCAATATAGGATAGTGGTCTGTAAAAAAATAGTGAGAAAACAACTGCACATTTTGTTTACGCTAAGCACTAAAAAGTAGGAAAAGAAGAAGATAAACAAGAAGATTAAGCAACAAGCTAAGAATACAAACAAGAATTAGCTGGATACCTGCACAGAACCTCCATCGTCTTTAGTAGATGATAGAAAAAGTTTTGACAATGCAGGCAAGAGCACACGAGCAGATTTACTCAATGCACTCAAGTTTTCTTTTGCAACCTGTGGGGTATAATAAGCCATAACTCGTTCTCGTGATACACTTGTTTCAGTCTTATCCTCAGATATATCATTCTTCTTTTCCAAAATGTTTTTATTCTGCTGGACAAGAATCTGCAAACTTGAGCATATTATTCCACGAAAATCCTCTTCATTAAGGCCATTACACAAATCTTTTTCAAGATCCTTCAAACTTTGAGCAACATCCAAAGGAAAGTTGCAAAACGAAGTCAACAACGACCACAACGAGTACACTAGCCCATCCACACCCCTAGAAGAATGAACACGTCCTTGTAGCTCAAACTGCACAAAATGGAAATACTCCCTCTAAATATAAACGGGAAACAAGCGTTTTAATCGTATTTGTACATCAATGAGTTTCACACCTTTTTAGATCTATTCTTCATCTGTCGGATCATATCCAAAATCTCTACAAAAAAGCTCATATGGGCACCAATAGTGTACTGCTTCAGAATTGGAAAGAGCCACGTGTTCACCTCTGATAGGTCTTCAGCGTCCAAATTTAAAGGTAGAAGACCCATGAAAGTTTGAGGTCCCATAGCAACAAGAGCAGATCCAAGGCACTCGTGCAGCTGCATTGTTGTAAAGATGTTATGCTAACAGAACTACATAGTACACACACACTAATGCAGATATTACATAAAACCCGTGACAATAAAGAGTTTAACACAAAACGAAAATATGTATAAAATTTACTGAGGAAATAGTAGGTGCCGCATTATATCATATTCACATAAGTTCTATCAAGGAATTATAGCCCGAATAATCCATGTCCAACTAAGAACGATAGAAAAGTTTTCAAACATTTCCGATATCTAGTTAAGCGTAAAAAGTAAAACTATAGAAACTACATGACTCTTCCTCTTCTATTTTTATTTACATGTGAGCATTTGCAAAAAATACTTTCATTTAGTATTAGATCCTAACAAAATGAAAAACACCAAATGAGAAGATACCAGATTAAGATGTTTAGCCGAAATGTAAATATGTAACAAAGGAAATTCAGCTCTGTCGGGTAGCTTATGCAAAGCATAATAATTAATACAATAAAAATACCTGTTTCCTGAAAGGAAAATCTTCATCTGAGAGCGTCTGCATATCTGCCAGGCTCTTCAAGGTTACTCTCATCAGATAAGAAGAATTGACCCCTGCATGACAGTGCATTTCTCTTAGTAAGAGCATAGATAATTATCAATGAGATCTTGATTCATAAATTTAATAATAAAAATTAACAGAAAGCCCATAAACAAAAGTATCAAGTGCAGCAAACTATACCTAGTTTATCAAACATTGAAGAAACGACTTGAAATGAGAGGTCCAAAACAGAAGTGTAGTTGTAATTCAGTAAGCTCTCTATAGTCACACATATTTTTTCAATCATTGTCGGCCCAGATTTCCTGCCCTCTGTACTTAAGTTCCTTTTCTTCATTTCATCAACTCCTTGTTTTATCAAGGTATCATCAATACAAGAGTGAATCAAGCTCTTGAATGTGTTCAAGGCGGAATGCATAGCCTCTTCATGGTCGGAAGCCAATATATCTGCCAAAAGAATGCATTGCCAAAAACATAATTTATAAACAGATATTTGCATTGCAGACTTGGAGCTTTATAGATAAAGGGGGAGAAGGGGAAGTAGGGAAAAAAAACAGACCTCTTAGAGCATTGAACACTACAGGTAATTTCACCACGCAGAGTTGTCTATTCAGGTGATAAACTTTGAGCATTCCAACATCAAGCAAGCGGGCAGTGAATGTCATGGCATCCGCAGACGTCTCATCGGTGGAGGCAGAAACGGCCAACGAGCTCAAAATGTTCAGCAACGCTTCAGCAGAAATGTCATCACCTGGTTTAATACAGAGCATAAGCAAACTATCCGTGACACGCCTTGTCACAATCGGTTGACGCAAGTCGATGAGTGTCGTGTAGTGTTTTAGAACAATGGTTGTATAGCTCTGTGACATTAGAGGAAGACACTCTTTCAAGGCATCCAAAATATGCAGGACTTCCTGAGCCCCTTTGGGACCTTCATCACTGTTTCCCTTCGAACCCCCAGCAAGCAAAAGGAACCTTTTGAATAAGTTAGTCAGCCCTTCGCTCGAAGGTGCCATTAAAGATGTCTTCTGAAACTTTTGCATCACGTTACGCAGACACAAATGCGCTTGCCTTCTCACCTGTGTTTAAAATTCATTAAAAGAATTCCAGGTTGGAGAACTATTGGCATGTGACAATATCATTTTTCATGTAATTGCGACAAATACATTTAAATTATAATAGAAATCAAAATCACAGTCGTGTAAGGGACTTTAAGTTATCGAACAATTCGGCATCGATGCAATCAGTATAGTACGCACGCAAAAAAAATTGCTGATGAAAGTATCGTTCGATTCCAATAGATTTCAAGTTACCTTCGGACGAGAATCAGTGACGAAACCTAACAGAATTCCGTACAATTGGGAGACCTCCGACCAGCTCTTTGCGTCTCGGACGGTCATGAGGTACGAAGCACACTTCAATCCGGAAACCGCCGCCCCGATAGCTGTAGACGCCGGCGATTGGAGGACGCGGACGACGAGCGCCGACGCCGAGTCGGCTTTCTTCCTGAGTACAGCGGCGGAGACTTTCGGGAGGAGGAAGGAGAGAAGCGTGACGAGCGCCTCCACCGCGTGGCTCGGCGGCTCCGGTTCCGATAGCACACGCTCGAGTGACGACCAGGTTGCGCCGAAGAAGGCGACGGGGCTGGACGCCACGCCCTGATCCTTCAGCTCCTGCGACATAGCGCCGACGACATTGCAAAGACACTGGTCTTCTTCGCGTGCCGAATCGCCGAAGCGAGCAAGGATCGAGTCGCCGAAGTCTCCAGCGCTGCCGGTGCCGGCATCTAGTTCGATACCTTCCATAGTGTTCTTAGAGTTGCAGAAAAACCCTAGCTCGCTCGTCTAGGGTTTACGGACCAAATCGGCTACCTTTCTTTGTTTTTTTACAAATCCCGTGAATCAATGATTTGCCTTTCTCTAATTCTACTAGTTTATTTCCTCAAAAAAAAAAAAATCCTCTAATGCCTAAAAAAAAAGTTTATTTCCTCTAATCGACAAGTTTACTTGTTATATCAAACAAAATAAATTACAATAAAAATAATATAAAATAAAAAGGGATAAAAACCATGAATATTTAGTGCTATAATAATAAACATTATCAATTAAAAAACATTAGTATAAGTATGTTAGGCTATACACATAAAAGCGTTAATATTACACATTATATATAAATATATAACTTAACATCGAACGGTCGAATTTTATTTTGAGAAATTACCCAAAATATCATCATTTGTATTTGATTTTCCCAAAACTCACTCAAATTAATTTTTTTCCAAAATATTAGTACAAAAGTCTAAAATACCTCCAAAACAATATATTTACATTTTATTCCATATCCATATTAATCGGTTATTATTTATTTATTTTTTAAAAAAATTAAACTTTAAAAGGTAAAAACTACTCCAACCATACACAAATTAATTTTTTTTTATTTTTTTTCTTAATTATTTTGGCCGGTATAATAGCATAAGGCATTTGTGTTAGTTTTATTTTTTTAAAGGGTATTTCGTTTTTTCACATGAAATTTACTTGTATTTTGGGAAAAAATCAAGTTTGGGTGAATTTTGGAAATATTAAAGTAAAAAGTGGTACTTTGGGCAATTCCTCTTTTATTTTTAACATTGGATTACATAATATTTTTTCATTTTAAGTCATTTGCAAGTTGAGCAATGTCTAAAATAGTCTCGATAAAATCATCAGTGAAGTCAGATACATCAAGGTGAGTGTATTCATCTTGGTCAATAAACTTGACATCTTTCTCTTTCCTCTTTACATACATCTTGTAAAGTTTGAATAACTGCTCTAGGACTCAACAAACCCGAGACCAATGCCCTTTAGTTCCACATTTGAAACAAGAAGTTTCAAGATTATTTGAAGAGTCGGCGATATTTTTCTTTTTATAGTGATTTTTAGGGTTAATTTTCTCTCGATACTACTTATGGTTATTATAAATGGTCTTGTGAGATAGAATATTGAAATAACCACCACGACTACGATCATGATCACGACCTGTTCCACGAAGTTGGCCTTGCTCACAATCCTGACACTAGTTTTCATGTCCACGTGCATCGGAGTTGAGAGCGTTTGCTTCAGGAAGCGCATTTGAGCCAATCGGACGAGATTGATGATTCTTTATCAACAACTCATTCTTCTTTTATGCAATGAGTAGACAAACAGTTATCATAATTTTTAGTATACCCTCTCACCCGATATTTTTGTTGCAAGTTTACATTATATGTGTGGAAGGTCGTAAACGTCTCTTCAACCATATAAACATATGTAATTTGAATCCCACAATATCTTAGGTGGGTTATTAATATGAACATCGAATAATATATTCGCTGACTTTTTTGTAGTCTTGAAACCGTAAAGTGACTCATTCATCACGAAATATGGGAAACGCCACATCTTTTTGTTGATTATATATTTTTTTATAGATTTATTCATAGTTCACTTGGATCTCTTACAATGAGATATTCATTTTTCGTGGTTTCATCGAGATGCCGACGAAGAAAGATCAATGATCTTACCTTATCCATTTTCAAAGAATTGTTATCTTCATTTAGTGTCTCAAGAAAGACCCATGTATTCCAAACACTTTTCAATGTCTACCATTGAAGACATAAAATGGTTTCCCGTGATATTAAGGGGACTGAAATCAAGCTTCGTAAGATTTGACATGTTGATAATAAAATATTTAGATTAATGTAAGCTATAAAAGTCTATAAACACTGCAAATATTAGAGATTGGTACATTAATCCAACTTTGCTAAATTAAGTTAAATTCATCAGTTGGAACATCTACAATGAAAACTAAAATATTAAATGCGAGAACAAATAAAGCAACAAACACTAGTACGAAGCGAGATATTTTGTGTACATCAAAAAAATAATTTTTATAGAAATGTTTAAGATATTAATATTTTAGGTTATTAAAAGTAGATGGTGGAATTTATATTTATAAGATGAATATAGCCGTTTATAACCGTTGGTTACTTTTTCATTTTTATTAAAAAAAAAATTAATATAGACGTTTATAACTGTTAATGCTTTAAATGTTATAATAAAATTAAATATGATGTAATTGAGTGCATAATTAAGTAAGCAATAATCAACATAACATAAGTAATTAAAATACAGTTAAAGTCATTTTAGTATAGGGTGGCAAAAGCTTACCTTCATATAATAATTTGAAAATAATAAGAGACAAATAGTTATTATAAGTAACATAAATCTAATCATATTAACATATGGTGGTTACAATGCCTCCTGAATATACTAATATAATGATATACATATATAATAGTCGTAACAGTTTAATATAAATATTGTAAATCTCATTACATCAACGTAAAGAAAAGGTAGTGACAGTGCATCCTGGACATGTTAATATGATGATATACAACTATAATAGTCATAACAATTTAATATGATGATATAAATATATAATAATTATAACAATTTAATATAAATATGATAGATCTCACCGCATTAACATATGTAGTGACAATGTCTCTTAAATATGTTAATATGATGATATACAAATGTAATAGTTATAACAGTTTAATTTGATGATATAAATATATAATAGTCGTAAAAATTTAACATAAATATTATAGATCACTTCACATCAACATAAAGTTGTAACAGTGCCTCTAATTATACTAATATAACGATATATAAATATTATAGTTTATGATTGCATATTATACCTACGCTATAGATTACAGGAAAAAGAGTAATAAAAGTAAATAATATATAATAATAGAAAAATTGGTTTAGTATAATACTTATAAGATGAGAGAAAACAAAAAGATACTTCATTTGTCAATGTCCTATTTACAACGTGTTTTTATAAGCAAAATTTTATACAAAAAGTATCATGATACTTGTAATGCATGTATGATGTAGCATCAAATAACATATAATTTATAATCGCTACTCAAATAAACATTTAATCGAAATATCACAAATGTATTAAATATATAAAAATATTAGAATAAATATAATAGTCTTATCTATTAGCTGAAATTTCATGAGCAAAAATAATAATGTTTATTAATTTATAAACCGCAATGATTTTTTTTAATTCAATCTTTTGATATCATTGAATTACATAAATGATTAATAATATATAGCTTCTCATATTTTTTTTAAATGGGGTCGACACCACAAAAATAATATAAATGCTCATATATATCGCGGAAGAATAGTATAGTTACAAAAAATATATATAATAAAAAATGAAATCACGCGTATTAAACACGAACATAATAACTTAAAAAAAACACGAACATAATCAAGATCGCAACATGCAGGGACACGTCTCATTGATTAATCACAAAGCGGACTAACTCGTGAGCTGCTACACTACAATATAAAAATATGTAAACTTTTGAACTTTTGATTAATCACTTCTGTTCTCTTGTCGTCGAATAAGGATCTCAAATGCCTTCGCAAATGTGCCTCATTTCAATTTTTTGTGTTCATCTTATAATAAAATTTATTAGTCATGTTTCACTTTTCATACATTTTGTATATATGATTTTTAATTTTTTATATATATTATTTTATAATTTAGGTTATTTTATTAATATAACCTTTTAACTGCTATATCAAGAAAAAATTGTTTATTTAAAGACGCACATAATCCTTCCTATAAGGCTACATTAGTGCAAAGTGGATTTAACTCCTTTTCAGTCCGGACTTAAAATTAAAATTTAAAACTTCCTCGATGTTATTTTTATGTGATTTCGGTGGTTTTTCAAGGTGTCACTGAAGTGTTATTTTTTAAAATTAAAATACAAAAAAAGAATTATTTAAGAAAGAGAAAAAGGAGATACTAGTATTTAATATTTTCATAAACATACACTGAAATGTTTATTTTTTTTGTTGCGGTTAAATTATTTAATGTTATATTGAGGTGACACTGTTAAATAAAATCAATTAAATTTGAAAAAAAATACAAGTCATAGCCCTTAATTAAGTTACGATATTAAATAAAACTAAGTTTGACAAAATTACAAATCATAGCCCTAAATTACATATAACTAAAATATGCATTTTTTAATTAAATAAATATAAAAAAAAAGAAATAAGTTCGATAACATAGATAATTAAAAACGATTTTAGTAATACTAAATATTTACGTCGTAGTAAAACGGTTTCGATTATCACGTGGATCCCCAAATTGGAATAGACATGGGCGAAGAGAGACAAAAAAGGCAATTAAGAGTCCGCAATGGGTATATAGATCAGATCTAGCATATATCACTTTCCCACACCCCCAAACCCAAACCAACAATTGACATCGTTCAAATCTTCACGGCGATAATTACTGCTTACTATAATATATAATATACTCAACAAAAGAAAAATTAAACGACATTACATATATGTATAGAGACCGTACTCAGACACTGATCAGGACTATAGCATATAAGAGACATTGCAACGACTGAACCTATGTATATAATATATATATGTTTAATGTTTGGGTTCAAGGGTGTTTGCCGCGAGATTCGTCGAGGCGATTGACCATGTAGAGCGCGTTGCTGGTGACTCTGGCGACGTTGGTGATCCGGCGGTGAACGTCGGACTTGAACTTGCCGGAGACGCCTTGGAATCCGTCGAGACACGTGTCCTCGTTGGTTAGGGCGGCGCTGACCCACGTCTGGGCGTTGCTCATCTGCCACCGGAACGTCTCGCCCCTCAGCTGCCGGATCTCCGCCAGGGCTTTCCCGAGCTCCTCCACCGTGTCGGAGATCTGCTCCACGCAGTCCCCGAGCGCCGACCTCTGCCTCCTCCCGCCGCCGCCGGACCCCTGCGCCGCCGCCGCCTTCAGGAACCGCGACGCCCGCCCCGCCTGCGCCAGGCTCACGTTCACCGCCGCCACCGCCAGGTCGCGCGCCGTCCGCGCCGGCGCCGAGTACGGCGCCAGCGTCCGCACGCACAGATCCGGGTAGTTGGCGTGCAGGCACGAGCTCCGGACGAGCTCCGACGCGGCGTCGCCGTGGCGGTGGGCCGCCGCTGCGACGGAGAGGACTGGGAGGAGAAGGACGACGAGAGAGAGTGTTTTAGGAGACATTGTTTGAAGGAGAAAGAGTGTGAGAGTGGAGTGCAAAGAAGAGTGATAGGCTTTGGATTATTTTTATAGGGAGGGTTTTATTAATTAGTGCTTCAGGTCCCACGTACATGTTACGAATCAATGTAATCTCAACAATTACACATAATTGTATATAAATATGTGTATCATCAGCAAAAATATCGTCATTCCATTTAAGACTTCATTAATTGGAACATAAATCGAACGTCTGATCTTCTTCAGTGTTTTTTCCCCCAATGCGAAAATTTCACTTTTCACGAAAGTAGTAATTTTGAAATAGATAAAATTTTCAGTTTTTTTTTAAATCATTAAGTTTGATGTCATTCTCGTCAATTTATGGGTTCCAATTATAGAAGGAAGCTATTTAATAATAAAAAAATAATTATTTTATTATTATTTAGAACTTACAATTTTAATTAGACAATTAAGATTTAAGTATGTTATATTGGAATTGGTACTTAAGAAGTATGGATCAGATTTGGCGGTATGGCTCGTTGGTGAGTAATATGACATAAAGACATTTATGAGATGGCATTTACTATCAGTCCCAAAAAGTGATGTTCGACAATTTTATCCTTGTTGCTATAAATTTTTATTTTCTGGAATTGAGTTTCTAGTACCACCATAGCCATGAAGAATTTCGCCAGCTGAATTGAAATCACATGGAGACCATCATCATTATGCAACTTACTATGATACAGACAGTTGTACGCGAATTTATAGATTGTTTACCTAAAAAAAGAGATGGTTGTTATTAACACGATATTGATAGCTTAACATTAGTCTGGCAATAAATATATATATATATATATATATATATATATGTATGTATATATATATGTATGTATATATATATGTATGTATATTTCAAGATGGAAAGACTTACAGCTAAAATATAAAGTGAACCCATCAGCTGCTGATTTTAATAAATAATATAAGATGAGGCATCCTTTTGAAAGAATTTGAGAAAATATAATAGTTTGAAAATTGTCTGCATATTCACCCATATTGATAAAAAAGAACAGCTTATTCTCCTTCGTATTTGTAAGTACACCTCAGATGCAAGAAGTACTACTGCTAAGATTGTGATAAAGACAGTGTTGAGTCTTGAAACAAATTAATCAATTAAGAGCAAGTGATTTATATTGAAATGTCTTGTATTTAGGAGTGTTATTGTAAGGAGTTATGTACTCACTATCAGCCACGTCATCGGTTTAATGAAATAATCATTGTTTTGCTAGATTTTGCTTGGCTCCAATCATAGCAAAAAACACATTACACAGGGCTGAGGCTTGGCCTTGGCTATGAGCGAGTTTGTCTTAAAAGGTTATCTTCGTGATTTGAAATTACGAGCCTACAATTTTGTAAGAATAATTATAAAAAAAATGAAACAAAGTTATATCTCCATAGACTTATATTTAATTCTCTAAAATAAGTCTTGACCACACTATTATCTTTCTACTTGGTAATGTTTACTATGTGTGTTTATTAAAAAAAAATGTTTACTATGTGTGAGGGTGTGAATGTAATATGACAAAACGTCTTTGTTATAAAAATTTAAATTACGTTCTTGTAATTTTGTAGTTAAAATGTTTAGCATAATTGATTGAATAACATATATATAGTGAATGTAAGAAAGATGGTTAAAAAAACTACATTTAATGCTAGCTCACCAATCGATTCAATAATGGTGGAGAGATGTAAATACTCTTCGAATCAGTTAGTAGACAGTCGGATAAGTGTTAAGAGCCCAAGACTGATTAGGTTAAATATATATAGATATATATCTTTTTTAGTTTTTTTTTTCTTTGGTGTCATTAATTCGATCTTCTACATATGTCTCGGGAAAAAAAGGCAGGACCATTCCGATTCAAACAATGGGCCCATTGGAGGAGCTATATTCACGTATTATTATTGAAGCACACAAAAACAGGTTGGGTGTTAATATATTTCCTTTATTTTAATTATTTATGAATAATTTGGTTATGAGGCAGGCTTCCAATGGGAATGGAGATCCGTGGTTTTGCTGAAGCAAAAGCACGTGACGTCCAGTGAAGTGAGATGACTCCAATTCACGGCCAGCCATAGAAATCGGGAAACATGATACATATCATATGTCATTTATACCAATAATATTTTTTGTGGGAACCATTTTTGGACTTGACCTTTGCTACCTCAAAAAGAGGAAATACGCTCGTGACTTCTCATTAAAGCTTAACTTAATCAGCTTTTGTTTTTATTTACTGAGAACAACGATGGTTGGTGTATATTAAATATGTATATATAGGACCTTGTTTTCAAAGATTTCCACAGTTCTCCATCTTTGGATCCGTAGACAAATTCAATAGTTCTCATTACGTGATAATATTAGTATGTCCTGTAATAAAATTAATATGGGACACGTTTATTATAGTTTGAATAAACCAATGAAACATAGAGCTAGCGCTGTATATAATATAAGATAAATATGGACAATTTACGTAAATTCCCCTGAATTATGACACGTGTACAGAGTGATACATTGATGTTTAAATTTTCTCATTAAACTCCTCGTATGTCGTGTTTTGTATTTAAGTGGTCCTTCTGTGATATTTTCGTCCTATTTTTGGATGATATTAAGTGAAATATCGTAAATATCCTTTAGAACTTGAAAAATAAAAAGAATATCTTTCGTTTATGTTTCATTTTGACAAGTGATTGAGAATTGGGGAAATATTTGAAATCAAAAAATTTAGGGCTAATGAATCAATTCCGGAGCAATGAATCGGGGAGTCATCAACACGGTAAGCAGTCGAGGCTTAGGGAAGATCAGTCTGGCGGCGGAGAGGGTCGTGTGCGACGGACTTGTCGATGCGGCATCGTGGCTGTCCAGGTCACGTCGTGGACTGACGAAAACCCAGGTCGAAGATTCTATGGATGTTCGCGATATCATGTTAGACTCGATTCTCAGTAATTTATGATGTTCCCGGATTTCGATTTAGGGGTTTTTGACGATTAAGAGATTTTTTTTAAATTTGGCAGAATGGTAATGGTTGTGGTTTCATAGAGTGGATCGATCATGTAATGTGTAAAAGGGCGAGCGAAATAATTCCTGTACTATTGAGAAAGATTAACAAGTATGGGAATGAATTAGGAAAGGAAAAGATTTGTGAGGTCTCGGACGTTATGAACGAAGTTGAAGAAGAAAAAGCTTTGATGAAGATGGTAACAGAGTTGCAGAAGGAAATCAAGATATTTAAATTGTTTATGATTGTAGGTATTTTATATATAATTTTGTTTAACTAAGGATGGTTTGTGTATTTTGGATATCCATGTTTTTTTTTTTGTGTTTTTGCATACATGTAATGTGTAATAGAATGGTGCTTTGGAATGTCACATTCTGTTTTTGTACTTACACATTTGGTCCAAAAGAACTGTTTGACAAGTAGTCAATAAATTTCACAAAATTGCCAAATGCAATATCCCAAAATATTTGTTTCATAAAATTGTCAAATGCAATATCCCAAAATATATGATTCACAAAATTGCCAAATGCAATATCCCAAAATATTTGTTTCCCAAAAAGCTGGTTCTCCTAAAATGGCAGCACCCTTGGTAGAACAAAGCCGGTTTTTGGACCACGTTGAGGCTGGAATCTTGGACTTGTCTGTAGACAATTACACAAGAATCAATAACTACTGCGATTGTTTTGGACAACATAAATCAAAGCAAACTACTTGTATATTTACCGGGGGTTGGCTTGTTTGGCTTGGTTGTGTTGGTTCCCTTGGTTGGATTGGTTCCCCTGGTTGACTTGGTTGGCTTTTTTGGCTTGGTTCCGTGGTTGTTGACGGGCATATTTTCTTTGTCGTCTTCGGAACATAGGTATAAAACGTGAAAAAAAACTATGACGGTTCATAAAACACAAGTATAAACAAGTATGAAACTTACAATGTCATCTTGTTTCCGCCTGAAACATGTTCTAGCATTGTGACATACTTCCTTGCATGTAAAGCATGTTGTGGTAACGTATTGACTTGTGACCCTATGTGCACCAGGTTTAATGATTTCGTCGAAGTCTACACGCCTCATTTTTTTGGTCTTCCTGGCTTTGTGAGGTCAGGTGGTCTGAGCATTGATTTTTTACATGTTTTTGGCCATTGTTCAACCGGGTTCATTGGCATGATTTTGTGCTTGTATGTGGCTACGTATGTGTCCTTCTTATACCAATCCGCTACATACTAATACACGTCACCAGTATTATACCATATACACGCAATTGCATGGGCACATGGTATTCATGTCGACATAACACAATTAGTACACAACAATGTTTGACAAATTACTAGCACAAGTTGTATCAATTATCATACCTGAAAGATTCCATCGGTTGCATGAACATGACATGGTTGACAAGCTGACGGCATACATTGACCCGTACACGTGTTTGATACCAAATTGGAATGTTGTCTGAGGATAATTTTTTGTTTGTTTCAATGATTTTGAAAATTCTAGGGTCAACCTCACCATGCCATTTGGAAACTGCTAGTCGTTGTTTTGTAAAACGTTGAAGAAAATACATTCTGATGTCTCAAGCAATGAGAGAATTGGTTTTCCCCTTACAATCTAGATGGACATGTGTATCAAATAACCCTTAAAAATGTATTCAAACAGGACATTTATCAACTAACCAAAAATGTAAGGATACGATAATTACTTTGTACCATTAAAACATTCGCAAATGTTGTTCGGTAACATGTCACACTTCAAAGTCGTTATGAATAGATGTCGGACCCAATGTACAAGTCCTTTATCAATTAACGAGGCATGCGCTTTAATATCCTCTATCTTGATGTCATTCATTTCCTTGTCGTATCTATCAGTTGAATACGCATTGCTCCTAACATCATTTTTTCCTTAAGCAATTGTCCTTTGAATATCCGTGAACAAATAAAGAATACAATATAGTCAATAAAGTATAAAAGATACCTACTCGGACTCACAAAACCTAACCTTGGTGAAATTTCCTTGTAAATGTCTAGCACAATTTCTATGCTCAGCCACAATTGCCCCTTCATCCCATATCCCAGTTAGTGCCTCTTGTAGTCCTTTTTGTTTATCGGTTATAAAACTCTAGTGGTACCCATTGTTTATATTTAGATCTAGTTTCAACCAGCGTAGAAACCATTCCCATGTCACTTTACATTCGGATTCAACTACTGCCAAAGCTATGGGAAACATGCCATTATTCCCATCAACTCCCACTGCAGTAAGGAGTTGACCTGAATGATGGCCTTTGATATGACAACCATCAAGTCCTATAATAGGTCGACATATTTTTAAAACCTTCCTTGCATGCATTGTATGTATACCCTTTTAAATATTGGTTGACCTTTGTCGTTGTGGTCACAGTCAAACTCCACTGTTGAGCTAGGGTTTGTTCAGTATCTCAGATCCGTAGTCCCATTGTAGACCATATTGATTCAAATACAAAATTTCAATTACTATATCAGCTTATGCTTTTGTTCGATATGTCTTTTGTCTCGAACAATTGAGAACCAAATCTTTCTGTATTCTGCCCATGAAATTAACAGCACTGAATCTCTCACTCTCTTGGAACTCTGGTATATAATGTCTTGACAACCATTTCGCTGTGCAAAATCTATTCCGGTTGGACCTAGGACATGTATGTTCATCTACCAACGTCTTGATCTTGAATGTTGTGGTCTTTCCAACAACAGAAGTAAAGCATAACCATTTACATTTCTCATCCTTACACACTGCTCTAACTCTTCCTGGATCGTTCTTCTTGAACTATATCTCTTTTCCAGCTTGTATTGAGTAGTTTCATATAGCATCTCTAAAAACCTTAGCCGAAGGAAACAACACACCGAGCTTGAATGAGGGATTTTTTTATTATTAAAAAGTGTTCGATTTTTTTTTATTTTTGATCTTTAGAAGCGACTTTTTGACCTTTAGAAGCGACTATTCGATTCTTAAAGGTAAATAAAAATTAAAAAAAAAATTAAAAAAATTAAACCGAGAGTCGTTGTTTGCGGGAGGTGGCCGGAGCAAGTAGATGGCGGCCGAAAATCTACAACCGAAGAAAAAAATAAAAATAAAAACATAATAATTTAAAAAACATACCTTAAGTGAAATAGGATAAAAAAAGGAAAACACTTACCTCACAGATCACCGGAAAAGGGATGACCGGCAGATGCGTCAAGGCCGCCGCACGGGTCGCCGGAAAAGGGGATCTTCAAAGAGGATATCCAAATAGAGAGAAAAAAGAGAAAACTTACCGGAGAGATGAGAGCGGAGGCGGAGGGACGGAGACCGGCGGTTGCAGGGAGAAAGAAGAGAGGAGACAGAGGGGCAGAGACCGGCGGTTGCAAGGAGAGAGGAGGGAGGGGGCGGAGGGCCGGGAGAGAGAGGGGTAGCCGGAAAGAGAGAGGAGGGGCGGGAGAGTGAGAGGGGCGGATAGGCAGCCGGAAAGGAGGGAGGTGTGGCCGAGCGGTCAGAGAGAGAGAGATGAGGGGCAGGAGAGAGAGGGTGGGGCGGAAGAAAATGAGAGAGAGGGGAAGAGAGGAAGAGGCTCAGGCGTTTTAAAACTCTAGGGACATTAGAAGAGACATTAGAAGCGACTAGTCGCTTTTAATGCCCGCACTTACTTCTAATGTCCCCCCTGGTGAAATTTTGGCGGAAAGGTTTTGGAGCCAAAGAATTTGGGCATTAGAAGCGATTAGTCGCTTCTAATGCCAAAAAAATCTATACTTAGTGAAATTTTGGCGGAAAGGTTTTGGAGCCAAAGAATTTGGGCATTAGAAGCGACATTAGAAGTGACAAGTCGCTTCTAATGCCCAAGCATACTGAAATATTTGGCGCGGAGGGTGCGAGCCAATTTTTTTGGCCTTTAGAAGCGACTTGTCGCTTCTAATTTGTCGATTCGGACAATTAGAAGCGACTAGTCGCTTCTAAAGATAAAAAATTTCATTTGTCGATTCGGACAATTAGAAGCGACTAGTCGCTTCTAATGGTTAAAAGTCGCTTCTAATGCCACATGTCGCTTCTAAAGGTCATTTTTGTAGTAGTGGTGGTAGAAACTACCGTGGTTCCTCGAATTCAGATAGACGTATATAAGACTCGTTGTAAGAAGAGACGAGCATTTGAAGAATAAAAAATTGGTACCGACTATAAATATTGTTCATAATTAATATAGATTACATGTTCATGCACTTTATATAGATTGTAAATTGTTTACATATAATTTTTTATATTCTGTAACTTAATAAAGCATTAAATTATTCTAAATTTTTTAGAACGATTCCAACAAACGTTAAGATGAACAATAACCGAAAATGTGTAAAATATATATAAAGAATGGTTAGGTTTTATGCCGAAACAAACATAACCACGTACTATTCTTACAATGACAATATTATAAACAATAACAACAAATAAATGGTTATAAACAACGAACAATCATCGGCTGGATCGGCCGACATGGACCTATCGGACTGGCCAATCATCGACCTATCAGCCTTATTGGACCAATTGGCCACCACGACTGGGTACATACCGGACATCACTACTACAAAAATGACCTTTAGAAGCGATGTGTGGCATTAGAAGTAACTAGTCGCTTCTAATTAAAAGCGATTTTGAACCATTAGAAACGACTGGTCGCTTCTAACCTAAACACTCTTATTTTTCCTGAAAAATGAATTTTAGAAGCGACTAGTCGATTCTAATTGTCCGAATCGATAAATTAGAAGCGACAAGTTGCTTCTAAAGGCCAAAAATATTGGCTCGCACCCTCCTCGCCAAATATTTCAGTATGTTTGGGCATTAGAAGCGACTAGTCGCTTCTAATGCCCAAGTTATTTGGCTCCAAAATTTCTCCGCCAAAATTTCACTAAGTATAGATTTTTAGGCATTAGAAGCGACTAGTCGCTTCTAATGTCCATTCTTTGGCTCCAAAACCTTTTCGCCAAAATTTCACTAAGTATAGATTTTTGGTCATTAGAAGCGACTAGTCGCTTCTAAATGTCGTTTCTAATGCCCAAAATCTTTGGCTCCAAAATCTTTCCGTCAAAATTTCACCAGGGGGACATTAGAAGCGACAAGTCGCTTTAATGCCCCCACTTACCAAAACGTCATCGTTTTGGTTTTGATGGACAATAGAAGCGACTAGTCGCTTCTAATGTCGCTTCTAATGTCCCTAGGGCTTTAAAACGCCCGAGCCTCTTCCTCTCTTCCCCTCTCTCTCATTTTCTCTCGCCCCACCCTCTCTCTTCTGCCCCTCCTCTCTCTCTGCGACCGCCCCGCCGTACCTCCCTTCTTTCCGGCCGCCCATCCGCCCCTCCTCTCTCTCTCTCCGGCCGCCCCTCCGCCCATCTATCTCTCCCGCCCCTCCTCTCTCTCTCTCTCCGGTCACCCCTCTCTCTCTCGGCCCTCCTCCCCCTCTCTCCTCTCTCCCTACAACCGCCGGTCTCCGCCCCTCCGCCTCCTATCTCCTATCTCCGGTAAGTTTTCTCTTTTTTTTCTCTGTTTGGATATCCTCCTTGAAGATCTCCTTTTCTTGCAGCCCTTTTCCGGCGACCTGCGCGGCGGCTTTGACGCATCTGCCGGTCATCCCTCTTCCGGTGACCTTTGAGGTAAATGTTTACCTTTTCTTTTATCCTATTTCACTTAATGTATGTTTTTTAAATTATTATGTTTTTATTTTTATTTTTTTCTCCGGTCGTAGATTTCCGACCACCATCTCACTGCTCCGGCCGCCTCCCGCAAACAACAACTCTTGGTATATTTTTTTTAGTTTGATATATATAAGTTTGTTAATTAGTTTTTAGTTTTACTAATATGTTTTTATATTAACGTTGTATAATTTTGATATATATATAAGTTTGTTGCCTCGCACATCGTTTCATATATTCTTAACTTAATTATTTAGTTAGTAAAATAACTAAAAAAATTAAGAAATGTATAGTTTGTAACTACATTAACATATTTTAAATATTTCACATAATTTGAGAATTTGTTGTTAGTAATTTAATTAATAATTGAATTCGTAATTAATTACCACTTAATTAATAATATGTTGGTCGGAGTCTCGAGTCTAACCTCGTCCCGCGCGTCTTACCCCGTCCCGCATCGTTATGCTTCTCGGTATGTGTTTTTTGTTTTTCTTGGTTTGGTTAATATGTTTTTAAATTTTGTTAGTTTTAATTCGGTTTTAAAATATATTTTAGTTATTCGTATTTATCGGAGTCTCGAGTTGGTTGCAACCTCATTAGAATTTAGATATGAGGTTTTTCGTTCATTTTATGTGCGTGTTTATTTTTATTTTTTCGTTTAACATGTAATAAAAGTTATAATGTATTTTTTTTAATTGTTTTGATTTTTTTTTTTGATTTTTTTTTTTTTTTACTTTTAGAAGCGACTAGTCGCTTCTAAAAGTCATAAATAAAAAGAATCGAAAGTTTTTTATGCGACTATAGATGCGACTAGTCGCTTCTGATTTCGTCGCTTCAAACCATTAGAAGCGACTTTTAAGCGTTTAGAAGCGACTTCACTTTTAAAAGCTTTTTTTGTCCTAATGCATGCCGATCATCGACTTACCAGACATGTCGACCATTGATCTACTAGACCTATCAGACCAGATGACAACCCAAATTGTGTTGTCGTCTTTTTTTTCGCTTTTATAATATTTTTCAGAGATGTTTCTCCGACCATGCTCTTTGTCTTATTTACATCTTTGATATTAGTGACATGATTAAAGACACGTATGGTCTTAAGTAAATTACGGTGGTAAATCCATAAACAAGCATTTACGCTATTTGCGAGAATTTTTGCACGTATCTCGACCTCAGGCTTATCTTTAGTAAGGTAACCCCAAAATACTTTTAGGGTTTGAGAATACGAATATTTAACAAATGTTTCAAAAATGCTTTCAAATTTTTCTATAGTTGAAAAATAAGAAGAGAGATGAGATAAAATTTGAGAGAAAAAGTTAAGATGAAGAATAGGAGAGAAAAAATTTCGTCGACAATTTTTTTTCATAATATTTTCGTCTGTATATATATAGACAGTTGGCATTTTCGTATATTAAAATCATCGGTAATTTATTTTTAATCGAAAATTCAACCCTTGTTTGCAACCAAATAGGTAGACATTTTAATTTCTTTTATTTACACTTGTATCAACATTTTTGTTGCGAAAATCAGACTATGTTATTTTTTTTTCTTTTTTATGAATAGCTTATTTAACTATAATGGCTCATGGTCTGGGTAGTTATTATAGTTAGATTAGAAGAAGCTAAGCTATACTATTTTTTCAAGAGGAGTTGGTCAAAGTACCACTTTTTATTGTTCATTTTTTTAAAATTCAATAAAACATGTTTTTTCTCAAAATACAAATAAATTTTAAATGAAAAAACGAAATATTTTATAAAAAATAAAATTAACTCAAATGCCCTACACTACACTACCGGCCAAAAATATTAAAAAATTTAAGTGGAACAGTTTTTAACTTTTTTAGTTTAATTTATTTAAAAAAAAAAAAATAGATAGTAATCGTTTAATATGGAATAAAATGTAAAAAAATCGTTTTAAGAGTATTTTAGTCTTTTGTACTGATTGTTTGAGAAAAAAAATCGATTTTAGTTAATTTTGGAAAAAAATCAACTACAAATAGTGGTATATTGGGCAATTCCCCTTCTTTCAATCATAGTATATCTTAGTATTTAAAATAAAGAAATAAATTACCTTGTTCTATAGGGTTATACAACATTTTCTGATTCGATCTTTGCCGCGAGAGGACAAAACGAGTGAATTAGTAAAGTTTAGGGGGAAAATACTAAGATGATGAAACTGTTAAAAAAGAATAAAACTTAAAACACAAAATGAGCAAATTTCTAAAGTTCAAGGACTATTTGATGCTAGTTGCTCAACAAGTAAATAAAGGCCTCAAATAATTTTCCGCATTTAAAAAAAGAAAGAACGAAAGGCCTCACATAGTTTGTGTGAAGAATTCGGTATATATTTGGGATCTACCATTCGTAATCCGCATCTTAACTCTATATGCTCAGCATCTCCACTCTCTCTTCTGACCACAAACCTGAAAGCTGTCTGATCCAACGGTTTAGATTGTCTCAGGCCCTCTCTCTCCTCTCCCGTTATATTCTTCTCCCACTCAACACCAAACAAAATTCATACCAAACTCAACTCTCTCGTATCACCACGCAAAGATAAAATATAAAGAAAAGGAATTTCATATTTCTGAGAACCTTAGAGACTGAGAGAGAAGATGAATGTCTTGGAATCTCCGGTTGAAGCTCTCGCCTTCAACTACGTGAGCTTAGGGTTCTTCACGCTCGTCAACAATCTATGGACTTGGATCGCTTTCATCACCGCAGCCGTGAGCTTCTGGCGGATAAGAGTCGCCGGCGCCGGAGAATTCCGGACGGGAATTTCTCTTCCGATAGACGAAAGTTCCTCGCCGGCGACGGAGGACGAGAAGCCCTCGCCGATTCCGTCTCCGCCGGAGATGGCTTCGGTATCAGTCCCCACTCATTTCGTTGAGGAAATGTCGGCGACGAGAGGCTCGATGAAACTCACGCTACACTACGATTGCGACAGTGACGGTGACGACGAGATGACGAAGATGGATGAGTGTGACGGCAGTGAGTTGACGGTGACGGAGGAAGAGCAGTCGGAGTGGTTCGCGGCTTGGGAAAGAGCGCTGATGACGAGACGGGGAGAGAGTTGGTACCGTTACCAGGACTTGACGGAGCTTAACGGAAGTGTGGTCAGATTATGGGACGATGGTTTCAGCTATAGAAGAATACGTTTATAAAATCGCAGCGTTTTGTGGTAGTTGTAGAACATGAAATGAAACACATGTATGTTTTTGAAGCCAGAAACACAAATGTGTTTTATACATGTTATAACATTAATGTGTTTTGTCAGAGTTTTAGGTGATTATACCTGAATCACTAGAATTGTACATATAATTTGTTGTATGCTTGTAATATTTTTCAATTACATGGCTATTTTGTCAATCGATTTAAGGGTTAATGTAGTATATAGTACTATAGGGAGGGAGTATAGTAATTTGATTTTATTCAATATTTAATAAATTTTTTGTAAATGTATAGTCTTTTAATTAACTAAATTTTCGTTTCTAAAATAACATAAAATTTAAAATCTCGCGAAAATTAAAAAATGAAATTTAAAAAAGATCCGGTTAATTATTGCTAAGAAACCGTTCAACAATTGAGTGCATTTAATAAAATCGGAAATTGGAGAGAAACTCGGAAATAAGAAATGAAATTGGGTTTGAGTTTTCTCACTAACCCAAACGTCAACCAGGTAATTAACAACGATCGGGACGAATAATCTGTGTAGAGTCAAGACAAACAATAAATTTACATGTATTTACATTACGACCTTCTTTTTTCCGCGATTAACCAACTTTTTTTTCTGCTCTTCTGTTTTTTCTCGCGATTAACCACCGGTTATGTTTTTTCGTGATTAACCACCGGTCATGTTTTTTCGCGATAAACTAAGGTTTTTTCTCGAGTAACCAAAGTTTTTCTTATGGTTACTTGTTTTTTCCTTTTATTGTCGATAAATTTATGGCCTTCGTTTCGGCGCACAGTGAGGCGGTCGGTAAGCGCGGCGGCATCGCAACACACAATAAGGTCAACGACGGCGAAAGTGTGGGCGAGAAGAGAATTTTTCATGGTGGAGAGTATCGTCATGATCCTTCGTGGATTTAGAAAAAAAAGTTGTTCTTCGTTTTTCTTTTTATTTGTGTTTTGATTTTGATTTCAAATTCATGTATAGATTTTGATTATTTTAATATAATAAAAATAATAAAAATCGTGTTTTCTTAATTAATAAGTAATTAACGATAAAAAACTTCAATTTACATTATAAAAATCAATAATCAATGTAAAATTTGATTTACGTTGAAACGCAATTCAATTTACGTTGGTAGAATTTTATTTTAGTGTGAATTGGATATCAACTAACGAACATTATCAGTGTAAAAATCAATTTACGTTGTAAAACACAACTCAATTTACGTTGGTACAGTTCCATTTAAGTGTAAAATGGATATCAATTAACGAACCAAATCACTGTTAATATCGCAATAATTAGTGTAAAAAACTGTAAAAAAAATAAGAAATTAATTCGGCCAATACAATATTTTTAATATATAATGCATAAAACAGGTCAATAAACTATCTAAGATTCTAAGATCTAAAAAACTTACTCATCCGGTAATATATTTTTGAATAAAAAATGAAACAATTAAACGGTTGACTTCGAAATATAAAAATGACCAGAAATTTGGTTCTTAATTATTTCAAATCTCTTTAATTTACCACGATTTTAGGATCATAAAACAGTTAATTAATGTTTAAATTAATAAAGAAACTATTATTTGAAATTATTAAATACAAACTAAAATAATTAAAAATATCCCGCCGAAATAACAAGGTATAAAAGTAATAAAATTTTGTTAATATGTATGACACGTCAGTATATTGGACATTTATGACAAAACCATATTTCGTTTGTAAACTAAGGTCAATTTGCCAAATATTTGAATATTTAATCATGTTATAAATCACATTCAATTTTTTATTTTGCAAAAGATTTATAGTCAGAGTGATACAAGTCTCTCGCATCTTATAGTCATTTTTCTATTGAATTTTAGACTAAGATATCCATAAATCGTCGGAAAATAAAATGGTACAATCCACTTTTTATTTTTATTTTTTTAGGAAAGAATCCGGTTTTGTTATTTTGTTATATATGAAGAAAAATAGAGGGATTCGAGGAAAAAGATGCAGAAGAGAAGACGAGGCGAATTTGGGTTCAGCATCTTTAGAAGGAATAGACACTTCAACAAGTGCATAGGATAAGTGGCTTACTCATCAAGCCGTGACGTGTTGCCTTAAAATGTATCTGCATATAAATATAATCTCATTCTTTTACCACACGTAGTTGAGAAAGGAATACATTTTTACTTGAGAACGTCCACAACGTAAGTTGAACCCATTCACTTATTTATTTGTTATTTTCTTGGGCTCGAATCAATGGCTCTGTAATAAGATACATCATATGTTTTTCTCCTTTTTCTCACTTTTTAAGAAGAAGAAAAAAATTAAGGTTAAGCATCGTGTTGAACCAAAATACACATTCAAGTTAAGAAGAAAAAGTAAATGCAATTTAAATCCAACGTATTGTGAAAGACATGACACAAGAAAAGTTAGTTACACAAGAAAAGTTAGTTTGCGATGCGTCTCCTCCTTAGTCCAAACCATGCAAAGTGTTTGAGAAAGTGCTCCGAATTTGAATAGCTAGTTTCATGTAAAACCAAACCCTACTATGACTAATGTCTTTAGCTCGTTGCTCGAATTAAGACGCCTAACCTTGAGCTCGTTGTAAATATATTGACCTCTTGTTTGCCCGTGATCAGTCAGTGGGTCACGATGGCTTTGTATGTGATTATGGGCAGAGCTCCAAACAGTTGATGAGAACTGCTAGATATAAAACCTAAATCTATTTTTTTATAAAAAGTTTACGAAGTATTGAAATATGATTGTTCATTTAAATAAATTAGTTGATAATTTTGTTTCTGAAATGCGCTATTGGATATTATTACATGATATGATATAGTTGCTCAAAATGTTATTTTCTTGTATTTTTTTTAACTTTTGTTAAAAATGTTATTTTCTTGTGGTAGTTAGGATAGTCTAATGGTAATTGAAAGTGAGATATACACTATTTCTGTGATGTTATATACTATGTTTCAGTCAAGGTTATTAACAACAGAAAATAGACACATGTAAATAAAGAACACAGACACGTTGGTAATCCAGTTCGACAACTGCATACATCTGGAGAAATATTGCATCCCGGCGAAAGAGTGTACTATATGAATGGAAGAGAAAAGTTACAAAAGTTTTACAAGCGAATCAACTTATTATTTAACCTAACACTTTCTTTCTTTCTTTGCAAGTAATACTCTCCCTAAGGCTCCTCGTACGAGTGAGCTTCACTCACTGTTTCACCCTAACAAGAACCGAGTTCTTGTCTGTGTCTTCACCATTGAAGGTATAATAAGAAAGATGCATTTATAAAAAAACTTTTCCTTCACGAAACTATTCTTTAAAAAATGGACGCGCAAGATAGAAGACTTTTTGAGTCTGTGTAGAAGCGGCGCGAGTCAAAATGAAAATGCATAAATCATAGCAAAGTGCACAAGAGGGTTTCTATACTACACACATGACGAAAGCTTACTACACTAAAAAAGCCTATCTAGATCTGAAAGCGCCGAATGAACAGTTAAGCAGGTACACTGCGTCAGAAAAAGTGCAGAGACAAGTTCTTAAAACTATGGTTAAGACATCAACACGGACATCAAAATTTTGACGAAGCAATAAGGCGAAGACCACACTAACAGTAATACTACATGACTTCCGGGTAGGAGGTCGTGAGTTCGACCTCACCCGCAATAAAACTGCTTTAAAAAAATTGTGCACTCTCACTCGATGGGAGACTAGGGACTCTTAAACTTTACTTCATAATCAAGGTGTTTCAATAAGCATATTTTAACAATAAATTTATCACTAATTTATAGTTTTGATTTTGATAAACGATTACAGCCTTTCTGCAAGGATTGATAATACTAAAATATCTACAAATTTTGTTTTAACTCCTATTTATAGCGGAGGGAATGAGGCCCAATCGATTACTACTCTTAAGCAGGTGCCAATAAGTGATTTGTGACAAGACATTATGCGCCCACAATGCTAGCCTTTGATGGAATTCTCATGCCTCAGTCGTTATAGACATTATGGAAGTCTGATCAGAGCAAACTTTGTCAGACATAGGTCTCTCACGAGGGTGATCTTTGATTCAAAATTAACTAGGATTAGCGGTCTTTAATGAAAAAAAACTTTACAATCAAATAAATAAAATATAATTTAAAAACTAAAAGTCCATTCCGAGTTCCGACCAAATTTATCCACAATCATCAGATCTATATTTTATGCAACTCTTTAACCATTTACTCTATTACGATGCGAACGATATTTTACAGGAAAATCGATTTATCTACTCAATTTAAACGTTGCAATTACAATATGTCCATTCTTTTGGTTTTCTTTGAAAAATAGTCATTTTGGATTACGTGACCAATTATAATAATTTGATTTTACATTTATGTTCTTTATTTTTAATTTTACATTTTGAATTATTTTACATTAAATATGGAGTTGTTGTAATAAAAAAGTAATTGGTTTTCAAATTAGAATTTCAAAATATATTACCTGAAATGTGAATTAGAAAATAAAAAAGGGTTATTAAGTATAATGGGTCTAGAAACATGGTATTTTCAATATGCCTCACGGTTAAATTTGTGTAAATGTTCCGGCCC
Source organism: Urtica urens (assembly GCA_958296335.1). Taxonomy (NCBI): domain Eukaryota; kingdom Viridiplantae; phylum Streptophyta; class Magnoliopsida; order Rosales; family Urticaceae; genus Urtica; species Urtica urens. The sequence continues at coordinate 22,466,111 of OY282522.1, read as the reverse complement.
AAGTTTAACAAGAATTTTGAACAAATTTGACTCAAAATGTTTTCCCGTCCAAGATTTTTCGCTTGAGTATTAAAAAAATATATTAACTCCACGAGAATTTAGATCGACAGTAACTCTACATCATTAATTATGTCAATCAATCAAGAAAAAAAATCGAATAATAGATTTTGAGTAAATCAAATCTCAGTTACTCAAACTTTTGAGTGTCCTTCTAAAAAATCTCTAAAAAAACCATAAATTCACCAAAAAAATACTCGAATATTTATAATTCCAACACTGCAACAAACCCTAACTCTGATTTATGTCATCAAATTCATTCATCTGGAGAGGTACATGTTTTTCTCTCGATAAATCACAAAACTCATATGCGTTCGTCCTTTTTTTCGACTATGAATTACAATGTTAGTCACCAACTTTTTTTTTCTCACTTTTGAACACAAACATGATTTTTTTATTGAATTTATTTCTCTTCGATTAAATGAATAATTTTCGCATGTATTTTACAAATATGTTTCCCACTATCACTATAAATTTACTCTCCAATTTTTTATTTTTTGCTGTAAAACTCAATCACTTTTTTGTTTTATATATGTTCGGTTATAATAATAAAAAAAATTTGCTTTTGGGTTACAAGTTTTTTTCTGACCTCATTTACAAAGTAATTTGCATCTTTTTTTCATTAATTACAACTTCATTATTGATTTCATTTAACCGTATAATTTGAATTATTTTGGTAGTTAATTTAAACTTCTAACTCAAATTTCTCAATAAAAATTCAAAATTCAAAAATATTGGCCGAATATGATTTAATGTTGTAAAAGCCAACTCAATTTACGTTGTAAAATCGAATATGAAGAAGATAAAATTATTGCCGGCTGAAATAATTTCCAGAATTGGAAAAAAGAAATTAAATACAAATCATGTCCGGCTGAAAATTGAAATGAAATAAAAATTGTTAATTAATAAATAATTAACGAATATTGAATAAATTTACTTTCCTTTTTTTAGGAGTTAATTTGAATTATTTCGATAATTTATCCAAATTTTTAATTCGAATTTCCCAAAATAAAATTATAAGGGCATTAGTATATACTAATATCGTAATTTAATATGTCACGTAAGCCGTAGGGCCATTTACATGAGTTTTACAGAATATTGGACAAAACATAATTAAGTTTGTAAACTAGGGTCATTTCGTCTAATTTTTGTTATTTGTTGTTATCAATTTTATTGAATTTTGATATGATTTTATGATATTAATTTCATTATTTTTTATTTTATTTTATTAGTTATTAATATCGGCATTTTAAACAAATGGTATTCTAGTTTCTAAATTTCTATCTTTTTTTATTAAAAATTATAAACAAAAACTTAGATTATTTAGCAACGGTTATGTTTCACTGGCTACATTTAAACCTGGCCTACCGGACCGGACGGGCCGGTCCGGTCCGGTAGACCGCTATGGTCCGGTTATTTTAACCGGACCCTTACCGGACCGGACATTCCGGTCCGGTCCGATAAGAGAAAAAAAAATATAAAAAAAATTAAAAAATGTATTTAAAATCGATTTTTGGGTAAAAAAAAATAAAAAATATATATAAATATTTTTCTTGACCGTTGGATCCAACGGTCAGTTTTTTTGTAAAACAAAGAAAAGAAATAACGGATCTTAACGGACCATCCGGTCCGGTCCGCTACCTTACCGACCGGTCCGTTACCGCTAACAGACCACCCGGGTCCGTTAAAATGCTTATCGGACCGGACCGTCCGGTTCCGATAAACCAGGTTTAGCTACATTGCTTGATCGCCCAATGTTAGAGTATTAATTCCAAACTCGCGACTTTTATTTTCGTTTACTTTAGAAAAGACTCTCAACGAAAGCTTGAGCGTGTCAAGTTATTTTCTATTCAAGGAAGCATACATTTTATAACGGGCAATCTATACTAGTACTAATATTGAGTCTACGAATAGAGAATATGGTAGCCACCCACTTAATTGAATATTTATTAGCCAAATGCATTTTTATGAAGACACGCGGTGAGTCACGCACATATGACGAATTGATCTCAATTTCTGGCTGCTTGGAGATGTCGCCACGAGGTCTTTGCATCCTATTCAAATTCTCCATTATTTGACCGTCACGATCCTCCTGATTTTTCATAGCCTCCGATTATGATCAATGTTGTGATTTTATGCCGGTCAAATTTGTGAATTTTTTTCCATAGTATTGTTGCAATTACCAAAATTTATGTCATATCGCGGTGTTTAATGTAAATAACTTCTATCCAATTCTCTTTAATAAACGCAATTTATGCATAAATTATAAAAATTATTTTAAAAATTTACGAAATGAATATTTTATTTATTCTCATTATGCATAAATACCTTTATTCTAGTTTAATGACAATAATTATTATCATATGCAGTTTTCATGACATATTTGTCATTAAATGCAAGTTATCATGACCATTGTTGTTTTCTGAAATAAGAGTCTTGCTAATAAATAATGAGAAAAGTAAAAAAATCTTGTATTTGATAATACTTATAGCATATGCCAACTATTATAAACACAGCACTTTAACAATAATCTAAAAAATCCAACACATAAACATAGAATTAAGAATTGTATTTTAATAGCGATATATGTTGTTGTTGTCGCTGGAAATTAAACCACAAGCAATGGTTGAGAAACTTTGTTAATTATCTCATGAAAATGCTATCATATTTCAAGTGGAATTCGACCTTCTCTAAGAGAATAGATGGGAAGGTATCATAATTTGCGGATGAATATGAAGGCGTTGATGTTTTCGTACACTAAACCGTTCTATATGAAAAGAGATATACTACATAATCACAAGATCATAATATTATCAGTTTCGTTGCGATAGAATTCGGCTGTTGAGTCATTTTGGCGCACACAACAAGGAATATCGAGCTTTGTATTTAAATACGTCTAGGTGTTCTTACACACAAGTTGTATAAATCGAAATTACTTGAGAGATTTTGGTTTAGAGAGAAGATAAACACATTAAAGAAAAGTTATTTCTAATTTGTAAAAACAGTGATAGAATTCAATCTCATCAACATTGAAGAAACTACGAGATTGGAGTAACTCGTGATCGAATCATGATTAATTCATAAGTCTTTATCTTTATTTCCGATTCTTGTTTTTATATTTTCGTTTGTGTTTGTGTTGCTTTTGGTGAAAATCAGAGCTGTATGTTTATTTGTTGAACACGACTTATTATTGACCAAATACAAAATTTCATAAAAGGTACAAGTATAAAATGTCTAAAAGTTACGATAGCGGTAATTAAAGTATCCATAGTCACGAGGGAGAGGGTCATCTCTAATTATTTCTTATAAACTGTTGTTAGTTCTCATTTATTTTCAATGTGGGATTTCTAACACGCCCCCCTCAAGATGGCGGCTCTTTGTGTTCGCTCATTTTGGACCGAATCCCAACAATTGGATTGGATACTCGTTTGAGCTTAATAGGCTCTGATACCAAGTGAAGGTATTATGATGTTCTACTTTAAAACCAATTAGTAATGCGAGGAGTAACTCATGACATTTATAAGCTCTTGTTAGCTCTCATTCAATTTCAATTTCAATGTGAGATTCTTAATCGTTAGTGATGTGATGATAGTTATAGAGCAGTGAGAGATATATTTGGCGAGCATTTTTCTTTAAGAGGTTAAGTCAAGTGAGTGATACATGTTTTGAACATATTGAGAAAGCAGGATTAGGAGAGATACATGGGTTTGCAATTCTTCAAAAGTTACTCAAACTACAAGACCACATAACAATTAAACTTAAACCTACGTTCATGAGCTCTAGGCGGAACACTGTAGTTTGCTATTTTGATCAATGAGTAATTTGAAAAGGTTTAGTATTCATCTCGAACTATGTAGAAAATGATCTTTGAAAGCTAAAAAAATTGGAAAAAGGGAGAAAAATTATAAAAAGTTACGAACAAGCATTGGTATGGAATTTTTCCGTAACAATTATAGTAACCGTTTAATCTGTGCTTCAGTTTGTTATTATTATTGCCAAAAATAGTCGTATGGAAATGTATACGGAAAAATACATCCGTGGTCGATAGAAACATCAAGCTCCTGTAGAAGAAAACTAGCAAAATTCCAAAACCATGACCGAACATGGATAAACATGAAAAATAGAAACCATTAGAAGTAAGATACATTCAAAGAAGTTTCGCATATTAAAAAATTCTCACTTAATAAAAGAGAAAGTAGGCGTATACATAGCCCATATAAATCGTTTATAAAAATAAGAAAATAGACTAAATTAAAGTATACCGTATCATATTATGAAATTCAAGCATAAATGAGTTACTAGTTTTTTTTTATATTTGAATGGTTTACTATAATTTTAGTGCAATTTCATATAATTTATTTTTTAATAGACTCTCTAAAACATGGTTTAAAACTTTCACTTTTACAGAGATTTCTAATCTGTATAAGCGAGTTTAATCAAGAGAATTTCATTTTGTATCACAACTAGACGCATTTATGCATTTTTATCTGGAACTGAACTTTTGAGCTAAAATTAAATTATTCATATATGTAAAATACTTAATTTTTTCGAATATCTTTAACTCTCTCTCTGTAATTTTTTAACAACTTTTTTTAAAAAATTATTGTACGTTGTTCCTATAGTATAACGACTAAAATATATGTTAAATCGAGTTAATTTGGTTAAGTTTAATTGAGAATTTCAAAAAAATATGAACATTTTAAATTTATTTTACTTATGATAGATACGATAAAATAGAATAGATGAAATTATTTTGGCTACTATTGTATTGTATATTATTGACATACCATATCATTTCAGACTCTGCATCTTTTTTAAAAAAATCCCGAGTCTCAAATTCGGTTTTAATTTAGCCAAATAAATCCGATTCAACATATTTATTACTTATAATCATTATACGAACAACATTAAAATACAAAGTAAAAGGGAAAAAACGGGTGTTTGAGTTAGTATCTTAAAGAAATTGAAAAATGAATTATTATGCTTATAAAAATGTTTTTGTTCGTTTTTAACACAAAAATTTAATTGTAAATAAATACGAAATGACGAGTCCAATATTGATATTTCGACGATATCTTTGAGTCTACCAAATAAAATTGTTCTTATAAATTTGTGTATCAATCTAGCTCATAAAATCATTATAAATTGTATTTCAAATACATATTTGAAAAACTAAATTTATCAAAACACGCGACGGGTATATATGCATAATTATGGAGTCCGGCTGCTGCCATCACATGGGTGGAGGAGATCAGCTAAAAAATAAATACCAGTCGATATTGGAAAGTCTTTTATTTTATTGTTGGGAAAATAATCGAGATTGGAAAGTCTTTTTCTTTTATTGTTGGAAAAATTAATCGAGATTCGGTTGTCGCCAAACCAAAGAACTGATGTTTTTCTATACCTCGGATTATTATATATAAGTCAAGTCTATTATAATCTTTAGTCTGATCAAATTTGTGATGAGTAAGTAGGCCTTGATTTTTCATTGATTCAAGTTCATAAGCTGAATTTTGAGTGGTGCCATCTGGTAAATAAAAAAATAAATATATCAAGACTTTATTTCCCTGATTACTTTATATTGAATATAAAATAGTCTTATTCTCTCGGTTTTTGTTTTTGTTTTTGTTCAATTGATACACGGTATTCTAACAACTAATGCATTTGACTGCATCACTGATCAGAAAAATATAAAAATATATACTTATAGGAATTTTTTATTGATTGATTAGAATAAAAATAAGCTAGTTAGTAATTACTCGATGAACCTGATCATATTGATTAGAACATATATAATAATAGTGTCCTATTATTAATAATCAGTTCACACTCGGACGTTAAATTTCTTATTCATATTTTATCCTTTAATAAACTTAACCTACCAACACAACACGTACACTCTGGAAGACTTGTTTAGTTTAAAAGCAGTTTCGCTCTGGATTTATTAAATAAGTATTCCCTATTTTGATCCTTTACTGCGATATAATTTCTATTTTTGGGCTGACCAAGTACTAATTAATAATTATAGAGGGAGCTTCAAAAAGATCCTTTGTGTGTTTATGGCTCAGCTAATATGTGACGTCCACATCAACCGGAAGTTAATTATATACTTATTCTAAACTAGCTTAAATTTCCAAGTTCCATTTATGGAATTATTCAGCCTACACAGAATTATACGATACACACCTATAAACGTACAAATAATATTAATAATAATATTAAGAAGGCTGCATGGAAAGAAGCCTTAGTAACTTTGGTTTGTATATACGCGAGCCATGAAAAGATTAAACAAAAAGACGAGTCATTCGTGTTGGTTTCAAATCACTTGAATATAATTTTCAAATGTATTATATTTTTTTAATGTTTGAAGTACATAACGTAGCGACGTAATTCTTTGTCCACGCCTGGGAACTAATAAACAAGGAGTTGATTTAATTGAGTCAATAATAAGTCGAGGAAATAAAGTAAGGAAAATGTCAAATTAACCTGTGAAATCATTTCGTCGATGTTTCTTAGTTCGGTTGGGAAGTTTTCAAACCATGTAATATAACTCTATTTTTGGTTATTGATTTAAGTTCGAATACCCTTCAAAAAAGATATAAGTTTGAATGTAATTTAGGAAAGTTACCATGATGAATATATAAGAATTTTCTTGTAAATTTGTCAAAATTAGATACATTTTTAATATAGCTTCCAAAATAGATTAAAACATAGAACATGTATGTAATAATAATGATTTTTCTTAAGAAAACGTATGCAATAATTATTGTGTTTGGATACTCGTCAAAAGTAATTGCTAAAAGCATTGTTCTCACCGTCTTTACGGCTTTCAAGACCAAAATAATTATCAAAAGTGAAGTAATTTAAGCGGTGAAATATCAACGCACATATTCTCCTGCATAGAAAAAAAGCCTCCAATCCAGATTAAAGCAGGATTAATATTTTGTACGAAATATAAACAAGAACAACTCCGGAATAATATGTGCATGTACGAAACTCTATTTTTCTATATATTCGTTTTAACTTAAACATTATCATCACTTTCTCAGGATAAGTCACATGCAATGCAACGTTCTAGCACTTGTTAGTTTTAAAATGTTGCATGTTCATCAATTTCCTATTGGGTAACTTTTGGCATACCGTAAAGTTCTCGCTAATTGTAATATTATTTTTCAAAGTGCTAGTGAAATTGTTAAGGAAGATTAACAAACTCTAAAGTTGTACAATATTTTCTAAAATTGTACAATAGTTCATGTAAATGTTACTTCAAACTAGTGTTGTTCAGACAAGTCCGTCAAATTCAACCTTTCTTTTCTTAATGCATTTTATCGTCGTAAGTTGATCAATTTCACGTTCTAACAATTATATGACAATAGTTCTGTATAGTGATAACCGAAACTATTTTTAAGAATAAGTGATCTAGACATATTTTTTACTAGTCTATTTTATTTATATGATGATCTCGGTTCTCACTTTATAGAATGATGTGTTTCTCTTTCCATTTGATCTTTGACCTTTTTGGGAGATTGACATCTAGTTGACACTAATGCTTAGCTCAATTTTTTTTACCATTTAAATACATAAATGGTTTAATAATGGCATCCCTTAATTTTTTTTATGGTAAGCTCTTGCTACATGTGTGATAGTTTAAATGTCAATCTATTATCAGATTTTTTTATCCTATATTATTTGATACATTTGATGTAGGGTATACTAATCCTTATTATTCATCAATTAATTCCAACTAATCCTATAATATAAAATCGATTACCATTAATTTATTAATGTTTGAACGCACAAAGAAATTCAACAAACTTTGCGAGCACTTAAGAAAAGAAAAAGAAAACACAAGTACTAGTGTATAGTATCGGAAAGTTCCCGTACTCTTAACTCGTCAATTTCGTATACTAACTATTCTTAAAGTAATGGTATCGATCCATTTTAATATAAAGGAAAATAATACAATTCTTCACTATTCCTATTGCAATAGTAGAAACGGTCATGGACTTGAACATTATGCATAATTCAAAAATTCCCATATTCTAAAATTCTTCTTCCCTGTATATGAAAGTCTACTTTCACGTGGTTCAATCTTGACCGAAAATAACAAAATAAAAACTAAAACCATGCAACGTTTCCTTAGGCAACCATAATCTCGCCCTATATATATAGCCGTCTCGCTACTTCAGAACCTCACACCATTACCATTACCATTACCATCACCAACACAAAAAGCTTTTACAAAAAACCCTAATCTCTCTCTCTCTCTGTCATATAGAATGGCTCCGATAGCGTCAAAGATAGCGATAATCGGGGCGGGGGTGAGCGGAATAGCGGCGGCGAAACAGATGGCACATCACTCGCCGGTGGTGTTCGAGGCGAGCGATTCGATCGGGGGAGTCTGGAGGCACTGCTCGTACGCCTCCACGAAGCTTCAGTCGGTTCGCAGCGACTACGAGTTTTCCGACTTCCCGTGGCCGGAGAGAGACAGCGCCGAGTTTCCGACTCACCTTCAGGTCCTCGAATACCTGACCTCCTACGCCGACCATTTCGGCGTCCTCCGCTGCGTCCGATTCAACTCCAAAGTCGTCTCTCTCCGCTTCCTCGGTGGGCCCCACCACTCCTCCGAGGCCGGTGCCGGAGACTACCCCGCCCTTCTCTCCGGCCACCCCGCCTGGGAACTCTCCGTCCAGACAGACGGCTCTGATTCAATTCAGGTGCATTTTTTTTATTAAACCATGCATATCTAATATTGACGATACTTTTTATTAATATTAATATTTATATTTATATATAGAGGGACTTTTCGTATAGAAATTTACAAAATAATCATTAAAAGTGGTTATTTTTATTTTATCTCATCAATAAATTAAATTAATTAATAAGTTATAGTTAAAATACAGGGATAAAAAAATATTATAGGTGTCGTAATATTTTGTTTCAAATACGTAATTTTACTTATTTAAAGAATTTTATTTTTATCTTATTTTATTGGTTTGTAACCGTTTTGAATATTAACGCATGGGCATATGTAGATATTCTTGTATCCTTAATTTCCTACAGACAGATTCGGGTTAACTTTGTCTGAATAGTTAAAAGGAATAATATTTTGATAATGTAATTTAATTTTGATTTGGCTGATATACGCCCGCGCAAATATTTATTGTCAGGTTAAGTCAATCATATATACACATAGTAAATTACTGAACCTCCCTAAAAAAATGCTGCTGACTTTTTGAAGCTATTTGTTTATATGAACGACCAACTTATTTATTTTCTTGTGATTATTATAATAAGCAGTTGTATACATTCGAGTTCGTTGTGATTTGCATTGGAAAACACGGGGATATTCCTGTAGTCCCAGAGTTCCAAAGAAATCAAGGACCTGAAATATTCCAAGGAAAAGTGTTGCACACACTTGATTATTGCAAGCTTAATAAGGAGTCCACAACTGATCTTCTTAAGGATAAAAAAGTTGCCGTAATTGGTTTCAAGAAATCTGCCATCGACTTGGCCTTGGAATGTGCTGACGCAAATCAAGGTATATATGCATGACCGTACTAATTAAAAACTGACTTTGTTTATCTTAGTACTATTATAATTCACTTTATTAGTTCTTGATAATTGAGGCATAATGATCTTAAAGTAATCCGGTAAAGCTCTTTAAATTTCGCTATGCCATCAAATGGTTCAAATTAAATATTATAATGTGTGACAAGTAAACGAAGACAATTCTATGTCCCCTGCAATTTCTTAGTCATTTCATGCTAGTTTGTTTATGTACTTGTATTTTCCTTCAAACCTTTAGAAGATAATTAAGAGTTTTATGAATTTACTATATATATAAATATATAAATATATATATATATATATATATATATATATATATATAGATTTGTAGTAGCACCATTCAAGGACTACAGTTTTAAAAAATAATAAAAATAGAGGCTCCTAATTAACTACTTGATGCCATCACAGAGGCCGTAGGAAGTCTTTTATTTTTTTTAGGGAAGTCTTGCTTTTATGTTGATAATTTACTTCTTGAAACGTTTTTAAAATCATATAACTTAATAATAGAAAGAAAAAACTACAATATAAGTATATAATGAGTAGCTTCCTCAAAAAAAAAAAGTATATAATGAGTAGTAAATTACCTAGCATTTTTCAACTGAATAAACCAAAAAATAAATAAGTTCATGCAAACTCTTTTTCCACGTTGTGGAATTATTTTTGCATGGTATTATTTTTCTCAAACAGGTGGCAGTCATGCCTTTATAGCAAAATGTCAGTTCTTCACAGCCACGATCTTTTTGTCAAAAATTACGTTCAAAGCAAAGAATTTCTATAAATTGTTGGTGTCTTTGACTTAATTCATGACTGACCACGTTTTCGACGACCCTTTATTGCATGATAACCATAGAATTCCACTTTTCTCAAACCATGCATAATATATTTGACTATATTTCACGAATTGATCCATGATGATATAAGAGGAAAACTGGAAAATATCATTATTATATTAGATTGTGTGATAAATCTACTCACGTAACTCACAACACAGAAAATGGTATAGTTATTCAAGTAGACGCCTTGTGGAAAAATAAACTTCCAATTCCTCTGTTTTCATTACAAGGATCTACCAAACTTAAGTCAAAGATTTACAATTGATTTGACGAGCGCTAAGCATAGCACGAACGGTACTTTTTGGATTGAGTTCATGTTTAATTTTTTAAATCATCATATTTTGTAAAAGTAAACATTTGCATATATAACTAGAGTTTTCTAATTTTATAATTTACCAGTATAAATTTACGTCTAAACCACAATATTTTATAAATCTCAGGTCATGCGTGAATGGTTTTTTTTTTTCTCTTAAATAAAATTATATTTGATTATGATCTTTTTACCATTAAATTGTGGGGGAAAAAATCTGTAAGAAGCGAATATTAGGTATCATACCCTATACTAATTTTTTTTAATAACTCATATTAAATTTTAGATGCAATGACGTATCAAGTATCAACAAATACAAAAAGTCAAAGATTAGGAGTTAAACAAATGCTAGAGCAATCCCATTATAATTTGACTGAAGCTAACTTTACTATACCTATTTTTTTTGTTAACTCAAATATATAGGCCCTGAAGGAAAACCATGCACGATGGTCATAAGAACTCTTCACTGGACTGTCCCTCATTACTGGGTTTGGGGTTTGCCGTTTTTCCTGTTCTACTCCACAAGATCTTCGCAGTTCATCCACGAAAGACCAAACCAAACGTTACTCAAAGCTCTCCTATGCACTCTCTTCTCTCCAATGGTACGTATACGACAGAGACAATATCAAAGTTTAAATACTGACGATGCATGATAACTAACGACATGCATGTCCGTTGACAAACCAACAGAGGCACGTGGTGTCGAAGTTCATAGAGTCTTACATACTTCACAAGCTCCCGTTGGAGAAGTACGGCCTGAAGCCGAGCCACCCTTTCGTGGAGGACTACGCGTCGTGCCAGATGGCGATAATGCCGGAGAAATTCTTCCCGGAGGCCGACAAGGGTAAAATCGTCTTCAAGAAGTCGCAGAGGTGGTGGTTTTGGGAAAATGGCGTCGAGTTCGAAGACAAGACGAGGATCGAGGCTGACGTGGTTGTCCTTGCCACAGGATACGATGGCAAGAAGAAGATCAAGGAGATCATGCCTGAGCCTTTTTGCAGCCTTTTGCAGTACCCTTCTGGAATCATGCCATTATACAGGTATATTATATAGTCTATGCACCTGATATTTTGGTCAATATTCTCTCTCCGTTCTATAAAAACTGCTTTTCTTTTTGTTTTTTAGATACCTTGTTATTACAAAAATGGGTTTTTGAGATTAAGGATTTATTTCCATTTATAGAAGTTATCGCAGTAGTGATTTGTGGTTTCTTCCTTACAATATTATGTATTCTCAGGGGTACAATTCATCCAATGATACCGAACATGGGATTCGTGGGGTACGTGGACAGCGTTGCGAATCTTCACTCGTCGGAGATCCGTTCGATCTGGCTTTCACGGCTGGTGGACGAGAAGTTCAAGCTGCCGGGCGTGGCGGCGATGCTGGAGAGCACGGAGAAGGAGATCGAAGTGATGAAGAGAGCGACGAGGTTCTACAAACGGCACTGCATTTCCACTTACAGCATTAATCACAGCGACGATATCTGCCAGGAAATGGGTTGGTCTGCTTATCGCAAGAACACCTGGTTCGCCGAGGCTTTTAGCCCCTACGGAAGTCAGGACTATCTCTAAAAAGTCATCATTTCACTCTCAACTGTCATTATTGTTTATGTGATTATCATTATATACATTTATTATCCATGTAGTAATTACATCTAATCATTTGTTATTATTTATTAGCTACACTATTACGTATATTATAGTATAAAAAGAAGAATGGGAAATAAGATGATGTTCTAGCTAGGGAAGAGTTTATCTGTTGTATTTTTACTTTATTTATTTATTATGTTATAACGTGATTATCTGAATCATGAATAAGTAAATTGTTTTTTATAGATTTTTTTATATATTGGGAAACACACATGGAACGATGTTTTTTACATGCGGATTATGATAACCTTTATTAGTACCTTAAGCAAAATATAAAAATTATGTCTTATAAAAAAAATTATAAAATGAGAAAATTCTTTGTGAGCACTTTTTTTGTCCACTTTTTTTTTTTGTATATAATTAAACAATCTAATCATATGAAGTATTGTAATTGCGTTATATTCAGTTTCGACACTTTGTATTTATCGCAATAAACCAAAATAAACAAGCTTTTTTAAACATATTTTCTCTCTCGCTAAAACCCAAATCTTCTGGATGAAAAAAAACCTATCTACGCCAAAATTGTTTTTATCGAACATAGAAATTGTACATAAACTCTATATTTAAAACTAACAAAAATAAATGTATGTCGAAAAGCTACACTTCTTTTAACTTATAAAAGAGTTAATGGTAGAGAAAACGCAAACTTGGTTTAGGGTATAAAATCCTTTTTATGAATATAGAAAGAGTAAATTAAATCAAAATGGATGGAATACGAGATAAAATATTGCAGTCGTGCAGTAAAAGCACAAATCATAGTATGAAATTAACCAAAATGAACAATTTGTTTACTTGGGACACAGACGAAGATGAGAGAAAATCAAGAACAAAATTTAAAGAAAAGATAAATGAATTATGAGCTTGGAGAAGAAACATATATCACGCTAAAATTTAACATTTAAACGATTTATGCAAATTTCATAATTAATAGGCAAATAATAAATTAGTGATATTCATAAACAGGACATACAATCAGGACAGTTATAATTTTTGTTTATAAACAATCCATTTTTGAATCTATCAAACTGCAAATATATAAGAAAATTAACTGAAATAAACAATTTCGTAAATTTCAAAATTTTAAAAAAGAAACGAGAATTATAAATTTTCAAATTTAAAATTCAATCAATTATCTATGATTCAATATTCAAAATTTCTATTAAACTATATTGATTACCAGCGATTTTTTTATAAGATTAATACTAATTATAACCAAATTTATATGTATATATATAATGAAATAATGCAAAAATAAAGTACATAAATGTAAAAATGCAACTTTTTGAATTATGCCACATAATCAAAATTGACTATTTTCTAAAGAAAATAAAAAAAAGTTGACAAGGTGCAATTACAATGTTTAGGTTGGTTTTGTTGGAGCAATTCTTATTTTTTTATATCCAAAAACTTAACAAAATAGATAAACATACAAATCAAAGATTTAGCAAATAACATTAAACTTATTTATTTAGTAAACTGGTGATTTTAGGTAAAGATTTGAGTGAGTTCCACTCAACAAAATTATTGATTATCTCTTATTATTAGTCATTGCAGAAAGAGATATAGTATCAATTATAAATTTTCCAAAATCGAAGCTATAATTAGTAGGAAGTTGATGGTCAAAATATGTTTAAAGGAACGCACTAATTGTGAAACGAAGTTCAAGAGTCTGCAGTCCCTACATTAAGTAGAATGCACAAATCATTGATCTTATATAGCTAACTTGTGCTAAATGACATGTGTTTTCAAGGAAGACCCAGTTTTGTAGAGAGACACCGTGGAAAGCACAACACATCAAATACGCGCGGGCACGTCGCCGCCTCTGTCCGGTCAGACGTATCGTGAAGAGCCGTGTTTGGGCTTTAATTTGGATGGTTTTTATCTTTTTTATTGCAAATACAAGTGTAATGTGCATTTTCTACGATCAAATGTAGACACTTTTTTAACGTTTTGTATTGAACAGTGTTGTGAAAAATTTAAGTTAGTATCAATACGATTAAAAAGGCCATTAAGACTGGAAAATTCTGGAGACCATTGGTGTTTCTTGTTGTTTTTATTAATTTATTTTTCCAATCATATTATTATTTTTTATAATTTTTATCCTCCTACTAAAGTTGTTTATTTCATTTTCGAAAATAAATAATTTTACGTATTAGTTCTTATAAACTTAATTTTAATAATAACGATATAATGGAATTGAGTGAGGTCATCTACAACCCACTGATATAACACTAAATATATCGTGAGTTGATATTGCAATCAATAGATATAGATAATACAAAATATGGTGTTATCTACAACAGCACGCCATATTTGGCGTGTTAATGTTCACGCGCTACTTTTTTAATCTTTTTATATCTATAAAACATTAGACCTCTATATATTTATAAAACACCAAAATTATTAAATTGATTATTTTAGAATAAGAAAGTGTTACATTATATGAGATCGTATATTATTTTTAACGATGTAAATCCAACAATTGAACATCGAGCCAAATTTTCAAATCCAGAAGTTGAGATGACGGACGATGAAAATCTCGATTCCAACAATTTTTAACTCGACAAAAGAAAAATCAAGAATAGAGAGGCTCATATTAAACTTCAAAATGCATTAATTGAGCACTTGTGGAATAAATATACTAATTTCGATAATTAGTTTGATGTAATTTATTTTTCGAATATATGATTGTTTTATGTTTTTTTTTACACAATGTAATTTTATTTATTTATTTAGTTTGGCTTTTGTGAAATAAATAGTTTTTATCACTTAATTAAAAATGAAAATATTATAATTATTTATTAAAATATTTATTAATAAAAAAATTATATAATTTTAATACTATATTAATAAGGAATAGTATTTTTTATAGAAATTTGGTTGTTATAACTAATAGTGTATTTGGTATGAAATGTTGTGGTGTGGTTAAAGATGAAAAAAATTTAACCCAAAATTTAATTGAATCAACGCCAAATTTAGGTTAGAGTTGCCCTAAGAAAGCAATATGGAAGCGAGTAACACCACTAAAATGACGAGCACTGTGAAACCGCCCCAATAACCACATTGATTTGCCGATGAACTTAGATTGCAGTAAAAAGGTCTACTGTAAAAATAAAAATTCTATAAAAAAAATTATTTCCAAATTACACATAAAGTATGAATCAGCATTATAGATATCATGGATGAAATTGCTTCTATGCGATTCGGTCCCCTTTAACCAAGTTTTCGGATGGAATAAAAATTTTAATCCAAAATCAACCCAAATTTGAGCTGAACAAAATTTTGATTAATCATCGATTCAATCAGATTTGAATCCATTATAAACTTGTGCAATACTTTCATAATCTTGTATGACACATTGTGATCTAGTAAAATTGTCCCTAATTTGAATCTCACGTTTATCACAATTAAATATAATAAACTGGACAGATTTTAAATTGACTTAAAACATCTTAGTGATTACCTGAAATTGTATTAGCTTAAACTGTCAAATCATATTTTTAAACTGATATATATTTAATCTAAGCTCATCTTAAATAATAATGAAAAATTACTCTAATTAATCAAACGAAACATTGAAATTGCTATTTGGCCAAAAAAAATCATTTATTTAGTGTATAATCATTTTTAATGAGGTGTCATTATTTCGTTATTATTTTGTTAATCTTTCTTTTTTTATATGAATTTATTTTGATTAATTGTTATTAACCAATTTTTTCGAACATTGGCTATATAGTAATTAATATGTTTCTAGTGACTATTTTACTATCCACATTGCAATAATATCTTTTTTAATTCTCATTTTTTTTATCAATTATAATTAAATTTATTAGACCAAATCAAGGAGTATATTTATGTCAAAAATTATATTATGCCAAAAATATTTAAATTCATGGCAAAGATATTTTAATTTATGCCAAAAATTTATATTATGCCCAAAAATATATTAATTTATGCCAAAAATTATATCAGGCCTAAATGTGTTCTACTGAATTTGCCTTAAATTGATTATCAATATATGTAAGTTTAGATAAATAAAAAAAAGAATTAATATTTTAAGAAAAGTGGATCTCATGTATTTGGCTTAACAAATTAAGTTAGTTAAGCTAATATAAAAAATGCAAAATAATGGTGAAATTATTGGTTAAGAATTATGTTTATTTACTAGGAAGTGTTTTTAATGCATCATTGAAGATGCTCTAACCAAGGTTTAAAATACAAAAATTGTTCTAGATAATCAAATGAAATATGGATATTATTGTTTGGCTTTTTTTAGTATATAGCCATCTAATGCGACGTGACTGTTAATAACTGCTATTAGTTGGTTACTTTTTGGGTAATATATACCGGTTTATTTTAGTTAATGACTATTAATCAAATTTTTATAAACGTTGGCTATATGACAATTAATATGTTTTAAAGCGTTATATTACTACTTATCCATTTACAATACTCATGGTACTACATCGACATTCCCATAGTATATCCATAGAATCAAAACTTTGATATCAATATCGGTAACGGTCTACCGTAAAATATCACTTGTATAAAGTTGTTTATGTTTTAGATTCTTAAATATTTTTGAAATTTGAGAACTTTTTAACTATTTCGTTGCTCGACCTACGACTGATTTTGATTTTTTCAGTACAACTTTTTAGTTAATTGAACTATCGAGCGGATACTCGTTGAGTTAGTTTTTGGATTTGGTCATTTTCTTTTTTAGATATGTACTTATGGGTTATTAAGTAATATAACTTTATAAATATAGTGACTTTCAAAATGGTAAACGTTTAACATATTTTTAGTAAATGGCTTTATTAAAGTTTAACGAAAATTTTAGAACGAATTCGCCCAAATATTTTTCAAAGTTTTCAAAATAAAAAAGGGTAAAATTATAAAATTATCCTGTTAATTATTATGTCACGTAAACAATAACACCATTAATTAAAATTTAACTAAACGTTGATCATTTTCAATAGAGACGTCGATCATTTAACCAATTTTTTTTTTTATATTTATCGGTATTAAAATGTGAGTGACATTTGCAATCGTTAAAGTTACAATTTTTATTTCCGAGCCGCGGTGTAATCACCACTGACCAAATAAAGTATCACTGTTTTATTTTTATTTTAAAATAGTTTTATTAAAATTAAGTTTGGTTGGCTCCAGGCTGTTATTTATGATATTATTTTAATATATACTAGATTTTGTACTTTTCTCTTAGTCCAGGCACGGGTATTATTTGCAAACTAGTTGAAGGGAAAAATAATAATAAGATGACCCAGGTTATTTAATTAATAATACCACCGTGGTTATGGTATCAAAATGATTTGCTGCCCACGCAAGCTAAATCTGGTCAACGTCAACCATGATGATGCTATCACTTTTTCTCTCTTTTTTATTGCTTCTAGTGGTACTATATAAATAACATTTCCATGGAAAACGGACGTAAAATATTTCATTTTATTAAAGAAAACGTAAAATATTACATATCCATGCATTATTCGAGCAAGGCATGCTTCTCTTCTCAAAACATTTCCATTGTTATTTTTCTTTTTCTCAAAACGTGTACAATCCAGCTGCAACTAATTAATATAAAGATAATTTGGTCGTAATCGTAACAAGTCATTAGAAAAAATGGTCCTTTTAGACACAGTATTCCAGCTCATTGGAGGGTAACCTTGTTCGCCATCATTCAACGCCTCGCCACCGAAATACATCGTGCAATTCCAATTTTATCCTTACAAAACTGCTCCCAATAAAACCTTACTTTGTCGTATTAGAAAAGACCCCAGTTTAGTGAGCACATGTTATATCGTACGTGATTTTTTCTAATATGCGTAATATCTACTCTAATGATTTAAAAGATGAAGAATGGGTCTACCTTCCACGTAGACATATATAATCTTGTTAGCTAAATAGCGTTCCACTAAATTTATATTGATCTTAGGCCATCTCCAAGGTACTCCAAAACACCAAATTTGGTGCAACTTTTGCTCCAACTCCACTGCAAAAGTAGCACTAAATTTGGTGTTGTGAACAATGTCACGCTATATTTGGCGTGGCACTATTCACACGCCAAATATTTCATTTTTTTTTTAAAAATATTATTTTATACCTATAAATACTTTAAAAAAATATATTAATAAAAAAATATAAAAAGTAATAATATAATAATGAGGAATAGTTTTTTGGTGTTAAATTTGGTGTTATGATTGGAGATGAAAAAATTTTAACACCAAATTTAGTGCTAAAAAAACACCAAATTTGGTGTTCATGGTCGGAGATGGCTAGTAAATATATATTGAAATGGTATTTGTTTTGTTTTTGTATACGGTTTGGTTAAGTGCAGTCTAAGAAAGTAATTTGAAACTAGAATCGCGTATTCTTATAGACAAATAAGTAATAGAGCTATATTGTCGTTTGTGATCTTATTCCATTCCATCTTCTACAATATAAAGCGGTCAACTATCACTCCAATCATCAATTCATCACCAAATAAATATGGTGAAATGATAATAACGTCACAGCTATCACAATCACAGAACCGCTCTGCTTTTCCTACTAAAATAATAACAGTATTAAAAGAGATGCGAACGAGGTCCAAACGAAATAAGTCATAGCCGAAATTTCTCGCTATGGAAACTGGGAAAGGCGTGGGCGAGAAGAAAGGAACAACATCAACAAACGACGTCATTTTGCAGATTTCAGGCAATGGTGAAGAAGAAGAAGCGTTCGAGGCGTACAGAGAGTCTTCTTCTTCTTCCTCGAAGCTGACTATAGACCCCAACATTGAGCTCGCAGTGGTCCAGACCAGCAACAGCCCAGCTCAGAGAAGACCGTCGCTTCACCGGTCAACCCTCTCGAAACCCAAGTCCAGGCTGATCGAACCGCCACAGCCGACCGATTCGAAGGCCCAAAGCTCCCAGACGAAGTCGAGCTCGAACTCTCCGAGCAACAACAGCACCAGCAAGGCCAGTCCCAGGGAGGCTCGGAAATCAGCGCCGATAACCCCGAAAACGCCGTTGATCGGCGAAGACGACGAAGACGAAGAGGTCTACAAAACAGCCAACCTTAAGGTCAGTCAAGAACAGAGAAGCAGAAGCTCGAAGCTCAAACGGACTCTCGTCGCCGAGTGGGCTCTTTTCGTTTTGACCGTCGGAGTCCTGATCGCGAGCCTCACCGTGACCTGGTTCGAAGGGAAACTAATTTGGGGCCTGGAGATATGGAAATGGTGCGTCTTGTTCCTGGTGATCTTCTGCGGTAGACTGTTCACGGAGTGGGTCATAAATGTCGTCGTTTTCTTGGTGGAGAGCAACTTCCTAATGCAGAAGAAAGTCCTCTACTTCGTGTACGGCCTGAAGAGAAGCATCCAAGTCTTCGTCTGGATCGGGCTAATCCTCGCGGCCTGGGCTTTGCTGTTCCACCACCAAGGCCCGAGGCGTTCTAGAAAGACAACGAAAATCCTCGGGTACTGAAAGGAAAAAATGAACGAGAATGATAATATACATTTTCATTGATGATGTTTGATATTTATACACAGCTATAATCCTCTAATAGGTACGTGACGCGTGGACTAGCCTCGTGCCTGATCGGGGCAGCGATATGGGTCCTGAAGAACCTCCTCGTGAAGCTTCTCGCGTCCTCGTTTCAGTGCTCGAGGTTCTTCGACCGGATTCAGGAGGCGATATACCGGCAGTACGTGCTCCGAGTCCTCTCGGGGCCTTCCATGGCGGAGATCGGGAGCGTCCCAGGGCAGCTGAGCTTCGGGAATGCGAAGGGAGAGGAGAGGATCGATGTGGAGAAGCTTAGGAGGACGAGGCAAGAGAAGGTCTCGGCTTGGACCATGAAAGGCTTGATCGGCGTGATTCGAGGGACGGGGCTTTCGACGATCTCGAACGCGTTGGAGGACGAGGAGGAAGAAGAGGGAGAGGAACAGATCAGCAGCGAGTGGGAGGCCAAGGCCGCCGCTTACAGGATCTTTCGGAATGTCGCCAAGTCCGGTAGCAAGTGAGTGAGGACAGTTCGAAAATCGCCAACACATTTTTTCATGTGTTTTTTTTGTTGTTGATGGGATACTTGAAAATTATAGGTACATCGAGGAAGACGACCTCTTGCGGTTCTTGAGAAAAGAGGAGGTTGATCTCGTGCTTCCCATGTTTGAAGGAGCCGTGGAGAGTGGCAAGATCAAGAGGAAGTCTTTGAAAAACTGGCTGGTCAGCTTTTTCCCTACTTTTTATTTGGTTCTTTGTTTCAGTTGCAGATTCTTATAGTATATGTTAAGATTTGAGCTCCCAATTCAACTTAGTCCAAAAAAACACAATTAAAAGAAGAATACACATATGGGATAGATACGTCTGTTGAGGCGTGGAGCCTATCGATCAGTGTGACGACTGAAGAGTTTACGACGATGATTTGCGGATCGACCTGTAAACACATTTTCTCTCGAATTTGGGTTTAGTGAAATTTGGCAGTGGAAAGTGGACTTAGTTATCGCATTGAAAGTGAATGGCTATAAATCTGTGTGTCGAAGGATATAAATCCTAACAAAGTCCACTTTGCCACTGAAGATTTCAGCATATAACCCAAATTGGGGGCTGTGTTTAGTGTTTCTATTGCCGATGAATTAGGCTCAGAGCTCTGTATAGTAGATTTATATTCTCTGTTCGCAGGTGAACGTGTATTTGGAGCGGAAAGCGTTGGTGCACTCGCTGAACGACACGAAGACGGCGATAGAGGAGCTAAACAAGCTCGCCTCGGCGTTCGTGATTGTCGTCATCATCATAGTGTGGCTCATTTTGATGGGACTTCTCACAACTCAAGTGCTCGTCTTCATTTCGTCCCAGATTCTTCTCATCGTCTTCGTGTTCGGAAACACCGCTAAGACCGTCTTCGAAGCCATCATCTTCGTGTTCGTCATGCACCCTTTCGATGTGGGAGACCGGTGCGTCGTCGATGGAGTTCAGGTCAGACTCCGAATCCCGTTCCTCGCTTCTTTTACCTTTTATTTTCGGTCCTGAAACACCATTTTGTAAAAAACAGATGATCGTTGAGGAGATGAACATATTGACGACGATCTTCTTGAGGTACGACAACGAGAAAATATTCTACCCGAACTCCGTCCTTGCCACGAAACCCATCAGCAACTTCTACCGGAGCCCGGAGATGGGCGACGGGATCGAGTTCGCCGTAGATTTCTCCACCTCGATCGAGACCATCTCAGCTTTCAAAGCCAAAGTGAAAATGTACGGCTTTGTTTTTGTATCCTTTGCTTGTATGGGTTATAAAATATAGTTTGCAAAAGATTGAAAATGAACCTTTCAGTTACTTGGAGAGCAAGCCACAGTTCTGGCGGGCCGGGCACAGCATCGTGGTGAAGGATATCGAGGACGTGAACAAGATTTCGATCGCTCTCTACGTCACGCACACGATAAACTTTCAGAACTATGGGGATAAGAGCAATCGGAGATCGGACCTTGTGTTGGAGCTCAAGAGGATATTTGAGGAGCTCGGGATTAAGTATCGCCTTCTTCCTCAGGAAGTGCGTGTCTCCTATGCGGGTTCGCCTCCTTCCACATTTCCTCCACCGAGGCTATGATCTTTTTCGAGTATGTTCTAACTCTTCGCAGATAAATACTTTAGTTACTAGATAATGTAAAGCATAATTTTTTTTTCTTTTCTTTTTCGTGACATGTTGATGTCTCTTTTTGATGATCTAGCCATCATTATTTTTTAATAAGTTTCTATTTTTTTGGCAGTTAGATGTGTGGTGGGATTAGAGATAAATGGATATAGCTTCAGTGTTATTTTGAAGATGTAATTTCGATATAATTTCTATACTCAGCTGATGATACTTCGTTCCTTACAGAGGTTACGAAACAGTGCTTCTTGGCCCTTCAAAGCAAACAAGGAATGCCATGCAATCTTCTTTAGCTTATCATAGATAATTTTATTAGGAATTTCCATAGAGGTCATTATTTTAAATTTTAATGATTGTACTTGATTTCTTTTACTTCACAGGAATAAATACATTCAGCATATACTTTTTTTTGTTTTGGTATTTTTTAACAGTTATTTTAGGTGAATATGATCAGTTAGTTTCTGACATTGATTACAAATAATTTTCAAGGTGTTTTGTTTATAACTTTGGTGAATATAAGCTCAAGTTCTAGTTTATTTACTTGCTGCTATATAATAATATATTCCTTAATTATTTTTTATTGGTATCGACTCAAAAGAGCCGAGTTAATTCGGTGGGTTAGGGGTACATCACTCAATCAGGATGCAAGTTCTTTAGTTGATGGAGTGACTTCTGCTCATGAAGAGTTCGGTACTTGAATAACATTTAAGAACAATGGAAAAAAGACAAATCGGATAACGTATATAAAAAGACAAGACCTATGAAAAATAGATGATAAGTAGAATCATTTCTATGTTTATAAAGTGACTCATAAAATTATTTTTTTACCTATGAATGAAGCATTTCGAGAAAGACTAACCAAGTCAGATTTTTCTTTTTTGAAGGAAAAAGATTTCATTGAAATTCAAAACAGAAATCGAGCGTCGCTTTAAATACATGAATAAAGTCACGCAGGGCAGTCAGCAAATTGGAAACTGAAAAAATATAAATCGAATCTTGGCCAGAGTTTGTAGTTCCAACTTTCGGGATCCACTTGCACAATCCCTGAATATCTTGGTCAACGCAATCCTACAGCTCCGTTGACTAACTCTCTCGACACCAATTGAGTCCTATGCAAATAGTTGACTAACTCTTTCGAGATCCAAGGCTGCAAAAAGGCTCTAAATTTACCTTCCCTGACTTTCCATCGGATTTTTTGTCAGACAAGGTCACATGCCCAACACAAGCTCTTGCAATAGAAGGAGAAATGATTTTGACAGGCGAAATCAATTACCGAACCAAAGGGAAAGTACATAATTTAAGAATTTTGGCCATCAAACATTTCGGCTAGTGACTTATGCGTCACATAAGACATTCGATAAGCGTCCGTTAAAGTCACAAAGATCCTTGAAACCCAAACCTCTTTTTCATTTAGGCTTAGCAATGAGCTCTCACCGTTTTCAATTTTTATTTACGTATATCCTCCGAGCTACCCACCAAAATTGGACTATAAAACCATGGTGCTCATTGATGACAGTGAATGAAATTTTTAAGAGGCTTATCGTATACGTGGGATCGCTTGGACTATCACCTTCACAAGGATCTCATGGCCTCCCACTGATAAAATCCTCGCACGTCACGCCCAGAGTTACTTGTGGACACGACTTGTAAAAGTGCTAAGTACCGCCATTTTGTTCCTTCCCACATGTGTCTCCCGAGGTAGCTTTTGAGCTCCTCCACCAAGAAAACAACAACACTAATGGAGAGGAGGGCAGTCTAGACAACCGATGTACTGTGGGAGCAACACATTATTGATGTGCTTAGGTACACAATTTTCCCCGATCCCCTCTCATAAGTTACCAAAAGATCTCGGATTGCCCGACGAGAGACTTTGCTTGTGTCAGAAAAGAGGAGGCTATCATCCACGAATAAAAAGTGTGTCACTAAAGGCGCCACAGGCCAATAAGCAAATCCCTTTAAGAGACCCTAACTTCTCTTGACCACGAATGAGCGCAAAGAGTCCCTCGGCACACAAGAGGAAGAGGTAGGGGGAGATAGTCCCTCTCGCTTTGTCATTGATGACAACATAAAGGATCGAAGATGAGATACACTCGAACACAACATCCACAATTCTTGGCCCAAACCCGACCCTCTTCATCATAGCCACACAATCCCCTACTCGATCCTATCAGATATTTTGCTCATATCAAGCTTAAGAGCCAACACCTTTTTCTTTCATCTAGTTCTCGACCTCAAAGAATGAAGGGATTCATAAGAAATCACAACGTTGTCCGTGATGATCCTCCCTGGGACAAACGTGCTTGTGATTCCGATATAGTGAGATGAAGAACGCTTTTGATTCTATTCTCCACGACCGAAGTAACGATCTAAAAAACCATGTTTCAAAGGCTTATTAGCCAAATATCTTTCACTTTGACCAGATTTCTCATCTTGAGAATGAGGAAGATCTTTATCGCGTTTCAATCCTTGGTCCTAGATCCCTCACTCAAAATTCTCAGGTACTCCGTCGTTACATCCGGTCAAACGGTGCCCCAATTTTTTTGTAAGAAAGGGTGGGGAACCCGTTGGGATCCATAGCCATCCGGGGACCCATCGAGAAGTATGTCAGTGTCGATCTTGAAAAAGCTGCCTCCAAAAAATTTGCTATTAGACTCTAAAATGGAGGCTACATTTTCATCCGTAATGGAACAGAACTCGTCCACGACCACATCGTTGGAATGAAAAGTACTATGGAAACATCTCTCAAAGACCACGCGCACCTACCTCTTCAGGTTGATCCATCTACCATACTCGTCGAAGATTCCTCATATGACATTCTGGCTCTTATGCCTTGAGGCTCTCGAGTGGAAATATGAGGAATTTTTGTGCCCCCGGCCTTTGAGCCAATTTACCAGGGCCCTTTTATAGTAATACTCGTCGGCAAGGATGGGCTCTTTCAACTCATTACCCACCTGGTTCACTTTCATCCTTGGTTCCTCATAAAGCAACGACTTGTTGAGGCGTTTGAGTCTAGTAGAAAGTTTATGTATCCATCTCTCTAGGTGTCCCAGCAAGACTCACTCATGCTCCTGTAAAACATCACGACAAAGAGAGAGACCCCTAGTACAAGCCCGCTCAGAGAACCCGCCAGAACACTCTTCCTCCTTCCTCCACAATCATTATAACCTTCTCAAAACCCTCGATGGGTATCCATATTGGCTCGAATTCCCACTGAGGTCTCGATACGCTACTTCGACCCCCCACCGGCTGCCTCTTCTTTGAGTTGATGTTGATAACTTGATAGTCGAAGCCCTAGAAGTCCAACACTTCAAAGTGTCCCTGTCGGGGGAGCCACTTCCACTCGGAGTTCACATAAGCTCGATCCAACTTTCATTAGACGTTGTTGTTACCAAACTGCATGTTATTCCACGTCAGTAGCTCACCTTTGGAAGCCTAAGTCATCCAACCCCCAATCTTCTAGCGCATCACTGAAGCAATCTATGTCATTCACCATCCTCTTGTCTTGCTCATGTGCTTAAAGTCGAACAGGACTTCGTTGAAGTCTCCACATATATCCACGCCCTATTATCACCATCAAAATTTTTGTTACTCGCTTTGAAGATGTTACACTCGATTGATGCAACAGCTTGTGTAGCACTTTGGTGAACAAATATGATATGACAATAATTAAATGCAGGAAAATTTAATGACACAAAAAATGGTAACCCATTTCGGTGCAACGTCACCTACATTTAGGGAGGTATACAATAACTGGTTGAAAGAATTCACTAATAATATAGTTAATAATATTGATGGCTTAATATAAATAGGCTCAACATCGACGCCAATATTACTTAATTATAATGTGAAAACCTAATTCAGACTATTAGCTTAAATTAGAACCTCCACTTAGTTCCAGCTGAAGAACAATTTTGCACTGTCTCTTCAATCTTAAAAAACTTCAATTGTGACAAGTTCTTTCACGTATAACACAAATCCAATCGAGTCAATCACAGTGTATAAATTAATTCCTAGTCCGCCGATCATGCACATGTAGGAGTTGTGTGATCTCTCAAAAAGCATCAAGGAGGCTAAGGAAATCAGCTAAACTTTATATAGCGTCCAAAACTAGGTCTTCATAGGGTTTTTGATGTCCTTAGTGCACTGATAACCTTTGTAGAAAATCTTCAACTACCAGGAACTGCTAATCAGGAAACTGTCCAAAAATAGCTCATTAAAGATATGGAGATGTTATTACAAAATATCTCAACAGATTAATAACACAATTTACGCGATATTTTCCTAATAAAAGTAAGCCAATCCGAATGTAACAATAACCATTAGGGAGGGACCAAAACAACTCCCACAACAAGTGACGAGACGCCTCTTTAGATTTTCCATTATTCCAGCGAACCTAGACGCCACGTCTTTCTCGTCCTTGATTAACGCGTCAATATGGCACATGTGTAATCTTTGAATGGTAACATCAATCTTATCGTTACATAGTAGCACTAGTCCACCACTCAAACTCACTACAAGGATGCCAAATGCACTCGAGAAACCCAACTTCCACTTCAATCGATCAACCCGAACTCCTTTCAATCTCGTCTCCAAGAGAAAAAGGAGATTCGACCTTCGCTCACGAATCAACATTCACAAGCGGCTCATTGTCCGAGGATTACATAACCCTTGGACATTCCAACAAATGGTTTTCATGGTTGTCGGTCAGCCAACCTCTGGTCGGCTGCCGATAAATCTGGTGCTCGAGTAGAAAACTCTCATTTAGTGACACGTCTCACCAGACCTGTCACGCCAAATCGTGCCGTAACCAGCACTGCCTTCCAATTATCGCCAAGAGAACCTACATCATGGCATGGGAGATTGTTATGGGCTCCGCCGAGTCCCACAAGGCGTAGGTGTCTCATTCACGGCGACACTTAGCTCTCACCTGCACCATTAGAGATTTGGGTTTGCCACCTCCGCACCTGATGTCGACGTCACCCTTGACCAATCATTCCTGCGAGAAGGAGAGATGACGCAGAGCCATCACAGACGTCTGTGTTCGAGGAGGTTTGCGTAGGAGAAGAGAGTTTTAGAACGGGGGATACAATATTTCCTTTCATATTGAACCTCTTTACATCTCTAGGTCTAGTAGCTAAAGTCTCGTCTGTCAGCATCCTAGGCCTTCCATGCAAACATTCCATCACGCGTTCCCCTGGCCCATGAGTCTCACTCACCAACTCTAATTTTTGCGTCTCTCCACATGATTTCTTGGTCCCCTTTGGAGAAGCAGCTCTGCATGTTGAAATGGACCTCTTCCAAGAGAGGTGTTCCTGCTAGACTTAAAAAAGAAACTGAACTCCTCGGATTGTCCAAGGACGACTGTTGAGGACAGCGTCCATGTTACCCTGCCTCTTGAACGAGAAGTTGAAGAAGTCCTCATTGCTCTTTGACAAAGACAGTCGCTCAAATTTATCCCACAGTTTGTTCAAGATTGTGAGGACTATGCTACAGTTGAACTTCTTCGTCAATGCGGCTTTCCCAACAAGACGAAGCCCTCTCCATAGTGGTTTAGATCCTTATGAGCTCGTATCCCTGCTTCCAGCTCCGTTATATAACGACGTCATTTGCGTCTCCATCACACTAAATCCCTCCGCCTCGTCTCCCATTGAAGCATACCACCATACTCTCAAATGGATTTTTTGTAAATAAAACAAATGACTTTTATTAATGAAGACAGTGCCAAAAAAGGCTAGAAAACAAAGCATAAAACTCAAAACAAGACCACTATAGATCGGCCAAACCAAAAACCCACATAAATTAGTGTTAGACCATACCCTAACCAAATCGGCTAAAGAATACACCTTATAATATTTATAAGAAAACAATCAGAGAGAAATACAATGATTGAACTCTCTTAAAGATTATTTAGATTCCACTCCTCGTCGTTAAATATAGCCTTGTTCCGAGTATTCCAAATAACCCACAACTTTGCCACTACTCAAATTTTTGCTGCCAGAGCCTTCTTGGCACTGAAACCGGGCGAAACATGCATCTGGAATAAGACTTCCACAGAACTCGAAAATGAATCAATTGCCAACCGGTGCACAACCAAACCCATCGAGCTTTAGCCACTTTACAATGAACGAAAAGATGCTATGGGTCTTTGTTATCATTGAGGCAGATGGAGCAAATATTTGGAGATATCGGGAGATGGGGGTTCATTCTTTGGAGACAATCCGCATTATTCGTTCTATTAAGAGCCACCATCCAACCAAAAATATGTACCTTCTTTGGAACGGGCGCTTTCCAAACACATTTGTAAAAATTGAACCGGAGGCATGGAGAATGCAGCAGAGGTCTCAGCTGCCATCAATTTCATCGAGAATCCTTCTTCATTTTTCGACCACATACGACGATCTTCTAGACCTTCCCAAAAGTTTAAACGAATCCAACAGCCCTTACAGATTGGTGAACTCATCTATCTCCATCAATGAAAGTCTTCTAGTGAATCCAAAATTCCAATCAACTTGGCCGGAATTGGAGGGGGAAGAAGACACAAATCTCCGGATAAGGGCGTTACTTCCAGGGCAGATTCTGGCCAAATTAGGAAAACGATCATTCAGACAAACCTCCCCACACTAAATTTCCTCCTAAAATCGCACAATAGAACCATCAAAGACTTTCCAAGAGAAGCGACTCAAAAACTAGGTCTCGACGGAGCGCCACGGACTACAGAACGAACGATCCTGAGAATTCCCATTGTCCCTTCCGTTATGGGCAGTGCCATAAATAGCCTTAATAACCTTGTGCCACAACGCATCATCTTCTACCGGGAAGCGCCATAACCATTTTGCAAGAATTTTGTTGTTTTTATCCTCAACAGACCGAATTTTAGACCGCCTTTATCCTTTGCAAGACAACAAGTCTTCCAATTCACCGCAGCTCGAGCATTGTTGTTTCCGTAACCTTTCCAAAAAAAACCGAGACATGATTCTCTCAATATTGGCAGCGACGTCGGTCGAAATTTTAAAAACCGACATAAAATAAGTCGGAAGAGCCGAGAGAATTGAATTAATTAGCGTCATTTTCCCTCCGTTAGAAAGAAAGCCTCTCTTCCAACCATATAGTCTCTTTACCACCTTGGCCATTACCGAATCCCAAAACAATTTCTTCCTCGGGCTATCGTCTAAAGGCATTCCTAAATAATTAATCAGCCACTTTTCTTTTCTGCAACCAAGAAACTTGGCAAGAACCACCACCTTCTCCTTGGAACAATTAATTCACATCAAGTGCTCTTCTCAAAACTAATCGAAAGCCCAAATGCATTGCAAAACTCACAACAGAAATTAAGCTTTCAATACCTGGACACCCGATAACCGGATATACGACGCGACAATGCATCTGCGACGATGATAAAAAGGAAATGAGAAATGGGATCTCCTTGAAAAATGCCTCTTAACCCTCCGAAATGTTCTCGTGGCTTCCCGTTAATCAACACCAAAAAAAGAGACGGATGCTCAACAACCCCTAATCCATATCTACTATCTACCGTCAAAATCTTTTTTGTCAAGAAAAAAAAGTTGAAAATTTCAATCCACTTTGTCGTAAGCTTTCTCGAAATCTAGCTTGAGGACTGCCTCTTTTTTACTCGCTCGTTTGTACTCTTCCACGGCCTTGTTCGCAGTAAGTATTTAATCTATGATTTGACGACCCTTCACAAAAGCTCCTTGACATTCATTCATTGTTACTTCCATGACCGTCTTAATACTTTCCGTCAAAACTTTTGCTATGATTTTATAAAGGCTTGTGACGAGACTGATGGGCCGAAAATCCCGCACCTTGCTAGAATTCAATTTATTGGGATCAAGCAAAGGCGTGTTTCATTAGTGGAGATATTGAACACAACACTACTCCAGAATTCATTAAACACTTTCCCGAGATCGTCTTTAATAATCTTCTAAAAGTCTTCGTAAAAGGCCATAGAGAACTCGTCGGACCCCGGCGACTTGTCTCTCGCACACCCGTAAACTCCCGCTTTGATTTCCTCTAACTCAAAAGGTCGAGACAAATATTCAGCACTTCATACTGTAATAAGTTGTCAACACACCTCCTCCCACTCCGTCTCAGTCACCGCACTCGCTGTGAAAAGACTTTCGTAAAACCTGTTGATTTCCTTAACAATACATTCTTCATCCTCGATGAGCTCTCCCTCGTCGTTTTCGAGTCTTAGGATGGCATTCTTTCCTTTCCTACCCGACATAAGAGAGTGGAACAATTTAGAATTTCCATCTCCGTGTTTAGCTCAAAAAATCTTTCCTTTTAATCAAAGACCTATCTCTTCCTCTTCTAAAATAGCCGCCAATTTTGCTTTCAACACCGCTCTCTCGTTGCCCTTCTCGGTATTCCACAACGAAACTTCCTCTTCAGTTTTATCTAAAGACTGAATATTCCGCACAACCTTGTTTTTAACCTCTGCCACTTTAATTGTTTCAAGCTCCACCCGACTCGTGATATTTTCCTTGAACCCTTTTAACTTTATCATAACATTGTACCCTTCCCAATCATTCTGCGAATCCCGACCTCACCATTCCTTCACAAGATATTTGAAATCTTTATTCTCCAGCCACGAGTTATCCAATCGAAAAGGACACAGACCCCACTTAACCGGATTAGTGTTATTTAAAATTGGAAAATGGTTCGAGACACCCTGAAATCGGATTTCTTGAACACAAAAAGGAAAGATATCCTTCCAATCATCGAAAAACATAAACATGTCAAGACATGAACAAAACGAGACTCCCCTTAAAGCAGACCAAGTGAATCGGCCATTTGCAAGGGCGGATCTTAAAGGTCAAAAACGGAAATAAGCTCATTGAACAAGTTCATGAAACGTCTTGCCCGTACCGGCAAGGTTCTTTCATGAGCAAAACAAACCACATTAAAATCTCCACCGATGCACCACATACAGGCCCACATAACTAACTGTGGCCGGCTATTTCGCTCCAAAAATCCATTCGGTCTCTCGGTCTATAAGGCCCATAGACTCCCGCGAACCATACCGATGACGCTCCGGAGCCAATTTCTATAGAAACCGGGAACTTTCCTGGGGCAGAGTTTCCCTTAAAATATTGACAAACCAAAAAACTTGAAATTTATAAACGAGATATATATAACAACCAGAACTATCTTCTTCATCAATACATTTCAAATCTAAATAGAGTAAACTACATACATTTCCAAATTCATAATTACGTTAAATGAACAGTTAAGTTACTAAATTAACAAATTAATTAAGTCAAAACTTAACATATTATCTAAAGTACTACAACATTTGAAATTATTAATTACCAATTATTTATACAAATTAACTAAGTTCTTAACTAATTTTACTAATTTAGTTATTATCATAATTGCTAGCAACATTTGAAACTACTTATTAACAATTATTTATACAATTTAACAAATTAACTTAGTTATTAATTTCTTAAAAAATTACCTAAATATTTAAGTAAACTAAATATAAAAATAATAAAAATCTAATTTTTGTTGCGATGCGAAATGATGCGAGACGAGTCACAAGACAAACAGTGAGACGGGCTGCAAAACGAAGGTAGAGACGGGCTGCGAGACATTTAAAAAAGATCAAAACCATAAATAAACTATAACATATAAAAATTAAATCAAATTAAATACTAAAAGATTAAAACTTACTGGTTGCAATGACGGAGAGAGAGAGCTTGTCAACGGAGGAGAGCTCGCCGGTTGACGACGGGGCAGAGATCGGAGTGCAGCAAGTCGGCATCGGAGGAGAACTTGCCAGAGGAGGGCTGAAAAAAAATACAAAGATCGCGACAAACACGCAGCGACGAAGAATCTAACCCGAAGCGGCGAAGAGGAGCAGCATGGGCAGAGGGGAGAACCGGAGGTGCAGGCCGGCCGACGGAGGGTAGGTGTGGAGGTTGGAGGCTGAGGGCAGGGAGGAGGGACGGATGGAGGTAAGGAAGGGAGGAGGGACGGCCGGAGGGAGGGAGGGAGGGAGGAAGGGTGGAAGTGCAGGCTGAGGGCAAGGTCGGAGGCTGAGGGCAGGGAGGAGGGAGGATGGAGGAGGAGGGACGACTGGATGAGAGGGAGATGAAGGGAGGAAGGGAGGGCGGAGCAGGCGGGCGGAGGAAGGAAGGGGCAGAAAGTCGGGGAGGGGGAGAGAGGAAGGTGTTTTTCGAAGGGGAGGAGAATCAGGGGAGGGAGGGGGAGGTTGGGGTGTTTTAAAGCCCTAAGAGAAATAGAAGAAGCGACTAGTCGCTTCTAATGCCCAAATTTCTATACCATTTCATAGCCGCGAGCAATAAATTTCATTTTCACTACCCGTACAAAAATAATTTCATTAATCATACCGGTTTTGAGCTTTGAAGATGACGAAGTTTGGACTTTAAGGCAATTAACCCAAGTTGTTAGGTTGTGGGTTGACTTGTTTGTCTCGTCAAATCCAGATTGTTCTCCAAGATGTTTTGGTCATAGGTAGAGGACATCTTCTTGTACTTTGTATGTATTCGTCTCACGCAAAGTACCAACTCCATTGTTTGTTCGGTGCTACTTCTTTTGTCAGTTGTGCGTAAAAGGAGTTCTTCTGTCTCGAAAGGAGTATATAAACCTATCGTTGCACCTTTTTAGGGTTTATACATTTACTCTCATTCGCGACGAACCATTAAGCACATGCTCTTTCTCTTGCGCTATTTCTTGTATGGTTTAGGTTCGTGAATGACAAGTTAATTTATAAGTGCATTTACTTTGTTCCTTCTGTATCAAAGACATATATAATAACACTGCGAGTGTTAAGATGAAAAAGTGGGTGAAGCTCATACTTAGGAGAAAACTTAGGTCGAGTTATACTTCGAAAAGAAAGTGTTAGGTTTAGAAATTGAAGATTCGCTTTTAAAAATTTTGTATTTTTGTTATTTCGTTTCTATAGTATACCTTTTTTCCGCGATAAAATATCTCCCAAATGTAGGCAGTTGCCGAACTGAGTTATCAACGTTGTGTATCATTTTACTTCTTGTTCAATATCTTTACGTTGTTGTGAATGTTCAAAATGTAAAATATTAAGTAAAGTGTAACCCCGTTTTCACAAGTCGTGTTAACAAACAGCCCGTGAACAAAATCACAAAATAAAAAAACATTGGACTTGGTTTGCAAACGTAATATACTCTAGGAATTACTCTCTCATCATTAGAAGATATTTGTGTACTTAGACCCTTTATTTTGGGCCATCAAAAAGGCCCAATGCGTTATATGCTTTGAGGTCCAGACTGCAACGAACAGAAAAGGAGAATGCTGATTGGACCAATAAGATAAGCTTATCCACCACTCAATCGAGGAGAGAGAGCCACGTAGGACAGAGATAAAATGACAATGGTCACCTGAATCTCCCACCTCTCGTTAACTCTCTAAATCACTTCCACACCACACCAATTCACAGCTTCCTTATCTAAAAGAGACCATATTCCCTCTCTCGCCGAGACAGCACACACACCCCCGCACACACAGAAACCAATAGACACACAAGCCGAGAAGCAAGTACAATGGCGGCAACAACATCGGCAGTGTCTATGGCAATGAAGCCATTGACGAGCGCGGGGCAGAAGAAAGCTGCGATCGGGTCTGAGGCGTTCCTGAGGCCGTTGCCGGTGAGGCATTCGAGGTCTGTCTCTGCGGCGGCGGTGAGATCGAGCTCCGGCGTCGAGGTCAGGGCGTCGCTGAAGGAGAAGGCGGCGGCGGGGCTCTCTGCGGGGCTCATCACCGCCTCCGTGCTCGTCCCTCAGGTCGCCGAGGCCGCCGACGGCGGATTGTCGCCGTCACTTAAGAACTTTCTGCTCAGCATCGTCGCCGGAGGCGTCGTCTTGACCGCCATTATCGGAGTCGTCGTCGGAGTCTCCAACTTCGACCCCGTCAAGAGGGCCTGAGCCTCTCACTTCACACCATGTCTTTTCTTTTTTACTTAGCTTGTCGAGAATTTGTTGAGAATTCTTGGTTCCAATGTTCTTTGGCAAAAATATTGTTGTAATCTACTTGTTGTGTAATGGTGGTGTTTCTTCTATGCGGTGGTGTATAATTTATCTAATGTCTTTTACTGTTTCTCATCTCGTTTCTAATCTGGAAGAGCTCAAACTATCAGGCGGGTAAAGAACTTCAACTTCATAGACATTTAATATGGTTCTACAATTGCATGTTCTTAAAACGTTAAAGGAAGTACCTGAAAAGACTATCGGAGATTCAAATTGAGTTACAGCTTTCACAAAAAGGCTCTACACAGACCTGCAAACTTAAACTCATAATAATACTATAAACTGATTTTGTAAATCATCTCCCAGAACTAATGAGCTACCGAGAGGGCTTCACCATCAAATCAAGCATATACTTGGTTTCTGTTGTGTAGTTCACATTGTCAGCCTTCACTACTGTGATCTTCACTCTCTGTTCGTCGCCGTACATTTCCTCTTTGATTTTGAGCCTGAAGAGATATTGGTTGAAAACCTGGCCACGAACAACGTCTGCAAATCTGGCATCATCCTGCTCTTCGTATTTCAACCGGTACAGCTCTTTGGCTGAGCACCCCAAGATCTCTGCCCCAGATTCTTGAAAAGCCGTCACCCAAGTCAATCCAGTATGGTCTTGGATCTGAGCTTGAAGAAGATACCTGTAGTCACACTCTTCGAATTCCTGATTGCATCTGTCGCACTGCCACCTATCTCCAGACCTTGTCGCTTTTTTACTACACTGCCTATCTCCGATCATCAGCGGACAAGCCGTGTAACAGAACGTGTCTGTTTTTATGAAAGTGATGGTCGCCTTCACGGTAATCCAGTCTGGCTTCTCCGACCGCCCGAGACCTTCATCCTTGATTTGAGCGAGTGTTTTCCTTACTTCATTCTTGGGCGCTCCGGGAACCATGTCTTTAGAGATGGACTGTGAAGCAGCGTCCTTGCCCACGCGATCAAACCACTCTCTCAGGCTATGAGCCTCGGGAAAATCTGGGTTGATAAAGAGTTGAGTAGCAGAAATCGAACCTATAGATTTCCCGCTGAAGTCGCTAACCTTCCCTGCTTTAACAGCTAACACTGGGCAAAATCCCGAATCAAACATTTCTTGCAGCTTTTGACCTTCCCTGTTGCAAAACTCTCCCCACAGGGTCAGCTCCACACTTTTCCCTGACCAATCCTTGAGACTCAGAACTCTTCTCTGAGTTTCCATCCCATTCTTTCTCATGATAGAAACCGAAGGGTTCACCGATACCACGATACCAATGACATCAAAAATGGAATTGTTTTCTGCAGCTTCGATATCACTGATTGGCCTAAATGTAAAATGCTGTTTTGGTATGGAACCATCTTCGTCGGGACAAAGCTCAACAGTTGAAGTTGCCTCCAGGAATATTTCCCACTCGTTCTTAAGATGGTTAAAGTTCTTCTGAGCTGGTTTCAGGCTACCTTTGGAGACCAAGTAAACTCCACCGACCTCGATAGTCTCGTAAAAGCGGTCAACAACAGCATTGAAGCATGTCACCCGAATTTCCCCTCCGTCAGAATCGAGGAGGTCAAAGGAAAAGACCTTTCCGTCTCCACGAGCGTTGTTATACCGACGCAGATCGCCTTTTGCTGTTACTCTGGCTTTAATAGCCCACCGGCCTTGATATGGATTCAGCGCAGAAATAGGAATGATGCGCGAGGGAGCCTCGTTCTTCAAGACGGGTCCGTGATTTTTGTAACTCGGTGGCGGTTGGTATGGAGGTTGAACAACGGGCCTGAAACTCGGCACATTCACAGCTGTTTTTGGGGCTGGGTTTCGCGAGTAAGGATTGTCGGAAAACCTTGCTGGCTGTTGCTGTAGATTAGCTTTCGGCATGGAACTCTGACTCGTTGAGCCAGTCTTCTGCGGCGTTGAATTAAACTCACAAAGCATCTTTGGGTTCCCAATTATGTCACAGTCCAGTACAATGGTCTCCAACCGAAGCACAACAATTATCCTGTAAAATCAAACTTAGTTAACGAACTGCACAGTTATGATTCTTAAAGCGAAGGAATGTAAACCAGTAAAACAGCAATCATTAACAATCACAGAGATCAGTTCAGTATATAATTGAATTTTTCACTCCTTTAATTACAATCGAAGATTTCTCACTGCAAGCAACACATGTAGTAAAGAACCACAGCATAAAATCAGGCTATTGAACATGTACTAAAAATTTAAATCACAGAACATAAAATTCAATGGAACTCTTTGCTTATTAACTTTGCTAGATCTATGTCCAAAATGCAAGTTCTCTGCGATTCAGAGTACAAAAATGACCCCAACAGACTTTAGTGAACCAGATTAGCAAATAATTCTCATCACATTAGGAATAAATTCACATTTTAATTCCTTATCTCAACCTCATATCGGTGAAGTAGTTCACATTCTCCAAAAACAGGAAATTAAATTAAGAGTAAATCACCGGAACCACAAACACAAACAAGATTGAAACCACTACACATTTACCAGATGTTATGGTAGTACTCGACACTTATCAAGCTAATTTGGAAACAAACACCAACGACAGAGAGAGAGAGAGAGAGAGAGAGAGAGACTAACTTGCGATTCTGGACGGAGCTACACATATACTCGCTGAGCTGTACGATCGAGCCTTTCTTCACGAGGCCCGTTTTGACTCGGTCGTTGAGCTGAGTCGCAAGCATGGCGCTCTGAGCCGACTCGCCATCGGAGATTAGAAATCGGTACCTATCCTGACTTCCGATGAGCTTGATGTCGACGATCTGAACTAGCGGTTTAGTGTTCACGTCCCCGCCGAGTATAGCTGCGACCGCGTTCGGAGTCAGGTGAACTGCCATTCCGTCCTGGCCTTCGGCTGAAACCCTAAGACCGCGATATGTATGAGTACGAGAAAAAGAAATAGATCTGGTTACGAGGCTTGTCTGGGTAGAATGATGAGGACAAAAGTAGAAGCTGTAGGGATTGGAGAGATTGAAAATGGCGGGGAGCGAGAGAGGGGCGTGCCAGAGAAGATAACCGATTACAAAATGAGGGAATTTTCGAAATTTATATGCAACTTTTATTATATATTTATTTATTTTCATTTGGGATGGTGCTAATCGTCATTCGTCATCAGACTCGGACAGATAGTAGGTAACCGTGCCCTTTTGGAAAATAAAAAGTCTCAAAACATGGCAAAATTATTTTTTAAAAAAATTGGGTTGAACTCAACTGAAATTCAAGTTTATGGTTCATTTGTTTGAAATAAAAAATGAAAAATAAAAAATATATACACATTTTTTACGGCAACACGAAATAATATATTTGAACCACTCACTTTTACGGCGGAAGAATATCGTATTTACATCAAACAATTACTTATCTTTTGATAACATTCCGGATGGTGCACGGCAGGACAAGACACAACCAATGCACATCGAAATTAACATTAAACACAAACCTCCCTAAATTAGCTGCTAAATTACACGAAAACGCAAGGGAGCTAACCTTGATGTCATTTAAAATAGTTATTAACTCCGTCGGATGAACGCTTGTATCCAATAGCCCCCGAATCACGTTCAAGCAATTGCATTGAAGGACAACCCGCTCCAACCCGAACTCCCCGGCGAATTGAAGACCTCGGAGGACAGCGGCTGCCTCCGCTAGAACCGGCGAGACGCCCCTCCTCCTAACCGAAATGTCCGACGCAATAACCCCTCCGCGGTTGTCCTGGATGACGCAATAACACATTTATTTTCTAAAAGATATACATATATATACATATATATATATGTATATATATATATATATATATATAAGTATGAGTAAAGTATTTGTGTAATAATGTGATTCAATCGGTCAAATTCAATTGACATTTCACTAAAAAGAGCTCGATATCGTGTGAGAATGTGAATAAGTAGATCAAGGGTTGTAGCTTTATTTAATCATATTTCACCACTAACTGTCATCCAAATACGAATGGACACTCTTTATGCATTCTTAGATGGTATAGTAAGTTGATTCTTCTTCTTCGGGTGAGGGAATTAGGAGTCAACTTCCATCCTTATTCTCACTGGGTTTTTAGAACTGGGAATCTAACTAGATATTAGTGGACAACAGTTTTAACATCGAGGAAGTATTGCAAATCAACCAATAACTAATTTTCACCAATATTTTCCATCTTAAGAAAATGCTACAGTATATCATTGATCGTAAGGAAAAATTGGAACCGCTCACATCATCGTTACAAATTTTGGTACTGATTCCACATTTTAACGACACTTTGAAGCCTGAATTTTCAAGCCATCATCCCTTTAAGGAAACAACGGATCGGACCGCTCGAACTCAACCTTAAGAAGATTGGAATCCTCATATAGTGGTTCACTTCATATCCACAAAAATCCTCCTCAACCACCTTACGAACTTGAGATGATTATATAATTATATCTGACGTACACGTCCCTAAATCGGTTAAGGCTTTATTGAACCATTCTGTTTCGTAATGCCCATATCTATTTCACTTCTACAAATGCAAACTTTTCCAAGTTAACCGAATATATTTTCCGTTCTTCACTACTTCCCGACCAAAAGTTAAACCGCCATCTTGTGGAATCAAAAAGTTTAAGCACCACTCGTGATTGTCGTTCGAATATGAAATCCAAAGCTCTTACACTCTTATCCAACAATTGAATATAATGCTTCAAGCCAGTATTACATAACACTTATCTTGAGTGGAATAAATTTGTCTAAACCTACACATTTAGATGGTTAATATTTAACCCACACTCCCTCTGACACTAAATAGGCTTTCACATCACAATATCTCAACTCGCCCTACAAGAATTCGCATTCCTCTATGTCAACATTAGATATTTTCCGAAGGCCGAGCGACTATTTCTTTGAAAAATTTAACCATATTTGCCAACCAGTATACACCATAACCAGCTTAAGTAATTACATAAACGACTAAACGCAGCATACCAATTCAAAACCAATCCGACCAGATCACCAGTCCACGGAAGCTCAAGAAAACAAGTTCCATTTCAAAACTTCATCATAACGTTAACCAGATGTGAAAGTATTTCGCCAAGTCGTCTTCATTAACTAAGCATTTAAGCAGACAAAATTTGGAGAGAATCTAATAAACAAAAATAATTCAGTGCACAGAACAGAGATCAACAGAGTTGAAGATCAGACAACCGGAAGTTCGGCCTCCATAACAGGCAATACCGGTGCCTGAACAAGGTAGTCTTCTTCTTCCTTGGGAGGGTGGATTGTGACAAGATCGGGCAGAGGAGTCATAGGTCCTTGCTTTCCCTTGGGATCCCAGTCGAGCATGATCTTCACCTTGATTCCAAGGACACCCTATTCACATACCACAATCCACAATCAGAATACAGAAAATCATACAGACGAATAGAAAGTGCAATTACGAAAGAAACAAAACCTGTCTCAGGAGAACGTGTCTAACAGCAGCATCGATGTACTCCTTCACAGGCTGACCAGAGGAGATCATGTATCCATCCTTAAACTTCATGGACTTCGCACGTTGTGCCCTGAGCTTTCCACTCACAATCACCTCACAACCCTTGGCTCCGCTTTCCATGACGAACCTAAGAACTCCGTAGCAAGCCCTGGAGAAAAAGAGGCCAAACAGTTCAATTTGTAGTCCAACAAAAATATAAAATGCCAATAGACTGATACATCAGGTTAAGGAATAAAACATCTTCCAAACAAAAGGGATCAAAAAGATTTACAATTGTACTAACCCCAACCAAGAAAGTAAAGATAAATCCCTACATCCTATAGCTGGGTCAGGAGTAGCAAAATTGATATTGTCATCTTCCGACACAAATTTGGTACACAAGTAACCTATTTGCTTTATAGATGACTTCTATTTGCACAGATAGAAATCCAAATGGTTCAACAAGCACAGTAGAGCAACGCCACACAATACTGTCATTAACATGAAAACCCATTGCAAAATAAAAAACAGGAGAGAAGCTTGTACTTAGATGTTAAAATTGTTAACCCCCTTACACGTTACTGCATGATACTTGAAACACTTCATACAGATCATTAAGGAGCAATGTCACTATTGTCAAATTCCGACACAGAGAAGGTAAGAGAGAACCAACATGCTTTGTAGATGACATTGTAAAGAATAACATAATATACACAAATTATCTGTAAGAATAGGTTCAAATGGAAGAGAAGATTGATCAGGGGTTTAAATAAATGTCCATCCTTTAAAAATTCACTGCGTGAAATTTTAATTACTTCACATAGATAATTAAGGAGCAATGTGAGTGTAGTCAACTTCCGACACAAAACAGGTAATGAGCACCAATTAGCTTTGTAGATGACATTGTACATTTTAGCATTATACTAAAACTATTGTAAAAATAGGTTGAAATCGCAGAAAGATGAACAGGAAAGTTAGCGAATGTCTATCCTCTTAAATGTCACTGCATGAAATTTTAATTACTTCACATAGGTTATTAAGGAGCAATGTGAGTGTAGTCAACTTCCGACACAAAATAGGTAATGAGTACCAATTTGCTTTGTAGATGACATTGTACAGTCTAGCATTATATTCAAATTATTGTAAAACTAGCTTGAAATAGCAGGAAGATGAACAGGAATTTTAGTGAATATCGGTCCTCTTAAATGTTACTGCATGAAATTTTAATTACTTCACATAGATTATTAAGGAGCAATGTAAGTGTAGTCAACTTCCGACACAAAATAGGTAATGAGCACCAACTTGCTTTGTAGATGACATTGTATCGCATAATATAGTAAAGCAAACGATACCAACATATAGAAATTTGTAAGGAAACTAATTAGGAATCTTATTTCTATACTCTAAAATGTTACTGCATGAAACTGGTAGCCCTCCGCGTAGGTGATAGAGGAACAATGTCACTGTTGTCACACTCACCGAATTGCTTAACCAGATAATATTATATACCATAAAAAACCAATGCACGAGCAACTCAAGAATGAATTATAAATAGCTAGGTTTTATTAATTAATTGGAAACTTTTAATAAGGTAGAACCGAGCAGACATTAGAATGATCAAATTAAAGCTTTTGAATGATATACCTGCGGACAGCAAGACCACCTAGAAGCTTGTAACGAAGAGACTCGGCCTGAGCAATGGCACAGAGACCTCTGTTGTTGACCTTCTCAGCGTACAGCTCAACGCTGTTCTCTGGGAACCTAAATCTCTTCTGCACTACAGATGTCAGTTCCCTAATCCTTCTTCCTTTCTCACCTGCGAAATCAAATTAATTTTAACGGAAGTCAAAACACAGATCAATGCTAAGAATAAACTATTGAAAACCCCAAGTATTCAGATTTTACCTAGGACGTTCTGAGTCCTGGTGGCTCTGATGATGATCTCGGTGCGCATCGGCGTAACCCTAACCTCGACGCCAGAGTAACCATCTTCAGCAAGCTCCCTGGTAAGAATCTCATTGAGTTCAGCGAAGAAAACTCCGTCGGCGACGAACTGAAATTAAAGCAACAATCGGCTTCAGCAAAAGATAAATAAATGCAATGAGGAGAAGATTCGGGGTTCATGCTAAAGGAGCGACCTTCTTCTTTTTGCTCATCTGAGTCGCCATGATTGCAAGAGGAACCGAAGAGGCAAGATCAGCTAGCGATGTGGTGGCTGAAGGCGAGTGTGCTGTGAAAACCCTAGGTCTCAAATTAAGACATGTTGGAGTCGAATCTTGGTTTTATGAATGGCGTTCAGTTTGGGCTTAGGTATTGGACGGCCGAGATTCACTACGCCCTCGCTCTTAACAGATCTAGGCCGTTTCAGAGTTGAGCCCATAAACAGACTACTGTTCTTGGCCCAACACTCTTTATCGCATGGGTTTGGTAGCCCTTCTAGTATTACATGAAAAACACTTAATTACGTCGATTTTTAAACTAATTACTAGAATATCCGTTTTCATTTGTCCTTGCTTCTGTGATGTAAATCAAAATGACTTTCAAGTTTCAACATAAACTATTCAATAAATTTTGTATCCCATTGGAGGGAGTTACATATGTTGAAATTTATGTTAACTCTATTTTAAAATGGATTTTTGATTTATTTTTGGACAAAAATATATTTTAATTCATTTTATTTCTTTGATTTTTTCGATGATTTCCGATGGTTTTCCGATGAAT
This sequence comes from Urtica urens, assembly GCA_958296335.1. Taxonomy (NCBI): domain Eukaryota; kingdom Viridiplantae; phylum Streptophyta; class Magnoliopsida; order Rosales; family Urticaceae; genus Urtica; species Urtica urens. The sequence continues at coordinate 22,423,864 of OY282522.1, read as the reverse complement.
TCCGATGGTTTCCGATGATTTTTAGATGGTTTTAAAAAAAAGTTGATAAAACAATTAAGGGTATTTTTGTCCAAAAGTGAGTGAAAAGTTCATTTTGATGTAAAGTTAACATAATAAATCTATCCTTGATATTTCGAACAAAATGAAATCCACAAAATGAAATTTCTCAAACATAATCCACCTCCTGATTTTTGTAAGAAAAACTTGGTTTAAACGAGTGATATTATTGTAAATTCATTAATATTTGATACTCTAACACTTTATTAGGAAAATCTTATTTTTAAAACCTTCTAGTTTTTAATTGTTTTTATGTTCTTCAAATTATATGCTTTTAAATTCATGCTATACTTTTCATATTTTCTACTTTTATCGTGAGTGAATTTATATGAGATTTAATCAATTTAATTATATACTTTTCCTAAGAGGGGATCGTATTAAAACTCTTTCGTAACTTTAAAAATTGCAACAACGAAAGAGAATACCTGAAGAACCTCATTAATCACCGGCATCAACTAATAAAATACCACAATATGGGTTAGGATATCCATATCCTACATAAATCATTTTATTACATGTTTTTGTTTATAATGTTTTGTTGATTCATCACACACCACTGGGTTAATATATAATATAATGCTATATAGATTTGATAATTTAGTTTTATCAAACTTTTTGTAAAAAATTTGTAAATGTCCATTTCTTTAATTAACGAATTTTTTTCCAATTTTTCCCAAAAATAACCCCGCCCATATTTTAATGAAATTTAAATAATTAATTTCGCAAGTTAATTTACAGCGTAAATTACGGATTAATAATTACTCATATTATCTTATATATAATTTGAATTTTAAGAGAAAGAAACTTCAAAACATTCAAACAACCGCTATTTTTTTTTTTTAAATATCTCTTAAACCAAAATTCATCGAAGAACAAACCCAAACCATTTTATTCGATAGATCATCACTAAAAAAATTTATGTAAAGTTCGACGACGTAAATCGATAACCAATTAACAGGTTTTTATGTTATTTTCTAATCAATTTTTTAAATCTTTTATGTAAATCAATTTTTTTATAAACGATTTCTTCATCTATTGTTTATGAATAATGATCTCGAACTACATGAACACGACGGATGTGAAGTTTTCATGGCGGAGAAGGATGTGAAGCTTTTATTAACACGACTTTCGTTCTTTTTTTCTGCTTTTTTGTGTTTTGATTTTGATTTCAAATTAATGTATGAAATTTTGATTTTTTTATTTTAATAAAAAAAAAAATTGTGTTTTGTTAATTAATATGCAATTAACGATGAAAAACTTCAATTTACGTTGTAAAATTCAATTAATGTTGTAAAACGCAACTCAATTTACATTAAAATGATTACATTTGAGTGTAAATTGAATATCAAATAACGAACATATTACTAGACATAAATAAATATCAATATCAGAGAGACAACGGAATTTGTAATTAAATTATATTAATTCTCGGAAATAAGGAAAGAGGAAATACGATCTATAATTAATTGATAATAATATCGAATTAAGGATAAAATCACACAAATAAAATCGTTATAAAATAATAAAAAATTCTCAAAATAATTGCATATAGTTACAATCGGCCAGAAAGAAATGATTTACATAAATAATGATGTAAATATTTGGTCAATTCACGACCCACAATTATACGATCTAATATGAAGTCAATTAAATAAAAACCAGCAAAAATTTTGAAATTAATTAAAAAATTGTTTTGCTAATTAGTATACGATTAACGATAAACAACTTTAATTTACATTATTAAAATCAATTAACGAACGTAATACTAGACGATATAAATGAAAATTTTGAAAAAGAAATTATGAACAAACATATCTGTTGCGAAAAAAATTAAAACTCGGCAATAAATAAATGGATATGAAGCTATAGAAGATAATTGAAACCAACAAAAAATAATTAATTATGCTAAAATTAATGAGTCAAATTACTACCCAAAATTCTAGGATCTTATCTACATTAATTAACGAATGTTTTTCAAATTTTGAGGAAATTTTAAAATGAAATCATTTCAAAAATTTAAAGGATAAAATAGTAATTTAAATATATGAATTAAAGTGTCACGTTAGCGTTTTGAACATTTACAACAAATTTACGAAACTTTGAACAAAACCAAATCACGTTTGTAAGCTAGGGCCATTTCGCCAAAATTTAAAAATCCATGCGAAATTACAAACCTCAAATTAGCCGGTTGTGAGTTAAGATTAGCGGTTCTCGTAGAGAAATTTCATTTTCTAGACCAAAAAACATGGCAAATATTTATATTAAACTTATTTTTATTAAAAATATATAAAATGAACTTTAAGCTTAAAATCATACAAGTATTTTCATAGACAAAACACTTTTTTGTAGGAGATTTAACCAGTTGTTTTTGCATGATTTTCTTATTAAAACTTATTAAATGTTGTTCATACAATAATTATTAGCAATATATATGTTAAATATGGTTAATTTTGGTTAAATTTAAGTCAATTTTGAGTTTTGAGCTTTAAAAAATGATGAACACTTTGAATTTCATTATACGTACGATAAGAACTTTAAATTTTAGTGTATGTACGTATGATACGATACGATACAATACAAAAAAAATGACATTTTAGACATATTTTTTTAAAAAAAAGCGACGTCTAAAGTGTCGTCTAGTATGGTGTACGACGCTATCGTACACCATCGCACGCTACCGTACACTATCGTAGATGACAGTTTAGTCGAAAAACGAGAGAAGAGGATAAAGAAATGTGGTGTTTGGTGGTTGATTAGGAATTTTCAACAAAGAAATAAGATGAAAAGAGAAAGAGAAAGAGAATCGGCAAAGGTTGAGAGAGAAATAATCAGCGAAAAAGAGATAGAAGAATGTGGGTTTTCACTTCTATAAAAGAGGGAATGGGAAGGGGATGGATATGTGTAATGAGAGGGAAGGAGAGGTGCTGAGTGAGTTTACAAAACGTCTCCATTGTTCATCTGAAGAATTAGTTATAGTTTCGTTTATAAATGAACGAATATTGAATTTGTAATTTCAACATTTAACAACCAACGTATTAGGAGAAAGTTTAACAAAATTATATGATAACCAACGATCAATTTCTAACACATTATATTTCAGCCAACATTTAAAAAAATTAAAAAATTTCATGAACTCGACCTTTCGACTAAACTAATTAACGAGCATTATCGAATTATTAACAAACTATAATAGAATTTAAGTTTCCAGATTACATAAGTATTCAAAAAAAAAGCGCTAACCATACCACAATTTTGATTAAACTCATATTTCAGCAAAAACTTATAAAAATGATCAAAACCTACAAAAACACGACCTTTGAAAATCAGATGGATTTTGGCGTCAAGGTTCGATGGTATTGTCGCCGACAAGTCAAGAATTTTGGCAATTTTATTATTGATTTTGCACGTATTATGTTGACAATCATCCGACGTTGCTGATATTCACCAAAAATATTTAGTGATTGTGGAATAGTTTAAGAGAAAATTTCAGAGTTTCGATAAAAAATTCGTGCAAAAATGTTAGAGAAATGGTGTTTTATACATGCAGCAAAATGACATTTATAAAAAACGATAAGCAAAAATATGGTGTAAAATTATCGATTATTTTCAGTGACAATAAACAATAAAACGTTTATATACGTGATTATTAGCCCCTGACTTATGACCGCCCGGATTTTGACGACATTTAGCCGGAATGAACTGATAATTTATGTCGTATGTTGCATAGATGTTTAAGGTTCTATGTTTTTTTTATCAAATATGGTAATGTGGTTTTTATGTTCAAAAAATGACTTAGTCATTTGATGATAAGTTTTAAAAAAAATTGTTAGTCGGTTAGTAGTACAAACACTTAAACGTCTTTCGTCCTGATAGGCGATCTCGAGAACTTTAGTTTGCATATGAACTCTTGAAGATTTTTCGAAGAATCATTCAATGCTCGAATTTTAGAAATCTTTAATTTGGTCACACATAAGGTATCGTTATCCAATTTTAGAATCGAATTATTATTGTCTCAAGACATCATTTTTACTTGAGCCCAGCTCAGCTAGTAAGTTACCTTTGATTTTTGGCTTTAGGCTCCATTGGACATTGGGTCGGCTCTAATTTTACCTATATATTTGCTCTCTTAATATTATTATACTCATTGTCTATTGAAAGCTTTGGCAAAATTTATAAAAAAAAAAACTTAAAAATAAATCAATAATTCAGGGTATCATATTATTTATATTTTCGGAAGGTAGTTGAGGGAATTACGTCGACGTGGAATTTTACATGATACTTCTGTAGTTTTATCAAAGCATGAACTTGCCAGCATAATTTTCCAGCGTGTGTGTGCCTTTAATATTTTTTTAAAATCTCAAGTATAATGTCATATTATTTTAGTGAAACTAAGAATTTCTCATTCGAACCATTCATGTAATATAGTTATTATTAACTATTTTTCTTCAATTATAACGGTGAGATGCTAACTTGCAATATTTTTTTTTCGATATTGATATTGATATCGAGTTTTTATTCTTCGGGTATATCGAATATCGACAGATATATGGATGAGTATCTTATAAAAATATTCATATTGATTATCGATGATATCGACAATATATCAACGATATACCGAACATCGACGAATTTATCGACATATTTTTTTTATAACAATTGTATTTTTAAATAATTTAAACTATATATATAAGTTATCAAATTCGAATGATGAAAATAACAAACCCAAATACAATTTTTTATGACAAACAATAAACTTAAAAATAGTTATCAAATGCTAAATAAAAAAGAATTCAATACCAAATTCTAAATCAGTTGTAACTCGGAAAAATATAAAAATTCGTCAAAATTTTAAAAACATTTAAGAATCTAAAAAAACAACTCAATAAAACCGGCAATATTTGGAGATATACCGATACCGATATTAAAATTTTGAATTTCCGAGTATACTAACAATATTTGGTGGTATACCAAAGGTATTTAGAACCCATTACCTCTTTCATTTTTGTTCAAAATCATTAATATTACAGCATACCATTTAATTCTATAATTACTATTACAAACTGAAATACAAGTATCATATTTTATCTGAAAAGGGTGGAGATAAAATACACGAGTCACTTAAAATTAAAAAAACAGTGTTAAACTCAATGCTCTTTTAGGTGAAAATTTTATCACAGAATGTCTCATATGCAATCACATCTATCACATTCTTTCTGTTGTTCCATGAATTGCTATTTCACCAAATAATTTCGTAACATGGAAAGAATCTTATTGAGTTTTGGTTGAAACTATAAGAAACTTATTTCAGACTATATTTATTAAATTATATATAAATGTTTTTGTTACATAGACAGAATCTCATTGAGTTGTGGTTGAAACTTGAATCGAAATAATTATTTTTTGTTTTAAAGAACTAAATTATTCTCTTCTAATTTCGAATAAGGGATGTTATCACATTTCTGTGTCACCAAGGTACTACCATTATTGAAGGATTATAATTATCGTCCTATACACCGATCCGAATTGATTCTTTATGGCCGTGAAATAGCAGTACGTGTTTCTATTTTCTACTCAGAAAAAAGTCTTTTATCTTTTGTGCCATGTAGTAATCAAATCAATGATCATATCAGCCAGCATGCATGTTAAAAAAAATCAACTACTTTGAATTGGAGACGAAACTATTTTAATCCTCGTGTTTGAACTTTGAATCATTCCTGAAATATCTTGTGAGCTAAAATTCGAAGAAATACACATTTGAGATCAGGGACGGAAGCAGGTTTTGAATTTTGGGTGGCTAAAATAAAACAAAATTTTAAGAGATAATTAATTTATACATTAAGGTAAAGAATTGAGTGATTAAATAAATTTGACTGAATAAATGTAATTTTTTTAAAGAAGCTTAAAAATACTTGCTTAAACTGACTCCGTCCCTGCTTGAGATATATGATACTTATAACATAAACGTTCATTATTGCTGGATGAATCTGAATATTACCTTATTTTTGAAGAAAAATTTAAATTAAAAGAACATAACAAAAAATGCACACTAAAAAAGAGATATTCTACTTAAGTATGGTTGGTCTAGTGGTAATCAATTTCATGATTGAGACTGATGACCGAATCTCGTCGACACTCTATGTCTTAATGATTTAATTTATAATTTGTTTGTGTGTTACTATATTAGATTTACATATTTATCTAAGTAATATTTTTTTATATATATATATCAGATTTTATATCATTTATATGTATTTATGTGCCAATCTAAAAAAAAGGAGATATTCTGATAAGATTCATCGGAAGAACAGTGTTATAATTAAGTTAAAAATAAATATAAAAATATAGAAGTCATGTAATTTGCACAGAAAAGAGAGGTGAACAATGAATGAAATCCATTGGAGGCATGTGGGCCTCTTTCACGCCTAATACCAGGAAGAGACCTACGCTGCTACATGGAAATGGGCCTACCAAACATAAACATCTACACAAAAGATAAATACGATATTGGACCCTAGTACCATCAAAAGGAACTAAATGTATATTATATTCAATTAACCCGTCTTTATCATTTTTCCGCCTATGCGTTTAAAGAAAAGTGCAAATCCAATTCCATATAACACGGAATTTCGTATCTGACTGAAATTAATTATTATTTTCAGTGAGGATCCAATCACAGTCCGTATTTGACTAAAATGAATTATTGATTTTTATCACGATAGCGTGAACTCGTCCGCAAACCGTGATCAATCGACACAAATTAATATAACTTGAAAATAATATTAACCTCTACTAACACATAGCGAATATAAAAAGAATTTACAAAAAGTTTGGATTTTTTTTTTCTACTTTAGAATATAAATATGTAACTTTATAGCAACTCTTTCACCAACATTTTTTGAAAGGTTTTTAAAAAATAATGTAAGAAATCTAATATAGAAATGAAAAACAACAACTAATGTAATGTGACGTGCAAAGAAAAACATAATCATGCACAACTAGTTTAGTTTCAATGCTTAATACATGTGTGGCCATATTTATCTAATCACTTGTCGTCCCACATGGTTGTACAACATTATCCGACTGTTACAACTTTGGAACAACAAGAACCCATCTTCAGACCTCGAGAAGTGGTATTTCAACGGCTTTAGTGTTTTAAGACTTTATGAGATTCACTAGTGGTATCATCTTTATCAAGTGTCAACTACGTGCTTACGAGCATGTGAGCTCACCGTATCGATCATCCGAGCGGTACGCCTATAACGACACCCGCTAAACTGGAGTACTAAAGGCCATCAAGATCGTCTTGGTCCTACCACGAGGCATTACCTCGTGGCTACCACCGATATTGTTCATTAATGTTCGGCCATTATGTCACACAGAGAGCACAAACTTACGCTACTTTACAGACGATTATCTTGGATTAAATCCCAAATTATTAGGGTGGTGCTCACATTTAATTGCTCATTAGTGTTTATGGTAAAACCTCGGGATGTAACTCTCAACACTTCCACTCTCGACTCAAATCCGAGAGTCAACCTATGATCTCATACCTCTCCCGTTCTAACGGGTCAAACTATAATAACTATATTGTATAGCAATGGTCGGATTCTAACAAATCTATGCTTGAACCTATCAGAGTAACCTGAACTACGTTTTTCATAAAAGGGTAGACGAAATCTTATCTTTATTTATTATTGCAATTTAAGGCTTTAATCTAGTCTTGGTTACTAACAAGTACCATGAACATAAACAATGTTATTACTTTTATAAGAAGTTGACTTACGTCACCGCACTTACCTGTAATAGTCAAACTACTTAGGTTGATTGTCATGATGCTTCACTTTACTTCACTCTTAATCAGGCGTTCCTCAAAAGACTTGCCACAATATGGAGTTCATCGGAACTTATTAGATTCCTTGATTATTTTTTCGTTAATCATTATGCCCGAGATATTAGGGAGTTAATGTTCAGTTCATTACTTATGGTTGACGAGTGTTGATTTGAGTATTCAAGAATTTAATTTGTTAATTTTTGACCATCAGAAATTAACTATTATTTAAGACTCGTAGTCCAATAAAAATGGTACCGATGAGGTTCCAAAATACTTTAATTTTTTTTAGAGTTTAAGTGATTATACATTGACCGTTTAACCATCCAACGAGACTTAAATAAATAAATAAAATCTAAAAATTGTGATATCAATATTTTTAAAATGCAACAATATTAATTTCCTGATCGTTCCTTTAAAAGAAAAATAAATAAATTATTTTAAAATATATAGTGATACATGGACTATTGACGTCACACGAGAGAAATAAACCGCTAAAATGCGAAGATTCAAAGTTAGTCTATGGTTACTCGTCATCAATCTTCGATATTTTTGGGTGCGAATCAAAACATGCATATACAATTAAGCTAAATTCAAGCGCGACCCGGATCTAACAATTACGAACGAGTCTCATATCCAATTTATCAAACCAAATAATCCAATTGAACATAAATCACCATGAAAAATCAAGTAGCCACAATGGTAACAAATTTTTGGTTCTACAATCATAAACACCAAGTCAACAAAATATAACTTGTCAAAAAATTCACGCCCCGATTACTCAATTCGGATAGATTCGTACACGACAATACATCATAACTCAACTTTCACAAACTCAAAACAAACGATTTCAATTTCATAAGAAAGCCAAAGTCCATAACTTTCTAATAGTGTATTACAAGCCAAATTATGGTAATGAAAACTATCTCAAAAACATCATGCACTAATGGTGTATTACAAACCAAATTCTAGTTATAGAAACTATCTCCAAAACTTCATGCAATAGAAATTTGCTGGTTAGGGTTTCCAGATTTTACGTATTTGAAACGCAAACTTCAAAAATTCATATCTTCTTCGTTACTTAATGAAATTTCATGTTCTTATACATTTTAGAAGGTCAAGAACATCTACTATACATAAAAATATCTACACAAAATAATCACAACCATGGACAGAATCCCAAGCCGATTTAATAAGCACATCGAATCATGTTTTAATCGAGTTCGAACAAAATAATATATACCTAAACATCAGTAGATCAATATTCTGATTTCAAACATACAACTAATCACAACATCAATCATAAAAAATATAATCCCTAATCTTCATATTCAAAACCCTAGATCAAAAGTCACCAATTTTAAAATATAGGGGCTTTCATTCATTCATTTACCTTGATGTAAGTTCATGGAATCGAGTCCAAAACTTTCTTCATTTTCTTGCTGATTGCTCGTCGGGATTCATGGATGTTCATGGAGATGAACCACAATTGAGAGAGGAAAAGGTCTCATAGATGAGTGAAGAGGAAGACTGGAGGCAAGAGAGCGACGTTGACAACCTATACTCGTGCGACTCAACCCTTTCTCCAGCAAGGTCTCTTCCGTTCTCACTCTCTTTCCATTTGTCTTCTCTATTTTTAAATGTTTTGTCCAATTTTTTTATATTTTCCAGGTTGTGGACGAGCATGAGGAAGATAAGAGTGTGGAAGAAGCTTTTATTCTTCCTTAATTGCTCATTTAAACTCTTAAATTTTGACTTTTTAGTCAATTTTTGCACAACACGCATGCGTATCACTAGAAAGCCCGCAAACACGTCCTCAGATACGTCAAATGAACCCTACGCCATGGTATTTTCTTTACTCCGTCAACAAAAATGATCATCGAGGCCTTGGCAGATAAAGATTATGTAGGATGCCCCGACAATCGACGCTCAACAACATGCTACATTTGCTATTTTGGGGGTAATCTAGCAGTATGGTCTGCTCGCAAGCATAAAATCATCTCTACATCGAGCACCAAATCTGAATAAAGAGCGTTAGCCCATGTTTGAACTGAGATATTGTGGCTCCTATCGCTTCTTCAAGAACTCAACATTCCACTCGACTCAACGACATCAACGATCTGGTGCAATAATCGGAGAGCATGAAATTGGCGTCGAATCCGGTCTTTAATGCGAGAACCGAGCTAAGTTGTCGTCTCGATCTCATTGCAGAGGACCGTCCAGCTTACGGAGGTAAATGAAGCAGACTTTGCATCAACTAAATTCTGCTTATGTGGACGCTGATGTGGCTAACTATAGACTTAATGAAAGTTTGTTGTAATTGGCTAATGTTACACAAGTGGAGATGCCACATCATCCACTTATAACAAATTCTAACAATTTTTTTTATCTGAGTTGTACAAATGCTTCATTGAAGCTCAATTAAACGTAATGAAAAATCACTTTTTTCACTCCACATATTAGCTCAGGCTTTGATCATCTTCTTCAATTAATCTCATTGTCAAATTTTCACACTGAAAACTAAACATTTATTCTATAAGTGAAAACATTTATTTTTATACATAAAAAGAAAACTAGAACAAATATTTTTAAGGGATTAAAATTTTGTATATTTTAAGTATTGACTCGGATATAAAGTTAAAAGTATATAAGAAAATTAAATTAGAAAATTTACAGTATATATATATATATATCTTATATATATTAATGTTTGTATGAGAGTTAGATAATTTGAAGAGGAAATAAAGAAATTTATACGATTAAGTTGTGAGAATATAATGGAATGATGGGAATACCTTTTAAAAAAAGGAGTTTTAAAAGAATACGAAATTAACGAAAACATGTCAAACCTTGTGTTTTGGACTAACGAATAGTGGGATCCCCTTTATTATGATTTCATCATGATCAAGCGTTGTTTTTTATGAAACTATCCGCATGCACAAACTTCAACAAGCAAGCTCGAAGAGACGACTAGTTAAAAATAAGCGAGAACAAGAACTTTTTGAAGACTCGGTCTAATGTTGACGAGGCGATAACAACAACTTCGTGAAGATTCGGTATAATATTGACGAGGCGAACGACCTAGATGAGATCGTCGACGTGACATATTACAATGAAGCAAGAATTGACATAACAACTAAAAGATGAAATATTGGACTTTAATGATTTTATGAAGAAAAATGAAATTCAAATTAGCTCGTAATAATATAAATAAACACGAGCTGGCCAAAACATTAGTTTAATTATTATTATTTTCATTTTTCGATCTTGAAAATATATTTTACTACGTTCTAGATTATAATTTATCTTGTAAAGAGTTGTCAGTTTATACTTAATTTGTTGAAATTGGAACAGTGACCGAGTTATGATTTTCTTACAAAAGTATATATGGTCATGTTCCTCACCATATACAATAATAAAATATTTAAATTATTATTCGCTCAATAAGTCAGTATTCAAAAAACACATTTGAAATAACTTCATACGAAAACTTTTTGCTATCAATTCTGCTCAACTCAGGAATTATTAGAATTCGGCATATTTGTGTTCACACAATATGAAGTCTTTAGTATTAAATAATGTACATTAACGCAATCTAATCCGGTTAGAATGAAATTTTAATTCACAAACTAACACACAAGTCATTTGTGGAATTGAAACTTTCTTGAAGTGAGATTTGTAATAAAAAATATAAAATTTATCACAAATAAGTCAAATTCGGTCCGAAAGTCCGAAGACCCAAAAAGATTTCAAATTGTCAAGATCCAAGAACCAAACTCGAGCGCGAGCCCGGTCCAGTGGCAGCGACGCGCGCGCGCGTGTGTGAGGGTTACTAACCCTCACATTCTCCTCACTTACACTTGGATGTCACCTCAATGAGAATCTTTTATATACACGACAACAATGCACATTTCCAACCAATGTGAGACTCTTTTACTCACTTCATGAATATATTGATACACATATCAATGCGTTCTTTATCCATAGTTTGAGCAACAATTTCTCATTCATTATAGAGTTGTTTTGGCAAACAAATACATAATATTATACCCGTTGCAACGAGTAATAAGAATATGAAAGAATTATTCAATTCCGTTGAGTGTACCTTATTCAAATACTAGCCAAAAACGAACTCTTACGATAAATATAAATACTCTTTTATATCTTTATTCCAACAGAAAATACTATTCATGCGAACTCCAATAGAATTCTACAGATTCTTACTAGATTTAAAAGAAATTGAAAAAGTCTACAGGAATCTGCAAATATTCGATCGGATTCGGGATTTTTTAAAAATATTTTTGTTGGCAATTGTTTTGGTGATTTTCAATTTTTTTGCTCATTTTTACATTTTTTTATTTGTTTAACGACATATGAAAGATCAAATATGACTTGTGAAATTGAGAGAAAAAAAATATGAAATGTAGTTTAATTTAAAAAGTAGTTGTGTCTAAAAAATTATTAAAAGTCCAATTTAATATTTTTTTTTAACTATAAAGCTTAATTAAGAATGATATTTCATAACTTAGTGAGTCTAAAAAATAAAATTTGTCTAACCAAAAATAAATGTACGAGACCGAACAAAATCACAAGGTCTTTCTTATTGATTGAGGACTTTATTATTATATAATATTTGGTATAAAAATGTATAGCAAACATTAAATAATGAATTGTTCACTAACTGTTCATCAAAACTCGGATGATGCAGTTGATTGCATTTAAGATATAATTCATTTTATAAAATTTAAAAGCAATATAGGATAAATTTAATCCACAAAAGGTGTATGTTCGATCTATACAAATGGAAAAAGAAATATTGGACTACACTTTCGATGAACACAACTTACAACCTAATCCGAGTAAGATCAAAGTTGTGCTCAACTTGAAGCCATCTCGAAAAATTAAAGAAGTTTACGGGTTTTGATATTTCATAACAACGTTGATTAAGGCCCTCATACATCCATCTCCATATTAAAAGACGAAATGGATGTTAGTATTTGACAATCTTTAAGGACTTAACAAGTTGGAGTAGATCAATCAATGCAATGAAGAATTAAACGCACTAATTTCTCAACAATAATATACATATTTTTTTTAGAAAACGGGTGATAATGCTACAATTTTTAAGTTGAAATATCAATTAATTATTGTTAACTAATAGTTTTAATACATTAAAATCAAATAAAAAAATAACTGTCAGTGATAAACAACAAATATTTATTGAAGCTAATCAATAATTTAGATCTTTTTAAAGATTTAGCTAAATGTTTATTTTATTAGAGGAATAAGTCACCAGACTGCAATGAATTGAACAATTGATTTTGATCTCGTGAACTATTTAGACTATTTAAAAAGAAAACCGTAAACTAGTAAGTTGTCCATAAAATAAACATCGTTATCTTTAAATAGAAAAAACAAAGAGTATCAATCAATTAAATAAGGGATGCTGACATAAATTAGTAAAAAATAAAGGATAAGCATGGAGAAGTCTGAATTCCATCCCAGAAAAGAGAAACTCTTTTGGGTCCCTTTGTTATGTTGTTGGGTGTCACTGTTTATACATACTTCTCTGTCCCTTGCAGCTCTTCTATTTCTTTCTTTATTTAATAAACCACCCATAACCATATACAACAATAATTAATAATAAAACCTTCGTTAGTGCTCATTTCTTTATTAGTTTATAACTGTAACACAGCCATGAAATGGATTGTCATTGGTTACGAACCATTTAAATACAAAGAAGAAAGTGCCAATACGTGAAGATAAAAACAAATATTGTACCTAAATGTTATTGGTTTAATATTTTGATAAATCATATAGTATTGCATCACATCACATGTGCTGAAAATAAACTTTCTTATATAAAAATGGTCAAAAAGCCTCATCTAAACTCATTATCTGAGATTCTGTTCTTGTGGTGGCCTGTGATTGGGAACCAGAAATGAATAAATTAATGAATCAGATATTTTTTTAAGATATATTTGAACCTCAAAAAGCTGCTTTTGCTCCAATTATTTCAGAGCATCTTCACTAACACTTACACTGTAAGTGACCATGCTCAACGCTCACTTCCCTAGTTAGTTCTCTTCATCAAACTTTTGTGAACAATCACAAACAGTTAATTCATCAGCCTAACGACAATGAAGTGAACCATAAAATCATAATAGAGATCGGATTCAGAGAAAAATAGCATCTCCAGATTTTAAAATACATGCAGGAGAAAAGGAAAAAAGGATCTACTATTTACAGGGTCCAAATAGGTAGTTTTGCTTTTGCCAAAAATGAAAATATCTTGAATGAAAAAACAAATTGGTAGTAGTAGACCCATATCTTATTTAAGTCATATGAGCATACTAAATGAAGTTAAAATTGCTCCGACTCAATCTCATTTCCACTCTAAAATGTCGTGAAAAATACACATATGAATTTTAGTATTTATTCCACTCGATTTTATTAATATAAAATTCTTTAAATTTATTACAGATCAATCGCAATATTTAATGTAGTTATACATTTTGCGTGTAACCGAATTAATTTATAACAAAACTAAATATGATACCAAGGCCGTCCCAAGAGGAGGGCGAGAGCGGCAGTGGCCAAGGCCTTCAACCAATAAAGGTCTCCGTTTGAAAAAAAAATATTTTTGGTGAGATTTGAACCAGTGACCTCCTAATTAAAAGTTATGTGATATTACCACTAAACTATTATAGCTACGACTTTTTTTTAAACTATACAAAAAACGTTTATTTTTTCACTATATTAATGGGGTTTGTTTATACTCAATTTATGTTTACGTATTATTACGTTTCATTAATAGTGTCTGGTTATGATTTGGAAAATTGTTGTTTGTTTATCCGGTTTCATTTATATATTTTACAGTAAAATTGTTTAAGCGACACTGTTTAAGAATTATAATTCTCTTTATATTTTGTTTTGTGCTTGTTTTGCTTCAAAAAAATTCTCTCGGGAAATCGAGAAATTGTTCGAATCTTGTATAATTTTTCATGAATGAACTGTTTCATGATGAAAGTTTTTCACTCAATGAATCAGGTATGTGTTACGTATTATTTACAGTTCATTGACTAATTTTGATTTTGTTTTTATTTGTTATTTTGTTTATCAAGATTTTCTTTACATATTTTTCAGTAAAATTGTTTAAACGCCATTGTTCATAGATTCGGGAAGTTGAAGTTCATGATAATTACAATAAGTAGCAACATTAAAGATTTGATGATTGACCATATAATCTGTAAATGCATAGTTTCACATTGTTTACTTGACATCCATTTACAAGACATGTATTTTTTCGATTGCCGTTGTTAATTGTTATAATTGTAGTTCCCGATTCGAATTTTAATTTTGTGTTAATTCAAAATTTGATTTTAAAAATTAAATCTGAATGTATTTGTTCGTGAGTTTTAAAATAAATTCATTAGTTTCTCATATTGTTTAAATCCTATATTTTGAAATTTTTTATCAACAATTAATTTATATCAAGTTTCGGCATATAAATTAAATTTAAATGAACTGTAAATAATATCCGACGAACTGTAAATAATGATATCCGGTATACAAAGAACCAACGTCATATTAACCATGTTTATCATGTGAATACAAATAAGATCTTTAAGAGTACAAAACAATTACCAAAATTAGTTTAGAATAATTTTCAAGAAGAAATTAATATGATTTTGTTCGAGATTTTTCGTGTTCGGTTTCAATTTTTTTCCTTTTTGAAAACGTAATGAACGAAATGAATGAAACCGTTAGCATTGATAGATTACATCCTCGACTTACGTGTGTAATTAATTGTTAGTTGATTTTATTTTATTATGTGTTAATGGGCGGAATAAGATTGACGATAAAATATATGGAGTAATTTCGTACCAAATATTTATAAACGAATTATGTTGAATATTTACAACTTATTAATTAAACGTTAAGTATTTTCAAAACGGCACTATATTATATGAATATACACTAAAATTACACATTTTATATATGTAATATATGTTTTACTGGTAAATATATAGGGTGCAATGTAATAAATAGAAAGATGTTAAAATTACTATAATAATAGTGCTATGAATAATATGCTCTTTTGGTGTTTTTTTTAAAAGGGTGCTCTTTTGATGTTTAATAATGGAGTATTAGATTGGAGATGAAAAGCTGTTTCATGTGATAAAATATGCATTTTAGTGTTTTATGAGTTGAAGATAATCTAAAACGGGAAAACATTAGTTAATATATGTATATATGTATATTTTCACTACCATCATCATCATATCAAAGTGTGTGCCATTGTGAGGGTAAAGCTCATAATAATAATAATAATAAGTTCATGATAAGTAAAGGAGATACAATAAGAACTTTGGGACCAAATAGTTTTTTTGTCACCCTCCACTAAAATTAGGTCCATATAATTACACAAGAGTTACAAAACTTACAGTAACCTGCAAAATACCGTACACCTATTTTCTTCTCCAACAAAGGGACAGACAACAGAGATATGGAGAAGAGAAGAGAAGAAAAATAAATAAATGAACAGCACCAAATAATGTAATCACACTCTCTGTTCCTCTTCTTCTTTGGAATCACACAATCCTCGAAGAGAGACCATTTCAAATCGGCCGATGTCGCTTGAGGCCGAGTCTGGCGTCGGGGTTCAAAGCGCCGCTAGAATCTCCCTCGGAAGAGACTTCCATGGATTTGGTTAAGGAGCTCGAGAGATCGGCGTAGAGTTCAACGACTCTCCTGATATTGTTGTTGAGCTCTCTGATGAGCCCAACATTCCTGCTGAGATTGTCTGGGATCTTGGATTCGTGGTTCTGGTTTATCTGGCTTATCAGCAACCTGTTTTGATCCAATATGCTTTGGACTTGGACAAAGTTCTTCTTAAATGTCTGCAACACTTTTCCATCAATCTCTCCGCTTCCATTTCCTAGCCCAGAAAATGTCTCACCTTCCATTTTTTTTCTTCTCTTCCAATCAGAATTTCACTTCTAGCAAGAAAAAAATATATAAAAAATCATGATTAATCATATTTCCTTGCAAACAGACTCTTTGAATATTCTAAGGCATGATTACATATCTCCTTTTTTTTTTTTGCTATCTTGGGATAGTCTGGGAAAATAAAGTAATTTGATTAATTAGTAGAAGGATTATTGGTATCGTTATTAGTTCTAATAATAACACTATTATAGTTAAAAGATATATATTTAGTACTACTATTGATTATGATGAGATGTGAAAAAGCAACCCCGTTTCCATAAAAGGGAACCTTTTAAAATGTACTCAGAAAATACCCACCTAAAGGCTTAAAAGCTCAGAATTCCAAACAAAGAATCTCAAAGACCACCAAATAAATAAATGAAAAATAAAATTATATATGGAGTCAATGATGCAGAGAAGATCAGAACATTAGAGTACTGCAACAGAGACAACATTATTGATCTTTACAAGCAAAATTGCGAAATAATAAATGATAAATGAAAATAGACAATAATAATGCAAATCGTAAAATAAGCTTTTAAAAAGAAAAAAAAATAATACATAGAAAATCAAAGTGAAATTTGTGAATAGCGGAAAACAAGGATCGAATAGGCAATTCAAGCGTTAGAGAGACAGTACATGAAAGCTTTTCCAGTTTCGCAGACAAAAGCATAAATTCTTTAAGAAGAAAGAGACCATAGAGAAAAGTTGTCACTAAAATAGAAGAGGAAAAAAAAAAAAAAAAACCATATTATGCAAAAGAAGATCTCAAACCCACTAGCACTAATGAGGTTTAAAAAAAATAACCAAAATTTATTATGAAAAATCGACTTAAATAAGATCCTAGAAGGAAAGCGTATAAATTAAGCTGATAAAATCGATGTCTCTCGGCAAAAAAAAACCCACAAACTAAGACGAAAGCTCCAAAATAACAACCAAGAAGAAGTACTTTGTTTTGACATCATTCATCTTTATTTATTTATTAAATTTGGCTGTGGCGTGCCTACAATAATAAACAAATAAGTAGATGGATTAATATAATAATTTATATATTGTTTGTACCTTGAAAATGCGAGTCATTACATTCTAGGACTGGGAAGAGATAACGGATTCGTAAAGCAATGAATTGATACCGAGGAACAGCGCAGAGAAGGAAAAGCTCGCCGATTGAATCGAATTCCCGGAACAGAAAATAACAGTCCTTTCTCTCTAGAATCTGGGATTTTTATTATAGAGAAAACAAAAAGAGTTTCAGAGAGAGAGAGAGAGAATATGTAGATTTGACAGTCACGCTCGGACCTCTCTCTCAGTGTATTTGTGTGTCGATTAGTTTAGTATAATCTATGTCTATATATCCACCTGTAATGTTCTTTTTTTAATATATTTTGTTTTCTTGGATAGTAATAGGGTAGTGATGCTTTTGAATATCCCAACCCACATGATAATTAATAGATTTCACTTTCTGGCAAATTATTATTGAATGCGTATTCTACTTCAACAGGTATCATGCCGAATTTTATTACTTGCTTTTGGTTAGATTGAATATCTAGACAGATTCGTTTACGTCATATCAACAGACCAAATTATCTTTTTTTGTCGAATTTATTTTCGAAATATTGTTTTTAAAAATTGATTTCGAATTTGAAATTCAAATTTCAAATCAGCATAATTCGTGGGTTAACCAGATTTTTATCTCGATATATTGTACTAATTATCCAATCAAGTTTAAATATCATAATTAGTTAGGATGCTCTATTAAATGAAACATTATCTTTTTTTATACTAATTACCTAAAATTATTCACTCTCTCAATTTGGCCGACCAAAACTTATTATCAACCATTATACTTTCAGTTTTGACCGGAAACAAAGAATTCGAGAGCCATGGGTATGTTGATGAATATGAGTTTTCCCTGCAAGAATCTGGTACGTGTAATAGTCAGTAGTATAGTTTACGATTTATTAACGCTATTTTTACACTGTCGAGCTGTTGCTTTTTTTTTTTCGGGTTTACGATTTATTAAGCCTATTTTTACATTATCGAGTTATGGCTTTTCTTTTCGGGTTTACAATTTATTAACGCTATTTTTACACTGTCGAGCTGTCGACTTAAACCTTCTTTTTCGGGTTTACGTTTTCTTCGGACAAGTTGTGGATTTTTTTTCCTCGATTTTTGTTTTTTTAATAAACTGATAATGAGCGGGACGTTAATTGTGTTATTTATTATTATTATTTTTAATTAATTTATTACGGGCGGAAAGTTATTTTGGGGTATATTTGTCTCTTAAATTTTGTAAACGAAAATGGCCGACTATTTTAAACTTTTTAACCAAACCTTGAGTATAACTAAATTGCATATAATTTACATGGGTATTCATCAAAATGACCCTTTTACTAAACCGTTAGAACATCTCCAACACAACTTTGATTTGAGTGAGGATGTAATATATTTTGGGTAGAGATATTCCAACTTACTCTAAATATTTAACCAAATTTAAGTAACATGACTAGTAATTTACTCAAGTTTGAAGTACAATTATTCATCACTCAAATTTTGCGATAAATTATTTTTAATTACAAAATCGCGAACAAATAATAATATGTGATTTAGATCATAATTTAAATATTTTTTTTTAAATATATTATCAATGAGAAAGGAAAATAAGTATTAATTAATTAACACAATATAACTAAATAAAATACATATTTATTATGCTAATAGTTACACAAACACAATGCATAAAATTAAAATTATAGCGTACGTCATATAAATAGAAAATGGTTTGCTATTGTGCAAACAATTCAACAACTTCAAGGTCGAAAGGTTTTTTTTGCTATGAAACAAGAGGCGTGTAGCAAAGATGTGGAGCGAGCTTTCGGAGTTTTACAATCAAATTTTGCAATCGTGGTCGGAGCAACATTTTTTTGGCAAAAAATGTGTTACATGGCACAATACATGCATTATTATGCACAATATGATAAGAGAAAAGGTGCGTGATCTTAAAACTCCAATACAACCAATTCTCAAAACAAACACAAAAACCACATATTAAAATGAAGTCAAACGAGGTGTGAGATTTCAACAATTTCATCAACATAGAAAAACAATAAAAAAAATGCTCACTTTGTCCTTCGTAATGCGTTAATTGATCATTTGTGGAATGATTATACTAATGATAACGAGTAACGAGTATCAATATTTGTAATATTTATGTCCTGTTAATATCATCCAAAATAATATTTTTTATTAGTTAAATTTTATATTTTAATATTGAAATATTAACATAACATTGAATATAAATATAAGTTAATTTAATATTGTCGACATAGAAAAGAAATTAGTGTTTAATAAGATTAATATTGACATAACATATTAATAGGGGTTAGTATGAAATTAATATAAAGTAATATTGAAAATTATTAAAAATAAATATTTTTGGAGTAAGATTTGGTGTTGTGGGTTGGAGCGAGAATACCTGCACCGAATTTGGTAAAAAATTATACCAAATTTTGATTTTGGGTTGTAGATAATCTTAGTACTTCGTAAAATTTAGTTAAATAGTAATTTTTTTTATTTATACGCGTAAATTAACGTAAATATTATAAGTGATAAAAATATCATGTCAACTTTTGAATATTTACCTTAAATTTATAAAAACGTTTATTATATAATAATCTTAAACATTTAATAGATTAGTTATTTAATTCTTATATTTTAAAATATCTAAACACGGAACAAAGATGCATATTTTTAAGTCATAAATAGAAGATATTCTCTAAAATTGAAACTTTAAACAAGTAAACTGGCTTGAGTTTATTAAAATCCTTGTTTGTTAAGATCCAATAAAGCTATGGCCTTTATTAAGGGACATGACCTGTAAGTTAAACTGGCTTGAGTGAGTGTTCAAATCTCTGTTTGTTAAGATCCAATATAGTTAAGGCCTTTAATAAGTAATATAGCCAATTAAAAGTTTTTAGAAGGGCTTTCGGCATCTTCAATAGAGCTTTCACTTTTGAGGATTGTCAAACATCAAAATGAGGAATTAAAGATCCTTTTTCTCTATGGAGACTTTTATTCTAAAAAACCATTCTTATACCATCTTAGTCTCTAATATTTAATGATATTGATCATCTTTAAAAGTCTCACATTTATACTGCATATTGGTCTTTAAAATTTAATAAAATAGTTATATAGTATGCTATGTTTTTAAATTATAGAATTGTATATGTATGCATATCAAATTATTTAGTTAAAATGATTTAGTTTTAATATTTTTTTATGTACTAAAAAAGTAAATATTTGATAAAATTTTAGAAGCGATGTAGATTTTAACAACTTAGACAAAATAAAATATTGAAATGTAATTACCAACGTAAAGAGTGCACAATTAGGGGATCTATTGTTCAAACCCTCAAAATGAAAGTTTAAGGTTCGTCTACTTCAAAGGAGAGTTACCTCAACATGAATGTTTAAGGATCGTCTACTTCAAAAATTTACCTCAAAATGAATGTTTAAGGGTCATTTCAATTTATGGGTTTTCCTCATATCTAAAAATCCAACACACAATATACAAAAAGACGGGGGTTAACCCGTGTCGAGCAAATGATGAGTAGCTAACCCAAGTCGACGAGTGAAATAAAATAAAATATCGAGTATAGTTAAACTCATGGTAGTCCACCAGCCCAAGAAGGGCCATTGAAGAATGAATCAACCATTTAGCTATTATATATTCCTTTTTTAGAATCTGGGACTCAAATGTATCATAACGTCTAAATACCATTTAATAAGGTATGTAATAGTACGTTACTTTTGTTGCATAATATCTCAGTCTACGCATTTCATTTTGCAATACACAAAGTGCGATCAATACAACATCTTTTAATATTTTAGTTTATCTCTTACGAGCTCTCTGTTATATTTGTTTCACATGTCAATAACATGAGTTTTAGGCCTGATAAGCATGTTTTACACGTGATTATTAGGCAACCTTAAACAACGAATTGATGTTAAAACTCAATGATAGTTGTGTGTAGTTTAGGGTGTCTATTCAGGATTTAAGTTTGGATGAATTCGGACAAATAGATGCCAAATATGAGCAAAAACATAGCTAGATTGTCGAACCGAGCGACATTGGACCACTAAGTGTCCATCGTGTTACCTTGGTCGTCCAGGGATGCGACGATACTCACTACTCAACGATCGCGAGGCTTTATATACGATTACGGTGCGATGACATCATGTATGCATTTTAGATTGTACACACGTGTAGTGTTTTGGATCATTCGATGAGATTTTAAGGCCTAGATCTGCACGACTTTAATAGGTTCGACTATTTACCCGGAATGGGGGTAGAAGAGAACATAAATCCAGCTTTTACAAGTTTACTGTTGAGGAGACATCACAATGTAGATAGTTTTTTTCTTTCTATAGTTTGAGTTTCACCACAGATCACATCATTTTTCCTCTTCTCTTTATCATTGGAACTCTTGTAGTTTATCATTTACTGTTTTATTCTTATGATGAATAATTTTAATTTATCTTTTTCTACTTTTACCACTATCACCATGAACTAAACTTGTAGAAGGTGATGGTGGATCTTTTCTTGATTATTATCATGGATTCTTTATAGTTTGCATTGAAGTTTTATTTGTTCTATTTGTCGTGTTTATTCTAATTTACATATAATGCATGTATGAGTATGATCACTTTGAGCATTATTTTAGGATTTGTTCATCACTTTAGTGAGGTTTAATTAATCGTGCGTGTCAAATAGGAAACCTTAGTACATTCTATGAAGTGTAGAGATACCAACGACTGCTAAAGAGTCGTGTAAGTATTCTAAAACATAAAACGAACTAGAGTTGTAGATATCACCACTCTCCAAAAATCATTTTCTTAGATATAAGTTGTTTGTTATTTTATTGATTTACACTTAATATTAAGTTTTCGTGGGAACAATATTATTTGTGATACAATATTATTTGAGTGATCCGTGCAATTGTGACCACATTTTTCACAGCAAGGCCTAGATAATTAGAATAAATCGATCTTAGACTATGTTTTCTAACCCATATATGGAAGCTCGAATAATGAAACCATCTCACTCATGAAATCCATGTTGAATCTTCATCACCATAATGTAAGTTTGACACAATTATTTTGTATGCCTAACACGCTGACATGACATACACGCAAGCTCAAGAACCCATATCAGGAACAATCATAGATAAGATGGTCCACCGCACGACTAGACCTTGCCTTAGGTTTTTGTCATTGATGCCCACAAAAAAAATAGTAGTTGTTATCTATGTACATTTTATACAGTAAAGTCTCAAAGACTTTCTCTTCTAATTATTGCATAAATTAATAAAGAATTGAAACTTTCTAATTCGTTTGTTTAAAATTTTATGATAAACATTGGTCCATAATCCTTAAACAAACTAATAACAAATGAAAAACTTTTTATGGTTTGCTTAAAACAATATATTCGTAATCTTAGGAGACTATCAATTTCAATATAATTGTTAGGAGTGTCATGAGCATTTATCTCTAAAGCAAGGGCTATGTTCAAGCCAAATCCATGTTTTTTAAAGGAAAAAAAATTATATAGATATATACACACATATACGTACTAAACTCATTGATGTCGATCCGCTAGGCCCTCGTGTCGACATAAACAACGCCCTTATCGATCGCAATGACAACCCAGGTAGTCACGAAATTTTAAAATTCGTGACAACCTTGACACGAAATATATCAACATTTTCGTGACAATGTTGTCGAAATTCGCTTTGTTGTGACAACATCTACTCGGTTTCGTGACAACAAATTTTCACGAAATCAAGAATTTTGTGACAATTTTTTCACGAAATTCGTAGTTTTTTAGTCAAGAAAGTGAAGTGACAACTTTATCACGAATTTTTTTCCTTTCATAAATTCTCATAAGATCAACTTGGTTGAAGTTTATAGACGTAGTCCAACTTCGTACTAGATGTTTTGTTGGATTAAATTTTTTAAAAAAATTATCATATATTTATATGTGTCTCTACTAATCATGTAAACCAACAATGTAAAAGATCCGATCATAAATGTAAACCAACAATGTAAAAGATCCGATCATAAATATAGTATACTGCTTTGCACAAAAGCTTAACTTTTAAATTATAATTTTAATTAGTATTATATTCAATTTGGTGTGTCAATATATTATTCATGTGTTGATAACTAACTAATAATCATTGTATGACATATTAAATATCAAATTATAGTTAAGCCACTTGAAAGTGTAACTCACAAACTCGGGAGCTTGTTGAACGGATAAGCTTGACCAACAACTTAAGGATCCTAACTAGTTATGGTAGATATAAGAAGTAGTTTTGACTTTGTGACAACATTTAGTCTATTTCGTGACAACTTAGTAACAAAATTTTTGGTTTCCTGATCAAATAGTTGTCACGAAACTTGTATTTTTTTGTCACGAAAACGATAAATTTAGGGAGAACTTTGTCACAAATTTTATTTTTCTTTCATCCAATCTCATGAGATCGACTTGGTTGGAGTTTATAGACGTGGTCCAACCTCATACACGATCTTTTGTTGGATTATATTTTTTTTTTAAAATAATCATGTACTTATATGTGCCCCTTCTAATCATGTAGACTAACAATGTAAGAGATTAATACTAGTATATTACTATGCGCACGAACTAAACTTTTAAATTACAATTTTTAATTAGTATTATACGCAATATGTTATGCTAATATATTACTCACGTGTAGATAACTAACTAACAATCATAGTATGACATACTAGAATATCAAATTATAGGTATGCTACTTGAATGTATAACTTACAAACCCAAAGGATTGTTGAACGTACAAGTTTGACTAACCAATTAAGGTTAATAATAATTTGTGGTAGATTTAAAAAAGTAGCATATTTTTAGTGATAAAGTATCACATTTCAGACGTTTCCTGACCACTATATCACGAAAACATGTATTCGTGACATAGTGGTCACGAAAAATTAAAATGTTCATACAACCTGGGTTTTTTTTTCGAGAATCGAAAAAAATAGAGAAAATAAAAAAAATTGAAAGATACATAGTGTTGGGATGGTCGAAAAAATCGAATAAAAACTGCTAGTATACAAAAATGAGGAATATATGAGATATATTATTTGTATTTAATATTTAAAATTTAAAATTTAAAATTTTGGAGATATTTCCGGTAGAGGAAGGTTTGATGTAGGTTCTTTGGTCGAAAATAAATGAGTTTTTTTGTCGACGGTTGCTAGGACATCGTGAGTCACTCTTAGATTATGAAAGAACAATAGAGGATGACATTTTTATGGGTTTACAAAATTTGATGAAAAGATGAAGTGTTGGTGAAGAAGATGAAGTCTGGTGAAAAAATATGAAGTCGGGTGAAGAAAATAAAGTGTTGGTAAAAAAAATGGAGAGAGAGAACAAATTAATTAAGTAAATTTGTTATTCAATATAAAAGTAAAATAATAGTTGTATGCATAAAATAAAATAAAAGTAAACATTGGGACAAAAAAATTCTCATTAGTTATTGAGAAAATCCCTATATTTTACATTTATGAAAGTAGGGCATAAAGTAATTTTGGAGTTTCGGTTCATAAACCAATCACTTTCAAAACCCAATAAAGCCAGCGACAGGCGATACGAACCACACTTGGTCTGAGTCGAGTGAAGAAGATGGCAACATGTGTGAGGCTGAAACTCACAACTTTACATTTCCCAACCAAATTCTCTCTCCCATTCTCATCTCCCAAACCCTCCCTCTTCGCCCTCAAACCCCGGCGTCTCTCGACCACCACATCCGCCGCAATGGCCTCCGCCATCGAGCACGTCGTCCTCTTCAAGGTCAAGCCCGAGACTGACCAATCCAAAATCGCCGACATGGTCAACGGCCTCAACGGCCTGAGCTCGCTCGACACCGTCCTCAGCATCACCGCCGGTCCTCTCCTCCGCAACCGCTCCTCCGCCTTCGTCTTCACGCACATGCTCCACAGCCGCTACAGATCCAAGGAGGACCTCGCCTCCTACTCTCAGCACCCCAGCCACGTCAGCGTCGTCCGTGACTCTGTTCTCCCGATCTGCGACGACATCATGGCCGTCGACTGGATCGCCGATGACCTCCGCAGCCGCGACGTCTTGCCGGCGCCGGGATCGGCCTTGCGAGTGAGTTTTCTCAAGCTGAAGGAGGATTCGAGCGAAGAGGCGAAATCGGAGGTACTGGCGGCAATTAAGGAGGTCGGGGAAGGTGTGGACCAGATCCGGCAGCTTTCCGTCGGAGAAAACTTCTCTCCGGGGAGGGCCAAGGGTTTCTCGATCGCGTCGCTGGCGATTTTCGACGGTCCCCAGGAATTGGAGGCGTTGAAATCGAGCGAGGCATTCGTGAATTCGAAGAAGGACAAGGTTAGGGATTACTTGGATGGCGTGATAGTGGTTGATTATTTGGTGTCCTCTCCTCAATCTGCTAGTCTCTGAGCTATCTTCATGTTTCTCTCGTTGAACTTGTAGAACAAATCGAATAAGGCATTAAACCTATGGTTTATCATCCGATATTTTGGTCTGTTGTCGCAATTTTCATTAAATGATTTATGGAATCGGAAGTGAAGTATAATCCGGAGATTGCATTAGCTGGTCCTACTCTGTAGATAGTGTGCTTCCTTGCCTTAAGGCCAGTCCTGCTCTGATGCCAAATACCGAGGACAATGTTGATTTGAAAGTGATGATAAGACCTTAGAATTGTTTGATAGTCTAAATTCCTAAGTTTGAAGAAAATTTGTGATCCTTATGCCTTCGCTGAATTCGTAGAACTGGAAGCATGGCTTCTCATGCTTTTGTGACCGGGAAATGCGGATGACCAATGCTTTTTGCGAAGAAAAGCAGGCAATTTGTTTTAAAACTAGTGTTAAGACACACGTTTAAAAATGATTTAATCAAATAAAATTAAACTAAGAGCGAAGGGCGTGACTTCATTTAGTTCATCGATTCGGCTGGCTTCGATAACGGTTTTACACACGGGTTAGCAAAAGAATATCAAATGCTCATAATAACCTCCTTCTCCTCCTTAGAAAAATCAAACCACTAAAATTAGCTTGTGCAATCCTCACGCAAAGTGCCAAACACTCCACGTGACGCGCTGTGTGTGATCTTCACCCCGCGAAGCATCATGGATTACAAGCGACGCATAAGTGCTTGTAAAAAATTTCAGTGACACGTTGGACTTGACACAATGCGTGGACTTTTACGGGTTGACTTTTTTGTTACCTTCTTCCTTTGGTCCGAAATTGCTCAATTATGACTCAATTTCTTTCTCCATCGTAGTCTCTCGCTCTCTAATATATAAAATATACTAAAAACTACCACACTTTACAATTCTTGCTTAGAAAAATATATATAATTGTGAGTAAACCACAATTATCAGTTATTATTATCACATTCAGATTGACATATTTTTACTAGGCAAGTATCGCGCAAAAGATGTTCCTTTAGTATGTTAATTTGTTGTGCAATAACATCGCGCAAAAATTATTAGACGTTCTAGTAAAGTTTTCAAACTTAACAGATAACGTGAAATGTGAAATACGATTTTGAATACAAGGATTATCGCAATCATGGGAAGGAAATCCTATAAATACATTCATGTTTGTGAAACTATAAAAGCACTGTCGTTACCCTTTAACTTCTTTGACGCTTTTTATCGCAAAATTTTTAGACATCTTGGGCTGGCGGAATAGGAATCTGTGAACTTGATTATTAGCGGTGTAAGAGCACAATTCACACATTATAGTTTAAGTCTATTGGGTATGTGTTACGCGTGATAGAACTATTCACAAGTAAAGCTCTAACCTACTAGAAGAACACCGTGCAGAGTGTTCGTTGAGTTGAATTGAACGTACACACTAATACAGTGGAATTGACAAGTTATTTCTAATGTCCCTTCAAGTGACATTTTGGCGCAAAAATTTTGGAGCCCAATTTTGTGGTCATTAGAAGCGACTAATTGCTTCTCATGCCCACAAATCTATACTTAGTGAAATTTTGGCGGAGAAATTATGGAGCCCAATTTTTTGAACATTAGAAGCGGCTAGTCGCGTCTAATGCCCAAAGATCTATATTTAGTGAAATTTTGGAGCCCAATTTTTTGGGCATTAGAAGAGACTAGGACAAAAAGATCAATACTTAGTGAAATTTTAGAGGGCAAACTTTTGAGTCAAATATTTTCGGCATTAGAAGCGACTTTAACAGCAACTAGTCGCTTCTAATGCCAAAATACTAAAAAAGTGACGAGAAAAGCGAGCCAAAGTATTTGGGCATTAGAAGCGACTTATCGCTTCTAAAATCTTGACTGTGACTATTAGAAACGATTAGTCACTTCTAAAGGTCAAAAAAAAAATATTCGAAAAAATGGGAGTAGATAGGTTAGAAGCGAAATGTCGCCTCTAAAGATAGGTGTCGCTTCTAAAGTCATTTTTGTAGTAATGGTCTCGTCCTCTCTCATTTGCAAAATACTTACATTATACAAATTTTAATTTTATTAAAATTAAATAGTTTAAAAGACCATCTTACGTTATTTCAACGATGAGTCAAGAAAGGGTCCGATTTTTGTCTTGACCTTGTCTTCTTCTTCTCTTGCTTTGACTCGTTGCACTCCAATAGTTTCTGCAACAAAAAAAAAGATCATTAGAGTTAATAATTATTCATAAATTGGGTTGAAACTCGGTTGCGTAGGACATCGTAGCTCGATGACGGCAAATATAATGGATTGCTGAAGACTTAAATTTCTATTTTAAAACAAATCTGTCAAGACTTAATTTATGTTTTTAACCCGCATAAATTACTCAGAAGAAAGTCAAAAACTTGAATGGACGAGGCAGCGAGGAAAAAACACGCACACCATTACAGAATAACAACCTCTTAAAGAAACTGTCAAACCCAATGCTTTTCAGTTTAAAAAAATACAAAACATGTATAACAAATACTTATAAACAAAGTCCCAAAATCTGTATAAAATGTCTTAACTATAAGAAATTTGTAAAAGAGCCCAATACAAGATCTTACTAACCTGGGCACTGGACATAAAACTGAAGTATGAAACGAGTGAAGTTAAGAGAGGCGTGGAATGAGCGAGACAAGGTAAGGCTCGAGGGTGGTCGGCTGTCCCTGGGAGAGACGAACGTCAAAGAACAAAAAAATGTCCCTGTGAGAGAGAGATCTGAGGTAGAAAAATTAACAAAAAAGAAACACTCACCTGAGAGGCTGCGGATGCCAACAATGGGGACGCCGACAATTAGGTTGGTCTGAGGCAGCGGGGATCAACATTATGGAGATGGAGCGGTCGTGGTGGTCATGGTGTGCCTAGAACACCCGAAGCGGCCAGTCAAAATGGCCGGTGGACGTCGTGACGTCGACGGGCCCTACTTCACGGCGACAAAAGTTTGAGAGGCGGAGTGAGAGATGGAGAGAGAGAGATATAGTTCTGGAAAGAGTCGATGATGTTTAAATATCAAATTCTAATTATCACATATGATAATATAAAAAATTAAAAAAAATATTATTTTGTCATGCCAATTAAAATAAGGAGGCGGAAAGATGTCCTTCTAAATTTCTAGAAACTATCTGATGCGAAATGTCGCACTTGAAGTTTGGTGTAAAACTTTCAAATACGAATGAATTATCGGATTTGAAAGTGTAAACATACCATTTTTTTTGTTGATTTTAGAGTGTAGATGCGACTTGTCACAACCAATAATCCATATAAATGCGACTTATAGTATCTTAAAATTACCCGCATTAGAATATGTTATTTATAGTATATATAGAATACAAAATAATTGAAAATACTAAAAGTTCTCCATTAAAGGTGCTTAAGAAATTGCAAACGAGGATGTATGATTTCAAATTCACCTTATGTATTAGTTAGTTTTTCTGAGTACTAACGAGCCTAGTAAATCGATTGAGATAGTAGTAGGATTACTTCAAGCCGAAAAGAATCAAGAAATTATAGAATATTCAAATGTATATGAAGTATCGCCTCAATTTGAATAGTAGATAATAGGTCATGAAGATGTCAAATTAAACAGCCTCTTGTTAATTCATTTGTTAAGGTTTAACTAATAGACCGTCGACGATCACTCAATTATGGATATATTACTATACGGTAAAGTGAGAGTTTATTCTAATTATGTAGGATCTGGTGTGCGAACAGCTGTATTAGTATTGAATATTAGAAGTGTTAATTAGTTAACTTTTCTGTACATATATTACCAATTTCCTCGCTCTATATACTATACTGATATCTCCTCGCAAAGATATTTAAAGGAGACGCAAAAAGTAGCCACATACTTAGCTATTTTTGTCATGCATGTTTGTGAGACATAGACACTTGGATGTTGTATATAAACAAATGTGGGTCTTATTGATCTTAATGAAAGAAATTGCATGAACTCTTAAAATGTCACCGCAGACAACTTGGCACGGAAATGAAGATATTCAACAGTGACATTTTAATACAATATGTTTGTATATATTTGGAATACCCGTATCTTAAAAATTGACCTGGATTTTGGATTTGGTCAAAAGTTAAATGACCAACGAACGGTCAACATGATAGTTTGAAAGTTAGTTTGGGGAAATTGTATAGAATTGTGAACCCCATGCATAACAATATACATAGTGCATAGCTTGATAGTATTGTATGAAATGAAAGATAGTTGTTTTCTAATAAAAAACATACAAATATGTAGCGCATGCTGATATTATTTGAGAGGAAGTAGTGACTAGTGAGTAGCCAAATTAATAGGTAATATACAAAAATCACGCGCGCGCTCGCACGCACTTTAAATATTTATTCTTAATTTTGTTTTGGTAGTATTATATGTTCCTACAGTAAAAAAATATCAAACAAATTGGTCATTTCAAAATAAATATAATTTTCCATGAAATTAAATAAATTTGTTGGGTCATTATTTATTAAGTGAAATTGATGTGGTATAATTCGAAATAAATTTTATGATTTAATGACGTATTTGCCATGAAATTGTTATGTTGCTAGCATAAGTGTTAATTTAATTTGATGAGGGGTCAAATTAGTAATAAAAATTATATATTAGTAACTGATTGTAGATGTACATTTGTTTTTGTATCCCCATAAATAAAAACACTCAGACACTCAGACAGTCTACAATTAGAAGACCACTCACAGTGTTTTCATCTATGGATTAAGGTGCGCTTCCGCTATTCAAATTTGACTCCCATAAATTGAATTAAGATTAAAGTAGGTATTAAAAATTCCTAACAATTGGTATCAGTGCCACCTAATTCGTTTTTGGGAATATGAAACCGATAATATGGTTTTGATTATTCTGAGTTCATTATCGCTGCTACATGTGATTTGTTTTTATTTGCTTCTGTGAAAGTCGCATCTATGTTGGTTGTGGCAAGTCTATAAATGTGGAAGCAATTTGGTATTTTAGATTGTTGTTAAGTACTGATTATTACTTGGATTTAATAAATACTTTTGTTGTACATGGAATTTGGTTTCTATTTCTTGTTTGGATAAATTAGGATATTGTTGTTCATTTCAAGACAATATGTTTAGTTTATCTATTAAAAATTCCAACGTTTTTGGGACTGGTTCACTTGTTATTTATGACAATCTTTATATGCTTGAAACTATTGCTTCTTATAATGAAACCTTGAATGTGGAATCACGTGGTACTAAACGTAAATTAAGTAATGAAAATTCCAGTTCCTTATGGCATAAGCGACTAGGTCACATTTTTAAAAATATAATTGAAAGACTTATTTCCGAAGGAATTTTGGATGATATTGATTTTTCAGACTTTGATGTATGGGTTAAGTGTATCAAAGGAAAATAGACTATAAAAAAGAAAATGGGTGCAATAAGGGCACCATGCATCTTAGAGTTGATACATACGGACATTTGTGGACCATTTCCAAAACCTTTATGGAATGAAAATATTTTGTATCATTCATAGATGACTATTCAAGATATGCATACATTTTTCTTATTCATGAAAATTCCCAAGTATTGGACGTGTTCAAATCATTTAAAGCTGAAGTTGAAAACCAACTCAACGAAAAAATAAAGAAAATCAAATCAGAGTGAATACTATGATAAATATGACGGATCAGGTGAACAACGTCTGGGACCCTTTGCCGGATACTTAGATGAGTGTGGTATCGTCCAACAGTACACTATGTCGGGGTCACCCATAATGAATGGTGTTGCTGAAAGACGAAACCGAATTCTTAAGGATATGGTTAGAAGTATGATTACTCATTCGACCTTACTCGAATCACTATGGGGAGAGGCACTCAAGACCGCAACCTACATTTTAAATAGGGTACCAACTAAACCAGCTCTCAAAACACCTTATGAGCTTCGGAACAGGCGAAAGCGTAGTTTGAAGCATTTGCATATTTAGGGATGTTCTGCTGAAGCGAGGCCTTATAAGCCGAGTAAAAAGAAATTGGATCCAAAAATAGTAAGCATCTATTTTATTGGATACTCTGAGCGATCAAAGGGGTTATAAGTTTTACGATCCTGAAGTAAAGACAATCTATGAGACGGAAACTGCAACGTTCTTTGAAGATATTGAGTTTGGCGGGAGAAATAAAGAAAAATACTTTGTTTTTCATGAAGACTCGGATTCAATAATTCCTATTGAGGAAAATTTGATTACTGTAACATTTACTTTTGATAATGTTAAGGATTGTGTTCCTTATATTAATCAAGAGCAACGAGACATTGTCATAGGACCACCTCAAGTACAAACTCAAGAACCTCAAGATCAAGTGCCTTTGCGGCAACCCACTAGAGAAAGAAAAAATGTTATACTATGATGGAAGATGACCTTATCAACTTTCAAAATGCCATGAAAGACACAAACTCTATAAAGTGGATTGAAGCAATGAATGAAGAGTATAAATCTATGCAAGACAATAAAGTTTGGACACTTGTCCAATTACATGAAGGAGTGAAATCTATTGGTTTCAAATGGAATTTTATAACCAAAATGGATTCGAAAGGTAACGTGGAGAGGTATAAGGCTCATCTTGTAGCAAAATGTTATACTCAAAATGAAGGGATTGACTTTAAAGAGACTTTTTCTCCGGTTTCATCAAAGGACTCTTTTTGGATAATGATGACACGGGGTGCACATTTTGATTTGGAACTCCATCAAATGGATGTCAAGACTGCGTTTCTCAATGGAGACATTGAAGAAACAATTTATACAGTGTAACCTGAAAACTTTGTGTTAGGAGACCCAACGAAGATGATTTGCAAATTCAAAAAAATTCATTTATGGGCTGAAACAGGCTTCTCCTCAATTGTACCACAAATTTCATCAAGCTATTCTCTCGTATGGTTTTGAGACGAATATTGTTGATGATTGTGTGTATCACAAGTTCAATGGAAGTGAAATATGTTTCTGGTTATGTATGTCGATGACATTTTACTTGCCACTAATGACAAATATGCATGAAACTAAGAATTATCATTTTGAAGCGAAAGATCCTTGCGATGCCTCTTTTGTATGGGGAATCCATAATTATCGAGATCGTTCTCGAGGTTTACTTGGATTGTCACAAAAGAGTTACATCAATAAAGTGCTTAAAAGATTTGGCATGTATGATTGTAAACCAGGAGATACCCCTGTCGTTAAAGGAGACAAATTCAGTCTCAACGAATGCACAAAAGTAAATCTTAAGATTCAAGAAATAGATAATATTTCCTATGCTTCCGCAGTTGGAAGTCTTATGTATGCTCAGATTTGTACGCGTTCAGATTTTGCATATATTGTTGGAGTGTTAGGCCGATACTTAAGCAATCCAGTCATGGATCATTGGAAAGAAGCCAAACGGGTAATGAGATATTTGAAAAGAACAAATGACCATATGCTTACGTATAGGACTTCAAATCATTTGGAGATCATTGGTTATTATGACTCCGATTTTGCGGGATTCCACGATAGTAGAAGATCCACATCAGGCTATGTCTATCTTTTGGGTGGTGGAGCTATATCATAGAAGAGTATAAAATAGACTCTTATAACTTCATCCACTATGGCATCAAATTCGTAGCATGTTATGAGGCATCCAACCATGGTATACGGGTGAGGAAATTTGTCAGGGGGCTGCGCATTGTGGGAGGAATTGAAAGTCTGCTAAAGTTATATTGTGACAATAAATCAGCTGTAATATATTCCAACAATAACAGAGCTCGACAAAGTCGAAGCATATCGACATAAAGTTCTTAGTTGTTAAGGAAAGAGTGCAAAGTGGACAGATTTACATTAAACATTTGGAAACAAAATCAATGAGTGCAGATCCTCTTACAAAAGGTCTACAACCGAATGTCTTTCATGAATACACTTCTCATATGGGTGCTCTAGAGCTTTAGGATATCTAGATCTGGTGGAAGTTTGTTTGTTTGTTCCATTTTGTGTGCTTTATGTGCTGCATTATTTGTAATCAGCCATATTTATTATATCTGATCAGATTTATGAAATTATTTTATTACTCTTTGCATATTTTTGATAAATTTTGATCTCCTTAAAGTAGGATCGAATAAAATTAATATGATAGATCACTTTACATATAATTTTATTTATCATATATTCATGATTGATCTATGTCATTTGACTATATTAATGTATGTGACCATTGATGAATTTAGTTGTGATTGATACAACGAAATTCACTTTGACCCTATGTTGATATAGTTGATGAAAGAATTTGTATTACGTCACACCATAATAATGACTTCTTTTTTACATGTTTAAAGTTGACACATTTATTTTATACATGCTCCAGTGAGAGATTGTTAAAATATTGAGACTATTAATTTTATTAGATAAATACATTGGGTCATTAATTCTTATGTCAAATTGATGTGGTATAATTCGAAATAAAGTTTATGACTTGAGAACAATAAAATTAAGATAGAGATGAAAATTCCTAACAATTAATCACTTAAGGATCAACTTAATCGAGAATCCCAACCTTAGTGCTGTGATGAACTAAATGTTAGCTATTTAGAAAATGTGATTTTACGATACTTTTCCAATCCTATGGACCTTTAAAATATTTTACTGACCACCACGGCAAAACTGCCTTCGAAACAAAAAGACCAAAAGAATATATTGTCTCCGTTAACCAATTTAATATTGAAAGGTAAACTAGGCAGCGTAGACTTTTATGAAATTATTTTCGTCTGTTTCAAGGGTGTATACTATATAGTTCCGAGTTATGTAATTATATATATGTATATATCATACAGACATAAATACAATATACAATTATCATAAAACTAAAAATGAATATTAAATACCTAAAATATAGATTTAACATGTTTACCAGAACCAGTCTATCAAGTTTAGTAATTAATTTATTCGATAAGTTTATCTTTTTCCAATCCCGTGTAATGCGTTGCTGTAGTTAACTGTCGTAATCAATTTGAATGTAGTGTGGAAAATATATTATATTTTACACTACTAGTTGTCGAGGAGAAAGAATGAGTACTAACTCGTTATAACGCGACAATTAAATCATATGTATAATATAATAAAAGTGAAATCAAATAATAAATAACACTGATAGAGTGATAGTTAGTTTCCACATATATAAACCTCTCAGAAGACAGAATAATGAAGTACATATATCCTTGAAACTTGCTCTCTGCGCTGAGAGAGAGAGAGAGATTGTCCAATTATGTTTTATTTATTGCGCTGTGCATTTGAATATCCACTTTATTACATAATGCTCTATTCCTTAAACCACATTCTTATATGTATGTTTTGCTAGCACATTTTAACTTCGTTGTGTTCACGTATGTCAAATGTATTTTCCAGTCGGTCCTACATTTCCTCATCTTAAGTGTTCCATGATAAACCAACACTTGTTCGTCATGCAAACTACCGGGACTGCATACTCTGGTACACTTGTAAATCGCTCTATAACCTAGACCTTGTAGCTAATTATTATCCTATCTAATTTTATAGCTAAATTGGGGTATGTAGTTAACACATTGGATCATAATTTTCAGAATTCTCATGCGTCTCATTACTAGTCTTTCATGACCTAAGCGCACATATTCCATCGGTTCCCAAAAAGAAAAATCCTACGACATATAGCCATATGGAATCATCAGAAACCAGAAAAACCTCCTTGAAGCTTCTCATAGACACCAAAAATAAAAAGGTTATATTTGCAGAAGCTGGTAAGGAGTTTGTGGACTTCCTGTTTTATCTTCTAGCCCTTCCTATTGGTAGCGTCGTTAGGCTTCTCTCCGAAGCTGACATGGTCGGTTGCTTGGGAAACCTATACAAAAGCGTAAAAGATCTTAGTGAGTCTTATCTTCAAGAAAACCAAGATAAGGACGTAGTTCTGAACCCTAAAACCCCACGCTTATCATCACAACTTCCTCTCCTAATGTGCGACGTTGAATTTTCTGACCCTGAAATCTATATGTGTCGTGGGTATCATCTTCACGCAAGTAATAATAGTCGCGCTATTTGCCCTGCATGTAAGAAGTATATTAGCCTTGAGCTATCTTACGTGGCACCAAATGTTGGGACAAATGCGTCCTCTTATGGTGATACAGGTGGTGGTTTTGTGAAGGGCTTGGTAACTTATATGATCTTAGATGACCTTACTGTTGAACCAATGTCAACAATTTCCGGAATTACTTTGCTCAATAAATTTAACATTAAAGAAGTCGGATCTCTTGAGGAGAAGGTTGTCAACATGACGGTGACGGAGGTATGTTAATCATTTTTATAACTTCCCCAGACCCATTGTTTCATGCATGCACTATTCATGTATATATGCAGCATGCAGTCTCTACTAGTAATATAATAATAATAATAATAATAATAATAATAATAAAATATTCCTATAGTGAAAGTATTCTCACAGTAGAATAACGTGAATTTATGTGTGTGAGATTTGCATGACAGGGCTTGAAGTTGCTTCGCGCATCTCTTCAGTCCAAAACTATTTTGAGTAGTGTGTTTCTGGGAAAGTGATGATTATGATTCTGAAACCTGGAACACGTTCGGAGGTTAGCATGAAGTGTAATAGCGTACTTGAATATAATATGACTGGGTTATTAGATGGTATCGGTGATATCGTGTTCCATGCGGGAACGCTTCCAGCTTTTATCTACTCACGTTTTGAGTTGGATATATCTTGCTTCTTGTACTTTACGTCGTCGTTATGGGTGTAAATATAAGACTAGTCTCATCTTCTGTTATGTATGTGTATTGCGACGACGTGCTATATGTGAGGCTTATATTTCTAGTTGCAGTACATTTGATACGTATTTTTGTTTTAATGGTAAAATAATCTATATTTTGCAAACCTTTTCAAAAGGCGTTAAACCAATTTCAACTTTCAATTGAGCTATATTAGTCCATATATATAATAGTAGTAAATTTGCGTTAATTTATTTTTACAAATTTTTACAAAGACAAGTGACTCATTCAAAATTTCATGGATTTGAAATAATTAATTATTGAATTGAATTAATATTTGAATTAGTCAATCGAGTAATTAACGATTTTTTTTATTGATTTCATTAAATAAATATATTTTATTAATGATTAAATTTGTTTTATTAATTATCATTTAATATCAATCCGGATTTCATATTACATTACAACGGAAGTAGATTCGTCCATCTGTAAAATAGGTTAATATCTTTTAACTTTCATTAAAGTGATATTAATTTGCGTTAATTTATTCGACGTCAAGATTGCTTTAACTATTTTGAGAACGATTATCAGATTTGAAACTATTATTTAATGGATTTAATATTTTTTAGAAATAGTTATTTGTGTTAAATTATTAATAAATAGATTTAGTATCTATTTGAAATAGTCAACTTGAATATATTTTATTAATGACTTCATTTTATTTTAATTATCATTTAATACTAATTCGCATTGCAGATTACAGTTGAAGAAGTAGATTCGTCCATCTGTAATATAGGTTAATATCTGTTAATTTTTGTTAAATTGATATAAATTTTTATTTATTCGTCACGATTGTTCTAACGATTATGAGAATATTTTCGGTGAGTACTTTGATTCAGCAACCTTTAATAGACAAACTTTAAGTATAGAAAATTTGTTATTTTTATCTAAAAAATAGAAAGATTGTTATATAGAGAAACATAAATATAAAGTAAATAAAACACTACAATTGAAACAGAACAAAGATAAAAAAAAATATATATATATATATATATATATATGTAAGGGAAGATTTTTTACACTATTATCGTCTGAGAAACAAACAAATGAAGAGAAAATCACACTCAAGTTAAGAAAGCTTCAATAATCTTTTCCAATGAGTGACGTGACCTTTTTATGTCTCTCAGAGCAAAATGAAGAATTCTCTCCACTTTATTGGTCCCGCTGCTTCGAATTCTACCTCTACTCCTCAGATCCCGAAGTCTCTCCCTCTAACCTCTCTCTCCATGCCTAGTTCACTCTAAACGAGGAAGAAGATGACCTGAAAATTGACATCAAATTGACATCAAAGACTGCCTCTTCTCGCGCTTCGAATCGTTGTTTGAAGACGTTGTTTTAGGGATCTCCGTCGTTGATAGGAAGGAAGGAAAGAGTGTTCGTGTTCTTGGTCGTGGTCATGTTTGTGTTCAGATTGAAGAGAGAAAAGTAGTTGAGAATGATTGTTGAGAGAGAGAAATCGGTGGTGTTAGAGAGAGAAAAGATAATAAAAGGCGTGTTGAAAAGAGTTTGGAGTTTAAGAGAAAAGATGTAGTATATAACAACACTTTAAAATTTCTGCTGCTCACATTTAAACCACCATTAATTTTGTATAACTTACTAAATATTCGGCCATTTAATGGAGAGAGAATGTGAGTATATCCAATCAAACGTTAAAATCGGTTATATTGTAGTTAATTTTAAAAAATTATTATTTCAAATTTAATAACTTTTAAATAAATCGGAAAGGGTATATTAGTCAGAAATTTCCATTAATTTTTTTAATCGGGTATTAACCAATTTTTTTAATAAATTAAGTATTTTGCACACCCAATAATATAAAAGGGTGTATGCTATTTATCCCAAATTTTACTTTTAAAAGAGCTAGTGGAGTGGGGATTCAAAATTTCATTGACAAACCACGGGCGTTCCGCGAATATCTTATCCAATTCGGATTCTTTTATGAATATTTTATTTTCTATAACTAAGTTTTGCTAAGTGTATTAATTTTATTTATTATTTTGTTTTGTTGAGCGAAAATATGACTACGAATAATTTTCCAATTTTCTAGAAAAGAAATCAACATCAGTCATTAAAGTCAAGATATCAATTTAACTCTAGAAATTTAGAGTTAGGGTTAAAGTAATGGATCGATTCAGTTTTGATTAGTAAAGGTTAAAAACCATTTAGGTCTGATAATTGATATAAGTTTAGTACAAAATCTAGATCCATTTCTTGAACTTTAATATTCAATACTTAAAATTTGTTTATTCGATTTTCTTTAAAGTGAGATTTTGTTTTAAGTAGATTTATCATCGCCGTTTATCGTGTTTGTGGAAAGAGATTTCATTTTGTAAAAAAACAGATCTCAAAACATCACCATGGAACGCATCTCTGCTTTCATTTTAGAAATGAACTTTAGACTAAAATTAGATTAATATAGTTTTATAAGAAAAAGACTTCATTTTCCCTAACACTTCATTTTTCCTAACATAAATTTAAGGTTATTGATTTGGGATATAAAGTTTCAACGATTTACCATTTTAAATTTTTATTGTACGTATTATATGGTATATTATCGTATTTTTTGAAACTCTTAACTAAATCAACTTAGTTCAACATTCGTAATCACTATATAAATAATATATAAATTCTAAAAAATATCGTTTCAACAATTTTTTATAGAGTTTTTGAAAATAATGAAAAATGAAGTATTTTATCTATAAAAATATATTCATTTGATTTTGGTTCAAAATTTTATTTTTATAAATA
The DNA here is from genome assembly GCA_958296335.1 of Urtica urens. NCBI lineage: Eukaryota > Viridiplantae > Streptophyta > Magnoliopsida > Rosales > Urticaceae > Urtica > Urtica urens. The sequence continues at coordinate 22,383,924 of OY282522.1, read as the reverse complement.
AATATAAAGAAGAAATTAGTGGTGATACGGGATAGTGATCCGTCTTACTCCGCTTTAAAATCTAATATTTATATCAGTGCCTATCCAAATATATATGATGTACCATCTCATTGAATAGTGGATAATAAGTCACGAAGAGATGTCAAATTAAACAGCTTCTTGTTAATCCATTTGCTAAGCTTTAACTAGTAAACTGTCGACGATCACTTAACTGTGGATATTACTAAAAGATTAAGTAAGAGTTTGGTCTAATTATGCAGGATGTGGTGTGCGATACAGTTCTATTAGTATTAAATATTAGAAGTGTGAAGTAGTTTACTTTTATGTAGAAATATTACAAATTTTTTAACTATATATAGTGCTATCTCCTCAAAAAGAGATTTAAAGGAGACACTAGGATGGTGTATATAAAACAAATGTGGGTCTTATTGATCTTCATGAAAGAAATTGCATGGACTCTTAATATGTCACCGCAGACAATTTGACACGGAAATGAACATATGTAATAGGGACATTTTAATACAATATGTTTGTATATATTTGGAATAACCGTATCTTAAAAATTTACCTGGGTTTTGGAATTGGTCACAAGTAAAATGACCAACGAACTGTCAACATGATAGTTTGAAAGTTAGTTTGAGGGAAATTGTGACCCCCTGTGCATAGCTTGATAGTATAGTATGAAATGAAAGAAAATTGTTTTCATATTAACCAGTTAATATATAGTTATACCAATATTATGCGCGCTCTCACGCACTTTAAATATTTATTCTTAATTTCGTTTTGGTAGTACTATATGTTCCTACAGTCTCAAAATCAAACAAATTGAGAATTAACTTAATTGAGAATCCCAACCTTGTGATGCACAAAATGTTATATTTAGAAAATGTGATTTTACGATACTTCCGCTGACTCATTAGTCTCTATATTTAATATAAAAAACATACAGGTCTTTGTTAACCAATTTAATATGGAACGGTAAACTCCATAGCGTAGACATTTATAAAATTATTTTCATCTGTTTCAAGTGTGTATGTTATGCAGTTCCATCGACGAATAATCGCGTTATGTAATTATTATATATCTTACACGAAAATTTAGGGATTTAAACAAAAAAAATGACGGGTCAATGAAATAATGATACATACTCGTATACGACCCTAAAACAAAGAAAATAACAAGAGACAAATATATCTTTATTAATATTATTTATTATATTTATACGCAAATACAGACATAAATACAATAAACAATTATTATTAGACTAATAAAAAATATTAAATACCTAAAACTAGAGATTTAACATGCTGACTAGAACCATTTTATCATGTTTAACAATTACTTTAGTTGATAAGTTTATCTTTTTTCCAATGTCGTGAGATGCGACGTTGCTGTACAGTTAGTGGTCGTAATCAATTTGAATGCAATGTATAAAATATATTATATAAACTGTGTGCTTAACACTCCTTTTTGTCGAGGAGAGGACTGAGTAGTTACTGGCGCGACAAATAAATCATTTTGTATAAAATAATAACAGTGAAACCGAAATAAGAAAAAAAAAACCACTGATAGTTAGTCTGCACTTGCAAATTTGACTCTGATCATTTTGCTGCTACTCCTACACTTATACAAACCGAATAATGAAGCACATATATCCTTGAAACTCGGAGCTCTCTGCGCTGCGAGAGAGAGAAAGAGAGAGAGAGAGAGAGAGAGAGAGAGAGAGAGAGAGAGAGAGAGAGAGGAGAGAGAGAGCCTAATGAACAGAGGAGCTTGGACTGCCGTGGAAGACAGAATTCTGAGAGATTACATCAAAACCTATGGCGAGGGTCGTTGGACAAACCTCCCAAAAAGAGCAGGTATATATATATATATATATATATACAAGCTAATTTCTATATACGACTAATAATTACGTAGATATTTATAGGCACCACGTGTATATATATGCAGGTTTGAAACGATGTGGGAAAAGCTGTAGGCTTCGATGGTTGAATTATCTCAGACCGGATATCAAAAGAGGGAACATATCGCCGGACGAGGAAGATCTTATTATTAGGCTTCACAAGCTTTTGGGAAACAGGTAAATAAGGATAATAATAATAATAATAATAATAATAATAACAATAATCAATATCTTGCTTTGAAGTAGAGTAGCTCTAACATTGCGTTGTTATAGATGGTCTTTGATAGCAGGAAGACTTCCAGGTCGAACAGACAATGAAATAAAAAACTACTGGAACACCAATTTAGGTAAAAGAGCCATTAACACCCTCAGCAAAAAACAATCCAGTGAAATTACCACAAGGCCATTCCCATGCCCGGTACTTCCGATACGGACCACCGCTGAAGTCGTCCCCATCCGTGATTCTGAGGGCAGTTTTGTCATTTCTGAAGTTTTCGAGCCAGTAAGCGTTGAATCTCTGCCCGCGGGCTTCGGCCAAGATTTTAACGTGGACGAGTTTTTGGTGGATGACCTTCTGGTCGATTATGGCTGTGATGACGTCACCAATCATTGTGGCGATGTTATATCTAGTATTAGCGGTACTGATATTACTTGGAAGAATGATCACGATGGTCTGTTCTTCTCCGACGAACCAAGACGTTGATGTAACACTGAAAGAGCAAATCAGCATGGGCCAGGAATAATTTAATCCCTGAAGCTCGTTGATCATTGGTAGAGATTGTGAGCAGACTGGTTGGCAGCTGATTTGTTAGGTGGATAATGATGCTTGCAATATAGTGTGTTTTACATTATATAATTGACTGTTACATATATTCGTTTTTTTTTTTAATTCATTTCCAACTCGTCCTTTTAATTTAGTTGATTTAGAGTGACATGAGACAAATTTGGAGGTGAACGTTCTCCAATTCATCTCAAATATTTAATTAAATTTGATATTGATAAATAATATTTACTCAAATTTGAGATCCAATTATTCATCACCTAAATTTGGTGATAAATTATTTTTAATTACAAATTTACTATAATAAGAATTAGTATGTAATTTAAAACATAATTTAAATAATTTATACAAATATACATATTATCAATGAGAAAATAGAATAAATAATATGACATATTATAATAATACATAACATTAATTAAACACAATACAACTAAATAAAATACATATAAATTATACTAATTGTTATACAACTACAATCATAAATAAAAATTAAATTACAATCATATTTAATTTTACATAAATTTAATTTTAGATAAGAAGTGTAATGTTTATGTAATATCTTTGTTCTATTAATATTATTCAAAATAATATTTATAAGTTAATTTTTATATTTTAATATTGCAATAATAACATAATATTTAATATAAATATAATTTTGTTAACATAGAAATATAAATTAATGTTTAATAAAATTAATATTGACGTAACATATTAATAGACGGGTTAATATGAAATTAATATAAAATAATATTAAAAAATATAAAAAGAGAATATTTGTTTTGATACTGTGAGTTGGAGTAAAAACATTTTAAGTGCGCCAAATTTAGTAAAAATTTATACTAATTGAAGATAATCTCAGTATGTATACTTTGAGAATTCCTGGAACGTCTGAAAAGAAAGTAATACATATGAAGAAGAGAGCCAAACACGTACGCTTGTATTTGGGTTTTTCTTCTTCCATATAATAAATAAAGCTTTATAAAACTATAAGATCTTGTATTCATATCTCAAAGTTATGGGTTGCTGATAAAAAGTTCGGCAAAACAATGTCAAAATTTATAAATATTATGTCCACGAACATTGCAATGGTCGACCAAAAATTACTATAAAACACCAAATTACAATCGAAATAATATTATTATGTTAAATACTTTTAGAGTAAGAAGATATGAATTCAATCAACAATTAAATAAAAACATTAAAAAAAAATGTAACTTTAGGTAGATGACGGAAACAAATATCTGGAAATATGTCAGAATGAAAGCTAAACATTCGGCTCTATTTACGAATTATTGTTGGATTTTTACTACGTTGGTCGGAATCTTGAGGATGTGTCGCTGAAATGATGTGAGTCGCCTCTTCAATCTAGAGTGAGACTTTTAGGTATTCGTGGAAATTTGCCAAAGATTTATATTTTGTATCGGAACGAAACAAAAAAAATTCAGAACAGACGACGAAACAATTATATAGCAATAAAATTTTATTGTCGCAATTTTGATGTTATGACAACTCAAATCTCCAAAATTTCAATCATTTCTTGAAGTTATATACATGCCATCATGGCTTGACGGACGAAATTCATTTTTGTATGCCGAAAAAAAATATTTTCGCCGGTGGATGGAAGAAGTACTTTCGTCTACCATTTTTTTGACTTCCGACGCAAAAAGAAAGTAATTTTTCCTTTAAGTGTGTTCAGCAAAATTCGGTAAAAAAAAATTGATTATTTAAAGGCTGTAAAGTAAAAACTTTAAAGAAATGTGTTATTTTGAAATGAAACAGTACCTGGATATTATTCTTTGAATATTCATAAAATTGATATATTACAAATTTTACATTTCACTTATGCTCATTGATGGTTATGAAATTTCAAGTGGTAATTGTCTACATGATCAACTTAGACAAACGTTTATTCATAACGATCGTCCTGACACCAAATTTGTAAACGGTGAGAGCTTCCACTATGTCGGGTTTCAAACTTTATCGTCGATTATTTGGATCGAACTTCTGAATGCTTATTCGGATGAGACGGTTGAAACTGGAATCGATAGGATATATTGAGCCATTTGCTAGGATGAGATACATATTTTTGTGTTGTCTCCACCATGGTAACAAGCTGAGATCTTCTTGACTCATGGGTGCGAATTGTTGATTGTTGTATAAAGTTATCTCTCCATGCTCTAACGTCTCTCCAAGAGGCTTTGGATGTGGTAATGATCTAATCCTAACATTGGTATGAAAAGTTATTTACTATAATCAGTTTAATAAAAATTGTAAGTTCATATAACTTAGTGGAAATATTTAACCATGAAATTGATTCTATAATTCTATTAATAGAATCTTGAAAATTTCTTGACCCGACATTTACTATAAGTTTTATAATGTGTGTGGCGCATTTTTGGTAGAGTAGGATATGTAGGTGATCGTGTTTTGTAGTTAAGTTGTTGTTGGTAAATCGTATATGGATCTTGATACTCCTGTGGTGGTTGTGAATGATATCATTGTTGAGTAGGAACGTAAGGGTTGATCGGGGTAAATTGAACTAACTCAGTTAGCTCTTGTTGTGTATACTGGAAATTTTGTGGTTGATAATTCGGTATTGGAGCGGGAGTGGGTATTGGTACTTTGGTGTCTTCGTAATTTGGAAACTGTGAAATGTTTAACCAATTTTTTGGTGTTGGTTAGCGGGAGATGAATTAGGTTAATTAACTTCTTCATCTCGAGCAAGAGATGATATGAGGGTGCAAGAACGGTTCCAAGAACTTTTTTGGTGAGATAACTCCCAAAACATAATGAAAATTTGTAAGAATCGTATAGAACTTGTAGAGAGACTGTAATAATTTCAGAATGATTTGTTGAGAGAATATTGTAGTGAGATTGGTAAATAAGGTGTGAAATTGATTGTATTTATAGAGTAATTCTATGAGTAGGATTATAGTGTAATAACAACAAATTTTTGAGCCATTGGATAGAGCAGGTATGTAATCAATGATCCGAATCTGATTTCATCCTCCAACGGTTAAAAAAATTATAGCGGTACAAAAAATAAGCCATGGTAGACGATCTTCGTGGGGCTGGATCGGACCCACGAAATCTTTCCTTCAGTTTGTTTTCCATTAGGCCAGGATAATATACATGTAATATATAAACTTGTACATCTTGAACTCACAATACTTAGGGTCTATTCCGAGCTATACTATATCAATTCGTACATGTTATTTTTAAATGTTTCAATTAAATTTGATATTATTTTAGAAGTATGACATTTTGATGGTGTTTATCTCATTATCTAATATGAGCACCATTCAACAAATGTCATAAAAACTATAATTTTCACATTTTAATGACAAAGTTGTCATAAAAACAGTTTTATGACAATCAAGATCATAAATTAAAGAAAAAATTGGCTGTATAGCCTTATTAAACGTTTGAGTTTTGGAAATACCCAACGTTTGGTTAATGAATTGAAAATAGCCACCAAATTCATTTACACCACATGAACATACCAAATTGCCCTTTTTAAGTTTTTAAATAAATATTTCGGCCCTATTTTTGTTTTAAAATTTTTGAATTCGAAATTTGAATTTCGAATTAGGAAATTGCCGAATTTGGAAATTGCCCTAATTTGTGCGTTGACTATTTATTTCCGAATTTATAAACCAATTAAGTTTAAATATAATAATTAGTTAGGATCCTATATTAAAGGAAACATTATCTTTTTCATATTAATTACCTAAAATTAATTTATCTCTCATTTTGGCCGGCCAAAACGTTTTATCAACCATCATATTCTCTGTTTTGATCGGAAAAAAATTAAATCCAGAGCTATGGGATTGTTTGAAGAAGTTGATTTTTCGTTACAAGATTCCGGTACGTACAAATATTAACGTTTTATTTTCGTATTATTTACTCCCTTTTTTCTATAAATTTACACGATTACACTTGTTTGTTTACAGTTCATCTTTTTGAACGACATTGTTCACAGTCCCGTGAACTGGATTCGACCAACGAAAATAGTAAAAAGGGATCTGAGATTGTTTTATACGACGAATCCGACGTAAAGGATTTTCCGATGAACATGGAATTAAATACCGGAAACGTTTTTTCCAGAAAAGATATTCTTCAAAGTGCTATTAATATTCTTGCTGTCCGAAACAGTTTTGAACTTCGAACTATCAGGTCTTGTACAAAAAGATATGGTGTCGTTTGCAAACATGATTTATGTCAATGGAAATTGTCAGCCTCTTTATGTTCTTCATCGGGATTGTGGGTTATTAAAAGTTTTTCAAAAATTCATACGTGTTATGGAAAATCTCTAATTTACAAAAATAAACATGCTTCATCCATGCTTATAAGCAAATGTGTCAAAGACGATTTTAGGGGTTCATTAGCAACTGAGATAAAGCCGGCGGGTGTTATTGAAATCATGAGATCTCGGTTTAATGTTGAGGTCTCATATTATCGAGCTTGGAAGGGTAGAAAAAATGCTTTGAGAGATCTTAGGGGTGATTTCGAAACATCTTACAGTCATCTACCGATTATTGGTAACATGATCCTAGAAACTAATCCTGGTACGTTTTTTACCCTTTAAAAGAAACCAACTATTATCAGAATATTTACGGTTTGATTACATTTATTAACTATTTATTTACCATTTTGCAGGTTCATACACAGTAACTGATGTTGAATCTGATGGTACATTTAAGCATTTTTTTTGTCATTTGGGGCTTCCGTGCACGGATTTAAATTTTGTCGACCAGTTATTTCGGTTGATGGAACATTTCTGAAAGGGAAATCATATGGTACTTTATTGTTAGCAACTGCTCAAGATGGAGACAATCATTTGTTTCCATTGGCGTTCAGCATTGTTGATTCAGAAAACGACAATTCTTGGTTGTGGTTTATGGAGAAGATAAGGTTTGTTTATGGGATAAGGGAAAACTTGGTTTTTGTGTCTGACAGGCATAGGTCCATCCAAAAGGCTGTTAACTCGGTGTTTCCGGAAGCTAAATTTGCAATTTGCATGCAACATTTATGGTCTAATGTAAAGACACAATTTGGAAAAAGCGACATTCAGCCCCTGTTTTACAGATGTGCGAAGGCAGACACTTGTAAAGAGTTTGATTATTGGTTGAATATGTTGTCAAATGACAAGCGTAAGACTAAGAAGTATTTAATCTCTGCGAATCCTGAATTATGGTCTCGTAGTCACTTTCCGGGTAAGAGATTCAATGTCATGACTACGAATATAAGTGAATGTTTGAATGTCGTTTTGCGTGAAGCTAGAGGATGGCCCGTTGTATGCCTTGTTTTGAGTTACCGGCACCTTATTCAAGAATGGATTTCAAAGAAAAGGATGTTGATTCCAAAGATGGAATCTGGACTCACGAATATCGGGTTTTCGATGCTTCTCGACGCTCAAGAAAAAGCTCGATCAATGAACGTAAGTATTCTTATCTTGTAAATAGGATGTTATAAAGTTGATAATAATATTGAAATTGTCTGTAAATGTTATATAGAATGCTAACATATTTCCTTCTTGTTTACAGGTTAATCCAATAAATGAGAATGTTTTTGAAGTGGTTGATGGTGCCATTCGTAGAGTTGTGGATGTTGAGTTTAAGACTTGTACATGCAATTATTGGCAGCTTGAAGATTTCCCTTGTGCTCATGCGTGTGCTGCTTTATATCGTCGAAATCTACTTCCTATTGATTACGTGTCGATGTTCTATATCAAAGACTATTTTCAATCTACTTATGCTCAAGATGTGAACCCAATTTTGGAGGATGGTGACTGGTTGCTGCCCCCTAATGCTCAGAAGATTAAACCACCGGAACACAAGCGACAAGCTGGAAGACCCAAAGAAAAGAGCTTTAGATCTAAAAGTGAAAGATTCCATCCTATAACCAACGGTGCGGAAGTTGTGGTCAATGTGGGCATAATAAGAGAAGTTGTAATGGGTAGTTTGTTGATTTTGTTCAGATTTAATTATACGTTGGTATAAATTTGTTCAGGTTTTTGGAACAACTATTAATGAGTGTGATTTTTTGTTTATAAACTGTTATAAATTGACATCATACAGTAACAAGTCGATTGTTAATATGTCGTTAAAACATGATAACATGTTTGAATTACTATGTTTACAACAGTGAAAATTAACAGATATCTGTATGTTATTATACCGTTAATACATTATGAAATGTTTGTTGATATGTAATTATACAATCACGTCCAAAACATAAACATAATATTAAATCAATAAAAACTGATCAAAAAAATAACATAAACTTAATTACCAATATTTTAACAGAAACATGCAAATCATAAACATAGTTTTCAAACCAAAACAAACACATCCAAAACATAAACTTAGTTTCCAATTCTAAAATCCCCAAAACATAATTACTAGTTAATACCATCCAAAACATAACTTCAGTTGACATTGAATCTAAAAGTCTATCCCTAATGAGAATGACGGTTGCGAGGTTGGTGGATCGTCGTTGTTCTCATGGACATTTCCATGAACCTGCTTTGTTACGTTTGATGCACGTGTCTTCTTAACTTTTTTTTCTTCTGTGTATGGAGGCTGTAAGAGCACTGACTTTCTAACCTTCCTTTTCGCCTTCCCTAATTCTGCTTCGTTATTTATAGGAGTTTGAACAACCTGTAAATAAAATGTAAATATCAGTGCTCAAATAAATATATTTCCAAACAATTAACGTGTGTCACCTTTGTTCTTTTGTTTTTCGGTTCTGGTATGTTTACTTCCTCAATTGGTGTCGGGACCTGTACAATCAGTTGAAACCATATAAACATATTAAAGTAAATTGACGAAACAACTTTACATTACTCTTCTGCCTTAATATTTACATTACCTCATCATTTTGTGGCTTCACAGTTATATTTGGTTCGTCTTCAAATGTATGCCCCTTTTTGCGTAGACGTGTGTAAATTCCAGTAGTCTGCAAATTACTAGGAAGATCAGTTCTAACTATTTCAACAGGTATGTACTCGTTTTGATCCTTGTAGATTACGTCATTTAGAGCAAAAAGCCAATCATCTTGAAGCTTTTGTAATTCGTCCTGTTTATAAATAACTTACATTATACATACAATTCATTTACATTTCGTAATGTAATATGTTTTACTTACAGGGGTCATTGTTGTTATTTTTTCAATCCCTAACAGGGGTGAAATGTCCATAACCGTCTCCATATTTACTGGCTCCTCCACTTTATCAGTGGTGCTGGACTTTTCAGGTTTTTTGTCTTTTGGTACCTTAAACTGCAAACACAAAATGTTAATAACCAAATTAATGACATCTTACCAAATTTGTTAAAGTTTGTTGGCTGTCATCCAATGTTCTTTTTAGCTTTTTCTTTGGGGCTTCTTTTGGAGCAACTACTTCCTGAAATTCCAAAGTGTTTTATTGTCAATTAATTTACAGTATTAATTGTACAATTTAACAGTTCATTTAACAGGTTATTCACACATTTGCATTTTCTAATACAGGTTCTGTAATTTCTGCCTCCCTTGTCTCAATGTTGACATCTTTTTCTTTGCCTCCATTTCCCTAAACCAAAAGAAAAATTATCTCAAACTTTTATTATCGATTTATTAACAGTATAATATATAAATTTTAACAGTTTATTAACAGTATAAACTTACCTTATGTATGAATGAGTTGTCTGTGTCTGTAGCCCGGATATATGTGTTGACGATATCGAGCATTACCTCACATTTTTCAAAACATTTTGCAACTGTAAATTTCAATTCTTCTATCTCGTTTGTTGCGGTTTCCAGTTTATCTTTAACAATTTCCATTTCCTCCCTAGTTACGTACCCCTGCGGGCAATCTGAAGAACTTGCCTTTTCTTTTTCTTTTCGCTGCCGTAGGACTTTTACGTCCAGATTTCACAGGAATGTCACTCGTGACGCGCTTTTCATACCCTTCTTCCAATTCTTCTTTGGTGGCATCGATAACATTAAACTCACACTGTAAAGAAAATGTTAACATATCAGAAACAGAATTCATTAACAATTCATTAACTATTTTAGTTAATGGACAGATACCTTTTCATCGTTGAAAACAAGCATTACTTCGTGGTTCTTCGGAGCGTATGTGTACGACCATTTTAGCATCCTTGGCATATGATGGACTGCACATTTCTTTGCCAATCCTTGTTCCTCAAAACCCGGCATAAGTTCATATGCCCAAGCCAGTAGAGGATGAAGGAACCCGTCAATATTGAACCCTGATTTGCTTCCGGAAACCTTCAGTTTCTTCATGGAATCTACCATTGCCTTGAAACTAACACGTCCCCATGGATAATTCGTAAACATGTCCATGTTCGTTACTAGTTTCAGGTAGTTGTTGTTGATGACTGCGTTTCTCTCTCTTGGTAAGATCACCGTTTCAACGAGGCCGACGTTAATTAGTGCTACTTTTTCCTCATCTGTTCCAGCAAAATTATTAGTTAATAGACCTAACAGATGTGGAATTCGCTGCGATCCCGTAATTTTGAAAAATTTATCTTTCAAAGGATTTCCGATGCATATATCATCGTGAATAGTTGTCTGTGTACTGCATATCAATCCTGTAAACAAGGATTAACTTGTTAACTTCATAATAACAATATAATACTGTAAGCTTTACTTAAAGTTAACAACAAATTTACCTGACATTAACTGAAAATCATACATCGTAAAACGATGAATGACTCCACCAATCTTGAAGTGTAGTTCATCTGCCCTCCCTGATTCGACTTGGTGTAAAGCCAGCAAATGAGTTAGTTTTTTTGGGTACACGTCCCCATGTATGTGCTGTAAGTTCGCGAAAGGTCCGTTATTGAAAATGTCCGCTTGATTATCTGTGTTAATTGCCCCAATAAGCTCTCGTACTAGTTGGAAACTTGTGTGGCATATTATCCGTTGCTTCATATCCCAGTTGTGGGGTTCAACATAGTATTGTCCAACCTGTTAACATGAAATTAACACCTTATTCACATGTTTTAAACAAATAATAAACTAAAGGAAATCCATTCGACGTACCTTCACAACATTTGAAACTCCTTTTGACGGTTTTGTAATGACCTTCTTTTTCCCCATTGTATTATCTGTTGCATATTATACACATCAAAAATATGTTAATAAACATAATTACAACATGTTAACAACCAACAACTATTATTAACACCATGAAAGGGATCTGTAAATACTCGGTAAAATAACCCTAAAATGTAAAACCCAGACTCGATAATAGAGGATGAAGGAACCCGTAAAACCCAGATTCGAACATGCAAACATGTAAACAACAATAAAACGTACAAAAACATTTCCAAACTTTAACAAACAGTCCAAGAGGAAAAAAGCCTAATACCCATGAAAACAAGTGGGTAAAAAACTTCAAACCCAGAAAAGGTCGACGGAATGTTTTTTTGAAAAAAACCTAACAATAAATACAAAAATCGTTTGTTTAAATTTTTTTTTGTTGTTAAAATAGTTGAATACAAAACGTTAATACCTTGAAATCTTTCCGAAAACCTTCCCCCGCCAGAAATTTGGACAAATTTTGAAATCCTTCCTTTCGGGATTTTTTTTCGGAGAAGGTTTGAATGTTTATTTTCTTTCTTTTTGAATTCGAACAGACTTTCTCTTTCTTAAGGCTTCATCAATTCACCGAATCATCATTACTTGTGACGTAAATGCCTCAAAACTAGGATTTTTTTTTATTTTTTTAATTAATTAACCGGACGTGTGATTGATTAGCGATGTTAATGGCCTCTTTTTTCGGTTTCATTTTTTTTTTAATATTTAAAACTGGCGGGAACGTAAATTGGAGGGCATATTTGTCACTAATGTTTTGTAAACGAAATTTGACGGCTATTTACAATATATTAACCAAACGTTGGGTATTTACAAAACAGCTATAGTTTATATGGCTATTCATCAAAATGGATAATGGGAGCGACATAATAGATGACACATCGGTGTCTTTAAAAAAAACACAAAAATAGAACATGTCCATACTTCTATTTTTCTCTCTAGGCGTGTCTACGGGCGTTTCTTCCAACAAAGGACTTCGGTTCGGGATCACTAACTACACCCACTTGTATAAGTATTCTTAAACTAAAGCCTCGTGCATCATTGTTATGAGAATATGGCTTCCGTAGATCGTGATTGGCTCGAGCCAATGGTTTTATTTTCCCGTCTCATCGATGAGGTGTTCTTTGCTTCAGAGGGCATGTTGTCGTGCTTATTGAGCATGGACAACTTTTTTCTATATGTGATGGCTAAACGAATTTCATATCTGCTTGGTTAGTTCTAGCTCTCAAATAAGTACTCTTATGGAGAGACACAAAATGTTTGTACCAGGTTAACACACGATAACGTTCTATACAGGCTAACAGTGATCTTTATTGACTTGGAGCAAAATTACTCATAAAGGAACTACAAAAACAAGACCAAAAGAATCAGAGAATAAAAAGCTCTTAATGTATTTACTTCAAGCTATAATCCTCTATACCACAAAATTCTCCCTAGCTCACATTCCGATCCTTTTGTTACCTTTCCACACCCTAAGATTACACACTAAGATAGTACACAGATCCGACACTCGCATTACTTCCAGCTTCATTGGTTTGCCACGTCACAGCAGGCCACATCAGCTTTACTCTGCCTCCATTTGTAGGTGAAGCATAGGAGAGATCAATCAGATCACGTCTAGTATCAAAGGACCGTTGAACAGATGAATGTGTAAGAATATAAATGTAATTTCTAGTGTGCACAACCGAAACAAAGAAAAAGCTGAAACTGTTATCAGCGATTTGGATACATGATTATTTATTGTATCAGAAGCATAGATGCCTTGAATTGATGTCATACAAGCCAAAGCATCCAAGTTTAGAATCGAATGATTCCTCTTATCCACTCTCTAGTTTCTAACAGCTTGTCCTTGTTGGACTGTTGCCATTACTTGAGCCACAACAGCAGCGTACTGGACCGCGGTATGCTGCGATGTGTATTGGTCGCCGAGGCCGAAATCGGCAAAGTTTGGCTCTAGATGCATGAACTGGCCTGGTAATGATCGTTTTGATACATTCTCTTGCCACAGATAAAGAAACTCTTCCATGAGTTGTTTTGACTTTTCCATCGAAGAAACAGGACGATACTCGACCTGAGGTAGCCACACACATTATATACGGTGAGCTTAATACACACACACACAGGACCAAACACGTCAAATCGAGATAAAAGCATACTTTTCTTTTGTGGAAACTTTTATATAGTGATGAAGTTATGTATGATGTTAAGATCTCGTGCTAGTAAGTTTCCAAGAACTAGATACAATGAAGGGAAAATGCTTGTAAGTTAGAAATGAGAAATGAATGCCTAAATTGTATTCACAAAATCAAACTTTGTCGTTGATCAGGGCTTATAGGTTTAACTTGGATACTAGAGCTTACTTGTTGCTACTTATGTTCTTCACACATCAATGGTTCGAGAGAGAGTCAACTCTAGAATCCATATTGCAGTGTAATAATGTGGGAAAAAAATGCAAAAATTATGATGAGCGTAAATGATGTCATGAAAGCAAACTGAAAAAAAATTAGGATATCAAAAACCAAAAATTCTTGGAATTATGAAATTCAAACCTAATAAATTCAAAGTTGAGTTTCCATGATATAACAAATTTACCTCCATAACTATTCCTCTCAGAGCTTCAGAATGACTGGGAGAAACTTTCCCAACCCTCAATTGGAAGTCTCCAAGTTGGTATTGAGAGCCCTAAACACAAACCAACATTAAATATAAAACTTGATCACGGTGCCATAAATGAAAACTAAAATTCCCTATCAAAATTGTGAGACTAAAAACCTCGAAATTAAGTGAGACTCTCATTTTGTAAGACTGCAACTTATCCATTATAGTCTGAATCGAAGAATCAGCCTCCAAAACCAATCTCTGGCCTCGTATTATGAAAAAGTACTTGTTCGGTTGCTCAGGGATAGAAAGCCCTGTGAAATCTCGAGGGAATTCCGCAAGCGAAGTCGTCTGGTCTATTCCAAACAAAAACGGAAAACTGAAATAAAACGAATTGAATTGAGAGATGAAATAGTTGGGACTAATTCACTAAAGAGAATCTTTCACCTCGAAGGATTGGCCTGTAAAACGTGAGAATTGCTTTCCAACGTCCGTCTTTGACGCCATTCAAACTCTCAACGCACTGAGTGACTTCGTTGACGATCTGACCACTCGCGGTCGCTCCCGCATTTGGTTGCCAGTGCAAAACCCTAGAAAAAGCATAAAGAAAAAATTAAACCATGGCCAGAAGATAGTTAATTGAGAAATTCGAAGAGCGGACATGGTTCACCAACCATTTGACTGGCATGGTCTTCGATTTCGAGAGTTAAGCTGCGAAACTGTGCAGCGACTCGAGAATGAGATAAATAAAGTCTGCGAAGGAGAGGAAGAACAAATGGACGATGAAAGAGGCTGAGAAACTGAGAGTAACGGGACTCGTAAGGCAATAGTGAGAGATTTAAAAAACTTATGGCAGCTGCTAATAAACAAGACACCAACATTTAGATTAATACATTAATTAATTATATATATTATTTTTTTGAAATATACAAAATTGTTTAAAGTATTAAATTAGATTCACGTATTATATATTATATTTCGTCAGCTGTGCAAGTTAACGAAGTGTATTATTGTCTCTTCAGGTAAATCAATAGAGTTTAGTTACTATTGCACAATATAAATTAAACACTACCTTTCCGCGGCACCATTGTTCTATGCGCGAGCTCTCACCCTCGCTGATCATTGATCGTCGCTCCCCATTAATTTTCACCACTCTTTGTCGACCGCCGCTGCTCAACATTGATTTCTCGAACTCCATCGCTCACTTTTGATCGTCATCGCTCACTCTCGATCTCCACCATTATCGTTGATTTTTAACGTTCGCCGTCGTTCTCTCTACATCAAAACTTTTGTGAGATAAATTTAAAGGATTTTGAAGTGAGATAAGGATTTATAGTAATTTTGTCGACCTTTTTATGTCGAACGATAAAAAGTTTAGCTTTTTTTATATTTATATTATTTTTTTAAAAGCATTTTCGAAATTATTTTATCAAACACTTAAAAAAATAATTTAGCTTCTATAAAAACTAAAAAATTGCTTAACGGTGCCCGTATTTCGCATGGAATATTGATATAGCCACCTCTGCTAAATTATGAAACCAATCAAATATGAATGATTAATAACTTATATTTTTAACATGGAATATGAATCATGTATAACTTGAAAAAAATGCTATAATTGAAATGTTACAATATATAGTATCACGTAAGTTTTTAACTATTGATGATATTTTAAATTTTGGCCATATTGAAAATTTAAAATTTAAAATATAAAATCGTGGATTGGTTTATTCTAAATCTCTTATTAAAAAGAAATAAAAAGTAACATTATTTAAAAACAAAATGAATTATAAAACAATATAAAAGGAAATTTGAAATAGTTCTAAACAGGCTTTTATACTTTAATTTTCAGTTTAAAAACGGTAAAGGAAAGTTTAATAAAGAAAAATTGGACTAAATAGCATTTCTTTTAGGAAAGACTAAATAGCACTAGTAAATAATGTAATTGCTTTACAGCCATATTTTTAGCAAAGATATAGTCAAAATGGTTGACGTGGCTTTTTTATATTTTTTCTCCTTCCAATAATGCACTTTTAGTTAATAAATAAAACATAATTTTTGGTGTTAAAAATCACATAACCGTTTCTTTAATTTCTTTTCTGTTTTTAATTTGTTTGACTCTGCTATATTTGAAGCGGTTATATCAACTTAATATTGACGCTGTTTTAATTTTTTCCCTTTGTTTATTTGCGTTAATTCTAATTTCTTTATGTTGTTAGTAACTACTTTTTTGAAACGTGCTTTTTGATTTGAAATGAATTTCTCTGACTATTTAACTTTTTTTTTAAAAGGCGCAAGACTGAAATATCAAATTCATCATTTTTAGGATTGGTACGTTAATTTTGGTTAATTTACGTACCTAAGTTTATGTTTTCGTTTATTTCTTATAATTCTTTTTTTTTATATATTTTTCTTCTTTTTTCATGGACCACTCTCTTTTCCAGCGCTCTCAATTTTTTGTTCGTGCCATTGTACCTATACAATAATAAAACAATTAATGTTGGACAGTATTGATACATATTGTTTAACTATAAATCAAAATAAACCACAATGAACCATGTTCCACCACTTACAATACTGTAATATACCTAAATAAACCAAGTTCCTTAGAAATGCTTTCAATTTGTAATCCCAAAACGAAATACTAGCAATTTTATTTTTTGTGTACTGACATAATTATAAGAACATTCTTATCTGTTTATTTCGATTTATTTAACCTTTTTAATATTAGCTTCCTTTAAACCGATTATGTTTCTAAACATGTTTACTTCAAATAATTTTTTCAAACTCTTTCATGTATACAGTCAAACCAAAACAGAAAACTTCATTAAACCTATTTATATATAAAAAATGTTATTCGGGTTCCTCCGAAATGCGTTCAACAAGCAAACCCAAAACGCAAGACATGCATGTTTATTTTTTTGGTGTACTGACATAAATTAACGACAGTCTCACATTCAATAGTAAATTTTTCCAATTGCAACCTTCAATCGCCGGTCAAATTTGTAATTTTTTTAGGGAATTTGGTTCGGAAGGTGTAAAGTTTAATGAGAGAATATGTATTTCGAAATTTGAGGGAATGGGAGGAGTAAATGTTTTAAATCCCGCCTATTTCTATTATTAACTGTTTTTAGTGGGTATTTTTCTTTTATATTTCTTTTTATTCGTGGGTAGTGGATATTTATTTCGGTTGTTTTTTTTCTGTAATTTTTTTTTTTGTAATTTCACTTTTTATCAAGTATAATGTAGTCATCATGAGCGATTAATTTTCATTTATGGTTATAACCAATTTTTTTTGAAAATTTGACTATTTAGCAATTCTTACTTTGAAGTGACTATATTACTTATTATCCCTTTAATGAATGTGTAGAGCGAATTTATATTTGAACGACACAATCCTCTCGAGAAAAGGTAACTAGGGATTTAAACGTCGTTTAAGAATGTGAAAATTAGAAAACAAAAGGCGAAAAGTAAAATCAAGTCCTAGAGCAGGGTGAACAAGAGAGTGAGAGGGGAGAGAAGGAAAGAGATCAAATTTATTATTAATTTTAGTTTGGTTTCGTCTCCGTTCGATAGCTGGACAGAGTTAGGGTTCCGAAGACCGTACAGCAATGACGTGCGTGTACATACCGGTGCAGAACTCGGAGGAGGAAGTGAGAGTGGCTCTCGATCAGCTCCCCAGAGACGCTTCAGATATCCTTGACATCCTCAAGGCCGAGCAAGCTCCTCTCGATCTCTGGCTCATCATCGCGGTTCGATTTAATTTTTTGTTTTTTCGCAGACTAAGAATTTATTTAGCGTTTGAGTTCAATTCTCAGTGGAGGCTTTAAAACTTACAGCGGGAGTACTTCAAGCAAGGGAAAAGCGAACAGTTTCGCCAAATTCTGGAAGAAGGGTCTAGTCCTGGTAATCTAGGATCATCTCGTTCATCTTATTTCTCCTGTTATTAATTAATATTCTTTTTGTAATGAGGGTTCGATCGTGTGCAGAAATTGATGAGTACTATGCCGATATTCGGTATGAGAGGATTGCTATTTTAAATGCTTTAGGGGCTTACTACAGTTATCTTGGTAAGATTGAGACCAAGCAAAGAGAAAAAGAGGATCACTTTATTCAGGCAACGCAGTACTACAACAAAGCGTCAAGAATCGATGTGCACGAGCCTTCCACGTGGGTGGGAAAAGGTACTCAAACTTTAAAGCACATTTAGCTCTCTTACGTATCATGATACTTGTCTTATTTCTGTTTTGTATCTATGCATCTCAATAATCACAATTAGGATAGAAAGTAAGAATCTTTTTCACCCCGGAGAAGTCTACTAGCATGAATTTGGAATTCTCATAATGGTTAGTTTTGACAAACTAATCTCCCCGTGTGTTCACTTCAATTCGATCATGAACTCTTTGAATCGAGTTTAAATAAAAAAGGTATTTAAAATGTTTAAACTTTAATGCTCGATTCTATAATATCATTGAGCAAAACCTTTGTTGTTGGTCTAGAATTGAGACTGTTTGGTTTATTTCCAAAATTTCCTGAGCTCAAGCCCCTCTAAAGGCTCCCACCTTTGCACTTGCTGCTGTTTATAGTTCCCCAAATGTTGTGAAATCAGGTGGGGTACTTAGGGACTAAACCCTAGTTCTAGAGAAATATTAATGTTATAGAACAAGATTGAAAATGGAGGTCTGACCATGACTCAAATTTTTAAATTATGCATTTTGTTGTTTCCATCACAGAGAAGCGGAGAAAATAATTTATTAATTTAAACATTGCTGAGTGCATTCAATATAAATTTTCAATTCAAATAGTAATAAATATCTCACATCTAAGTCGGATTGGAAATCTAAACATGATCTAATTTTTGTCTGAATTTGTCGTCTCTATACCATCATAAGTTTTGTCTTATCTCAAAATTTAATTCGGTGAACTCTTGGGTGTCTTTTCACAAACCTGTGCTCCTGATCTTTTTCGTAAATGCGCAAAAGTTATTTATCCCTTTTTTTCGGTACTCGTTTGTAGTCTTGAAATTCGTAGCCTGTGTTTATTCACAGGACAGCTTTTATTGGCAAAGGGTGAAGTAGATCAAGCATCTGCTGCATTTAAGATTGTTTTAGATGGAGATCGTGATAGTGTACCTGCGCTCTTGGGTCAGGTAAGTAACGTTGGTGATAAAGCAAACTTTCACCAAACGTTGCACGTTTGCCAACTACTGATAACTGGTACTTTAATATATCACAAAATATATAAAATATTTTTGTGAAATAATTTAATGTAGTAATCTCAAACTTTTGCTCTTTGATACTGAAGAATTGGGAACTTATGGTTAAAATAGAGTGTAGAGTATTGTATACATAATCTTAAGCTAGCTTGAGTAGGGAAGATATGTTTTGGTGAAGTTACTCATTAGTTTACTTTACCTTAACTTGTCTTGTCCCGAATTATGCAGGCATGTGTTCAGTATAACCGAGGGCAGTTTTCTGAGTCATTGGAGCTGTACAAGGTTTGCATTTTTGTTTTGCCATTGGATAACTAAAAAAGAGAACATTTATAATAACTACTTGTGTACTTCTTTATCAAATTCATTGCATAAGTGTGCACATCCCATTAAGGGGAAAACTGGTATTTTCTGACTTTATCATTTATTTTTCAAAGAGGGCACTGCAAGTTAACCCCGGCTGTCCAGCTGCTGTTAGACTTGGCATCGGTCTGTGCCGTTATAAATTGGGTCAACATGAGAAAGCCCGGCAGGCATTTCTGCGAGTTCTACAGGCAAGCGCTTATAAACAATCGTTGATGTGCAAGGATGACTCATACTCCGCAGCTTTCTAACTGATCACATTGTCTATGGTAAATGCTAATTTTTTCAGTTAGATCCAGAAAATGTCGAGGCTCTTGTTGCACTCGCGATTATGGAGTTAGACACACATGAAGGTACCGTTTATAAGTACATAGGAATTGACCCTTTTGTTAATTGAATGTGCCCCATAGTCATCATTTATGTGAAAACCTTTTAAGTCTGATTCTAATGCAGTCCTATATATCTTCAGCTACTGGAATTAGGAAAGGGATGGTATATATGCAGAGAGCTTTTGAGATATACCCCTACTGCGCAATAGCTCTAAATTATTTAGCAAATCATTTTTTCTTCACGGGTCAACACTTCGTCGTGGAGCAGTTGACTGAAACTGCAATCGCTGCTAGCAATCATGAACTCACAAAGTCACATTCCTACTATAATTTAGCGAGATGTTACCACAGCAAGGTTGGACAAGAAATACCCGTTATCTTGTATTCACGCATACCACTCTATCCTTCAGTCATAGAAAGTGCTTATATCCTTTACGGCTAGAAATACCATTCAAAATTATGTCTAGGAATTAATTAACAAGATTGGTGGCTTATATTCTTTACTAAGTGATCCTTAAGGGTATCTTATTTTTGAAACTTTATGTTTTCAGCTTCAACATATTCCGCTTTTCTTTTCATTTACCCTTTTATCCTTTGCTTGAACCTTTGACTTCGTATTTCTATCTTTGTGACATTCTTATTGCTGGATTTCAGGGGAACTACGAGAAGGCTGGGTTTTTTTACATGCTATCTGTAAAGGGCATCAATAGGCCCCAAGAATTTGTATTTCCGTATTATGGTTTGTAATTTCACTCTATCTAGTTTTCTATAGCTAATGATATACCTTACTATCTTAAAAGTTCTGATATAATATGTAATAGAATACTTGTATAACCATACCTGCACGGTTAAGATGATTTGAATTTTAAAAGAACTATTTTAAACAAACACTTTCTTGTATTTAGTACTGAACCAAAATATGCTGAAACTTAGTTCTTGTGATTTGTTGGCTCATTTGTCTTTGTGTAATGATGGCATTTTCCTCAGGCCTAGGGCAGGTACAATTGGAGCTTGGAGATTCTAAAAGTGCATTAGGAAACTTTGAGAAGGTTTTGGAGGCTTACCCCGAGAATTGTGAGACTTTGAAGGTGATTTACGATTGGGAGTCTTATTGGAAATTAAAGTTGATAGGCGTTATCAATCTAAAGTTGAGCCCATTATCCAAGAGACTTCAGTTAACTCTTTTTCTTTTCTTTCCCAAAATAGGTTCTTGGACAGATATATATGCAGAGTGGTCAAACAGAGAAGGCCCAGGAATATGTAAGGAAGGCTACAAAAAATGACCCCCGTGATGCCCAGGTGCTCTATCGTGTTATACTACTTACACCTTAAAATAAGTTGGGCAGGTTGTGGAATGTTTAGAGCCTTGTATGCATACGATGTCCAAATTCCCTCATGTTCCGTACTTGCTCTGATGCTCTCGGAGCCTTGACACTTCTTTGTTTTTGGTGCTTCGTTTCAAATGACTGATAGATAATATGTTTCTCTTGAGAATCATTGAATCTTTGTACTAGATGTGGTTGGGTTGTGGGTTCAAATGAAAAAACCACTTAAAAGTTCAACCCCCCCTCCTGAAAAAAGGAATAAAAATACAAAAAATTGGCTCCATAGTCTTATAAAACATTTCCATTTTGGATATACCCAAGGTTTCGTTAATAGATTGAAAATACCCAGACAAATTCGTTTACACATCGTAAATAGTCCAAAATATCCTTAATACATTTACATATTGAAAACATGAATTAAGGGTATTTTGGACTGTTTACGATGTGTTAAACGAATCTGTCTGACTATTTTCAATCTATTAACGAAACTTTGGGTATATCCAAATTACACATAGTTTACAAGGCTATACATCAAAATTACCCATAAAAATATTATGCCAACAACATGCCTATTAGATCATGGCTGCATGTGATATATGGTTAAAGACGACTCTTGGAATTTGTTTTATTTTGTCGTTCAATTTAGTGACTTGCCATTAATTCCTACAGGCATTCCTTGACTTAGGGGAGCTATTAATTTCATCAGATGCAGCAGCTGCTCTGGATTCTCTAAAAACTGTAAGGCGTTATCTCTCATAATGAGAAAATTATCTCCGTTTACTGATCAAGGCTTATTTATATATAAATTCACCTCTTTTTCCAATGGAAGACATCAATGTTTTGAAAATTGTTGTAGGCCCGTACGCTTCTAAAAAAAGCAGGTGAAGATATACCCATTGAAGTGCTCAATAATATTGGAGTCCTCCATTTTGAAAGGGGAGAATTCGAGGTTTGAATTCTTTCTGTAGTAGAGTGTGGTAAATTGGAACTTCTTTAGGGGATTCTCAAACCAACGTTGTATTTTGGTGAGTAGTTGAACGTCTTTTCTTACAACTTTGATTTGATTTTTGTCTTGTTATCGTTTCAGCTGGCTCAACAAACGTTCAGGGAAGCACTAGGTGATGGAATTTGGCTTGCTTTCATCGATGGTATAGAAAGGTCTCCACCTGTCGAGGCTAGGGCATCTATCCTTCAACACAAACACCTGCACTTGTTTCAGCAACTTGAGAAGGAAGGTCATGCGGTCGATTTGCCTTGGAATAAAGTTACAGCACTATTTAACATGGGAAGACTGTTTGAGCAGTTACATAATAGTGAAGCTGCAAGCATTTTGTACCGCCTTATTTTATTTAAGGTATTCGTATCCCACATACTATATCCTACTGTGGTTTTGAGGTTCGTGTTTGCTTTTAAGTCATTTATTTATATTTGCAGTATCCAGACTACATAGATTCTTACCTGAGGCTTGCTGCTATTGCGAAAGCTCGAAACAACACTCAGCTGAGCATTGAATTGGTTGATTACCCATTAGAACTCTTCCTGGTTTTCAATATCTCTTTTTGCTTCTCATTTTCTGACGGAACACTCAAATAAACTTCTTTAAATAGGTAAATGATGCTTTAAAGGTCAATGGAAAGTGCCCCAAAGCATTGGCTATGCTTGGGGACTTGGAGTTGAAGAATGATGATTGGGTTAAGGCAAAAGAAACTCTCCGTTCGGCTAGTGAAGCTACTGAGGGAAGGGATTCATATGATACGCTTTCGCTGGTCTGTCCATGCTCGGGATACCTGAGAGCATTTACTAAAATATTTTGGAATGTACCAATATAATATTTGTTCCACACATTTTTGTATATTTCAGGGTAACTGGAATTACTTTGCAGCTGTTCGTAACGAGAAAAGAAATCCTAAGTTGGAAGCAACTCATTTAGAAAAGGCCAAGGAACTTTACACGAAGGTAACTGATGCTGTCTCTTTGTATCTGTATTTTCTTTCATTGCACACGAAGTTGTACCCTTTGACGTTGAAATAGAATCCTCCTGAATTCTCTGGGGATATATTTTTCTTCTTCAATAATTTAATTGTGTCAAAAGAACAGAGGATCAGCGTTGTTAGGTTCTCAAACTTTGCATACTTGCAGGTTCTGGCCCAACATTCTGCCAATTTATATGCTGCTAATGGTGCAGGAGTTGTATTTGCTGAAAAGGGTCACTTTGATGTTTCAAAAGATATTTTCACTCAGGCACGTGATGTTCTCTTCCCGTTCTTTTCCCCCCTTTATTCTTCCTATCACGGGATAAATGTTTGATTTAAAGTTGTAAAGGCTTTATCCTTATCTATTTTCACTGCTCTAGGTTCAAGAAGCTGCTAGTGGAAACATTTTTGTCCAAATGCCAGATGTTTGGATAAATTTAGCTCATGTTTATTTCGCTCAAGGGAATTTCGCATTGGCTGTCAAAATGGTCAGTCATTTGTATTTAGATCGTCCATCCGTGTTTTTTACTTTGTTCTCTGTCGTAATCATTTGAGTGTGTTGATGCTACTGCAGTATCAAAATTGCCTCAGGAAATTTTTTTACAACACGGACTCTCAGATTCTTCTTTATCTAGCACGTACACATTACGAAGCTGAACAATGGCAAGAGTGCAAGAAGACTTTGCTTAGAGCGATCCATTTGGCTCCATCAAATTATGCATTGAGGTTTGATGCTGGTGTTGTGATGCAGAAGTTCTCAGCTTTAACCTTGCAAAAGGAAAAGAGAACTGCAGATGAGGTTTATCTACCTCCTTTTCTTTGCTTGTGATAGGTTTCCTAGTCCAAAAGACATTCCTAAATTTCTACCGATTCCCACACACAGTCAATTGTGCTTTAATCATAGTGACCCTAGGAAGAGGAGAAAAATCTAGAGCGATTTAGAACACGATTTCTAAATTGTAGGTTTCCTGTTTGTTCAAATAATGCTTTCTCAAAGTTTTTTACTTATGATTTCTGGTTTGTATAGCATAGGACCCACTTAGCTAGGGAATTTCCGGCTATGTAACCGTGTCAATGCTTATAATTTAAGTTGTGATTTTGTTATGTGAGATGATTTATGCTACATCAGTGGTCTAAAGATTGGAGCAGCTGAATACCCTATTCTGCAAAATAGTTAGAGACTGGTTGTAAACTGAAAAATGTTATACTAGAACTTCAAGGGGTTAGTTTAGCAGCTAGGGCCAATGCTGGTATGGTTAATTCCTTCAGAGATAAATTAGAGGATGCTAAAGAAAAAAGAGAAAACAGTTTACGATTGTCAAAATATGCAGTGGGCAATGGTGGACAACAGAAAAGTGATTCACAGCAATAACAGATAGTTCTAAAAAATAAAGCTCCGTTGTCTGGCAGTGGCCGTTGATTATTTGTTAAGTTGTGTATGTATGGTCTTCTATATTTAGATTTTGAAGAATTTATTTCTGACATTTTTTCTTCTTTCTGTGTATGATAATATGTAGGTGCGTTTAACAGTGTCGGAGTTGGGGAATGCTGTTCGTTTATTTAAACAGTTGTCTGCCTTTGCTGCTTCAAACCTTCACTTTTATGGGTTTGATGAGAAGAAAATCGAAACTCATGTCGATTACTGTAAGCACTTACTTGAAGCCGCAAGAGTTCATCTAAAAAATGCTGAACACGAAGAGCAGAAAAACAGGCACAAACAAGAAGCTCTCCGGCAGATGGCATTGGCTGAAGAAGCCCGCCGAAAAGCTGAAGAACAAAGAAAATTTCAGGTCTTTTGATCAAGCTCTTACTCTTATTTTTTTATTTTAATTTGATAAATCTGCGGTTGACTAAGTACTATAGAAAAATGACTCCTTTGGCGGAATCAGTTGGAAAAGAGATTGCGAGAGGATGAGCTGAAGCAGGTGAGGCAGCAAGAGGAACATTTTGAACGAATAAAGGTAAGATCTGAACTGAACTGCAGTGCCTGATCCTTGCTTATTGTATAATTTCCACTTATGTTTGCTCTTCTTGGACGCTGATATAACTAAACCGGATGTAAGTTTGACTTCACTTTACCTAAATAAGTCTATATGTCAAGTAAAGTTTGCTGGAATTTTGTTTTGTTCAAGATAGTTGACAGATATTCTCGTCAATTCTGAAGTTTTTCATGTTTTATTTATTTAAATGAATTCTTTTAGTTTAAGTTCGCTATTTATGTTGTTAATTTTACCAGGAGCAATGGAAGAGCAGCACATCTGGGTCAAAGCGTAGGGATAGAGCTGAAGGCGACGATGAAGAAGGCGGGCAAAGTGAAAAGAGGAAGAGAAAAGGTGGAAAGAGGAGAAAGAAGGACAAGCACTCGAGATCACGGTATGAGCCAGAGGACGCCGAAGCTGAGATGATGGATGATCAGTATGAACAAGAAGATGAAGACGCCAAACTAAATTACGGGGAGGCTGCTGGTCAGCTCAACGATCAAGATGATTTCGCCGAAGAAAATGTCCCAGATCCTCTTGCAGCAACTGGATTAGAAGATTCAGATGCGGAGGAAGAGGTGAGAAATCTCGTGGCTAGTTTATTTTTTTATAGATAATTTGGATGAAGGCAATAAATTATACATAAATAATGCTTGAACCAAATTTCTTGCTTAAACTGCTTTCTTTTCTAACCTACAATCTAAATGGTGTAATATTTTATAAAAAAACAGAAAGTGTTCAATTTAATACATGTTTAAGCCAATTCGGCTAAATGAGTGGGTAATGTATAACTAATCCTTGATTTTTGAATAAAGGCCGTGGCGCCTGCAAATCGAAGAAAGCGAGCATGGTCAGAGTCCGATGATGAGGACCAAGTAGGGGGCCAGCAGGCAGAGCCAGGCGAGATAACTGAAAGCTTTGCAAATCAGGACGAAGAAGGCGCCATCAACGGCGATGATGAATGATCGAGTCATTCACAGTTCTCGGAAAGGAATACATATAATCACGTTCTCGGTTTTATTACTTCATTTATCTCTTTAAGAAGGATATAATGCAACTGGGTCTACATCATGTCACTAAAGGGTTTCCTAAAACAGGTTTAGAAGATTCAAAATTTAAATTAATCTCACTCTTCATCCCTTTCATTCCAAGTGTTGACAAGAGCAATGGTGGGTGTGAGTGAGGACAAGAAAAGCAGATTAGTTTCTCTGCCGACTGACTAAAGTGGAAGTCTTTTGAAGCTGCTAAGGCTGTGATATCTGAACTCTGCCATCACTTCTTTGCTCTTTTCGGATTAATGCAACCACTCACAGAGATGACAGACCCACTCACTTGCTCTGCTCTGATACCATTTTGGACTGTCTGCTTTTGTGTCAGACACATCTCCTCTGCGCTGTTAGTGACCGAATAATTGTCGTGCACTCTACTGTACTACTGATTTTGCAGTTTAGATTTATTGCACCACATGTATAGTCTTGTAACTTCATACCTACTTTTCTAATATCTTCTCTTTGACATGTCCTGTATTTTAAATGCTCATTCATCAATTTTTCACCATCACCGGAATGAGATTTATGCTTCTACTCGTTAGCCTCCTTAAGTAAGTTCATTGTGAAAAGGGTATGGCAGCCTACTTTTCATACGGTCAAGTGTAAATATAATGTCTATTCCCAAACATATCTATGAGACTGCATTAGTTTGAACAGAAGAGTTAAATGACTTCACATGAAGTGTAGAGGCAATCCCAGTGTGACTTAACAGTCCTCTGGCTCAGGACATGAAAATTCAATAAAAGCTAAGTTTCAATGCTCACTTTCAAAAGGTAGTTTGGATCCTAGATATTTTTTGCCAACATAACTTCATTAAGTCTAGTTGGTCAGAACTGACATTTAAGCAAAGCCATGGGGCTATAGGGACCCTCAAGTGTGGTTCCATGATTTTATCTATAAGAATAATAGAAGGAAAGTTTTGACAAGACAAGGAAAGACAAAATATATAGTAATGAAATAAGAGTGGAAAACTCAACATACATAAATATAGTACATTGGATTCTTCACTAAACACAATTAATAAAAAAGAAACGCAAAAACATATGCATTAAGACTTAAAAGTAACATACTTAAAACAGATGAACAATACGCAAAAGGAAAAGACAAGGAGTACTCCCGAACCTCACAGCCACCCAAAAAAAAAAAAGTCCACCAGTCTTAAGTACAATTTTGGAATCCCTCGGAGACGACCAGTACGGCTCACTCAATCAATCACCTGCACACAAACAAAAAAAACTGAACCCATTTACTCGACATCCAAAGGCAAGAGAAAATAATAGAGTTAATTTAAAAAAATGACAAATGATTACCGTTACGAGTGCTAGAAAAGATTGGGAAGTCATATGAGGACTTGGGCATGGAGATAGAGAGTTGTGTTGTGGTGGTATTGTTTGACGACTTGTCGTCCAAGTCAAGCCACGAGCCCTTTTCCTTGACCGGACAGTCATCGAAGAAGTGGATGGTCCTCTGAGAATGATCTTCTCTTCCGTCGTACGCTGAGTGATCGCGGCGGATCTGGGTCGAAGAAGAACAGCTCATCGTGAGCGGTGTCAGCTGCCAAGAGTCGTCCATAATATTCCGATGATGATCTCTCGAAGCCCTCGAAGGCTCTTCCGAGAAAAACGCGTGCTCATCAACCTCCTCTTTCGTCCCGCCATTGTTGTAAACGTATCTATTTCTTCTTTTTCCAAAGCCACCAAGAAAAAAATAATTCTATCAACTATTCAATGACACCACATAAAATAAATATATATTAAATAGAGATCACATGGACGTTGTAGAACTCACTCACCTTATACCAATATCGGAGTCGAAAAGCAAGGGCGTACTATTACTATTGCTCATCCCACTAGGCCGCGAAGAGGAAGAAGTAGTAGAAGAAGAAGAAGAAGAAGTGTGGTATTGGTAAACAAAAGAAGGATTGTGGCCAACGACATGGGAGTTGACTTCTCCCTCGTTGTAAGGGTAATAATGGAAGTTGTTGTTGTTACTCTTGTTGGGTGGGATTAGTGGCGTAGAAATAGTACTAGTGTTGGTATTATTATTCGTCGTAGTCTTGAAAACTTCCACAGGCTTTCTTGAACGGTTTTTGCCTCTGTGCATGTGTCTCTCACAGTACTTTGACTCGGGAAACGCCTCTTTAGAACACCTCCATTTTTTGCCGTCTGTTCTTCTGCACCGTCCTGGCTCAGGGTCTACTTTCCTTCCCAGCCCCATCTGAAAGCAGTTCCAACCAACTGTCCACAAACATAATAACAAAAATGAATACGATGCGATACTATCATCTCTCGTATCAGTATCATATATCACAGTCGTACCATGTTGAGGATTGTGGTGGTGAGAAAGAAGGAGTTTGTTGTTGCTGTTGCTATTCGGGTCCAAGAAGCTTCTTTTAATGGCGAAGAGAAGGTCCGGAGGAATGGGAATCCCAGAGACCATGTACTTGAAGATCAGAGCTTGGTGTTCGAGCTCTTGCCATTGCGTCGCTGTGAATGGGAACTTGTTCATACTATGCTGTTTCTTCACAAGCCTTCGCAAACTGAGAGGAGGAGAGGTTTTAATTTAAAAGGCAAGCAAAGGAGAAAGAAGAGACAAGGGTCTCTCAGCAGTACTCACTCACTTGAGACACAGAGGAAACAGTGGTGTGTTTCCGTGTATGTGTGTTGTGATTATTACATCTACAGAGAGAGAGAGAAGAGGGCTTTAGAGTAGAGTAGGTATATTTATTTCAGGGACCATTCAGCTGCAGAATCTTGTGTTGTGTGTGTACATGGATGGAACTAATGGTTCTGATCATATCATATACTGCTTGCATGCTCTCTCTCTCTCTCATAAAATATATTATACTATTTTGTGTCTGTCCCTCTCTCTGCTCTCATATATTGTGATGACTCTGAACCATCTCTGATGCCTCTGGTTCCCTCTGCAACACTCTGCACCCTAAGCAGTTCTTGTCCCTGACACATCTACGGAAACCCATAAAACCTTTTATTTTCTTTTTCATTTTTCTTTTGCTATTATTCTCAATCTAATTCCTACCAAAATTTCCAAATTAAATTAATAAATATTATCCTATAAATTGTAAGCATTTTGTTATTAAGATTGATAATTTCTTTTATTAAAAAATAAATAATTTTGTTGTTCCCTTTTGCTATGCAATAAATTTATAATGTTGGGTCGTTGTGTTGTAGTGTATATATATATATATATATATTATATATATCAGTCTACAAGAGTTGGTGTGTGAGAATGGTACGGTTCTTTGGCTTTTACTACTGCTTACTTTTCTCGATTTTTTTTTCTCTTTTTGCATCAGTCAATCAAAGCCACTACTTCTTATTTACTTGCTAAGTCTTACTCACCCACTATAGCCTTTTACTTTTACTTTTTTACTTCTTAAAAGAAATTAATTTTCAGTTGCCTTTACCTCAGTAGCCAGTGCCAAGTAGAGCTCGGGTCACTTACAATTTTACCTTTTTACGATTTGGGAAATTTAGAAAATGAAAATCCAGAGAGTTTCAGAGCAGGTATGTGCTGTTTCAGGGAGTTCTGATGAAATGTCTTGAGCACTAAAATAAGCGGACCCCTCACAAGTCTCAAACTTTTCCTTCCTTTTCTTACTGTCTTGTTAATTATTGCAGATTTTCTTTTCTTTTTTTTCCTTTCCACAGTTTAGCTTTCAATGGTTTATGCTGTGTGTTGGGCTCGTTGCCTTGTTTGTCTTTTTCTGTGAATGAAAATCATCCACTTTGTAACTTTGACTGGAACGTTTAAGCATCGATGATTTTATAATAACCCGCCAAATAGTTAAAAGAATAACTACTTTTTGCTCCACGAGACGAGACCATGCATTCAAGGCTATTATAGCTTTTTACTTACTTCCCCGTCATTTCATAGGGCTTTCACATTATAACTGGCTTTACTTTTAGTACATCATGAAAATATATGGTTCTTAAAGCGATTTTGAGGTAATTCATTTCTATAAGTAAGAATATGCTCTATAGATAGGATGAAGTCAAGATGCTTCTAATTCCATAGTTTTAATTTAATCATCTGTATTAATCCCTTTGATTATAAGTTGAATTTCCCTTCTAATATTTAGGCTCACAATTCGGATATGTACTTAATTATTATTTTCCTAATAAAAAGATAAATAAATACAGATAGATAGCATATTGTACTAAATATGAGCAACTTCAAAAAATATTTGTGCTAAAATGTTTAATCTAAGGAAAACATACACACACACACACACACATATATATATATATATATATATATATATATATATATATAATCTAAAAATTTATGCTACAAAAATAATTTAAAATAATAATAAGCATACAACACATAAATTATTGATTAGTGTCTTGGTCCATCATAGATTGTCACTAAACAAACGCAAAGTACCCACCGTCCTTGAATTTTGGGCAGATTTTTGAAATGTGCAACCACGGTATAAATATATTCTATAGTAATACCCTTTGTTTACTCTTTAAGCACGTGTGTAGATGTATAACCTCCTCCAACAATACCTCATATATATATATATATCAAAGGTAACGGCTGATACTTTTCCTTCCAAGTTAGACAATCTAAGTAGTGAGTTTGGATAGGATGAAGTTATTATGTAACTAAGGCATTGAGTGAATTTGAGCAGAGTAAGAAAAACGAAATGATGAGCATGAAAAACTAATAATGGGAATCAAATGTGACAGTCCCGTGTGAGTATTAGGTTGCTTCTCTATTATTAACACCAGGTTTTATCACGTTAAAACCTGGTTGTATGCAGGACTTCTATTTTGATATAGTACATGTATTATAATGGTGGTGGTGAATATGATAATATCATTTGTGTGATATCATTATATATAAGTAAAACATATTGTGGTAACTAATTAAGTGATGCAAACTTTTGGCAGTTGTACAAAAGCAGTGCACTGTGTGGGAACTGTTGGTATTCCCTTGACAGGCGTTAACACATGCAAACTGACTTTTGTTTTTTTTGGGCTACAAAAGGTCCCACTTTCGCGTGGAGGGTCTGAACAGTAAAATACTATTTGGCTTCATCTCCACCCTCTTTTCTATTAAAACCTGTCCCCACCAGCATAAAAGTACAAACTTATAGTATTTTAGTATTTTGTTTGTGCACAAAGATGAACTTCCGTTCCGAACTAACAATAAAATCGGATGATAATCAACTGCCTAGTTTCTCATTTATCATATTTTAATGAATAATTGTAAGTACAGAGAAAGACCCGTAAAATGCAATTTGAAAATTTTCATGCTATAAAGTGTTGATCATATAGAATTATATTTCCTAAAAAAATATAGAATCATATATTACTGTACAATATAGTTTTTTTAAAATGAAAATAGTCTCGTTAAAACTTCTCACATCCAAATCAATGCAAGAGATAAGAAATAGTAAACGATGCTCGGATTTAGTCTCGAGATGAACTATTCAGATAATATCTGTCTCATGAGCTCACTTGACTAATTTACGTGTCACTTTGCTAACGTTCCTATTTACCCACTTAATTACATAATAAAAAAGCTGACTTGCAGAGTAAGATCGCCAAATCCGACTAAGTCTACCTTCTTGAAGTTCTAAGCCAGGTTAGTTAATTGGATGAAGTTCTTGACATTGTGTTATAAGCTGACTTGATACCAATTATACATTTCTGTTGATTCGGACCAAATCTTCATGTCTTGTTTGTCACTCGGGAGAGGCTTTACAGCTAGCACATTTGGAGTTTGTCATTCCCACATGTTTATGTGATCATGTTGAGATCCCATTATGTGGTATATCGTATAAATAAACTGATTGACCGTGGCTGTAACACTCGGATTGGAGTTAGCCGGTTTTGCTCAATTAGATTTTCTGACAACCAATTGCTTTGGTAGATTAGAGCCTCACCGCCATCTCTAATGATCATAACTGAATTATACTTAATAAATTCTCGTAGACCCAAAATACATCTCCAATCCCCCGAGGATCCTTTAAATAATTTGCTGGGAAGAAAAGCGAAATCTCGACTGTACTTACCTTTCAGAATCATGACCCAATAGTATTCTTTTTCAGTCGCAATATGCCAAGCCAATTATGAAAAAAAAAAAAAAAAGAGTGAAGTTAAAGACTTCAAGGTGACATTGTCCTAGACCACCTATGTCTTAAGGTTTGCAAATTTTATCTCACTAAAGCCAAATATATGCTCTTTATCGCCTCTCCTATCTACTAGAATTCACGAGTCGCACGGTCACTAACTTTCTAGAAGGACTTAGGAAGCTTGACGGTTGTCATAACATAGGATGGGACACTGACCGTTGTGGTAAGCTCTTACAACGGGACTGGCCCGCTGTAGGAGTTTCGCACAACGGGTCTGACCCGCTATGGTAGCCTAAATTTGTACTAGTGTCACATCTTTCGGATTATTTAGTTGAAACTGGAAAATCTGCGGGTTAATCTCATTTACATTCAATCAATTCTTACTTCTCCACACTGTCGAAAATATCTTGAAGACTCTTTTAGCTCTCCACCCCCAGTCCTTATAGTTGTCAAGAGTTTACCGGTCAGGACGAATTACTCTTCTCATTTCCCATCTGATTCTAGCTTTTTGGAGATAACCAAATTACTAACTAGAAATGTAGACGCCAAATTGATCTCTTCATCCAACTCTTCTTGTTCACCTGAATTCAGGCCCCTGTTCCTTCTTTTCACAAATTTTCTGAAATTTTACCCGGAATACTATTTCTCTTAAGGTTATATTACTACTACAAAATATTTGACACCAAATTTCATCCGCCAAAATTTGCTAAGTATACTTTTTTTACACTAAAAGTGACTAGACCCCAAAATATTTGGCTCCAAAATATTTCCTCCAAAATTTCACTTTGGGAGACAGTAGAAGAAACTAGTTGCTTCAAATGTCCAAACTATGTTTTTTAAGTTATGAAGGACATTAGAAGCGACTAGTCGCTCTTAATATCGTTTATAACCTAGGTAGTATCTTCTAATGTCCAAACTTACCAAAATGATGTCATTTAAGTTATGAAGGACATTAGAAGCGACTAGTCGCTTCTAATATCGTTTCTAACCAAAGGTCACTTCTTTATATTCGCAATTTATTTATCCTGGTTTACCCAAAACCAATTGTTTCTCCTACAAACTTACTCTCCAATTCTAACCTTGCTCTCCGACGCTCCGCCTCACTCCCGCCACGCTCGCTGGTCGCTGCCCCACTCTCCCAATGCTTGTCAGACACTCAGGTATCGACTAGTCTCTTCTAAATTTATCACTTATAATATTTAAAATGAACTTTTAACTTTTAAAGGTAAAATAGCATTTTTTTACCTTTAGAAATGACTTTTTTCTTTGGCCTACTATAAGGCCATCTCCAAGGGGCCGGCAAAACACCAAATTTGGTGCAATTTTTGCTCCAACCTCACTGCAAAAGTAGCACCAAATTTGGTGTTATGAACAGTGTCACGCCATATTTGGCGTGACACTGTTCACACGGCAAAATTTAAAAAAAAAATCATTTTATAACTATAAATACTTTAAATAATATATATTAATAAAAAATAATAAAAAAATAATATAATAATGATGAATAATTTTTTGGTCGTGTTATGATTGGAGATGAAAAAACTTTAACATCAAATTTGGTGTTAAAAAACACCAAATTTGGTGTTCATGGTTGAAGATGGCCTAAGCAGGTTATGAAAAAGGCTAAGACTTTCAAAACTCACAAATAACTCTCACCAAGATTATATCACTTTCTAACTCTTTCACTCTAACTCTGTCTCGCAGTCTAACTCACCGGTGCACACAAACTCAAAAGACTAAGCCGAAATTTATTTATAAAAAATAAATGAAGGATAATTTTAGATATTTTTAAATTAAGAAAAAAAACTTAATAACTAGCAAGACCACTAGGAAGAAATGACGGCAGTAACAAAATAAACTTCATACTCCAGATAAACGAAATTTCTCATATTGTATCTATCTCAAGCATTAGTTATTGTTATACTTAACTTTAGGCTGATGCAATCTCTTAGGCTCTAATTACAAATCTACTTCCCTCTTAGGCTCTTTAAAAAGCTACTTCTCTCTTGGGCTCTCTTTTTTTTATGGCCAATTCATCGACACGGCTTAGTGGAATATTCTGGCCCCAATAATATGAACCCCTCTTTCTGATAAGCCGTTAACTCTTTTAGTAAAAATAAAGGACAACATCTCGTTTGCTTTAACCATTTCGTTCTCTTGTAAAGTCAATCATCTCGGGTCTAAATAAAGTCAATGATGCCACTCGACAAATCAGCGGAGGGGTAGTATTACTAGGGACACGCTTGGTCGGACTGGGAGTTTCACACGGTTCAAGCCCGAGCTAAGCCCAAAACAATGGCACATTCTTGAAACCGACTTTGGGATCAACTATCAAGGGCTGAATGCAAAAATACTACAATATTGCTTGGTTTGTCCATGTGGCATTTTGACATCCGCAAATGGCCAAGGAAGCTCAGACCATCGTATGAGGGACATTTCAAGAACAAAGGGGATCGTATTCTGTCTTAGAAAACACGCTAGCTCTGACAAACACTTGTAGATCTAGTAACGCTCAAGTGTTAAAAAGAAAAACTTAATGAAATCAACCACAGTCAGTACTTAATAAGATTTTAAAGAATATATGTTGGTGTTCGATACCCTCACTAAATGATGGTTCGCCATTGTTCTCACGAGTCATAACCGAATATCCTAATTTGAAACGAAACGGAAACAACATTATGATTCTATTCGCGTCATCAAAACAGAAGCTCATCATGTTTCTCTTTTGTCTATAATGTTTGCCTACGTTTTGGTCCGAGTATGTTAAGGATTATTTTGGGATACTTAAAAAAGTAACAATCACCTCAAATTCCCCTATGTAATGGGAAGAAATTAAAACATAACAAGCTTTAGGCAACTGCTAATCCCACTAAAATCTCAACATGGGTTCGCCTCACAACGCTATCCCCAGACAATTCTTACTTCTCCCACTAAAACAAAAATCGAAAAATTGAGAATATTGTTTTGAAAGTGGCATTTTTAGAGCAGTGGTTGTTTTAAATGTTTTCAAATAGTGTAGCTTTTTTTTTCCCTACATAGTAAAGAGGAAGGTCAGAAAAGAAACATGCCAAAT
The DNA here is from genome assembly GCA_958296335.1 of Urtica urens. Lineage (NCBI taxonomy): Eukaryota > Viridiplantae > Streptophyta > Magnoliopsida > Rosales > Urticaceae > Urtica > Urtica urens. The sequence continues at coordinate 22,348,122 of OY282522.1, read as the reverse complement.
GGTGTTGCTTATCATAATATGTTACTACATATTTGCACTCAACCCAAGTAATAAATATACACAAACAAAAGGGGTAACAGTAATTTGTTTATTTTTTTTCTTTCATTTTCTTTATAACGCATCTTTGCATCGTGTAAAGAAAATTATACAAAAAACAAGACGACTAATGTTTGATTCCACATTATCATATACAATTTAACCTGACAAGGCAGGGTGAAGAACATTCATGCAAACAGAAGTGTTATAATTGCTGAACTAAGTCCTATAACTTAAAACAGAAAAATTGGTAACAATGAACTTACATTCGATGCTACTACCTGGAGTGAATTCTTACAATTACTCCTTTTGAATGAAAGACAGCACAAGATCTGTATGTACAGAAAAGAGCTGCGTGTCTACGAAAAGCTGCAAGCAAATATAGGTATCAGCTTCTTGTAACTACTCAAGTAGACACTTCAAGATAATACATGGAAGAAACGTGACATGGTCGGGAAAAGAGAGCATGCATACCCCTATAATTAATTCTAAGAATTTGAGTCATGGTTTAATATTTGTATATATTCAAATGCTCTAGGACTAGGTAAAGAAAGAAATGTAAATCATAAACCTAACGAAATGACTGAAAATTCACCTTCATAAACGGTCGATCACGACTTGGGTAAGAGTCAATAAAACTCTCCTTCAGAAGCAAAGATACCTAAACATTTGTAAGAGAAAGCAGAAAAGATTCCATAAGCGAGTCTGGAATTACCATGAAAACGTGACTGATCACTGTTCTAGTTTCTACAGAAAATTCTGATCTAAACATGCAATGGCAAACCCACCTTATCATCATTGGACTGTACGTTTGTAATAGTGTGAGAACGCAGGTTTGAACAAAGTGAATCCAAGTAAGCTCTCAACACTGATAGGAATCCCTTGGCAGCTTCAACCTACACAACGTAAAACACATGAAAATGATCAAATAACCATGTTCAAGACCCGCTAATATCATTAAAATAATGGATTGGGAGTAAACTAATATATATATATATATATATTATAAGATAGAAAATAGGATAGTCCTCTAATTGTGAATTGAGTCTGAGATGGAAGCATACGTTACTTCATATGATACCAAAGCCCAATAACTTGAACGAATAACATTAGAGAAAAGATATTGAGATCAGACCCAAGATGAGTGAACTAAAAAAATGTCCTGTTCTAAGGATCTCCATCATAAAAAGAATGAAAGACACAGCAAATTTATAAGGATATCAATAAGCAGCACCAATGACATTTCACCAAAAGCAAGAGAGATCAAACCTGTACATCCGTGCATTCATATATAGGCCTCTTCTTCCCCAAATAACTTTCTCCAACAAGCTTTGAATGATAAGGGCTTAGAGATGAAAGTAATTCCCTTTGTTGCGGAAGAAGCGGTAACGTAGGTGACTTTACCTGTACTCAAGCAAAACTCGTTTATATACCAAATACACAAAGAAAGATGGGAGAAATGTTTTGATTTCTAGATTATAGGTGCTTTTTTACCTGGTTCTTATTGGCATCAACCAATATTAAATTGGATAACTTGGACTGAACTTCAGATGTTTTGTTCTTTACACCAACCTACAGAAGCAGAAATGAGGATACAGGAAAAGCATTATGAACAAGAAATAAATAGTTGCAAGATATTCCAAGTTTTTGAACTCACAATGTAAGGAACTGGTGCGTCCAAAAAGTCTAGCATGTCATTTGGTAAAACCTGGAATATCACGCACACAGTCAATATCAAGATTCACTTAGTAACTTGACATGCTTAATGTACAGATTGGAATACGAACCGGCATCAGAAGGCTTTGCCACTGGTATGGACGAATAAGAGGGATAATTGACAATACAATAGCGGATAAGATACCCTGCGCGTATTTTAATGCCAAAGCTGATTACTTATTCGTGCAAGCTCTAATATAGTATAGACTGCAGACACTAGAGAAGACAAAAGCATATAATTGCAGGTTTTAGCCACCAAGAGAAGAAAAATAAATCATTCAGAGATGATGACCTAATAGTCTATAAACATGCAACATCTTGTTACCAACACTATCTAGTCAAAGCTTAACCTGGTGCATATATATATATAGTCACCGAAAACTTTGAATCTAATACTTTTTTGTCCATAAATGGATGATGGTTCCCATTGAATTAGATTTGCAACAATTTGACTAATAATATAGGCTCCAGGCAACTTTGAACATACCAAATTGGAACAGATAACCACAGTCTGCTTCTCCAAAAGTGCTCCAGCAAACAGTGTTAATATCTGCAAGATTGCCCAAGCATTAATCCTTGAAACTCACATAGCAGGAGTAATGATTGTACAGAAAAGCATCTTATAACAAGAAATGAAACTAGTCTGTGCAATCAAATCCCAAAGGGCAATTAATCCTTAGAAATTTATCATAAGATGTTCTATCGTTAATAGCGTAAAAATGGATTTTTAATTAGCTATCCTCACATGCTCAAGTCGTAAAGAACCACAGAGGCTGGCGATAGCCCATATAGATAATGCAGTTGCTTCCTCTTCAACCAATAGTGCATTACGTGCCTGAGAAAACAAGAGTACCATGATGCTTAGTAATGAAGTCTCATTGAAGAACAAATATAAGTATCACAGTTAGAAAAATTACATGTTGACGAAAAAGTAGAGAAAAAATAATTATAACAATTCACAAGTTACCTCCGCATATTCTAAACTTGTACTGCATGACCTTAAATCAATAGTTGAACCTGCTATATCATGCATTACAGTTTCTTCAGGTCTATGGTAATCTAAAGGGTGCAGGTGGTCCAGAGGATGAAATAGAAGCGAGGAACCCCTTTTGGGACAAGCTAAGCGATAGTATTCGCTTATAATTTGCAGAGATCCACGATTATTGGCCTGGATTGGTGTAAAAATATAAATTAACTTTCAAGAAGCAATTGGAAAAAATATATATATAAGATCCGGCCAAAATACCGACCAGATAGACCACAGGAAATGTACCTTCGCCCATTTTAGGATATCTAAGAGATCATTGGAGTCATCTTGACCAGAAATAGATGCTTCTTCTGTCTCAGTGTCATCAACATCACTCCGGAAATACCTATCCTCACACGGAGAACCCTGAAGACTGCATAAAACAGTTTTTGATTTCCTGGTTACATACATTCACTCTTCGACACTCCTTAGTGCAGTTCCATAAAAGGATGGGAATGGGAAAATTAATAATAATAATAATAATAACATGAACAAAATAGCAACCAAGAAATACATAACATCTTAATAAGTGATGCAGGTAAAGTAAGCTAAAGATGAACCGATTTACCTTGAGGAGGATTCTGAGCTTTCATACTGATAGTATCGCAAGAGGGGCAAAACAGCATTGGGTAGAGACCTATCTACTGCTTGCTTATTTGCGACCATATCATCAACAGATATGCCACAATCTTCCTCATTAGCAGCACCAGAATCTCTTGTATCTGACACAACCTGGCTTTTATTATCAAGTGGAGCAACAATGCCATCAACTTGTTTGTTCAACAAGTCAACATCCTTGTCTGGAGTTTGATGCTCTAAGTTATGTCCATCATCTGTAAACTCTCCAAGCTCAGCTTCTTTAATTTGAGAAGATCTGAGTGAACCGTTGATTGTGTCCTCTGCACTCCTGTCATCTAGTGAAGCACTGTCTGATGTTTCTTCTGCACTTTCATCTACATTTTCATCTGCTCCATACTCCTCTGGAAATTCTAAATCCAAAGCAGAAACACCTTTTGTAAGTCGTTCTAACCTTTCCTCCATGAATATGCTGCAGTTAATTAGCAAAATATGGGTGAGAGAGAGAGAGAGAGTAAAGAAAATTCATTGAAAACTTAACATAAAAAAGAACACTACAACTCTTGAACACATCTCAGAGTATCCTTACTTGCTCAATACACCAAAGTGTAGCTCAAAAAAGGGGAGTCTGGACATAATGCAATAACATCTTCGAGTGGTTAGCAAATGACGGCTCAAAGCAGGATAGGATGGTTGTTTATCAGAAATTATGGAAAGTAACCCCGATGGCTTGTGTACTAGTTCTTCAACCAACACGCAACAACCATATAGTGTTGAATCATCAGCAACCTAGAAAAGTGGTCACATACAGCCATGTTAAAAAGAAAAATCAAAACGTTAAATGTAAAATAATGAAATATAGCTTCTGATATCTTACCTGTAATCTGAATACAAAGGACAGATCACTTTGTTTCAGGTGTTCCTACATTACGACATTTCCAATGACGTCAGTCTTGTAAGGAAATACCTTATAGCAAGTATGATTAACTCAAGATAACACAAAGAAAAAGTTAGCTCCCATTTTTTAATGATTGAAGTCTGAAGGAAGAATCAGTGTGTTCTTTAACAAGCAAAACATATTCGGAAGTCTGAACCCACTAAACCATAAATGGCACTTTAGGATCAATGGTAAATTTGATAAAAATAAAGGGAACAGGCAGGAACAGACCCCAAAGAGATGAAAGAAGAAAATTTTCCATCTCTCGAAGACCTTTTAAATTGACCGTGGTACTGAATATAAATACCTGCCCAAGAAGAATTTCATTTAATTCACTCATCGATGGAGTTCTTTCGACAGCGTTAACCTGAAATTAAAACAGAATAATTTAAGCACTATCCGCAGATTTTCAATCACTGACTACTAAAATCTGAAGGACCATTCTGTTGAATTTCAATTCTATTATTTTGTTAAAAATAGTAATATGATACAAGAAAAGGCATACCTCCACTCCTCCAGGGAAACAAAACGAAAGAAGATCCTTATATTTCAGTGGCAGCTGCTTTTCTGGGGGATAAACAAACAAGACCTGGACCAAGATAAATGAATTCATTAATCACACATAACCTTGCAAGAAAACTCCAAAAAAAAAAAAGCAATCATATTCATGGCTTCACATTGAATTCAATATGTCAACAACAACGGCCAACCTGCGGTTCAATATTGGGCTCTACACACGATTGATTTTGACTGAGTGTGCTCCGTAATTTTCCAGACCCTTCAGACTTTCTACCAATACATTGTCGCTCCAGCATCTGAATGTCACAGTCCGGATGTAGTCCAACGACCACCATGCTCTCGAAAAGCTTAGTGGGCTTCTTTAAAGACCTATGGTCCTTTGCATTCACAGACAAAAAAACCGTGGATATCACAGATAAAGATTAAACAATGCCAAAAGTTCCGTCAAACTCAATGATATCCAAATAAGGTCTTTCAGCCTTACCAAGTGCTGAAGCTGAAAGCTCGCCCATTGACGCTTCAGACTGGTCAGAACCTCGGGGTTATACGCGACATTTTTCACCTCCTCCGATTGAGAAAATCCCTTAAGGAACCTCGTGAATTGACGCTGTAATTTCTGAATTTGACCGCCGGAATCTTCATCCTTTGACGGCCGAGGCGAGTTCGAAGGCGTGGTGGCCGCTGCCGCCGCCGCCGCCACTGCCCTCGCAACATCCTCCGTCGTCTGCATGAAAAATGAAGCCCCCCAGCCCGGGCTTCCTGTCTCGCTCTTACCCATTTTCTCCTCTCCCCACCTACCCTCCTAAACAAATTATTTCTGCGTATACCCAGTCAGTGGGACTCTCTTAATAAACTAGGATTATCACACAATAAAATAAAGACAGATGTTATCAAAAGTCATTTCAATACGCCCCAAAACCACCTACCAGCCAGAAAATAATATACAAAGTACAAGCACACAGAGACAGAGTTAAACTTATTTTTATAATTTTCTTTTATGGAGGTTTTCCGATTCTAATTAAGGTTATTATCAACAATCCAACAGCAGTAGATTCAAACAAATTATTAAAGCGCGATATTGATATATGTTCCTTCTTTTATTACCCAGACAGATCATGAACGAAGAAAACTCTTCAAAGCAAGGACTTCGCAACTGAAGCAATCAAGACTCGAGAGAGACAGTATACTAAGTCAAATTCAGATCACATAACTGTACAGAAAGTAAACCTCGTCGAAATTATCTAATAAAAAAGTATATGGAAAAGGAGATGGAATTAAAAACTCACTTCTGAAACAAAAGCCAGGCACTTCTCAAACGAAACAAGGTCGTATGTATGTATGTATGTATGTATGTATGTATGTATGTATGTGTATATATATGCTGTGTGTATGTATATAAAAAGAGAGATAGAGAAAGAGCTTCAGCGACAGCGAAAAAGCTCGTCTGTAGTGATGGTTTAGGAAAAAGGTCCTCCCAAAAAGCGAAAAACACGGAAAACGATCAAACTTGATATTAACTTAGGAAGGGTTTATACATAAAAAAAAACGAAACCCTCGTGCGAGTCGCCGGAGAATCAGAGAGAGATATGGGAAGAAAAAAGAAAGCCTTTGGTTTCAGTTAAATTATTCCGTCTTTCTTGGTTTGAGTTTGTTCGGATCGGAGTATTATTACGCTTGAGATTAGAAGAGAATCTGTTTGGGAAAGAAACCTCCCATAGACCCCACCCTAGTCCTCTCTCTCATTTCTTTATTTTTGACCAAGTTATTTTATAATTTTATTAATAAATATATTTTTTGTTAAATTTACTTGGGCACCCTTCTATTCCGCTTAAATAACTAAATAGGTATTCCAAAAACTATATGAGTTTTCGTGAAGAAAAAATAATTGTAACATTAATGAAGATGATTTAAGTGAACCCAAAAGTTCTCGGAAGAAGAAAAAAATGAACTCTTTAGATTCATGCACCTATTTTGGAGGTCTTGAGGAACCTAGCTTGAGAACCAATTCATAATTTCAGAAAAATTACGTAATTCTCTAATTATTCAATTCAATTTGTTTACACAAATCTTTTTTTTTAATATTATCTTACTACTTAAAGATGTAAAGATCTACTAGTTGACATTTGTTCTTGATAAAATAACCATTAGTTGATTTACAGTCACTTTTTAGATTGATAAATGTGTGTACTATAAGATTTTTTATTTGTGGGTCTCTCTAGCATTAGAAAATAAGCAGTACAAAGTACAATCATTTTTATACAATATTAAAATCCTAAGATAATATTAATTCATCCCTGAATCACATTTATTCCTCTTGACATTTTATTTCCTTAACAATTCCCATCTTTTAATCATAGAAAGTCCCATATTTCTTCTTTTGTCCAAATGTTTATGAATATTTTATTATAAATTATTCAAAGCGGTTGTTTTGGTTTTAAGGATAATAATAGACGGTTTATCATACAAATTATGTTAATTACTTATTTGATGTATATAATAGCCATGAAATTATGACACTTCTGATTGTAAGCTTGATGTTGATGTGTTGTTCTTAATTATAAATTTTATTTTTGTGTTTGATTTGTTTATATAATTATATTATCGACATAGAGAATCTCTCTTACAGAAAAGTTATGAATAGCGTAATTATATCATAATGAAAGAGATCAGTGTATATATCTCTGAAAAGGATATTAAACTTATAATAAATAAAATTGAATCGAACTATAAATTAATTAATTACTATAAATGTCACTGATTATATATGAAATAATATGATTTTAACATTCATTATATCTTAAATATTGAGAGAAAAATTATACTAATTCATATAATGATATTGTACTACGAAAATTGAATAAAATATAAAATAAGAATATTTTATTTTACTATGCTAGTTTGACACTAAAGTGATTTTAAAATGACCGTTTTTAAATTTGCTATATGAAAAGTTGTTGTATCTAGTAGTTAAGCCACGCCGGAGGTTTCAATGCCGCCCTGAATTTTGTAAAATTACAAATTTTATCAGATTTTTTTCTATATATTTCCCAAAATGTATATGATTTTTTCAAAAAATGGTACCTACTTTTTGTATAAATAAATCTGGTCTCTAAAGAGAACTCACAAATAACATATTTGAATTTTAATAAGTATCAACTCTTGTTAATTTTGCAAGTCCATTAACATTACGCCCATTATAAAACATCAAGTAATCAAAATATCATTCATTAGCATCATAATTATAATGAGAGAAGTTGATCTTACCTTTAATGACCATTCATTCCTTTCTCTCTCTATTAACGTGATATTTTTCTTTTGAAAGCAACTTTTTGCGACCAATTGTCACTCTACTTTGATTTTTAATTTCATTTTATAGTTCAAAGGCTACAATTTATAGTTATTCTTGTGACTAATTCACTCACATTAACATAAAATAAATACAAAAATAACACGCAGTAACTAGGATAATTTAGTAGTCATTTCACATGACTTTCGGTTAGAATGTTGTGGGTTCGAATCTCACTATTATAAAAATAATCACCTTCAAAAAAAAAATAACAAGCGATATTATCCTCGCTCTTCCCCAAAGTAGCATGCTTAACATCTCGAAGTGCACTTAAATGTCACTCCAATAACCCAAACATCAACAACAAAATCATATAAATTGTTTCTGTCACACTTTTGAAATTTCATACACAACTGTGACCAGAGTAGAGCACCAAAATCTTGTCCAAATGTTAGCATGCTAAAAAGTATTTTTAACATTTTCGTGTTGTACAACAAAAATGAAACAATAAACTTGGGCTTTGGTTATGGTAGTGCTCATATACCTGTCAAATTTATAATGGAAATACAAAATATTCCACTTATTGTTGCACCACGAGAAGCTCTATGAAACCCGTCCATTTTTCGATCTTTGGTATTATAATTTTTAAACTCTTGATTTATAGATATCGAGATTAGACGATTTTCAACCCACTCTTAATTTGTGTTTAAGAGTGAACATGATAATTTTTAAGAAGAACTGCGTAAAGAAAAAATTACGATATAAAATACTAAAAAGAGCAATAAGATGAAAATTCGAAAAGAAAAAAAAAACCAAATTTAACTGTTTTACTAGAGCTACGATGAAAATGAAGGAAGTCGGACTAAAATTTTTATGAGCAAAATGGTGTATCTTAATTTTTTGAGAAAAAACACGATCGTGCTCAAATTTAAAATTCGAAAAGAATACAATTGCCACAAACATAGATGAATAAAAACCATGATTACCAAAAATATTTGCTTCAATTCAAGATTAAAAAAAAATCAATCTATAGTTGTTCGAATTACGTAACCGCCAAACTACAACAACACAAAGAAAATAAACAAAAATAAACATGAAATTTGAGTCATAAGTTCTTATTTATTTCCAGTATTTATGTATTCAAAATTCATTAACTCATGATTTGAAATTCAAATCAAATTAATCACTAACAATTATAAATCGAACTCTAAAATTGTTAATTTTTATTTCTAACTACATGAATTTATATTTATATAATTATATAATTTCCATAATAAAAAATTCCATTAAATCATGATTAAAATTCAAATTTCAAAAGAATCAATAATATAAAGTCAAGACTGTCAATTTATATGCATAACCGAATGCATATATAATTAAATATAAAGTAAATATAAACTAATAAAGCATGGTAGAATTGTAAATGCAAGTTTTGAAAATTCCAAATCGGCACATTTGGCTATTTTTTATAAAAAAAATCAAAATAATTCATAAATTGCAATTGCAACGTTTAAATTGGAGAAATTCCGAAAAAAAATAATACCAAGATCTCTTGGCACCAATTTATACAATTTTAAAATTTATTCCTACAAAATACGAGACCAATTCTCAAGTTTCATATTCATGGCCACTATAATTGTAACCTTGATGCTTATTTGAGTTAGCTACTAACATCAATGTTATCGTGGAAGATGATAATATGATCATTCGAACTCAAAACAACTTCTAACTCGACTTCTTAAATTCTAAAGTCATAAGGTCTCGTACATGACTCCATAGCGGCTATACACACTCAATTTTCTTGATTGAGTGAACGATACCAAAATATATGACAGTCCTCCGTATACACATCAATATGTAAATTTATTTTATAATTTGATTTAATTAACCTTTTCAAAGTTAGTTTTGATTCCTCTTTTGAAAATTTTTACTATTTTTCTTCCGCTGCCATTGAGTTTCACTGTAACTTTTCAAAATATACATAATTATCAACAAACTTACCTATAGTAAATCACATTGGGTTATTTGGACATACAAACACAACGATAGACCAAATATGAACGAGGATGAACTAAATAAGATATTTTGTTTCAATGTAATATTTTAAGGCGATATTATTTTGGGAAGGGTCTGCGGATGATGGTGGGTGACAAAAAAAGTGACGCTTTTTCCCTTCCCAATTGTCCTTTGCTCTCACTAAGCATGGAATAGGAGGGTCCACTATCGATTAGCTATGGGTCGATGACCAACATGACACCATGATGATAGACTCAACAAGCTTTGTTTAGACTATAATAATTACTCTTCGGAGGTCCCTTGTGCTTGTTGTCTAATATTTTTTTCCTATAATAGAGAAAATGACGTAGTTGTTTGTGTTGTATATCTTTTCATACAAATAATTGGTCAAATGGTCGACGTTTGACATATAAATTTCGAAATATCCAACGTTTGATAAAATTATGATAAATGGCTCTAGTGTTCACGTAGCACAATTATTAACAAAACTTTTCAGTTTTACTCTTATTATTTCGATTGTAAATAGTCTTCATAATCTGGTAAAACATTATACTGTGACATTTACCTAACTTTCGTCAAACCTTAGACATTTTAAAATTTCAACATGTTATAAGGCTATACTACTAATTAACCCTTTTTGTTTTTCTTAATAAGTTAAAATTGATGATTGTTGTTATTATATGGCAATAAGTTATTAGGATTTGCTTGATCATGCTTATCTCCTTTGTTTTTTTTTCAAGACGTCAACAATTTCAAAGTGCAGTGAATTAGAATAGTAGAAAGTGAACATAACCATTTGAAAATTGTTGCAATTTCTTAAACATAATTCATGATTTACTTTGGTTTATAGTTATTTTGAATAATTTTATTTATTATGTCCTAGTATTTAAAGAATTCTGAAGTGCCAACTAATCCAAGACCTTTATGGGTGGATAAAAAAATATGGCTATTGCACCAAATATTGTTGAGGAAGTGATATATTGTTGAGTGGGTGGGTAGCTCTATTCCTTGTCTTTCTGTTCTCCACGGCGGTCAAATCTGTTATCCTTAGTATTTTTCATAGGTTGTTTATGTCTGATGACCAGAAATAAGTATCTATCCACTAGTTTGCATTAAAGAAAATTTATCACGTGGTTCGAATTTTTCTCTGCTCATTCATCTGAAAAATCTGATAAATTAGCCATCAGACAGACAAAACATCCATAAAAATGTGAACCAATAAGGCTGGTCTCGATCATCATTGAGTACCTTAACGGGTGTATTGTCATGCTGAAAAAGTATGGTGTGAAGATTATTATAAAATTCAGTATACTTGATTGTAAGCTTTGGATTAAGATAATTTATCCCTAAAATTAAAGTATATTGCTAATTGAATTCATATAATTCATCTTATCTCTTTTGCTCTAGAATATCTAAGATTTATTATTTTTTTCTTTCTATTTTTTATTAGTCACACTTAGCCTCCCCGCCTACAAGAAATTTGCAGATATGCATCCACTTGAAGTCTCTTTTATGCTTTTATCATGTAACATCATCAAAAATCTATAAAATTACTTATAAATCCATCATAAACTTAATTTTAAAAAAATAATACTATAACACCTCATCTTTTTCTATCTCCTAAGAACCCCTTTCTCATATACTTCCTTTTCCTTCCCCTCTTTTTCTACAAAATTTATAATTTCTCCACTCCTATAAACCTCATATTTCATAAACAAGGATTTGAATAAAATTTATTGCTCCATAGTATTGCACAATACATTCATCTTCATCTTAAAAAAAAGCTTTTTTATTTCGCTTACAATTTTGGTATTCTATCATCTCCACTTCCATCTTAACCTTTCGTTCAGCATTCAAACGATTCTCATTTTGGTGTCCTCTTTCTCCATACGCCCATAAATAGTTGTTAAATATGAGTATTTGCATTTTTTTTACGGTAAACATGTTCATTTTAAATTGTTTTTTTTTTTGTTGAAAATTGAGTTTGAGTTATGATTAGTCTACTTAAGAAGCGGAAAATGAAGAAGAAAACAAATAAAATGGTGAATGATCCACATAAGAAGATAGCTAAGAGTACACAAACGAAAAAAAAAATGAAAGTGAGGAGGGCGATGAAGAGTTGCCAACTGAGTTGGGATCTTAAATCATTTAGGTAAAAAAAACACTTTTGTACCCCTTTTGAACTTTATTTATTTCATAAAACACTACTCATAAGTAGAGTAAACTCTACCGACCGGTAGAGTAGAATTGTAGTGAGTTGTGCTGTGTGCTAGACTACACTATTAACAAGTAGATTTTAAAAAATAATTATAACATGTTTGTTATTATTGTTACGTCTTTCCAGATTAAAAATTTAGAAGCATTGAAGCCAATTTTGAAGGAGTACGATCCTTTCCCGAAGATAGCCATAAGAAGTATTTTTGAGGAGTATTGCAACCAAATAAAAAAGATGCAATTCGGCCATTACATGATTTTTCTGAATAGTACCAACACTTGATTCAATTGATGTGGTATTTTGTTCTTCGCCAGATTCACGCAAAGAAGATAAAGAAAATGTCGATGATGATTAATGCAACAACAATGTGATTCATGATGGAAGATTATCAAATGATTAGGGGCTAAAATTTACTCGTGTTCTAGATAGAGAGAAAATCAAAGCAGAAACATCTTAGAATGTACTCTTCGCCACTGAATTTGTTGGTAGAAATAAAATTAATATTAATAATTTGGTGTGTGAACTAAAAAACCCCGAGATAACAAAAATAATTAACTACAACACCGTTATTATTTTATTTTTTCTGGTGTCTTATTCGGATATGAGAAAAAATCTTCAATTGAGGATTCATTGTTCGCCTAGTTGACAATCTTGAAGTTCTCGACCGGTTCGATTGGGGTGTTAAATCGTACAAGTGCACATTGACGGCTCTCATGAAGAACGTAACAATTAAACAAGAAGAACAATAAAAAAATAATGAGAAGGCGTTTACATTCTTAGCATTTGTACATACTTTTCAGGTATGATCTTTGTGTCCTATATATTAAAGCACATGTCCTATCTATTAGAGCACAATTAATTGATAAATGAAAACATTTGTTCACGATGGAAAATTAAGAAGTGAAATAAACAAAAATCTCCTAAATTGAGCAAAATTTTCACCATTATTGAAAAAGAAAAGGTAAGTCTTATAAATTAATGTTCCTGACATTTTATTTTTAAAATGTTATAAATCATCAAAAAAAATTATTTTTATCTTTTATGCAATGTAGATCGTGCGCGGTGTGTTGCTCCCAACGAAAAAAGAAAGAAAGATATAACGCGGATCCACTAAATGGTCGGACGAAGATTATCCAACCTTTGATATGATAATTATAAAATTATGTTAGGGTGCACTAATACAAAATAATACGATTGTTAATCTTTACATCATGTGCTACGAGATTAATGTTACAATTTGTTATACAGATCATTAGAGTTGATCTACATGATTCTTTAAATTTTACTGGATATAAGAGCTCGTGATTCTACTGACCTACTTGTAAGTAGATCAATATCTAACATTAGAGCTATACTAGTTAGTAGAGTAGTGAGCAGTTAAAATTAAAATTATGTATATAATTAGAACTAATGAGTTCCATTAAAATAACAAATACCACATGAAACAATTAAACTTAATTAAAATGATATATGTAATTAGAATGAGTGAACAATTAATTATGTATAACTTCATGTATAATAAGTTAGTCACGTTAACAAATTTATTAAACTAGTGAATTCCTCATAGAATAACAAAATCATATAATAAAAATTAAAATTAAAGAATTTTACTCATAATATGTAAAATTATATATGAAATTTAAATATTTTTGTCAAAAAAATTTACTCTTAAAATTAATATTTTTGGCACTTTCAGTCTTCCTCCTTTTTTCTCCCTGTTCATTAATTAAATAAAACACAGAAAGAAACTATTTACCTTTTCTCCCGTTTTCTCTATGCCGATAACATTTTTTTATTTTATTTTTAATTTTTTCAATTAACCGGGAGGAAAAATGAGGAGGCTAAAAACATTAAAAATTAATTTCAAAGATAAATAATCTTTTGAACTATTTTCATAATCAAACTGAAAATAATAAAATTATTTTTTAAGAAAAATGAGAAAAAACAAAAACAGATGTAGCGAGCTACTTTTCTAAGTTTATTGACTTAAAGAGTCTCAATGGACTTATTGAAATCTTTTGAATTTTTTTAAGAGCAATAAAAGAATCTCCCCGATTTTAAATTATCTGAAGTTTAAATGAAAGTTAAATCTGATCGTGTATTCATGATATTTGGAATAAAAACAGAATATCTGTAGTTAAGTTCGTACTGAGAAATATAACTAATATAATCCGATCTAGTTGAATTATTTTTTAAAGTTTTGACTTGAAGAATGTTGACAGCAAAATAAATTAGGCAAGGAATACAATTCATACTAATTTCTAAGTCACAATTTTCAAAAAAAAAAAACATCAAAGGAGAAAATGTAAAAAAAAATCCACATATGAACATTAAATACCACAAGATCATTAATACGAATGAAAAAAACCATCAATTAAAAAACATATATATTGTTTGTCTATATCATAATTCTTTGGATAGACGTCAGCCTAAAACATTCATTGGCCTTAAATTGTTTCAATAAAAGATGCTTTATACACGCACAATGTCACAAAAATTCAACGAGACCAAATTCAGCTCAGAATTTATAGTTTCGGCACAAAAGTATATGAGTTTTTAATATTGACATGATAGATCAACCGATAAACAATTGGCGTTACCATTGAAACAACAAAAAAGCATCATAACGAACATCTTTAAAAAAAACCATGCAGACAAACACATGACCCAGAAGACAAAAAACAAACTCCTAACTCAGGTAAAATAATATAATTCTTAGTGTGATGAACACAAGTAGAAGACATATTTGGTTACGATAATGTGGGACTCGTTCTTGTTGTGTTTGTAAATGGCAAGGTACTATGAAGGTATTAACACGGTCTAAGTTGACTAAGGTGGTCAACAGTCAACAGGAATTCATTCCCTATCTAAGAACACAATCATCACGTGGTATTTAACTTCCAGACCACAACAAAAACATTTAGGAAAATAGATATCGTATTCAGCGAATACAGATAATATTCCTTCCAAATTACCAAACCGACCAATAAAATAATTGAAGCGCTCTTTGGGCGAATAAATATCACACAGTCCGTGCTAAATAGAGAAGTGAGGATCTTAGCGAAGAACAATCATTTTTAAAGAAAAAAACCATGGCTAAGACGAGTTCATCAGAAGGCGTAACTCTATTCACTCCATACAAGATGGGAAAGTTTGATCTCTCGCACAGGTCAGTCACTCCTTTCCTCTCTGTGTTTGTTTTATTTTTCCGTTACTCGTTTGTAAACGGATCTGGACGAAAATGACCTTGAGAGGGTGGTTTATTTACGGGCTGTGTGTACAGAGTTGTGCTTGCACCGATGACGAGGTGCCGAGCTCTGAACGGAATTCCGGGGGCGGCGTTGGCGGAGTACTACGCGCAGCGATCCACGCGCGGTGGCTTTCTCATCGGCGAGGGCACTATGATCTCCAACACCGCAGCAGGGTAAATCTCGTAATTCTATAGACTCTTCCAGGGTTTTTTCGGGTCCATGGTCTTTTGAGTGTGGGTCCCTTGTCTTTAGTGCTGCGTGGGACCTACTCTTCGTGGTCAGTCAACTTCGGCTGCCGCGTATTTATTTAGCATTAGAGCATCTCCAATGGTGGCAACTAAAGTTGCTTTTTTGCTTACGTGGAATTGCCAAATCATTTTTATTTTTACCTATTATCTAGTTGTCATGCAATGATTTTGGCATAGGAGTAAAATTTTGCACCGATGCTTTTGATTTTATCTTTGAAAATATTATTATAATATTACATCCACCAATGGTTTTATTATGGTGGGGCCAAATTCAATCATTATTAATTTTTATCACTATTAAATTAATTTAATAATATAGATTTTATAATAAATAAAGCAACCATGAGAGCTTCCATTGGAGATGCTCTTAGACTCAATTTAACGCACGCCTGTAAAAAGTTAATAAAATAAAATATATAATTTAAAGGACCATACGTACACCAGTGGGTCTCTGTTTCATATCAGATATGGACTGAGGTGTATAGAGTTTTACGATCATTGTCTTTCGATCGGTCATATATATATGTACATATATATGTATGGCAGGTTTCCACATATTCCGGGGATATACACGGAAGAGCAAGTGGAGGCGTGGAAGAAGATTGTGGACGCAGTTCACGCAAAGGGAAGTATAATTTTCTGTCAGCTTTGGCATGTCGGTCGGGCTTCACACCAAGGTATTCATTAAATACTATTTAATAAATAAATATTATTACTTGTTTCAATTACTCCACAAACATTATAATCTCCATTTAAAAATGATTGCAGTTTATCAACCCGGTGGAGGATCACCGATATCGTCGACTAAGAAGCCGATTTCAAAGAGGTGGCGAGTTCTGTTGCCTGACGGGTCATACGGGCCGTACCCGAATCCCCGCCCATTGGAGACTGATGGCATTAGAGCGGTGGTCGAGGATTATCGCCGCGCTGCCGTCAACGCCATTAGAGCTGGTCAGTTTCTGGAACTACTAAACTCATGAAAACCTCTTACCATATTAATTAGTTTTTTAACAAAATAAAAATTGGCTTAAAAGTACGAATCGTTTAACTAATACAAAGTATATATCAAGGTCTCTGACTGGTTCTAAGTAGGCATTTGGTGTTGATCAATCACGTCATCTTTTCATTTGTTTATTGTAAAAATATAGATTTATAAAAGAAAAATTCCAGACCAACTATTCAAGGGTGTTTTGAAGTTGAACTTCCTATAATTCACTTGGTTCGTAATTTTTCCCGAGAACGGTGGCATGCATCATGCATGGAGTATATTTTTATTTTATTTTATCTATCTTTTAGGCTAGTACATTGCTTGTGTAATTTGTTAATATGTTTTCCTTAAAAAATCAGTTTGATTTTTAATAACTATTTCAGAAACATCTTGGCACTAGACTATAACATTCACAATTTGATAACAATGGCATATGGACAGGTTTCGACGGCGTTGAACTCCACGGCGCACATGGGTACCTAATCGACCAATTCCTTAAAGACGGCATCAACGATCGCACGGACGGCTACGGCGGTCCCCTCAAAAACCGTCTGAACTTCCTCACCGAGGTCGTCAGAGCCGTGACCTCCGCGGTGGGTTTCGACCGAGTCGGGGTCAGAATCTCGCCGGCCATCGACCACCTCGACGCCACAGACTCCGACCCCCTCGGCCTCGGCCTGGCCGTGGTGGAGGCTCTGAACGGGCTCGGGCCCCGCCTGAGCTACCTCCACGTCACCCAGCCCCGTTACACGGCGTACGGCCAGACCGAGTCGGGTCGCCCCGGGAGCGAGGAAGAGGAGGCTCGCCTGATCCGGGCCCTGCGTGGGGCCTACCGAGGGACCATGATATGCAGCGGTGGGTTCACGCGCCAGCTTGGGATGGAGGCCGTGGCCGCCGGGGACGCTGACCTCGTCTCGTACGGACGGCTCTTTATTGCCAACCCGGACTTGGTGGAGAGGTTTAGGGTTGACTCGGCGTTGAATAAGTATGACCGGAAGACGTTCTATACTCATCACCCTGTCGTTGGTTACACAGACTACCCTTTTCAATCTGATCGCTCTCCGCCTCGTCCGCGTCTCTGAATCCGATTCATTAATGCTCTCTCTCTCTCTCTCTTCCATCGTTTATTTCGTGAGTGAGAATAGTTGTTATTATCAAGGAAGATTTACAAGAACATTGCACCCATTGATGGAGATAGACCTCGATATATTATTTATTTATCTTTTAATAATAATGGTGTACCAATCAGAATGCTAAACATGTTGGAATAAAAGTGCTTGCGTACGAGGTACATAGTTGGAGCTCATGAGTTTCTATTTTATTTACTATTATTGCTATTATTAGTCATTTTTCAGTCCAGCATTGTTGTGTATAGCACGTGTTGGAGTTATGCATCCGCTAAGTTTAATGTTATACAGCCTCGATGGCACGATTTTACGATTGCCATGTAATTAATTGGTCAGATTTTACAATTGTCATGTAGTTAATTTGTCCGATTTTAAAACAAATAATTGGCCAAATGACCAACGTTTGACATATAAATTTCGAAATGTTAAACGTTTGGTAAAATTGTGTTAAATGGTCCTAATGTTTACGTAGCCCAATTATTAATAGCACAACTTTCTAATTTTACTTTTATTATTTCGATTGTAAATATTTTTTATAATTTGGTAAAACATTTTACTTGTTCATTTACCTAATTTCATCGAATGTTGAACATTTCAAAATTTAAACATGTTTATGGGGATATACTACTAATTAACTCATTTTAAAATGTCCATTTAATTAGTTTGTAGGACTTTAAGATTGTCATGTAATTAACTTGTCCGATATGTAACTAATTTGTAGTTAACTGGTCCTCTTTTAAGATGTCCACGCAAGTGATTGGTCCCATTTTACGTTTGCCATGTAATTAATTGGTCTGACTTTGCGATTATCACGTAATTAATCTGTCCGATTTTAAGATTGTCGTACGTGTCCAATTTTAAGATGTCCATGTAACTAATTTTCGATTATAAGATTCTCATGTAATTAATTTGTCCGATTTTAACATTGTCATGTAATTAATTGGTGATTATAACATTCACATGTAATTAGTAATTACTTTGTCTGATTTTAAAAACAATTTTTTTGGGTGAAAACGCTCAAGTGTACTCACTCATATTGAAAATGGGCAATTTTTCCTAAAACTCGAGTAAACGGTAATAATTACGTTTCATGTCAATTAAAGTTATAAAATAATAACGTAAATTAACATGACACGTAAGTAATATGGTCATTTACACGAATTTTACGAAACGTTAGTCATATCCAAAATAACAAACGTATATAAGATTACTATATAAAAGGGTTATTGTATAGAATAGCCCTATATAGGTTTCCAAATTTCAATTTGTCCAACATTGTGTAAAACTTTGGTAAAAGTCCAGTAAATCAATTCGGCCAAATTTTCATTCCCAAAATGCCCAAAAAAATTCTCCCGCCCAAACGGAATTTAATTAAAAAAAATCGATTTTTTTTGGTTAATTAGATCCTTAAAATCCGGAAATCAATTAACCACTTAATTAAAACGTCCAATTTATTGAGAGAGAAAATTAAATCATTCTTTCACAATTTCTTTTTGCATTTTCTCTCCAAAATCGCCGCCGCCGCTCTCTCTGACCACCTCCGAGACCTCGACCTCCTCTTCCACTCCGACGTCCTCCGCCAGTCCAACGTCATCGTCCTCTCACATCACTCCGCCAACGACGATATCGCTTTCTTCCTCCGCGATCTCTTCACGCAACTCGACTCTCTCGTCCGCCTCCTCGCCAACGACGAAAAACCGCCGCCATCGTCCAGTAAATTTACTTTAGTAACAAAATTAAAATCTGGGTCTCCGAAGGTATGTTCTTCATTTTCTTCAACAAAAACCGCTGAATTTATTTTTATAAATAGGAGTTTTAGATGTTTTTTCTCCGCCATCGCCGCCCCCGGCGACAAGTCTGCTCGCAGAATCGTGTCGAAGAAGGCGCTCTAGGACCGTTGCTTTGGATAGTTGAATCTGCTCCCGCAACGATCAGAGAGAAAGCACCCACCGCTGTGGAAGTCATCACCGTCGATCTGGAGAATGCCTGCCATGGCTGTCTCCATCGAGCATTTACGTTGTAAATTCACTTTACGTTGTAAAACTCAACGCAGTTTACGTCGTAAATTCAATTAACAACCGTAAAAACTGGACAATGTAAATGAAGAATTTGAAAAAAAATATGAAATAAATAGTTTTGTTAATAAATATCGGTAATATGATATATTTTTCATAAATAAATGGATATGAAACTGTAAAAAAGAATTAAAATCGACCAAAATTGAATGAAAATCTGTAATTAATTTGAAAGTCAAACCACTAATTTATGAAATAATACCCAGACTTAATAACCGAATTCATTAAAAACGGAAACAATTTTGAAATTTCAAAACGAAAATAAATGTTTAAAATTCGAAATAACCATTAAAACTCAACTCAATTTACGTTGTAAAACACAACGCAATTTACGTTGTAAATTCAATTAACAAGCGTAAAAACTGGACGAAATAAATGAAAAATTTTGAAAAAAATTACGAAAGAAGCAGTTCTGTTATTAAAAATCGGTAATATGATATGTTTTCCATAAATAAATGGATATGAAACTGTAAATAAGAATTAAAATCGACCAAAATTAAATGAAAATCAGTAATTAATATGAAAATAAAGTCAAACCACTAATTTAGGAAATAATACCCACACTTAATAACCGAATTCATTAAAAACGGAAACAATTTTGAAATTTCAAAACGAAAATAAATGTTTAAAATTTGAAATAACTATTCAAACTCAACACAATTTATGTTGTAAATTCATTTTACGTTGTAAAACACAACTCAAAAATACGTAAATGGGAAATTAATTCAGAAGAAATCTAGCTGAAAAGCAAAGTTTATCTGAAGCTTGGTCTAAAATTCCCGAAAAATTGGTTTTTTATGATTACACTTTCAAAATTTCAGAACACGTAAATGGAAAATAAATTAAAGGAAGTTCGAAATTGATTTAGATAATTATAACAAAATCGGTTATCTAAAGTCAATGCACAAATTAAGGAAATAAAGTAATTAATTAATAGGGTTTGTAATTAATAACTGATTACTACAAAAAAGGAATAATTTTGAAATTTAAAAATTACCGGTTAATTCAAAATGTAATTTAAAAAATTGATTTCGGAAAAATAAACAAGGTTAATAACGTAATATCAAGCATGTCCACGTCATCAACAGGGCTATTTACCAAAGTTTTACAAGAAGCTGGACATTTTACAATTACGTTTGACAAATAGGGCCATTTCGTCGATTATTTGTATATAAAATAACTTTTTTAAAAACTTTGAAGTAGTGCTAGCGAGGACAGCCTAGTGGTAATTCAATCCCCACCGCAAATAAAGGCTTGCCTCAAAAAAAAAAAACTTTGAATCAATTTGTCCTCATGGAATGAATTTGCCCGATTTTAGGATAATCATGAATCAATTTGTCCGATTTTACGACTGCCATGTAATTAATCTGTCCGAGATGTTACGACTGTTATGTAATTAATTTGTTCGATATTACTATTGTATGTAAGTCTCTTTCTTTTTGTAAAGGATTGTATGTAAGACTCTCATTCAGCACATTAAGCAAGACCTCACATCTCCTTCATATATCTCCAATAGTCATTATTAGAGAAGGCTAAGTGCCAAAGCTGTCGTTTCTTGTCTCTTCTAATATCATGTAGTTTATATTCTATGCCATTTATATTAGAGTAGACGTAAATAGTTTCGCTGGGAGGCTGTGCCAGGCTTACAGTAACTTATAACTAACTTTACTGTCACAACAAGCATAAAATGATCCATAAAATGATAGGCATGGGAAGAAGTAAAGATAGGCATGCATTCGAAATGATTTATTCAAGAGTTGGCAATTAATCAAAAGAAATTATCATCACAAGCATAAAATAGTACGTAGTAGCATACGTACGTGGTGCAATGAATGATATAAACACGGGAAGCAAATAGGAATAGGCTAGAAGAGGGGATAGACAGGAGTCATGTCGGGATGAAAAAGGCCAAAATTCTGTTCGACGCCGGCGGGCTTGAGATTCTCGTTGAACATGGCGAAAATGAAGCCTTCGATGGAGGATCCGGGGCGCTTAGGTGTGCCGGCGCTGGACTGGAGGTGGCCCACCAGGTTCTTGTTGTAGGTGGAGGCCAGTTCCGGGGTGGTCAAGGCTCCGTTTCCGGCGGAGGGCCAACCCGACTCCGACACTACGATACCCACTCCGGCGCCGCCTTCCTTCTCCATGGCCCACACAAACGCGTCCACTATCGCCTCAAACAAGCTCTTGTAGCTCAGTGCGCCGTCTTGCACCACCGCCTCGCTCGCCGTGAACTGCGCGTAGTCCAGTCGCACGTTTGCTGGGTCGCTCGCGTATGCGAAGTACGGGTACACGTTCACCATCAGTGGCGCCCCGCTCGTCGCCAAGAACCTGAAGACCAAATTTATCATATCATTACTCACCAGGACGGAGCCAGAAAGTAAAAGAGCTAGCTAGTGTGTAACTGTAACTAAAAAAGGATTCAGATAGACTAATTTGTAAATATTTTTTAGACGAAAGTTCACAATACTAAACGGTAAAATACAAAGATTTAATTATTTAAACCTCAAAACTAACAAAATATCAAGAGGGAATCTAATATTTTAAAATATTTAAAACTGAATTGTTGTTTATATTTCAGACAAAAATGAGCTTTTGACTATATAATATCACTCCTCTATCATTTATTTTATTATGACATCATTTTTGGGATGATGGTCAAAAGACATTTGTCCATTTTTAGATATTTGAAGTTTAAGTTCTATTTTTATTATATTAACTTATAGAAATATAGTGAAATTTGTATATAACTAGTACCCGATGATGCCTCTCAAGTCTTGGGCAGCTTGTGAGGAGAACTGGCCGCTGGAGGGCGGGAAGGAGGCGGCGAGCACGGAGGCAGGGACAACGGTGGTGGCCTTGACGCCGGAAAATCCTTTGACGGCGAGAGCAGCCTGAAGGGACTGGATGACGGGGAGGACGTACTGGCTGATGGGACCGGGGATGACCTCGTTGCCGACCGTGACGTACTTGAAGAGCACGTCGTTGGTGTACGGCTCCATGTTCGCGGCGACCCAGGACGCCACGGCGGCCGGATTGGAAGCCATTCCTTGGATGTCCTCGTTGCGGATTCCGAGGGACACCTCGATCCCGCTTCCCCTCAGAGCCTCCAGCACCGCAGGGAGGGGCTCGAACAGCCTCATCTTTCCGACGTTGATCTTTTTGTACATTCCGACCACCGCCGTCGGAGAAGGGAGGTTGTTGCCTTGGGTCCCGTAGTTCACGCCCACATTCGTCAGAGCCGACTCCGAGACGGCGAGCAGGGTCGTCGTCCAGACCAAGGCCACAACTACGAGTAGGGCTGTGTTTTCCATGCTTTTTCTTTTTCTTTTTTACTGTCACTAATAATTACGTACGTATACGTTGCTCTCCTTGTGCATACTCCGAAGCTTTTTATTGACGATTATGACGTGGCTCTGACTCGATTTTCGGTAGCAGTTTTTATTTGTCCTGATCTCTTTTCTCTTCACCATTTATGTACGAGAATATCTGCTCCGTTAGTTCTATACATCTGTTCCTCAGCACTACTGATATGGAAATGATACAAGCTGAAGCTGCAATAAGAGAGTAGCACCAATAGAGTAATTATAGTATATATATGTATATCTTTTTTGTGGTAATGGTAAAGTCCACTCTTTGAAAGTATAGGGAAAGAAACTTATAAGACCGTTTAACTATAATTATGACTTGGAATAATATTTATCATTTTCGTTGATTCGTGCATTTTACATGATCCGGAGCAGATTAGTCCATATATGTCAAACATTAATAATAAGTAATAACAATGGGATATAAGATTCATGATAAAAATATTTATTTTTGTAAACGTAAGACAAAATTCAATTACTTTATTCGAATCGGATAATTTACATTAATTTTATTTATTTATTATCTATTATGGTGCCGATATTATTTATTTTCTCCAAACTATCAAATAATTAAGATAATATTTTCAAGTAATAGAGTTATATCGACTTTACTTCTTAAAAGCCTCTAAAATTATTGGGTTAAGTGGGGGAAGCGCGAGTGAGATCACTCACTACAAGAAAATTGGTGTGCATAAGCGAAATAACTTAATACTTCGTTATTTCATAAACACAAACATCCTGGAGTGGTAACAAATAAGCAATTCGGAGCAATGTTGTTGTTTAAAATGCATTGCGGATAATGTGCCATGGAATTAAAAAATATGATTAAAAATATCAAATTTTCACCGACAAGCAATCGTAGGCGATATGCTATACGGACAATGTGCCATGCCATGTGCATTGATATATTGATTTTTTAAGGCAGAGATCGAACACAACATTTTTATAGAAAATGATAGTGATGTTATTACTAAACTATTCTAACGTGGAGATATCTGCGGTTATTGTTCGTCTTTTTTTTGTCATATAATTATTTGATTAAAAGATATAACATATCTCCTTTGCGTTTAATCAAATTGCAATGCTGATTCCTTTAACTTAATTTATAGATGCATAAAAACTCACCTGTAGCATCACCATTAATGTTAAATATATATTATAAATATTTTATTCACTCAAATACCACGGTCTTCACCTAAATTTAGTTTTTTTTCTGGCGTTGAAATTTTGATTTTACCCTTGGATAAAGTATTATACTCATTCTATAATACTCTCATATAGAATACTCTCATATAGAGGATGACAATGTGATGTTCGGATGAAGAACAACAAATAATGATGCTCCTTTAAAAATGTGTGGAAAAACTAGACCCATAACTCCGAAGAAACTTGGACAACCAGCAGCTCTATATCTTCCGACAAACTCCTCTCAACCAAGAGTTCAGGGAAATCCAACTTCATAGCGCATTCGTAGTCATTTGATCGGTTGTGTCGGACATGAACTTGTACTTTTTTGTGATAATCATTATATTATTATGGGTAGTTTTACGTAGTAGTCATGTAAACTAGTGACATTTTGATCTTAGCAAAAGTTTCATTAACGAATAGTAAATAGGCACATCTTTTCATTTACAGCAAAAATTACAACAATTAATACGGGCAATCCGAACAAAACATATCTTGCAAATGAGTGTCACGTATACAAATGCGGCTATTAGTTACCTTTTTACAGAACGTTGGCCATTATCAAATTACTTACGTTAACGTTGACTAAAAAGTCAATTTTTTGTATTTTTTATTGTAAAAATCACTTTTGAAAAAGTTTATTTTTTCAAATAATTATGTTGTTATGCTCGAATTTAATTATCAAGCTGATTTAATTGTGCAAATTATACTACAGATTTAACTTTAATGACAAACATTTTTTAACATTTTGGTTAGTAGTTTTTGGCCGAGCTAAAACTGTTAATGAGTTTTAGGCCTCAACGAGACAGTTTTGTCTACGGTTCGATTAGAGTAACAACTATGACAGTGACTACAAAATGTGGCCTTGAACTCTAGTTCGAACATAATTTGAAATACATCTTTTCTATTTCAAATTTGTTTCACTATTTTGTTGGAATTGTACTTCTAGGGTTTAATTTAGAATAGTTTAACGCTTCATGAGGCGGCGGAATACATAAAATTATATAAAAAAAAAATTACAACTTCATAAAGCGTATGAACATGTAATCTAGATTAAATTAAACTGTGAATAATATTTAAACTCGGTACCAACTTTTGATTCTTCAAACGCTCGTCACCCCTTGCAGCGAGTCTTTTACACGTCTCTCCGAATTTGAGCAACCATGATAATTTCTACCACTAGAGTCTATATAGTATTTCTTGGATTTAGTGTATGGTTACTATTATACTTTTTATCTCAAGAACAAGTCTTCAAGCAAAATATCGGATACGAAACTTAGGTTTAATGAGTACCTACGTGCCAAAACAGAAGAGAGAGAGAATAAAAGTGAGAGGGAGATGGTCGGATTTTCTAGAGAGAGAGAATTCAGCAAAATCTAAAAAGAATGTTGACTATCGAATTTGTGTGTTTTCACATCTCATTGTGAGGTGTATTTATAGTGGAATGAGTGAACCGAATCAAATGAATAAATAATATCTCATATTCATTTATATGATTTTCATTATTCATTTCTATCAAATACAATATCTCTTTTTTCTCTCTCAAATGGCCGACCATTCTAGTGCTCAAAAAAAATAATTTGTTTACTCTTTTTCTTTATTTGGTGTATAGTTTCATATATATTTTTCCAACATAAACTATCTCCTCAATCAAAAATATATTGTGGCCGACTCTTACTCTAGAATATGCTTCTAGATATTTCTTTTAATTGTCCGAGACAATTACAAGCATAGCGCTTGTCTAAACGGACAAAAAAATACCTTTGAGATAATATTCAAAAAATTATATAGTTCAACACTTGAACTTGTTTTGACTTACCTTTCAATTTAATTAATCATACGCTTATGACTTGTGGTAGTGACCTCATGGACCCGAATGAACAAAACTTGAGCTAACATACTTGGACATAAATTTCACAAACATTTTCCAAGTTCTATCTCAATCCCACTTGACTCGACTAAAAAGTTGACACTGAAAATCTGTCGGTTCAAATTCATATAGTTTCTACTCATAATTCAATTAATTGTGATGAGTGGATCCATCGAATAGTATCTATGTTTACCCTTCATGAATATTATCAACTAGATGAGATTTATAAAGTTACCATTTCATTCTTCTAGTTGTTAATTATTCTCTCAACTCTTTTGTCATTTGTGAACAAGTTACAAACAATATGAAACACTGTATTAACAAGGAGCTAACAAGTCACATTGTTTCATCCATATAAGTCTTAACTTACTTTAGATACTGATCAATTTATTTATTCACGATCTAAGGAATAAAGCATGAGGTAATATACATTGCATTTCAAAAATCTTGTACATGAATTCCTTATCTATGAAAACTTTACAAATTAGTTTATGACATCTTCGTAACTTAGTATTCCACCAATTATGTCTTGTCTAGATATCACATAGTGAAATATCCAGAATTTTGACTTTCTCAAATGAGAGTATGTAAACTATAAAATGACATGTTTCATTTCAGGATTGAGGTAAGCATAATACAATTCATAAATAGTGACTTCGAGACAAAATAGGTTAAATGATTTATTCTTTGACTGTCTCTAGAAGTGCACTGGTCAATTTCGTGCCTCATAAGATACCTAAGAAGAATCATAGAGTCTCAACTTTATGTCTCATAACCAAGATAACATAAGTTCTCGTAAGAGTCGTACTGAGATCAATAGTTTTTTTTTATCATGAGATTGCGAATATAATGTTTAAGCAAATCATGAAAAGATGTTCATGCAAATTTATATCTGTCTCTTCATTTGCTAGGTTTATTTAAGGGCGGAAGAATAATATTTATCATAAAATTTTAAATAAAGAAAATAGAATGAATGAAGTTTCAACTCTTTATTAATTTATTAAATAGTTGCGAGCAATAGTTTTTGAGATTTTATTACATCAAATGTATATAAGTAACTACTATTATTTTTTTGTGTGCTTCCACGACAACATATTTTTTTAATTATTTGTAGTCACTAATATAAATTTTTCTCACAAATTTAGTTTTCCGGAGAAATACTTTTGGTATAAATGTATTCTCGACGCTATTGTATTTTAGGACGTTTATTAGTTATCAACTTCAACACCCGTGAAAGAGCATGAGTGAGATAACTATAAAAAAATCGTGAAAAGGTCCTCATGCTATGGTTCCTTTCTTTTTTCGGTTTTAAAGATTTTTATAGTTAGTTTTTCATTGATCCAACCATCCAGTTTTTCTGTTTTGGATATAAAATAATAATCGTAATTTTAGTGTTTGTATTTTTATTTTTGTGTTTTTATATTTCTCCTATTATAAATATCATTTGTTATAATAGGTTTAATAATTATTGGTTTTAAGAAGAGTGTGAAGCTTGTGCCAAAGAAGTTTTATAACTTTTGTGTGAATATATTTATTTATATATTCTCAATTACGTATAACCAATTTTATTCTCAATTATTTATAAGTTTTATTTATGCATCTCTTTTTTATTCCCAAAAAATAATTACGAAAAGTCGACGAAAACTTTATGAAAAAAGATAGTTGCATTTGCGTCAATAAAACATGCATTTCAAGGTATATTACCTTCCAGAATCAATTTGTTCAAACCCGGAAGTTGAGGAGTTTAATGTTCCATAATCATTCCCAGCATCTCACAGAAGAGTTTCTTTGTATTATATTACTTGATCAGTTCTTTGAAAATGAAACCCCGTTTAGTAATATTTTTCTATTAGGCATCATCCTTCATATGGTATATGATCTGCAGAAAGAAACAATGAGTCTTTTTCTTTTATTCATTGTGTGAGAATTATTTCTATATACACCAAAATGATTTGCATATGAAAACAATCAGCTCAACAAAGAAATAATTTTTTCTTTTAATCTTGCAATATAGTCACGTCCATGAGTATCTGTTGAGCTTAAAGTCTCATTCATCTGTGTGAAAAAATAAAGATCATCAAACTCGATTAGCTTCATATCACTGAAATGATCGTGCAGATATAACACTATCAAGTATATTATCACACATATAGAAACAGCGCCACACGATCATACACGCACACACACACGTACAAAGCACCGTTAAACAATACTACACCATAGCTAAATTGTCATTAAGTCTCAAAGCAAAAGAACCGAAAAATACATATAAGAAAGAAGAGCAAACAGAAGCATTTGCTAGCTAATTTATGGTCAAATCCGGGAAGTACAGTTTCGGCAGCGGATATCAGAGGCAAACGAATAATTAAAACTCTAAAACTCAACAAGTAGTTGTGAATAATTTTCAACTTTTGTCAACTACATACATGAACGTTTGATTAACATTTCAGACTTCCAAGGATTCCATGATCGATCGACAACATGATGAAAACCCAACTACTATGAACTAAAATCTAAATTTTCCCTTCAATTTATAATAGAAAACCTACCTAGGACATACTAAAACTGGGATTAAATTAGGTTGTGCATAGTACGCCTTTTAGTTAAGAATTAAGATGAGGTTAATAGTCTCACGTTGAAAGTAATGACAAAGATTACGAGGTCATGCGTTTCGTATTCCCAATTGACTTTGAACATTTTAGGCATCTCAAATTATAAGGCCTACAACCAAATTGCCTTAGCAAAGGTTAAACTATTTAAATATATCTAGCATGATACCTAATGTGTAAAACTAAGAAAAGATAAGAAAATTAATGTTATAAGAATATACCTGAATATGAATGGTGTAGCATTCTCTCTCGTCACAAATACATAGAGTCGAAGCGCTCATAATTTTAATCCCTTGATCTTCAAAATTCTGAATCAAGTTTGAGAATATACCGAGTGTTGCATTATCATCATCATGAACATTGCTTTTCATGCATATTTGAAAGATCAGCTCGCCTTGTCTCACTTCGTTCACTGAAACTGTGAGGGCTTCACTGGCTTTTGAATCCATCAATTTATTGTTCTTGGTGATAATCATTAGTTTTTCCTTCTCGATGGCTGATAGAACGTTACTCTTCTTATGAACAAGTCCTTGTATTTCAGTCTCTAACTCAGGAATGTAATCAAGCGCTTTGTCTATTATCACTGGAGCAGTCCACCTCTTCTGTTAGATTTAAAAAATAAGATAATGATAATCTGTTTCGGAGATAGGATTTAAAATACGAAAAGGAAAATAAACAAAAAAAATGAAAATAATATTAACAAATAAATAAATGAAAGGAAAAGTGACCTTGGATGTTGTAGAGATGGGTAAAAGTGAGCCAAGAGCGAGATAAGTCTGGTGAAGCTTCAACCTTCGCATTCTCTCCTTTGCGTTATGGCCTTTTTTCTTCATAACTGAGTCCTCTCCTCCTTCTTCTTCTTCTGGTTCTTCATCTTCTGTTAATGGTCTCTTTTGACCACGGATCTTCACTTTCCCGGTAAACGCATTAACTGAGTCCCTCCCAGAAGTAGCGATGACAGAATAATCTTTCTTATCAAACAACGGGCTGGTCTCTTGAACTTCGACGAACAAGCTCTTTGGTACGTTTGACACGTCATCAAGAAGGCCTGAAACGACAGCATCGCTTGATTCTTGCACATGATCTATCGAATTCGGTACTTGCGTGTTGTTGTGTTTCGCCAACTCACTGTTTTCAGTACTGGTTATTTCCTCCAATAATGCTGAGATTCCTTGCTCAATATTAGGGCAAAAATAATCCAACGCCTGATTCTCTGAAGATCGTGTTGTGTAACAGTCTTCTTGCAACCACAAATCTTCGTTCGCGGAGGAGATATAATAATAATCTACAGCAACAAATTTATATACATAGATTGGAGTAAGTAAATATTCAACTAGTTCAGCTTCGGTCATAAAATCATAACCTCAAAACTATTGGTTGATTATGAACGAACAAGGAGAATAAGAAAAACTAAACTCTTTTAAAACACACACACATAAATCCGACGGAAAAATTGTATGATGTCTGTCCATGAAGATTTATGCAGGAAGATTTATTAATTCATACTGAAAATTGTACGATAACCCCAATAAGTCTAGAAAAAAATGAATTCGAACATACGATAACAGAAGGAAATTAATTACATGATATATATACCGTATGGTCAAGGAAAATAGTTGAAGAGAAGAAAATAAAAATTTGAAATTGATAAAAGAATATGATTCGAGTTCAATTAAAGAAATTATTCGAGAAATCGTGTTTTCTCTCGTGATTCAGCAATCAGTTAATCCGTAGGAAAATACAGAACGGTTCGATACCTCCCATCTTGATATTACTCAGTCCCGTGAAGTTGTGGTTTGGAAAATTTAAGGAAGCATATGAATACTTGCAATTGCGTACACATGAATAAATAAGTCAAATACAATAGATATACCTTTACTAATTCTTTAAAAGTTGTTATATGAAACCCCGATCAATAATAATAACGATATGATAATTTGTTTATTTATACATGTAGACTTTTGTTTGTCTTCAGATATGTATATTGGCAATGAATCCCACCGTGTATTAAAGTCAACGAGCTATTACAAACGAAAATATGGTTCTCTTTATATACACTTAATTTCCTTCGGTATTAACTTCCCCCAGAAAATAAGAAGTAAAATCACAAAACAAAGATGCAATACTAAAAATTAACCAAGGAATGTGTACACGAATTAATATTGTTTTTTTCCGATTCTTTATATGAGACTGCTACACGTGGCTTATTACTCTCTGATTTATGTTTTATATATTCAATCTTATAATAATCTAACTTAATAAGTTTCAGCTGTAAATGAAGAAAGCTGTGAAATTGAAGGACTTACAGAGTAAAGGAGTGTATTTTTACTTTCTGGTAGCTCCAAGAAATAACTCGATGAAGAACAAGCACATCTAGTATCGGTTGGGCTTCAATGCATATCTCTATGATATGATTTTTTAAAGGTCGGCAAAAACATTTGGTTAGGTACCATGAATTTGGAGTTCTTGGATTTAGAAGGACTAGTTTTCAAACGTTGGTCTTATATTTTCATATTAAAATAATAAGCTCTTTGTAGTACAACAGATAATACAATGCAAGTACATACTGTTACCAAGAAGTACATTATAGACATTGTATTCCTAATCTCTTATATAAATAAGAATGCTTTTAAATTTCGATGTATCTATTTTCCTACATTTTCCCTTCTCTGGTGATATCTAACTTAGAAGTTGGGCAATTAAAAGCTAATAGAAAAATGCCTTAAAAAATTAAGAGAAAAATACATTATACGAAATAAAATAAAATTTCTATTAGACTGATGATTTCTATATCGATTAGTTAATTAGCCTCTGTTCGGTATTAATTTAAATAAGTATACTGCGTTTTAATTAGCCTCTGTTCGGTATATATCATCTATCTCCCGTAATGGGACTTTGCAATAACATTATTAGTACATTGGTTGAAAAATGTACTAGTGGATAAGTTTGTACTACTAACCTCAAGCCCTTTGAGTATATTATATAGTATAACTATCTACCGGCCGGCTAATTAAGGAAAACACGTGGGTGGTTTATTAAATTTTTGCATACGATTGATTCTCTTTAATCCTATATAGGCAAACGAATTCACTCATGATCATGATGTCCATTAGACCGGGCAATTTGTTTAAAAAATTCCATACGTAAACCACGACTCATCAAGACTTCAAAATGTTCAACCACTCAATTAAGCTATTAAATCTGGCCGTTCAATAGTTTCAGTGTTTTTTCAAATACAAAATTTAAGGATAAATAATGTTATAAGAAAATAGTGAAACTTGGTATGCTGTAGTAGATAATCCGGTCAAGACTACACACGCCCATATACAAAATGATTCATAATTACAAACCAATACACAACTTTCTTCTTTATCTTTTAACTCTATTTTTGCTAATAAATATGGGTCTATTAACTAAATATCCAGAAATAGATTTATCAATTTTAATATACCCAATGTTATGTTAGTTTTGCGTAAATACTCATTAGATTTTGTTTACGAAAATTTTTGAACTATTTTTGCCCTTTTTATTTCCGCCTACGGTTGCCGCTCAAATTTAAGTAAACGAAATAAAATTAATTAAATTATTATTATTAAAAGAAAGCGTGATCAAATCGAAAAAAAAATCTCTGGAAAATATTTATGTTGACGGTTTGAAAGGTATTTTGACCCAATAATCTTGTAAACAATTTCAATCGAATATTTACACAAAATTAACAAAACGTTGGGTATAATGAAATTCGTTAACGCAAACATGAGTAAACAGCTAATTTTTTGAATAAATAATTACTTTTAAACAACAACATAATGGCTCTATAACTACTTTAAACGTTGATAATTTGTTTTTGGATTATGAAAGTGTCTCAATTCTTGTTAAATACTCTATCTAACTCTAGTTGGGTAATAGTTAGTATTTGATAGTGCAATAGTCTTGATTGTTTCGTTAAGGCAGACCTCGTTGTAGGCAAATGTGTCTCTAACATATTCAAGATAACATCTTTCTGAATTTTATTGTTGCTGTCAGACAACCTCTACACCAGCTCTCTTATCCTTCTGGCGTACTTCATGTCGCCAGCTGGTTGTACTTCGATTCAAAGGAGGTTGTCCTTTATGTGTCTTTTAAATAACTTGTGTCAACCTTTGGTTTGGTTATACACTTTTTTGAAGCGATGTAAGCAACCTTCAAGAGAGTTTTCC
This sequence comes from Urtica urens, assembly GCA_958296335.1. NCBI lineage: Eukaryota > Viridiplantae > Streptophyta > Magnoliopsida > Rosales > Urticaceae > Urtica > Urtica urens. The sequence goes on along the minus strand of OY282522.1, from coordinate 22,314,880 downwards.
TGGAAGCCATTTGTAGAATTTTGTTGCTTGAAAGAGAACAAAATATGTAAGTGCATTTTTGTTGTACTATTTTCTTCTAAACCACAAATTGATATCAAACACTGTAAGTGTTAGTGTGAAAAGTGAGTGTAGGTCACACATTGAGAGAACCTAAATTTGTAATATCGTCGAAAAAGTTAGTTAGATTAAAGATGTTGAGATTATGTTAAACACCATTGTAACTCTCTGCATTTTTTATTTAAAATATACTCTTTCACCGAGATAGATATCCTCCAGATGTAGGCTCTTGTCGAACTGAGTAACCAACTATGTGTGTCGTTTATCTGTGTTTGGTCATTATTTGTGAGTTTATACTATTTTATTAGTATAACTTTCAGTATTTAATGCAAAGAAACACTCTTCCCAAAATCTTTGAAAGGTAGTCTCCAAATGGAGAAGGAGAACAGTTTTTATGTTACACTTGCTCTCATTTATTTATTGCTTGTATTAATCATGATTCATGAGTACCTAATCATATAAGAGGAGCGCGTTGTAATTAACTTAATTGATTTGATTAGTCGAATAATTTTGGTTGTGCTTAGCTGTGATTTGTTTGTGATGTTCAAGAGAAATTGAGTGGTTTATATTATTGTTTGGCTTGATCTACAACGTAGTGAAGCTCTAGACTTGTTTAAAAGCCGAGAGAGGCGATAATCGAGTGTATATATAAATTTTAAACAAGTGTATTTAACCCATTCTCAAATTCGCATACCTATATATTGAAAAGGAACTTATGTAGTGGAATCCAAACGCTAACCGTTGTTAAAATCCTAAAGGCCATCAAATTTAAATATATAACGAAACGACGCTCCTTCACTTTTCATTTATTTGACAAGTCTTCATTTTATTATTTTACTTATTTTTGCATTCTTCACTTTCAAATCATCAAATCCGCTCAGTGTACATTTTCATAACAAATTTAGATTCACTAGTTAATTGAAATCAATAACATTAACAACTTACTTGTGTTCTAAAAAAAAACTTACTTGCAAGATTGATACTTGTGCTCAGCACACTTTATTATTTGACGACATATACGCTTGCACTTAATGAATTTTTCTAATTGCATAAAATTTCGATGAATACAAGTTTATCACCGCAACTTTAGGTACTCTTAACGAAGGACTAAAATAACGAGAAATTGCATTGAAATGACGGCGATATAACGATTTTTTTTAGTATTCAATTTCTTTTATGTTTACGCATTTTGCGTATTAATGTCGTCGCAACGACGACGACACTACGTTGTTATATCGTTTAGGGACTTGCAATTTATGTCGTTTAAGTTAATGTTTAAACATCAAATTTTCTCGTTTTTATGGCGTCATTATCAGATTTGGAATCTCAGAAATGGCGAGAGGAGAAACGGACACGAGTAACGCAATTTTGGCGTCATATCCAGGTGAGTGACACTAGTTCGTTGGACTGCTCATAAAATCAACAATTTTTCCGTCATTCAAGTGTCAATTTGGCGTAGTTCCCGGTTTTTTTCGTCGGTGATGTCTCTTTTCACATAATGTGTTGTGGCTGTTATGAAGTTCGTATTTCCAACCGGCGTGGACTTTTGGTTGTTAAGATTTGTGTGCTTTTATTCTTGTAGAGAGAGGAGACTAAAATGAGAAAACAAATGACAAGAATGGTAATTTACAAAGCAAAGGTGAAAACAAATCATGAGAGAAAAATAAAGATGATAAAGCCATGAGAGAGAGAGAGACAAATAGGGTTTGTCACTTTTTTAGGTTTTTATACCACATCTAATCAAATGGACTTATTTATACATTGGGCCCAAATAAATAAACCACCCCATTTATAATAATTATTCTTAATTAAAATATATTTAATTTAATGAAATTTATTTTAATTTTAAAAATAAAAATATATTATTATGTATATCTTTCATATTTTATGTTTTAAATTTTATAATATTATTTCCGTCACAATTTCCGTAGTAATTCCGCCAGCTACTGCAATTTTTATTTTTATTTTTTCAAATTTTCAAATTTTCACATTATTTTTGTCGCAATTTTCGTCAACCACCGCATTTCTATTGTTTCGTACCATCAACGCATTATTAACTATTGCAATTTCAAACCTTAGCTCTTAACTATACAAAATGGTTTATGGGCACCAAATTAATCATATTTACATTTGTTGGATCGTGGATTCGTAAAAGAGTCATTACGTAAGTCACGTGCTATCAAGAGTGTAAAACATTGAGCATAAACTTCTCTCCGGATTTCCTGTAATACATTTGCCCTGTATATTACTGAAATTATTCATTTAAAAAAACCTCAGCATTTTCCCATGAGCATAATTGCATATGTCAAAATAGAGGAGACAAGCCTTCCATCTTCCCGTATCTCTGTACATCGGATATGGCATTAATCACTGAAAATGCACTTTGGAGAAAGGCTAATCCCTGATGCCATCTGTCATTCCCGGTCGTCGATGTAAGGTGTTTGATCAAAACGGATTTGCATCTTTGTTGGGTATCAATTTCTCATTCAATTCTTGTGACCCATCGAATATAGGTTTTGGAATGGCATAAGTTAACTATACATCAACTCGGAATCACAATTGTCGCACAAATGATATATAAACTTAAACTTCAAAATTTTGGGAAAGGTTGATGAAGAATTTCATTTATTGAGGTCATTCCTTACTGTCCCACTTAATCTGTTTCAAGCTCCGAAATTCAACCCGCCAAGACGACAAATCTGTTGATAGAGCCTCTTATCAGTCTAGCATCCACTCACTTAGCTTCTTCACCAATAATCCTTACAAGAACACATCCCGTCTTCGAAATGGTGGTACCTTTTTCGATCCCGAACAGCTATCGCTCTTCCGAAGACCTTCGAGACGAGCTTGAATGCAGAATGGCAATCATTGCAGATCCTAATGTTCTTCACGATCCTAAGGCTCGATCCAGGATCCGTGCAAATGAACCCCAAAGCCAAAGCCAACTTCTCGCTGTGATAACCTATCAACGTCTCTTTCTCTTCCTCTTCGATGTCAAAGGCCACACCTTTGGTCTCTGCAACATACCCGAATTTCTTGATCTCCTTGGCTATTTCATCCCAAACACGATATATCTCCTCGGTCTCCTCGTGCGATCTGTCTCCCGCCAAAAACTCATGGACAACTCCGTCACATTCCATCAAGCTATACCCAGGAACTCTCTTTTTAATCTTTCTCTTTCGCATGGTTTCCCTAACTTCTTCGGCGTCTTCAAGTCTCATCGACTCGGCGTAGATATTAGACAGAACTATGTATCGTCCGTCGTGGCTTTGATCAGATTGCATCAGGAATTTCCCGACTCTCCGACCCATTTCCGCGTTTCGATGGACTCTGCAAGCTCCGAGGAGTGCTCCCCAGACTGCACTGTCTGGTTCCATCGGCATAGAGGCAATGAAATTCTCAGCTTCTTTGAGCATACCTGCACGGCCAAGAAGGTCAACCATACAGGCATAGTGATCCAACTCCGGTCTGATTCCATAGAAATCCGACATCGAATTGAAATACCGAAAACCCTCATCGACCCAACCCTCGTAACTACAACCGCTCAGAATCGCGACGAAAGAGACACCATCGGGCCGAATACCCTCATTTTTCATGCCCTCGAAAAGCCGTAGCGCTTCCCTGCTATGTCCGTTCATCGCTAGACCAGATATCGCAGCTGTGTACGTTGAAACACACTTTTTCTTTGATGCGGAGAAAACTTGCATCGCAAGTTCAAAGCTTCCGCATTTTCCGTACATGTCAATCAGCGCTGCAGAGAGAATCGAGTCGATCATTAAACGTCTCTGCTGAATGTAAGTATGAACCCAGAAACCGGAATGCAAAGTTCCAAGCTGAGAACACGCCGATAGAACGCTGACTAAAATCGCCGAGTTTGGCACTTGTTTCAGAGAAAGCATTTCTCTGAATAAAGCCAGAGCCTCCTTTGGCTGACCGTGTCTTGTACTCCCAGAAATCATAACGACCCACGAAACCAAACTCTTCTGAGGCATCGATATAAACATCCTGTAAGCGTCGTTCCAAAACCCGTGCTTCACCAAGCCTCCAAGCACGGTGTTCAAAGAAACGTCGTTTCTGTTAGGCATTTCGACGAACATCTTCAGAGCATCGTCGACAAGCCCGTTTCTGACGTAACCATCGAGCATGGAGTTCCAAGAAACAGTGTCAAGTTCGGAACTTTCGTTGAAGACCCGCCTCGCTTCGTCAACGCCACCGAACACGGAGTAGAACCGAATCGCGGAGTTTCGAACGAAAACGTCCCTGTGCAGAGAATTCTTCACCGAGACCCCGTGAAACTGTTTGCCCAGATAAAAAGCGAAACAGTTGGAACAGCCCTGAAACAGAAACGTGAAGGTGAAATTGTTCGGCGCTAGGTTCAGCTCGGCCATGCGACGGAGGACGAGCAACGAGCCCGAGCCGAAACGCGTACTCATCCCGTTCCCATGGCAACGAGCTAGGCCCCGAATAGCGGTATTGAACAAGAACAGTGAAGAAGCAATGGATGTCCTGAAGAGAATGAGAAGAAGAGCGTAGTCAATGTCACCGCAAGGGTCGAGGGAAGCGAATGAGATTGTGGGCCTGAGAGAGCTATGCGGGTGGTCTAGGCTTCGGATTGCGAGCTGGGCATGGGCTTCTTTGAACTGCTTGATCGTTTTGCATTTGTGGAAGATGGAGCTGAAATTCAGATTTTGAAGGAACATTACATTGAGAGAGTTGCGAACAGATCCGGTGTGGGGATCGTTCGGTTTTGTTCTTTAAAAAAGCGGGAACATTATGTTTGAAAAATAAAAACGTAAAAGAGAAAAAAAAATGTAAAGTAAAAAAATGAGAATACATATTATTTTCTCGCCTTGTTTGACTATTCTAAAAATATCAACGTTGAAAACATCAATTTATTTTATTTTTTCTGTTAAATTTTAGATTTTAATCCTTTAATTATATTCTAAATTTTAAAAAAATTTAGTTTTTTTATTTTTTTAAATTTTATGTATATATGTATATATCTATATTTTATATTTATATTTTTTGTATATTTATTTTATTTTTTGAAAATTATTTTAGTTTTTATTTAATTTTTTAACTTTTTAAATTTTTATTTTTCTTTTCCTTTTTTAAATTGTTTTGTTTTTTATTAACTTTTTTTGTTTTATATTTTTTTTATTAGTTTTTTAAAATTTTATTTTACTATTATATTTTTATATATTTTTTATTATTTCATTTTTATTTTATTTTTCTTAAGAAAAAATAAACTATTTTTTAATAAGATATTTTCTTATGTTTATTTGTTTTTTATATTTTATTTATTTACTTATTTATTTATTTTATTGTTAAGTTTATTTTGTATTTATTTTGACTTATATTAATTTGTTATTTATTTATTTTATTTTTAATTATATATATATACATATATATTTTTTTAAGAAAAAAAGAAACCAATTTTTTATTAAATATGATTTTTCTTCTATTTAAGTGTATATATATACATATAATAAAAAAATATAGTTATAGTTATACATTTTTTTTAATATAGGTGTGGCCATACCGGGAGTCCCGGTACCTCCCGGTACCATCCTGTGGGACTCCGGCCGGTACCGTCTCGTGGGACTCCCGGTTGGTACCGCGACGGGAGTCCCGGTCCAGGTTTAACCCGGGACGGGACCTAATGGGAGGCCGGGACTCTCGGTCCCGGTATGACTAAAAAAAAAAAATTAAAATATGAAGGTGTTGGAGTTAAAAAAAATAAGGATGTAAATGTAATGTTTTAAACTAAATGGAGTTAACTAAAAAAAGTTTTCTAAGGAAAACGAATAAACAAAATTAATGTAGACTCATGAAAAATGGGTTTCTTAAAAAACCTTACCGACCCCTAAAAAGGTGCGACGATAAGGAAAAAGAGTACCCCTTTCATCGATTATAAGTAAAAAGAAGTCCCGAACAAGGGTCGGGAATCCCTTTATGATAAAAATATAAATGTCTAACCATTGAAGTTTATGCTAGAAAAATTAACATCAAAATCGTCTAAAATATCAAAGTTTTGAAATGTTTCTTGGGCTCTATGGCGATGTTGAAGCCAATCTTTTCCACAAGTTAAAGCTTCGACCATCCGCGGATGCAAGCTACATCTTCTGTCGTCGATGATGCGTCCGGCGCTGCTGTATGCCGCCTCCGATGACACGGTTGAAACAGAAATGGTGAGGATGTCTTGTGCCATTGTAGACAACACCGGGAACCTCCGTGCATTTTGTCTCCACCATACGAGTAAGTCTAAGCCTTTGTCATCCGGTTTGACCCATCGTTCCTGTCGAACTGCAGTATCTCAAGATGAGAGTGTGTGTCGACTGCGTTTGGCTGACTGGACCCGGCCTCTTGTTGTTGAGGAGATAGACTGTACGCAGGAGCGTTGACGAACACATTCTGAAATTGATGTCGTCGGGGTTGGTGCATCTGTGACTGACTCTCCTGCTCTGCTCGGTAATGTTGTAGGAGTTTGGATTCGTACACCCTGAAAAGAGAATAAAACGCTTCCACGATTCGGGGAAATTCAAGTGCACAGTAATCCTGATCAACAAAAAAAAACAACAAAGGTACGTAAGAAATTTTTTCAAGCCAAATATTCTACATCGGGGATCTAGAATGATTCTGAAACCGTAAAGGAAAGGAACCTTCCCAGTCCCCCAATATTTAAAAAAATTTGTTTCCATTGCGTTAATACAATTTTTGAAAATAGTTTCATCTCTATACTTGTCTAAATGTAGTGCAATTGCTGTAATAGTATGCAAACCAAGAAAAAAGTAAGAGTGTAAACAGCGGAAAGATAACAAATTTCTTTATAAAAGATGTCAAGAAATGAAACAAAGGACTCAACCATTTTAATATCATAATCAGAAATAGAATTTTCGCCATGTTCATTGTTAATATACGTTACAATAACATCTACGTAACCTACAAATAAAAAGTTTTTTAACGTTAAGAAGGTTGAGTTCCACCTAATTTTGTTATCTAATGACATGTTCGTTCTTGAAGACAATTGTGCCTAAGACGTCTCTTAAGTTCGTCTACTCTACTTGTTGAGCTATTAATCCAACTAATGTAGTTCCTAATTTTGTTTATGAAGGGTCATAACTAGCGGCCCCTGCTTGAACAATAAGGTTGATTTATGAGTTGCACATCGTTGATGTAAAAGAGAGTCGTTAGTTTGAAGTTTTTATTTTAAGTCTCTTATCATAGCCTTATTACTTGTTGCGGTATCTAACGTTACTGATATAATCCTACGTGTTAAACCACATTCTTCTAATACACTAACCATGATATCTAAAATGTTTTGACTTGAATGAGATCCTTTTATCCTCCTAAATGTTATTATACGTTTGTTCAAATTCCACTCACCATCTATGTTATGAACAACAACACTCATATAATCTATTTTAGCTTGATCAGTCCATATATCAGAAGTTAAAGCTACACTATATCTACCGTTTGATATTGTTGTTTTTAGTGTTTCCTTTTCTTCCAAAAACCATTTTAGTATATCTGCTCTTAACGCTTTCCTAGAAATTACTTGAACACCAAGAACTAAATAACTAACAAAGTTAACAAAACCTTGTGAGTCAATATGCATAAAAGATTGATCCGTCAAAACAAAATATTCTACAAATTGTTTACGCAATTGATTAGGCTCAACATGACTTACCTGAGTCGAAGACGTTGCAGCTCCATCGCCTTTGCAATATTTGTTGTGACTCCACAAAAGCGACGTCACGACTCTGTCGTTGTGAGCAATAAAGATCTTTCCACAACGGTTACATTTCCCTGATTTTTCACCGTTGTGAATCAGTTTCTCGTAAAAACTCCACACGGTTGACCTAGGTTGCCTTCCGGTAGGTTGAGTTTGTTGTGTTTGTCGTCGTTGTTGCGTCTCTTCCTGTTGTTGTTGTTGTTGTCGGGGACGGGGACGGGGAACACTAACAGGAGGTGACCTCTGAGTTCGGCTGCGATGTGGAGGAGGAGGTATATCTTCTTCTTCATCTTCGTTAGGATCTTGCGTTTTATCGTCATCGATTTCAACTCCTTCTTCGACGTTTGAATTTTGGGAATCTTCAATTTTTTGTTCATATTGTTGAAACGCTTGCGATATCGGCATGGGGTGGAGGTGGAGGCATATGAGGGATGTAGTTGGCTTTTGTGTTTAGATTGAACGGGTGAGTGGGATGGGGGGATACATAACATTTGGAGCGGTACTAGGAATATAGTTAGGATCGTAAATGTATTCCGTATTTTCAGAATGGTGCAACCCATTTTCTTCAAACCGATGCATTGGGAGATCTTGAGAATTTCTCCCCCTTCGACCACCCCGACCCTTTCGGGTTTGAGACGCCATAAAAAAACAAGATTGAAAAATTGAGAGAGTTTGAGAGATCGAGAGAATTTGAAAGATTGTGAATAAGAGGTATGGAGAAATAAGAACAAAGTTGAAAAAGAAAAAAAAAAGAAGGGAGAGAGCCGTTGCAAATGCAACGGCCATATTTGGCAAACGGTTAAATATTTTCGGCCATTGGATTTTCAATCCATGTTGAGGTACCTCCCTTTTTGCATGTTGACCGGGAGTCTCGGTCCCGCCCCGGCCACTGGACCGGACTCCCATTTTCGCTTTTTATGTAACCGGGACGGGACTCTCGGTACCGTCCGGTCCCGGTAGAGCCACGTTTACCGGGACGGGACGGTACCGGGAGTCCCGTCCCAGTTCTTAAAATAGCGGAGATGGGATTCCCGGTCTAGTGGCCGGGGCGGGATCGGGACTCCCGGTCAAGATGTGGACCGCGTGGTACCTCCCGGAAGAATTGAAAAACTAAAGAAAAAACGTTGGCCATTTGGATTGAAAATCCAATGGCCCAAATTTTTTGTCCGTTTGCCAAATATGGCCGTTGCGTTGCGCTATAAACTTTTTTTTATTTTTTTTCTTTTTCATCTTTTTTCTTATAAATACCCCCCTCTCTCTCATTTCTCCACACCTCTCCTTCTCAATCTTTCAAATTCTCTCAATCTCTCAGACTCTTTCAAACTCTCTCAATTTTATGGTGTCTCAAAACCGAAAGGGTCGGGGTGGTCGAAAGGGAAGGAATTTTCAAGATCCCCCAATGCATCGGTTTGAAGAAAATTGGTTGCACCATTCTGAAAATGCGGAATACACTTACGATCCTAACTATATTGCTAGTACCGCTCCAAATGTTATGTAAACCCCCGTCCCCCTCAACCGTTCAATCTAAACACAGAAGCCGACTACATCCCTCATATGCCTCCACCTCCACCCGATCCCCATATCGTTCTAGATCCCCGATGTAGAATAATTGGCTTGAAAAATAATTTAAGTACCTTAAACGTTTTTTTGTTGATCAAGATTACTATGCACTTGATTTTCCCCGAATCGTGGAAGTGTTTTATTCTCTTTTCAGAGTGTACGAAGCCAAACTTCTACCACATTACCGAGCGCAGCAGGAGAGTCAATCACAGATGCACCAACTCCGACGACATCAGTTTCAGAATGTGTTCGTCAACGCTCCTACGTACAATCCAGTCAGCCAAGCGCAGTCGACACACACTCTCATCCTGAGATACTGCAGTTCGACAGGAACGAGTGGGTCAAACCGGATGACGAAGGCTTAGACTTACTCGTATGGTGGAGACAAAATGCACAGAGGTTCTCGATGTTGTCTACAATGGCACAAGACATCCTCACCATTCTTGTTTCAACCATGTCATCGGAAACGGCATTCAGCAGCGCCGAACGCATCATCGACAACATAAGATGTAGCTTGCATCTGTAGATGGTAGAAGCTTTAACTTGCGGAAAGGATTGGCTTTAACATCGCCATAGAGTCCAAGAAACATTTCAAAACTTTGATATTGTAGACGATTTTAATGTTAATTTTTCAAATATAAACCTCAATGGTTAAACACTTATATTTTTAATATAAAGGGATATCCCGACCCTTGTTCGGGATATTTTTGCTTATAATCGATGCAAAGGGAACTCTTTTTCCTTATCGTGGCACCTTTTTAGGGGTCGGTACCATTTTTATTTTACATGAGTCTACATTAATTTTGTTTATTCGTTTTCCTTATAAACATTTTTTTAGTTAACTCCATTTAGTTTAAAACATTACAATTACATCCTTAATTTTTTTTAACTCCAACTCCTTCAAGTTTTAAAAAATTACTTTTTTTTATTCAGACCGGGACCGGGAGTCCCACGGGACGGTACCGAGACTCCCGGTTGGGCCAGGTTTACGTGTGGGTAGATGGATAATGGAAATACTCCACATGTGTGAAATACTCCACCAAATTTTCAAAGGAAAATGAAATTCAGTTTTTAGGTATACACTTTTTCTCCTATTTTCCATCATAAATTTTTTCCCTCTTATTTTCGTGAATCCAAACAATCTAAAAAAAATGCAAGAGCCTTACATTTTTCGGTTTACAAACGGACTCTAATACTATTAATTTAATAGATTTGTCGTCTAAATTTACAAGTATCAGTTTTCAATTTCCTTCGTTGCATTTTTTTAAGATTTAGTTATATAAATCCCGAAAATTTTGTTGATAACGTCAAAAGAATTTTTTTATTTTGATAATAAAAAAATTGGATTATTTAATTATCAATTTTCTTCAAAATCCAATAACTTTTTTCAAGCGATATAATTTTTGCTTTTGAACAAACAAATTGTTGAACTGGCATCATACAGATTTGCAGAGTCTCAAAATTTGATTATCCTAACTAGACTTTGTTGTGTCTTAAAAAAAAAAGTAGACTTTGTGGTATCAAAATTAATTTTTTAATCTTTGTTAACTAGTTTATGTGATATATCTTTTGTTGGGGTTTTATAATTTTCTAGATATATAATATGAGTAATTTTGATGTATAGCCGTGTAAAATATGTGTATTTGGATATACCCAACATTTCATTAATAGATTGAAAATATATTCTGGTAAAATCGTTAAAAAAATTTGGAGACAAAAATAATCCAAAAAATATTCTCAATGTATAAAAGAATTAAATATATTTTTGTATTATTTTCAGTCTGGTAATGAAACTTTTAATATATTTAAAATGAAAACGTTTTATAAGGGTATAGAGCCAATTTTTTGATATAATATCTCGTTGTCCGTAGATATTCATAACCAACTACAATTTTTTGGTGTCTTATTTATCAACTGGCGGACTAAAGTTTGTTTATGAGCTGCGTATAAATGAACTCCTATAACTTATATGATTCGTCAATCCAACGTTTACCATTCATTAATGATAGAGCCTAACAACATCGTCATTGCGTAGTATAATGTGTGCTAATTTTAACTAATATATTAATTTAATACAAATTCACGGTTAATTGAAAGTGTAAAATTTATTTAAATTAATATGAAAATATAACAAATAATTAGATAATAAATTGTATTTACAATTATAAGTTACTAGATAATATTCTTTTAGTAAATACGGGATACACGACCGTGAACATGATTTGATATTTTCTCCCTTATTGAAAGTCGAAGATTTATGTTAACTTTAAATATATAAACGTGAATATTTATTTAGTAGTTACAAAAATTATTTATATAAAAATATTAAAATGTAAATATAAGTATATAGTTAATAAACCTAAAATATAAGTTGATATAAAATATTTGCGTGGGTTGAAATATAAATATGAAGTATAAAATATTAGTTAATAGACCTAAATATAAATAACTTACTAGAACGAAATTGATTAAAGAATTAATTAGTAGGTTAGTTTAATGAGAATTTTGCTCAAAATACATCGTTTTCCTAAAAAAATCTCATTTTTCACCAATACATTAATTTTGCCTAAAATGCGTTTAGTAATCCACACTAACTTCGACTATTTACTTTTTAATTATTCAAAGATCTCTTAATTAAATTTTCATGCCTTAATCAAAATTAATATGAAATTAAGAAAATTGAGTGAAGGTTAATATACTGTATGCATACTCATGTTAGTGTTATTTTGGGAAAATTAGTGATTACCTTAATAGTCATAAAAATACTTAATAAATAATGATACTTTGGGTAATTCCCAAATTTAATTTAGGGATAATAAGCTATATAGTTATTTCAAACTTAAGAATTGCTAAATAGTTAAACTTCTGAAAAAATTGGTTTATAGCCATAAGCGAAAATAAATCGCTTATAATGACAATATTACCCCTGAATAAAAAAATGTAATTAGAAAATTTAAATTCGAAAAAAAAGATCAACCGATATTAATACCCACTACCAAAAAAAAATCAACCCCACTACCGGCGGTTATTTATAAAAATAGGCAGTTACTACCGGCGGTTATTTATAGAAATAGGCGGTTATTTAAAAACAGAATAAATAAATATGAAAAACGGTTTTATTATAAAAATAGTGTTTTATTAATTACAAAAAAATAATGTTTTGAACAGGGCACTATTGGAAGTAAAATAAATAGAAAAAAATCACGTAATCTTTTTTTTGCTATATCTTTAAAGATGCAAAACGTATGGCTAAATTGTAATAACATTGTTTGCAATTGCTATTTAGTCCAATTTTTCTTTAATTTATTTGGGTCTAATAAGTTATTTTTCAAATAAATTAAAGTAACTTAATTAGCTATTTAATTTAGTTCGGTGTGATCAATTTTAAAAACGTATTTTTGATCATTCATATAGTTGATAACAAAATAAAATAAAGGAAAAAACATAATATGAACATATATATTTATATAAACATTACGCTAATTAACTTATTTATCTTTAGTTTTAAGATCCCGTAGTATACACATGTCTACAAATCATTAAAATTTAGACGGAAAAAACAACGTTACACTTTTGTGAAAAAAATGAAATTCAAGCTCCGAGAAAACTTGACCTGGAGTTCATGGGATTCTTCTAATCCATTTTTTGTCTGTACAAACACAAAAGTATAACGCAGTTTTGGCTGAGTAGTCCTTAGCGTAATTTTTTTTTTACCGCATGCAAGGTAACGTTCGTCGCGAGAAAAAAACGACAAAATACATGCATTATACAAAATGTGACTGAGCTCTTTACTTATCACAAACAAACATGACGCCATGACTTTAGCATAACATGACAAATTTTTGGCTGATAATTTAAATGCAAGTAGTAAACCTAAAGAACAATCCCAGGCTGCGTAACTGTAGGATTTCTGAAACGATTTTTCTATTAGGCACGCTTTGTCATTGCACATTATATAATTGATACTAAGTTTTCTCAAAATATATATATATATATATATATATATATATATATATATATAATTGATACTAAGTTTATTGTAGAGGAGGTATCGACAACATTCCTGGTTACAACTTTTTTTTTTTGAAAAATTCCTGGTTACAACTTGTAATATAATAGTATTGTTGTTAATTCAAAATAATTTTGATGTATCGTGATATATCTTATATATTACGTGATTTTCGTGACAGAAAAAAAGATGTCGGATACAGAGAGAGGGAAAATCATACCAGTCTTCCACCATAGCTTTTGAAAGTTGAAATCTGTATACAATGAATCTTGATTTTCAATTATCATACTTTTTTTTTTTATATATTTTTAAAAGTTTTATAAATTTTTAATAAAATTCGTTCGCGTATCATATGTCGTATACGTTATTATATCTAGATAGTATAATAGTTATTTAAGGACAATTACAAAGTATATCCATAACATTTTTTCTTATGTTTTTTTTTAATATCGCCCTCTTAAATGAGTTACTCTCATATGTAGATGTAGGAAGTCTTGTCAACTAAGCAAAAGTTTGTGGTTTATTTTAGAAGATTTATTCCGTAATAATTTCATTTAAGAAAGTAAGAGCTGGGTTATGCTAGTACGTATTTCCCTCTTTTTCAGCACATTTTGAGTGACGAGAAGGTTGATCAGAAAAAGTACGTGTACAATATTTCTTAATAGTAATCAGTTAAAAGAAATGTTATTTGGAATCAATCTTAATAGTTCAAATATTAATTAATATATAGCTACATATCACGATGGTACTACATATCATTTAGTATATATCCTCCATAGTAATGCTTAAAATTGATTAAGGCTTTCAGAAATTTATTTGTTTAAAGATTTATACTGTCCACTACAGAGAAAATAAAAACAATTTTTATCTTCAAATTTATTTATCAGAAAAGAACAAAAACTATTTAAATTAAATTAAAAAGAGAGAATAAGCCAGATTGGCAAGCTGGAATATAGAAAAGAAAGGAAGCAAAGGTTCTTGGCTGGCTCTGAAAGAGAGACAGTCTGTCAATAGCCAAGTCAAGAGAGAGAGAGAGAGAGAGAGAGAGAGAGAGAGAGAGAGGGAGAGAGAGAGAGAGAGAGAGAGAGAGAGAGAGAGAGAGTTGTCCATATATCAGTCTCTCTGTTATAGATTATTTATTACGTATATATATATATATATGAGCACTTAATTCTGTGGGCAAATATTTTCCTTGTTTTCCTTGAACGTTTCATGCCTCTCTGTTTATCCAGCCTTGAATCCTAATACAACAAACGTACAGAGAGACACGATGAGTCTTTTTGGCCTCGGAAGCAGGTTTTTTTTTCTTCTCTTTTTTGCTCACTCTTTTCTCTTCTCTGGTTTTACAATCCAACAGCTTATTTTCTCTTGCAATACATATTCAATATTAGCCTTCATGAAGAAAAATAAAATGTGTTTTTCTTTCTCTTTCTCGGACATGATCATCGAAATCTAGAGACTGCATGTTTGTTGATATCTCTTTAATCATTAATAATAAACTTCTAAAATTGATTTATATATATATATATATATATTTATGTATATACACATGTACACACTTCTTGATCAATCTTCTTCCCTTGGCTTATTGATTATATCGATCTTATTGTCATGACTTTCGTAATAACAGAAATCAGAAGACATTCCGTCCAAAGAAAAGTGCAATATCCGGAAGCAAGGTCCTACTATTACTGATTCAATTTTTATTATGTGGGTAAGTTTCTTTGCTTAAATCAACTATTTTTATTTTTTATTTTTTATTTTTTTAGGGTGCCCAACTTCAAAGACATATTGATGCCACTTTGGGGAGTGGAAATCTGAGAGAAGCTGTGAGACTTCCTCCTGGAGAAGATATCAATGAATGGCTTGCAGTTAATAGTAAGATCAAACTCATCTCTGCTATTTATTTTTTATTTGTTTGTTTCTGTTTCCTTTTCTTTTTTTGCGTCTATTTAAGGTTCATTTCCTTTAAGTGCCTATTTTTGTGTTGACTAATTCTTTTGTGGGTGCCATTTAATTACTTGGCTCGGAATTTGTAATTTGTTGGTAATTCAATTCAAATCTAATTATCAATTCTGTGTTTGTGCTCTTAATAGCTGTGGACTTTTTCAACCAAGTCAATATTCTATTTGGGACTTTAACTGAATTTTGCACGCCTTCTAGCTGTCCAACAATGGCTGCAGGACCAAAGTGAGTATATTATCATCAATTTCCAATTTATTTTCCGGAATACTTATCTCTCTAGCTTTTAGCTTGTAGTACTCTGTTTTTTAGATTTTAGCTATTATCAGGTCATAATAGTATCCAGCTATTTGTTGTTTATTATTATCAAAAGTAGCTTTGATAGATTTTATCAACATATTCACGTTTCCAATCCGGCCATGTTATGTGGGTACTACTTTATTGACAAAACAAAAGGTTGGGATGTTTTTCATGTGTTTTGGTAATATATGAAGTGGTCATGTAGTAGTGATTTACATGCATGCATGGCTACAGGTACGAGTACAGATGGGCTGATGGAGTGACTATAAAAAAGCCAATAGAAGTCTCTGCTCCAAAGTACGTTGAATATCTAATGGATTGGATCGAAGTTCAGCTAGATGACGAGTCAATTTTTCCTCAGAAACTGGGTGAGAATATGAATATATATGTATGTGTATATATTCTATGACTTTGATCATTGAGCTCTATATTAATATGGTACTCTTTAGGTTCTCCT
Organism: Urtica urens; assembly: GCA_958296335.1. Classification (NCBI taxonomy): domain Eukaryota; kingdom Viridiplantae; phylum Streptophyta; class Magnoliopsida; order Rosales; family Urticaceae; genus Urtica; species Urtica urens. Next base: position 22,298,800 of record OY282522.1, on the reverse strand, counting down.
TTCCAAACGAATTTCCAAGAAGTGGTGAGGACGATCTTCAAGAGGTTATTCCGAGTATATGCGCACATATACCACACTCACTTCCCCAAGATTGTGAGCTTGAAAGAAGAAGCTCATCTCAACACTTGCTTCAAGCACTTTGTTCTCTTCACTTGGGTGAGTTTGTTATATGAGTCATGATACTATAGATGATTTATTTATTAACTGAAATTTAATAAAATATTGTAGGAATTTCGGCTGATCGATAACGGAGAACTCGCCCCTCTTTACGACCTCATCGAGTCTATTCTACAACAATAGCCTGCTTAAGTGTTGTTTTAAACTTTCATGGGCTCTTTTTCCCCTCAATTAGGTGGATAGGGATAGGACTCTTAAAGATTGGAGTGTTCCTTTTATACACATTTTTTTGAACTTCTTTTCATTCATTCTTTCTTTCGTTCTTTCTTTATATTGGGTTATGGTTTGTGAAATCGTCAAAACTAGGACGGGGTTTGCTTAAAAAACATCCCTTGGGAATTACAGACACCAATGTCTCTATTTATTTATCTTCAAGTTACACCTCTTCTTCTTATTAGTGTCGTTTCCTTTTTAGACAAACTTAATCTCTACTATGATTAAGCAAATAGAGATCTTACCCTATTTTCGGCTTAGAATTAAAGATCTTTCTTTTTTTGGTGAAAAAAAATCACATGAAACTTAGAAGATAGGGCTCAAAGCATTGTCGTATTGCCAACTGTATCAAACTAAGAATCTAGATCAAAATATTGAGTGTGCTCTCAACAAGTTACACCCATCAAACGATCTATTCCAATTCCAATCAATTATTTCAGAATTTAATGACTAAATTACAGGCAATGGTGACTGACTACGAAATAAAAAATAAAAATAAAAATAAAAGGGGAAAACTGTTTCTACAAATTTGGTTTGTTGCAGAGGAAATTAAATTGGTATAGGAATGTTTGCTGTTGCTCAGGAGCTGTATAACGTAAATAATGATGTATAAGCCAAGTAATGCCTAACAGTTATCCTTGGACCATTCTGTGTAAATTCCCACGTGATTAAAAAATTACCTCTTGATTTTCTTTTACCACGGAGCATATCGGCTTTTTTCTGACGAGACTCGCCTGAACTCAAAAAAGTTTCCATTTTGTCAGCCCATACGTCGGAGAAAAGCTAACGGACATTTCTATTTAAATCAATCAATGATTAAGTTACACCCATGAATTGAAACAGTTTAATCATCATCTTTCATTCCCCGGTTTGCATATACACCCTGGAAGAGGATTGGAGTAAAAACTCTCCTCCAGCTTCGGAAACTCTCCCGGTTCCCTCAGATACGGAGAACCAGCCCTGTCTTTATGAAGTTTCTTCACTTTCGAGCTGAACTTCTTCCACGAGATTTTCCCTTCGTCCAACTGATCAACGAGCTTCACGAAGTTCATCCTGTAACAAATTAAAGATGAACAAAGTGTCGAGCAAGCCAAAACAAAGCAAAACTGCATTCAGTTTGAGTGAATTACTTGTCGGGATTTATGGTCTTCTTGAAATCCTCGAAGCGCCTGTGCCCTTGAACCGCCTTGGCCATATTCCCGTCGTACGTGTACAAAAACACGTCGCTCTCGAGGGCAACAGCGTAATCTATCCCTGCCAACATGTTCTGGTGATTCTGGAATGGTCTCAACTCGTCTTCGGTGGCGAGGGTCGAGTGGGAGAAGATGTTTGGGAAGTCGTCGCTCAGATACTTCATGCTTCTGTTTCCATAGGCTTCTCCGGCGACCAAGTAGATCCGGGTCTCCGACGGGAACCCTAATCCTCTCAGCAAAAGGGAAGTTTCTCTCGGAGTCAAAGGGCAACCACCGAGCGATCTTCTCTCCGTCCCATTGATCTCCTTTTCCTTCCAGTGAGCGACTTCGTAACGCATTCTGCGTAGCTCCTCGTCCTCTTCGGAACTCAGACTATGACCACATCCAGTAAATGCAAGCATGTCCTTCTCATACCTGTTTATTATTAAGAATTTGTTAAAATTGCAGTTTATATATATATGCAAAAGACTCGTCCCACCGGAGAGAGAGTATTTAAATAATGCTACTTCGGATACTTGCCTCAAATGCAAAGCGACGTAGTTGCTTCCGTTTTGTCTCATTCTAGAAACCAGAGTGGCCCCAAGTTCTTCTATGCGAGATGAATATTTTAGAGCCTTGTAGTTGACACGGCACCTCAGCTTTTGAATGGAATTTGAGATGCCATTATTGGCTATCCGAGAATCTGTATGAGTGAAATAGACTACTTTGTGTTGTTGAAGCAATGGAAGGACCTCTGTCTTGTAATAGCTGACCTGGTCATAGAATACAGCTAAGATGATGAGAAGCATAATAAAGGCTATAGGCTGTATAACTTAATAATTGAGACTCAAGTCAAAATCCTCATTTGGGTATATCTTAATGAGTTATCCGCGTCATTTTTTTCAGCTATAACTAGGTCGTTATTTTTTGCTTAAAAGTCAGAAAACCCAGAAAATTAATATCTTTTTGGCCTTATTCTAATTACCTTAAGCTGTTTGACCCATTCATAAATTCAAAATCAATTCAACCTAACTACATTCAGGTCTTTTATTTTGAGGTTTCAGGTCACGAGCGTTGGTCTAGAATGAAAATACAGTGAAAGGCCCTACAAATGAAACAATACTAACAGCATCCAATAATATGAAACAAGTGTCAGATTTCACAAAGTTTGTTATTCATCTTTATATTTCCCATGGTTCCTAAGAATTCATGCATATACCTTAGACCAAGATATCGGGGTCTTTACAAAAGGCTCAATATTGGCATATGCAGAAGGTAATTTCTCGACTATGTGAACGTCATCCTTCAACGTCTCGATGAAATGCTGCCAATCAAAGAGGTCCTTGAAGTCACTGCAATGCACGTGCGACATGGTTATTAATGTAGCTAAAAGTATTATATGATATGAAAATATAATTTCTAGCTCAATTAAAACAAACCTGTCGTCTGCCCAGTATGAAGTGTGGTCGAGCGAGGGAAGTACAAGAGTGGCCTTCATGATCTTAGCAACAGCGACCATATCGCAAATCTGCACTCTAAGTAATTCATACATCACACACACAACCAAATTTACATCGCGGTTTTATTTTTAGATGTACGAATTTTTAGAAAATAGACAATATCCAGACCCCAAATCTCATCTGGTTCAACCCGCCATTTGCATTTATAAGGAGGTAACCGGTCGTCTTCATTTCCAACTCTGTGGAACAGAAGACATAGAAATGAGCAATAAGGTTTGACTGAGGCAAAGGAAACGGATCAAACACCAGAGGAAAAAGAATGGGGTTTCAGTCAACGAAAAAGCTCCTTACTTTTCTTACTCGGCTGGTCTATGCACTTTGTGTAATTCTCACTGTCGGGTTTGGCCCAAATACCAGAGAGCTGAACAAAAAGAAGCGAATTTTCATCATCAAAGTCGTCAATAACGGTATTTAAAGAGGAACGGAATCAATCATTACATATCTTACATCTTCTTTTCTCTTCTGGGTGTCGACTGCTATGCCAGCCGATACCATTTTTAGACTCCGCTCAACATCGACTCCTTTATCGTGGTACACGTAATCCTTCGAGCTTTGTTCGTGTATAAATAGCCGAGAAACAGACTCAGCTGAATCCTAAATAAAGAAGGGCATATTATTTAGACAAAATTGGCAATCAAATTCCAACTACCAAGTCAATTATGACAATCCCTAACTATTTTAGTTTATTTTAGCATCTATCTGAAATCGAACGTCACGTTTGCATTAAAACAGATAAAATTAGTTCAGTACTTTCGCTTTCACGGTGACTCTTGTTATATCTCTAAACAAGTATAAAATTTTTAACACCATAGTTATACATCGATAATTCGACTAACTTACCCGATCGGAACTAGCTCTTTCAATGGCGGATCCGAACCAGCCAGTCGCGCAGATCTTCAAAATTCCGAGGAACAGGCACAGTCCACAAAACACCAAGAACATCCAATGGCCGATCTTCTTCTTCTCTCTGAAACCGAAATCAACCACCGCTGCTCCAATCGGCTTCCTCAGCAAGAATCTCTGTCTCAGGGAGTCGAATCCATCACCGGAGCCGAAACCAGCGGCGATTTCAGATCTAGGAGAGCACATCGGGAGCTCAATCTCGTGGTGTGGGCTAAGAACTCCTCCGCCGCCTCCCTGAGATCCGCCATTGTTGCCGTTGTTGTTGTTTCCACTCTGAGAGCTCGCGTTCGCGTTCCGCTTGAACGAGTGAGCTCGGCGAGTCATCGGGCCAGAGAATCGCGGGCTGTTGACTCGCTGAGAGACTCCATCGCTGGCGTTGTGATGGTGACCCATATCCTGCATATTCTACCGGAAATCGGGATGGAATTATAGAACTGTCATTGACGAACGAAAATATTGAGCACAGAAATTCCTTTGCGCCTACTCTTTCCAAATCTATTTCTCAGAACACGATGAAGAAAACTGGTCTCTCTGAAATTGATTTCGAAGGCGAAATCAAGATAACAGTTTGCGTTTCCAAAAATATAGCTGGTCGTTTGTACTCTGAAAACAATCCCAATCAGTCGGAAATTCGAAAGATCTTTCCTTCCATTTCTTTCCGGGAATGATATAAGATAAAATAATAATAATAATAATAATAATGATTTTATTTTCTTTTATTATGGCAATGGATATTTAGTACGACTATTACATGCCGTGTATATGCATATTCGCACACCGAACTGAATAATGACAATTCACAGTTCACACTTAGGTGTGCTTAAATGTCGGATCGTTTGCTTTTACATTTATAAATTTTTATGGTATGTATGATTGGATCTTTTTAATAAAATATATTGTTTTTGTTAAATATGGAAATGCTTGGATGTCATGGACAAATGTCAATTGGGTTTTTCGCTTTCTTTTTTTATCAACTCGTATGCAAAGATTAAAATATCAACACTAATACTAATATTGTATATCAATAAATGTGATATATGTATGTATATATATATATATTAATGAGTATATTAATAAATCTATTATAATAAAATATAAATATAATTATAATTATGTTGTATAATTATTTTTCAAATGTATTTAATAGTATATTCAGATATGTGTGTGTGGATGTTTTAATATATATAAATATAAAAAAATTGTATTAACAATGAATATCGAACATATATGGATAATGTTTTTTCGGTCATTTATGTACGTACACGACAAAAAAAACAATCGGATGAAAACTTTATCTAAATTCTAATTAAAGAAGTAAAATATAATTTGTTTTAAGTAAAAGTTTTGTACTTACTATTTTTTATTTTTGGATATACCGTCGATATTTTTAAGAGTCTTTTAGGTATATACCCATAAAAACGTTTACTAATTTCAAAATGTCTAACGTTTTGTAAATTTTATGTAAATACCCATTTCAAATTGTTTACAGAATTATTTAGACTGTTTTGATCTAAATTTGCAAATATTTACAAACCTTCAAGACGATAGTAGTTTGTACTCAATATTCGTGTAAACAAAACTCATATTTACAAAACGTTGGTTATATTGAAAACACTAAACATAAAAATGGATAAACAACCAATTATTTTGTATTTTAAGCTTTCTTGTTTGACGTACTATCTCGCGAAAATTTTGTTATAACTAAACCTGACCCACCGGGACGGAACGGTACCGGAAGGTCCATCCCGGTAGGCCTAAACACGGGAGGCGGGAGTCCCGGTTAGAAAACCGAAACCGGGAGGTAGACTCCCGCTTTTTGGGTACCGGGAGGTAAACACGGGATGGTTTTAACTGCGACCGGGAGTCCCGTTTTTTTTTTTTACTACCGATAGTCTATCAGAACGGTACCGGTAGGTCCTGGTTTTAACCGGGACCGAAAATCCCGTCCCGTCCTTTATCGAGAGTTTCACCGAAACGGTACCGAAAGTCCGGTAAGTCAAGTTTAGTTGTAACTCAGACTTTTTTCTTCACTTGTATACTTGGATGATATGTTATTTTTCTTATGATTTGTTACATATGTTGTCAACCACATTCTTTTAAGATAAACTTAGCACATCAAGATTTTATTTGAGTCATCTTTTGATACAATAAAACTGTACATTTTTATATAAAAGAAGTGGACAATTATACTACTGACCCATTATTTTTCATGTTACCTTAAAGTGTATCAATCTTACCAAAGAAGTAATTTATATTTTTTTCTCCTAACTATCGCACCTAAACTTGAATTAGACGTGATCTTTATCTTTTGCTTTTTCTCTAAATTGACAAATAAACAAATGTGTCTTGCAATTCATGCATGTTCATGCATATGAAATAAAAAGGTTTGGTTCTGTATCCAATTCAAATTGCGTGGCCCTTGAAGCAAAATGTTAGGGGTATACGAAATCGATAGAATCTAATTAAATGACTCAGTACCCGAAGAAATTATATAAGTTGTTAAATGTTAAATTGCTTTCTATTTTTAGCAATATGCAAGTCCTAAGTAAAAACAGTATGAAGAGTTTATATATCATACAAATACAATGAATAGTGAAAGTCCAACAAGTCAAATCATACAGATAGTGTACAACTGTACAAGACGATGGTCAAAATCGGATGACGGAGAATATTTGAGTTATAAACCATGGTAGCCCGCGTAATACTTATCTCTTTTTTCTAATATATATGTGGAAGATGTGTATAACTTTTAAGAACTGAAGTCAAAAAGAGTAAAATGTAAAATTCAGAATATATAATTCAACGTAACTAGAAGGTGTTAACTATAAATCCCCACGAACCAATGGAATGATTGTACGGATCCCTAGAAATAGTAGCACAAAAAAAGTGTCAGATTTCCATAGAAATATGGCCATCCAATAGTGATTATTGACTCGAGTGAATAAATAAGTGGAAGATATTTTGAGCAAAAAAATAAATTACGAGTGGGAGATGTGTTTGCAAAACATGCAGGACTTTTTATAACATTGAAAAAGGAAATTTTGTTTAAAGCATTGGAAATAAATGTTTTTTACGACGTTGTCAAAATATATATAGTACATGACAGCTATGGATCGGCGAGAATCAAGATCGATGTCGCCAAAGATGGACTTGTAAGCCAGAGCAAATGGCGTTTTGTGAATTCGCCTTCACAGGATATTTTCTTGGCAGGTACTTCAAATGGGCTTGAGTTTAGAGAGAGATCATTGGTCAACTCATGCTACATGGAAATTGACATTTTAAATTGTTTTTTTTCGTGGTCCGCTGCTATTTTAAACAAGATTCGAAGAATTTAACCCTATGAAACTGAGTAATTTAAATGTAGTGTAGTTTTCCAAAACTTTTGTGACAACATCGTTAAAACAATATTGTTACAAAATCTTAACTTAGTGATATAATATTGTAATAATGAGAAAAATTAAATGAGCTTAAAAAATTAATTTTCTCATTAATGAAATCGGAGGATGATTACGGCATTTATACTATTAGAGTAAAGATAGCATAATGTAACTAATTATTCCGACAGCTAGACAACCAACATGAAAATATCAATAACCACTAACAACCAATCACGTGGCTAAGACTCATTTACTCTAATAATGCCCTTCAATTTGAGTGCGGTTAAGTGTTCAACCTGAAGTTTGGCACGCCAAGTATAGAAGGTTGCGGAAGAGATGGCTCTTGTGAGTACGTCGGCAACTTGAGCATGAGCAGGTATATGGCACCTCCATTTCCTTACGCGCCACCTTTTCTAGAACGAAAATTATGTCAAGTTTAATATGTTTGGTTTGAGCATGAAGACAGGAGGACGAGGTTGAGGAACTTTGAGCTCCGACAGAAGAGATCGCAACCATACTAGCTCAACAACTACACAAGCTAAATTGAGATATTCCGCCTCAGTGCTATAGCGCGAGAAAATTTGCTGCTTTTTAGACTGCCATGTGACGAGATTAGAAACTTCCATACTCCAGGTCGATCGACCATCATCAGAACTATTACCTCAATCTGCATCACAGAACACAATCAAACTTAAATCATCACAGCGAAGGAGATGAAGACCAAAGCGCACAATAAATCAAAGATACATTTAACTGCCTTCAGTGGATATTTGTCGGAGACTTCGTGAATTGACATTCTTTGTTAACCAAAAAGGTCAGGTTAGGCATGATGACTGTGACATACTGCAATGCACTAACGATATTGAAATAAAACTAAAGATCTTTGAGTGGTTGACCATCAAGTTTAGAGAGGTGTTAGATGTCACGAGCAGTGAGCATGTTGGTCTTCTTGAGAAAATCCCGAATGTACCGAGTGTAACCGAGGAGAAGACCATCCTTGGTATTGTTGACTTGAATACCAAGAAAGAAAATTAATTCACCGAGTTCCTTTATCAAACAATTTGTTTAATCTGGTGATCACCCCTTGAACATGACTAGATTGACTTCCAGGAATAAGAATATCATCTACATAAACCAAGACATAAGTGATATCTTGGCTGACAAATAAATAACGAGTTATCAAACTTGGCAATGTGAAAACTAAACGACCTGAGAGCACTATGCAGTGTATCAAACCAAGCTCCAGGGACTTGCTTGAGCCCATAGAGAGCCTTGTGGAGTCTACAAACTATATCTTCAAGCCCATCAACCTCAAACTCCTCTGGTTGGAACATGTACAATTCCTCATTGAGTTTACCATTGAGGAATGCATTGTTGATATCCAATTGAGAAATTTTCAAGTTATTAAATAGGGCAAGAGTGATGAAAATCTGAAATGGTGTTGGTTTGATAACAGGGCTGAAGGCTTGTGAGAAGTCAAACCCTGCAGTTTAGGGAAAATATTTTGCAACCAACTGAGCTTTAAGATTATTGAGAGTGTCATCGGAATTTTTCTTAACTTAATAGACCCACTTGCAGCTAATAGCTTTTCTGTCTCGTGGAAGATAAACCAAGACCATGTTTTATTCATATGAAGAGAATCAATTTCAATCTGCATGGATTTTGTCCAGTTAGTGTCATCCAAAGCCTCAACCATTGTGTCAGGTTCTTGCCTAATGACAAGAAAAACTTTTGGTTTGTGTGTTACATAGTTGGCTCTTGTGCACATGGGATAGGCATTAATAGTAGCTGAAATGGAATTAGGTAGCAGTGAGAGGCTTTTGATTTTGGTGAGGTGAAGTTGAGGGATTTTGAGAAGGAACAGTGGAATGTGATGACATAGTAGGAGATGGATATGTTGGGATAGTGGGTTATGATGACAGAGTAGGAGAAGGTGTAATATTTATGTTGGTGGCTGTGGGAAGTTGAGATAAGCAGGTTATAATCGAAGCAAGTGTAGGTACATGAGGATTAGAAGTTGGAATTTATGGGATGATCAGTAGGAAAAGTTGATTATAAGCAAAACTTTGTTCATCGAAAAGAAAATTCTTGGATATGATAATTTTTTTCCATAGAGTCAAGACATTTGTACCCTTTATGATTGATATTATAGCCAAGAAAGACACACAACTTAGACCTGAAATCAAACTTGTGTCTATTGAAAGCTCTTAAGTTTGGAAAACAAGTATTTTCAAAAACCTTGTCTAGTATAATCTGGAATTTAATGAAAAAGGACTTGAAGAGTTGATATGTGTTGAGTTACTGGAAAGGGCAGCCTGTTGATTATGAACACGGTAGTTCTAACACCTTTATCCCAAAATTGAACAGGCATAGAGGCTTTGGCAAGCAGAGTCAATCCTATTCAACAATATGTTGATGTTTTCTCTAAGATAGACCATTCTGTTGGTGAGCATGAGGGCATGAAAGTTTGTGCTCTATGCCATTTTGAGAGAGATAAGCTGTAAATGCTCTATACTCTCCTCACCAGTTAGTCTGTATAGCCTTAATCTTATGACCCGTTTGCAATTCAACCTTGGTTTAAAAATTGACAAAACTTTGGAAGTCTACAAAATATTCTGAAGCAAATAAATCCGAGTGAACCTTGAGAATTTTTCAATGAAATGAATGTAGTAACGATATCCATTAGTTGACTTGTTGGGTGCAGGACCCGAAAGATCACAATGAATAAGCTCAAGAGGCTTAGTGTACACAATTTCAGACACAAGGTAAGGAAGATAATGAATCTTTCCTTGAAAGTAACCAATACATAACATAAGACTATCTTTATTCAATTTCAATGAGAGTTTATTACAACTGGTAAGAACATATTTAACAATTGGCAATGCAGGATGCGGAAGTCTGTCATGCCACACTGAAATTTATGAGAATGACTTATCACTCTTGTTAACGCTTGAGGATGTTGTTGTTAAACTTTGATGATTGAGACATGTACACTAAGCTAGATGAACAGTTGACCTGGTCTGATCGAGGCTCTTGACAACTCCCCCAATAAGTACTTGACTGGTTACCTAATCCTTAACAAATAAATATTTTGCATGAAACTCAAAAAACACAAAGTTATCATTAGCAAAATGAGAGACATTGAGAAGATTCTTTTTAATCATTGACAGGTGAAGAATATCTTACAGATCTAGAGTGATAGTTGTGTTTTGATATTGAAGTTTTGAAGAATCAGTAATTTTAATAGGCAGTGCATTACCATTTCCAACAATGGCCTTATCAGCTCATGTATAGGCAGACGAGTTGTGAAGATTATTGAACTCATGAGTAATATCCTGAGAAGCAAAGTACATATGATAAACATTTTGCAGTGTGTAATTCATAGCCTGAGGAGGATACTATTGAACTTGACCGTAGTAAGGCTGAGGAGGCATTCCATGACCAGGTCCATTGTGATTGAAGGTATGTACACCACATGTTTGACTTTGGTGCATAGAAGAGTCAGTAATTGGTTTATCATAGCGAAACCAACATTGAAGTTCTCGATGCCATTTGCGACCGCATAACTGACATTATGGTTTGTTGTTTAGGCTTCAGGTGCGACCACGACCACCACAACCAAAACCTCTGGTGTTAGGAGCAAATGATGGAGCATAGTTGTTAGGTCGAGGATTCAAAGGACAATTTTGATTTCCATGGGTAGAAGCCAAATTTTCCATCTGTGTAGTTAATGTGTCCATATCATTATGTTGCTTGGTGATACATTGTTCCTAATTTAGGAGCAGCGATTAAACTTCTGTAATACTGAAACTTTCATTCCGCATCTCAATAGATATCAGGAACGAGTTGTAATCTGGTCCTACACCATCAAAAATTGCATTAAGGTGATTGTTGTCTGAAAATGCTAACATATTAATTAACGTTTTGATTTGACGTTCATCAATTTTGATTTTTTCTTTGGTGCAGCTAGGTCTCCTTTTGGCTGTTTCATTATGACTTTTGTGGTAACAATGAAGTAGTGTTCTAGCTTGGACCAGAGCTTGTGAGATTCTTTGCAACCGATCATTTGAGTTACCAACGATTCCGACATTAAAGACAGAGGCCACGAAAGAAGAAGTTGATCTTGTTGATCATGATCCAGAAACTCAGCATTAACAACTCCATTTTTTCAATCAGCTTCAGTAAGATATTCTGGTGTTTTTTTTAGATTTTGATGAATTGAAGAAGCTTGTGGAATCTTATTGAAGCTAACACTTGATGACTCAAGAAGGAAGTTATCTTGATTGAGTTTCATTGACAAGAAGTTAGTAAAGGTAACTACACCAAATTTTGTAGAAGAAGAACCGATTGACCAGAATTCTCCATAGTTGAAGATGATGGCTCTGTACCATGGTAGAATATTGTAATAATGAAACCGAAAGATGATTATAACATTTATACTATAAGGCCTTGTTTGGTAGGAAGGGTTTTGGAGGGATGGATTAGGATAAAGGGAATTAAAAATATGAATTGTATTAATTTCTTGTTTGGTATTAAAGAATGAAATAAAGTGAGAGGTAAATGGATGAATTTGTATCCATGGGGCCCACCAAAAATGTTATCCTTCTATTTTGGACGGATTGAGGAAGGGAGATCAACACATTTTTATATAATTACGATACTAACCTCTATTGATTATAAACCTGTAATATTTATATAATGGCTCTGTTGGTAACACTTTTTTTTTTTTTTTTTCTAAAAGTGTTTTTAAAAGTTGTTTTTAGAAAAAACTATATTTTTACAAAAGCTATTTAGTGTTTGTTAAACTATTTTTAATTTAGCACTTTGTAAAAATAAAAGCTAATTTAGCGTTTGGTAAAACATATAAAAAAGAGTAAAATAACCTTGGAGATAAATATTTAAATAATTATTATTATGGTGTTTAATTTATATGTACATATTAATGCTGATATAGCATTTAAATTTCGACCAGATAGACTAACAAAATGAAATTTAATATTTAGATATAATTTATTTTACCAAAAAACATATAAACTATTAATTTGTCGATTCTATTAAACTTGCAGCAATCTCATCTCTAAAGTTATCCAAACAATTCGTACAAGTTCTACATTTTCATATTGATCTACAATTTATTGAAATATTTGTTATTTAATAGAATTTGTACCAACAAATTTATAAGGAACTTATTAAACTATTTGAACGTGTAATATGTGTAATGAGAGCTTGAACATGTAATCTCATTATTAGGGTAATTAATTGACTTGGTTATGAGGATAAAATAGTAAATGTAATATCTAGCCCAAAAATCAAATCCAAAAGCTACGATTTTTAGTTTTTGAAAATATTTAGAATTTAGCTTATTTTTTGAAAAGTGTTTTTGAAAAAAAATTTAAAAGATTTTACCAAATACAAAAAAATTATTTTACCTTTTAGAAAAAGCTAAAGTGGCATTAATAAGTGTTACCAAACACACCCAATATATCATAATAAAAAAAGACTTTTTCACTTCCATATCACCATCTTCCTCATACCATAACATAAAATTGATGAATGAGTTTCTCCATTGACAACTTAAATTCACAAGTAAACTTTTGTCTTTTTTAAATATTTTCACTAAAATAATTTTTACTATCTAATTTTTTTTTACTATGTTTCTAGAATTAAGGTCTTGAAATTTTCCTAATCCCTAGTACCTCATTATCATTGGTATGTATTTTATTTTTTTTTTCTTTTTTTTTTATATATATGAAATTTATATGCATTTTAATTTTTTTTTTCTATTTTTGTTGTTGGTTATTAAGCACATTGATCTCCAATTTTTTGTGTATTTTTCATCAATTTATAATTAGCAATATTAGCAAAGTTTATAAAAATATCAATTTGATAATATATAAGGGTACTATTGTAAATTAGCATTATAAAAATGAATCACATCCTTATTTTCTTAACTTATACCAAACACATGTGGATGGATATTAATTTTTCATCTCATCATACCAATCAACTTTTTAATAAGTTACAATCCACTTATTTCATTTTCTTTTTTTCCCATCCTAAACAATCTATCCACTCATTTTCCCATCACACTTGTCTAAAACTCAAATAGCAATAACCACTAACAATCAACCACGTGTCTAAAACTCATTTATGTAATACCTAGTTTGAAATTTTCTTTTACATCACATTTTTACATTGCTACGAGAACAAACGCAATATATCTTAACCACACCTCTAAAAAATGATAAGCTTTAGACTATATGCAAATCTTAATTACACTTGTTCCATTTTAGACTATATATTGAAAATTAGTTATCCACGTCAACATGGTTGTTAGAAGCTGTTGTATCTACGTAACCGTTTGAAACAGTTATATAGTCTTTACTCAAGTCATTGGTCGATTCATCAAGCTTGACATTTGCCAAACAGTTTATCATATTCTCATTACTGAGTTCCATTTTAGTTTTGATATCAATTTGATTTTTCCTTATATTTATTAGGATCTTTTAGATATATACCCATAAAAACGTTTACTAATTTTAAAATTGTTTTGTAAATTTTGTGTAAATACTTAGCTCAAATTGTTTATATAATTATTTTAATTATTTTGACCCGATTTGTTATTGTTTACAAAAACTGCAAGAGAATAGTTTGGACTAAATATTAGTGTAAATAAAAGTGGAAGAATATTTACAAAATATTTATAAAACGTTGAATATTTTAAAAATATTAAACATAAAAAGGAATAAAAAATCAACTTTTTATATTTATTATTGACTCTTATTTCTAAAAAAAGGTATTGGCTCTTATATAAATAGTCTAAAAGACTAGACCTACACTCAAAGCATCTACACGACTTCCTAGTAAATCTTAATGGTTCTTAACCAAATTATTTATTATTTTGCATTTTTTTTAGCTAATTAGCTAAGCCAATTGACTCTATAAAATTAATTAATTAATTATTTTAAATACATGAAACTGACATTTATAAATTATTGACAAGTGTATTAAAATATGAAGAATTGCTCTAATTAAGTCATATGAAATGTTGCAATTGTAAAATACTCAATTTTTTGTAAACGTTTAAAAAATATTCATTCGGTCTTACGTGGTAGTTTTTATGGATTGCGTTAATTTATTTTTACAGAGACCGCGGATCATTCAAATTATTTCATGGATTTGAAATAGTTAATTACTGGATTAAATTAATATTTGAATTAGTCAACTGAATAATTAACGATTTTTGTTGATTTCATTAAATAAATATATTCATTAATGACTAGATTTTTGTTAGTAATTATCATTTAATACTAATCCGGATTGTAGATTACAGTTGAAGTAGATTCGTACATCTGTAATATTGTTTAATTTTCGTTAATTTTGGTTAAACTGATATTAATTTGCGTTAATTTATTCGACGTCAGGATTGCTCAAACTATTCTTTCATTCATTTTCCGGTTAGTACTTTGATTCAGGAAACATAATCAAAGATAAATATAAGGTAAAAAAAACACTACAACGAAACAGAACCAAAGATAAAAAAGGCTTTTATGTAATGGACGGTTTTTTTACGCCATTATCGCCTGAGAAACAAACGAAGAGAAAATCAAACCCAAATTAAGAAAGCTTCAATAATCTCTTCCAAAGGCGGACGTGACCTTTTTTTCTGTCCCTCAGAGCAAAACGAAGAATTCTCTCCACTTTATTGGTGTCACTGCTCCGAATTCTACCTTTACTCCTCAGATCCCGAACTCACTCCCTCCGACCTCTCTCTCCATGCCTAGTTCACCGTAGACGAGGAAGAAGATGATCTGGAAATCGACATCGAAGACAACATCTTCTATGCTTCAAATTATCGTTTGAAGACGTCGTTTCAGGGATTCCCGCCGTCGATAACATGGAGGACCGGGATAATCAGGTCAATTTCGTGATCGATTTCTTCCACCAGCGAGTCGAGGAGTCTAATCTCACCGACGATATCGGCGATTTGGTCACGAAGGCGCTCGGAGAGTCGAGCTTCGGCGTCATCAAAGAAAATTCCGACCGTTTCGACTAGGGCTAGAGTTAGGTTAGACTCAGAAATATAAACGAAGGAAGGAGTGTTCGTGTTCGTGTTTGTGTTCGGATTGAAGAGAGAAAAATGGTTGAGGATGATTGCAGAGAGAGATATATCGGTGGTGTTAGAGAGATAATAGATAATATAAGGCGTGTTGAAAAGGATTTGGAGTTTAAGAGGAAAGATGTAGTATATAACAACTCCCCAAAATTTCTCCTGTCCACATTTAGTGGAGAGAGAATGTGAGTATATCCAATGAAACGTTGAAACCGGCTATATTATAGTTAATTTTATGAAATTATTGTTTCAGATTTAATAATCTTTAAATAAATCGGAAATGATATATTAGTCTGAAATTTCCGTTAATTTCTCTAACTGGTTATTAACGAAAACGTTTAATAAGTTGAGTATTTTACAAAGTCAATACTATAAAAAGGCACATAGCTCTTTTTCCTTTAAAATATTATCTACTATCATATAAATGAGTAAAATATTATTAATAAGTAAAAATTGAAAAAACAAATTGTTATTGTAGTGTAGATAAAATTAAGTTAAAGAAGATATTTAACAAAAGTGAACTTATCTTAAATATTGCAGGTTAAAATTATGATGTGAATAATTAAACAAATTTTATTTTAGTTAGATGTTCTTATTAAACTTCAAAATCAGGGGTCAAAGTGTAAATATAACGAGCTTGTAAACTCCGAAAATAAAATAACGATTTATAACGAGGTTAATCTGCAACGCTCCAATTTCGGGGCTGCGAAAACAATCGGAAATAAAAATTGGATTACTTGTAGAGAAAATTGGAAGATGGGCGTGGAAGAGCAGAATAGGAGAAAGAAGAATTTCAGAAAGAGAATCGCTTCCGATAATGAAGAAGACGTCGATCAAGGCCACGACGACGAACATGAAAGGAGGTCTCTCTCTCTCGCTCTCTCTCTCTCTCTCATACATATATACGCACAATCACGGTTGAATTTTGCTTTTGATTTTGAGTTCTTTGTAGAAGAGTTTTGGTAATTTTCCAGTTGAGTAGTTATTTGGATTAAGTTATTGAACTAAGAGACCTACGATTCGGAAAACAGAATGGCCCTGGAAGAAGTGAAGTTCCTTCAGAAGCAGAGGCAGAGAAAGTCAGGCATTCCTGCTTTGATCAATTCCTCGGACAAGGACTCAGTTTCCTCTGCTTTGACCAACAACGCTTATAATGCCAACGATAAGAACAAGAAGAGCAACACTGCGGACCAAACCCTTCAAGAGTCTGCCTCTGAAAAGGACAAAGACGATCTCGTCCTCCAGGACACCTTTGCCCAGGAAACCGCTGTCATGGTCGAAGACCCAAATATGTAATTTGTTAAACCCCTCTCGTTTGGCTTCATTGTGTGCTTGTGTGTGCTTATTGATATGCTATACGTGTTTGTTTTTGTTCGCTCCAACAGGTTGAAGTACGTGGAACAAGAGTTGGCGAAGAAACGTGGAAGGATAATTGAAGAGCCCGACCAAGTTGAGACCGAGCTAAAGCGCGTTGACGACGAGCTATACAGAATCCCGGACCATCTCAAAGTCAAGAAGCGAAACTCGGAAGAGAGCTCGACTCAGTGGACCACTGGCATAGCTGAGATTCAGCTTCCGATAGAGTAAAGCACCCCTCGTTTTTTTGTTCCTGTTGTCCCTGAAACTTTATACTATTCGAGCTGTTCGTTGATTTCCCCTGTGTGATCGAGTTGCCGTCGACTCTTGTTGCAGATATAAACTGAAGAACATCGAGGAAACTGAGGCTGCCAAGAAGGTTCTTCAGGAGAAGCGACTCGCGGGATGCAATAAATCAGAGCTCAGTATTCCTTCAAGTTTCAGCGCCGATTACTTCCAACGTGGGAGGGACTACGCCGAAAAGCTTCGAAGAGGTTTTTGTTTCTCTCTCTCTCTCTCTCTATATATATATATATATATATGATGCTGATGTTAGCCTGTGTGGATGAGTTAAGAAGAGAAGTTGGTAATGTCATGAATGTAATCATGTTTTACTATAGTGTTGTACTCATAAACTCAACGACCCGCCCTATAGGTTATTTATGCTATAAAGTATAAACCCTGCCTAACTCTACGAGTTTAGCATAGACCTAGTATTCAGGGATGAAGAGGCACCTCACGAGACATAACTACTTGTGATTGTTTTTTGATAGCTATCTTCAGTTTCAAACTCGACAAAGTCTGTCGATTTTTCCGACATTCTTTTAGTGACGAGAAAGTTGAAACTTTGCAGAGCATCCGGAGCTGTACAACAAAGAGAAAAGTTCTCAGGATAAAGATAGCAGCGGAGGTGGTGGGCCCAAACCAGCCGAGAACGCAAGCACGGAAACAGCAGGGCAAAGACAAGCTGCGACGGACGAGTTCATGCTCAACCGCTTTAGGAAACGAGAGCGTGCTCGTGTCATGCGCCGATGACTTGCTCTTTCTCTCAGGTACCGAGCTCTCATTCCATTCGAAGAATCCTCTTTCACCTTTCAACGGGAAAGGCTTTTTGGCTGATCTTATGTCCCATAGGGTTATACCACAGAAAGTGCGTTTATGGGCTTCTCACGAGATCGTATCTTATCTTAGCATGGCTTTTTTTTTTTAATGTATACATGTTTCTCTGTTGAAATTTTGGATGGCAAGAGTTTATCATAGAAGTAATAGCACGTTAATTTATCCCTTGGCTTGGAAAACAATTTTAACATGTTTTATCATGTTATTCTGAATCCCCAAAAACTGAGAAAACATTAACTTCTTACCTATGGAATGTAGGTAATGTTAGAGTTATTAGAACAATATATGCATTCAAGTTTGACCAGCACACTTAATAGATTACCAAGCAATTGCTCCACACACGCAGACTAGTTTGCAATTTTCTCAAATTAACACTCATTTTATACTTGGACATTGATTGAATCAGTAATCTAAAACATCCCTGTATTGCCATAAACTTCTTTAGGTTTCCAGAGAGTTTAAGTTTTTTGGCAGACCCAAACCTCATACTTGATGAAGTGGGGATTAACGGTGGAATTAAATATGAGATTTTGTTTGATTTTGGTCAATCTTTAGGTTGGACTTTTGGAGAAGGCTAACTTCTATAATTTTTTTTTTTAAATTGTGGTGTTCGGATTAGACCAGGCTAAAATCAGTTAGGCCCTAGCATTATGGACCGTGAGACTATACTTCTTAAATTTTAGAAGTCCAGAATACTATAAAAAGTATTCTTTTATAGAAAAGTATTTTTTAATAGGTGATGAGGGAAAGCTAGTAACGACCAACCCAGACTGGACAAAGAGTAAAACAAGACTCCAGTATTACAAGCAAAAAAAATATGGACTGGCCGATTAATGTTCATAGCGAAAAATATACAAAATGGTTCGGCAAAGTTTCTAAACTTTAAATAAAATAAACTTTCTCACTGTATCTCAACACTAAGATTTATAGGACAAGGGTGGTAGTATAACAAACTATTTAAGTCGGAGTCCAGAATCTAAGGGGTTTGAGTAGAGGCTCGATGACTAGAAAGCTAAGAGAAATGAACATCTCAAAAAGTAAGATAGAAGTCACCCGGTGAAACCGGAAATTTCAAAGAAAGTGGTAGAAAATGTCCTGGGAAATAGAAGCCATCTAAAATTTTAAGGATGATGCCGACAAAATTGTACACACAAAATGAATCATGGCACCATTCCAAGTCGCCAATAACTTTGTAAAGCTGATAAACTCTTCAACGGGCCTTCGAGTTGGGACATCTCCTGTCTGCACGCTCTTCTTCGATTTCTCTGGAGAAGATGTGAACACCAAAGATTCGTGTCACACTGTTGCGCCTCCAGAAGGTGGGGTCTGATTAGGATAATTATATATTATTAAACATGATCACACAGGAATATCTCACAGTGTATACTTGATTATTTACTTCACATATCCAAGATAAAATGGTAACATGCGAAAGTATAACGAAACACGTGCAGACGAGAGTATAACCAAACACGTGAAGGCAAAAGTTTAAATATATATAACTGTTAGAGAAACTAAACGGTGATTCCAAAACATGTGTTAACACTAAACTTCCACGCCATTCATCTCGTCTCCTGGTTGACACGGATTTTAAAAATATAAGGATGAATCCAAGGTTCACTAGGTGCTAAAATCTTGATTTTGAAATTAAAAGTGTTAAAATAAATAAATAATATCTGTAATAAGAATAATAATAATAATAATATTTTATCACATATATATATATACTTGCAGAAACCTAAATGACATAATTCAACTCAAACCGAAATTTTTGGCCCTCCCTTTCTTTCCTATAGTGGACGAACATATTTCGCTTCTTTCTCCTCTGGAAATGCTTCAATTCCGTTCTTAGAAATAAGAGGGACAAGATCTAAATGTCTTGTTCATAATATTTGAGATAAAAAAGTGCTGCCCATACATATTTCATTCTCGTTTCAAAGATTACGTTTCGGAAAACTATGATGTCATCATATCTAGTACTTAGAGGAGATATGATTGTGGCAAAAAACAAGAAGGTGAAGTAGTCTATATTAGACTGAGAGGAATTGTTAAAACTTGAAATTTCGGTTCGTGAGTTCAACTCGTAAGTCTTCTAATTTTGTCCATTTTTTGGTTGCTTGATATTTTATCTTCGTCTATAATTAATTAATTAAGTAATTTTATTCTTGTATACAATCAAAATTAATTGGCTTGTGAAAGTGTAATTTTTTTTTTTTTTTCATTTATTGGTTATATAAAGTTCCGAATCACCAACACTTTTAATGTAACATACAATTTCAAAGAAATACATCTTGGGAAGGTGTTTGAGAACAAACAATCGTTGAAAGGAGATATGCACTTGTACGCCCTGAATTTTGAATTCATCGATAACGAGATGATATATCATTTGCAAAAATAATATGTGCACGTAGAATTGGGGGTGTTATGCAGTGGTCTGATATGCGGCATATCACAACTTGTGAAAGTCCATACAGTTGGTCGCGAGTTATCCGATTAGACTTACATAAAGGAGTTGCACAACGGGTCATTACAATGGATGCGAATTCGCAATTATATCCTCTTGCATTTGGATTTGTTGTGCTCGATTCCTAGGAGATATCCATAGAAGAACGCACAGAAACTGAGCTTAAAAGCATCGTCTGTAATCCTACAAGCATTGAACGTCGTGATCATAAAGTCCAATGTTAGAATTTTTCTCGCGTTCAAGTGTTGCTATATGAGTTTATCAATGTGACGTGGGTGTTGTTATGCCTTACTCGGACCATCTTCCGTCGACGGACCGGTCACGAAAGCATACTCGAAACGGCCGAACCTCATCTTTTTATTTTCAAAACCAAATTGAATTTCACCTATCACCGTCAAATGCATTTTGCGCTCAATAACTGAATGGATGAGTATTGAAGAAAATTTTAGCGGAGTTTCACTAGAAAATGAGCGAACAGAGTCTCTTGAACTCGATCATTCAATCGGAGCTCATTAAACTTTGCTCTCACGAACTTCAAACTTCTTGAACCGCCATACGTGAGACGATTGAAGAAAATTTTGTCGCAGATATATGTCAATTTCTCCTACAAAAATTAAAAACATTGAAAATCATCTTAAAATTGAAAATTATGGGAAAGCATCAGGAAGTTGTTGCAAGTCGTCGGGAATTCTAAGCAATTTCATCGAAAATTATAGGAAATTGTAGAAAATTTCACCCGAAAATTTGAATTTCAAAACCCTTAAAAATTCTAAAATCCATCTAAACAACCAATAAAACTTCAATCCATACTCTAAAACAACATTTAAATTAAAACTTGAAGAGAAATAGAATTGAAAATTTACCTTTTTCTCTTCTTCGTCGTAGAATTGAGAAATTTCCTATAATATTTTTGTTGGAAGTTATCAGAAGGCATCAGGAAGATTTTGATGGCTAGAAATCTTCTATGAGGCGTCGGAAATCATCGAAAGGCGTCAGAATTGGTCGGAAGTTATCGATAATTTCTAAGAAAAATGGAGAGAAATTGTGAGGAGAAAAAGAGAATAAATTTGGTGTTTAAGAAGTCGGAAAATATTTTTATCCAAAAAAGTGACAAAAATTCATTTAAAAAAAAATTATCTTTAAAATTTTCTACACATCAAACTCTGATTTTATTTTAACAAAATAATATGGGTGATAAAACATTGTTACTGAAACTATAATAGCAGACAATTGGATAAGGATTGTAATAAAGAAAAAGAAGAAATATGTCGAATGGGCTTATCAAGGGTTTATCAAAAGGCGGGAAAATCCAATCAGCACTAGTAGTTGTACGAAGGAAGCCTCTCTCTTCCTTTCTCTAACTGTTGCAAAAAAAAAAAAAAAAAAAAAAACTGGAAACGGCACAACTCGCCCTTCTCGCAGTCTTCCCAGACACAAATCTTAATCTGTTTATATACCACCATTCGATCAATGACGGTTTTACGCTCACGAGAAATCCCCCGAATCGACAAAACGTCCCCGAAACCCTCAAAAACCCCAAAACCCATTGACCCCTCCACTCCCAGCCAGACCACAGAGCCCGCTCAACCTCTCCCCACTCCGATGAAGTCTTCCTCCGCTCGCAGGCGCAGCCTCCGCCTCTCTGGCCTCTATGGCGAGTCGGAACAACCCCTCGCTTCGGATCCAGAACCAGCCCGGATTCACCGCCGCGTCCGGCGCCGGACTAGCGTCGACGGCGATTATGACGTATCGGAGGATCAGAATGTTTCCATCGAAGTCTCTGAACCGCCGGTAGACAAAGGGAAAGGGAAGTTGGAATCGGAAAGGAGTTCTAGCAAAGAAGCCGCAATTCTTGATGGCGATGATAAAGATAACGGCGGTGGAAGCGAGTTCACTGAGAAAGAGAAAGGAAAAGAAAAAACGGTCGAAGAAGAAAACGAAACTGGCAGAGGTAGCGATAACAGAGGTGAAGAGGAGGTACTGTTACCCGAGGAAGTGCACATAGTGGAACAGTTCATAGAGAAGGTTAGGGAAGACGTTAATCTGTTTAATCAGGACGCTGCAGAGGAGATCCAAGAGGCGGAGGAGAGCGATTCAGTCGAAGAGGCGGCCCACAGAGAAGCAGAGGAGGCGGAGGAGAGCGATTCAGTCGGAGAGGTGGGCGACAGCAACGCAGAGGAGAAGGGGAGCGATTCATATCGCGACATCGATGACGAGCTGTCGGATTACGACTACGACGATGATGCAAGGTCGTATTACAATTACGGAGAAGGCAGTGTTAACGACCCTGGGTTATACCGCTATGCTCGGCCTCGCGGGGCCAATAACCGCCGCGATGAGGTTCTGAGGGAGTCGGAATGGCCGGGACCGTTCTCGACGGCTCTGGGCATAATCAGGGACCGTCAGACGAGAGCCAAGGCGGTGCGCGAGGCTGGAGCTTCGGCCGATGCGGATTTGGAATTTCATTGGACTCCGAAGAAGGCCTGCGGGGCGCTGCCGAAGCCGGTTCCAAGGCTGGTGGATCTGTGCCTCAAGGTCTTGGTCGACAACGCCGAGAGCTTGGTCTCGCTCGAGAATATCCCCATGGCTTTCACGGCCCGGATGACCCGGATGCTCTGCGATTCCCGGAGGATGACCGCTCGTTTCCTGAAGATTCTTGTCCGACCCTCCCCCACCGAGATTTTCTTGACGGATTGTTCTTGGCTGGCGGAAGAAGATTTCGTCGAGGCTTTTCAGAGCTTTGATTCGAGCATCTTGACGGTCAGCTCCTTGATGGGTTTTCTTGGAACCATTATTTCCAGGGAAATATTGGGAGACTGATTTCTTTTTTCTTTCTTGGGTGTGTGTTTTTAGGGGCTGAAACTAGATCAATGTGGGCGTTGTCTTCCGGATTATGTAGTCCTTGCCACTTTGGGTCGGGCACCGAACTGTTTGCCTGTACTAACCACTCTATCACTCTGTGGTGCCTGTCGGCTCTCAAACATTGGACTGAGCGCTCTTGCACATTCAGCTCCAGCGCTCACATCTCTCAACCTCAGTCAGTGCTCGCTTATCACCCACTCTAGCATCAGAGTTCTTGCCAAACTCTTCGCCGCGACCCTGAAGGAACTCTATCTTAAAGATTGCCAAGGATTAGATGCATTGCTAATGCTGCCAGCTCTAAGGAAATTCGAAAAGTTGGAAAAAATTTCCTTGGCCGGCAACGAAACAGTTTGTTACAACTTTATCAGAGGATTTGCCCATGCTCATGGGGGTAACATGAAGGAGCTCGATTTGGCTGGTTGTGTGTGAGTTGGTTTAGTTTATTGATTTCCTTGTGATGTGTGTCGTGATTGATTTTAGCTCAAGAATCGATAAAGACATACCGTTTTTCGCTGGTAGTCACGGAGTTTGTTTTCTTAATGTTGTGCAGAGGGCTGAGAGATAAAGCTTTGAAGTATGTTGCTGAAAAGTGTCCTTACTTGTGTGCGATTGACCTTTCAAACTGCAAATTGAATGATTCTTCCTTGGGATACCTTGCAAATGGTTGTCGATCGATTCAAAGATTAAATCTTTCCCACGGTTCATTCAGGTCAGCTGTCACGATATACTTTAGAGAATGCTGCATTATTGTTTCAAGATAAATAACTCGAATAATATTCCCTCATATTGACGATTCAATATTTTTGCTTGTTATATGTTTTACTCTTGAATGCTTTTTTTATAATGAATTTATGATTTTTCCTTCGTGGGCGTAAAACCTTGGGAAATCTAGTTTAATAGTGTGCGTTCTGAGATTATATGATGCTGAAATAACTGCGATAACCATGTATTCTATGAAAACAACATTAATCAAAAGTACTGCAAAAAACGAATAGTCAAGTCATCGAGTTGTAGTATCTGCTTTACGGCTTGTCTGTTTCTTGTT
The DNA here is from genome assembly GCA_958296335.1 of Urtica urens. Lineage (NCBI taxonomy): Eukaryota > Viridiplantae > Streptophyta > Magnoliopsida > Rosales > Urticaceae > Urtica > Urtica urens. Next base: position 22,274,479 of record OY282522.1, on the reverse strand, counting down.
AAATTTGGATGCCGTACAGCCCAAGACTGAGATCTCATTCCATATATTTATTTCAGTGTCTGATAATATAATATGGCTTGAATGGCACAGTGATAGAAGTGTTGCTGCATTCCTAGAGACCTCTGGAGAGCATCTTAAAGAACTTTCACTGAACAACGTTAAGAAGGTATATATAATTTGGTATATACATTCAGATGAGTATTCCCATGACGCTAATATGGAGGCACAAATTATATTTTACAGTCCAGTTATTGCATTGAAATGAGAGTATTGCAGCCAGCATAATATGTCATTTCTGTTTGAGTTTTAATGTGTGATAAAATCAGAAATGTATTTCAGTTTTTTCCATAACCAGTTTTACCATGTTTAGGTTGGTAAGCAGACTGCATTATCAATTGGCAGGCGTGCTAAAAAGTTGGAAAGTCTTGATCTATCATGGTGCCGAGATCTGACAGATTGTGCACTGGGTTACATTGTGGAAAACTGCCCATCGCTGAGGCTGCTCAAACTCTTCGGATGTACTCAGGTAAATCTCTTTTACAGAATACAAACAGAAGTGCTATAAGCATAGAGGTAGATATCCCTTGGTTAATAATATACTGATGCAATTTGTGTGCAAGGAACACTCCTGATAGATCATTGTACCTGTTTCTCCCTGCAGGTAACATATTTGTTTATCAATGGCCACTCAAATCCGGAGTTGAAACTCATTGGCCTGGCAATGACTCCGCTGCTAGAACATCTACCAGAGCCGGAATGTACATACTCAGCCGTGTAGTTCTACTCTCTGCAAGTTCCAACATACCTGTATATGTCTTTGGCTTTAAGGTGGAACAGCCCAATCCGGTAGGCGGACATTTTGACTCGTCTACTTCAGACGTTCTGCAATTTTATATTTTTTGCTTTAAACTCTACTTTGCATGGTTGTGTAAAGGCTTACACTAATATTTTTGGAATCTGATATCATACATTGCTTCAACCTCTAGTTTTTCCCCGGTACAATTGCTCGTTTCTTTAGAACTACGAACGTTCATATAGCGTAATTGAGCATCCATGGATGATGTGATGTACACTTGTTTTGAAACAGAAATGGATGATGTGATGTAGACTTGAAATTTCATCAGGTAAGTGAACAAAATACTAAAATTAGACTTATCATAAATGTTTATTTTGGATGAAAAATATATTTTGATTACATAACATCGCACGGCTATCGTAGATGTCGTATTGTTAAAAAAATTATTTGTATCCAAAACAAAGTAGAAGTTTAAATTTAGGTTTTTTTTTATAAATAAAAGCTCTGATTTTAATATTCTATAACTAATGAACAAAATGTTGATAAGTTGTCGATTACTCCAAAATATGAAAATGTCAGATTGTCGATGGACGGCTCAAATTGCACTTGTGATGGCTCGAGCGTCATCGACACTTGGTAACAATCTGCAATACCTTGAATTGAACAAACACAAGGAACAACCCAACATTAAGACAAGTACACTCACAAGAGAGTACACACGCTTTACGTAAACCCTTCCAAACATTTATTACCGTACAAAGGATTACAACAAATCCTGTAGAGAAATACAACCCATCATAGCCTTTTGCTTTAATCCATAGTGACATGCGAAGACTGTCTTTAGACTAAAAAGATGAGGCTGCTAAATTTAAAAAAAAAACACCCATTTATAGCAGACAACGCTCAAAGCCATTGCCAAGCTCGAGCCCTCGAGGCACTCTGAACTGTTGAAATAAAGGTTATAAAATAGTTTTTTATAACTTGTGCTTACGGTATAATATTTGAATGAAGTCCACTCAACGGAATTGAATAATTTATTCGTATTCTTATTCTTCGTTGCGATGAGTATAAGATTGAGTATTTGTTTGCAAAAAACAACTTTATAATGAATGAAAAATTGATGCTCAAATTATGGCTAAAATTGATATGTGTATCAATGTTGTCATAGAAGTATTCAAAAAGTGATTAAAAGAGTCTCACATTAGTTATGAAGGTGATGTGTTTATAAAAGATTGTTCTCGTTAAGGTGACATCAAAGTTTAAAGGAGGAGAGTGTTGAAGGGTCAGTCCTATACAGGGCCGGTCCTTGGCATAGGCGGGCTAGGCCTAGGCATAGGGCCCCCCATTTAAATAGGCCCAAAATTTTTAAATAATTTTTTTTTTAAATATGGTGATAAAAGGGTCCTAGATTGTTTACAGGCCTACAGTCCGCGATGAGTTCGAGCCGGCCCTGGTTCTAACCTCTCACGCGCGACGTCGCCGCCGTGGCGAGCCAAGCCGGGCAGGACTTGAATTTTGGATCTTGGCAATTTGGACTTTTCTTGGACCTTCGGGCCAGACTTGACTTATTAGTGATAAATATTATCTTTTTATTACAAATGTCACTTAATAAAGGTTTTAATTCTACAAATAACGTTTTGTTATCCTGTGAATTTTTAAAGGATTACTACAGTCTGTTAATGCGTAAATGAATACACAAAAACGTTGAAATGTTGTACCCGAGCATTAAGTCTATTAAACGCGTTTAATAGATATTAAGGTTGGACGTTTTTTTTTTTGTGGTTTTTGGGTTAGTAACAACCGGAGTCTTGAGCCTATAAAAAGAAGCCTAAGTTTCATTCAAGAATAGATAGAAAATATAATTTCACAGAACTGAAACATCTCTCCCTCACTTGAAATTGTTTTTTTCAGTTTTTGTAGTCCGGTGGTAGTTCAACACGAGAAGTCAGTTCGCCGAAATCAAGTGGAGTGGTACTAAACTCGGCTTATTCGTCGTTGTATCCTGTGAAACTAGTGCTCAAGATATCTCATACCTGAGAAGACAATAAAAAAATTCAAGGAAACCATCTAACATCCCTCGACGACCTACATCTGTTTCCTTTTCATTTCGGGTTTAAATTTCATTTCCTCGTACCTTTGCCTCCGTATTTATACAAATATTAATATTATAATATTGCTAACATGAACTTCTGAGTCTACACGGAAAAACTCTTCAACCAACACTCTTTCCTTTCTCCGCAAAACAAACCCTAAGACCATCTCCAGCTCATCCTTAATTTGGATGGAGATGTGACATATTTGGTGTGGAAGAGCTCCAACCCACTTCAAATATTTACCAAAATTTGAGTAGAATGAATAGTACATACCCAAATTTGGGGTCAACTATTCATCACACATAAACTATTTTTAATTACAAATTCACCCACGAAAATGTTAATATGTAATTTGGAACATAATTTAAATAATTTATACAAAAATACATATTATTAATGAGAAAATAGAAAAAATAATGACATTAATAGTAATACATAACATTAATTAAACACAATACAACTATAATAAATGCATATCAATTTTATTAATAGTTATACAAACACATTACATAAAAATTAAAATTATAAAGTACGCCATATAAATCGAAAAACAATATTTGCAACGTTTATATAATATTTTTTCCTATTAATGTTATCCAAAATAATATTTGTTTTTATTAGTTAATTTTTATATTTTATTATCATAATATTAACATAACATTTAATATAAAGTTAATATAATATTGTTGACATCCAAAAATAAATTAATGTCTAATAAAATTAACATTGACATAATATATTCATAAATGGATTAATATGAAATTAATAAAATAATATTGAAAAATATAAAAAGAGAATATTCTTTTTTTGTGGTAAGATTTGGTGTTGTGAGTTGGAGTGAAAACACTGTAATTGCATCAAATTTAGTAAAAATTTAACCTAAATTTAACTCTTCGCCAAAGAAACACAAATCCGCTAAGACTAAGCGACAAACACAACTACGGGTAACACAATCAAAACTAAACACCAGAAAACTAATCGAACAGAACATCAAAAACTGAAATTATAACCTGACCCAACCGGTCTCAAACCTAAGGTAAATATTATGTATGTTTTACATTTAAATCGTTTTAACTAAATAGTTCCTTTGTGTTCTTTTTGTGTATTCTAATCTCATTTTCATCTGTTTTGACTCTCTAACATTCTTAGTCTATTCCAATCTCATTTGCATCTGTTTTGACTCCAATTGACCAAAGCAAACATTGTTATTGCTATATACTCAAACGTTTTTAGTTTTCTAAAAAATAACCAATATTGATGAGGTGGCTTTTTTTGTATTTTGATTTGACTAATATGTCTTTATTGGAGAGAAAAATACAATGTTTTGCTTTTTCATTAATTCGTACTAATCTTTTTCGAATTTCAAAAAAGATTTCTGTTTGTTTTTCAATTTTCTTATTTAATAAGTGTTTTAGCGGTTTCAAAATGTTTTTTTAATTATCCAATTTTTTACGCTGTTTTCAAATTTCAATTCTTATTTATTCGCTTATGTATCGGTTTATTTTACGTTTCTATCTTTCCATTTTTGTTGATTTTTTTATTGTATACTTGTTTATATACTTGTTAGTGGAGTTATTTTACGTTTCTATCTTTTATATTTTTATTAGTCGGCTAGTGGTTTAATAATGTCCATTTTTAATTTTTTTTAAAATTCTTATTTTCCATATTTTGCAGTTTTGAATAAGGGTAAATTTGTCAACATAAATGATTTATTTTGATTTATTGCTATAAACTAATAATTACAATTTTTATGTTTCAAAGCCTATATTATTCTTTCTCCCATTTAATAATAAGTGAGAACTTGGTTGCTCAACATTCTAAATTTACTTAATGCGACTGAATGAACTAAGAAGCTTCATATTAATACATATTCCCATTTTGTAAATATTTGAGTTTTAAAAGATCTTAAGATAGGATAGCTTAAGTGGGTACACACCAGGACAAAAACCAATTTCTATTCAATTGTTTTTCAGGAAAATATCCAACTAACATTTAGCACATGCTTGCTCAAACAAATGACTGAATAAATCCGCTATATATTCAGAATGCCATTCGACGAAAATAATCTTCCTATTCCTCAAAACAAGCACGTAAAAATGGCTTGAAATGGAATAATAATCTGCCTGTACATAAAAAAAAATGCCTCGAAATTGTCTTCTTTACAATTACAAATTCTGAGAATTAACCCTCCAAAACTTGGGCTTCCCAATGGAATGAATACTGTACTGCACATCCATTATACACACCAAACCTTGATAAAGCTTAATGGGCTTGTTATTCACATTTTGAAACGAAGGAGAAACATTTTCTCCTCTAACAAGTGAGAACTTGCTTGCTCAACAATCTGATATTACCCAAAAACAAAATAACAATAATAATAATCAGGCTCTTCTTGTAAAAATAAAAATCAATACTACATACCAAAATCAAGGCAAAAGAAAGAAACATAGAATTGTACCTCAAAGCCAGCTTTGCGATACAGCTCCAGCGCACCTTCGTTAAATTTATGCACGTGCATGTATATTAGTCCAATGCCTGTTATGAAAGCATCATTTTTGGGTTAGCCTAGCCCGGTTTTCTTTCTATATGTGTTTTTCTAAATTCCTTCATAAACAAACTAGTCTCTTCACACAAGTTCTATGTATTACCATCTGATATAGCCGATTCCACAGCAAAATGCAACATATTGCTTGCAATCCCCTGCCGACGAACAGAAATTACAACGCACACGTTTGCAATATAACAATATCTATTTTCGGGCGTTCTCTTTGTCCTACAAAATGGAGGAGCGTGCACACGTTCCTTTTTACAGAAGAAAAAAAAACACGCTTTCATTTACTTGTTTTGAAAGCAATATTGGTAGTAGAGCAAACATGAAACATGTATAATAAGTGAGAAAGGATAATATTAACTACCCCGGGATATGTCTCTCCAGGAAGCAAGTAACGGATGCTCAAATCGAGTGTCCCAACAATGCTTTTAAGTACAGTTCGCTGCACATTTGGAACTGCCTTTCTTACCTGATAAATTTTATATGACACCACCAAGTTAGACGTTGAAGTGAATGCTACGTCCATCACACTGAGAAAGGTTTCCGTACAATAATATGATAAAAAGTAAAAATAAAAATCTTCCAACTTCTTAAAGTCTAATCAATGGACTTCAAACAAAGAATGCTAGGAAACAAATAATCAAAAACAGAACAAGGATTGATAGTCATACCGCGACAATACATGTTCCCTTCTGCCCTTGTTGCCATATGCTCCGTTTCTTAAGCTCGTTAAATTCCTGAACAATACACAAAGCATCTTGTTCATGAAGTTACCTAAATACAGAGGAAAGAAAAAGAGGGAATGAGATGTTCATACCTGCTCTGCGAATTGCCTTTTGTGATTATCAGCATACCTGAGTTAACGAAGCGTACATTAGAATTAGCTTTCTCAACTTCCACTTCAATGAATAAGTAGAGCAAGCCCTTTCTACCCATTTTTTTTTTGTTTTAGTATGTTAACAGTCAGTACTCTACTATGCTAATAATCAATTAAAAAAGTATTTTGTTTTTCTTTTCCAAAAATCTGCACTATAAAAGACAGTGACAAAACTTAAGACCCCACAAGGATAGACGGTATTTCACACACCTATCTTTCACCCTATTTTCCCAGTGACTTTCTGCTCTAATCCATGCCGCAGCCTGCCACGTATTTAAAATCACAGTAAAGCACACAACAACCGATAAGTTAAATGAGTAAAACTGAGAAATGTGCTCCAAAGATATCATTGATCAATATATTCTCATTTACAGAAGATCAAGATACCCACCCAATATTCTTCGTTAAGCATGGCATCTCGTGCAACGAATGATCCGAACTCGTGCTTTCTTTCTTTAGATAGCCCATCATCCGATTGCTGAAGCCGATCGAATTGCGGAGCTGTAAACAATGATTCGCGACCAGGAACAGGTAAAGGTGTCGAAGGAATCTGCATAGAGATTTCTTCGATTTTCGTTCTTTCAGAAGATTTTGAATCTATTGTCCTATCAAAATTTCACAGGAAGAAGAAGCATAAAAGAGAAAAAAATAATCAACGGAAGTAGATAAGGTGATAAAGAAAACAAAAGCAAGACTTTCTTTCACATGGAAAAACATAAACGTAAACTCACATCCTAACTGATGCAAAAGTTCCGCAAATCCTTGTGCGCGGATTGACTTCGCAGCGGTTGAAGCTCAAAGAGTCGAGCCCGAGAAACGAAATCGTCGACATTAGATCAATTACTGAAAAGCCCAAACAATGGTTTCCACGTAGCTTGTAAAGCCTCTATTTTGATTCAGGTAACATGTATATCTGGCGGGTTAAAACAATGAAGGAACAAGACGAGAAAGAAGATGAGAGAGACAAATGAGATATAGCTTCAACAAAGAACGGTAATAACGACCTGTTTGACAGGTTGTGGACAGACAAGACCATGGAAAACTTAAGGATAAGACAAAAGCAGCACATGGAAGTGGCTAAGCCACGCCCACAGTTTCACGTGGGCCCCACAGTATGGCCGGAACAATGGAAATCTTCCAATTATACACATGTGATCTGTGACAGGCACAAAAAATATCACTCAAATTCGGTGCGAAAACTCAACATTGAACTAAATTGGGCATCTTTGTAGTAATTAGCTAATGATGAACTGTTGTTAGGTCACGAGTCTAAAAAAAATACTAAAAATAGAAATGACCGTGTTTGGTCGGTAACGAACCGTGGATAAGATGAGATGGCTGCGGGAGCTACCAACGGACATGGACCCGATATTGACCGGAATTCTACGCCGGCGAAGGACTACGGCGGAGAAAAACTACTCCCGGAGGTCTTTCATGGCGGTTTCGGAAATGGTTGCGGAAGTATCGGCGGCGAGGGAAAAATGTGGAAGAGGCGGTGCTGAGGTGGCAGTGATTCCGGGGCGGAGAGAGGATTGTCGGAAGCTGACGATGGAGTTGGGAGTGGTGAAGTTGAAGGGGCTAAATTTGCGTGAATAAACGACTGTCATTTACCCAAAATAAAACCCCAAACTCCTCAATATGTCTAAAAGCATTGGTTACATTTCTGCTTCGTTGGCAAGGCAGGGCAATTAAGGACGCGGAACTCTATCTATTATCCCTACAATATTTGTTTCTAATTCAATCCTGTAAATAATAAAACAAATTGAACGCGCTCTAAAATAAAAATTAATTGTAATTTTAACTCATTCTTGGTGTATAACTAGAAGAATCGCACAAAATATCACTTTTTATTATTGATTTTTTCAAAATTTATTCAAACATGTTTTTTTTCACAAAAAAATAATTAAATTTCATGTGAAAACACGAAATATTTTTTAAAAAATTAAAACTAACACAAATGTCATATACTATACTACCGGCCAAAATAATTAAGAAAAAGTTATTTTCTTAGCGGTGGAGCAGTTTTTACTATTTTAAGTTTAATTTAAAAAAAATAAATAATAACCGATTAATATGTATATTGAATAAAATGTAAAGAAATTATTTTATTGGTACTGTAGACTTTTGTACTAGTATTTTGGAAAAAAAAAAATTAGTGGATTTTTGGAAAACTAAGTACAAATGGTGGTACTTTGACCAATTTTTCTATTGATCATCGAGTACATAAATAGTGAATTTGAACATTGCATATTATAAACAAAATTTTGGCAATGACTTCAATTTAATATTACGTTGTTATTTTACCTGCTTTTGTATTATTTTTTGCCAATATTTTGAACTTTTCTTTGTTAATTTTTAGCAAAATTTTATAAATAACTTCTTAATTAATTTAAATTTGACCGATTTCCTATATTAATTTGAAGACTCTACTAAATGAAAAATCACTTAACAATCTTTCTTTTAGAATAAACGTATTAATTGATTTCCATTTTCATTTATGGAATTCTCAACTGAACCGGTTATCTTCATATTCCTTTTCTATTTTTGGAATTCATTTGAACTTATTCAATCACCTTCATACTATTTTATTTTTCAGTAATTCAGTTTAACTTCACTGATCACTTTCATATTTATTTTCTTTTTAAAATTATATCAGCCGACAATAACTTTCATATTAAATTTATACAATAAATAATACTATAACTGTTTAAGTTCATCCATATCTTTGGGAAACCATATTTTTGAAGAAAAAAAATTGTTTAGTTTACACAAATATTTATTTGTTCGGCCATTCAATTGTTTAAATGTCGGAGTTTTACAACGTAAATTGAATATAATTTTACAACGTAAATTGAGTATTACGACGTAAATTGAGTTTTGCAACGTAAATTGAGTTTTACAATTCAACGCTAATGTAACCAGTTTGAGATTGTTGATGAAGTCATCCGTAGTCCAATAAATGTTTACAACTAAAATAAATCAAAATAAAAGTTAATGAAGAGCAAACACGATGTTCGATAAATCAAATTGACGAACAACTTTCATAGTTTATTACACAAACAAAATCTTACATCTGTAGATGGTGATTCATTAATCCATAAAAAAAATCGCACACCATTTACATAAAACTCAAGAATACCGAATCCTAAATAAAAAAATCACAACCGAAAAAAACAATTTCAAAACATAGAATAACCCTATAAAAATTTATCAACGAAAACATATAGCACAAATATTAAAAAAAAATGCTATAAATCAATGACGAAGCTACATTCACACATAATCGGAGAACAAAATAAAACCAAACAGTAAATATTTTTAGAAAAAATAACAATACGATTGGATACGAAATCGTTTTACTTGTAAATCACTTCGCCGTTAACGACGTTTGCAATCCTTCAACTTCAACAAGACGGTGAAGATTTTGCCGTTTAAAAATGGCGGTTTTTTTTTCCTGTTTTGTTTTTGAAAATTTTGAGAGAATCGGATTGAAATTGTTTCATGCGTTTACAAAATGAATTTTCTCTCTCGATAATTTAAATTGTTCAAATTAATCGTGTTAATACATCACGTTTAAAGGAGTAGTTTACGCATGTAATTTTTATAGAAACTGTGAAATGTGCGAGAACAATTGCGAGTGAAAATTGGAACGAAAATTTTATAACATTAAATGGTGAATATTTAGACGGATTTACAAATCGTTGACCATGACAAATATATATAAAGCTAATATATGTAATAAGTTATTACATTAACCCTATTTTAAACCGGTGGAATAACAAATAACACATTAAAATTTGAACACACGTAATTAGTACAAAACAATTATTTAACTCGAAATATTTACTGATTATTCATTATAAATAATAAAGTTAATGATTAAGTTAGTCAGATCTCGGATGACGAGAAGACTTCAACTCTCTCATTAATATTTGAGTTTTTATTTTTCATATTTTACACACACAAAAGCTACAATAATCAAATGACGTGACTCTTCTCCATGCGGTGAATAAACTTCATGTAGCGCAAATGATATAGAATGACATATCTTCAGTAGGAAAAATACACGGCGGCTTCATTCAATAAAACTTTTCTCATTCATAAGAAAAAATTTGAGAAGAAAAGAAATATTCTCTATAAAGGACTATTATATAAAGGACGTGGCATTTTAAAATATTGAACTTCTTTTTTGTTTCTCAAGTTCGTTTTCAAATTTATGCATCATTCTAAACTTCTTATAAAGTCTATGGCTCGTTCCAAATATGTTTTCAATTTTTAAATTTATATATAATTACAAGGCATCACAAGGCATCACTAGAAAAATTTGAAAATGGCCATCAATACCGAAAAAGACAAAGCAAGCTCCCATTTTTGCAAAATACGATTCGATATTTGGGCGGGCAAACACATGAAATGGATGAACATTGAAAACATAAGAGAACTCCCAACAGCTAATGGCCACGTCACCCAGCAGTGACCAACCAACGAAACGACAACTACCTAACACCCAGAAAAGTGCAACCATCTTCAGACTGCTTCAATGAAGTCAGCCTTTGAAGTGAAGAAGAGAGCGACAAAACAAATCAACTGCTTCTCACAAATGATCATCAGCCTTTGAAGTCAGTCTTGACCCACTGAGCATGATTATTATTATTATTATCAGTCTTCTTCTTTCCCAACTGGACCTCCTCTCCGGCGTCGGCCACTCTCCGGCCGCCGACCACCCTCCTGGCGGCGTCGACGTCAGCCTCCATCCTGCGGTGGTCCCTGATCCAGCAAGCCTGAACGGCGCAGGTCAGGAGCAGGGCGGCCGCCTGCAGGATGGCCATGGCCGTCATGACGCCGCACTCCACGCGCGCCAGCAGCCGCCCCTCCCGCGGGTCCCGCCTCGACCCCAGCCGCGCCAGCGCGGGCCCCTCCCAGTGGAACAGCGCCAGCGCCGCCGCCACCTGTCCCGCCAGCGCCGCCGCCGTGAAGGCCGTGTGCGAGATGCGGCAGCGGGTCAGGGCCGCGCAGGCCCCTGCCGCGGCCGAGGCCAGAGACGCCGCCGACACCGCCAGCAGGGCGGCGCCGGCTACCGTGGGCGGGACCCGGATCAGGAGCGTGGGCCCCACCGAGGCAGCCGAAAGGATGAAGAGGGTCAGGCTGAGGCAGGAGAGGAGGAGGTTCGGGAAAGACGATGAGCTTCGGAGGTTGGGTTTTGATGACGACATTACTTTAAGTTTATTTGGGTTTGTTTGTTTGTTTGTTGGAGAAGAAAGAGTTTTGAGATTTGAATTTATAGAAGAGGCGAATTAGACGTTTTACAACGGCTACGTTGAGAGAGAGGAGAGGCCCACTTTTATCTTATATTTTTTTGATGAATTATCCGTTAGCTATCATTGTATTCCCTCCTGGGGGGTTTTGAATCCATGCACAGAGAAACACACCACTCCTTCGAATCATCACCCAACGAGCGTATGCTTGTTCAATGATTATCGTTTATCAAAATTTGAATGGATTTAATTGCAAAGCACGCCGGGGAAAAGTGTGTTTGATCATGGTCCTACAAGGGTCAAATTATTACCGGACCGGACGGACCAGGACCGGTCCGGTAAGCCAGGATTATTGGCTATACTCAAGCCTTATTATGACGTTAGTGTCAATTATGATCCCTCTAAGTTTACTAATTAGACCACATTTTCCCGCAATGATCTTGGTGGTGAGCAGGAATGGAGCTGGGTAAGGGCTCAGCAGAGGTCTAACCGCTGCCTCAATTTATTTTTAGAATACATTTTTTAATCAAAATTATTTTTTATTCTTTTTATCTAATTTTTTTACAAATTAGCTCTCCTTGAAACTTGGACTTTCATTGTAGCCTCTTGGTAAGTTTAGAGTCGAACTTCGTTCCTGATGGTGGTGAGGAACGTATTCAATAACACGGTCCTCACTCCTTGGCACTTTGGTACACTATTCTCATGCTGCAAAAAGGATTCGAATCTAACTCGCTCGTTAGCACTTGAGAGCGATTATCCAGCATTTGAAGGAAGCCCGACGCCTTAGTTTTTCATCTATACAAGTGCTCAGAAAATAGCCGCACTAGATATCGCGATGTTATTTGTACCTCTAACCCAGAATAACTAAGAGTCTACCTCGAGGATGTGTGCTTCTCGACAGCAGCTTAATTAGTCGGTAGTCACTAGTCGATGAACAAACATACTATTTTCGACTTCAAATTCGCGAGTCAATGCTTTGGAGCGCATCTTTCCAGTTCCATCTAATTCTGTAACAGTTCTACAATAATTCTTTCTAAGTTTGATTGCGGAGAATACTGATGAATAACAACGTTTGTTTCAACATCTTATCACTCGCGAATTAACAACTACAAGAGTTCAACCATGACTCCCCAAGAAGTTCCTAGCGATTGATTCACAAGTTTCCGCAATTATCTCTAGATCGAAGATACCTCATTCTTTAGCCTTAGCTTTCATGAGTATCATTTAGCCAGGACAGTCTTAAGTAATCAATTCAGTAAGAATCTGATACTCACTTTCTTGGTTTCTCTTCACCAAACAGTCTTCTCTCTATCTTTTGTTTCCCTAGTTCTTAATTCTAAAATCTGAAAAAGGTATTCATATAGGACCAAAATTGCGTTAGAACCGGGCTTGCCGTTATCCTAAAACGTAAAGCATGAATGAAAATATACACGATCAGATAGACCAGAACCGACATTGCTGTATAGTAGCCATACCAACCTTCCAATATATCACAAAGAGACTCTTTACCAACTAAGCGGAGAAATAATTACCAAACTGTACAGAATCAGTCTCCATCGGAATGGGTCAGAATGGCCTCGACTCTATCCAGCGATGCTTGAAACTTCCCCGAGTGCATGTTGAACAAGGGTTCGCCAGTGCCTAGAGCCCTATCAACAACAACAACAACAACAACAACAAAAAGTTAAATAAAACAACATCCTACAACAACAACAACAAATAAGTTCAGTTTGCAATATGACCAAAAACCAGAAAGTTTAGGGTGTCTTTATACCCGGTAACTTCTGGAAGAACATAGTCAGCCTTCCAGCCGAACCGAAAACCCACACCAGGGCACAGCCCAAGAGTAGTCTTATTCCTGATTCGAGATATTCCGTCCCCGCCAAAACACGTTGCCAGTTTCCATTGCCAACCAGTGGAGTGCATTTGAAAGTTATGCCCTATTCCGACCTATGAGACATCGAGTAACAAACATAACTTGTATGTGTATTAGTATGTATACATACACATAAACATATAGATGATGAAGTGGTTCAAAAGCTTGTATGCGTTGACGGATGATAAATAATAATAAAAAAGAAAAAAGAGTACCTGAAGATTCAAGAACTTGGTGACAGGGATTTTTTTGGAAAGGACGCGAATATCCTGTTGAAGAGGTTCGTATATGAACTTCCATTTTTTATCTGGAGACAATGGCTTCAGCACAAGCTTCGCTAGATACTCATTACATGGAGCATTATAGAACTGTAATCATATTTCAGAAAACGAACAAATTTTGTAATTCACGAAGTGCAAAGCAGAAAAATATCTTAATCTTCGCTATTCACATAAATTCAAATTGCGCGAATTATGGCTAATACAGAGAAAGCCTTAGGAAAGAAAAAGAGAGACAAAGATAACGATTATGGAGCGGATAAGGAAGAGAGAAAAATGAATTGTTGAGAGATTTTACCTCCAAATTGACACCGAGGCGAATTCCCTGAACTTCTTTCCGGAACTTGAGAAACAGTTCCGATGGTATCAGATTGATGTTGTAGCTGTCTTCCCAGGATTTGGGTTCTTCGCCATTGGAACCCGGCTCCATGATGAGTTATTCAAACATAGAGAGACCTTCACTGTCGTTTTGCCATACACAGACGAGAAGAGAAGAGGAGAGCCAGCGAGAGGATTCACGAAGATGCCTCTACTTACGAAAGTAACCTTATTTGTCTACACAATGACAATTATGTCCTTTTTAAACCCCAAAGTTTTTTTTTAGTAAGCGTGTTCGGTGCCATGAAAGATCATATAAAACCTTACGTATGGCGGAAGAAAATCGTGATTATAAAGATATGAATAAAACATAAATCAACGGTCATAAGAAACATAAACACAAAAGACTCAATCGACAAGGGCTCTAAGTGACCATGCGTGATTTCAGTTCGTGATCATCGGCTCTAATGGCTTCTTTCAGACAAGGCGGGAATAAAACCAGTCAGGTCGAACAAGAGTGATGGTTAACCGTAAAACGCGCAATATTATGTGTTGCAACATTAAAAAACGAGAAATATGCATAATGTTAAAGTCCTCAAACTCCCTCACTTCATAGGGTGCAAGATCGTCCCAAACTCTGTCGTAAGCGTCGCGCTCTCATCGATCATCATCTCCACTCTCAAGCAGTCAGACTGGATCTCCACTCTCCTGCCACCGACTTTGCGAACTAACTCTATACCACAGAGGACAGAGTACGCTTCCATAAGCTGAGAAGAAAATCCTCTAACAATGAAAAGCGTACGCGAGACGATCATCTCTGGTGTGGTTTTTAACAATACAACCAACACCGAAGCCTCCACGGTCGCGAGCTAGTGCTGCGTCAACGTTAATCGAGAGGGTCTCACCCCTTGGAGGGGTCCACCTGGGGGTCGTAGTCACCCTCGGCCTCGTCTTAGTCTCCCCAACCGTGGCCGCTCTATATTCCTCGAGAAAACTCTCCGTCCACTAGACTAGTTAAGATTGGCTCCAAACAGATCTCCCGGCAAGAACATTGTTCATGTGGTTCCAAAGTTCCCAAATAATAGTAATTAATAGCTCATGGAAACGAATCTCAATGACATTTGTCGCTCTGATGATAGCGTCGTCGTCTCTGAAAGGCAGAAGAATATGGCCGAGACCCGCATCTTTCTAAACTCTCTTGCTCCACCTGTAACCCAAAAAGCGTGGAAAACTGTCTCTGTCGCCTCCCGACAGATAGGGCAATTGTTGTCAGATGTGATCATTTTCTTGACTAAGATTACTCTGGTCGGAATCTGACCAGAGCAGACTCGCCAACAGAAAAGTTTCACCTTGGGATGAACTCTCAGCTGCCAGAACTTCGACCACCATATCTCCATCACCGTCAGATCTGAAGAACTGGCAGCCAGAGTACTAGCTCTCTCCATCGAAATGCGATAACCACTCATGACAGAATATTTCCCGTCTTCAGTGAAGTGCCAATGACGAACATCAGCGATACCCCCACCACCACGGGATGCTCAGGATCGCCGCGGCGTCCTTTTCCCCGAACATCGCAGAAGTAAGATCAACTTCCTAACTATCGTCGAATCTCATAAGTTCATCAACACGCATATTGAAGAAAATCCAAAGGATCAATTCAGGTGCTGGTTTGTCTTTAGAGACCCAACTATCGTTCATAATCAGCACCGACTCTTTGTTACAAATCTGCCATTTCGAACCAAACTGAATGACCTCCCAACCCTAAGTTTAAAATGCATTTAAAGCGCAAAGTTATAAACGATTTGCAACTTAGAAATTTGATTGTAACTAAGAAACAACGTGTGGGGTGTGGGGTGGGTTATATCCAATCGATAAATTTGAATGTGCCGAGTGTAGTCTAATACCCATGTAATAAATTGTCCAACAAATGCTATATCACTTGTACGATATTAATTGAATTGATTGGACAAGAACCAATGGACCAATTTGCGACATTTTTATGTTTATCATTGTTACTTTTGCCTTAAAAAAAATGATCATTGTTAGTTTTATGATTACTAACGGATAAAAGAGTAATATACATAATTCTTAGTTTATTTCTATGTGCACAACGAGAAGAAAAACAAAGTTGAGAATCAATAGACCATTGCCAGATTTTTTTATTTTTTCTCAGCTTAGCTTATCTATAAGGACATATTTGGTTACACAATTAAAATTGAATGAAAATGAAAATGGACAATGAAATAAGAATGAAATCAATAACATAACGTATCCACTTGTTTGCTTTATTTTTTAAATAAAGTAAGTAATTGAATGTAGTGTATTAAAAGTGATCAAAATGTCTTCATCTTCCCAAATTTCATATTAAACAACATTGAAAATTATAACGCCAAGAAGTCTGTCTCCAGTATCCCGCCGGCAAGTTAAAGAAGTGGATGCTCCAGATCCTCTCCAGCGACGAGACTTGTCACCGTAGTTCAATCGTCCACCAAAATTTCATCCAGGTGAAATAAAACAAAACCAAACCTAAAATCAATCTAAATCGAACAACAAACTTTCACCGAAGACGGACCTTACCCGAGAGTGTTGGACAAAGTCAAAGCCAGAGAGGCCGACGCCGGAGACGGACCTTGCGCTGCGACGTGTACGGAGAGCGAGGCGGCGGAAGATGCCGATACCGACGCCGGAGACGGACCTTGTGAGTGTTGGACGAGGTCAAAGCCAGAGACACCGCGCCGGAGACGGACCTTGCACGGCGACGTGCACGACGAGTGAGGCAGCAGGCGACGACCGGATTCCAATTACGGAGGACGAAGAAGAGGAAGAAAAAGAGCAGGGTTTATGAGCAAATAATATTTTATTTTAGTTTTTAATATAACTTGTAAGGATAAATTTGAAAAATTAGTTGATTATTTCATGAAATGCTCGTTGTATACATAACGTGGAGGAATGGAATTAGAGAAATAATCATTCTTTGGAATAGACGTGTAACGATTATTCTTGTTCAAAACATTAAACCAAAAAGTAATGAACATTTTTAAGAATCCATTCCATTTCATTCAATAAAAAACTTACCAACCAAACATGCCCAAGTGACTATGTTCAAGTTGGACATTATCTGCAAGAGTTTCTCGTAAAAATCATCATCTTCGTGATATTCTAAAATTTTGTTAGCAATATTATATTTAATATTGAAAAAATATAGATGAGATAGAAGTACGAAAATAATTTTAAATCAAAACTGAAAAATGAAACAGATTAAGTCAAGGGTTGTTGGACAGTTTTTCTGAAATTTTATACCGTCTTCTCAAGTACGAGATTATATGACTGAAAACCTCCCAACATACAACAACGAACTAATAATACCACTAAACTCGATTTCGGCGAACTAACTCTTATGAGAAAGACGTTGTTCGTCCCTTTCATTTCAGAGGTAGCGGAGTTGCTATGAACAGTTTCTCTCCATTTTATATCATCTCGAAAGTGGAGAAAGAGTTCTTGTCATAACATATATGTGGTAGGTTGCTCTATAATCCAACCACCATTTTTTTTGGGGTCGGGTCCACTATGTTCACCTCGGAAACCACAACGACAAGGAGCTCATCATCGCCTTCAGTGACATTTGCTTTTTTCTTCTTATTTGGCAGCCCAATGACCTTCTTTGATACAATTGACGCATTTGACAATGATGCTTCTTTTTCTTGAAATATCCTCCATTTGGCCCAAGTTTATAGGCGAGTTTCTTTCTCTATGTTCGACGACGTTGATCTTCTCGGATTGAGTCTTGAACCTCTTGTCCGAACTACGGTTGTCCTCCTCGATTCGGAGAAGCGCAACCAAGTCTTCAAAACTCATATTTTTCTCTTATGTTTGAGATATTTCTTATAGTTCTTCACCTGCGGGTAGTTTCTCGATAATCGAGGCAACTTGGAATGACGCACTGATATTCATCCATTCAGCACGAATCTCGTGAATGATCAGTTGCAGCTCTTGCATTTGTCTCACCACGTTCTTTTTGTCCACCATTTGAAAATCATAGAAGCGGTCCACAATATACGTATTTGTGTCTGCATCTTCGATTTTGTATTTTCGATCCAATGAATCACAAAAAAATTAAATGAGTGTTTGGAGCTATACACGTTGTACAACGCGTTGTAAAGACTTATTACAAAGTTCCGACACAAGTAATCAAAATTATTCCTTGCTCTAAAAACCGTAAAAGATGTTAAACATTGTATGGTCTTAGTTTTTCATTGTAATTTTTATTTATATAACATCTTTTATGGTTAGGCTTAATCCTACACGATTTAATAGTCGCATTTTTCTATGATGCGTGTGCCACTTAATCAACCCATAGTTGATACATACGAGAAATTCAATGTTATCATTAACTATTAACAATATATTTATATTTTTTTGTCTATTCTTTCTCCTGAAGATCTTCACGACCAATATTAGAAGAAGAAGAATAAAATTATAACAAAAGCCAGGTCATCATGTCACGCCACACAACACAACGGAGCAACTCGTAACGTACGAGAGAGAGAGAGAGAGAGAGAGAGAGAGAGAGAGAGAGAGAGAGAGAGAGAGTAAACTAGGAGTCTAGGAGTGAAACGAACTTCTCTTTTATTGATTCTTTCATCATCATCATCATCATCACAGGTGATCAAAGTTTGTCGTAGTACAGTCGGAAGTTACAAGTCGTAGTGTATAAATAGTCTAGTCCAAGAGCGAGGTCGGAAGATCCGGGAGAGGCTCTCTCTGATCACCGCCGTCGTCTTCCGGCGGCGGCGTCGGAAGCGGAGGGGGCGAGGATTTGGGCTTCTTGGGAACGAATCGCCTCATCCAGACATGCTTGCCGTTGATGGTGAACTTAGCCTTAGGGTTACCGTTGAGGATGACGTCGATGGTGGACGACATCTTGAAGACGATCCTGGCGAAGAGCGACTGCTCCTGAGGCTGCACTTCCTGCATCTGCAGCGACTCGATGCACGAGTCCCCGTACGCCCGCCGGAAAAACTCCCTCACCTCCCACTCCGTCACCGGATACCCCTTCGAGAACGTCACGAACATCGTCCTCCCCTCCGCCGGCACCGCAACCACGGCGGTGATCTCGGCCATGGCGCGTAAGCACACGCGCTGGACGATGGCGGCGAGCTCGGCGGCGAGCGTGGGGCGTCGGAGGGCGAGCGGCAGCGCGGCGACGGCGGCGCGGTGGCGGTCGAGGACGGACTGGGTGAGGACGAGGGAAGAGGGAGTGGGGGGAGAGGAGAGAGAGTGGCGGCGGAGGAAAGAGGAGGCCTCGTCGGCGAGCTCGTTGAGGAGGAAGTGAGGGAGAGAGAGGAGGGTGCTGATGACGTGGCGGAAGAGGCAGTTTCGCTCGAGCCAGAGCCAGAGAGCCATCACCTGCATCGACTCCGATGGGTCTCGCAGGAGGCTCAGCACCAGAACGCCGTACAGCTCTCTGTCAATGGCGTGAAACTGGTTGAACTCCTCCTTCGTCACGCTCACCGTCGAGTACCACGACCACGACGCCATATCTGTATATCTATAGAGAGAGAGAGAGTCTAGTGTTTCTATGCTATATATGTATCTATATGTCTGCGCAACAGAGATCAATGAGACCTTGCATGCGATTAAGATGAGAGTTGAAGTAAAAGTAAAACCACCCAAACTACGTAGTGAAAGAGGATTAGAGAGAGATTGACCTTTCTACAGAGACAAGAGTATTTTATAAAGTGGAGAGTTTTTTCTTTGTTTTCTGTGTGAAGTGGTCTCACAAAGGAATTATATAGAGAATTAGACATGAAATGATAATTTTTTATTTTTTGGGATACGTGGTACTGCTGCTAATAATGTTGTTGTTATCGCTTTAGAACTAGAAAAGTATGTGTTATTTGATTATTATGTTATTATATAAAAATAAATTAAAGACATTTATGGATGCAAGACGATTCAACGTGTTTGGAAATCTTTGATTAGCAATTTCATTAGGTGAGCATTAACTGTCCTTCCTTTTCTCTGGATTCAGATTTTGGTAATGATAAAACTTCTTTGAATCAATTGACTCTAAATTATCCCTCTACTTTCTAGTGATGCCTTTCTAGTCTGGTTTATTGGGATATGATTTCATTTAATTGCCATCTCTAAAGTAAATCTCTTTTTTATAAAAATAAAAATAGATAATAAAGATATAAAGCAAAAAGTAAATGCATATTTTTGTTTTTCATCTGTATTTACTTGTAGTTTTTTTTGGTGTGTCAAGAGTTAAGTATATTAGGGGTGATTCGGGTTGTCTTACTATCTTCTGTCGTCTTAGATCTATATTAAAATAATTTAGTAACACGATACCATTTGATTATTTCATGACAAGCAGTTATAAACAATTGTATATATGTAAATAAATAAAAAAGAGATTCCAACAATTTCTTTAGTAAATTTTTTTTATGTCAATCATGAACGGTCATTAAATGAACATCTAACTTGGAATGTTTCTAGACCCAAAAAATTGACCATAAATATAGAAGCGCTTGAAACGCGGCTCATTCAAATTTCAACGCCCCCTAAAAAAAAAAGACAAAAATTCAGAAATTCCCACACGAGCGGAGAATTTCTATGATTACAAATTCTAGAAGCTTTCGTGTGTCCTTTGACATATTTGTGGGCCCTAAGAATATACGTTTCCAAACAAAATTAACGCGACTAACTAAACTCATGACGTAATTGAGAGTTTAATTTAGAAAACGGACATATGCTAATTAGTTGAAAACTATCCGTAGAAAGTTTGTGAAACGCGTCTCATTCATATTTCAACGCCCCCTAAAAAGAGAATAATTATTCAGGCAGACGAAAATTCAAAAATTCTCACACGAGCGAAGAATTCCTATGATTACAAAGTCTAGAAACTTTCGTGTGCTATGTCCATTGACATATATTGTGGGCCCTAACATTATACTCTTCCAAACAAAACCAACACAAGTGACTACGCATGAGTAATTGAGATTTAATTTTGCAAAGTCCCATTAATTTTGCAAACTTAAATATACCAAACCTTGTCTATTACTAATAATCATTCCATCATGCAAGCATCATACCAGATTCGAAGGCCAAAAGTACCTCCATCCCATTCACAATTGATTACATGGATTTTCGTTTGACTAGCCTTCACACTTTTTGTGAATTCGATATCATTCATATTTGACTCTGCAATTTAATTTGTTCCCCAATTTCATTTGAGATCGAAATTTAGATGACGAAAGATTCATGTTATCTATTGGGTCCAACGACGACCTTCGCATGTCTCATTTCATATAACAACAATGATCGAGTACATGCCCTAATGATTATATCACATCTATTTAGTTTTTTAACATGAGCACCAATTTTTCATTCATCTTATTCTTGTTTGTATCATAAATAAAAATTTCATCGTATATCCTTTGTTAGGAGGATTAAGAATCTCTTTAAACCTTTTATTTACGTTTTTTTAACACTTTGCATAATAAATTTCAATTTTATATCCCTCGTTAAGAGGTTTAAGAATCTTTTCTAACATTTTAGATTCGATTAACCGTTTCAACTTCAATATATTTCACAAATTAACCATGGAAGACTCTTTGTTTTCGCAGTTTTTCAAATAGTTTATAAAAAGTTTAGTATATGTATTTATGAGTATTATGTGGGAAACTAAGGATAAAAGCAAAAATGGTTTATAAAACTTAAAATATAGACTTAAGGAAACTAGAGATGTAGCATATTTGTACAAACTACATATTTATCGCATCATCGAGAAATGTTAAAATTAAGGTAAGACGCATAAGTCGTATTACAAAAGACTTAAGCATGAATTGGTCTGCATTTTTATTAATTAAAAAATTAAACTAAAATTTTAATCGAGAGTAACTATTTGACTATTTCATACAATTTATCGTAGGGTTTTAACAAAATACACTTAAAAGGTCCAATTCATAGAAAAACGAGAAGACACGAAAGTAGTACTCTATTGTACTCGACATCAGAAGTGGCTAAGTTTTTTTCTTGAAGAAAGAAGTTGCTCCACTTCATTTATCGTATCACTGGTACAAATTAAATAAAACATTATATTACTAGTAATATATGCCCTTATAAAATTTATAGATTTATTTGATTTTACTTATGTAATTTATTTTGAGGTTGAAGTAATTAGTAATAAATTAAAATTACAATTTAAATAAGAGACTCTCTAAACCCTAAGATATGGTATTAATTGTTACTGTTCCAAATTTTCGGTGTTTCAAATATATATATATATATAGAGAGAGTAACAACTCAGGTGAAGGATTGAACTTTCTGGTGCATGCATGACACGTGATATGTAATATGAAAAAAAAATACGACATTGTTAATAATTGATATTTGTTTCAAAAAGGAATTGAATATTTTATTACAAAAGGAAAAAATTAAGCAGATATATATATATATATATATATATATATATATATGTTATTTTCCTTGTTCTAAAAGAGTAACATAGAGCATTTGCATCTGTAAAAATTGAGACTTATAATAATAATTATATCTTTCTGTTTTGTATAGTTAGAATAATCGCGCATGTCTGTGCATGTGTCGATATTTGTTCAGTTTCAACTCTTTGTTTTTTTAAGAGAGTTAAAAAGAAAACGGATTATAAATTGGGGCATATTTTTCTTTTTTATATATTGGTTATTTTTTATTTTTAAAGTTAATTTAAGTTATGATATTAACCTTAAGTAGTTATTCTAGTTGACATTTATATATTGTTTATTTTAGTTACCGTGAATATAATAGAGCATATTAATTAAACGTCTGCTTATCGGCAACATCGTTAATTGACAATATGTGTCATGTACCCCAGAACTATTTTAGCAATATATTTTCAAAATTAGCTAGTTTTAAATATGGTGATATATATAGTAATATAACATAATAGATTATTATTATATTATTCTAAGTTTCTAACTTAAATTTTTGTCAAACTTTGAAGTACCATATCCTTAAATTATGTTGATGCAAATTGAAAAACCATGACACATAACCACCACATTAAAAATAAAAATCGGGCAAAAACTTTCATTAACGTTCTTAAGAGCATCTCCAATATTTGGTAACAATAGTTGTTCAATGCTTACATGACAATCCTATGTCATTTGCTTTTAGATATAATATTATTTTATAGAGTAATAATTGTGGCAATGGTGCAAATTTTGGCACTCATGTCACACTATTATCAATATAAAAAATTAATAAAATAATAAAGAGACCAATAGTTCGATTTGAGCGGGGACCAATAATTTAATTGGAGTATTTTTATAAAAATAATCAAATATTGAGGTGGATAAAAAAAAATATTATACTTGATGATGTGTATAGCAACTTTGAATAAATAATCGACGAAATGGCCCTGTTTGTCAAACGTAATTGTAAAATGTCCAGGTTCTTGTAAAACTTTGGTAAATAGCCCTGTTGATGACGTGGACATGCTTAATATTACCTAATTAACCTTGTTTATTATTCCGAAATCAATATTCTGAATTAAATTTGAATTTACCGGTTTTTTTTAAATTTCAAAAATTTTCCTTTTTTGTAGTTATTAGTTATTAATTAATTAGATTTATTTCCTTAAAACATGCATTGACTTTAGATAACCGGTTTCTTTATTATCTAAACCAATTTTGAACTTTCTTTTGTTGTAACCGGCTTAATTGTTTTGATATTACTTTCCATTTACGTTTTTTGAAATTATTTTTATTTGATTCAGTCCGAAATATTTTCCAATTCCTGATTTGAATTTTTACAAAATTTCTTTTTCATTTTCCGCGTTAATTCAAATTTCACGGGATTTCAAAATTCTGAATCAGTTTTATATCTCATTCTCCAACGTTTTTATACAATATCAAAGATCATTCAACGTTTCACTATTACATTTTCTCTCCTGCTTTGTTATCATCTATGGCGAATTTTTCCGGTGTACTCAATGAAGCATTCCGTGACTCAGGTATGATTTAAATTTTTCTTTCTTTACGTTATTATTTTCTAATTTTTGTTTGTGTTCTTGGCAGTCGAATTGTTTCAACGCCAATGTGTTCAATCTCGTGAAGATGCTTGTTTTGAGTATGTTGAACACAAAGATTCGGAAATAGTACTGTTTGATGAGGCAGAATTCAAGAATTTCCCAACGCATATTGATATTAATGTTAACAACGTTTTTACTACGAAATGCGTTCTACAAAATGCTATTTGTATGCTGGCGGTGAGGAATTCGTTTGAATTTATAACTGTGAAATCTAATAAAACTAGATACCGGATTCGTTGTAAGGATTTACAGTGTTTATGGTTATTATATGCAAATGTTAATCCGAAGTCTGGGATGTGGGTGATTAAGACATTCTACAAAGAGCACACTTGTTTTGGTAGAGTTGTTATTCACAAAAATAAACATGCATCTTCTAGGCTGATTAGTATGTGTGTGAAGGATGATTTTAGAGGTTCATTAGCTAACGAAATTAAGCCTGCCGGTGTTGCGGAGATTATGCGTACTCGATGGAATGTTGAAGTTTCTTATTTTCAAGCGTGGAAGGGTCGTAAATCAGCATTGATTGATCTGCGTGGAGATTTTGATTCATCATATAGTCATCTTCCTATAATTGGACGAATGATTTGCGAAAAAAATCCTGGTAAGTCTCTTTCCTTTCCCAGTTAATCAATTTTTTCAGTGTTGTTTTTCATTTACTTTGTAAATTTAAATGTTTACTATTTACTTGGTTATTTTATTTTTGTGTTATTGATTTACACAGTTAGTTTTGGTTCAGGTTCTTACAGCTTCACGGAGGTTGATGATGATGGCACATTCAAGTACTTTTTTCTTGCTTTTGGCGCATCTGTTCACGGTTTTCAGTTTTGTCGACCCGTGATTTCAGTGGATGGTACTTTTTTAAAGGGAAAGTCTTATGGGACTTTGCTTTTAGCAACTGCTCAGGATGGTGACAACCACTTGTTTCCTTTGGCGTTTAGCATTGTTGACTCAGAAAATGATAATTCATGGTCATGGTTTATGAGGCAGCTTCGTAGTGTATTTGGTGTTCGTCAAGATATGGTCATTGTTTCCGACAGACACAAATCGATTCAGAAATCAGTAAACAATGTGTTCCCCGAAGTACTCTGGGCGTCTTGCATGCAACATTTGTGGGGTAATGTTAAAGCACAATTTGGAAGTAGTAATATTCAGCCTCTTTTTTACAAGTGTGCTAAGGCCTACACTTCTAGAGAATTTGATTTTTGGCTGAATCTTTTGTCTTCTGGTGATCGAAAGATTAAGAAGTATTTGCTAAATGCTAATCCTGAACTATGGTCTCGTAGTCATTTCCCGGGTAAGAGGTTCAACATCATGACTACAAACATATCTGAATGTTTGAATGCTGTGTTGCATGAAGCAAGAGGGTGGCCGGTTGCATGTTTGGTTTTGAGTTACCGGGATCTTATTCAAAGATGGATTGTTAAGAAGAGGGCTCTTATTCCGAAAATGGTTTCTGGACTAACCAATATTGGGTATCAAACTTTGAAGGATGCTCAAGAAGCGGGGAGGTGTATGAATGTAAGTACAAAGTCTAAGTTTGATTTAGTTATTTTTTATTAATTTACTGTGTTTATTTATTGATATTGTTTTTCTTGGTTAATGGTTTCTGTTATTTTAACCAGGTTAATGCAATTAACGAGAATCAATTCGAAATAGTTGATGGGGCAATGCGTCGAGTTGTTGATGTTGAACAAAAATCATGTACTTGTCGTTTTTGGCAACTTGAAGATTTACCTTGTTCGCATGCGTGTGCTGCATTGTACCGTAGGAATTTATTTCCAATAGACTATGTTTCTCCTTATTTTAGGCAAGATTTTTTTTGTAAGACATATGAGCTAGATGTGTTTCCTATTTCACATGAAGGTGATTGGAGTTTGCCATTTCATGAAAGTGTGATAAAACCACCATGTCAGAAGCGGCAAGCTGGGAGGCCTAAAGAGAAGAGATATAGATCAAAAAATGAAAAGTTTCACCCCTACATTCAAAAATGTGGTAAATGTGGTCATAGTGGCCACAATAAGCGGGGTTGTATTTCTAAAAAAGATGGATAGACCATGTATTTGATTTGTAATTTCTTTTTTGTGTTGAACGATTTATTTTTAACTTAGTTATTAATTTAAGTTTCAATATGCTATTTAAGTTCATTATTTTTTGAATTCATTTTACTCATGTATGTTGATTTACTGATATTTATCAATATGCTATTTAAGATCAATATTGTTTGAATTCAATTTACCCATGTATGTTGATTTACCGATATTTATCTTTATAGTGTTTACCATTAATTAAATTAATGACATTTCGCTATTCAATATCAATTTACTTATATTTATTAATTTATTGATGTCCAACGATTTACAGAGTTTTTTGAACTTGATTTACTGATGTCTAGTTGAGTAAAACTGATTTAATTTTTTGTTATCAATACGTAATAGTTTATAACATATTCAGTTTTTATAAAATAGATGACATGGGTTCCAAAACAAATTGGAACCCCAAAATACATCTAGCATATCCCAATACTTCAGGGTACTTATAACATACTTGTTCCAAAAGTCTAACTATTAAATCCCAAAACATAATGGCTACTTATAACATACTTGTTCCAAAAGGCATGATTTTAATCCCAAAAAAACCCAAAACAATATGGGCTATAATTAACTTAGTTTGATTGTTATAATAGTTGGACTAGATCCCCAAATCAAACGATGGCTGGCTGTTGGTGTCTTCTTCATTGGTCTCCTTATCTTGTCCTGCATTTTTGTGTTGTGTTTTTGGCCTTTTTGTTTTTGTATCTGCAGTGTATGGTGGCTTCTGGTATGCTGATTTCCGGATTGCTCTTTTGGCCCGTGCATGCACTGATGTGTTCTCTTCCTGGGTTGGTACCTGTTGTCAAAAATATAACAATTCATTAACCTATTAATGATAATTTACTCAATTAAAATTTATTTAATGATTTACATGCATGTTATTACCTTTGGTGCAGGTACAGTTTGCAATTTTGATGTATCACCTTTCTTGTTAATCTTCAATGTTTCTTCATCTTGTAGAATCTGTAAGAATATTACTATTCAGCATCAGTTTACACTATAATACACTTATTAACATGCATAATATTAAGGTTTATTTACCTTATTTTTCGGAGTCCACTCCTTTTCAATGTTGAGTCCCTTTCTGAGACGTTTAAAATTTTTCCCTTTTGGAGTGTCTGGAATGTCCATTTTCTGCGTGTGTTCATTAACGTGCTTGTTAATATCCATGTCCAAAACATCATTAACAGCAAACGTAATCTCTCCTGTTTAAACACAGTAAAATTCATAGATGGTAGACAGACAAAACTTTATTATTTTACAAAAATGTAATTATACCGGTGTCATTTTTGCTGCCTTCTCCTCGCCTATTAATGGTGAGATATCCTGATTAATGTTATCCTTAATTTGTTGTGGTGACACATATGGATCATCTTGCTTTTGCACATCTCTATCTTTGGGTTTTTTGAACTAAAACAAATGAAAAAAAAGTTAGCACACTAAACGTTTATTATTAATTAGTTAGTCAATTATTTTACCTCTATATTGGTGGCTGTCGGTATCACATTTGGATCTCCCTTCGTGCCTGCTTGTCTATCTTTTTGTTTCTTGTACTGGTAAAACATTTACACAGTAAATATATACACTGTTTTAATAAGTTAATGTAATTGTTCAAGTTAATGATTTACCATGTGTGTTAATGTCAGTTGGTCCTCATCCTCCAATATTTTAGCCACATCCTTATCGGTTTGAAGTTTCCTTCTAGGCTCATTTACCTGAAAGTCAATACACTGTTTATTAATATGTTTTAAGTAAATCACAGATTCAGCATATTACTTACTGTTGGATTGTCTGGTTCATTGATTTGTAACTTGAATCTTGGAGATGTCCTGGTTAACTTTAGTGCCTCTTTTGGGATATTTGACGGGCCTGAAACTTTTTTCTTTCCCTTTTTATCAACTTTTTTTGGGCTGTCTGGTTTTGGATGCGCCATGTCCACAACGTCATTGTTATCAACATTTGTTGGTTTTCCGTTGTCATGTGAGACGGTTTTGTCTCCTACTGATTTAGACCTAGTTCCTTCCTGAAGTTTTATCATCAACATTTTAAAACTAGATTAATTAGTAAACATGTAATTGACTATGCCAAGTTTGAGTTAATACCTTGAATTTTTCGAGCTCTTCTCCTTCCAAATAGACATTAACAATGTCTAAAATTGTATCATTGCATTGTTCCACTTGCTGTTTTAGCACTTTGATCTCCATTAGAGCTTCATCCAATTTATCATAAACTGCTCTCATCTCTGATAATGTTACGTACTCGTCTTGTGTTCGCGAGGTGCTGGCTACAGTTGGTTTTGTAGTTGGAGGTTTTGGCTTCTTTATTGCTATCTCCACAGGGTACTCATCTAATTCGGGACCTCCCATTTCCAATTCGTCTTCATTTGTTGAGAGTGTATTTATCGTCAGCTTCCATTAACACAGTAAATATGTTAGTGATTTACTTAAAACAATCAAAAACATTAAACCAAATAATGAAACAAATTTACCTCTTCATCCATGAATATATGTTTCAAATCATGTGATTCAGCATTGAAGTGGTAGGACCACTTCAACATCCTCGGAAATGTCTGTGTTTTTGTGGATTTTGCAAATCCATTTTCTTCAAATGCGGGTATAAGCTCGTAAACCCATGCGATTAACGGGTGTAAAAACCCGTCAATGTTAAATCCTGTTTTACTTTGAGAATACTTGATTCTTTGAAAGGACTCGCACAGGCGTAGAAAACTGTCCCTTCCCCACGGATATTCATTCAACAAATCAGTGTTTGTGGCCATCTTCAGTAGTTGGTTAGATATAACATGATTTCTTTCTCTTGGCAATATTATCAGCTCAATGATTGCTATGTTGATTAACGCTAATCGTTCTTCATCATTACCACCGAATTTACCTTTTAACATCCCAAGTAGGATGTGTGCTTTTTGTGTTCCTTTGATACTGAAAAACTGTTCCTTCAATGGATTTCCAATAATTAAGTCTTCGTATACATTTGGAATTTCGTCACAATTTAAACCTGTAAATTAAAACCAAAATAATGTATTAGTAAATTAAATAATTTTATGCACCAATCGAATAACGTGTTAATTGAAATCATTACCAGACATTAACTCAAACTCTTTGATGGTGAATCGGTGAATCCTTCCTCCTATTCGGAAGTGTAGCTCATCTTTTTTCCCTGATTCAACCTGGCTGACTACTAGCATGTGCACCAATCTTTTTGGGAATACCTCGCCCTTTAAATGTTGAAAGTGGGAGAAAGGTGATTTCTCGAACATTTCAAATTGTTGTTCTGTGTCTAGTGCTGACAATATTTGTCGGATTGCTGTGAAGTTTGTGTGGACTATTATGCGTTGGTCAAGGTCCCAATCTTCTGGTTCTACCAAATAAGCACCAACCTACAGAATGCGTTAATCATGTAAATCACTAACAATTTTATTTACTTATTTAATAGTAATTAAAATACTAAATGTAATAAACCAGTTAAAAATGGTTTACCTCAAGATCTGAGGTTTCTAAATGTCCCCGGGCCCTTTTTTTTCCAATACTCATATCTCCTATTTTCTTCTTTTTCTCCATTTTTCACCGATTCAAAAAACCTGTACAACATAAAAACGATAAAATTAAATTAACGTTGTAAATATATATTTATAATGCTTAAATCCTTTTTGTAAAAATACTTACTGTTATCGTGTACATATACAACCAAAAATTATTTACCGTGTTTTTGATTTACTGAGTTTTAAATACACTGTATTCGCGAAAGATTTATGATTTTTAAACATGCATGAACATCAGTGGGGTTTAGCAATAAAGGGTTTGTAGAATAAACAAATCTACTACTCAGATGGAAAAACGATTTCCGTATTTTGATTTTTTTGAGTTTTAAAAGGGTTTTACATATAACAGTTCGATTATTTTCTTTTTTGTAAACATGCATGAACATCGGTGGGTTTTGAATAAGGGTTTGTAGAAGAAAAAAATCAGAAAGTCAGAGGGAAAATCGATTTACACACATCGGTGGGTTTACCTTTCTTCGTCGTTGTGAGTTTTCCTCAAGAATTCGTGTTCTTCTTTCGGGTTCGTGTTCTTTCTCTGGAAACGATTCTTTCTCTGGAAACGAAATGGCGGTAGTGAGATTTTGAAAATGAAGAATATGGACGGTTTAATTTAGGAAATCATTTATTTGATTTTCTCTTTCTACTTTAATTATTTTCTTTTGTTAATAAATCCCGAATTTGGGGTTACGTGTAACCGTGTAAATCGGTTTGACTTTTTAATTAATGATAAAAATTGGTTTGGGCGGGAGAAGCAGTATGGGCTTTTTCGGAATGAAATTTACCTCAAATTGATTTACTGGACTTTTACCAAAGTTTTACACAACGTTGGACAAATTGAAATTTCAAAACCTATATAGGGCTATTCTATACAATTACCCTTGATTATTTGTATTGGAGATGCTCTTAGAAAAAAACCAAGGAAAACAAGCAAATTGATTTAGTAAAAGACATTCTAAAGAGAATAAGGGAGCCACAAGGTGTATAGGAGAAAATTATTGCATCATTTTCTCTTCCAAATTGTGGTTGAGCATATCGTGTATAAACCTTTATACATAAAATAAAAATATAATTTCAATATTTTTCCATGTGGTAAAACAGCAATAAAATAACACCAAATATGCCCAAAGAAGCACCCAAACAATTAAAATTCATATAATATCTTAGGTACAATGTAGATACCATGTAGATAATACAAAGCACTTGTATTTTCACTCGCTAATTGCAGTAAAGAGTCTAATGACTATGTGAGAACGTGTATATCTAAACTTCAGCGTTGCTTATTATGTATAATGTTAATTATGTATGACCCTTCGCATTTATACATTTCAGCGTCTTGTATTCATTCCTGCTGAGTAAAAAAATGTATTAATGAAATTATGCAGAACTTTTTAAAATTCTGTTTAAAATTCGGTAAGGCGTCTCACAGAACGATATGATTATAGGAGTGATACCTGCTGAGCAAATACGAAATAATAATATTAATTAAAATGTTTATAATAAATGAGACAAAAATAATAATTTAGTTTGGTGCAACGTCAGTTACATTCGGAAAACTTATAATTCAGTGAAAAACTATTAACTAAATCAAGACAGTTAATAATACAACAATGACTTTATTATAATAGTTTCAATATTAATGTCAAACTCAATAATACTTTTGGTGAGTACTTAGACACGAACTACTTCTAAATTTGAGGTACTGCTCCATTTCACTCGTCAAACACTCACACAATGTTTGGTAATCTTCAGACTTCGACCGTAAACAGTTCAACCACGTGTATACATACTTTATCTCCTCTAATACAATGTGTGACTAGATAAGTACACCGCAATGATAAAAACTTTAGAGTCCACCGATCCTCCACGTCTAAGAGTATTAACATTTTAATCAAAAGCGTCAAAGTTGCTGAAGAAAAATCACACGAATTTTATAAAAATACCTAAGCCAAAGTTGTCATAGCATTTTCTTACTTTTAAATGTGAAAATATCATCCGAATAAGTCTTCGCTTATACAATCTATTAAAGAAGTAAACTTGTTAAAATAAGTCATCTCAGATTATGCAAAATGTCATATAAGAGAATCAACAAATTTTATTTCTTGCGAAACTTGCAATATAAATCTTTCTTGCGAAACATGCAGTATAAAAATCAGCCAATACATGCTTTATGAGTTATTATAATAGTATTACAAATGTAGGTAAATGTTGATAAATCACAAATATGTAAATTTTTTGTAAATAGCCGGCTCGATTGCTTACAAATTTTTGCTGACAATTTTAGCTCAATTGTCAAACATCGAGTCATTAACTAATAATTAAAAATAATAATTAAAAGTAAATATCATCGGAAAACAATGAAGCAATTAACTTCATACATTCATTCTTTTTCATTTATACGGAGAGAGAGAATCGGTTTCCAAAATCTTTGAACCATCACATGCAAATTTCTTAAAAACAAAACCTAAATCTCCTAAAATCTCAGTCGAAATAATTAAATGTCTTCAACGAACTACTTTGAATCGACCAGGGTTTTCGATTTCTGGTAAAGTATATGAATGATTTTGCGTGTTCTTTTTCCTTGTTTAATAGTAAGTATTTAGGGTTTTGAAATAATTTCATTTAGGGTTTGATTTTAGCTTATATTTCGGGGTTTGATTTCTTGATTTTATGGGTTTGAGTCTTTTGATTTATAATCGTTGGTTATGTAAATGATTTCGAGTTTTAGGTTTATAGATTAACATGAAAAAAATGGTTGCAAATAATATTTTTGGTGTTTGGTGATATAACATAGAAATTTGTTATTGTTTTTCCTTTTAAGAACGTGTAAAATATATAGTAGTTCTCCAAAGTGCCACCATTTATACTTGGTTTATCCAAAATTCACTAAAATTGATTTTTCTCAAAATACCAGTACAAAAGACCAAAATATCCTTAAAACAATTTTTTACATTTTATTCTATATCCATATTAACTGGTTATTATCTATTTTTAAATAAAAATTAAACAAAAAAAGTTAAAAACTGTTCCACTTTTTAATTTTTTTTGGAGGTAATGTAGTGATGGCATTTGTGTTAGTTTTACCTTTTAAAATGATATTTCGCCTTTCATGTGAAATTTACTTGTATTTGGGAAAAAATATGTTTTGGTGGATTTTGAGAAAATCAAGAATAAAAAGTGGTACTTTTTACAATTCCTCTAAAATAAACAACATTTATTTTTGTTTTGGTTTTTAATATCAGGTGTTCTTATTTGTGAAGGTGCAATTTTTTATTTTTTAATCGATTGTAATATGGTCATGATAAGCTTTCTACAGTATGAAGAAATACGTACAAGTCGCATCTCGTTCAATTTCTGTAACAGTGTATGCATGTAAATAAAATGTTAGTTAATGTAAATTATGTGATAGTTAACAGCATTATAAATAAAATTTTTAACTAATTCTTTCCTAATATATAGGATCTTAACTAATTTCAAGATTCTAGATTTCTCAAAACTAAATAGAGATAAACCAAGTCGATAAAGAAACAAATTAATGAAGTAAAACGAATTAAATGGCCGAGTAAACAAATTAACACGTAAATGCGATTTTTTTTACTAATATATAGGATCTTAATCAATTTGGTCAACTAATAATGAATAAATATCATTTAAAACACACTAATTAATTTCATACAACAAATTTAAAATTTAAAATCGAAATAGTGTATGAATTTGCATGTAAATAAGATGTTAATTCATGTAAATGACACATAAATGACTTGTAAATTGAGCGATAATTAACGCCACTATTAATAAATTTATAACTACAAATGATTCTTTCCTAATATAGAATACTAATTTCAGAAATTCGGATTTTTCAAAAGTAGAGAGAGAGAGAGCGAGAGAAGAAACAAATTAATTTAATAAAAAAATTAAGTGGCCGAGTAAACTAATTAACGAAGAAACTATTTTTTTTTAAATTATAGGATTTTAACAAGTTTGGTCAAATTATATTTAGTAAATACGATTTAAAAACAGAATCAAATTAATACAACACACCACACTTAATTTCATATTTCAAAATCGACATTGAAACTTAAAATTAAAATTTGGAATCAAATTTACGAAAATTTATACGAACAAATCGGTAAATTAAATACGTAATTTATACTTTCACGTAAACGATTTGCCCATTTACAAAAAAAATTCAAACCAATAACTATTTTCAAATTGCGTACGTTAATAATATTGACCATTTATTTTTTTCGTGATACGTATGACAGAAATTACAAACACATTTTGTTTTGTTGTTCTCGCATTTATATTTATTGCATAGCTACGTAATCGATTAGTTGTGGTCCAGTTTGCTGAAACTCAACTGACAAACTTTCGTCGCAAGTATTATCATCACATGAAACTATAAACATGGCAGAAAAATGTATAATGAACTACTGAATTATATAACATCTAATTTCTTTTAAGAATAAAATATCTACTTCTAAATACTCAATATTAATACTTCCTGTAAAGAATCAGGCACCTAAATCCCCTGGATTCTAAATTAAATTTAGTGATACAATTATTACATTCAAATAACAAAAATTCGACGAATTGGCCCTGATTGACAAACGTAATTTGGAAAAGTCCAACATTTTATAAAACTTTCGTAAATAGTCTTCTTTCTGTCGTATCTTATATTTTATATATGCTGTTTTACGTTTAAGCCCTTTTTAATTAACCAAATTTTAATTATTTTGAATAGTTATTTCGAATTTTAAACAATATTTTTCATTTTTAAAATTCAAAATAGTTTCCGTTTTTTAGGAAACCGGTTATTAGGTGTGGATATTATTTCCTAAATTAGTGGGTTAACTTTAATTTCATACTAATTCAACATAACCAATTAAATCCCGGTTATCTCTAACCCTATTAAATTTGAACTGGTTTTTTGATTAAATCCTAGTAATTATAGAGCTAATTTGTAAAGGATTTTTTAAATGTCGAAAATTTGTTTCCATCTATTCAGACGATTTTTTTTAATTGACTTTCCATTTACATAGTTTAATTTTTTATTCTTCGTTAATGTGTTTTTTGAAGATAAGTTTTCTTTATAAATTTTGGCGTTATAATCCGTCGAATTCAAAATTACAACGAAAATTCAAATTTTCGCATTTGATTTATTTGTGTTATTACTTCTTACTTAAAGTGTCATTACATTAACAAATGAAATTACCCACAAACAATATTTTCTTTTTGAGATTCAAGTTTACAACGAAAATGGATTTTATCGGTGACCAAACTTCTTCTTTTCGAGATTCAGGTTAGTGTAAAAGTTTTCCTTATTTCATATATTCGAGGAGTGTATGTTAATTTACACGATTTTGTGTTTGGCAGTTGAATTGTTTGAATGCCAATGTTTTCAATCTCGTGTAGTCTAATGTATTGATATTGAAGAACATAAAGAATCATACATAGTACTATTCGATGAGTCTGAATTGAAGAATTTTCCAATGAAGATTGAGATTAATGTTAATAATATTTCTACTACGAAACACGTTTTTCAAAATGCTCTTTGTATGTTGGCGGTTAGAAATTCTTTTGAATTTATCACTGTGAAATCCAAAAAAACTAGATACCGGATTCTTTGTAAGGATTTACAATTTTTATGGTTGTTATATGCTAATGTAAACCCTAAGTCTGATATGTGGGTGATAAGGACTTTTTACAAAGAACACACAAGTTTTGGTAGAGTTGTTATTCACAAAAATAAGAATGCATCTTCTAGGCTTATTAGTACGTGTGTAAAAGATGATTTTAGAGGTTTATTAGCAAATAAAATTAAGCCTGTTGGGGTTGCGGAGATTATGCGCACTCGTTGCAAGGTTGAAGTTTCTTATTTTCGGGCTTGAAAGGGTCGGAAATCTGCTCTGATTGACTTGTGTGGAGATTTTGATTCATCATATAGTCATTTACCTATAATAGGACGTATGATTTATGAAAAAAATCCTGGTAAGTTTCTAATTATTTTAGTAAATTAACTATAATTTAATGTTTATTTTCTCGCAAATTACTATTCATTTACATTTGTTGTATCACATTAACG
This sequence comes from Urtica urens, assembly GCA_958296335.1. Taxonomy (NCBI): domain Eukaryota; kingdom Viridiplantae; phylum Streptophyta; class Magnoliopsida; order Rosales; family Urticaceae; genus Urtica; species Urtica urens. The sequence continues at coordinate 22,238,617 of OY282522.1, read as the reverse complement.
TTGTTATGATGTTAATGATTTACAATGTAAATTATAAACAGGTTCTTATAGCAAGACGGTAGTTTAAGATGATGGCTCATTCAAGTTTTTTTCCTTGCATTCGGTGCATCAGTTCATGGCTTTCGGTTGTTTCGACCTCTGATTTCTATAGATGGTACTTTTTTGAAGGGGAAGTCGCATGAGACCTTACTTTTAGCAACTGCTCAAGGTGGGGATAACCACTTGATTCTTCTGGCATTTAGCATTGTCGACTCAGAGAATGATAATTCTTGGTCATGGTTTATGATGTTCCTTCGTATTGTCTTTGGTGTTCGACAAGACATGGTGATTGTCTCTGACAGACACAAATCCATTTTGAAATCAGTAAACATTGTGTTCCTTAAAGTACTTTGAGCATCTTGCATGCAACATTTCTGGGATAATGTTAAAGCACGATTCAGAATTAGTCATATCTTTAATAAGTGTGCAAAGACATACATCACCCGAGAATTTGATTTTTCGCTTCATCTCTTGTCTATTGGTGATTGTAAAATTATGAAATATTTGCTAAACACAAATCCTGTAGTATGGTCTCGTAATTATTTTCCGGGTAAGAGGTTTAATATCATGACTACCAACATTTCGAAATGTTTGAATGATATATTGCATGAAGGAAGAGGTTGACCGGTTGCATGTTTGTTATTGAGTTATCGGGACCTTATTCAAAGATGGATTGTTAAGAGGATGAAGCTTATTTCAAAAATGTTGTCTGGATTAACTGATATAGGCTATCAAACTTTGAAGTATGCTCAAGAAGCGGCTCGGTGCATGAATGTAAGTATAATTTTAGTTTTTCTGATTAAGTTAGTGTCATTTATTCAGTTTGAGTTAACTGTTTAATGTTACTAGGTTAATGGTATTAATGAGAACCAGTTTAAAATTGTGGATATCCATGTCTAGAACGTCATCTACAACAAATACCCAATCATCTTGTAGCAAATGTATTTTCTTCTGTTAATAAATATGAAAGATTCATCGATTTAACAATTAAATTAATATGCTATTACTATGTAAATATAAATTTACCGGTGTCATATTTTCTGCCTTCTCCACTCCTATTAATGGTGATATATCCTGTTTTAATTTACCATCTCTAGATGTGGTGACACTATTAGATCAGCATTTGTTCCTACTTCTCTATCCTTCGTCTTTTTAAACTGAACAAACAATTTACGTAGTTAGTGATTTCAAGTTTAGTATATTTATTGAAAATTGATTTTGTTCAACATTTTTTACCAGTGTTATTTCTGCGTCTTTTTGTGTTACCTTTTTATTTTTGGGATCTGGTGTCACAATTGGATCTCCTTTTGCTCCAACTTCTATATCCTTTGATTTTTTAAACTGATAAAAGAATTTACGTAGTTAGTAAATTATTGTCAAATGATTTCCTTATAATTAAATTAGTAAATAATTTACCATTTTCGTTAATGTCAGTTGATCCTCTTCATCTACTGCTTTTGCAAGTCCCTTTTCTATCTGAAGTTTTCGTTTTGTTTCATTTACCAGAAAGTCAATACAATGTTAATATTATACATAAACATAATTTAGTAAACAAAGTGTCAATTCACTTACCGATGGCTCTATTGGTTCATTGATCTGTAACTTGAACCTTGGAGATGTTCTTGTTGGTTTTATTGTCGGTTTCATGACGATTGTTGGACCAACAAATTTTCCCTTGCCTAATTTGTCCACTTTTGTTTGGCTGATTTGTTTTGTAGGTGCCATATTCGCTACCTCATTTGTATCAACATCCATATTTGTTTTGTTGTCGTTCGAGATGTTGGTGTCTGGTACGATATTTGACTTTGTTGCTACCTGTAATTATTTTCAAATGTTAACACGATTAATCTTGTAAATATAACAATTTCAAGCAAGATTGTAGTACATACCTTGAATTTCTCCAGCTCCTCTCCTTCCAAGTATACATTAACTATGTCGAGCATCACATTGCATGTCTCATTACATTTGTCCACTGTTGTTTAATCACCTTTATCTCATTTAGAGCCTTATCCAATTTGTCGTAGACAACTCTCATCTCAGATAATGTCACATACTCGTCATGTGATCATGAGGAGCTGGTTACACTTAGTTTGGATGGTGGAGTTTTGGTGCTTTGTTTTGCCATCTCGACTGGGAGCCAATCCAATTTTGGACCTCCTTTGTCCAATTCTTTTTCATTAGTTGAGATGGTATTAATCTCCAGGTTCAATTTACATAGTTTATATGTTAGTAATTAACTTAAAACAACACAAGGTAATTTACTGAATAGTGAAATAATTGTTTTACCTCTTCATCCATGAAGATATGTTTCAGATCACGAGATTCTCCATTGAAGTGGTAGGAAAACTTTAGCATCCTTGGAACTGTCTTTGTTTCGATGGATTTGGCAAATCCATTTTCTTCAAATGCGGGAATAATTTCATAAACCCATGCGATTAACAAGTGTAAAAACTCGTCAATGTTGAATTATGTTTTACTACATGAAACCTTGATTCTCTTGAATGATTCGGAGAACCGTAGGAAGTTGTCCCTTCCCCACGGATATGCGTTAAACATTTTGTCGTTGGTGCCCATCTTCATTATTCTTTTGGAGATGACGTGGTTCGTTCTCGTGGCAATATCAACAACTCTATGATTGCAATGTTGACTAATGCTAGTCGTTCTTCATCATTACCTCTAAATTTACCTTTTAACATGCCTATGAGGATGTGTGCCTTCTGAGTGCCTTTCACACTGAAAAATTGTTCCTTCAAAGGATTTCCAATTATCAAGTCTTCGTCAATGTTTGGAATTTCATTACAATTTAATCCTGTAACTTAAAATCAAATTGTAATAGTTAGTAAATTAATTATAAATTTACACACATAGTTTTAATTGAAAATCACCTACCAGACATCAACTCGATTTTAATCACCAAATTCTATGTGATTTTAATCACCAAATTCTATGTGAAAATCACCAAAACGATTTTAATCGATTTTTTCAAAATCTCTTTTAGGGTTTTGTAAATCGTTTTCGTGAAAAAAAATTAAAAAACAACAATCAGTCCAACACCAAACATACAATATCGATTTACAAAATTTGAAATACCTACATGCATCGGTTTGAATAGGGTTAAACCAAACATTTTAAATCATTTTTTTTCAAAATCTTTTGTACGGTTTTGTAAAACGTTTTCGTGAAAAAAAATTATTGAACAACAATCAATTGAACACCCAAACTACATTATCGATTTACGAAATTTGAAATACCTACATGTATCGGTTTGAATAGGGTTAAACCAAAGGGATTTTAATCTATTTTTTTCAAAATCTTTTTCAGGGTTTTGTAAATCGTTATCGTGAAAAAAAATAATGAACAACAATCAATCGAACACTCAAACTACAATATGGATTTACGAATTTGAAATACCAACATGCATCGATTTGAATAGGGTTAAACCAAAACAGTTTAAATCATTTTTTTCAAAAAAAAATTCGGAGTTTTGTAAAACGTTATTGTGAATAAAAAATGAAGAACAAACCTTCGAATACCCTGATGACAATATTGATTTATTGACAGTTTAAATCATTTTTTAAAAAAACTTTCCGGGGTTTTGTAAAACATTTTCGTGAAAAAAAATGAAGAAAACCCTTCGAATACCCAGATGACAATATCGATTTATGATTTTAGAAGACCTACATGCATCGGTTTTAAAATCACTTATTTGATTCATTTGTCGACGTTAAGCTTTCTCCTGAAATTTTTCGACGGCTTCTTCCTTGCGCGATGATGTTTCTGAAAAGAAGAAGAAGATGGAAGGCTTTTTTGCAGAGAATCTAATCGAGTGGATTCTTTCTAATAAATGATATTTATTGAATGAATTTAATATAAATCCCGGTTTTTTGAAGCTGACGTGTGATCGAGTAAATTTAATTTAATTTATGATTTTGTATTTAATATTCGTTTGGGCGAGAAAATGTTTTTGGATTTTTTGGAAATGAAAATTCAGTCGAATTGATTTGCTGGACTTTTAACAGAGTTTTACGCATTGAAATAAAAAAAACCTATATACAACCCTACTATACAATTACCCTTCAAATAATAGACTTTCTATAATAGAACAATTGTTTCCGTTAATAATGTCAATAGTGTATGTCCTTGTATGCTTTTTTTAGTTATAAATAATCACTAATCATAGCCATACTACATGTGAAAAAATATGGCTAAAAGTTTATACTATCCCAAAAATGTCATCCATTCTTGCATTTCAAAGCAAACGAAAAGGAAACAAAGCGAAAAAAAAGAGGGTAAAATGACATACCAATCTATAAATACAAGCAGAGAGTACCAATCTATAAATACAAGCAGAGAGAACAGAATTCGTACTACATATATAGTCGCAGAAGACTCATCAACGCATTAGATGTATCTAAGACAACAACATAACTTAGTACCTCTGCTAAAGTCGTAAGAGTCATACTCAGTATACATTTATATGTTTAGGTATTCACTAGTCTAGAACTCAGTGAGGGAACCTCGAACACTAGAGACTTTTCAGGCAAAGACACGTGTAAAAAAAATAAAAATGCAACGGAGAAATCGGGTGGAAAACACTTCAGTGAATTTCGTTCTTGTTCTTTGCTCCAGTAGCGATAGCAAGGCCGTTGAAATCGGAAGTGGAAGCACACAGAGACTGAATATCCGAGAGAGAGAAGGACCGCCATGGAGACTGTCGCTGAGGTGGCAGCAGCACCGGCGGCGGGGGTGATCTTTTCTGGTGCGGATGCAGCGGAGGAAGGCAGCCAGAAGGCGAAGTCGAGGCTGAGCTCGTCTCTTCGCTCGTTTCACCGGCGAGAAATGTGGTCCGACCAAAATTCGCCGGTTGTCTCTTCAAAGTCGCTTCAGCTCCGAGGTTCAGCAGGGATCGGTGGCGGGTTTTTTCGTAAAGGTTGGCTCGGGAAAGCAAGTTCTTGCGCTTCTTGTTGTACGGGTTTTCTGGTTTTGCAATGGCTTTGACGGATGGGATAGACTCCGCGTCTGCTAAGCTCGTGAAGGACTTCGATTTTCCACTATAAAACTTGGACATGCCTCGCCTGGAATGAAATACGAGACAGGTTAAAATATCTCTGTATCTCTCTGATCTATGCTTTGTGAGAAATGATTTTTTTGAGATATATTTTGAATCTTCATCCCTACATTTTACTGTAAGAATACCATGGGAAATTCCATTTCTTTAAAGGACTGTTACGCTGGTTTATTTATCTGCCATCTTGGCTGACAAGTGACAAGTCCAATTCCAAAAGCTCAGCTTCCTACTAAATCTACACCGGTCTCGAATTACAAAAGAAATTGAAGATATCTATTGGTCGGAGATAAACAGTGACAAGGGCAACATCATCAACCAATGGCACAGAGTAAAATCAAGTTTAAACTCATTAAGGTAGTATATACAGTTACAAGCTTGTGTAATAAGCAAAACCCTACAATCTCAGCAGTGTTGCTTCACTAGTTACAGACCTAAGACTCCTTGAAAAATTCCTGTAGTCCTGTCTAATTTTTAAGAAAGCTATACATCCGCTCATTATTTTTGCTCTTATTCGTTTTGCTTAGATTATCACAGGAAATTTAAAAGACGAATCTTAACTCTTCTAAAAGCTAGACCAGAATGACCGAAAACACGACAATTAGCAGAGGAACGGAGCAAATTTTCAAATCCACACAAAAACTATTATATGCATGTCTGTAAGCCTTCCTTTAATTCAAGGAAGATATAAAAACAACATACCAGTCTAGACTCTAAACCAAATCTTAACTATTATGTCCCCCCAAATATAGGAAATATCAATTAAATAAATGAACTAGATAGTTCATTTTAAACTTAATGGCAACAACAAAAGTTAGCCGTAAACCAGATATTGAAATTCTTTAACCTAAAATATCCTAAATTAGCTAACCCTACCTCGCTAGATTTCACACACCTGAAACAATCACATAATCAACTACAAGGCTACAGCACCACGAAAAGAGACCCAAGGCACAGAAGCACATACTTGATCGGAAGTACCTCCGCGAGTTCATCCATGGTTTCCAACGGACCTTTGAGTGAGCTCTGAACCTCCTCCTCGTCGCCTGAAAATTCGCCGAGGGACGAATCTACGGAGACGTCCGAGTTCCTCCCAACCGACGAGGAGCTGCACGAGTCTGAATCCCCGTCTAGTCGCCGATTATCCTCGTCGATCGTGAGGCACGGCCCATCTCCGCCGCCGCCGCCATGGCCGAACCTCGGTCGCCGGATCGCGCCGCTGCCTTTTCCGTTTCTTTGCAGAGCAATCGACATCGCTCAGACCTCAGAGTACCGGGAGAGAGAGGGAGAGAGAGTGTGTGTGTTAGATTGTGAAGAGCAAAACGAGTGAAAGGGAAAAATCTTTCTAAAAAAGAAAACAAAAATTGAGAGAGAGCAGAGAGAGAGAGAAGAAAATAGAAACGAAGTAAGCGAAGGTTTAAATAGGGGCAGTAGAAGTAGAGCACATGATGGGTCAGTCGAATTTTTTTCCGCCGTTGCTGTCATATTCTGTTTTTTTTATAATTCTTTTCCTTTTCTTATTTTTTTTTTAACTTTTTTTTTATGTGGATGGAAAATATTTTTCATTAGCAAAAAAATTAAAAGAGTAATATTGTATATCCGATACTAAGGGCTCGGAATATAAGTCTTTTTCCAACACTCTTTGTAAATAAGTTGTATTTCGTTTTCCATTTTACTATTTATTTTCAACCCACAGAGTGATTTTTAATTTAAAATATTTCATTAGAATATATCACCAGTGAGAAGAAAGAAAGTATTAAGATTTGTCAAAATAAGTATTAGATCGAGAGAGCATCGAACTATTATTCGTACTAATAATACATTTTCGTACTGTTGTTCTAGTTTTCTTCTTAGACTGAATTAAAGTATCACAAGTGCTTTAAATAAGGAGTGTAGTAGAGATGGATAAGCCAATTTTTTCATGTATTACCAAATGACCCAATATATTATCTTTCTAAAAGCTCATTCCAACCGAAATGAGATGAAACATGTCGGTGTTTGATAGTTTCATCATTTTTTAGTTTCTCTATGCATTACTATAACTTTTATATGAAATATAATTTGTTCAGACACATATGCAATATATGCATATATACATATAATGCACTATGTGTTATATCCAACCAAAATGAAAGCCCAGTACCAACAATTTCAACTGAGATGTTCAAACAAATTTTATTGCTTACGTGACAATATAATGTCACCTTTTTTACACTAATATAAATTATGAATACTAATGAGTAATGACTATGACTATGGCAATAATGTCACTTTTTAGCACCATGTTTTTCATTTATAAAAAAAAATCAATATAATAATTAAACACCATTACTTGCTGTCCTTATATAATTACCGGTTGAATATGTCATTTTGGTGGCTACGGTTAATGATAAACTCATAAATTTTGAAGTCTATAGTATTGACTTGACAATTCAAGAAGTGTTGGCAATGGCCTTAGCACACGAGACTATAAATGAACAAATTAATGGCGGCAATAAAAGTTATACTCACGATGCAATGGTGAATTACACTGATGTGCGCGGAAGAAGAAGGTCTCGCGGCAATCGTGGACGAGGAAGATCAAATGGAGTCAAAGAATTCACTGGCTCAATGTCAATATGCCAAATATGTAACAAGTCATGAAACATAGCCTCAGCGTGCTGGTACAAACTTGATGAAAGTTTCCAGCCACATCAAAGTCAGCAAGAACATGCATAAACCATAAGAAATCACTCAAGCTCAAGAGATATGTATGTATTTTTTGTTGGTCCAGAGACTTTATGATCCATTGTGGTACGTTGATTATGGTGCAATCGATCATGTCGTCTAGGAGGTTGAAAATCTTCAAGTCAACTCAAACTACAAAAAAAAAAAAAAAGATAAATTGATGGTGGGGAATGGTAAATGTATTAACATCACACGTATTGGAAACTCAAGATTACAAAATAAGTCTTCGTCAATCAAACTAAATAGTATTTTGAGAGTTCCTGATATTAAAAATAATTTGGTTAGCATATCAAAATTAAATTCTTACATCAATTTTTATGTGCAATTTCATTCAAATTGTTGTGTTGTCAATGAAAAATCGTAAAAGAAACACTTCTTCAAGGACCAATTGAGAATGACTTGTACTTACTTGGGAAAGCTCAATCTAGTGCTCATGTCACTAAAGTTTCTCCCAACATCTCCATAGTTGATCTAAGTCTTGACAACTTAGATGATCCTACACCCAAGTATGAGAATGACAAGAATTACAGATCAATTGTTTGTCTAAATACGTGGATTAGTGATCAGTGGAAATTGTGGCATATAAGACTTGCTCATGCTTCTGATCATGTTGTAAACATAGTGTTAAATAAATGCAAAGTTTATTGTTCTAAGAAAAATGAGTGATTTATGTTCAGCATGTCGAAGTGGAAAAATTTACATCTTACCATTTAGCATTTTTGAAACTGCATCCACTGCAGCTCATTCATACCGATTTATGAGGACCTGTACCACTTCTCTCTCCAAAAGGCTTCAAATACCGATTTGTTAAAAACCTTCAAGAAGTTTGTTGATAAGTTATTAATGACCCAGATCAATACAATTCAGTGTGAATGGGGAGGTGAGAATATGTCATTCTCATCATTCCTAGGTTATCAAGGAATTTTCATTAGGCACCCATGTCCACATATTCATGCACATAATGGCAAGAATAAGAGAAAACACATGCATATTGTTGAGTTGGGCATGTCTACATTGGCTCAAGCACAACTACCACTACAATATTGGTGGGATTCTTTTTCTTCGTCAGTGTTTGTTATCTACCAACTATTGTGCTAGATGGACAATCCCCATTTCAGAAAATATACAACAGATTGCCTAACTACAAATTTCTCAACGTGTTTGGATGTAGTATCTATCCACACCTCATACCATACAAACACAAAATGGGGTTTCGGTCAGTCAAATGTCTATTTATGGGTTACAATTCAGTTCATAAAGGGTATAAATGCATGCATAGCTCATGCATGATATATATCACTCGCAATCACATCTTTGATGAGACTAAATTTTCGTATCTTGAGCTATTTCCCAAAAAATGTCACTAAGCCAACATGACCCACAAAACAACCACCAACCATCTCACTAAGAAATTACACAACCTATAACCTTGACCCTGACCCAACATACAAACTCACACAATCCATTCCAAATTTGACCTTAACATAAATACCTCACAATCAAGACTCCACAACCTCACCATATATTCCCTTAGATCCTAGTCCTAACCAGAACAACCCAAACACATCTACTCAGCCACTCAAACTAAACCAAACCCCAATGATTCAATAAGACCACATATATCAACTCACATTGAACCACATATATCTAGCCAAATTGAACCTACATACACACCAGGTGAAAATTTGAAATTTTCAAAACAAAAGTATACATCGTGGTCAAACATCCCCTGCAAGTACTAATTGGTCTATAGGAACCAGGTTAAGTCAAAGAGGCATTACAAGATCAGGAGTGGACACAAGCCATGAAAACTAAACTATTGACATTGTTTCATAATGAAACCTGTTTAGTGGTCGCAACTCCAATATATCATAATCATTGGAAAAAATGTCGATTTATACATTTAAATACAAGATTAATATGACATTTAGAGGTATAAGGCATGACTTGTGGCAAAAGGGTACTATCAACAACTTGACATTGATTGTGCAGAGACTTACAGTCTTGTAGTCAAGCCATGCACAATCAAATTGGTGCTCGCATTACCAAAAGGATGGGATGTGAAGCAATTCGATGTAAATAACGCCTTCTTAATTGTTGTACTAACTGAAGATGTGTACATGGCACAATCAGATGGGTTCGCTGATGCATCCAGGCCCATTCATATTTGCAATTTTCATAAACTTTGTATGACTTGAAACAAGCACCACGCGTCTGGTTTGAAAAACTGAGAACATCGCTTATTCAGAAGGGGTTCATGGAGTCAAGGTCTAATATTTCCTTATTCATCTATTATAAGTATAATCTATACATTCTACTCCTAGTCTATGTAGACAACATATTTATTAGAGCAATAATGGGAGGGAAACATGAAAGTAGCACACTTGGCTGCAAAAATTGCCCGGTTGAGATCACTTCTACATAAACTCAACATTTATATTATACAGATTCCGATAGTTTAGTGTGATATTATACAGACTCCGATAGTTTAGTGTGATAACACCAGAGTTGCAGCAATGACACCAAATTCAGTCTTCCACGCACGTACAAAATATGTAGAGATCGACCTACATTTTAAGTGTGATGATCCTGCGAAAGGAATTAAAAATTTGCTATGTCTCTGCGCAATGAATCAAGCTACATATGTATTGACAAAGAGTCTATAAGTGGCCATGTTTCTAAAACTACGAGACAAACTCAACGTCAATGAAATTGCTGAGTTTGCGGGGGTAGTAGTTTCTGCAAGAGAAATTTCATTTTGTGGGCTTAATAGTGTTTAAAATATCAAAGGTGGGCTCACTATGTCATTTCTATCTCAAATTAGACTTTTGACCCATTTTCGGAATAAAAAAAATACCCTCCGAATGTGTTTAAACCTATTCTCCTCTTTCACTCCTTCATTTTTAATACTCTTCAACAATTTCAACTTCTCCCTTCAGAACTTAACACTAAATCCTTGTGTTGTGAGCTAAATATCATTGTATAATGGGTACGTTTCCTAACTTTATGTAATTGTTTTAATTTTTAGGCATATAGATCTATCTTTTGAATGGGCGAGGATGGTAGATCTACATTTTAGTTGAAACCCGATTTTTTTAATTTATTTCTGATAATTTCGGATGGTTTGAGATGAAATTTATCAAAAATTTCCGATGAAATGCATAAAAAAATTAAAAAAATTCCAATATTTTCTGATAAGTTCCGATGGTTTACAACAAATTTCTGATGAAATTAGTCTTGATAATTTTTGATAACTTTTTAAACTGAAATTTCCGATGAGTTTTGATAAGTTTTGATAACTTTTCAAACTGAAATTTCAGATAAGTTTTGATAACTTTTTAAACTGAAATTTCCGATGAGTTTTGATAAGTTTTGATAACTTTTTAAACTGAAATTTCCGATGAGTTTTGATAAGTTTTAATAAGTTTCCGATGGTGACATGTTTTTTGACATTTTCGATTGTTTTTTGACATTTTCGATTGTTTCTTGCAGTGTACATGATGTGTAACGACACTTGGGTGAAACAAAAGAACTTATGGATGTTCAATAATGCAAGGACCTTGAGTGTTGAGGTACCAAAGTACATTACGTACGAGGAACTAAAGACGTTGGCATACGAGAAGTTGGGTGTAGACTATTTCAAGTATGATTTAAAACTTGAAGTCCCGTACGCAATTGATACGATTAGTATGGCTCCGGTTATTTTGAGCAACGACGCGGATGTGAAGTATTTTATGAAGCACGGGAATCATAAGAAAATCCCTCTATGTGTAACTGTGATGTCAAAAGAAGTTGTGGCGCCTAATCAACATACTGTTAAAGGGAAGTTTGTCATGATTGAAGATTCTCCTCGCCTAGTTGATAGACTTAGTCATGCAGTAAATCCGCATAAAGTTAGTGAAGAAAACATTGATGACAAATGCGATAGTGATGGAAAATATGAACTTGAAAATGAGAATGAATATTTTGCGACTCATGAAGAGCACGCGAATTATGAAAATGAGAATGAAGAGTTTGCGACTCATGAAGAATATGAAGAATTCGTATGAGAATTGGCAGCACCACTGGTACCATTTTGTGAGGTACCATCATCACATGAATCACCGGCGATAGATTATCAGGAAGGTCCCTACTCTTGACAAGCTCCAAATTTCACGGCCGATGACGTTATGAAAGAAGAACCATCTTAGTTTCCAACTTCTTCAAAAGGTGAAATTATTATTTTGAACTTCTTATTTTGAAATACTCTATTATTTCTTATATGTTATTAATATTTTGTTGAAATAACAGGAAGTTCGGAAGAAATATTTCTTGGGAAAGAGTTTGAGAACAAACAAGCGTTGAAATGAGATTTGCACTTATACGCAATGAAACAGAACTTTGAATTCAGGGTGAAGTCTTCTTCGACAAAAAGATGGTATATCATCTGCAAGAATGATATGTGCACATGGAAACTAGGGGTGTTATGCAGTGGTCTGGTATGTGAGAGATCACAGCTTACGAGAGTCAACACAGTTGCTCACGAGTTGTTCGATCAGAGGGGCATAAAGGAGCTGGACCATGGGTCATTGGTCACGTCTTCAAAGATAAGTATAGTATTAACTCAATGGCTGATTATTCTGCTCATAATATCAGAGAAGAAGTGAAGACAAGATGGGGCATAAACATATCGTATTTGAAGGCTTGGCGATGTAGAGAAAAAGTAATCGAATATGTGCGCCGGAACAATCGTATCAAAAGCTACCTTCATGGTTGTACATGCTGAAAGAGAAGAATCTAGGGACATTGACTGACTTTGTTCTCGAAGGGGATAAGTTCAAGTACGCTTTCTTTTCTCTTGGAGCCTGCCGGAGGGGATTCGCTTCGTGTCGTCCAATTCTTTTGTTGGACGGTGCATTCTTGAAGACAAAATTCGGTGGACAGTTATTATGCGCTATTGGAATGGATGCAAACTCGCAATTATATCATGTTGCGTTCGGAGTTGTAGATAGCGAGTGTCATCCTTCTTGGATATGGTTTTTGAGGAATTTGAGAGAAGCCATTGGTGAAGACGCACAAGATTTGGTGTTCGTATCAGATAGATACGTAAGCATCATACATGCCGTTGTGACTGTCTTCCCCGGCGTCCCTCGTGGAACTTGCTACCATCATTTACAGTTGAATGTGTAACGCAAGTTCAAGACTGATCATTGTCGAAGTGAATTGTATGAATCTGCTTATGCCTTTAGTAAATCATCATTTTTAACAAGCTTCAGACAATTGCGGACAAAAGACATTGAGATGGCGAAGTATCTGGAAGAAGTAGGATTTGATCGATGGGCGAGGCCATAATTTCCTGGAAATCGGTACGTGAATTTTACTTGAATAGTTGTTATTTGTGTTGTATTATTGTAATAATTGTTATTTGTGGTGTGTATTTAGGTACGACTTAATGATGAGTAACAATGCCGAAAGCTTCAACAATAAAACACAAACTGCCAGGTCATTCCCTATTACGACCTTATTAGAGTTCATTCGTTTTACCTTACAGTGTTGGTTTTTCGATCGAGAAGAACTAGTGAACAAGTTGAAGACCAAACTGACGCCGAAATTCCAAGGAGATTTCTCTCAAATGAATGAGAAGGCGCAATACGTCAATGTTTATGGTCTTGGTACGGACGAGTGTCACGTCAAAGATTCAAAGGGTGAGTATGATGTCGATTTGAGAGCGAAGACATGTACATGCAGAATACCACAACAAATAGGCATCCCGTGTGAGCATGCAATTGCATCTGCTCAACATCGCAGTGTAGATGTTTACTCGTTATGCAGTGACTTCTACGCGAAGAGAACATCGATTGAAATGTATAAAGAATCCATTTTTCCAGTTGGTAACGAGGAACAATGGAACGTGCCAGATGAGATACGTAATATGAGAGTCGATGTACCGATCAAGAAGAAACAAGCGGGTGGACCCAAAAAGAGTAAGCAAGGTCGGAGGAGAGTGAATCGATACTCATCTCAAGGTGAAAATGTTGTTGTTCATCGAAAATGTGGTAAATGTGGCGGAAGAGGTCATAATAGGGCGACATGCACGTGGAGAGATTAAAATTTGTATGTTATCGTTGTATTTCATTTCATTTATGTTTTAGTATGGCTTGTAATTAACAAGTACGTTTGAATTTTTTTTAGACTTATTTTTGTTAAGTTTTATTTATTTTTGACAAGTACGTTTGAATTATTTTTAGAGATGTTGTTGTTAAGTTTAAATTATTTTATACATGTAAGTTTGATTTTTTTTAGACATGTTTTTGTTAATTTTTTTTTTATTTTTGACAAGTAAGTTTAAATTATTTTAGACATGTAAGTTTGATTTTTTTAGACATGTTTTTGTTAAGTTATTTTTTATTTTTGACAAGTAAGTTTGAATTATTTTAAGACATGTAAGTTTGAATTTTTTTTAGAGATGTTTTGGTTAAGTTTAAATTTTTTTTTGACATGCACGTTTGAATTATTTTTAGACATGTTTTTGTTAATTTTTATTTTATTTTTGAGAAGTAAGTTTGAATTATTTTTAGACATGTAAGTTTGATTTTTTTTAGAGATGTGTTGATGTTCGAAATAAGGAGAATGTAAAACATAATAAGAAAGAAATATCGAGCATAAGGAAGTGTGTTGATGTTCGAAATAAAGTGAATGTAAAACATAATAAGAAATAAATGTCGAACATAAACATCAACGAAACTCTTCCTGGTAAAATAAATATGTAGCCCATTTCTTCCTAAAAAACTCCATCCACGCACTCTGTGCGCTCTTCTAATCCACACCGACGAGACGATGTTCCACGTACTTCACAGCAAACATCCCGCTCGCCACTGAAAATAAAGAGACCACATTTAACAAACATCCCGCAATAACTTAATATTTAACAAACAATATGAATTTGCATTACCTGGTTACACATTGTGGGACGGTTTGATCAATTGACCATGTAAATTGTTCATGACACTGTAGATGCTTGGTAAACAATCCTGAACGAACCATAACAAGTGGTAGTGCTTGAACCCAAACCTACATAAACAACGAAAGACCATAAACATAGATAAGTTATATACAAAGATAAGTTATTGAGAAACATAAACATATAAATAATACTCACATCCATTATTTCTATGAACGTCGACGAATTCTCGCAAATATCACTTTGACAATCCAGAACATGTATATGCCAATCTTGTAAATCGGCTAGAAGCGTGATCCAATGTTCATTCCGAACATTGACGACGAAAAAAAATTCTTTCGCACCCTTCCATGACATGTACTCTTGGTCACGATTTCCAGTTATCGGCATCAAGATCGCCCGATCATCCAATGCGTTTTTCTCGACTACCGTCCCAGCTGCATCTGCCGCTTTCTGGTTTTGTACGTACTTCCTATATCGGCCTTGTACATTGTGGACCCATCTAGTGTCCATGACGCGAATGTCTTGTCGATACTCAGTGAATTGACGTTGATGCCTCTTTAGCAAATCAATCATTGCATTAATATGCTACAAAAGTTGCCAGTATGTATATGTTTAGTAACAAAAAATATGAATTCATAAAAAATATATTTTAATTCATGAACAAAGTACGTACCGTTCCGTCAACCATTTTCCAACGTCTAGTAACACGCGAAAAAATATGGAGGTGGCGTCAGCGGTTCGCAAATGAGCCGTCTCCATCTTCTTGCCTCGGTAACAAGTGTGTTCATCCACTTCTCTAAATCTTGCAGTTGCTGCGTGTTCGGAGACTTCAACGGTAAGAAAGCGGTGGGACTATGACCAACGTACTTATGTTTAGTTGGATCTGTAAAATTGGGGTTCGAAAGTACCTAAAAATTACAATGTTAGAATAATGCATACGTCAATATTTAATATTCGAGTGTAAAATTACCCTTTTAAATCCTCTTTAGCTTTGGCGTCTGCGAAAGTGTTAGAGTTAATACTTTTTGTCCTCTTGTACGTTTGAGGTGGATGTGGATCTCGAGAGGCCGAATGAGGTGGAGAAGGATCTCGAGAGGCTGAATGAGGTGGACGAGGATCCTGAGAAGCGGAATGAGATGGAGAAGGATCTCGAAAGGCCGAAGGAGGTTAAGGAGGATCCTGAGATGCTGGAGGAGGAGGGGAGGTGGCGGAGGTGGAGGTGGCGGTTTTTTGTCAGCTTGAGATGTTGGTACGTCTCCCGGAGGTAGCCCCGTAACATCTTCAAAAATCATGTTCACTCTCTTGAAGACGCTAAGCTGTAGATTATAAACGATATTACTTATTACTGTATCTAAAATGAACTTGTTAGTAACAAAAATATTACCTGAACAACTCGCATATGCTTTAGCCGACGCCCGAATACTTCAATCGCATGCAAGATTGTCCCCAACGCCTTCCTCTTATCATTCCACCTCTCGTTTTGCTCAAGTTTGTACTCATTCCACATCTCGGCTGTCAAAGCAAACAGAGTGCGATCGGTATCAGACTCCGTTGAACCGACAATAGGAACGGGAATAGGGCGGGAAGAGGAGCGGTCTAATATAAGTCATAACTCATATTAGGTTAGTTCAGAGAATTTTCACAACAATTACTTATTAAAATTTGAAGACTTCTTCGTAAATTTACTAACCTGACGTTGAGTGTTAGCAACGTAGTTTTCGTCCGAGTCATCGTCTTCATCGCTCCATAAATGTGTAAAATTTTCTTCACGAGCTTCATTGAATGCATGAGCTCCTACAGCGGTCGTCGCGATCCGTTCGATCTCCTCCTCGATGGTTTGTGGCTCCACAATGTTATCAGGCTCGACCGGCTACAATGACGTATGAAGCTGCTCCTCCAACTTCTTGTGAAACTCTATTTCACTAGTACGAGGTCTCAACATCTATAAAACGCCCAACTAAAATACCAAACAAAAGAGATTTGCTTTTGTTTGGTACATTGTAGCCGTTTATATTTAAACCAATATCTATAGACGTTTATATTTAAACCAATATCGTATAAAATTAGAAAAAACTTACCGTTTTCTTCGCGAATATCTTCTCGACATCCTTGCTAGTCACCACTCCAATGGTAGACCATGAATGCATCCTCGGAAATCGAATTCCCACATTCTTGGCGAATTTCACACCCAGATCTGGAATGGTTTCGTACGCCCAATATTGAACGGCATGCATGTTTCCCGTCAATGTGCATTTCGCCTCCTTCTGTGTAATTTTTTGATCACATAGCTTTTCATGATGCTTCTCGTAGTAGGGGTTCATCTTGATCGAGAGAGAAGAACACATCGCACTCCAACTGATCCGACCCCAAGGTAGACTATAGAAGAAAGAAAGGTCGTCTACCAATCGTACGTATTTGTCGTCGATAGCTTTGTTGTGCTCGATTCCTAGGAGATATCCATAGACGAACACACATAATCCGAGCTTAAAACAATCTTCCAGAACACTACATGCGTTCATCATCAAGAGGATGAAGTCCAACGTTAGAGTTTTCTTCGCGTTCAAGTAGTCGTTCAACATTCTATCGTTGCGATGCGCGTCTTGTTCCGACTTGGTGAAGCCATTCTCCGTGCAAAGACCGGTCACAAGAGCATACTCGAGGGGGCCGAAACGCACTCTTTGGTTTCCCAAACCAAAATAAATTTCTCCTTCTACGGATGGTTTCACTTTTCGCTCAAGAAGTGAGTGGACGAGCACCGAAGAGAAACTTAACGGACTTTCACAAAAAAATTGAGCGAAAGAAGTATCTCGAAGTCTATCGGTCAATCCAAGAACGGTAAACCTCTCACTCACGTCCTCAACATACTCGACCCAGCGTACGTAATGCGACCCAGAAATCTTTTGTCGGAAAGGTACTTCAATTTCGCCTACAAACATAAACATAAACATTCAAACCGATCGAAACTATACAAAAACTCATCCGATAAACCTAAACAAAAACTCATCAAAAATTAAAACTAAACATAAACAAACATAAACATAAAAGTCAATAATATTTGTCAAAAACTCATCAAAACTATACAAAAACTCATTAGAACTTGTCAATACAAAATTCGAACCTACTTTAACAATTCATAATTAAAACTTGTCAAAAACTTAATAAAACTTGTGAAAAACTTAATAAAACTTGTCTAAAACTCAATAAATTTGTCAAAAACTCAATAAACCTAATAAAACTAGTCACAAGTCATATAAAGTCATCATAATTGTCAAAAACACTTCACAACTTATCAAAAATACATCACAACATACTCAAAACCTTGTCAAAACTCTTCAAAACAGAAAAAAGTTGTCATTAAAAACTTATCATTAAAACTTATCAAAAACTCATCATCAAAAACATGTTAAAAAGTCATCATCACAACCTATCCGAAACAAGCCATCGGAATTCTATCATAAGTCATCGAAAATTGGCTAAAATCATCGGAAATTTATAAGCCATCGGAAACCTATCAAAACCTATCGAAAATTGCTCAAAACCATCAAAAAATTTCAAGCCATCGGAAACCTATCAAAACCTATTGGAAACCATCGAAATTTTTTCATCTCATCGGAAACTCATCAAAAACTATCGGAAAATATTTAAAACCATTGAAAAAATTTCATCTCATCGAAAATCTATCAAAACTTATCGAAAAATTTCTGGGTTATTAAGATCCCGAGTTCAAACTCTAAATCTCATCCACAAACATCAAAACAATCAATAATCTAAACCCTAAACGAATGTTTAACATACCTTTTTCACTTGTAGACTCATTGTAACCAACGACCCCGACGAACCCGACGAACAAAGGACCACCCTAGACCCCCTTTTCGCTCGACAAAGGCAGCCACACAAGACAAGCGAACTCGGCCGGAAGTTCTATTGGAAAACCAAGAACCTATCGGAGACCATCGGAGAACGAGCGTGGACGTCGGAAGTTATCCGAACTCGTCGGATGTTTTCTCGAAAGTTTGGGAAAAAAAAGAAAAGGGACATGCGGCTGGAAGATAGGAAGAGAAGAGAATAAGATTTTTTTTTTAAACTAAGGGTATTTTTGTCCAAAAGTGTGTCAAAAGTCTAATTTAAGATAGAAGAGTTATAATGAGCCCACTTTTGATACTTTAAATACTATTAAACTCATAAAATGAAATTTCTCTTCTGCGCCAATACCTACCTCAGCATCAGACAAATTTCACAAGACGCTTACAGATTGCCATGTGTAAAGTTAATTAGACGGTGAAAAGTTTGTTAGAGACTGTTAATGTATTGATTGTACGTATAAAAACCAATATTATGACCACATTCATCTTTAATGAAAAATTTATGAGATTGAAAATTACCAATTGAGATTATCTTCTCTGGATCTCTCTTTCACAAATCTATCTGATACCCGTGGAAGTTCTACTCAAAGCGGGCTAGGCCCAATAGTTTCGAACCTCCACTCCAGCAGTCTATGAAGAGAGAGAGAGAGAGAGAGAGAGAGAGAGAGAGTAGACAGTCATCGTGTTCGCGCCAATGGCCGCCAAGAAAATTGAAACCTACGAGGACTTTGAGAAAGTCCATGGCCTCCTTCTCGAGGTCTCGGGACTCCCGCAGAATCTGTATCGCCAGCTCTTCGCGAAGCTCTCCACGGAGACCTTCGATGGTGGCTCTTTTTTCCAAATCGAGCCGTGCGACGAAGGACCTCAGAGAAAGCTCGTTCTCACTTCGGAGTCCATGCCTAAGCACTCTGATGTCTTCCTCATCGACCACGCCTGGACTTTTCGACTCTCCGATGCTTACAAACAGGTGCGTCCATCGCTCGCTCAAGACTTGTTTGGATGATGAGAAAGCCACTCTATAAGAAATTTTACTTTTTTCTCCTACGGACTTTATTACTTGGTTTCAGAGAAATGAAGTCTGGAAGAATTGGTATATGTCCATTTCTGTTTGTTTTGGCTACGACGAGACTCGGACTGAAAAGAAAATCGTAGTTTTGTTTATTTATTATTTAGTGTTGTTGTGTTGCAGTTGCTGGAAGTACCTGGATTAGCAGAGAGAATGGCTTCTATCATGTGTGTGGACAGTGATTCGAATTCGGACGCTGAAGAAACAAATGAAAATGAAACAAGGAAGACAGCTTTCGAGGTTGTGGAGAGTGAAATAGGCATTGCACAGGCGAGAGGAGAGGAATCTGTGAGGTGGCTGGAATTGGATGAGCTCAACATCGACGATGATACATTTTTATTGCTGGATTTACCAAACAAATTTCCGGTTTGTATGATCAGAGTTACAGTCAGTGTTTGATAGTATTGGAAATCAGTTTACTTATCATGTTCCCGTTTCTCGTGCTCTGCATCAGGATTTACTCGCTCTCAGTCTCTGTGGAAATAAGATTGAGAGTGTGGAAATTGTTGTTCAAGAAGTAACCAAATTCAGAGGGTTAAGAGCGTTGTGGTTGAACAATAATCCAGTTGTGATTGAGTGGTCTCTCTCTCTCTCTCTCTCTCTCTCTCTCTCTCTCTCTCTATCTCCTTCATGTGGAGGATTTAAATAACGAATTGGGTTTATTATGAAGCTTTAATTTTTCTTTTGAATTTTTTGAATTCAGTCAACATCAATTGGCAGATAAAGTAATGGAAGATTTGCCAACTTTGGAAATTTATAATTCGAAGTTCACTTCAAAGTATGGGCAGTGGGCAGTGGGGTTCTGCGGCGGTGTGTACGATAAAAATAATCCAGGCGTTGGAAATTTTCAAGAAGATTCCACATTGCACATAATTACCTCTCTTGACTTGTCTGACAGGGGCATCCACAATTTGAATAACAAGGTTCTACCTTTTTTCTACACATTTTAATTGTTACTTTATTGATGGGCATTTCTACTATCTCCAACTAGCTATGTCTTAAATTTCCATGTAGATAATTGAATTTAGTCACTTATTTCAGTTGATATTATTCGTGAGTTTGGCGTCTTCCTGAACAACTTCTTTTCCAGGCTTTTTCACCTGTTTGTTTGCCTTCTCTTTCGCACTTGAACCTTCGGGGAAATCCTTTGGAACACAACTCAGTTTGTGAATTGTCCAGTCTCCTGAGTCGATTCACCAGCTTACATTCAATGGAGGTAATTCTGCCTCAAGAAGCTACAAGATTTTCCATTTCCATGTAGACACTCTTAGTTAGGACTAGCTCTCTTAATCAATATTGTGAGAGAATTTTGGTTTTGAAAGAAATGTGAAATATTTGCTCTTCAGGTTGAAGCCCCTGGCCCGCTTGGAGAAAGTGCAGTGGAAATCCTCGAGTCCCTTCCCAATATCACGGTTCTTAATGGTGTTGCTGCATCAGAAATATTAGAACAAGGAAAACACAGCGTTGATTCTAATCTAGAACCACGTCTTCCTGAGTGGATGCCTGATGAGCCTATAGCTGATCGTGTTCTGAAAGTGATGTGGTTATATTTGATGACGTACAGACTTGCAGATGAAGAAAAGATTGACGAGACCTCTGTTTGGTGGGCATTGTTTTTTGTATTTTTATTCATCATTATTATATTATGTCATTTTCTAGTTTTCCGCATGCTTCTCGAGAGTGACTTTTGTATGATGGTCTTAATTTCTATAATGAAACTAATTTTTAACAGTTGGCTTGGAATCTCATGTAATAAAATCCTTTTCTTTGTTTTCGAGTTTCATGTAGGTATGTGATGGACGAATTAGGTTCAGCTTTGCGCCACAGTGATGTGCCGAACTTTAGAGTGGCTCCATTTCTCTTCATGCCCGAGGGAACATTTGAATCTGCTGTGAGGTTGTTTGATTTTCTTTGCCTATGATTAATTAGTTTTGTGTAAAGCATTTAGACTCTGGAAAATTCCTAGTGAAGTGATACGATCTAAGTAACACGATCAGTTCTTTGTATTGTTAGTTTTTCAATATTATGGCCAACCCAAAATGTAGAGAAGGGTGACGAGTGTACTCGAGATTTTCTCATTGGAATCGAAGAGGACAAACAACGCTCAGCAAGGCTTACAGCTTGGTTCCACACACCTGAGAACTATTTTATCCATGTATGCCTTTCACAAAAATTTCCTGCCCCCTTTCTACTGTTTATTAAATTCCAGCTACTCATTAACTTGATGGAAATTACGATTAATGAGTTCAGATGTACAAAAGATACTGGGACGAATTACAATCAGGAAGTGCAACCTTTACAGCACAGCCGCAATCTCTGCCAAGAAGTTTGGATCGTAATGATGGACGTGTTCTACGTGTTTTCACGGACATACCTCACGTTGAAGATAATTTGACACGACCTGAGTTTATACTAAGTACGTTTATTATTATTATTACTATTTTAATCGTTCTCAATCCATTCTTCTGTCTACTGTGATATTCACTAAGTGTTAGAATCCTAAATCTATCAATCATAGTATTCTTGAATAGCCAACTTTCTACTTTACACATTTAGTTATTGGTGCATCAATTACTTTTCCAATTTCCTGACTAATAGATCTTTCTTTTGTGCGCTCTTTTGTTTGTTGCTTAAAGCAACTGATCCAAAAGATGCAGATATTATATGGACCGGTTCGCAGGTAGATGGGGATTCGAAGAAGGCCATGGGAATAACCGAGCACCACTTTGTAAACCAATTTCCTTTCGAGGCATGTCTCGTGATGAAACATCATCTAGCAGAGACCATTAAGCAGGTGAGGGACCAAGAAGGGCACTAATTGCCTGGTCATAATATCATAGTTTATATTTTAATGGATATGGTTCTGGTTCAGTGGAACTTGAAGATGTTTTCCCAAAGGGTGACACATCTGAACAATTCATCATTTAATAGGCATACGGTTCTCCAGAGTGGATGCAGTCTACCTATAATCTCGAAACAAATCTTTCTGAGCTTATCGGTGATTATTGTTCTCGGAAAAGAGACGGGCGTGACAACCTGTGGATACTGAAACCGTGGAACATGGCACGAACTATAGATACAACTGTTACTGAGAACTTGAGTGCTATTATCCGGCTCATGGAAACTGGACCAAAGATCTGCCAAAAGTACATTGAGCACCCTGCTTTGTTCAACGGGAAGAAGTTCGATCTCCGTTACATAGTATTAGTTCGCAGCATGCAGCCTTTAGAGATATTACTATCCGACGTTTTCTGGGTATGTATGCATTATTTGCGTAACTTCTTTCACAGAGTACTAGGTATTTATTTTCTGATTTTAGGAGGACATGCTCAAAGAATGGGTATTTTAGTCTCGTTTTGAAAATACCTACCTTTTGTTGTTGTTTGGCTTTCGTTCCAGGTAAGATTAGCAAACAACCCATATTCTGTAGACCATCACAGTTTATTCGAGTACGAGACCCATTTCACGGTCATGGTATGTTCTCAATCTCACATAACGTCAATGCAGTCCGATTTTATCTTTCGTCCATTGCTGATTTTTTCAATACCATTTCATGTTCAGAATTATAGAGGAAAATTGAATCACAAGAATACACCAGACTTTGTCAAGGAATTTGAACAGGAACACAAAGGTATTCACAGTTTTATTTACTTGTTAGTTTCACCTCTAGAGGTCCTATCTTGGTTTAATATAATTGCCTGGTTTAACTACAGTGAAATGGTTGGAGATCCACGAAAAGGTAAAAAGTATGATCCGATCAGTTTTTGAAGCAGCTGCTTCAGTTCATCCTGAAATGCATAGTCCGACATCAAGAGCCATTTATGGCCTGGATGTCATGCTCGACAATGCTTTCCAGCCAAAGTTACTGGAGGTGTGTACCGTACATGCACTTTTCACTTATAACAAAGGGTATTGTTTGTCAATTGGTTTTTTTACGTGTCTGTGATTGTTCTCTTTCCTAGGTTACATACTGTCCTGACTGCACAAGAGCCTGCACTTACGACACCGAAACTATATTTGGTGGCAGTGTCAAGGGGCGGGACTTCTTTAATGACGTGTTCGGTTGTCTTTTCTTGAATGAAACCACTCATGTTAGTCCACTCTGACTGAGCATTACCCAGAAGAGTCATATATACATATTTTAGTGTTCTAAATCCGGATGTATTTTGCATTACTTTTTTTCGGGGTTTTGTGTCTTTGGAGTCATAATGACAAGACTTTCAGAAGCATCGAGGGAAGTGTTTGATCACTGCATATCGTTCTCTTAGTGTTTGACCCTTTATGAGCTGTAGAAATTAGAATTTTTTACGGTTCTATTATTTTCGTGTTGGTTTTTGTTATCGCAGGCAGAATTTTGTTACAGAGTCTTAGCCTGAGTTCCCATGGACTAGCCTGGTTCAAAATGGTTATAGCTCTGATGGTTTTTGCCTCTAAATAATACAAAAAAACTCAAGGTTTGGTCGAGTTACATCTTAGGTCTATCTATACGAAACAAAAGGGTACATATAAACACGAGCCAGTAACCTGATACGTTTTCATATCAAATGGAATTAAGCTCCTTGTTGCTCGGCTGTACAGCTGATATGAACGGTTGCTTTGAAAGTATAGATATCTTCTTTTGCAATTCCAGATTAGACATTCTCTCGGACTCCAGTGCTCGTTCAAGCTGTGATAAATTATCAAAAAAGAGAGAGATTATGGCCTCCACAAAGTTAGCACAAAAATTTTCAATAACAAGTGTAGGACAACATACCGTTGCTGTTCTAGTACTCCACTCTCCTAGAATAGCTCTCACTCTCTCATTCTCTTCTACATACTGTATTGGTAAGTGTGTTTTAGAATAAGCACCCAAACCCAAAAATTTACAGATAACTGTTTAACCAAGATACTTTATCATATAAATACATAAATAATTGGGGTTTTAATGAATTTTATAGGCTATAGAACAACATACCTGATTATTGGTTATTCGGACTTGCTGTATCTCTACGTCCCTCTCAGCCAACAAAGACCGAGCAAGCCTAAGTTCAGAATGTAGTTGGTTCATCTGCGGCGTACATTATCGATATTATTTTATCAGCGATTTACATGATATACTTTGTTGGGAAGAGAAGAAAAAAACATTGATTACCTCAGCTGAAAGTGTTCGCAGTTCCTGATCGCGAGCTGCCAACAAATGGGCAAGATCGACCTGTGTTTTACGAGCAATGAATGACCACATACACCACAATAAAGCTTTTGTGTAACAGCTTCGTTTCCGGCATAATTATCGCAGCAGAAGAGATAGCAAAGCTCACCTGAGGTGTGCTTCCATCATCAGTGCATTCATATTTACTTAAGCACTCTTGCAATCGGAGAATCTACAATGTTGCGTCGGAACCGTGTTATGAAAATATACCACCAGTAGAAAGATAACTAGGGAATCGCATTCATCATGATCAGGCATTAAAAAAAAGTCTTAACTGTTCCCAATGAAAAACTGCCGATTGTGAACTAAAGTTAAAGATATACCTCTTCGCTCAAGAAGTGAAGGTTTTCCCGCTGATATTGCAACAAAGCCATTTGTTGATCAGAAAGTCGACCGGCATCATAATATCTGTTTACCAAATGCCATCACATATATAAAATAAAATTTACTCTGCTTTTTCATTATCAATAAAACAGCAATAAGATTTTATACGACTACCTTAAACCTTCCAATGAACTTGATGGTTGTAGAGGAGAATACAATGACTTCAACACATCAGGCTGAGAGTTCAATGAGTTGTACCGGTGAACATAAGCTGTAATCAAGTTTCTATTAACAGTTAAATAACCATTGCATAACATACAAGTACAATCATAAGATAAACTCACCAATGTACAGACACATAAATGATCCGGCACATGCTGCTTTAACAACCATTACAATCCTGCATAACCAATATAAATGCATGGATTCAAAAAACGCAGAGCATGAACACCCCTTAAAAAAATTACTTTACAAAATTGGTTTTACCGTAATATTGTTGATATAGGAAGAATACTGATGTGGGATCTCCAAACCACAACAAGCAGCATCGCAGCGGTTCCTTGTAAAAGAAAATTAACTAATAATATCAAATGGAGATGTTGACTACACGATGGTCATGTTGCAAGCTATGTATAAACGCATCAATATATTACGCTTGTATAAAGTATCTAAGATGAAAACATAATGGTACATACCATATGCAATAGTTGCAAAGGGAAGGCGAACAATATGCTTCAGCTTCTGGCTAAAACTGTAGTAACCCTACACACATGGCATAGGTGCATGTTTATAGCAAGAATAATTCCGCAAATTTAACTCCCAATTTCCATTTTGTGCCATATTTCAAGAGAATGTAATAACCATAAAGGCAGAATGTTCAACAATAAAAGGAACCTGTGAAATTTTCCGTTGGTAAAGGCCACAAGTTTAAATAACGCGAGGTTTTGGGTCAGATGGGAATGAAAAATAGAGCTGGAGATGGATATTTTATAGTTGATAACAAACCTGTAAGCGTATTTTCTGAACTTGTGACACCATATATTGTTGAAAGGCACCTAAATCAACAAATGATCATATTCAATTTTAGTCCCTGAATTATTTACATATAAACGCTATTCTAACTGATACCTGTAAGAACTAGAAGAACAACGTCACAGCTACAAAGCAATTGCAGAGTATATCGTTGAACTGCTCGAAATATCCATGGAGCTGTGATGGCCAGTGCAGCATAACCTGCCTATACAGATTACAATAAATTTCCAACAAAAAAGATCATTCCAACTTCAATACGTTCACAAAGTGTACCAAATCATTCACAAAAGATAATAAAATTACAAAAAGAAAAGTTTTACTTGCCAAGATTATGAAGTAAACCACACTTCCGAAGATGCTTCTTGACTTCCTATGGCCTAACAAAGGGGCTTCGTGCAATATATCCAAAAACCTAAACCACCAAATACATAATTTACTTAAAAAATAACCTTCAAGTTCAACCACTCCCTTAGAGAACAAAACTCAAACTTAAGCTTCTATTACAAAAGGTAAATCAAATAGCACATTAGAAGATGATCTTAAGCTCGAAATCACCAATGAACTATGTACAATAAATGCGCAATTGAACTATTCTTTTATCAAAATCAACCTAACCGGACAAACTAGGAAGAAAAAATATTCCGGCAAAGATCGGATCGTATTATTATATAAAGCGAATAATAATAAATAAAAACAAAAACTCACAAAGCGTTGTCTTCGTGTGAAGTTGATGCTACCGGACTATTTCTCTCTATCGCCATTTCTTCGTCTTCTGAAAAAGAAACAGCTCAATAATTGAAAGCCAGAACACGATTACCAGGGAAAATTACATAACTACTTCAAAATAACGGCTCAACATTGTCACGAAATTTCATAAATACCTCATATTTGAAATTATTTCTGGAATACGATAGCAGGTAAATATTCGGACGAAAATACCCTTCAAACCGATAGTGCACCGACACTGAAATCGGGTTATGATTTTTCGAGTATATCGATAAATATCTTATAAAAATATTTATACCGAGTATTGATAATATCGTTAATATATCTTATACGATATATTTATCGACAAAAAATATAAACTATTATATTTTTAAATAAGTTAAAATATATATATGAATATAGGTCAACAAATTTAAATTATAAAAATAAAAAATCAAGTATTTGAATATTCATGATAAAAAAATAAACTTAAAAATAATTTTTAAATATATTAACAAAAACTTAACAATAAATTTAAAATCAGTCGTATATCAAGTATAAAAACTAAAATCTCACTAAAGTTTTTAAAAATATTGCAAAACTTTAAAGGAAGCATCTTCTTAATATAAATAGTATTTGGCAGTATCATTACAGCTATCAATATCAAGATTATAATTCTACGGACATATGAGAATATATACTATGAGTATTTTAAACATTGCCAATACCTATTTACTATTTAATAGACTTTAAGTAATAAAAGAATTTAAGATTGTCGAAAAGTTGATGGAGAATGTATTATTGAGTGTCGTACAATTCTTTTAAACACTAAATATTATAAATTTCAAACATTTTTATGATGAGGATGAAAAATAAAAATAAAATATTTATTGTTAACTTTAAATATTGGAAGAAGTATGGGTGAGGGCACGCCAATTTAAACTCGTAAACACATAATATTTAATTAATAAAAACATATTTGACGAGTTTGAAGCAGATTAACAATAGAGTCCAAACTCCACACTTTATAATCTATCGGTCGTTTTCACTTAGAACGGAAGACAACGATGAAAGTAATATATCAAAACAAGCGAAAGAGTAACATACTCATGAAGGTAAAATTTGGAGATGAGAAGCACAACTTTAGATTAATTCAAGATAAAATACTTGTTCACAATTGAAAAATTGCAGCCAACATTAAAAATGTCATATTTAATATTGTAGTAGACATTAATACGGTGGAATTAACGCGTTGTATTCAGCATATATTTGGAATTTTCATTTACTTGTGGTGGGGATTGAACCCATAATTTTTAGTTTGGAAGTGTTGTGATATTACGACTAGGTTATTCTAATACTATATATCAACTCTAAACAAAGATAAATGTCAATAGTTAGGTAAACTCTAATGACATGGTAAAATATCATATTTGGTGTTGAAATTGCCTCCAACCACAACATATTTTATACTAAATTTAGTATTACGAACAGTATCACGTTAAATACAGCGTCCACACTATATAACATATATTTTTAATCCTTTTATATCTATAAAATATAAATCATATATATATATATTTATATATATATATATAACATCAATATTCATAAA
This sequence comes from Urtica urens, assembly GCA_958296335.1. Classification (NCBI taxonomy): domain Eukaryota; kingdom Viridiplantae; phylum Streptophyta; class Magnoliopsida; order Rosales; family Urticaceae; genus Urtica; species Urtica urens. Next base: position 22,210,053 of record OY282522.1, on the reverse strand, counting down.
TTGATTATAGAAAGTTAAAAACCCATAAAACTACACTTTATTTAAAACATAAGATTTAAACACATAAAAGATAGAGAGATCATATTGGACATTAAAATGTATTAATTGAATACTTATGAAATAAATATACTATATTTGATAATTAGTTTGATGTAATTTAATTTTCAAATGTATATTTTTCTTTTTTTTAGTAATTTAATTTATTTTAGTGGAATAAATACAACTACTAAAAAAAGGTAAATATTTATTAACAAATAGATGATATAGTTTTGAATGATGAACAATATTTTAGCCTGAAATTGGCGTGGTGGTTAAAGATTTAATTTTTTTTCTTGGTCCTAGAGGGAGTTGCACGGGAGTTGGTCTTAGGGTGTTCTCTATCATTTCAAATTACTAGGTTCGGCGGCGACGAAATGAGCAAGTGTTTTTGCAACAGAATACGCATGTATTGACAGGCGTATAGGTACAAGTACAACACAGCAGAAAACCGACCGCCTCGGAAGCCAAGCACGCCATTGAATCCTCATCAGTACTCCGTCGCTCCAAATATCACTCCGATTCGATTATGTCCACCTCTTCGGGCTGACCGAACCGTTGAACTGCGCTGAGGATTTGAATTAGGGTTTATCGTCACCGAGTCCCGATGATGACCACCAGGGAATCGAAGCCCAAACCCGGTGGCTCTTCTTCGCAGGCGAGAATCGTAATCGAGAATGTGTACGAGAGCCGAGCCGAGCCGAATGACGGCGCGGCTGTTCAGATGAGCCTTCTTTTCTTCACGACCCGGCCATTCTGGGCTCGGGCCTCAAAGATCGCTGTCGCGCATTTCAATAGCTTGGCTCAGGGTGGTTCCTGGACTCGCCATTTTCATGATAAAGAGGTTTTGTTTAACTCCGAAGTTTGGTTTTCCAAGGTCGTTTGTACTCTCTTTATTCGTTCGAATTCCATGGAGGCTTGCCTAGGTTATCTTAGTAAGAACTTGAACCCTTCGATAGCGTTCGAGGTGATCAGAAGGTTGAAGAATCCGGAACGAGGGCTGAAGTTTTTCGAGTTCAGTAGACTGAATCTGAATCTCAAACACAGCGTCGGGTCATACGATTTGCTTATGAGGTCTCTGTGTCAGATGGGTCTGCACGACTCGGCTAAATTCGTGTTTGACTGCATGAGGAACGACGGGCATTTGCCTAACAGCTCGATCATCGAGATTTTGGTCTCGTCTTTTGCCCGAGCAGGTCGATTGGAGATTGGAGAAAAGTTGCTCGACGAGCTCAACTGCGAAAATGTCAAATTGAATTCTTTGGTGTATAACAGTTTGTTGCGCGTACTCGTGAAAAGGAATCAGGTCTCCGAGGCTGTTTCCTTGTTCAGAAAGCACAGGAGATCGCATTTCCATCCGGACGTGTGGACTTTCAACATTTTGATTCAGGGTTTGTGCGGGATCGAAGATTTTCAGACCGCCTTCGAGATCTTGAAAGATATGATGATGGATTCTGGTTGTTCCCCAGACACCGTTACTTACAACACTCTCATCAACGGGCTTTCGAGGTCGAACCAGGTCGACAAAGGGCGAAATTTGCTGAAGAAACTTCAGTCGAAAGGGTCGCGATTACTCGATTGTATCACCTTCACGTCGGTCATATCCGGGTACTGCAAGTCCGGTCGGATGAAAGAAGCCCATGAAGTCTTCGACGAGATGATCGGTTGGGGAATCGCTCCGACGGAATTCACATTTAATACTCTGATAAACGGGTTCTCCGGCGAACACAACATGGATTCAGCGAGGGCCTGGTACGAGAAGATGAAACTCTACGATTGCCGTCCCGACGTGATCACCTTCACGACTCTCATCAAGGGCTATTGCCAGGTCGGAGAGTTGAACCGTGGCTTGAAGCTCTGGGACGAGATGAGGTCGAGAAAGGTGTACCCGAACAAGCACACCTTCTCGGTTTTCATCCCGGCTCTGTGCAGAGGAAACAGGCTCCTCGAGGCTCGGGATATCCTGAGGCAGCTGAACCGCACGGAGATTGTGGCGGAGACTTTCATGTACAACCCGGTGATCGACGGGTTTTGCAAGGCTGGGAACGTGGACGAGGCGAATGTGATCGTGGCCGAGATGGAAGCGAAACGGTGCAGACCCGACAAATTCACTTTCACGATGCTCATACTCGGGAACTGTATGAAAGCACGAATGTCCGAGGCGATAAGCGTTTTCAACAAGATGGTGGGAAGCGGAATTGCCCCGGATGAGATTGCCGTGAATGGTCTGGTTTCGTTCTTGAATAAGACCGGAATGCTCGAAGAAGCTACCCGCATTAAGAAGTTCGCCAACAGGGATTTTTCTTTAGGTGTTCCACGCTCCAGAAGTAAATATACATACGAAAATTCTGGTGTACAAATCGCTGCTTTATGATTAAAATGCTTGTAAAGACCAGAGTGGTCCGATCATCTTTGATGATTTTGGCTGAAGTTATCCTTTTCAGACGAGCGCCGTGTTGTGGAATCATTACTCAAGAACAAGTAAGTCTATATCTTTTTATTGGCTTCTCACGTTTGTGATAGCAATTACAATTGATAGAATTCAAATAGTTTACTTTTTGCCGTTCTGATTTGATCTCACAGATTAACTATAATATCCCCTGATGATTTGATGTTCATTAAACGAATAAATATATCCACCCACTTTTTCACCAGCAATTGTTAAATACTTTCTTCTCCAAATAGTCTCTCTTAAAATAAAAAGTATTGATGTGTTTAACATATGTTAAATAAACAGCCAATATTAAGCCATGAAAGTAACCTTCTCCATAGGTACGTGTGAATACATTATAAAGGGGAAAGCTTGGCGGTTTTGCATAAATATTTTCCCAATATGACGACTATATATTATTTCTCTTCATAGTTGAACCGTGCTAAATTAAATTACATTGGCGTCTTAATTTCTTGCATTTACTCCAGAGAATATTTTTGGGTTGGTCACACCACCACAGGGATATGTTTGAATCCCATGTAGCTGATTAATAAGGTGTGACATTAGAGATCTCAGCTTCGCGAGACGTGGTCATGTAAATCTTTCATGTTCCTTGTATAGCAGGTCGATGCCTGAGTTGTCGCCTTCGATTTTGGTTCAACCATGGAGAGCTTATTTTAGCATTTTAAAGTTAAAGATCACCGGCAATAAGTTGAAGCAACCAGAGAGAGTTGCAGCAATTTTGATGGTAAAGATAGTAACAAGTTGTTTCCCTGCAGTTTAGGTACTATTCTAGTTGGACCCGAATTGATGGCCTCTCACAAATCACACCCGTAATTAGTTATTTCCCATACTTATGGTTGTGCTTTTCCATAATATGTATAGTGCAATGTTTTTGTAGCATTATTTAAAAATGGTACAAATATTACACCATTTTTTAGATACAGAACTTCCACAAAATGAATGAAGCATAAGAGATGGCCTTTTTTCTTTTATTATATCATTACATTTCTGGAGTCAACTTTGTGTAGACGGATCAGATAACTTTAGGTCGTAGATCATTACCAAGTACCAAAACAAAAATTTCAAAATGCGAGAAAAACTATAATTACTAAATCACAGTAGTTTATCTTAAAAGAATCTGTATGATTTATTCTTTTAAATCAATACGTTTATATAACGATTTTATATTTGTTATATTCTTACCCAACTCTATAGACACTTGTGTCTTGTATATGAAATCTGCTCATGTGATCAGATTTATCACGACTTGGGTTAATGGAAATGGTAATAATTTTAGCCAGGTTTCTTCAAACTAGTTCTCTTTCCCAACGCTCGATCTTCTTCCTCGAAGAGTTGCTTCCCACTCAGAATGTTCAGCTTAGTCACTATGACTTGTGTTTCCTTAACCCTCACTTCTAACTCGCCCTATGGACTGCAAATATGCCCTAAGAGTAAAGATTGTGCCATGTTCACACATATAAAAATATTATCAAGTTTTAATATCTATGAATTTCTAATAAGGATTGAGGGCGTAACATAATCAATTTGTGTTTGCTCTACTAGAAATGGTGACTTTTATTTGTATATTAATGTTAATTAATTAAGATATACATAGTGAGTAATTGAACACGTTTAGTTGATGCTAACTACATAATTTCGTAAACTATAGTTGCACATGTTTAGACGAAAGAGTTGGATACATTTCTAAGGTCTTATATCTGAGATTTTTTCGTTTTAATTTGTATTGCGAAATAAGTGAGAAAATGAGGTTGATTTAAAATATCATCCCATTTTAATCTTATTTTTAAAAGGGCGAATATCTGGAACAATCAAGACCACGCAATATTTCAGGTGCAGGATTTTTTATTTATAAATAATTGCATTGATTGCATCAATAGCAGTATTCAGGATCAGTACATACATATTACAAATATCCCTTGTAATAAATAGTTCCATTTCAATTTTCACCTAAAAATATCTAATATTTTTATTTCGCAATTTCATGATAGCGAGTGGCGTAAGAGACGTGGTGGTTTAAGAGTTTGTAGTAGTACAACAAACAGTGCTGGATTATAATCACTGCCCAATGACTCCGCAAGAGATAGACACGTCTGAAGGTGCAGACAAATCCAAGGCCACGTCAAAGGAATAGGCAAATAGAAAGAAAACGACACTACTGCAAACTCAACTAGCTCACTAAGCGACAACGGGATATGAGGCGCACGTTGCAATACCTGCAAAAAATTGCAAATTGGTTGCATTTGTAACTCAACTATCAAAAACACAACAAATTCGGTTAAACTCTAGTAAAAAAATCCCTATATAGAAAACTTACCACACATGTTCTTGCCAAGTTCCATCTTGAAGTAGCCTTTGTCACCCCATTTCGGTCCCCAAGAGTTTTTGATGAGCCAGTATGGGACGTTATCTTCTACCCCATACCCGACTGCTAACACTGCATGGTTCACATCCTGCAAAGAAATCAATGCTTTCGTCAGATATTGGAGTTCATATGGTATCATCATAATTTTTACTAGTTTATCGAATCGCTTGTGAAGAATTCTCGAGCGTGAATTCAATGACGATCCAACTTAGAATTGAGAACTCACCTGCGGAGTGTTGCCACAGGTGTCGGAGGTGAAAACTCCGCTGTTGTAGAATCGGAATGGGCTTACCACCTCAAATGCAATGCTCACCGGCCGTACGATTCCTACTGCCTCCTTAAGCTCATTTTCAGCCCCCTGCAAAGCATTCGCAGATGCTGTGAAATCTCTTATCGAACTTGGCAAATAAATTTGTTCAGTAAACCTGACTAATTCTCTTTCAAGTCTATGTACCACCTTACTAGTTTCAACGCGATAAATGATAAGAGAATATTGGCTGCTACGACCTCAAAAACTTGGGAGAAAATGCCTTCTAAGAAAGGGTAAAGGGGAATCTCACGAGAGTGATGTTGACAGAGTTGGAAACTTGGACAGCAACATTCTGTGACGTGAATTTGCAAGCTCCATCCTTGGCAGTGTAAGGATAAGCATCCTCCGTCTCGAGGCCGCCGTTGTACTTGATGTACTCGAAGGCCTGAGAGGGCAATCCTCCATTGCAGCCAAAGTTGTTAAAACCTCCAGCGCAGTCAACGAGCTGCTGCTCCGAGAGAGAGATTTCTTGCCCGTGTTTTTGGTGATAAGCAGCCTCAAGAGCCCCGGTCGTACTGCCCAAGATGAAAAAATATCACCACATATCTTAATACGTGTGTACGATTCTTAGTAGTAGATGCTGTGTTTATACCTGAACGTCCAGCAAGATCCACAACTCCCTTGGTTTTTCACCGGGCTCACGATGCCATCTTCTCTCCAGTCTTTCTGTCAAGCACATAGAAAATCTATGATTAGTAGAGAAACCATGTCTTTAGTATATACCCAGTCGAATTCGGGTTGATTCGATTGTTAATCCAAAGTTACCAAACAGAGAACTTATGATGTGGTCTAAAAAACATTTATGTATGTATGTGTGTGTGTTTGTTTGTACCGTTTCAGGAAGAACAGCATGGGTGAGCTGGTGTGTGCCCTTATAAGTTGCAGAGCAGTTTTGAGAAGCACCCAATCTGTGGCGTTGAAACTCACCCCACGTCCAGTCAGCGAAATCTGTTTTTTTTTCATCACACAACACCAAGGATATAATTACACATCACTCCTTCAATTAATTTGCACATTTCTTTAGCATCTCACTTGAAAAAAAAAAACAATAAAAAGTCAACACTTACGATTCACTGCGAGAGTGTAAGACAATCCCTTCCTATTGGTTGACTTAATCATCTTCCGATTCTCCGCGAAGATCTCGAACCGGAGCTTCAACTCCTCCCCGGACTCGTACTTCTTCCCATACCTCCAAAAACGAAAAGCATAAAGATAAATCCACCAACCACGAATCTCAGAAATCATATCAAGATTTCTGTATCGGAGAAAGAGAAAGGAAGTACAAGACTAACCTGTGAGCGAACCGAGCGAATGACAAAGCGTGGCGAGTTCTTCCGACGACTTTGACTACCTGAGCTTCGATATCTTGGAGACGATCGGAAACCATTCTGATCGGGTTCGCGTCGTCGAACGTCGCCGCGGTGGCCAACGCCGCCGAGGCGATCAGAAGAAGTAGGAGTGAGAGTGAGCTTAGGCGAGCCATGGATTATCTGCGTGGATGAACAGAGCAGAGATCGATATGCTTTTCTGATTGGGTGAATTCTCATAGTTCTTATTGTTGCTTCTAGATACTCTTACAAGGGGCTAAATTGGAATTTACCATTAACGAAGTCGTTTTCACGTGTGACGTGTGCGGTGACTTCATATGGTTTTTTTTTTATTGCATCCGAAATACAAATTCCATTGCTTTAATCTGTTTCTAAAGATATTTCTACAATTTAGGAGGGAAATAATCGGATGTATTTGATGTGATAGAGCAGTTGGGAGACCTCATAATCTACCAAGTGGACTGCGTGTAGAGCTTATATCCACTAATATCACATGTTACGTGTGAAGCTATGAACCTTTTTACGTATATATGATGATCAGCTTTAATAAGGTAGTGCTGAACTCTCCGTTATTTATTTCTCTAACAAACTAAGACAACATAAATCACTACATATACCGAGAAATTTTATCGTATAGATTTTAGTGTAAAAAATAATCAGTTTAGACTTTGGAAAATATACAAACGTCAGACAAAAATATTTTTATAAACAAAACATTTAATTTTCTTTTTAAATTTTTTTTAAAAATATTTGAAGATTTGATCTTTATCGGTTTTTTTTTAATGACTTTTTGTTAAAACTTATTAAATGTCGTTCGTACGGTGATTATTAGTAATATATAATTTTAGTTAAATTTAAATCTATTTTGAATTTTGAACTTAAAAGAGGCTGAACAATTTGAATTTCATCGCACGTACGATAATATACAATAAAATACGAAAAAAATAGTTTTTATGAATCGATACGATAGTGTATGATATTTTAGACATCGTTTTTTTTTAAAACAACGTATAAAGTGTACGATGGTATACAATACAATACGATGGAATATGAAATCGTACGATATGGTACGATGAATATCATCATACACGACACTATAGACGTCGCTCTATAAACAAGCAGAGTCTTAAATGTCATTTTTTTCCGATACGTATTGTACGTACGATAAAATTAAAGTTTTCATTAAATTTACGATTAAATTCAAAGTGTTCATCGTTTTTCAAAGTCCAAAATTCAAAATCGGTTTAATTTAACCAAAATTAACCCGATTTAACATATATATTGCTAATATTCATTATACGAACATATTTAATAAGTTTTAACAAGAAAATTATGCAAAAACAACCGATTAAATCTCCTTAAAAACTAAAAATAAAATATTAAGTGTTTTGCTTATGCACCTATTTTGATCCAAAAGTTCAATTTTTAGATATTTTTCAAATGATAAATCTAAACTAGATTCTTTGTACTTTAGGTCTATAGAATAAAATTTATCTATTGTTATCTATTACTTATCAAATCTTTGTGTTCAAGATTTTTATTTATGTATATTAAAATGTTATATTAATTTTTATGCATTTATTTGTGAGTTTTTGTGACCTGTAAATATAGCTATTTTAAACCATGAAAAATAACAAGCAATCCAGTTCTCTCCTCCTTTTTCTTCATATTGTTTTTAATTTCTTTATTATAATATATTGTCTTCATTTATTTCACAAGATCTTATCAACACAATTTCTCTATGACGAAAAATATTGAGTATTATTTTTGAAACGTTTCAAACAAATCTAATATGTAAAAAATAATATTTATTCATTTTATGTGTAAATCGTTCATATTCATCGTTACCATTACGTTCATAATGTATTTGTAATGCATTATCTCATTATACATACTTTTATTCTTTAAATATGGCTATACTAGAAGTATATTTTTTTCTATAGTTTTTATTATCTATGTATTTGTAATCGATATTACTTTTATTTTTATTTCTAATTAATCCATTTCAATACGTAACAAACTTTAGAAAAAGTTGCAAAGAAAAGAAAATATCATATATTATTTTATAAGACCAGTTTTACCGCTTATATTTTATACTTTTGTATGTTACTAATCATATTTTATGCGAAGGCTATGATAATCTTTCGTCATCATCTCCACGAAGGAGTGACAATTGAATATTGAAAGATCTCTTAATTCTTTAGGAAAATTAAAAAAAAAAAAGTATGACCACTAAAAAACAGTGATACTTCCCAAAGTTCGCTTTAATTGGATACACTTTCGTTTGCAAGATTTTAAAAGTGTATGGAAGTAAAATTTCACAATGATCAAAATTACTTATCAACTGAAGTTATGCGGAGAAAATACCACTGACAAAGATATGCTGCGAACCATTTTTTCCACATTTCATGCTTCGAATATGCTCTTGCAGCAACAATAACCTGAGTAAGTCTTTACGAAATATTTTGAGCTAAGCTCATACATACTTGTTACTGAAATATTTTTCGCATCTCACATTATATAAAGCTAAAGTTAACACAGTATCTAGTGCGTCAGATCTTATTAAAGACTTTAGAAAAGCCCATATAATGTTATATAATGGTACACAATTTATCATTGATGATGCAATGTTTTCAACCAGATAAAAAAGAAACATTTTGAGTTTCGGCTATACGTTGCAATGGTTACCACATCGAGAAAACAAATGAAAATAATGTTGAATATTTGTACATTACGTTTATGGTCTCAAACAAAGGAAAGAAATCGTAGAAAATCTCTTAGCATACCTTCTAGAGTGTATTATACTTTTATAAATCCAGTTGAATCATACATGGCGACTAACCAAAATCAATGCAACAATCAAGTTGTCTTTTATGGCATGATCTGATGCGAAGAATTATAGAAAGTTACATGGACATTCTCTAAAGAGTAAAAGGTGTTATTTTCTCTAAAGATTTTTCATATGTGGCATGTGTTCAAGGAAAATATATAACAAAACCATCTCTAATGAAAGTTGCTACTAAATGTCCTACATTTTTAAACGGAATGATGGAGATATATGTGAACCTATTACCCCGTCAAGCGGGCCAATTCATCATTTTATGATACTTATTGATGCATCTACACATTAGTCACATGTTTATTTATTTTCCACTCGCAATGTTACATTCACAAGAGTTCTTTCTCAATTTATTCGACTAAGAGAACTTATCCAAATCCTACAATAAAAAAAATTCAGCTAGATAATGTAGGAGAATTTACATCCTAGTCTTTTAGTAATTGTTATATGTCGATTGAAATTTCGATTGAACATCCTGTTGTTCATACTCATATCCAAAATAGATTAGCAAGATCATTTACTAAGGGGATTAAGTTGATTTATAGGCCGTGCAATATTGCCAAATTCTGTTTGAGGACATGCAATATTGCACGTTGCATCTCTAATTTGTATAAGGACAACTAGATATCATAAATTTTCTCCTTCGCAGCTTGTCAATGGCCAAAAATCAAATATCGCTCATTTAAGAATTTTTTTATTGTACTATTTATGTCCCAATATCTCCCACTTAACATAGTAATATGAGACCCAAATAAGATAAAAAATTTATATTGGGTTTGATTCTCCATCGATTATCAGATATTTGAAACCCGTAGGCCCGATTTATTGACTGTCAATTTGATGAAACAATTTTTCATGCATTAAGGGCAGATAAACAAAAATCTGAAAAAAGAAAGACAAGAACTTTCATGGAATCCATTAACATTGTGTCATTTTGATGCTCGTACAAATCAATGCGAACTTGAAGTTCAAAAAATTATCGGCTTGCCGAAAGTCGCAAATGTATTGCTTGATACATTTACTAATACTAAAATTGTGACCAAGTCGCATACATCAACTTTCAATGTTCCTTAATCTTCTTGAAAAAAGGAAAATATGCTAACAAACGAGTCTAAAGTACGCCAAAAGTGTGGTAAACATGTTGGATCCAAGAATAAATATCTAAGAAAAAGAAAAAAAAAAAAAAAGATAAGCAAGTTGGTATATCAAATGACATCACTAATCCTACATAAATAAATGTGATAATTGGAAAGACGTCTTCAAAATATGATGGAACTTCTGAGAAAGATGACAATGAAGAAATCCCGATTAACTATGTCATTTCAGGTAAAAGATGGAATGGAAAAGAAGTTGGTGGTGGATAATATATTTGCATATGCAATTGCGTTATATATTTTAAAAGAAAATTAGGATTATAATTAAGATCAATGAATGAATGTCGACAAAGAAATAATTGGCCAAAATGAAAAAAATTATTGAGATATAATTGAATTCACATGAAAAACGCCAAATCTTTGGACCTATTGTTAAGGCACCTGAAGATTTCAAACACGTAAAATACAAATGGGTATTTATGTGCAAAAAAAATGAAAAAAATAAAGTTATAAGATATAAAGCGCGACTTTTTGCACAATAATTTTCACAAAGACCAGGAATTGACTATGAAGAAACATACTTGCCGGTCATGGATGCAATCACATTCAAATATGTACTCAGTATGTCAATTTTAGAAGGACTCCGAATGAATTTATGGATGTCATAATTACATTTACATAAAAATCGATGGATGATTAAAAATTCATTGGGTTTTATTTCAATGGGTTTGGGTTATCTTAACAAGGTTTTTAATAAATAATTTTTATGCGTATTGTACAAATTATGTACTCCTTTTCCTTCTAAATTTTTTTCTACTAGGTTTTTCTTAATAAGGTTGTGACAAGACATAATTTTTGTACGTGTCATCTGAAAGGGGAGTGTTATAAATATTTGGAATATTATTGGATGACCTTTTGTGTCCAAGACTTCTATTTCTTCATATTAAAGTTTATATTAATTTCCATATATTTATTTGTGACTTTTCATTGTATTTTGTGGTTCATAAATATAGTCTGTTGCAAATCATAAAAAACACAAACAATACAATTATTTCCTCCGAAATTTAGTTTTCCTAAAGAAAATTTGTATAAAAGAGAAATAAAAGAAATTTTTTTAAGATAAAAATTTTCATTTATTTTCATCGCGACAAGTGTTCACTGATCTAGTTAATTCGTGATCAATATCCTCCAGGTCAATCCCATATTCATAATGGTCAATTATTCTGTTACACGTTTATTTTTATATATGTAACCTAAGTAAAATTGCTTCCCTAGCGAAAGATTCAACCAAACGTAAGATAACTTTAAAAGTGTGCACAATTAATTTGTTCTAGAATCTACCCATGTGTGAGTGAACATTTATCTTCTTTCATGAAGGCGTATCTGTCAACCACTTTCTTTTTCAATCATATTATGAATTCCGAAAACATAAATTTAATAAACTATTCTACTAGCCGTTAATGAGATGAGTCAAAGAATCGAAAGATACAATTTAAAAGTGTTGGTGATTTAAGCACCATATACCATCAATGTATCATAAAGCAATTAAATATGGTTTTCAATTGTCTAAGTTACATAACGGAGATGAGTGAAAGAATCGAGATGAATCAAACAATCGATGGTTTAAGCACCATATACTATCAATATATCATAAAACAATTAAATATGGTTGTCAATGGAGTTACATAACAAATAGCAATATAGGTAACTATTACATAATATTGCTCTTTTTACGTACATATCATACACTGCTAGGCTTTTGGCGAACAAATATCCAACATCATATACGTGAATTTGCTAGACTACCTATCATACAATTAACAGTATATAGAAGCAATTACCATCGGTCCATTGCCGTTGATAGGTCTCTTGAACATTTAAATAATTCTAATATTTAAATATATCTATCTTCTGGCTACCAAATACATGTGTATTTTGAATGCTTTTTTCCTTGCTATAACTTTTTAGAACCTTTAAAGTCTCTTTCGTAATTGTCATATATTATTGTCGATATATTTGTCATTATTCACCCATGGCTGCTTACACCGTTAGACGACCACTCGGCTCAAAAGAGTACTCATATATATTATTTGACCCATCCACCTTTTGAACACTTTGACCTTTTCTACAAAATAAAACTTGGCTTTACTTTTTTCTGCGCGTATATTTTTGTCATTTCGCCGAGTCAGAAGAAACAAAACTCTACAATTCACACGTACATAAATACGCAATACTGAAAAAAGGTCACAAATTTCGCTTGTTTTGATATTATTTCGAACAGAAAAGTAGTGTTTCAGACTACAAAATATAAAATGATTGTTGTGTTTTTTGTACAAGGCTACCAAAAAATTTCCACACACTAGAATCGATTCAGCTCAATTTGACCGCAAATGATACATCATGCTTATGAAAGATTGCATGGCTACAGCTAGCTATTCTATATATATAAATATTATGTAGTTATTCTCATGTTCATGATATATCAATGAAACATCATGCTCGTGTTTCCCAACAAATTTGTGACTATTTTCAATAGACTACCAAGTGTATCTCTTCACATTCGCTTACTTCTAACACATAACAAACGTTAGGACAAAAAAAGTCTTTAGAAGCGAGAAAAGTTGCTTCTAAAAGTCAAAATTCGCTTTTATTTTACTTTTAGAAGCAACATTAAAAGCGATTGTCGCTTCTAATGGTTCGTTTCTAAAGGTTAGTCGCTTCTAAATATTAGAAGCGATAACTTTAGAAGCGATTAGTCGCATCTATAGTCGCTTCTAAGAGTAAAAATAGACGCATAAAAACCTTCGAACATATGGTAGTTTGGGAATAATTAGAAGCGACTTTTTGTCGCTTCTAATGGTCAAATATTCCAAAAAAATCACATTTAAATGTGATTTTTATGCATATTTAAAGCATTAATTTATCATTCATTATAGTCATGACTTTGATAAATAAATACTTAATCTTATAGAAATAAGAATACAAGAGAATTAACCAATCTCGATGAGTGGACCTCACATAAATATAAATCACAAATCATCCATAAATTTTGTTGGTAAAAAGATTTTATTAACATTTTTTCAACAAAATAATCATTTATGTGACAATACGTTAATAGTTGTTAACCAAAATAAATGAGTTTTCTTCCCTAAAATACCTTAATGTTTAATATTTTATGAAATAATAATAATTTATTTTATGCATTTAATTTGAAATATGAATATAAAAATATATTGGATAAGTGGGAATTTGATGTTTGTAATTGAAAGCATTAAATTAGTCTATTAAACAAAGTTTTTTTCACCTTTTAACTCTCTTTTCGAATCTCTCTCGCCGAATTTTCTTTACCCGAACGAAAAAAAAAACATGACCATGCGGAGAACTCAATTCGAAATATTAAATTTTCTTAACCTAAGAATGATTTAATATTAAATGGTTTTTCAAACGCATATACCTAGATTTGGTTTCTTCATAATTTGTATGGATAAAAAACAAATCGAAATGAATAGGTTTTGAGTATTGGAATGTGTAATGAGAAACGATGAATTGCAATAAAAGACTGTTGAAAACATATCCAAAAATAAAATTAACGCTATAAAAGAGAACAATTTACCTAGACTTGCGAGAAGATTAGAGAAAACCATAAACAAAAACTTCAAGAAATATCAAATGAAGTCTGAATTTTATGAAGTATAAAAATTAATCCCGCTTGAATTTAAACTTTTAGACATTTGAAAAATCTCATAAATAATGTGTTTAATGGTTGTACATCTCGAAAACTAAAGCCTTCAATTATTCAAATGTAAATATTATTCAATAATCGAATATATTTTACGTCCGAAATTTAAATTACGTAATAAATTTAACCATGTAATGCGATTATTTAATTTCCATGTATGAAATTCAAATTTTGAAATTGATATAAATAAATATTTCGAAAAATTAATTTATAATCCTAAATATTAAATAACCAATAAAATATATAATATATAAAAAATAAAAAACTTTTCATAAAATTGTCACGTCATTAAAATTAACTATTTTTTTAATAAAAAATGTTAAACAAAATGCAATCACAACATTTAAATTAAAGATTATTAAGTAGTATACCCTTTTAAACATATTTTTGGTAAATGGTCCTGTTAAAGTTTATAAAATTATCTTGTTAATTATTACGCCACGTAAACAATAGGACTATTAACTAAACTTTAACCAAACGTTGGTTATTTTACAGTAGACACACCAAATACAATATACACACTAAACATTTATCATTTAACCATTTTTTTTTAAATTAACTTAATTAAAACACATCTTCGCTTTGAATGCCAGGTCTGGGCTTTCAGAGCTAAAAATCATGCTTTTGAAGGGTACGTAACCCGCCCATATACATTGTCTCGAGATTAAATTAGTCGGTTTTATATTATCAAAGTTTTCGGACAAAGATCTAAAGGTAAAACTTTTCCTTGATGTATCGCTAGAGCTTTGGTCAATTATTATTTTAAAACAATAGATTATAGATTGTGAGAGAATTATGTCATCACCATCGCTTTACCTAACGTTCAACTATTTTTTTTTCATCGAGAGTGCTCTCTTAACTAAGCTACACCGTGTAAGACAAGGGTTTCGTTTTCTTAAGCATAAGACACGGGTTTCCTTATGTAACTCTAGCTTCCTATTTGTTGGATTAACTATTTAATCTTAATACCATATGTTTCACAACATTAATTATTTCTAGTGCCATCGTAATCGTACCTAGTGGGTGCCTATGGGGTCACCAGTCAGGTGTTTTGGTTATTGTTTATTATATTTTTTATATTACTTATGTAATCGAGGTAGTATTCAGTTGTCACTAAAAAGAAAATTGGATTCTTTGTTTTTTCTTTAACTGATTTGATATTTATGTAAGCAATTATAATGAGGATATTTTAGTTAGGCATGGCAATAGCCGGAGTTTTCAGACCATTATTCTCCTTCAATTTATTTCAATTATTGTGTAGGTCAGAGAAATAGAATAAACTAATAAAAATAATTGAAGAGAACTAAGATTCTTAGTTCAATGTAGCCCCTCTGAATTTGAGGGGTGGTTGAATTTTTTGATTTTTTATTTCGATTTTCGACATTTGTAATTATTGAATTTATAGTTTCTGCAATGTAATCCTTTTTGTCCTGTCTCAATACACTGAACAAGAAACAACAGAGAAAGCACAGTTTTACTAATATTATCATTGATATTTTCTATAACAATTAGATAACAATTAGATGCATGCATGAATTGAGAGCTACGTATACACTATGGGAGAGAGCCATATGCCTCCCCCAATTATTATTATACATTGATTCACAAACTCTAATTATTTCCTGCTATACAGTCTTAGCTACATATACAATATTTCCTTTTTGAAGATAAGCTAACAGAATACTTAGTTTCACTAATTGTTTTAGGCTAATTAAATTAGTTTAGTCAGTTAGTGGTTAGTTAAGTTTATTAGGTATTTGTAAAATCACTTGCATATTGTATAAGTAACCATTTTTTATTCATTCAAATATGTACAGACATGTATTCACAATCAACACAAGGATAGTTTATTTTTTTATTCATCTTCTCTCTCGATCTTTTATTTCGATCAATGAATTGAAAGATCACTATACGTGAAATGGCATCAGAGCTTCTTCCGCATAATCTACTTACAACTTAATTTTTTTTTTTCCAAAAATCAATTTCTTTCTCCCATACCTAAAATAGCAAAGAAGCTCCGATTCGAGATGTTTCGGCAAGAGCGATTATGCCTTAGAGACCATCGGTCGACGCGATCGTGGACCCCTTTTCTTTTTACCCTACGGATTCGCCATGTATGATCCTGGTGACTAACAACATTAATGGCAAAAAAATATCATTCGTGGAGCATATTCATGAGGAAAAGTCTGTAAATCAATAATAAACTCGAATTTATTGATGGTTTAAATTCTTGCACAAGAGAAATCGCGTCTAGCGTGACCTACGGAGACTCAGCGATGAAAGTATGGATGGATATCCAGGAAAGACACAAGCAAGGAATTTGTCAAGAATTTTTGAGCTGAAGCAAGACATTATGATTTTGATGCAAGATACATAAATCAACCAGCATCTACTACACCATGTAGGAGTCACTCTAGGAGGAGCTAAGCAATTACAGACCTGTCTGCGTCTGCCATGTGAAGGATCAAAGAAATTGGTTGGATTTATGCAACACGAATACATCATGTAGTTCTTGATGGGCCTCAATGATCCTTTCAACACTTTTTGTGGCAAATCCTGCTCATCGATCATCTAACTCCAATTAACAAAGTATGCTCGATAATTAACAAAGTGAAGATGTCATCACAAACCTGATGCCAATGGCTCTCAATATGACCAGAGGAAATTTTTGAAATAAAAAGATTGACCTACCTGTACTCATTGCAAGCACACTGCAGGCAAGTACTACAAGCTTCATGGTTACCCGAACGGCTACAGATCTCGGCCAAAACCACAAGCCATTGATGCAGAAGGATCATTGCTCAATCAAGAAAGCCTATCTAATTCAAGAGACTCGAGTGTTGGCACCTTGACGCATGACCAGATTCATCAACTCATCAACATGCGCTCCAACAAGCTTACAACCCCTACACTGGATGAAGGTCATACAACTGTGAACATGACATCATTCAACACATGTTGTTATACACTTGCAAAGCAACGTAGAGTAGCTTTTAATTCAACTAATCATCTTTCTCAAAATCTGTTTGGTCTTATACACTTGGATATCTGGGATCCATACGATTTGACTTCTCATCGGGTTTTACATTATTTATCATATTAGTTGGCGATTGTAGTAGATTATGTTGGATTTACCTAATATGCAACAAATTAGATGTACAAAAAGTAATTCCTCAAATTTTTTTCAATGGTGAATCCTCAATTTCAATGTTCAGTTAAAAAGTTTCGATCCGATAATGCTAAAGAACTCACATTTCTTGGTTATTTTTAGAAAAACATGAATATTTCACCAATTTAGTTGTGTTGAAGCACCTCAACAAAATTTTGTTGTTGAAAAGAAACATCAAACACCTTTAAAATGTGGATCATTGTTTTTATTTTCAGCCTCATATTCCGGCTCAATATTGGACTGATTGTATTATCACAACAATATATCTAATTACCAGACACCTACACCATTACTTGTACACAAATGTCTCTATGAGTTATTGTTTAAATCTAATGTTCATTACAATTTCCTAAGATTTTTTTGGTTGTCTTACTTTTGCATGTATACTGCAGTCCCGGTGGGACTAAAAATTAACCACCTGTCAGTAAGTGTATATTTATTGTTTATCATTTCATAAGTTAAAGATTAAAAAAGGATATTAATACTCGTGAGATTTTAATTCTAGAGATGTTGTTTTTAATGAAATGTTATTTCCTTTTCAGAACATTAAAACCAAATATCACTCGGCTAACCGTTTTCCAGATTTAGTTTAACCTTTGCCTAATCTTGTTCATACAGATTTAGTTGATAGTTAGCAATATCAAGTCATTGGCATCTTAACTGAGAATGACCTCCAGATGAGCCTCACACAGATCAAGTTATTGACATCCTCACTAAGAATGACCTTGTTCTAGATGAGCCTATGATTTATCAATCTCAACGAGATATTGTGCAACCATCTACACCAGGTCATTCTATGATTAATCTCGACGTTTCCTCAAACACTAAGAGGATTATTTGTCGGTTAGAGAGACTATGATTACCTCTTACTTGGTTGAATGACTATTATTACAATGTAATTCATGCCCAATCTGGTGAAAAAATTCCAATTCATCATATTTTAAATTTGTGTAGCTATGAAAACCGCTCTAGACATTTTCAACACTATATTATGTATGTGTCTAATATCTTTGAACTACAATATTATCACCATGCTCAAAAATTCCAAATGTTTAGTCAAAATTACACTTATATACTCAATATTTAAAAACGGTGAGCAAAATACCCAAAATATCTTTTTGTTGGTACCGTCCGAAAATTCTCCGTTAAAAATTGAAGAGTGCCACGTGTACGGTGTAAATTGAATGGGTACTTTATAACTTATATTTGTTGCGTCTTTTGTTGTCGTTTATGTTGTTTTAAAAGTTCATACGTCCCAAAATGAACACGAAAATTACAAACAGAAAAGACACGAAATCACCAAAAATCCCTAAATTCTCAAATCGAACTTACGACACTTGAGACATTAGCAATCACACGATCTTTGTTCATTCACAAACACATTGACCCTGCTATTTTATAATAATTCCAATGATTATGGATAAATTATTATTAAGAGCTCATTCATATTCGAGATTACCGTGTTTAAAGAAAATATCATCAATTCAACCCATAAAACTGCATAAAATTCTCAAAATGTAAAACTAAGAACAAGACAAGTAAGGCAAAAGACAAAAAAAATGGATAGAAAGAAAAGAAGTTCCAATTCGAGAGAGTCACGAAAAAATTCCAAAGAGTCACGGAAAAGAGAAAAACAAAAACAATGGAAGGAAGATTATCTTCCGCAGCGAAGAATTTCAAACCTCGTCGATTAAACAGCTCTCACACCTCGCTCAGCGACGCAACGCGATCAATTTGACCGAAGGCTTTCCCAATTTTCCCGCCCGTCGCACCACAAAAACGCAGCCATTTATACCATAATCACCGATCTCAATCAGTATCAGTAGGGATTTTGGAAATTTATGGATATTGGGGATTTTGTGTCTCTTCTGTTTGTAATCTTCGTGTTCGTTTGTATTTGAGGACTTAGAAACTTTTAAAACTAACATAAATGACAACAAAAGACCCAACAATTATAAGTTATAAGGTACCCATTCAATATCCACAGTACATGTTGCACTCTTCAATATGTAACAGAGAATTTTTGAACGATGCCAACAGAAAAATATTTTGGGTATTTTTCCCACCGTTTTTAACATCGAGTACGTAAGTATAATTTTGACTAAACGCTGGGTATTTTTTCCGTCATTAACTCTAATCATAATATTTAATTAAAAAATAAAGAAATTTTTTTTCGCTCTTGCTCATATATATTTAGCTCTAGTGTTTGTGAAGATGAACGGAATCCCGTGTTTTCATTGAGAAGCACATTCTTCGTTCAGTGATTCCTGGATCACCATCAGACTGAAAAAATCTGGGCATATGAATTTTCGTTTCCTATTAATGCAAAATAGCTTAATAACTTTTTCCGTGAGAGAAAAAAAATTGATCATCGTGAATTTTCATTATTCCTATAACTCTAAAATGGATTTTGTATTTTTTACATTTCACTAGTTTTTATAGTTTATTTATTTTTAAACAAGCCAATATTGATTTTCATCTATACTTTTGATACGTGGGTGCATCAATTAACGTAAAAATTATAAATGATTTATATCCTTTTGATTATAATCTGTAGCATGAAAAATAGAGAACAATTAGAAAAGTAAAGTCCAAATTTGGGATCTATAAATCATACGTGGGCAATACATGCAAATAGATGATAATCAGTGTAAAATCTTTGTTGGGATCATCTCGTTTAGTAATAGTATATCAACCGGATGTATTTTAGCTTATATATTTTTGTAGGTAATATTTTGTATTTTAATAAATAGGAGTTCACATGTTCAGTATAGTGTAACAATCACTAAGTTTTGTAATGTATAGAAGTATTAAAACTGTAGATAAATAAAGAGTTATGTACTTGATCGGATAAACGTGTAATAGAGAGGTAAGAGGAAATTGCATTTTAGAGGCTAGCGTGCGGTGGAAGCTGGTGGTAGTAAAATCCAAAATGTAACGGCAAAAGATACCCATTGACCTTAACGTTGACCGTTTAGTTTCATTCGTAAATGACAGTAATACCCATTGACTTTCACTAGTTATCCAGTGACGACACTGCGCATTGGACCCACACACCTACTCCCTCATTGACAAAATTCCTCTCATCCCGTCCTGTTTAGCAATTCTTTTGTAACAATCAAGGAACCTTCTATTTTTATTTTATTCTTGTTATTCTAGTGTGTCGCGCAAGTTTATTAGCAAAAATTTGAAAACTCTTTATTATTTTCGTCCGAAATCTCTAAAATAAGAACAATGTTTAACGAAATCATTGCTGATGTCTCTTCTTTGACACCTTAACCACCACTCAATGGACCCACTTTTAGAACTTATCGTTCGATAATTGTCAACTATGCGTACGAGAATCCTGGCCATTGATATGCCTACTTGAATAAAATATTAATTAAGTAAAAGAAAATGTTGAAATCAATTTTTTTTAATTATACCTAATAAGACTATTTTAAGATTTCAACATTTGAAGCTAGACAATGTTTCTAGAAGGCCAATACTATCCATATTGCAGATATACCAACCTTCGATTTTCCTACCGAAGGTTATACAAGAACTTTTTTTTTTTATATCTTTGCTTGACTAAATTACCCCTTTGACGATCTTTTATTTTGTTTTGGCCAAATCGTGCGTGCTGTGAAATCAGCCAAGTTTCTCTCGTAGCTGGATTCATTGTTTTAATTTTGTTTTCCATTTGCGCGAAATAAAAGTCAAAATACTTTACGGAAGGATTCAATGTCATCCGACCATGTAAAAGAGGGTAAAAGCGTAAATAAACGAACTTGTCGTGCGTCTTCATTGAGCCCATTCAACCGAGAAAGCATATACTATTTTTAAAATCCACATCTTAAATACGTTTCCATAAAATATGTCACAGTCACTAGTTCGTAGACATAGTATCATCATATATGGCATCTTCAATGTTTGGTAATAAATAGCATTGATGTACCAAACTTAAAATGACTTTCTTAAAGCTATATGTATAAATTTAAACCAATTATGAAAACATAATGAGCTCTTACTACAAACGTGATAGTAATATAGCTTAGTCGCTATAAATGGTAATGCTTTCATACTATACCATATTAATATTGTCACACATGTAATTAGTGATCTTTCTTATAACCGCGATGCTAAAAGTCAAGGAGGGTAGGCATGTCATTTTCGAAGGAACCAACTCTGCAAGACTTATAACGCGTTACCCCATCAATTCACATAATCATAAAATAATGCCCTAAATTCCGTTATATATATAAACACAGAGAGAGACGCAAAGGAATCAAAATAAGACACCAAACAAAAACATAATAAAAAATATTTGTTTCTTCTTCTCGCAAGGGAAAGGAGTTGTATCCCTCTTCTCACCCAAGGTTGGTGATTTTGAATTACAACAGCAAGAAGATCAAGAAAGCTGCGATTGGGATCACGGAGAGTATTGAGTCAAGAGTGAATGCAAAAGCCATTCAGATCGAAACAGAAATGGCTGTGAAGAAGAGCACGTGGCGATCTATGGTGGCGAGTTGCTACAAGCCGGAATTCACGGCGCCGGAGAAGCCGAAGAGATCGGTGGCGAAGCAGAACTCGTTCCAGCGAATCTCGCGGAACGATCTGAGCAATCCGAGCTCGACGACGCTCTCGGAGGACTTGTCGATTTCCCTGGCCGGCTCGAATCTCCACGTGTTCACTCTCGCGGAGCTCAAGCTCATCACGCAGAGCTTCTCTTCCAGCAACGTGATCGGAGAAGGCGGATTCGGACCGGTGCACAAAGGCTTCATCGACGACAAGCTCAGGCCCGGATTGAAGGCCCAACCCGTCGCCGTGAAGCGCCTTGACTTGGACGGCACACAAGGCCATCGAGAATGGCTGGTGAGTATTAATCATTTAATTACTATTTTTTAGTTAAGAAAAATTCAGAAATGTAATTCGTTTCTAACGATTCCAAATGAATTACAGACGGAAGTGATTTTTCTGGGGCAATTGAGGCACCCGCACTTGGTGAGGCTGATCGGATATTGCTGCGAAGAAGAACACAGATTGTTGGCGTACGAGTACATGCCAAGAGGAAGCTTAGAGAATCAACTTTTTAGAAGTACGTCTCAATTCTTTGACCAGACCAACTCTGCTTTTTCATTGTTTGAAACCGTATTCAATGCTTGCGAATTAATTACAATAAATTTTAAATATCCGAAATATTTGTCACAGGATATTCTGTCACTCTCCCGTGGTCAACGAGGATGAAGATCGTACTCGGCGCCGCAAAAGGTCTCGCTTTCTTACACGAAGCTGAGAAGCCAGTCATTTACCGGGATTTCAAAGCCTCAAACATCTTGCTGGACTCGGTGAGTCTCTAATTCAGTTCTTTTTATTATTATTTTCATTTATAATTTAGCTCATCAAATCACGATAATGAGTTCTAACAGCATATTTTATAAAAAATTATCAGGACTATACCCCGAAACTCTCGGATTTCGGTTTGGCGAAAGACGGTCCAGAAGGAGACGACACTCACGTCTCTACTCGGGTCATGGGCACTCAAGGCTACGCTGCTCCAGAATACATCATGACAGGTACAACAATACAAAATTTAATGTTCATTCTTAAAATAGCCAAAAATTATTCGTCAATTTTTAAAATAAGATTATCTTTGGATATAACTAATCACATACTTTAAACAAAGTATCCAAAATGTGACGTTTGCAATACTTCACACGAACATAGTGATATTAATTGCGGATATATCATCATATCTCGTCTCATTTATTATCACTTCATCCCATTTCGTCATATTTCGTCTATATTCATCCCATTTCATAAATGATAATACATTTTCATCGCATTTCGTCCCACTACACACTATTTTAGCATAATCAATAAAATAACGACACTAAACGATGTAATGTAACAGGTCACTTGACGGCAATGAGCGACGTGTACAGCTTCGGAGTAGTTCTCCTAGAGCTAATAACAGGGAGGCGATCCGTAGACAAGACTCGACCAGCACGAGAGCAGAACTTGGCGGACTACGCGCGAGCGATGCTGAACGAGCCGAGAAAGCTGGCGCGGATAATGGACCCGAGACTGGAGGGGCAATACTCAGAGGCCGGGGCCCGCAAGGCCGCGGCTCTGGCGTACCAGTGCCTGAGCCACAGGCCCAAGCACCGGCCCACGATGAGCGCGGTGGTGGCCACCCTCGAGCCCCTCAAGGACTTCGACGACACCGCCACCGCCCCTTTCGTCTACACCGTCCCCACCGAGAAACAAGACTCCCCGCCGGCCGCCGGAGAAGAGGCCAAGAGAAAGGACACCGCTCACCACCACCGCCACCAGCTTCACCACAACATCGCCAACGCCAACGACCATGCCCGCCACAGACTCAGGTCGCCCAGGTCGCCGGAGAATGGGGCGACCAGGCACTCCCACCACCGCAACGGGTTGAACTCTCCCTTGCACCCTAGAGCCAAACGGACCTACGCGTAAATGTAGGTGTATTTTTTTTTTTTTTTTTTACCGTAGAGACTTGTAAATACACACACGTATACTAATTTCTTTTATTGGTTAAAAAAATTGTGACAAGGTTCTTCGTGGGTATAGTGTAACTATAGTTTTTTTATTTTATTTTTTGTGTAATCCAATTGTAATTGATATCGTAATTTGAGCTTCTTTTTTTAACATTTGTTTGGGTTCTTTTTTATTTTGTTATACCGTAGCTCAAGATTTTTTTACTCGTAGAGACTTGTAATTCTTTTATTGGCTAAAATTGTGTAACTATAGTTTTTCTTTAATCCAATTGTAATTGACATCGTAATGTGAGCATTTGTTTTACATATATATATATATATATATATATATATATATATATATATATATATTTCTTGCTTCTTTGTTATTTTATATTTTCTGAAGTTAGCGGACATATTCAAAAGTGGACATTTCACTAACTTTAGCAATAAGATGTAATGGTGGATGAGTTTCTTTCAACACAAACAGCTAAGCAGTTTCCTCAAAACAAAAACAAAAAACAGCTAAGCAGTTTGAAAAATACAACGCGGAGATTGCTAAGTCGCAATTAAACAAATAGTATTACTATAAGCTCTCTTCCTGTATATAATTATTAATGTTCAAGTCCAAATCGTTGTCTAGTTTATGGTACCATGTGAACATTAACTACGTTATTCACTAACACGTTGTTTCGGTAATAGTAATACCATTAAATTAAGCCCCCTGTTTTTGGGGAGCTGCCAAATGTGACGAGGTCTTAAAACCATGTCATCACCTTAAATAAACAAATTTGTGGTCTATAAACATAAAATCACATCTATAATAATTTGATCGTACTGGCCATATCTTCGTTTTTCATGCATTACTATACCTAATTGCAATAAATCCGCTTCATTAACAAATTATTCAACTCAATAATTCACTAGCGATCACCAAATAAATAAATATATAACACGTGTTCACCTATAAATTTGAGGGGTGTGGTGTTTTACTAAGCGTTAGTCTTTTTTGTCACCTTAATTTAAAGTCAAATATTCTATTTTTAAGATAAATGCCAAAATAAAACATTAGTATATTTTCTTAGAAATTCACATTAATACACATTTACCATTAAATAATAAAATTGATCCTGTTATTTATACGTTATCACATAACCTATTCTATGTTAATATTCTTTTTATATTGACTTGCACACACCCGATAGATATTACCGTGCATACACTATTCTATAACTAACTTAAATTGCCAACTAAGCCTATTATATTAGCTACACTGACATCCTTAAAAACTTAGCCTATTTTAGAGAAAATAAGCTAGAGATACAATGGCTTATTGAGAGATTTGTTATGTATAACCTAGACGCTTACCGCTACACACTAATGCAAATTATGTATTCAAACGACGGGCAAAATCATCGTCTAAACACTCCCACGAGTGAATGACTAGATACATGAGGCTTATATTGTCATGGTAGAGAGTGAAGTAAGGTAAGACATTCCAATGTTGCGAGAATTAAACTAAGTTTAGTTATATAGGT
Source organism: Urtica urens (assembly GCA_958296335.1). Taxonomy (NCBI): domain Eukaryota; kingdom Viridiplantae; phylum Streptophyta; class Magnoliopsida; order Rosales; family Urticaceae; genus Urtica; species Urtica urens. The sequence continues at coordinate 22,184,698 of OY282522.1, read as the reverse complement.
ATTAAGTATAAACTATTTTAATAAATAATTATTTTGTGGTATTGTTGAAAAGTAATTCGGTATTGAAAATTTTGGAATTTAGATCACGCACAAAATATTACTCTAATAGCGCTTCGAGTACTAAATAAATCGTCTTATAATCTCAATGCAAGAACACTCAAGCTTCACGACGCGGTTATCATCCTCAATTTCTACATCAAGAAGGTGAATTCGTCGATGTTTTCGTTGATACTCTTTTGATCATTCATCTTCTAGCTATAGAACTTTAAATTCAATTATAGTGGCGTAGGCAATTATTTAATCATGTACAATGGCTCGAGCTGTAATCACATCCCTGATGTCACTACTACAAAAATGACCTTTAGAAGCGACGGGTAGCTTTAGAAACGACTAGTCGCTTCTAATTAGAAGTGACTTTTGACCATTAGAACCGACTACTCGCTTCTAACCTAAACACCCTTATTTTTTCCGAAACATGGAATTTATTAACATTAGAAGCGACAAGTCGCTTCTAATTGTCCAAGTCAAAAAAAAATATTGGCTCCCAACATCCACACCAAATATTTTCAGTATATTTGGGCATTAGAAGCGACTTGTCGCTTCTAATGCCCAAATTATTTAGCTCCAAAATTTTTCCGCCAAAATTTCACTAAGTGTCGAATATTGGGTATTAGAAGCGACTTGTCGCTTCTAAATGTCGTTCTAATACCCAAAATCTTTGGCTCCAAAACCTTTCCGCCAAAATTTCACCCTAGGGACATTAGAAGCGAAAAGTCGCTTCTAATGTCTCCACTTAACAAAACGACGTCATTTTGGTTTTGAGGGACATTAGAAGCGACTTGTCGCTTCTAATGTTCCTAGGGGTTTAAATCGTGCGAGCTTCCCTTCTCCTCTCCCATTTTCTTCAAATTCCTTCTCCTTTCTCCCACTCTCACATTTGACCACCACCCATCCCTCTCCTCCGGCCGCCGCCCCTCCTTCACCTCCACCTCCGCCCCTCCTTTTCGCCGCCCCTCCTCCTTCTCGCTGCTCTCCCCTCCAACCCTCCTTCTCCTCCGGCCTCTCCCCCTCCGCGCTCCCTCTTCCTCGCCGCCCCTCCTCCGGCCTCTCCCCCTCCGCCCTCTCTCTTCCTCGCCGCCCCTCCTCCGGCCTCTCCCCCTCCGCCCTCCCTCCTCCGGGCTCCCACCTCCAATCCCCTCCCCTTTATTTCCCTCCCATTCCTCTACTTCCCTCCTCCGGCTTCCCTCATCATGCCTCCCCCTCCTCCGCCCTCCTCTGCCTTCGACCTCCGCCGCCTCTCCTCGCCTCCTTCGGCCTCCCCTCCCCTCTCTTTCCATCCCCTTCCTCCACCTCCCTCCTCCGGCCTCCCCCTCTGTCGCCCTCCGCTGCCTCCGACCTTTGCCGCCTCCCCAGCCTCCAACCTCCGACCACCCCTCTTCCGGCCTCCCCCTCTTCTGGTCTCCCCTCCTCCGTCGGCTTCTATCCGGTAAGTTTTTTTTTGTCTTTCTATTTATTGTTTTTCGTTGTTTTATCATTTTAACATTTTTATTGTCTTGTTCGCAGCCTCATTCGCAGTCCCCGAGTCTCCTCCGGCTTCTCCTTCGACTCTTTTGGTTGCTACCTTCGTTGGTCATCTCTTCAGGTAAGTTTATTTGTTTTAATTTCTATTTTTTCATTCCTTGTAATGTGTTTAGTTAATAAAATAGTTAAAAATTTGTTAGATAATTTTGACGACGTTTATTATATATAATTACATAATATATGAAACGTGTATTTAATTAGTTTTATATAGCGCTAATTGTTAATTTTTTTTAATATTTAATTTGAATATGTTAAATTTAGATTTAGTTGAATATGTTAATCTAAATATGTTGATTTGAATGTTGAATTTAAGTTTAGTTGAATATGTTAAATTTAAGTTTAGTTAAATATGTTAAGTTAAAGATGTTGAATTTAAGTTTGTTGTATGTTAATTTGAATACGTTGAATTTAAGTTTAGTTGAATATGTTAATTTGAATATGTTGAATTTAAGTTAATTTGAATATGTTAATAATTTAAATATGTTGAAATGAATTAATTTGAATATGTTAATAATTTAAATATGTTGAAATGAATTAATTTGAATATGTTAATAATTTAAATATGTTGAAATGAATTAATTTGAATATGTATACGATAGTTCTGGTTGGTATATATTTGTTTCGTACAAATTTTAGGTTTTTAATTTGTCGATATTTTAGGGGAAACCCTGCCCAAATTTCTGTAAATTTTTAAGTAATATCAATCGATCAAACAAATCATTAATTAGGAATATCTAAATTCAACAACTTTCCGATACGTTCAACAATTAACTCCTAAATTAATTAAATCGGAATTAAATAAAAAAAAAAATTCATTTTGACATTTAGAAGCGACAATGTCGCTTCTAAAGTCGCTTCTATATTTGGCGGGTATTACTTTTAGAAGCGACAATGTCGCTTCTAAACGTCACCCGCCAAATTTTCCCACCCTTTTTTACCTCGGGTTTGGGATCCTTAGAAGCGACTTTAGGGGCGACTTGTCGCTTCTAATATCGACGCTTAAAACACTTTTAGAAGCGACAATGTCGCTTCTACACCTTTAGAAGCGACACATTAGAAGCGACATTGTCGCTTCTAAAGTCGCTTCTAATGGACTTTTAGAAGCGACTTTTTGGCCTTTGGAAGTGATTTTTGTCGCTTCTAAAGTCCATTTTTGTCCTAGTATGCTCTGTCTTATTTCACATCTTTTATTAGAATTTGATCACCAAGGCTTAAGATTATCGCATTCTTGCTTTTTACATAATTTATTGATTAATTATTTTTTGTTGATAGAGTAGTAGACATCTTGTATTCTACTTTCAGTGTTTTGTTGAGCCCCAAATTTCCAAGAAGTGCCTACTTTTCTCGCCATCAAACTTCGGTATATTGGATTTGAAATTCATCATCACAAATTCTTGATCAAAGAATTCTTTTGTTGAGGATCCGCAAGTCGATGCTGTAGAGACTGTTTGACTAATTTGATACGTTTGTCACAAAAAGGAAAGAAGAATGACACCAATTTCTTAAGAATCGTTTGCAGTCGCAGAAAAACACAAAATTATGCAGAAAAAAACCGATTACAATATCGAACTAGATCCTAAACAAAACTTGCACTAGAAGTAATTTCCGAGTAAAAAATAAATAAGAAAAAAATTGGATGAGAAGAGACTAGATTTTATTCTGGTTCAGATTCAAGCGAATTCTTATTTATATCAAGAGAGTCCATTTATGTCAATCCAACGTACAAAGCCTTTGATTACATACTTGGGGGCTCTGGCTTCGAACACACGAGACTAGAGCTTTGGTCTTAACGAACAATTTTGAGTTCTCTCTTAATATCTTACGCTCACGGCCGCTAATAATATCTTTAGACTTTCTTTCAATACAGTCTCATCATACATAGGGGAACATGATTTGCCTAATTGTCAAGCCTGTGCTTTACTAACTCGGTTGGAGCTCGACTAACTTAGCTCGCGTGATTGATGGCAAAGCATAATGTTCACAAGTATTAGATATAGTCTCAAGAATATTTTTGTAATGAAGAATTACTTTTAAGGTATTTCATATATAATTTCAAGTGTAATGCACTTAAGGAATTATGTGTCTAATTTGATATCGCATGTAACTTTGGTAAAAATTCACAGTGTTTTCTTTTATATAATAGCATAAAAAAAGTGGACAAACACTTTATGAAATTATGTAAGCCTGAAATAATTATTTACTACCTGAGAGAATGAATTAGTAGCTGTGAAGACGCTTTTGTGCGAGCGTCAGTCATTGGGCCGATCTATAGTCCCCCAAAGGAAGGGCCTTAGTAGCTTTGGGCCCAAGAAGCTAACGCGACTCTCTTTACATTTTCTGACAAGTTTACCATACGGCAATTTTCTGGCTATACATATTGAATATCCGGCGAAGACGCTTTTGCTCTCAGAAAGTTAAAGCTTCCCAAAACTCAACCCTGCTCGTAAGCCTTTCTGCTCCCACTGGTTTAATTGTCGATGGCGACTCTGGAATCCGATGTTCCGATGGTCCCCGCCGGCGAGCCGTCGAGCAGCGCAGGTCCTTCGAGCAAGAAGCCTAAGCGCTTCGAGATCAAGAAATGGAACGCCGTAGCTCTCTGGGCTTGGGGTAACAAACTCTCTTCAAACCCTTGCCCTAGCTTCTCCTTTCAGGATTTCTTGTCCTTAGGGTTCCGTATGTACAGGCGTTCGTGTTTTTGATCCGTTCTGTGATTTTTGTTCTTTATTGCAGATATTGTTGTCGACAACTGTGCGATCTGCCGGAACCATATCATGGATCTCTGTAGGTTTATCTTGATCGTGATGTTGATTTGTTTTCTACTGGCAATCTGTTGCTAATTCATCTGATTGTTCCTTTGGTTGCCGAACAAATTAGGTATCGAATGCCAAGCTAACCAGGCAAGCGCGACGAGTGAGGAATGTACTGTCGCTTGGGGTATGCTTTTAATCGTTGCCTAAAGTAGATTACGCATATGTGTGTTTTGTATCATATTCAAAGGATTGTTGATTTGGTAAAGTAGAGTGTGCTGATTCAGAGCTGTTTGCGAAGCATGAATTGATATTTGCGCTTGTAGATATAGTAATTGGTGGATATATTTTGCTTAAGTAATAGAATTTGTTAGAACTTTTCTTTTCTTACCGATCTATTGCCACTACTGGGTTGTCTTTATCACCTCTCGGAGACTAGGATAGTATGTCCGTTCAAAAGTGTTTCTGGGTTAAAAACCTGATTTTCTATTATTTTCTTCATGGATTTTTGCGAGTTATTGATTACCTGGGATAGAGTTTCCTATTGTCTCATTTGAGATTGAGTTATTCATGTAATTAGCTATTGTCAGTCAACTACAGATAGTACAACCTGCGTGAAGCTATGTGAATGGAACAATGCGAAATGTGTGGCCGGAGGAAACCTAATGCCATTTCTTTGCCAGCACTTAGAAAATTAGCTATGCATATTCAGGATAAGAACCTAATATGGGCTTATTTACATTCAAAAGCACTCTTTCATCTCCAACACAGAAAACATTAGAAACTGGACTCAGGCAAACTCATGATAGGCGTTTAGAAGGGTTTATGAGACATATAACTAGTTCAAGTATTAGTGTACATGGTATGTCATACTGTATTAGTTACGAAGACAAATGTCTCCGCTATTATCGATATAGTTACAAAAAATTGGCTCTTTAGCCAATATTATTTATAGTGATTTGATGGTACCAAACGTTTTCTAAACGCTTACTAAATTGTCACACTTGATAACGTGACATTCATCTACACTGCTTGTTATGTCCAGATTATCCCTAGTTAATGTTCGTAAACGAAATTAACTGGTTATTTACTATTTATTAACCAAACGTTGGGTATAGCCAAAATTACACTAGTTTACTCACTAGAATTACCCATGTATAAAATATCTCTTTGCAGGGGTTTGTAACCACGCTTTCCATTTCCACTGCATCAGCCGTTGGTTGAAAACACGTCAAGTTTGCCCTCTCGGTTTGTTCTATTCACTTTTCCCCTTTTATGAGCTATATTATCATATGCTGTTTAGTTCATAAAATTCACCTTCTTTTGTTGATTTGCTGCAGATAACTCGGAGTGGAACTTTCAGAAGTATGGTCACTAGAAAAGCTTCATATGGTGGGGGTTCTTGGAATTTCTTGCAGAAGGAACTCGTACTCTGCTGCCATTGTTACATCAGCGAGATACCTGTAATTTCGTGTCTTTACTATTCCCAGTGTCTATTGCACAAACTTTCTTCTGTATTGGTTGCTATTGACAATATTCACTTTGAATTAGATGCTGGCCTGTGTTTGATATTAGCTATATACAACTAACTCTCTCTCTCTCTCTCTCTCTCTCTCTCTCTCTCTCTCTCTCTCTCTCTCTCTCTCTCTTTTGGGGTGTGAGAGCATCTTGACAACCGGAAATACTAATATTATGAAATCGTAGCACGTTAATGACTGCGATACACCATCATGAAACTTTCATGCGTAGAACATTCTGCGATGTCAGTACTGTTTGACAATAAAGAAAGCTTTCAGCTCCAACTTTACACACTGTATCTTATGCTACCCACTTCATGTTTGCTCCCGGGAGTGTCTGCTCTTGAGAGCCTCTACCACTTCTGCGCAGACTGTCTTAACTGCATTGCATCTTCTCTTGTTGCCATAGATTCCTGCATCCACGCTCTGAACTGAGGAGTCCAAACCTAGAGCAATGCTGCTAATACCCCCTTGATCAGAGTGGAGTTCCTCCCAAGAGTTTTTGTCCCGAGCATTCCGGATTTGTCATGTCATCGCACCCATTCCCACTCAACCTCTCTATTCTCTTAGGTGGTGTTGCAATAAATACGCTCTCGAGTGCTCGATCCCATAGAGAAAGATTGGGGTGACTTGTACTTGAAAAGCTAAAGAAATGTTAGTTAATGGATGTTAGAAGATAAAAGGGATTTTATTTGACCTTTTTCCATATCTTACAATGGGGATGTCTAGATTAATGAAGTTACTCTTATATAAACGAATAGAGATAGAGATAGCCTTCTAGGGCACGTTCGATTCATTAGGGATTCGAATTTAGGGATTCAATTGGAGACCTGAGTCTAAGATAATAAAAAGGGAAAGATTGGGTGACTTGGACTTGAAAAGCTAAAGAAATGTTGGTGAATGGATGTTAGAAGATAAAAGGGATTTTATTTGACCTTTTTTTATATCTTACTATGGGGATGTCTAGATTAATGAAGTTAATCTTGTATAAAAGAATAGAGATAGCCTTCTAGGGCACGTTCGATTCATTATTCGTTTATGCTCATTGAAATCAATTGTTTTGCTAATTCGATACTCTCTTTGTAATCCGGTTCACTTTTCCAATAATATTCTTTTGCTTATTGTCAATTTCCCGATATAGCACATCTGTTAGTTTTGTTAAATATTTTGTTTGTGTTTTGTGCATTTAAGTAAGGAGAGATCTTCATATAGATCAAAATCATCTTATTTTAATTCATAACTGTTTATGACTGTTTTTGGTGTGATTCTCATATCAGTGCACATGAAAGACTTGCTAGTAAATAAAAATAGTTTTTAGCTAATAGTTTAACAATTATTTTACATTTTCCTTAGCTAAGCCAATTGACTCTATAGAGCTATTTTACTAAGCCAAATACATGGACCCACATCCATATAATATTGACATGATTAAATTATTTATTTGTATCACATAAACAAATTATAATATTATTGATAATAAGTGAAAATAGAAAAAAAAAAATAACGATTATTGTCATAGGATAAAGTTATTAAAAAAGATAATTAGCTTCCCACTAAGCTCAACTTAGCTTGAAAATATAATGTGGCAAGTTAAGCCAATATCATTTTAAATTACCATTAAAGATACTCTCAATTTGCTAATCGTGTTCACGTTGTTTTATAACTAATTTTGTCGCTAATGATATTAACAACTAAACTCTAAATACGCTTTTTAGTTGTAAGTTCAAGGCTAATAACTTTGTTTGCTCTATGTTGGGAACACAAACACAACTCTCTAGCCGTTTTAATGATCTTTAGATTTTACATAATGTATCACGATATTATAGTTAAGTCGCACAACTAATTAAATAATTAACTAACATGACCAATTTGACAAACGCATACGAACACTATAAATAGAAATATGATAAACACAAACTAATAGGAAAAAAAAAACTTCAGCTACAAAATAGAATAAATGTATAACAATAATGACGAAGAGATCGATAGCCATTATATGTGTAGTAGCGAAGAAACTAACAAAAAGCATAAATGAAATAACCATAAACATGAAATAAGAATTCGAAAAGACTACCGCTGCCAGAAATGTTGTGGCGTTTAGTTTCATGGGAACTTCCACTGTTTGGTAATAGCTTATAGTTTAATAACTCCTGTCGTTGTAAATGATTTCAATTCAATGCATGATAAAATTACCCAGACATTATTGGTTTAGTGGTAATCACTCATATTAGATTTTAATTATTTTAAAAAGAAAATTGGTAAAAATAATCAATTTAAACTGTTATAAAATTATAAGTATTTATAAATTTTGTGTAAATTGCAATGGAGTTATAAATGCTAATAAACACTATGTTTATTGTGAAGTATTTAGAATAATATAGTTGATATCCTAAGACAAGCACTACGTTGTAACATTTAGGGGTATATATACTCTCCTGGATCATCTTGTAAGTATTTAAAATAAAAGAAGTGTTTTATTATTTTTAATTCCTAAAACTGGGTTTTGAGCACTAATCTCCTGGAAGTTTGTCAAAGTCCAACAACCAATTAAGTTACTACATCTCTCATTTAATAGGTAGGTATAAAGATATATAGCCGAGACCTTTCTTGTAGTTTACACACGTATAGAATTTATTTGAGAATATTTAGTGGGCGAAGATGTTAATATTATTAACAGTAATTGCGTATACATAAAAATATATCTCGAATGTCATAATCTTCTTTTTCGAATTAAGGATACTTAGCTAATAAAAAATCTAAAACTCGATCTACAGTGGCGATTCTAAGTGTAAAAGAAATGGCATGATCTCTTGTAGACTTGTAGTGATTGTGCTTGACACTCATATCAAGATTTTATTTATTTTTAAGTAAGTTTAGCAAGCCGAAACCAGTCATAAATGATTTATACCATAGAAATGGAAAAAGAGTCGTCGCCTGAGAGATTCGAACTCTCGCGGGGAAACCCCATGTACTTAGCAGGCACACGCCTTAACCACTCGGCCAAAGCGACACTGGTGTACGAATGGTAATAATAATTTAATAATAATATAGTAGGGAGTGAATAGTTATGTAATTTTTAACGAGTAAAAATTATATTACAACGAGACGGAATATCTAATAAAGAAAAACAATATACCATATATTATAAAAACAAGTTAGATCTTAAACAGATTAATATTTACAATAGAAATATTTTTAGAATATGTAAGAAGATAATAGGAGACGATGTAAGAAGATAACCATTTATTACATACACGACTGTAAAACTAGAGATGAAAATTAAATTCTATGTACTTTAGTGTTTCTTTTATAAAGACTTCTTATAAACATTCATGAAATCGACAAGCCTAGAAGTTTATTTAAATTTTTCATTTTTTATATTATAATGGCTTTCCATTAACTGATTGAAAGGGAATATTACATGTTGATCATGATTTTAGATTTTTATTAATCGTTATTGTTTGTATATGTGAAGACACAACAAAAGTACAACGCTTTCATGCAAGACTCTATGAAGCAAATATATTTCAGGAGTGGTGAAGGAAATAAATTTGTGGGTAATTGCCCTTTCTGAACCCTACACAATTTCTATTACACATATATGTACAGAAGTAGTAGAATTTTGTAAAAACAATTGTGAAGAGGTACCGTAAGGCACTGAAACGCGGAAAGAAAGCTTTAGATTGTAATTGTAAAGTGGCTTTCTACAATCTTTCACCGCCATATTCATGAATAACAATGAGTACTAGTCAAGACAACATGATTACGTTGGTTTCTTTGCATTATTATAAATAACTTACACCTTGGAAACCACAATCCTGGATTTCCAGGACAGGTCTATGAATTCATTAAATTTGTCTTTGAAATATTTATAAATCTATAGGCATGTTATCTTTCATAGTACTCCATCTTCCAAAAACCATAAATGTATGGTCAAACTTTTTGGCTTTGACATCAATTTTAACATAAAAATCTAAGGATTGAAATATCGTTTAAAATTCGTCTTCGATAAATGAGATTTTATAACACAATAATTATGGAAATCAATGAATATTACAGAGATGTAATGTCTCGTTTGAGACTGAAGCCCAAGCCACAGCTTTGCATTTTCTAGATATTATATATTTTGATTATTTTTTCTCCCTTGGAAATGTGAAAGGGAAGGCATGAATGAACTAATTCAATGTAGAAGTGGAAGTGGAAGGTAACTTCCACTATAAGGATGATGATTGTGCTTCCAACTCTTTTCCACTCTCATATAGACTATTTATATCAAAACTCAAAATACATGTCCTCCTCGCATGTTTAGAGCTCTAACTCAAACTAATAAAAAGTTTAATAGTATCTTATTCTAAATATCGCAATTTGGTGCTTTACACCACATATGTTGTGCTCAACAGAATAATTATTTGCCGTGAGAGAAAGAAACAAGATAGCCTCTCATCTCATCTCATATGCATACATAATAGTCAACCAAGGTTTCGGACTTCGCATGGGATGATGGGAACACACATATATTGCACTTTGACCTAGAATAATACACATATGAATAGTGTGTTATTGATAATATCTCTAAATTTCATGTTGATGAAAGGTCTCACTCTCAGCAACATGGTTTCGTCCAAGGTGTTATCAACTTTGTCTTCAATCTCCATGCTTCTTCTCTTCTCACTACATACTAAATTATATAAAAATTTAAAAGTGAAGCTAGCTTGAAGAAGTATCGTTATAATTACACCCTTATGACCTATTCACGCGCTATTTGCGCTATGTTGCGACTTGCGATCGATTATAAAAGTATTTTTTTTAGTTTGGATCTTAAAATGAAGTTGATCTATCTACCAGAGACAGCTATGCATTATTGAAGCAATATAAATTAATTAGTTAATAAATAAATCAACCACGTTAAAATTTGGATTCCCTTTATCACAATGTGAAATGATTCAATAATTTAGATCGTATAAAGAAAATGGAATATATAAAGTATGACTATGTACTACAATACTTTTTGTGCCTGATTAGTACTACAAGTATCAATAAATGATAGTATTATATTAAAATTTCATTGAATTAAAGCACTTTTTACCAAGAACGCTTGCAATGTGAATTATAAAAGCAAAAGCTAGTTCATTAAATGTCCTTATTATTGGACTTGAATAGTGTTTGTTATCTTTTTTATCATGGCAAGAATAAAAATAGAAATCATTCTCACATTTTCTTATCGAAATTCTACACGTAGAAATAGCACAAATAAATATGAAATAAGTTTAAGAATATATATGATAAAACTATTTTGCCATCAGATCAGCTCCGACTACGTCATTTTTACTGTGACATCCAACACTATTTTTCTTCAACCGAGCTCTATTTATTTAATCAACTTTTATAAATTAAAATATTAGTTTTATAATCAATTTTTATTTATTTATTTATTTGTATACCCTTATGTTTATTTAAAATATTTAATTATACCACTTATTCATTGAAATAGTTCAAAATATAAAATAATACAAACGAAACATATCATTTCAGTATTTATATTAATATTATTTTGTTTTCTCAAACTTCAAATGTCAATGTTGCGTTCGAAAATAATTTTAAAATACAAAATTGTATTATGTAAGGGTAATTATGATACAATTTTTATAAATAATAACTAATATATAAATTATAAATTTTTATAGAGACTACAAAAATATTATAATGCAGTGATAATAATGCGTTATTGAATAATAATGCGTTATTTTGTTAATTTTTTTTTTAAAATAATGTTGATTATAGTGTTCGATTGGAGTTCAATCTTGCACCGTTTGATTATTTTAGTGTTTCGGTGGAGATGTTCTCCATCCACGTTAAAATTGCGATTATCTTGTAATATTTGTTTAAATAAAAAAAACAGTTAAACTTGAAACTGGTTGTTATTTATTTTAAAGATATAGGAATGAGATTTCCCTGCAAAGTGGGTACGTGTTCTGAAAATTTTCCCAAATGTGAAGAAGGAAAGAGTCAAAACTCAAAAGAAGGAAACATGACAGTCAAAGTCGGAAGTGAGTGATTGGTGCGAGGAGCGAGTGGGAGTGAGGGACAGCTCTTAAAATAGGAAAAATAACATAAATAAAAATAATAAAAAAGAAAAAATAACAAATAAAATAGCCGTTACCAATATAGGCCATGCCAGGCCCAGCCTTCACAAATGGCGTGGGATCGCTATGATGTATGCACTATCCCTTTATCAGTTATCAATCACCTTTTCCCATCTCCCGCGAGTTTAAAATTCACTTTTTTCGTTTCTTTTTCTTTTTAATAATTTCTTTTTTCAGAAGATACAAAACAATATTCTAGCATTGGCATGAGCGTTTTTCGTATTGGTGACTGTGCCTTTATTATTCTGTTACCATATTACCCTCCGTGCCATGGTAATATACTATTATTACTCTTGTTTCTTAATTTCAATTTAATTTAGGTGATGGAAAATGGGCACGAACTTATTATGGAGGGAATAATTAGCTCTAAATAGGACTACTTTCTACTGTAATTATTGTGAATAAGTGTATGTTATAAATAAAAAATAGTGTATGTGTGACGCCGAAGATTTGATTGCCGAAATCACATAACTAAATTCATTATAAATTTTAATATAAAAAAAACAATATTTAATTGTTTTTTATATAGTTTTGAATAAACTTTATTGATGTACTCATGTAGGTATTACTGAAATTCAAGCTAATTATGGAGGGAATAAGTAGACCTAAATAAAACATATTATATTATAATTATTTTGAATAAGTTTATGTTATAAATAAAATTAGTGTATGCGTTAGGCCGCAGAATTCAAATGTGGAAATCACATAACTAAATTCATAGTTCAAAAATGTAACTTAACACATCAGCCAGCATCATATGATTTGGTTTTTATTTTGAAAATTTATGACTAATTATGCCAACATTCTTTTGAAAATATTATTAACAATCTAATAAGTAGACATGATTAATTGATTATGTTATTTATAATTTTTTATGCATTCAGAATTTTGTTTTTATGGATGTACCCAAGTAGGGATAGCTGAAATTTTGGCTAACCTTAAGTGTGAGTTTTAGTCAAAGGGACAACGCGTTTTATTTAATAGCTAAATTACTCACCTAGAAGTAGAACTCATAGATTGTAAAACTAGTTACAAGGAGCAAGTCTTTTTTAACACCTGTTTTTTTAACAATTGAATTTTTATCTCGGCCAATTGTCTTATAGGCAATGAGTTTTAGTTATTTATTTATGTATATAATTATTCTTTTCTCTAAATCTCACAACATATAGGTTGTTTATATTTGTGAGGTGTAATGTAAGTGTAACTCATCCTCACATGCGTATTAAATTAGGGAAACTTCTACAATTCTGGTAGATAATTATATCGAACGAATAAAAATGAAGTAAAAGGAATTGAATAGTAGTAAAATAAAGAAATGGCATTAACGTAATTAAAGAAGAATAAAAGACCGAATAGCGAAGTAGCAGTAGATATAAACCCGACAAGAGTCCCAGTTTCCCTTGTATCCCCTCTGACAGTCGCATCTACAGAGCGACTGTTGTGCTTCGGTTCTTCGATTCACAATTTCACATTCAGCCATGGCCATCAGCCCTAAGCTCTCCTCCTTCTTCGCGGTCGTTGTATCTCTGGTTCTGGCCCAATGCCTGTCCAAGAAGACCTACATTGTTCACATGAAAGACCAGGACATGCCTTTGTCTTTCCAGACCCACCGCGACTGGTACTCCTCCAGTCTCCACTCCGTCTCCGCCGATTCCCTCCAAGACGACGCCGGATTTCAGGATTCGCTTCTCTACGCCTACACCGACTCCTTCCCCGGCTTCGCGGCTTCTCTTGAGCCGGACCAAGCCGAGCTTCTCCGCGGATCCGACTCCGTCCTCGGCGTCTACGAAGACACCGTCTATCAGCTCCACACGACCCGATCGCCGGAGTTTCTCGGCCTAGAAGTCGACGGCGGATACAGCGCCGATCACGACGCCGAGCCGGCGGCGCACGATGTCATCGTCGGGGTTCTGGACACTGGAGTGTGGCCGGAATCGAGAAGTTTCAGTGACGCCGGGATGCCGGAGATCCCGAAGAGATGGAAAGGAGAGTGCGAGGTCGGCCCGGACTTCCCGGCCAAGCTCTGCAACAAGAAGCTCATCGGCGCCAGAAGCTTCTCTAAGGGCTTCCAGATGGCCTCCGGCATCGGAAAAAGAGGGAAGAGAGAGGAAGCGCTCTCCCCGCGCGACGTCGACGGCCACGGCACGCACACCGCCAGCACCGCCGTGGGGGCGCGTGTTTCCAACGCCAGCCTCCTTGGCTACGCCAGCGGCACCGCCCGCGGGATGGCCACGCGCGCGCGCGTTGCCGCTTACAAAGTCTGCTGGTCTACCGGCTGCTTCGGCTCCGACATCCTCGCCGGAATGGACCGAGCCATCTCCGACGGCGTCGACGTGCTGTCGATGTCCCTCGGCGGCGGATCCGCGCCGTACTACAAAGACACCATCGCCATCGGCGCCTTCGCCGCCGTGGCCAAAGGGATCTTCGTCTCCTGCTCCGCCGGGAACAGCGGGCCCACTCGCGCCTCGCTCGCCAACGTGGCGCCCTGGATCATGACCGTCGGTGCCGGGACTCTCGACCGCAACTTCCCCGCGTTCGCCTCGCTCGGTGACAAAACCCGATTCTCCGGCGAGTCTCTCTACAGCGGGTCCGGGATGGGATCGACTCCGGTGGGACTGGTCTACACGAAAGACTCGAACTCCACCGGGAATAATCTCTGCATGCCGGGGTCGCTGGGCCCGGAGGTGCGAGGGAAAGTGGTGCTCTGCGATCGCGGCTCGAACGCGCGAGTCGAGAAAGGCGCGGTGGTGAGGGACGCCGGAGGAGTTGGGATGATCTTGGCGAACACGGCGGCCAGCGGGGAAGAGCTCGTGGCGGACAGCCACCTTCTCCCGGCCGTGGCGGTCGGAAGGAGGGTCGGGGATCGGATCAGGGAATATGTCAGGTCCACTGCCAATCCCATGGCACTCCTCAGCTTCGGCGGGACAGTGCTGAACGTGAGGCCGTCGCCGATCGTGGCGGCGTTCAGCTCGCGGGGCCCCAATCTCGTAACGCCGCAGATATTGAAGCCGGACGTGATCGGACCGGGTGTCAACATCCTCGCCGCCTGGTCGGAGGCCATTGGCCCCACCGGACTCGAAAAGGACACTAGGAAAGCTCAATTCAACATCATGTCAGGTACCCATTACATTCATGGATTTAAATGTCAACTAAATATCACATTTACTTAAAATTTCTAAAATTAAATTTATGTCCTTATTTAGTTCAAAAGTACATCTTTAGACATCGTGTCATGGGACGCCTTACTACATGATCATGAATGCATTTTGTCCCTAATCTTAATATTGTGTTTATCTATAGAAAATATTCTCTTTCACAATACACAACAACGTCTAGGTTTTGTATTTTCGAACGAGCTAGTCAGTAGTTAATTAGTTAGGTTGATCATGGGTCTGCCTCGTGATTTTAGTCCAGAAAATGTGAAGCGAAAAAGAATTGAGAATGGAATGTGTTTCTAAGTGGATTGTCAAATGTGTCAGGAACATCGATGTCGTGTCCGCACATAAGCGGGCTAGCCGCGCTGCTGAAGTCGGCCCACCCCGACTGGAGTCCAAGCGCTATAAAGTCGGCTCTCATGACCACTGCCTACGTCACAGACAACACCAAATCCCCGCTCAAAGACGCGGAGGGCGGGGCGTTCTCGAACCCGTGGGCCCACGGGGCGGGGCACGTGGACCCCACGAGAGCCCTATCCCCGGGCCTGGTCTACGACATCTCCACCGACGAGTACGTCCGCTTCCTCTGCACCCTCGACTACACCCCCGCCCAACTCCAAGCCATCGTCAAAACCCGAAACTTCACTTGCAAAGGGAAGGACCAATTCTCCGACCCAGGCGCCCTGAACTACCCCTCCTTCTCAGTCGTCTTCGGGGGCAAAAGGGTCGTTCGATACACGCGCCGCCTCACTAACGTGGGGTCCGCCGGGTCAGTCTACGACGTGGCCGTGGAGGCTCCGAAAGAGGTCAAGGTCACCGTGAAGCCCGCCAGGCTGGCGTTCAAGCGAGCTGGGCAGAGGCTTAGGTACACTGTCACTTTCGTGGCCGCTCGGAATGTTGCTGCCAAGTCCGCGTTTGGGTCAATTGCGTGGACCAACGCCGACCATCTTGTCCGGAGCCCGGTCGCTTTCGCCTGGACTCAACTCAGGCAGTGATGGTAGGAAGAAAATGAAAACATTGCAATTTAATTGTGTGTTGTGGGGTGGGGATGAAAAAAGTTTTTTTTTCTTCTTTTTTTAAAAGAAAAGAAAAAGAAAATAGGAACATGGGAGAATAATTTTTTCTTTGTAATATGACATGTTATCCACTCAATTGCTGTTAATGGTAATCAGATCACCAATGGTTGTTAGTGAAGTATAGCTGTCGCATTAAGGGAATATTATGGTGGCGGTGGTGGAGCTATAAAGTGGGAACGGAAAGTAAATTCCAAATCTTTTATTATTTTTGTTGAATTAGACCCACGATTGTCTCTGCCATTCAATCGAATGCCATCGTGATCAGATTTTTTCTTAAAGTTGCCCATATTTGTGTGAGTTCCGATACCAGAGTGGGAGTCTTTCGAGGGTAACGGGCAAAAGAATTAAATTTTAGCTTATATCATGTATTGTTATTTATGTGCATTTGTGGAAAAACAAATAATTCAATACATGAAAAGCATAGAATAGAATAGACAGCAACCACTAAAAACTCGTCATAAAATAATAGGCTGATATTGTTTATGGAGTTCAATTCAAGGATCGAAATTGAATGGGAATTAAGAACATAATTGTTTAGGCTGATATTGAACCGATAAAGTGAAAGTAAGATGTTTGACGGTGCTGTCAATTTTAATGTCATTTTACTCGTAAAAAACAAAAACATTGTAACCAT
The DNA here is from genome assembly GCA_958296335.1 of Urtica urens. Taxonomy (NCBI): domain Eukaryota; kingdom Viridiplantae; phylum Streptophyta; class Magnoliopsida; order Rosales; family Urticaceae; genus Urtica; species Urtica urens. The sequence continues at coordinate 22,167,845 of OY282522.1, read as the reverse complement.
TCTTCTATTTTCTTAAGAAGTTAGAGCACTCTATCACATCCCTCACACATTCATGAAACTGAATTTATTTCAATTGTTCTCAGCTTGTTCATCACGTTTTATGTTCACACTTAGAGAATTGTTTCCTCCATATTGTGAGACATTTCTAAGTGGAAATTAATAAAAAATTTCATCACCAACTTATAGTTCTTTGACAACAAAACAATAACATCATAAATATCTTCTTTACTCTTAAAGAATAAGAAGATACTTGATAAGTATGTTCATTGAGTGACGCACAAAAGTAACGCTCTCGCTCTCTGTAACTCTAGCCCAACGTCGTCATTAGATCTTCGCTTCCCACCTGAGTTTCGGGCGTCTTTCGCGCGTCCCAAGCCCGGGGCGAGGGCGTTTCCCTCCGCCGCTTCTCATACTCGTCGATCTCCTCCGAAACGGCCGCGTCACCGTCGATCCACGTGAGCCCGAAGATCGGTCCGGACGAGGTTTCAGTGAGGATCGCTCCACCGTTTTTTTCTCCGTGGGGGCTCATCTTCACGAGGTTTCGGCGACGAGCGATCTGGGCGCAGTCATGTTTGAGAGGTACTTGCTTGGAAGATGCACGTAAAGTGTTCGTCATAATTCCGGAATAGTACATCGTGTTTTGGACCAGCTTGTTCGCAGCTCACCGTCTCTTCTTCGGCGAGATCTCGACTCAACGGTGTTTTTTGCGGAGCGGTCGGCCTTCCGGAATAGTGTCGAGGAATCCGTCGAGGTCCGTGTTTCTCTCGGATACGCATCTGTTCTGGATGGAGGTTGGTGGAGATTGAGATTATCGGACAGCGGAGTGAGTTTTCTTTTAGTTTTTAGTGTAATTTCGATGTTGGTAGTTTAAGTATGTAGTGGTTTTGATTTAGCCGTTGTTTAGTATATTTTTATGTTTCGTGATTATGTTTTTAGTGAGATTAGATTTGGAGTTTGGAGGTAGACAAATGTCCTCGAAAAAAGAAAGAAAAAAATGGTTAGAAGATGATTTCTGTCTAGTCTCTGGTTGCTCTTAGTACCCGAATTCGGGTTAGCGACGCTCGGTGCGCGCTTAGGATTTGCAGAAGATCTCTTTTGAAGGGGTCAGAGGGTATTTTTGTCAGATTTCGTTTAGTTTGCAATTAACAAATCGCCTCCTTTGTTCCGACTCTACTGTCTTCAGCTTCTCATTAATATTTCAGACTTGTTTTTATGCGTTGAGGTTCCGACCTCTGTCTGGTTTGCTTGTAAGGCTTATGCCGTGGCGTCTATTTATTAATGAGAATATCCCTTTAAAAAAAGTATGTTCATTGAGAGAACTCTTCAATGCCAGAATCTTATTACGCTTATCTGATCGAGTAAAAGTCAATTCATACGTCATGAGGGAGTCAATTAATTCATCAAGTTTCATGGCCGAAAGATCTTGAACCTCCTCGATAGTTGTGACTTTCGTTTGGAACCTAGAAAGTAAGACCTACAAATTTTTTGCACCAAATTTTCACATGTCATAGGTACACCAAAAGAAAAAGACTCATTAGCAATATCTCGAATGCTAACGTTAAATTCAGCTATGGTCTTATCTTCGTTCATGACAGGGCTTCAAATTGAGTAGTGAGTATTTGAAACTTTGAGCTGCAAACTTTAACAGTTCCTTGTGTACGAGTTCCAGATTCTCCCAACCTTCTTTAGTACTTGTGCAAGAGTGTTAATTATTCTTAAGATGTTCTTGTCAACTCCGTTTAATTGGAATTAAGAGCTGTAGAGTTTCCAAGAGTTTATTCATCTTTTACAGTTGTCTTGTCTTTTTCATGCTTCAAACTTCTCAAACCAGTTTCTATATTCACAAGAGTAGGAGGAGCCCATCCATTAATCCAGATTTTCCAAATTTTGTTATCAACGGATTTCAAGAAGGCACAAATTCAAGCCTTCCAATAGTCATAGTTAGAGTCATCGAGTGTAGGAGGGGGATTCATTGATCTACCTTCTCTGAAACTGTCCATCTCAACAAAATTTAACAACATGAAACCACCCTAGGTTGAGGGTGCCTACTCTTATACGAATTTAAATTATGTTACCCACTCTGCAAGTTGTTACACACATATGATGCAATAGTATGTGTAAAACCTTTTTAAGAAAATATAAGATGATAGTAAATAAGTGCAGGGAAATTATATGACAGATGAAATGGTAACCCAGTTCGGTGCAACGTCACCTACATATGGGGTTATAGAAATCCGGTGAAAATAATTCACTAATAATATAGTTAATAATACAAATATGGATTTATATAAACAATCTTAACATCAATGCCAATATTACTTAACTATAAAATGAAAACCTAATTCAGTCGCTCACCCTTTGTTCTAGCCCCCACTCAATTCCACTTGAAAAACGCTCTTCACAATGATTCCTTAATCTTTATAACAACTTCACTCGTGACCAGTTCTTTGACATATATCGCATATCCAATTTAGTCAATCACATTGTGTGAATTGATTCCTACACTGCTAGTCTCAAAGATCTCAAATTCTCATTTCGTCGATAGTACATGTCTAGGAACTATGTGACCTCTTCGAAAAGCATCAAGGATGCTAAGGAAAGCAGTTTGGCTTTTTATATAATCCATAACAAGAAAGTATTCTATAGGGTTTGATGACTTTATTAAAAGTCTTTTATAATCATATCTCGTTAATCAGAAAATCGTTTGGAGTCTTCGATTTTATGTCAAATAATTACTCCATGTGTCCAAAAAATTAAAAAAAAAATTAATTGTTTGGAGTCTTCGATTTTATGTCTTCATGTTAAGAGACTAGCGAAAACAACTGAAGGCCTAATACAAGTCAATTACACAAAAACATGGGATTACAATTTGACACAAGAAAAATTATTTTCAATTTTTTTTATATAAAAAAGTGGCTTACAAACGTTGAGAACGGACATAAAAGTTGGCCAACTGAAATTCAGCTCTTGACTTACCTAATTCAACAACAATGTTCATGAAGATCGCCGACGATGGAGTTGGAGAATGATGATAATGAGTTGGAGAATGACAGAAATGACGATGTACATGAATGGTAACCGCAATGGGGAAGACAATGCGAGATCGGTGAAGGTGGGTTTAAGATAGATAGACGATGACACAGATCAACGATGATGGTGGCTTAGATCGTGATGTTGGCATATGAGATTGTCGACAATTGCAACATAAGTCTTTTATGATGTCGTTGAAGATTGAAGGCAATGTCGATGAAGACCAATCGCGAGGTTGACAAGGGAGGGTCAGTAAAAGAGTATTTTGATGATTTTAAAGACTTTTGGCTAATTTTATAGGTATTTTGCTAAATCAAAACTTGAAATTGATTAGTAGCTGCATCTCCCAAAAGAATACGTCAACCATATCTCAGATGAAAGAACGTTACTGCCAGAGTCCCTAATTTCATACTATAATTATGTCCATATGTTGCAAGTCTAGTATTTTCTTGAAATTACCTTTCTCGTAAGTGTAACATTTTTAATACAAAATTTTGGTGAATTTCCCCAATTTACAAACACGATTTGATTTTGCGTAACGTTTTGTAAAACTTTTGTAAATGTCCAAAATACTGGCACATTAATTTACGAAGTTAAAATTGTTGTTATACCCTATATAGCTCTATTATATAGATTAACCTTTTTAATACAGTGGCTAAACTGTTATTTTTCGTTATAAATAAATTATAAACAGTAAAAAAAAAGTCAAACAGAACCTAATGAAATAAATTTAGTAACAAAAACTATAAACATCAGAAAATAAAAGAAAATTACTATGTTTTAAAGTAAAAAATTTAAAAAGCTGTTTTTAAAGTAAATTCAGAACAGTTATCGAAAGCAATTACGACGTATTTTACATGGATGGTTTGTTATTTGGGCTGGCGATACATGAAACGGCATATCTAATAACATAAAAGAGTAGTTGTAGTGTTGTAGTAGTGTAGGTGACGTACTTATGGTGGTGTGATCACTGATCCGACCAAATTACAATTGTCAAACCAACATCTGATTTTCAAGCTTATTTTTGGGCATTGAAATCCAAGTATATATATCTCCCAACATGTGAACAGAGGTGAATGTTACAGTTTGTTCTGTTTGTTGTTGCAATGTCTCAAAAAACCTAACTGTTTACAAAAACTCGCAATAGACAAGTTTCCTGGAGCAGGAACAGGGCTTCCATATATGGGATGTATGGTCACATGAAATATCTGTACCACTCAAATTTGGGCTCTGCGTTTCTGCGTTCATTCATCACTCTCTCGACCATGGGCCTGTCGTTTCTCTTTTCTTTTCTCATATTCAACTCAACCCATCAAAAGCCTGCCAATTTGGCGATCTGAAACAAAGGATCAATAATGAATTCTGGCCGTGTAGGACCACGATTGTGTATTATGGGCGTCAGAGCCAGAATAGAATTATTGAACGATAAACCCAAAAACCTATCCGTGTCAGATCGCCTGTTGCTAAACATAAAAAGTCCTAACAATCTGTTCTTTCAACATATAATTAAAAACGTTGTTTTGGCAACAGAACCTTCAATTCCAAGCCACATCCTTCCTAATCCTGATTGTTATTTCCAGACAGTCCAGTCTTGTCACGCCAATTAAACTACCCCATAACCTTTTTAAGCTTTGTCAATTAGCAGAACGCCAAAAACTTCAACTTGCTTAATCAATTATTTTAGTTATTAATGCTACAAGTCTGCCTAGTAATTGATTATCTGTACATTAAAACAAAAAGAGTGTTGTTTGTTAGTTTATTTGTTGTACCTATAAACACGTAGGAGGGCAGAAGCAAGAGCACTTGCACTTGCATTTGCAGGAAGAGCAATCCGGGCACAAACAGCTCGGCATCGTGCAGCAACCTCGGCTGCACGATCGCGTCTTACAGCAATCCGACGGTGGACACGAGCAACACCATTTCGGAAAAGCGCAGCACTTGAAACACGAGCAATTCGGGCAGCTCGGGCAGGTACAGCAATTGCTCGGTCGGCACTTGCAACTCGGCATTTCGGAGCAGCATTTCGAGTAACAGCAACAGCAAATCCACGACAAGTTTATGCATCGGATTCGGCTGCAACAACAACAGAAGAGGGACACTTTTGTCATTTCTCAAGGATCACTATTTATCGGCATTAGTTTCGATTCGCAGGATATTTACCAGAGCCATTTCAAGAACCGACATGAGCGCCGCTTCTTATGATTCCTGCTTAAGACGGAGAGAGAGAGGGATAAAATGTTTATTTTAAAAAGAAAAAGAAGGGGTTCGAATATGAGCTAGCGAAATGGTAAGTGTTCTTACGTGGGTAATATGGGATCGGGTTTTGACACCACAAATTCGGTGATCCTGCAAGAGAGGTTTATGCCTCGTAAATCAGTTGTGTTGCGAGTTGGGTTAAAATGGAAAATGAGGGCTTAATAAAGGACAAAATTAGTGAATATAAATCAGTTTCGGGACATCGGTATTGGACGAACATACTCTTTGCAGCATCTCGAAGCGGGTTGAATTCTCTCGGCCGATTTTAATTCCTCCTGTTCAAGGGTTAAATGATCATTTGGTAAGTACTTTGTGTGAAAACTACATTATAGAAATGGTTAATAAGTTCTTGTTGTCGTGATCATTCATTCCCAAGAGCCTGATGGGGAAACATCGTGCATTTGGGACTAACATTTAACCGAAGCTACTCACTTTCTTCAGAGACTATTAATGGGTTCTCTAAACCCAGATTATTAATTTCAAGGAATGGCCTGAGAGACCTAATTTTACTCGATTAACAGAGCGGATACAGTGTGATGAAATTCTCTTTAGTTACTTAGTTGAGTGTGTGTATAATTTCTCAGAACAGAAGACTCTTGGAAAGCTAGAAAGTTAGGGTCCGAATGAATATAAAAAAATTCGAACAAAATCTATCTCCGCAAGAGTTCAGACACAAAGCTGTTACCTTGAGAAACCGATTCAATCGCTGAGATAGATTATAGAAGAAATTTCTTGATACTAATGCACCACTTTACGAAGACCTTGTTTCGCACAATAATAAAATAAAATAAAAAAAACAGAATCTCGGAATTGTCACTACTAGGCAGAGAAATATAATAAAATAAACTGCTCCTCCAGTAATGATTTAAGAAGAAAGAAAAAAAAAACACACACACACACCATGCGTTAACAACACAAGCATATTTAAATAAATTTTAAAAAAGAAAAATGAAATACGGAAACACAAACCTGAAGAAAGCCAATCTCTCGCTCAAGCATCTGAACTTTAGCCATTTCTCGACGTTTTCCGTACAAATCTGGATACGCCGGCGGCGACTTTGGACGCGGAGGAGGAAGCGATGGAACGGTCGCCGAACGCTCCGGCGCCGTCGGACCATTAGTGTTACCACCACCGCCGGCGCCGCCGCTACCAGCCATTATTTATTATTTTGTTTAAAAGTTTGCAAAGAAAAAAGTTTGTTGCTTTTTGTTGTTTAGAGAGTAGCGAGTGAGACTGAGAGTCGGACTCGGAGAGTTGTTACAAATGAAATGGACATAATAGGCAAGGAAAGATGAGACTTTAAGTTGAGCAAGAGTAATAGTTCTATGCAGTTATGTTAATAAAAAAACAGAGAGAGAGAGAGAGAGAGAGAGAGAGAGAGAGTAATAGTATTCTGTGCGCCAAATTATGTTAGGTGTGAATTTTTCTCTGTCTCTCTCCCTCTCTCTCCAATGCGTGTTCAGTTCGGTTTAAGACTGAATATATAGATTATATATACATGCTATGGACTATAGTAGTACTATGATTACTGTTCCCAATATTAGATGTCAGATTTTTTTTTATATACATTAATACTTCAATATTTTCCTAAAAAAAATACATCAATATTTTCCTAAAACAAATACATCAATATTTTATGCATATTAAATGTAAATATGTAAAAGTTTATTCTCATCCGTAATTACACTAAAACTCAACCATTCTGTCATTTGCACATTTCCTCCCCCTTTAATTCATCCTCATTTGTTTGTAAAAGATTCTGAAAATTTGAGGCATATCATAGCAAATCTATTAAATGGAGCGAACTCGTACCAACTGAATTACCTCTTTTTTTTCAGAGAGGAAAATTTGTGTCGAATTATCCTATCACCATTTATGGTTTATGCGAGGTGTTAGTACTTGTTGCATATTCTCATTGAAAAAATTGTTGTCAACTGGTCGAAGATGTCTTTTTAGTCAAGCTTATATTTTAATAAAAGATAAGCACTCCTTTAAAAAGATATTCCAATATTGTTTATGATCTATTCTTCAGTCGTCGTAAATTTGTGATGTAGATTTATTTGGATCAAGAGGATAGAAAAAGAATTAGTAAAATTTCAAGGTCAAAGATTTCTTAATAAATTAATGTTACATATCTTAATAAATCAATGGTAAGTATTTTATTTCAGACTCTCACCGCTCGATTTATGCTTTTTTTTAAGAAAGCGTGGTCGGTGCCACGAAATATCATATAAACACTCACGTATGCGGAGGAAAATCGTGATTACAAAAATATGAATAAAACAGAAATCATCGATAATAAAGAAATATAAACACAAATAGAATCGAACGACAAGTGCCCTAAGTGATCGTGCGGAACCTCAACTCGCGATCATCGCCTCTAATGGCCTCCTCCAAACAAGGGGGGACTAAACCCAGCAAGTCAAATATGAGTGATGGTTAACCGCATAGCGCGCAAGATTATGCGCTGCAACATTATAAAGACGAGAAATATGCCAAATGAAAATCTTTAAACTCCCTCACATATCTGAAGATGTGGTGCAAGATCGTCTCAAACTCTGTCTCAAGCGTCGCGCCCTTATCGATCATCTTCACCACCCCCAAACATTCAGACTGGATTTTCGCTCACCTGTCACCGACGTTGCGAACTAACTTTATGTCTTTGTTATTAAAGATCGTTTGTTTGTAAATGACAGCTTAGCCCGTTATGGTGAAGTAATTGAAGAAGGTATGTATAACTTGATTGTCCTTACACATCATGCATTATCAGAAAAGGTTATTTGATATAATAAACCTCTATATGTTTGGTATTTTATATGAGAAATTTTATTTTCTAAACCTAAAAGTATGGAAAATATACAAATTAGACTCATTTTTTAAAAAAATATCTAAAAATCGGACTAAAATACACTTATAATCAAAAATTTCAAAGAAACACACGATTTTGTACGATAAGATACGATAACTTTTTGTACGATAAGATACGATACTATACGATGAAATCGATACTCTACAAAATTTTGAGTATAAGGGTATTTTGGTCCGATTTTAGGAGTAAATTCCTGTTACTGTGGCCTTGGCCTCGTTACTTCGTCAAAACATTGATGTTCCTACAGATGTTGCGTCTTGTCCATGCTCTTTTTCTGACGCCTTGTACCTGCCTGTACCTGCTTCACGGATTATTCGGCGTCTTTCCCATCCTTTTTTGGTTCTCGGGTACTGTGGGTCTTCGTCGTCTTGTGAAGTATATAAACCCTCTCTTGCACTCTTCTAAGGTTTATGCATTTTCTTCATTTCCCAGCGCCGTTACAAATCAGTAAAGAAGTCCTCTTCTTCATTGTGCGTCTTCATTGTAAAGAACAATTTTGTGAAGGAAAAGCGTTTTGTAAGTGCATCTTTACCTTACCTTCAGTGTTCAAGACACATACAAGAACGCGGTTCTTGTTCAGGCTATTAAGTGAGTTGAGCTCACTCCTAGAGGGAGCCTTAGGAAGAGTAGTACTTGGAAAGAAAGAAAGTATTATGTTAAGGAGTTGAAGATTCGCTTGTAAAATCTTTGTATCTTTATTCTTTCAACACATAGTATACTCATTCACCGGGATTCATTATCCCCCTAAATATAGGCAGTTGCTGAATTGGGTTACCAACGTCTCTGTGTTATTTACATTCTCGCATTTGTCATTAACATTGTTTATAACATACAACATAGTAGCATAACCCATTTTCAAGTCCAATTTTAGAAAGATAGGTCTAATCTGGATATTTTCCATACTTTCGGGTCTATAAAATGAAATTTGTCTTTTAGATATGACCAATATTCTGTAAAACTCGTATAAATGTCCAGCAGTTACTTTTATAAAATTTTCATTCCATTTTGTATAAAATTTCACTTCCCGCTCATTCTGTAAATTAATTATAAAAAGAAACAATTTACATAATCCATGTAATACTTCCATACATAAACCGCATATAATTAACTACAGAATAAGACCGTTCGGAATTTGGAGAGAGAAACTCCAAAAACGCACATGCAGAGACTTCGGGATTCTCTCTAAAAAATTCAAATCCAAATATCCATCGGGATACGAATGCCATTTTTGTTAAAATAAACTTCACCGGAGAATTTTATCGGTGCTCAACCAACGTTGGGTGATTAACAAGTACCTCTCTTCCCTCGTTCTTTTTCTTTTGATTCGATTCTGTTTTTAAAATTGTTTAATGTGGTTTTGTTTCATCTTTTATAAACGCATAGAAATATTCTTGTTATAATGTTGGATTTAGGGTTTATTTTTATTTTAGAGTTCTCTATTTTTAAAAGTTAATGTTTGGTATCAATGCATGTCAATCTCCTGGTTATTTATTTGGATTTAGGAGTTTTTTGTTTATGAGTTTCAGATTTTAAAAGTTCGTGTTTTCCTTTTAGCACGCATGAATTTTTAAGTATAATGCTAGATTTAGGGTTTGTTTATCCTAGGATTGGTGTAAATGGTGATTCAATGAACTTATAATATCGGAGATCCAATAAAAAACGATTGTTGGCGTTTGGATATTTGACTTAATTAATCATGTGTACTAAATTTCTTTGGAGTTCTTCATTAACCTTTGTTTTGATCTGTTTCAGGTGTAAAATTTTGTTAATCGGCCGGTTGTAAACATTAACTAATTACGGATTGCTTCATCGACCAATTTTTATTTTTGTTGTAAACCTTAATTTACGTTGTAAAACAATTCCATTATCCACGTAAATTCAAAATTTGTTTTCAAACGGTATGAATTTACCCATAAAATATGACCGAGAAATAGTTTTAATGGTGTTTATTGAGCCAATTCTCTATAAAGAAGAATGAGATAATTAATGCAATGATATAATTTTAAGAATGAAAATAAATATGAAGGTGATCAGTGAAGTGAAAATGAATTCTATAAAAAGAAATTAATTAATACATTTATCCTGAAATAAAAATTGTTAATTGACTTTTCATTTTTGTAAGATCTTCTATTAAATATATAAAGTGGCCAAATTCGAATTATTTAGGAAGTTATAAAAAGATCGCTCAAAAATTAACAAAGAATGTTCAAAATTCAAAATATTGGACGAAATATTACAAGGATATTCGGGTAAAATAATAACGTAAATTAACATTTCATATAACCATTAATGTCATTTATAAGAGTTTTACAAAATGTTAATTATTTTTCAAATGGGTTGCTAAAGTAGGGGCATTTCGAGAAAACTTTGCATAAAAGATTAAGTTGGTTGCCACTCTAACCAATTTACTTGTGAAAATTGAATTATATTTTTTTGGATATTTCGTGATATTAGTTTGGGTTTGGCAAAATAAATTATAACAATTGAAAATCCTGAAACTTCAAGGAATTGTTCAAGCCAGTTAAATATTCAAAATGCTTATATGTAACTTTTCTAGCGCAAAATTAACTAAATAATCATTTCGGGTCCGAGTTTCGTGGTCATATAATTTATATAAAAAATTAGCGCAATGATCAATGTTTGGTATGTATTTTTCAAAATGGCAAACGTTTGGTTAAATTTTGATTAATGACCACGTTAAATTTTAACTACGTTATTATTGGAGAAAAATTTTGGGCCAAAATAATCCAAAAAATTTGGTTAAATTTTAACGTGACCATTAATCAAAGTTTAACCAAATATTTTCAAAATCTCTCAATGTTTAAAGTCCTATATGACTTAATAACCCAATTTTATATTGTTAGGAGAATCCAATTTACTATAAGAGTTTCTGAAACAAAAGTGTGGACATAATCAATTGGATAAGTAAAAACAGAAGTATTTGCAAATGAGTTTTCAAACTTAATATTTATTTATGTACTTGTGATAATTGAATTAGTGGGTTGTTTCGTGTCTATTACTCTTTACAATCACGTTGCATAATTTCAATATGATACGAAGAAATTAGAAATCCAAATATCTAGTCGAAAAAGGAGAATACATATTTTGTTAGATCATGCATGTATGACAAATGTTGGAATTAAAGTATTAAAGAGTTTTAATACTAAGTGAGAGGCTGATTTTGGCTTGAGATTTGAGTGGGTTCCACTCATCCGAATTGTATAATTCTTTCGTATTCTTATTCCTCGTTGCGACGGGTATAAGATTGAATATTGGTTTGCCAAAATCTATGATGAAATGAATGAGAAATTGATGCTCAAAGGTTGCTCATTATCATCACAAGTATTGGAAAAAGATAAGGAATGTGAAGAGTCCCACATTGGTTGGGAAAGTGTGTGGTGTATTGTATATATACAATCATCCTTGCTTTAGATGATAAGCAAGTAAGGAGAGGGGAGTGTGTGTGGGTTAGCTTCTATCTTCACGCACGCACACACACGCGCGCGCCGTCGCCGAGCTGGGCCGGGCTCGGTCTTCGGTCTTCGGTCTTCGGGAATGTCTCGGTCGAGGTCCTTATTTTTTTATTGTTTTTCTGACTTGTGGTAGAATTTAATTCCGGAAATAACATTTCTGGAAATTATTTTGTCATCGTTTTGTAACCGAAGAGAGCTACGGTTTTGAGCATTGAAGGGGCGGTTTTGAATTCTGTAACCGAGGAGTTATGAGGCCGTTCAAAAAATCTGAAACCGCAGCCTTCATGTCAAAGTTAATGGCTGAGTGTGTAACCGAAGCATTAATGCTTGGCTGTGTAACAGCTTTTGGCTCTGCCTATAAAAGGAGGCCTTTAGCTCTCATTTCAACAGACCGAAAACAAAAGCTCTCCTGTCAGTCCATCTCTCTCTCCGAAATTGTTCTTCTTGTAGTTTGGTGGTAGGTTCTGATTTTTGGTTCCAGTTCGCCGAACTCAAGCCGAGTGGTGCTACGTTTGAGTTGTTGTCGTTGTATCCTGGGAGGCTTTCACTCATCAAATCCAGCACACTTGGAGGGCGATAAAAGCTTCAAGGAAACCGTCCAACGGGCCTCGATTTTCCTTTACGCTCATCTTGTTCTCTGTTCCATACCGATTAAGGTTTATCCGGTTTTGTAATTTTTGTTATTTTAATTCCTTCTTGCAATCTGTCCCTTTTATTATTTCAATATTCTGTGTAATATTGATAACAACAAAAATAGAGGTACTAGGCCAATACATGCAATGTGAACGGCTCTAGAGTATGAATGCAAATGTTGATGATGCATAGTTGGTCTAATTGGACGACATCCTCTTGTAATAAGAGAAGCATATATGTCTTGTTCAAAAAAAAAAGAAGGAGAAACATATATGTGTAAAAAATAAACTAGGTAGGTTAATCAAGCCAAATTGTACTTAATATATATTCATAGACGTAGTTAGAACATAAGTAAAATAAACGATTTGTAGATGTAAAATTGTTTGCCAATTGAAATGAAATTATACTGCCGAGTGATGAGAAGACGATTATTTCTATTGTTTAGGTGGCAACATATGAATAAACTTCCTCTTATGTTTTTTTTTATCATACTCCATGATTTTAAACATTATCTTATTATATTGATCATTTCTCTATATATGTTTTATCGTCGAGCCATTTATTTATCCTTAAATCGAATGAATCTCCCATGTTATGTTAATATGTTTAGAATTGTTTATTGTACCAATTAGTGTTGGCAGGTAAATTATTTTAAACATTATTGTATCGTAAAATAAACATGTACATACTTTGTGTTGACTTTTTTTGTTATACAAAAGCTCTTGCTCTCAATGAGTTCGGAATATTAATATTGACATTAAGTGTTTGGTAGTATGATGGTTGTGGATTTTTGTAGACATTTTTTTTATTCTGATGTGTTTTTTATGATTGTCCATAAGTGTTGTGAACTATGCCCTCTTGCATAAGTCGCTTAAGTAATATAAAATTTTGAAATTACGAATTATCGTTTTCACGAGAACTTAATATTACACGTATATAATATCTTCATTTCGAATATAGGAGAAATGAAATGCGAATGGTGGAGATTTCTAAAACTTGACACAATTACTAAACAAAGGAGTTCAAAATAAATGTGGTGGAACGAGAATATAGCTTCACTAATCTCTTGTTATGTCACAAAATGTCGAATATTGTAATTCAGGAGAAAAGACTAAATTAATATTCACATATAATTAATATTTGATATTGATATTAAAATTATTCATATACGTTGTGTTATTAATTATATTAATTTATAATTATTATTTTTCCAGTGACTTTATATCGAATTAAATTACTACATTTTGTTTATTTATTTCCTACTTATACATTTATTCAGCAAATATTACAAACACTATCTAAATTACGAGCAACATGTTATAGAGCGTCTGACACCATGTTTTGCCCAACCGAGACCATCATCACCTCTAGAAAGAAAACCACGGTTGACCGACTGAATTATCCACTCCAAATCTACTATTTTACCGTATTTTTTTATTATATATTTTTAACATGATAAGCTGTTAGGCTATTAGTTGTTTAACCGTCACATCTAAAGAGATATTTTTAAAAATATAAAAGAAAATATAAGGATGATAAGAGTAATTAATTTCTATAATAAAGACATATTTATTGTGGATGCATGTTTTCTTTTATAAAAAAAGTATGTATTCATATGGAAGTCCTTAGCGATCATTAATACGCTCTCAGAGCCTCTTGAGGAGAGGAAGCAACGCTGAAGATGCAATATCTTTTAATGGAATGTATACGTTTCTTGGATGATTGTATTCTTTATACCATGAGCCATATACATTAACAATCACAATCAAATAAATTGTACACTGAACACAAATGAAAAATAAAACATTTAAACATCACTATATGAAATAAATTTACATTGGGAAGATTTAAAGTAATTTCGTACCATCAAAATACATCATATAAAAAGAGAGTGTTAACCAAGCAAGACATGAACTATCTGATTTTGACATTTATAATCGACACATGATTATGGGCAACTATAGCTTCATTTTATTTTCGGTATTGGCACCTAAAAAAATACTATTTCTTGACGTTTCTGTATTTGTTGTGTCCCAAATCACGAGACAGTCATATTTTCATTTATTTACTATGTCCCTTATGTTTTTGTTTACATTCTTAATCGTTTCAAAATTGCATTCTTTGACATCAGAATTGTGTGGAATTTGAATTTTACTGCTGCCAATATTTTTTCATCGATAAAGTACTTACTGACTATACTATACGAAGATACATTGCAAAAAGTAATATTAAAAATATGATTAGACCACAGTGGGCAAATGCAACAGTAAAATATTTTTGTCAAAATTTACTATCAAACGCACATTTAGAGTTCTAAAGAAGTCTACGAAATTATCATTCTGGCCTTAATGGAAGTCTTTCTCCTAATGGCCTTAGGCTACCAAAATTTTGACCCACCTTAAAGTAAATACTTTATTTGGCTTAGTTTCAATGTTATTCATAAAATACACTTTTACCGTTCGATAATAAAAGTAATGTGCATAGTACCTTCGTATCAGAAGGTACCAGACTTATATTTGTTTTTAATGCAAATAGTATCAATATATAATGAGTAATAAAGTATTTTATTTGTAGTTGTTTTTTCAAAATACACTAAAATTAATTTTTTTTCAAAATATTAGTATAAAAATCAAAATATCTTTATAACAATAATTTTTTATATTTTATGTATATTCATATTAATCGGTTATTATCTATTTAAAAGAAATAGGTAAAACTGTTCCAATTTTTAATTTAATTTGACCGGTAATATAGTGTATTACACTTGTGTTAGTTTTATTCTTCTAAAAGCTATTACATCTTTTCACATTAATTTTATTTATATTTTGAGGAAAAAATATGTTTAACTAGATTTTAGAAACCAACAACATAAAATGGTACTTCGTACAATTCTTCATATATAAGTCCGATACTATCGAGGGTGTAAAAACATAAGATACATTTGATTTTCAAATTATTTGTGATGTAGATGAGAGATTCAAAATGTAATATGTTTTTTAGCAATTGTTGGCGACAGAGAAAGTTACTGAATCACTTTATTTTCTTCGCATGGTATGTGTCTCTAACTCTTAAATTCTAACAAGCCATAAATATTTGAGATGTAAGTTGAAATAATTTAATTATTGGGATGATAATACTTCATAGTCAATTAATCTGACTATAAATGTTCGCGTTGCCGATTTTGAATCATGTTGACCTGCTTTGTTTTGATCGAATATTTACTTTTGAAAATATTAATTATTAATGTTATCTCCAACTCATAACATCAATTTAATATTAATTATTAATTTTTTTCCATCTCCAACTACAATTAAATTTCACAATACAAGTATTATTTATTATTATTATATTATTAAAATTATCATCTCTTTATTAATAAATAATTGTAATGTGCATTTTTAAATTAACTAATAAAAATTGTTTATTATTTATCAATATTTAACAAAAGCTAAACTAAATAAATAAATAAATAAAATTACATTATTTAAAAAATAAACATAAAAAACGTACATTTGAAAAAGATTAATTTTGATGTGTTTAAATATTTACGTTTTAAATGAAGTTTATTTTTATGTCTTTCTGTTAATCCATTTATTATGAATTTGGTGTCTTAAAAATATATATAAAATGATTAAAAGATATTATTATACATTACACTTTTCCCAATTCATACAGAATTCTCTTTACAGACAGGAGAGCTTGCCACTCAAATGTAATAAAATGAACAAAAAAAATTAGTTTTATAGTCACTTTGATAATTTGGATATATTTAATGTTCTAAATAAGTTGTGAATACTCACGGTTATTTATTTACATATGTTTATAGTTAATTTTTTATTCAGTTTATTTTTAATATTTCTCTTAATTTTTAATATTTTTTGGATATTTTCGTCCGTAAACGAATTCATCTGATTATTTACAACTTATTTATAAAACGATGAATACAACTTATTTATAAAACGATGAATATATGCAAATCGACGCGGGAGCGAAACAAAGAAATATAAATAGATTTATGACTATGAGAAAGGAAAACTTGGACATAAAAACATTGAAATATAATATTAAAGACGGCTGTAAAAAAGAGAAGGGAAAAAGAAACCTGCAACTGGCAAGAGCCTGGCAAAGAACCAATTCATTCGGCAAAGTTCGAGGGATTTGATTGCAGTGAGATTGTTTTGGTTTGTAAAAAGTAAAAACACTATTATCTCTGCCAGGGTTTTTTACACGATATGATTTTTTTAAAGGGATTATTTTGTAAATTACAAATTTGCAATGTGTTCTTCTGAGACTGCAGAGGGAAAGAAATATAAGCGAAAAGCATGAAGGGAAGTACCGCAGAGGCGCTCTGACCACACGTGACCGCTGTGTAGGAAAGACAGGCCTTTCTAAAATATATTTAACAACAAAAACTCAGGACTAAAATATATGATAAAATATAATGTATTTGATTTAAGCCCTGATTTTGAGAAGGCGTACGTGACTGAGTGAGTGAGTGAGTCCAAACTGATGCACTGTAATTTTTATGCATGAAAATGAGGTTTGCCTTGGACAGCAAATCCATTTTTACCTTTTTGTCTTTCTCTCTCAGGAGGAGACAATAACTACAAAAAAGTTTGAGTCCAAGTGGTGGGATTCTCTTATTTAAATTCCTTTCTTTAATCATCGAACAAGAAAGCTTAAGAAAAGAAAGAAACCTTAGGAGTCAAAAAAAAGAAAGAGGGGGAGCTTAGAAAAAATCTTAGGAGTTTTTAGCTTTTGACCGAGTAGTAATCTTATTAAAACACTTCTACACTTTGTTGAAAAGTATGAGTCTTCGTGAAGATAAAAGTCAAAACGTTTATAGTATTTATATTTTTATTTTATAAGTCGTGACTATATCATCAAAATTTGAAAAACTGTGACGGGCAATCTTGATTTATAATACTTCATTTTTTTTTTTTTTGTCGATTTACTTGTTTAAAACGTATTATTTGTAACTAGTTCTCTTGGTGAGTAATTAATGAACATCTCTCTTTTGTACCACAGTGGATATCTCCGGTAAAAAACATACTTGAACAAACATATTTAAGGGTTAATAATGATAATAATCATAAAAAAGTAGTTAATTTTTCATGATCAACATTTTGTTATTTTATGTAAATGACGGGTTCATTTTAATTTAGATATTTTTAATAATACTTTAAGCTCAAAAATAATTTTCGTCTAGAGCAATAACTGGCTATTAAAAATTAAAATCATTTATATTTATTTGAAATCGGGAAACGAGGCGTCATTACTCCATGCGTTTGCGTTGAGTGTGAGTCATTCATTCAAAACGAAAAAAGATAACTTATATTAGACATAAAATTAAATCGTCGTGTGCAATTAAATGTTGACGAACATGGTAGATATAAATACTGAATTTGTAAACTAGTCTTTGTTTAACAATGTATTTGCAATAAAAAGAAAAAAAAAAGTTACCCAATTATAAAATCAAAATCATGAAAATTGAAAAGGATAAACCGGTAATGTAATTGAAAATAATTTACAAAACACTAGACATTTCCAAATTTTGTGTATTTATATTAGCTAGTTAGTGAAAAGATTGTCCATTTAATTGCTTTCGACAAAACTTCAAGTGGAGAGTGTCGATATTGTGTAAATATTCCAAAAACACATAACAAACGCGCAGAATAAGTTGAAATTACCAAAGTGAATCACAATGAAAAGAACACATACGCAATAAATTCTAAAAACATTATAATTGGATGAACTACGCAAAATATGAAATTCACTAACAAATAATCAATTTCATATTTTTATACTTGTTTACAAATACACATATATTTTAACCATTAACATCTAGCTCCATAAATATTAAAACAATAATATGTTCACCATGAAACATTTGAGACAACATCTAATGGAAAAAAATGAAAAACCCTAAGTAGTATAATTTATATAGCAAAAAAAACAAACATATTTTTCACACAATTTCTTGCACTAACTCGACTAGAATCTTGATGATATGATCGAAATCGCGGCAAGATCATGCGATGGAAATTATGAAAAACACATGTTTATTTTTAGTTTTATATCATGAGCTAAAAAAATTAAAAGGCAACAATATGAAAATTATAACTCAATTTCGACATAATGCAAAATGGAGAAACACACGTATGATTGTAAACTTTCCGTACTTCTAGAATTTTAACAACTCTCACCTAATTTCTTATAAATTAAACTTTTCTTTCAATATAAATTTAACTATATCGATTTTTTACCCGATATATCATCCAATCGAACTACCTAAACATGCAATAACCAGATCAACCGAATGCAAACATACAAGAAAATAAAAGAGAACACAAAGTTTTTACCGTGCTTTGGTCAAATGACCTACATGCACGTTGAGCTCCACTGGTGTAGCTCAGTCAGCACTATCGAAAATTAGTACAATCGCATACCATCACCAAATCTCAAGAACTCACAATCACAACCACAACTCTCAATACAGGAGTTCTTATCTCAGTTTCACACAAAAAAACAACAGTGTCACACAAGGATCTCTCAAGAACACAAACTCACAGAGAGAAATCGAAAAAGCATAACAATGGGTCTCGGCGGAAGCAAAAAGAAGAGAGAGAGAGAGAGAGAGAGATATTAGGGTTAGAATGAGACACTAAATCTCGTTTATACTCGTACAACAAATGATAATGTGGACTGTCAGATCTCTGCCAAATCAAGGGTCTAGAAGCAAAGCTACCAAACACGTCGTTTAGCAGTAAAAACGACAAGGGCAACATTTCCTTCTTTGTAACCATATAAAAAGTTCCGGTGGACTTTGGCCCACTGAAATTGTTGGGCTTCAATCCAACAACAGGTGAAATCTATTTTGATTACTCGTCATTGACATAAAGTAGCTTTTAGTGACTGACTAAATATACCATTTTTATGCTATCCTTCATTGTTCTCAATTCGTAATACTTGCCCCATGAAGCTAAATAAACCTTGTGACTAGATTCAAACCTTTTCTTATCATGATATTCATTTTGACTTTTGTATCATCGCTATCAAACCACATTGATCATTGCATGTTTCGGTAAATTATAAATCATCTTAGCATTCATCTGTAGCAATTCAAGATCGTTTTGCATTCAGCTGTAACAGATGTTATTTTCATTTTCAGTAAAGCATAAACGTTATTTGTGTAACTAAAACTTTTAGTTGTGAAGTTTGTAATTAAAAATTAACGATTATGACAAACAAGCACAAAAAATATCCTAATTACCAAGCTCAAGTCGGTTCAAAACTGCCGCAACGTGTGGAGAGTTAAAAGTTAAGTCACTCGCATTCTTTTATCTTATACTTGCTTATCCACTTAAGAAAAAAAATATAATATATATACATTACAGAGCATACTTAACCACTTATTTAAGATTCTTCACATTCATTTTATTTACACATAAAAAATACTTTTTTTTAACATAATATCAATTTCTTATTGATTATAATAATGTTATTGACAACCAAATAATTGATTTTATATTTCTTGCAGTGAAATATTAGAATATGTAAAAATTAACTAACTTCGAACTCCCGTCAATAATTAACCAAAAACTCACTTATATATTATATAATAAATACTCTTATATTACATTACCATCTTCTTCAAAATCAACGCTCGGTGATTTAAAATATTATGATAATTCATCTTAAAAATTTATTTTATTATTTATCTTAAATATAAATGAATTAAAAATTGGTCATACCAAAAGTAAATTTCTAAGCGATTTTAAGAAGTAAATGCAGAAGTACATTTCCTTATTAAACCTATCTGATTGCAATACCCACCCCACTAGACTCCCAAGACTCCATAGCAGAAACAACCAAAATCCAGTAGAGAAACTGTGAGATTAACGAAATGAATATTCGTCGGTAAAAAGCCTCGTATGATTGAAATAAGTTAACCTACGGTGAAGGTCTTTATGTAGGCTTATTACGATGTTGTGGGAATTGAACACATGTTTTTCTACGCCACGTCAGCGCGCAAACACAGGGTCTCCACTGGAGCCCGCGCATCCCGAGGCGTCTGAGCGAGGACGTGTCATTTCAGCTCAGTCTCTCAGGTTGTGTGTCGCTTTTGTTTTCTTCTTTCTTGTCCCGGTTTACCAAATGGTAACTTCAATAGTGCTGCTTTGTACCGTGCTGTAGCTTGAAACAGAGAGCGAGCGAGAGAGAAATAATATCAAGCATGGGCTTCACACCGGCCCAAACCTGGTCTGCTTCATAATCACTGATTTCCTTGATCATGCTAGCTATCAAACTAAGTTGTATTTATCGAGTAAATTAGATGAGATGGCACGTGAGCTAAAAGTCTCGCTATATACAACAAAAATTAATAAACTTATTAAAGGAATTTATGACATAATACATGTTCAATCAGTTATTCACATCAAAACTAAATTTGGGATATATATATATATATATTATTAATTTTCTAGATTATAACTAAACTTATTGATTTTTTTAAAACCGGATTAAAGATTATATATCTTGATACATAACAAAGAATAAATTATCGATACCGATATCAAAATTCTAATATTTTGGGTATATCGCATATCGACGGCTAGATCGATAAGTAACTTACAAAAAGATTTTTATCGACTATCAAATATACCGATAAAATCATTGAAAGTATACCGAATATCGATAGATATACCGACAAAAACCACATATTATAAAATTCAAAATATATATTAGTCGCAGTTTTCAAATTAAGAAAATACAATTAACAGTTCCATATTCAAAATCTTATATTATAAAATCAAAACCAAAACCAAAATCAAAATTCACAATTTCATATTCATAATTTTATATTATAAAATCAAAATTTCATGTCAACAAATCCATATTCACGATCTTATAAATAAGATTAAAATCAAAATTTAATATTAACAATCTTATATGATAAATTCAAATTCTAAAATTAACGATTTTCATTAACAAACTTATATTCTAAATTCACAAACAATGTTTTACATTTATAAAAATGAAACTTGCAAAATAATGAATTTGAAAATTTTCAGTTGTCGGAAATCGCTGTCAGTCGCCGGAAAAAGTTGTTGAAATAATGAAACTCGCCGAAACTTAAAAAAAATTAGGCGTTTTAAAGATAATATCTTCCCGATCTCAAATATATAATTTTTTTTTTCTACAAAAACTACCATAAAATAATTAGATATAAACACCGAACATCAAACAAAAAACCTAAAACCTCAATAGGGGCCGTTACCACATTTAAGTTGCCCGTAAGGCATAAAAATAATGAAGTCATCGTGGTTTTAGCTTGGAATCGCTGGTAATTTATAAAAAAAAAATGAGTACCGTGGTTAATAATGGTCAATATAAATGAGTTAGTATTCATGTGGTTATTTTGTTTTTAAAGGGGGAGAATTTCTCTTAAGAAACAATATAATAGCGATAAAAAATGTTAATTACAAAACTTGAACGATAAGCTGCGATAATTTACCGAGAACTTGAAAAACTCAATATTTTTGCTATATAATAGTGATTACCGAAAGATATTTTGATTCTTGGTACATAATATCATAAATCATCCTGACTTTATTTTAGTGGTCAATATAATTATAGGTCTGGCTTGACCTCTAAGTAGGTCAAACAATTGTTTTAGGTCCACTAAATAAGAACTTAAATTAGGTAAAAATAAAGCTCAATTTTTTAAAAAAATTGGGCATAAATGTAAAAAAAAAAATCAAAATTTAAGATTTTTTTTGGTCTAAATGTAGCAATTCGTGTTAAAAAAGCACAAATAAAGTGAATTTTATTTGGTTCTCGTAACTTTTAATCCGGACCTGCATTGTCACCATTAACTTCTAATATAAGAGATAATACGAGAAGATAAAATTTTTAGCCAATTTTATTAAGACAGCTATGTTGCGAGTAGAGTTCGAACTTACAATTTTCTAATTGAAAATAATGTGATATTACTAGTATGATATCACAAGTCAGAAAATTTATTACTCTAACTAACATGCATGTGTCATAAATTTGATTTCTAATATAGGGGAAGAATCTTGCCCTTAAAAAATTAGAGGGGAAGAATCTAAGTTATTATAAATAAAACAATCATAATGTGTTAGAGCGTGACCCACACGTTAATCTTATATAACAACTAGTACTAGGGGTACTAGCCGAGATGCCTAAATAAACCTTAATTTAATCCAACCTATCGTGTCAGATGATTCTAAATATATATCTTTTAAAAAAGTTTCACGGAAAATATTCTCTTACAACAAGTCATCGATGGGCCAGATTAAATTAACTACTCCCACGACGAACCACCTTTTGAAAATTTGCAACACAATCGATTAGTTCTCAAAGATTCTTCCAATTGCCTTTATCCAAAAAGCTCGTTTATAGTAGTAAATCGCCTACGTAGCACCATAACAAAAACAACGAGTTAATTATATAGGCTGAAATTTCGCGTGTGAAGCAACAGTCATCCTTTTCAATAAGTAACCTTGCTTTGTTGCCACATATTTATTTTATTCCATCACAACTTTGAATACGCACATTATTAATTTCTCTGCATATAGTAGTCAAACTTTGCCAAACCCTTTGAACAACCAAAAATCCTTTTGCCCTTACTAATATAGGTATATTTCAATCGCCTATATAACGCCGCGAATCGTTATGCCCCAGAAACTTCATACAGGAGTGTATTAAAGTATTGATCATATATCGTTAATTCTAGAAACTTGAGAGAGAATAGACAGAAAAAACCAGATAGATCGTCTTACAGAGAGACAATACAGATATATGGCAATAGTGAGCAAGGAGTATTGTTCGTCGTCGCAGGTTGTGCTTGTGGTGAGAAAAAGGCCTCATGTGGTCAACGGAGGAGGATTTGTGGTGACTGATTGCAGCCAAAAAGTCGTATTTAGAGTCGATGGTTGTGGAATCCTTGGCACCAAAGATGAGCTCATTCTTAGAGGCTCTGATGGAGAAGAGTTGCTTCTCATTCGTCACAAGGTATTCATGAGTCTTAAGTTAGCGTATTACCAACATCTCTCTCATTGCTTAACTAAAAATGTCGTTTGTATTGTATTATTTCCTTGACTACTACGAAGATAATAAAGTTTGGCTACCCTGGGGGTTTTCGTCTTTGTTGCCTTCATTAGCCACGGTCTTCTTTTAGTCGTCCAACTTTCACCTTATCCTTGTCTTCTTTACGACTAATTTTGGAATCTTGACAAAAGAAAATCTGTGTATCTAGGGTCAACATTTTCTAAAAACAAACCAAGCATCAAAACTTTTTTATTGTGACCATATATAGGGCCACACTTTCACTATCATTGTTCCAAATGTTTTTTTAATTATATTTTAAGGAATTATGGGAAATGGTTTGAATGAACTCCGACGGATTTTTTTGGTTTCATATTCATTTTGTTCACTTTAATTACTTTTCATGTTGGGACATGTAGGGAGGGATTGTTGAGGCGCTAAGTATCTATAGGACATGGAAAGGGTATGTCTTTAACTACACTGGATCACCAAAGTTGGTTTTCAGCGTGAAACAGCCAAACTCGTGTTTTGCGAGGAATCCTAATATCGCCATTCGAGTTCCAATCGAGTCGGCCGTGGGAAGAAATACCGACGCCCACTTCGAGATCTTTGGTTCCTTTCCTGATCGAAATTGTAGTATTCTTGATCCCATGGGAAATGTTGTAGCACAGGTATATTTTTCTTTTGCTTTTAATTAAAAAATAAACTATAAGTATAAGGTCAAGTGCCCCTTTAAAATTTTGAAATTTACAATTTTAGCTTAAAAATTCCATAATTTTACCTCAAATTCACACGATTTTAGCTTAAAAGTTCCACACTTTACCTCAAATTCACACGATTTTTCTAAAGTTTCCCACATGAACCATTCTTTCTAAAATTTGACAAAAGTAATTTTGATTTTTGTGATAATTTAATTTAAAAACACAGATTGATGCAAGGAGAGAAGTTGTGGCGATGATGTCAAGCAAAGATTTATATCACGTCGTGGTGAAACCGGGCGTTGATCAAGCTTTTGTTTTTGGGGTCATTGCCATTCTTGATTACATCTATGGTGAATCCACAAGGTGTTAAGTAGTTTGTTAGTTACGAACCTAGCTTGTCCAAATGCCTCTATTCAAGATCCAATCATTCCATGTTGTTAATATCTGTTTACATATATATATATTAATCGTTGTAATATGCTCATGAATAATGATCATGTTTTTCCCTTCTCTGCTCTTGTAATTGTTGTATATCGATTTTTTAGGGTGCCATGGAAAACTTTACGTTTTTGTTACGGTTTCATGTCAAGCTTAAAGGGTTGAGCTATTTCAATTGAAGTGTAGCACGTTTGTTCTAGTTTTATTATATGAGGATGTAATTTTGGTTTCTTCAGTGACTAAATATGCGCAATTAGTAATTTGGAAATAATGTTATACCTAACAAGATGTTAACGTTGACAATTACTTGCCAGTCTAAGATCAACCAACATGAGGTCGAGTGAAACATATTGTTTTGAGTTAGCAATGACTTATACACCTTCGACATGTTATTCTATATTTTTAATTCACGAAAAGCAAATAGGAAAAAAATTAACAAACTTAATACTTTATGTTGTCAAATTAACTAATAGAATAGAGGCAAAAAAAAAGTAGATCAATTTTGTAAAGAAGGCGTTTTTTCCGCGTTGAAGGATTAACTAGATATAATGTTTTAAGGACATAACTCCAACCAGGAAATATGCATTTTCATCAACAATTTTACAACGTCGTGAGAGTAATGAGACACCCCTTAGTTTTGACAACTTTGAAGAAAGAAGTGATGAATCATATGATCTCGTATCGTTACCGAGTCTACAAAAGAGTACAAACAACAAGGACAAGATTTTCATAGAGCTCAATAATAGTTTCAAGTTTAAAAGAATGGGGGAAATGAGCAGTGTTAATGAAGCTGCCAAATTTTCAATGCAAATTGAACGTCAGGTTCGGGCAGCTGAAGATTGAAATGACACTGTGTATAGTAGTCCATAAATAAATGAGTGGTACCATTATCGCATACATAATGGAGATTGTGTTATCATGTCCTGAAGTCGAAGTTGGAGATGCATTGTGGCTTTTTGCAACTATCCTATTTCAAAACCGAAAAAAAAGAAGAAATGTTTGCAACCATGAAAGATCAAGATATTCAACAATGTCGACTAAAATACAAGTATAGTCTACTTCACTTTGACCTGGGAGGCGCCTCATACTTTTGAAGTTTTATGATGTTTTGTTTAAAATAAACAATATTCTCTTTCATATTTGTTGATTTATTATTATTGGTTGATTTAGTTTTGATTTTAATTCAGTTTATTTTTGTGGTCTTAGACATTGTTTTCAATAAATATTTGATTTCATGCGTAATGGATATTTTTTCTTTCAATAATTTGTTTCATTATTTTAATCTCAGTTTAATTATTATAAGTATTTATATTTTATTTGTATAACTTTTTTTTAGGCATTATGTATATTTCAAATAACGAGGACCTAGAAATTGTTGACAAAAAGAAAAACAAAGAATTCATTATTCATATGAACAAAACTATGCAAATGATACAAATTTATTATAATACGTACATACATAAAGTTCCATGTATGGATTAAAAAAAGAGGGACATATTTTCGTGCAACAGATGTTGACAAGAAACCGTATTCGGTCTCAAAGAATGTTTAGAATGGAAAAAATATTTTCATAAGCTTGTGCACTAAGTTGGAAACGAGTTACAGATTAAAAAGTTTAAGAAGATTCACAAGAGCCGAATTTTAGGAATGACTTAATCACACTTGGACATGGCATTGAAAATTGATTAGTCTTATAGATTTTTCCACATTTTTGTGAAATTATAAGTCGATGTCCTAAGACATTCTGACCCAGAGTTTAAGAATACGACGGATGATGTAGCACGAGATGTCAAATATATGTCACAAATTTAAGGTACATACATGCTAATTTTGGCGTTTTTATTATCATTGTTGTATGAATACAATAACTCGATATGTAAAGGACATATTTTTAATTGTTGAAGGGCTATATTGAGAAAATAGACAGTGTCCATGTTCCAACAATACTGCTGCGAGAAAATCAAATTACTTTTATCGGGAGAGAAAGTTCCTACACGAAATGTGTTAGCGGTGTGTGATTTCAATATGAAATTCACTTTTACGTACACTGGTTGAGAACGAAGTGCACATGATTCAAGTGTGTTCTCTGCCGCTCTACGTGATAACGAACTTAACTTCCCAAAACTTCCATAAGGTATGACTCCATAAAAATCTTTAAGTACCTTACACTATTAACTAATTAGGTACTTATGATCTTACACTATTGACAGGAAAATATTATTTGGTAGACGTTGATCATCCAAATTTGCCTGAATTTCTTGGTCCATATAAATGTTAAGCACACCATTTAGATCATTTTTGTCCCAAAAGAACGCAGCCTAGTACTCTTAAAGAAGTTTTCAATCGAGTACATTCTTTGGGTAGGAGCGTTGTCGAGCGTACCTTTTGAGTGTGGAGGAAAATGAAGAATCCTGAATGCTATATTGAGTTACTCATTTGAGAATCAAGTAAAAGTAGTTATCGGCACTATGAGATTGCACAATTATAATCAAATGCACGCAAAATAAGATCTAAGTTTTGACGTTGATGAGACAGTGGATGACGAGAACATGGAGGATAACGAAACAAACGGAGATTAAGATAAATAGTGTAGAACTTTTACAAGTTGTAAGTATAACTTGAGAAATTAGATTGCTGCAAGTTTAATAAAATCGACAAAATCAATAGTTTGTATGGTTGTTAATAAAAAATATTATATTTAAATACGAGATTTCATTTTATTCGTCTATTTTGCCTTAGTTTACGTTAATATGTACATATAAATTAAACACCAAAATATTAATAATAATTTCAATATTTATCTCAACGATTATTTTAGTATTTTTTTGCAAAAATTATCAAACACTAAATTAGTTTTTACTTTTACAAACAACTAAATTAAAATCATTTTAGCAAATTTTTTATAAAAATAACTTTTTTAAAAGAAATATCTAAGAACATTATGGAAGGAAATAAATTGACTTGTTGATTTATTTTCATAATCTTTACTAGAATGCATTTCAGAACATTATAACTGCTTTACCTACACATTTTGAAAAATATCGGGAAGATCCCATGTTTTTCACTTGTATTCAAGATATGAAAACTAATATTTTTAAGTATTGAGGCGCTGGAAAAGCGCTAGATGTTCGCACAAAAAATGAGTGAGCTTAATTTTTTTTTAAAATTTCTTAGCTTACGTTTTTCCGGCATGCAAGATTACGTCTCACTTGATTTTCCAAGGATCGTAGAAGCTTTTTACGATCTTTTCAGGGTGTACGAGACGAAACTACTTCCGCATTACCGGACTCCACCAAGTCAACAATCCCAGTATGCAAGGAGGCACCAATATGCAAACGTCTTCACCAACGCTCCCGCGTTCAGCCCTTCTCCTGAACACGAAGCTGGAGGAAGCACGCCAAGAGGAAGTCAAGACCACTCTCGTACTCATCCCAAGATCCTAGAGTACGACTGCAATGACTGGGTGAGGAATGACGACGAGTGCCTTGACCTATTGCACTGGTGGAGACAAAACTTTAGGAGGTTTTCGATCTGGTCCACTATGACTCAAGATATTCTAACCATCATGGTCTCGACGGTGTCATCGGAGGCGGCGTTTAGTAGTGAGAGGCGCATCATCGATGAGCGGAGATGCAGTCTGAAACCAAAAATGGTTGAAGCACTCACTAAGATTGACTTCTACACAAGACTCGAACTCAATAAATATTCCATTGTTTTGACATGCTGGACGATTTTGAGTTCGATTTTTCTACATTGCACATGAACGATTAGATTTATTTACTTGTACTATCATAAGGGATTTTCCGGCACTTATTCGGGATAAATTTTTCAATTACTTTTTTCCTCACCGTCGCACTTTTATAAGGGTCGGTGAGATTTTTAAGGAGGCCCGTTTTATAATTTATATTGTCTTCGTTTTATATTTCATCTTCTCTTTTTACACGTATACATTATAACACTAAATTTTGAGTTTTTACAATTAACAATCATAATACAAAAATCTTTCATTTTAATCCCTTAAAAAAATCCCTCAAAAACCTTTTTTTAAAATATTTTTTTTTTCAAGTTAACGGACTGGACCGGACCAAGTCCAATAAATTTTTACAGACTTTAGCGGATTAATGGACCGAAGGTCCGGTCCGGTACGTGAAGTCAGGTTTAATATGAAACGCCCACCCTAATCTAACTTTTGATACAAACGGATGTTTAACGAATATCAATGTGGCCAAATAATAGTACACGGGTACCTTTAATATGTAGAAATTTTCCCACAATGACTAGTCCTCGGTACACTAAAGACTAAAGCAACCTGTTCAATTTATGAAAAAATTGTCCAACTTTCACTTTCTGAGATTCTTTATAAAAAGCAGTAGTTAAACACTTATCACGTACTCTTTGAAATTTTGAATACCTAAAGTAACAGCTAATTGAAAAAGTAATAAAATGCCTTATGATATTTGCTGATTCAATTCAATTCGTTTTTATCGTAAAATAACTATAAAATTGAAGAAGTAACCAACGTTTATTATTTCATCTTCAATAGTATCAACATTTCATTCGTTAAATTTCTGATAATGATCCAAATGTTTACGTGTCAAATTAATTAGTTATATTTGTTTTAAATTTAACATACATGAACCATATTAAAAATGCACTATATTTATACAAGTTATACTTAATAACCCAATAACTATTAATACTTGTACCATATATATTGTTGTAATTTAAAGAGGCAAACTTAAATCAAACCACTTTGACATGATTTCAACGAACTTGGCATTTCTAGGTGAGGTCATTTTCAAACAGTTACATTCAAATTGATTCAAAATCCAAAAGTGAGATTGAATGGAAATACAGTCCTTTCATCCAAGTTTTAACTTTTAACTATTTTTGAGCTGTCAAAGTTTTGACTCAAAAACATTTTTTGATGGTCAAAAGTTGGAAATTGCTAAATTTAGAATGCCCCAAGTAAACAAAACAAGTTATTGTTGAAATCCAAATTTCAAACGAGTCTATCTACCACTGTGGTTCACAAATCTAAAGAAAAAAAATTAAGAATTAAGCTCAACAATCTACAAGAGCAAAGTTTCAAACAAAATTGTCATGAGTCCATAAGACAACGCCTGCAACCATTCAGATTTGACTATCAAAACCAGGTAAAAAAAAATTATGACATCGGAAGTATTTCATCTTTCACCTTCAAAACGAAGTGGCGATCTACAACAATTGCTATATATTAAAAAATACAAAGAGTGTAAACAATCTTATTGCTACGAGGTCTGATCAACCCGGAGCTACAATCTAACCCAGGCCGATCGAAGCACTTACCCTGACCGTGAGAAATATCACATAAATCACTATGAGACCGACCCCTAACGCCTTGTTGGGTCTCATATCGTTCCGTGGCAGCATAACAAGCGCCCAAACGAGCCCCAAAGTTAGAAAACCCATCGTATACACCAAACTGCTGTCTTTAGGGATAACGTATGATTTGGGTCTCTTGGTATAAGCTCCGATCAGCATCGAGATCCCTAGACCAGCAAGAGTGTTGAACATGGGACCCGCATAGCATCCCGACATTGCAATCTGAACGCCATCCCCGCCGTTGATCGCCAGCGCGGTGTTCGACATAAGATCGCCCATCGAGTTTCCCCACGCCAGAACGGTCACACCAAGGATCGAAGGGTTGATCCCGAAGATCACCCCGAAGGCTACCAAAAGAGCAACGAGCTCGTTTGCCACGATGTAGAACCAGACGATGCTCATGAAAAACCCTCCGAAGACCCATGGGAACAAGTACTTGCTCGGAGGACGATCAGGTCTGGTGTAGAGATACGCGAGGACGCCGAACACAGCCCCGGCTGAAACGCCGAGAAAGTACGCTATCGCTATGCTGAACTTCCCAGCGTTGTCTTGGGTGTTCCAGAGGAGAGCCAGGAGAATCGGAGCTAGCGCAGCACTGGAAACCGCGTAAGGTTTCGACCACCGATCTTCCTCGACAACCGGAATCGTGAGCCGTCTGGGGATCGACAGTGGGACTTCGAGCAGCATCAGCAGCGTGGAGCAAGTGGATCTCTCCGAGAGTGCTTCTTCCTCGTCGTTCCAGCCCCACAGAGGCCTGTGATTCTCGCTGCTGGATTTCATGGCCTGGTTCGAGTAGATCGCCACGTTCGAGGCCCACATCCATTGGGGCAGCTTGCTGGGAAGATGAGGCACATCGCTGTCGGTCTCAGACTCAAGAAGCGAAGCGTAAACCGAGTCGTCCTCTTCGCTTCCTTCCGAAAATATGCTTCCTCTCACGGGGAGTAGGGGCGTAACAGCGTCCAATCTCAGCTTCCTCACGTGTTTTCGCAACAGCTCGTTCGCCGCGACCGCGAACGCGTAAATCACGTAGATACCGACGAAAGATATAGCTCCGATGACGCCGACTTCTCCGACAAGCAACATCGCAGAGAGAGCAATGAGCGTGAAGAGGAAGAAACATACGTCTCTGATGAAACACTTTTTGTCGATCTGAAATCCCTTCTCGGCCACACACAGAGATATTGTACCGACGACGATGCAAGTCACGAAAACTGCCCCGCCTAGCACACTGTTCAGCCCCACTTCCCCTGCATCCGATCCCGCAAAAGCAGCGATGCTGGAAAACACATCGGGAGCACCGTTTCCAAGTGGGAGAAGAGAAACTCCGGCGACTGTCGCCGGAAGTTTTAGCAGGGTCGAAAGCTTCTCCAGAGAACAGCAGAAATAATCTGCAGCGGTGTTTCCCAGGAGGTAAAATAAGGCAGCCGTCCAAATCATCAACACTACGTAGCCCAAAAGGCTAATCTTTTCACAGTCACAGTAAAAGAACGTGATGTAGCTGAAATATCCTCCTGCCGTACACTCGGGATGAGCAATCAAGTACTCGCAATGGCTTCCATAGCCCTCGTGTTTCAACAATCCAGAACACATTTGAGGATCGCCCAGGGTAAAGTTATTGGAATCGGAAACAGTAACAGATACGCTACTATAATTAGTCGAATTGCCGTCAATTTCAGAAATTCTCCGGCGAATCATGTAAATCCGATCGCCGTTATCGCGTAAATTCATATTTCGTAAATTCGTCGGCCAACTACTATGACTATAGAAGAAAAAAAACAGTACCAGAGCACAAACTCCATTGAATCCGCCACGAAACCTAGGGCTTCTTGCATCGGAGATGAACTTCGGAATCATCGCTCTTCTTTGTTCCGTCTGCAAAATCCCTAGATCAAACTGTTCGATGATCGGGAACCGTTGACTGATGAAAATCACGCCGCGGAAGTTAGGGTTCTAAAATCTCAGAATCGAAATTTTAATTAATAGGAATTTAGGGAAGAAACAGAAGAATGATAATACGGAGCTAAACTGTCGAAAGAAAGTAGAAAGAAGCCTCTTGGAACTTGGTTGGTTTGGTGTATACGACCTTTGTCGGATTGGAGAATTTATAGGTTCTTCTATGGGATGATGTTGATGATCACATGCTAATTTGATCTTCTTTTTCCCACGCGAAAGAATTGGGACGAGACACTCAACAACTTCAAAATTATCTAACAATAGCATTAGATATAAGCATGTCCGAGACCCAAGCATGTCTGACAAAAAAAAAATGTAAATTAATTTTATTGAGAAAAATCCTGAGTAGTATATCCGTTTCAAATATAAAAATTACTAAATAACCAAAATTTTATAATTATCAATTTATAGCTATAAATTAATATAAATTATTTATTTAGACAAAATTACTCCTATTCAAAATTAATAGTAGACCACTGAACTACGTTTTAAAAAAATAAAAAATTGGCTACGAAAATAAAAACTAAATATTGAATATACAACTAAATTTTACAAATAAAGAGTAGAGGATATTTGTTTACGGGGGTAAAAAAATATAAAATCTTTCACTTAGCGACTCATCTACGAAGTACTTTATATATGCCTATCTATTTTTTTACAACTACTTAGACGCTCTCATTTGTTAAAAACTCTCTCGGATTTCGCTTTGATTTCTCTCGAGCATAAAATATGTGTGCTACTCATTTTTTTAAAAACAAAATTAGATAATTTTTTTATACCCACAAAATACATATATAAAGACACACAAATTATGAAATGTGTCACTTTAATTTCTCTCGAGCATAAAATCTGTGTGCTACTCATTTTTTTAAAAACAAAATTAAATAATTTTTTTATACCCACAAAATATATATATAAAGACACACAAATTATGAAATGTGCCTATTTTCTAGTTCAATCTTCGTTACAAGTTAATGAAAAATTGACGTTTAAATAATTATAACAATAAAAATAAACACCAAAAGAAAGATATTGCAATGCATTGATGATGCGTCAAAATCCATGGCCATCCATGCTCAGTTCAAGTTCAACATAAATAGCAAACGAAACATGATATTAATTGGTATTAATAACTTACACTTTTAGTTAATATATACAGATTTATTTTGATTAATATCTATGAACTATTTTTTTCCAAACATCATATAACAATTAATATGTTTCATAGTACTATAATGTCACTTATCCCAAGATAAATTTCATTTTATAAACCTAAAAACATTAAAAATATCCAGATTAAACCCATTTTTTTAAAAATATCTAAAACTGAACTTTAGACAAAAAATCGGACAAAAATACCTTCAGCTCATTTATAAGGTTTTAATCTCATTTTTATCTTCAAATCCACTCAAATCCATCATAAATCCTTTAAAATCACCTAAGATCGTCGAAATAATGAGTATATTACTTCATTAATTATATTTAAATAATTTTTTGGTTGTTTTTGGTGTTAGAATCGTTTTTCGATCGAAAAAAAGGAGTTCGTAAAAAATTTGGGTGTTTTTTTACAATGATTTTGGATGAAGGCCATCGTAGACCATCGTAAGCCATCGTACGATGGCGTACGATGTTGTACGATGGTCTACGATGGCTTTCATCCAAAACCTTCGTACAAAAATACCCAAATTTTGACGAACTTATTTTTTTCCGATCGAAATACGATTCTAACACCAAAAACAACCAACAAAATGATTTAAATATAGTTAATGAAGTAACATACTCATTATTTCGATGATTATAGGTGATTTCAATGAATTTATGGTGCATTTGAAGATAAAAATGAGATTGAAATTTTTTATAAACTCTATAAATGAGCTGAAGGGTATTTTTGTCCGATTTTGAGTGTAAAGTCAAATTTTAAATATTTTTAACAAGATGGGTGTAATCTGAATATTTTTAATGTTTTTGGATTTATAAAATAAAATTTCTCATTTAAATTGAAGGGTATAGATGTCATTGCGTGCGAATAGAGTATAGATGGATAGAAATGGTGCGTAATTAAACAAGACACGCACTATTATTTGTTCGTTTCAACAGCCGGCGGGATTCTGACGGAACTCCACCGTTGTCGGCCCTTTGAAATCATCTCTCAGTCTATGGAGTCGCTGATTCTCTTTCCTGCTTCTTATTCTTCTTCCGTACCTTTCTTCGCTCTGAAACCCTCGAACCCTTCCTTCTTTGCAAGGAAGCCCCTCGTCATTTGTTCTGCGCGAAAGAAGAAGAGCGGAGACGACTCTCACAACTTCATTCCCAGACCAGACGAAGCGACTGGTCCTTTCCCTGAAGCGGTGCTTCTCAAGCAGGTCTCTATCCCTTTATCTCTCTCTATTTCTCTCTCCTCTTAATGATATTCACCACTCGCATCTTGTTAACCGCAAGGCCGTTTCGTGATTTCGTATTTCAGAAAAATGTTGAGAAAGATGGTCAGTTTCTCCCTGAATTCGCCGATGACGAGGAAGGTCAGTGAATAATATCTCTCAAGTCTTATCCACTTTCGCCGCTTTACGAAATTGGGATTTTATTTATTTATTTTTATTTTGCAGAGAGAGTGTATCAAATTCTGAAGCTTCAGCTGGAAGATGGTTCCGAAGATGAAATCAGTAAGCTTTTGTGTTTTTTATTTTGGGGTACATCACAAAATAAAATAAGCATTGTTACCAAGGAAAACGGTGATGGAAAACTTTGAGTAGATAGATAAGCACAGAGAGTTGTAATAGGAGATTCCAAATCACTCAATTACTCCCACTTTGTTTACTTCGATTTCCTTATTGCAGTGCGTCACTACGAAGTGGTTTATCTTATACACGAGAAGCACGCCGAAGAGGTTGAGAGTGTCAACGAAAAAATCAAAGGTACGATTTCGCTTCTTCAAATTATTTTCTTTGCCTCCGAACTTAGAAACTCGAGATAATCGGATGAAAGTGAGCGAGGCTTTTATAGAAAAGGTGAGCTTGAGTTTCTCTGGGTTGTTTTGTGTTAGCGTTCTTGGGTGAAAAGAGAGGCACGATCTGGAGGATAAGCGATTGGGGTATGCGGAGACTGGCCTACAGGATCCAGAAAGCGAAGAACGCCCATTACATGCTGATGAACATCGAGATCGATGCCAAGTGGATAAACGAATTCAAGACCATGCTTGACAAGGACGAAAGGGTCATTCGGCATCTTGTGATGAAGAAGGACGAGGCCGTCACCGAGGATTGCCCTCCGCCTCCAGAGTTTCACTCTCTGCGAGCTGGCATGGATGACAACGACGATGATGATGATCAACTCGATGAAGAAGATTTGGAGTTCGATGATCAGGAATATGATGATGATGATGGTGAGGGCTTGCCTGATGAAGAAGACGTGGTGGTTTTTGTTGACGGCGATGATGAGGAAGATGATGGTCAGACTAGAATAAGCGAAGGAAAATCGAGTGCTGCGAAAGTAGCAAGATAGATCATGTTTTTTTTTTTGGTATGACAAGAAGATATACAAGTTGAGGTTTGTGTGTTCTAGATGAGATATTAGTGTTATGATCATTGATTGATTATTAGTATTAGGAATCAAATAGATTTGGACTTCTTATAGTTCTGGATTCGTGTATTATTAAATCGTTGCCTGAGTTTTGGATGGTAAACATTTCGGAAACAGTATATTGTCTTGTGGGACTATAGATTTCTGAATCCATGTTGCGGATTTATATTTCCCGTTTCTCCTTATCTTTTTCCTGCTGCAAATAGGGCAAAATAGATTCATGTACTCGAGTACTCAAAGTTATAGAATGATGATTTTTATTGCACGTCTTGACAAGTAATATCAGCGATGAGGTCTTTTAAATATATCCAACGATTTGTAATTTTTTTTTAAATACCTATTCAATTTTATTTACACAAATATTGGGTCCAAACTATTCTCATCAGTTTTGAAAACATTTTCAAATTCGGGTCAAAACAGTCCAAATAATTATATAAACAATTTGAGCTGGGTATTTAATCAAACTTTACAAAACATTAGATATTTTAAAATTAGTAAACGTTTTTATGGATATATATCTAAAAGACTTTTTAGAAAAAGTGATTTTGCATTTGTCGTTTGAAAAAAGTCGATGTTTTAGTTAATTTTTGTAAAATATATGTGGTTTTCAGTTGATTTAGTGTTTGGTAAAATACATATTTATGAATAATAATCATTTATATAAAATGTAATTAATAATAATAATACATTATTAGTATATAAAAACTTAAATTGTAAAAAAATAAAATTGAAAAAAATTATATGATAAGAAGATGAGAAATTAATTAAAATAAAAAATTAATTTAATGAGAAAATAAGGTACGAGAGAGAAACAATAACTTAAAATTATAGAACTCTAAATTTACAAATGGTAGCTTTTATTTTTTATTTAATTTTTTTAAATCAAACAAAATTTTATCAAACACCTAAATTTGATTTAACAAAAAAACTAAAAGTAATACTAATAAGTTTAGCAAAACACACGCAAAAAATTGCTAAAACCTACACAAAGTTCTACAAGTATTTAAAGGAAGATTTTAGCCCACTGTAATCCGAGACTAAGACACACATTTTTTAAAAATATATTACTTTTCAAATGTTAATAATCATCAGTACTATAATCCTACGTAATTATTTCTGTTGTAAATACACTTAGCACATATTATTTAGGGTAATTTTATAATATAGATATATAGGTTTGATAATTTTGATTTATAAAACGTTACGTAAAACTTTTGTAAAATTGTAGTCAATAGTTTTACAAACATTTTATTCCGAAATTGCCCAAAATTTTTCTCGCGCCCAAACGGAAATGAAATAATTAAAAAACTCAATTTACAAAATCCACGTCATGATTTCGTAATAACCATGCTCATTCAATTGCATTAAGTAAAATTTTCCATATTCAATAAAGAGAAACCAAAGATTTTCTCGAGATTCTCTGTAAATATTCAGAAAAGAAAATCGTCCAAACTCTACAAACGATTCAAATTCTGACAGCAAAACTGTTGAAAAAATTGTTTCGGGTAAAACAAAAATATCTCGACAAACGCTTAACCGGTAAGTCCTCTGATTACTTTTTTGTTCTTTACGTTTTTGAAAAAAACCGATGAACATCTTACAAAGGTTTTACAAACGCATGAATATTGATATGCATGTAAACGTCCAAAATCGTTTCTCATTTTTTCCGTTTGCGTTTTCGATTAACAGTTTTTTGTTATTTTTATCATGAATTAATACAAAAAATAATTGAAAAATGTTTTACAAACACAAATCGTTTCTCTGTTTTTTTGTTTTGTTGGTTATTTAAATTTTTTTCCGTTTATAAGTGTTCGGAACTTCTGATAATATTTTTTAAGAATTTAAAAACACCCGATGAACATCAGTAGACATGCATTAACCTCATTCGAGTGTAAATGCATGTACATCACCGGTTAGATAATTTACTAACGAGTAATGTTTGTTAAATGTGCGATAGGTGTTCAAACCCTAAACAAAATTTATAAAGATAATTGAATAACTTATCCGAATTTTTTTTCACAAATCATACGTCATATTATAAGTAAATGATTGTATGATGAATCAAAATCACCACGCAAGTCAGTCAAAGTAGTTTTTTGACCCTTTCACGGCCGGAAATAAGACACTTCAACATTCTAACGAGTGCGAATAATATCCGCAACAACATCGGTCTTAATTTCATTTGCTAATGGACCTCTAAAGTTGTCTTTTACACACGTACTAATAAGCTCTGAAGATACATGCTTATTTTGGTGAAACAACTCTACCAAACATGAGTGTTCTTTGTAAAAATTCATTATCACCCACATACCAGATTTAGGATTCACATTGGCATATAACAACCATAAACAATATAAATCCTTACAACAAATCCGGTATCTTGTTTTGTTTGATTTCACAGTGATAAATTCGAACAAATTTCTAACGGCCAACATACGAAGAACATTCTGAAGAACACATTTCATAGTAAAGACATTATTAACATTTATCTCAATTTGCATTGGAAATTTCTTCAAATCTGACTCATCAAATAATACAATGTCGGATTCTTTAGGCTCTTCAATATCAATACTTTCATCTTCACGAGATTGAAAACATTGACGTTCAAACAATTCAACTGTCGAACAAAAAAACGTGTAAATTAACATAAAAAACTTATCGGATTGATGAAAATAAATGTATCTTTTACACTAACCTAAATCTCGAAATGATGAAAATTGACCATCTAGTAATTCCATGATTCTTGTAAATGGAATATCAATTACCGACTGAACAAAATTGGATGAAATACTGTCAAAACTAAATACAAATTCGGGATATCAGTTTCTCGAAAGAGGAGGATTAAATTTGTAAACTATCGAAAATTACAAAATGATCGAAATATATTATGGTTGTGTCCGACAATAAACTTGGAAATAACAATTATTTGTTTGATTTTTTAATGTACCAACCATTTAATTAGGGACCACTAAAAAGTATTGTTCAACGGGTAAAATTTGAGATTTCGTTGAAAATTTTGAAATTTTAGTGAAAAATAACCCAAAATTTAAACCTTTCAAACTAAATTTTAATTCAAAATTAAAATAGCAGAAACTAACAAATAATTTTCAACAATTATAAAATCATGAGCCCTATAAATGGAAAGTCAATTTACGACAATAAATAAAATTGGATGAACAAATGGAAACTATTTTGACTTTTAATAAAAAAAACGAACGAAAATAATATATCATTTCCAGATATAGAAATGAAAACTAATTATTTGTTAGTAATTTATGATCTACAGTAAACATGAAAATAATCCTGAATTAATAAGTTGATATTTAATAGTCAACCCATTAATGTAGGAATTAATAACAAACCGTTTAACGCCAAATTTGGAAATTTTTGAAAAATAAATAGAATTTTCAAATTTAATAATATTCAAAATTGAAAACATTCGGCCGAAAATGTTAAAGTCTTAATTTAAAATTACGTAGATTATTAATAATCTACGTCAGCTATAAACTATTACAAAAGTTTTACAACAAGTTGAAGTTTTTTAAATTAAGTTTGCAAACCAGACCCAATTCGTTGAATATTTGTATTATTTATTTTATATCAATAATAAATAACACAAAAATTTTAAATTTTAACACAATTATTTTATCTCTAAATATGAACTAGACGAAATTCATCTTGTCATTAAATCTTGAAGCAAATAAAAAATTATAATTACTTTATTACTTGCTAAATAAAAATGATTTTTAGTGATAAGTTCATCATAAAAAAGAGATATTTTGTTACATGTTAATAATTAGTTTTTGTGACAAATTTAGCCTACCTCAACCGGTCCGGTTCGGATTAGTGACCCTTCCATTAATCGTATTAAGAGTGGAGATTGTGTGGGTGTAGTGCAGGTACCAATCATACTAAATTCCGATAAAATATTTGTACCTAAGTATTAAGAAGAATTGCTCTAACTAAGCCACATGAAACGTTGCAATTGTAAAATATCCAATTTTTTGCAAACGTTTAAAAAATACCCAATTAGTCCTACGTGGCATATTATTAGGCAATTGCAATTCCATTTTTGCCCTTTTAATTTTAGTTTTCGTGTGTTTTTTATTTATTTTCAGTCTTTTTATATTAACGAAAATTAACCTGATTTTTAGGGAAATCTTGTTTAATTTTCTTATTTTAAACAGCGAATTCGTTTTTTAGTTAATTCAGGATATTTTTGAATTAGTCAACTAATAAATGCATAAACCATTTTACTTTTTCTTTAATTTTATTCAGATATATTTCATTAATTGCTATATTTTCTAATCGGTTACAAATTACATGCATGAAATACTAGTTAATTTGCGTTAATTTATATACACGCACATTTTAATCTTATCTATCCACCTGATTTCATGGGACTCAATTAACGCATATTTACCTTAGATCACGGGATTTCGACGTTAATTTTCAACTTTCAGATTTGAAATCGTTCTTTAACGGTTTTAATATCTTTTTGATATAGTCAACTATCTTCTTTAATTTACAATCGATTTAGTTCATTTCTGTCATTAATGGCTATTTTAAACAGACACTGCTTTACGTGTTAATTTTGGTTAATTTCTGGTGTACAGCTACGAATTTCCTGTTTTGTAGCCTTTTTTTTTGCAGTATTAATTGATATATTCCATTCTGTAATTAATTTTAACTATTGATGCGAATAATTCCAATTAAGATATATTCTTTCCGAATATATTTAGCCTAAAATCTTGTTTGATTTAAAAAATAAAATCTTATCTTTTTCTTTCCTAAAAAGATGCCCAGATATTCGGTATCTATTACTAATAAATGAAATTAATATCAATCGAATATAATATTACGAATTTGAAAATTAAAAATTTATTTTGTAATTCACCTATGCTTACTGATTCCCAAAATCTATATGATTTTCGTATTAATTTTGGTTAATTTGTGCATCTACTGCTAGTATGTTGTACAGTTACAAATATCCTATCCTATTTTGTAGTTCTTATTGATTATAAACTTAATTGATATTTCCCTTTTTATCTATAATTCATATAGTCAATAATTGAATTTTGAATCAGTCAAATATAATCTTGAATCTTGAAATTTAATTTTTGATTTTGAAACTTAAAATATGGTAACTGATATGAAAAAGAACACTATTTTACGTGTTAATTTTGGTTAATTTGTCGTGCATAGTTACGAATTTCCCGTTTTGTAGCCTTATTCCATTCTGTTTATAGTTTTAACTATTAATTCGAATAATTTCTAATTGATGTTAAGATATATTCTTTCCGAATATATTTAGTCTAAAATCTTTTTTTATTTAAAAAATAAAACTTTGCCTTTTTATTTTCAAAAATGGTGACCAAATATTCGGTATCTATTACTAATAAATGAAATTTATATCAGTTAAATATAATCTTGAGAT
The DNA here is from genome assembly GCA_958296335.1 of Urtica urens. Classification (NCBI taxonomy): domain Eukaryota; kingdom Viridiplantae; phylum Streptophyta; class Magnoliopsida; order Rosales; family Urticaceae; genus Urtica; species Urtica urens. The sequence continues at coordinate 22,127,041 of OY282522.1, read as the reverse complement.
TTTGAAATTTAAAAATTTATTTTATAATTCAGTTATGTTAATGATTCCCAAAATTTATATGATTTTCGTATTAATTTTGGTTAATTTGTGTCTCTGTTAATAACGTGTTGTACAGTAACTATTAATTTTCGTTAATTTTTGTGACGAAAAAGTTCATAAAGATTCTAGGGGAAAAGAAAATACAGATCTAATTGAAATATTTGAGGGGAAAACAAATTACAGATGTAATTACAATAAAATAAAAACTATATGAACGTTCTTTTTCTTTTCGCCGGTCACCGACTTCTTCATCATATTCTTCTTCTTCTCTCCGGGGGAAGTTTCTTTCATTATTTCGGGTTCTATTGATTTGGAGCTTTCTCGGTCGCCGGAAATTTCTTCTCCTCCACCGACTTCTCCTTCGCTGGCTTCTTATCTTCCTTCGAGGCCAATGAAATCGTAGATTTTTCTTCGTAGAGAGAGAAGAGATGAGATAGTAGTATTGGTTTAGAGTGAGAGAAAGTGACAATTCGGATTCAAGAGAGAGAATAGTTACGTGCCTTTGTGTTTCGGTGGGAATGAGAGAGAGTAAGTTTGAGTGTTGAAGGGGGTTAGAATTTAAGAGATTTGATGGGGTATATAACAACTTTCCAAAACAATTTCTCCCTCCAAAAATTAAAAGTCTTCATTAATTTTTATTAATTTCCAACATATCCGGCTCTTAAATTGGAGAGAGAAATTGAGTCTATCTTTAGGCATAAAATTCGGCCATAATTTATTTAATTTTCGGAAATTAATTTCCAAAAATTACAAAACCGAAAAGGGTATAATAGTCCGATAATTTGCGTTAATTTTTACAACTGGGTATTAACCAAAACTTACAAAAAATTGGGTATTTTGCAAACTCAATACTATAGAAGGGTATATAGCTCTTTAAATTATGGGAAAATATTTTCACGTGTGACACGTACGTAGTAATAAACTACACGTAAGATAAGAGCAATGGTTTAGTAATACGTTGTCGAGTCAGGTCCATAATTCCAATTCGTCCATATCAATAAGGATCTGTATATTCATATCTCATTTTTAATTAATAAAATAAAATAATAAAAACTAAGATTTCGTTCCGTTTTCATATATAGGCAAACCAAGCTAGCCACGGCACTACTACCTTTAATTTTTCTCCATTTATATGCACTCATAAACGCCACATTTCTACATCGGTCTTTTCTGTGTAAAAGAAAATATTTCTGCTCTGTTCAGCTTTCTCTTGATCGAAATGGGTTTCGTCCAGAAAGAATTCGAGTTCCTTAAGGAGATCGGTGTTGGACCAGAAAACCTCGGAGGTTACGTCAATGGAAAATGGAAAGCCAATGGACCAGTCATTACTACTGTCTCTCCCTCTACGAATCAGGTTTGTTTTAACTTAAATGATTTTGTTTCTTCGTGATCAATTTTCCTGATTTGATACGCTTGCTTTCTATTTGGAGCGAACACTAACTGTTGAAATCACGATTTGTTGAAAGTAGAAAATCGCCGAGGTGAAGGAAGTTTCAATAGAGGATTATGAGGAGGGTTTGAGTGCTTGCTATGAAGCAGCCAAGACATGGATGACTGTTAGTCTCGTCGCTTTTGAGTTTCTTTCGTGAAATTGTCTTTGTTAGTGAATAATTTGAATTTCGTCGAGTTTTCGAGAAGGACGTTTGTACTGAGAAATTGATTTGGTTCAGATCCCGGCACCGAAGAGAGGCGAGATCGTGAGGCAGATCGGAGACGCATTCAGGGCCAAATTGGATTATCTTGGCCGGCTCGTCTCTCTCGAGATGGGAAAAATACTTCCTGAGGGAATTGGCGAGGTTCAGGTACACGGTCTAGATTGCTTATCTTCCATTATTTTGATGTTTAACTTGAAAATTTTGATGTTTTCAGTGCGCGAGGATGATATGAGCTTAGATTGTGACTAGAGTATAATTTTGATAGCTTAAACTTTGAAATATTTTTTTCTCAGGAAGTAATCGATATGTGTGACTATGCCGTTGGGCTGAGCCGGCAGCTGAACGGGTCAATAATACCATCAGAACGTGAGCTGTCTTTACGCTGTTACTGATAATTACATTTTTATAAATCATTATTGCTAGTTACATAGTGAATGGACTTTGGTTTCGTATTCATTTCATTGAAACGTCTTCTTTTTGCTTGCAGGTCCAAATCACATGATGTTGGAGGTAAGCTTTTAAAATTGATCCATCAAAACTTGAAAGACAGCTTAGTTTAACTATATATGATCATGTGCATACGTTTTTAGATGTGGAACCCGCTGGGAATAGTTGGAGTGATCACTGCTTTCAATTTCCCATGTGCTGTTCTCGGTGCGTTCCTATTTGCTGCCTCAGTTATATTTCAATATGAACTTAATGTCTTTTGTACAATGAGACTTGTCATGGATACTGGTCTGCCAGATATGAAAATATTGCACTTGCTAGTTGCTACATGTGCTACAACCATTTGTTAGCTCTGAAGTCAGAGACTAAGCATGTGTTCTTCTCGCAGCTCATAGCCCCAATCATATTACTCATGTTTCAAGTGACTTAAACTTAGATGAAATAACATAGGCATGTGCGTGTCTTAGTTTTTTGTCTACACCATCCGTTAAATTAGAAAACTTTATTCTGTACCTGATTGACATATAAGAGAGTTTTTATTTATTTATTTATTTCAGTTTAATGTACATACATGCACATTCTTGCTTCCACATTTTACAATTGTAATATTTTCTTTGGGTGGTTTAGGATGGAATGCCTGCCTTGCCTTGGTCTGTGGAAACTGTGTCGTGTGGTAAGTCCTCCCTTATATGGAGTTATAAGCTCATATTGTACTTGCATCTCAAAATATATTCTTAGGTCACATTCTGGCATACATATATTAATTTGTTTTCATGATTTCCATTGCGCAAAACTATCCGATCAGATTCGACTTCTGAATACAAATAAGAATGTTCAGTTTGTGTTAACGAGAAGAATTCCGTTCGTAAAAAAAATGTCATGTATTATACAGGAAGGGTGCTCCAACTACTCCGTTGATCACTATTGCCGTCACAAAGTTGGTTGCGGAAGTTCTTGAGAAAAACAATTTGCCAGGTGCGATATTCACATCGTTCTGTGGAGGAGCAGATATCGGTCAAGCCTTAGCGCAAGATACAAGAATACCCCTAGTGTCATTCACTGGAAGTTCAAAGGTAAGTAGTTTTATCTACACTCCTGTATTTCGTACAATTTTGTTAACGTATACATAACCACGAAGAACGCAATTCTGTCCTCAATACTGAGATCAACTCCATATATTTGTGTTAAGGTGGGCTTGATGGTGCAACAAACAGTCAACCAAAGGTTTGGTAAATGCTTGCTTGAATTGAGTGGAAATAACGCTATTGTTGTTATGGACGACGCGGACGTTGGCCTTGCCGTGCGCTCTATTTTGTTTGCAGCTGTTGGAACCGCTGGTCAACGCTGCACGAGTTGTCGTAGACTGGTAAAGACTTTTGCATATATACATATGTAAAATGCACACACATATACATACACACACATATCAGTTAGGATTATTAATTATTTTTCAGGTAACGTGCTTCATATCTGTTAGGATTCTTCGTTCTAGTCTTCGTTAGGTCTAAATCGATGGTTTCCAGGATTAAGCGTATGGTTTAACTAATTTATCCCTTTTATTGCCCTCTTTATTTAATGTTAACCATTTTATCCCTTTATTGCTTCATATTTGGCTATTTGAGAAAATACTTTTAGGATTATCCTTTGGGATAGTATAATATCTAATACTCTTTCTTCTTTCTTGATGCAGTTTCTTCACGAAAGCATATACGAAAGCGTATTAGATCAACTAGTCGGTGTTTACAAACAAGTCAAAGTTGGCGATCCGTTGGAGAAAGGAACCCTTGTAGGTCCTCTTCATACAAGAGGATCAAGGGAGAATTTCGAGAAGGGGATTGAGATCATAAAATCACAGGCATGTGTGCCGTTTCCTTTGTTGTGACTTGCTGGGATTGGAATGTTTACCGGTTGTGTTGGATTCTGATTGCTTAAATGTCACTCTTGAGTATAAGATATCATAAATCTTATTTTTTATGAATTGTTTCTTTTGTATACAAGCAGGGTGGGAAGATCTTGGCTGGCGGGTCTGTCATAGAATCAGATGGTAATTTTGTACATCCGACGATAGTCGAGATCTCTCCTAGTGCTGCCGTTGTAAAAGAAGAACTGTTTGCTCCGGTTTTGTATGTCATGAAAATTCAGGTAGAACATCTCTATCTCTCTCTCACTTGTTATCCATGATTACCAAAATAATTACTGTTTTTATTTAAATGTTTTATTGATATGTCTTTATAATTTCGTGTCCTAAATTGTAGAATCTGGACGAGGCAATTCACTTGAACAACTCTGTGCCGCAAGGATTGAGTAGTTCAATCTTCACTAGCCGTCCAGATGCTATTTTCAAATGGATCGGGTAAGTGATTTGTGCTCAGAAAAAAGTTATATATTCTTCTTCGTGCTGATAGTCCCCATGAGACAAGTTTTTTGTGAAACCACATAACAGCAGTCTGAAACACAATAATATCAAGGGATATAAAAAAATTGTTAACATATGATTCGACAACTATACACAGGCCTCGTGGAAGTGATTGTGGTATAGTGAACGCAAACATTCCGACAAACGGAGCTGAGATTGGTGGTGCTTTTGGAGGAGAGAAGGCGACAGGTGGCGGTCGTGAAGCTGGCAGTGATTCTTGGAAGCAATACATGCGACGTTCGACATGGTAAGTTTTGATTTTTTTGTACTAAATATATTTCCAAATACCTCGACTATCAGCTTCTCAATTAATGTATGTCTTTTCTAATGACAGCACTATTAACTATGGAAGTGAACTACCACTGGCTCAGGGCATCAACTTCGGCTAGTCAAACCACCATTGCAAAGCTACAACTTCTATGTCAAAATCGGGCGTTGCTTAAAAACTAAATAAAATGTAATTTTTTAAAGACGTTCCTTAATTATTCTGTACTAACAAAACCCGGCTCGGCCTACCAATAGGCTCTAAATCTGAACTTTGCTTTGAAGTGCTCATACTATCCTTGTTTTCTGGTGCCATCACAGATGCTAGAATAGGCAGTTTTAGTGTATATACTCTAAAACAAAATGTTGTTCATCATTCTCGTGAAAGAATGTTTCACTACATGCCTTACAGCACAGGCAGTGAAGTGAATAAAGCCATATTCACTACATTCACGTGATGAGAGTTCTCAAGCCTTAAATTGTTGCTCTTGATTATTAAATAATGAACAAACAGATACCGACAGCACTTTCTCTCGTATTTTAAGGCACTAAAAGGGAAACTTTATATTTCAATATCAATTTCAAACTCATAGGATTTGGTTTAGGCACTAAGTAGCAAAATATCTAGACATGAATGTCTTTGTTTAGATTAAATGAATAAAACGGTATTAGGTGAAGCTTTTTAAGGAGAAGAAATACACAATTCATTGGCGTTACGACCATAATTCAAGGACTTCCAGTCCTTCGTAGTCAAAACAGCTGACTTGTTTGTAACATAAATGAAGAGCAGCGCCGAAAGAAATTCATATAAAATAAAATGTAAAGTACAAGGGTGATATTTGGGTAATTTCTCATATTATATATCATATATATATATACTAACGTTCTCATTGTTTTATGACCTGACTAATTTTATGCAAAATGTTTCATAACCTATAAAGCTCTGAGCTTTCTTACAAACAGACCTTTCCTCTATAATGCACGTTAGATTTGTATTAGTTGCAACAAACGACAAAAAAACAAAAACAAAATAGAAGTAGGCCAACTTGCATTTTTCACTACTATAGAAATAAACACTTGATAAAAGAATTTAGTAGAAGAAAGAGACATCATTGGAACCTGGTATAGTGTGGATAGGAAGAGGAGAGTCAATTTAGCAGTCCCACAGAAAATAAAAATTGAGATTTGTCACATTTTATATGCTTGTGTTTCTGACAAGGCACATATTAGCTTTTGGTCAGATACGTCCGGAAACTTCTTTGTACTATAGCCCTAGCATTACCATAACGCAGAAGCATTCGAATTTTGTAGATTGGCTCTCTAGACCTCATTTTATCGTAGCCACTAAAACTACTTCACTCGCTAAATTTCTTCCCTATGTTTCTCAAAAAAAAAAAAAAAAACTATAAAGCTTCTTTGAGAATTTTCTTTGCAACTTCATTCATTTCTGTCACCATCTTTTATCTAATAATATATCCATTCCATTTTAACCCATGTCAAACTAGAACAATACAAGTTCACATGCATACAACAGCAATTCCTGACAGAAGTAAAAAAAAAAAACAAACTGCAAATTGAAGCAAAGCCGCAACTGTTTTATGACATAAATATTTAGAGACGGAGAAAAATTGATATATCTTTTACAGTGCCAAACAGAAGGCAAACATCAAAGAAGTTAAACCCAGAACTACTTAATAACATAAAATAAAATCTACAAAAGAGCCTTTCTTTTTTTTATCCCTCATTATATAAAACAACAACAATCATTATTAAGAAGAGTTACTATGTACAAATTGGAATTTCATGAAAAGCCCATGACCATGTCAGTTACAATCATTTTTTCTTTTATCCCTTCGGCTTCAGCGGGTGGAAAGTGAAGAGAAGCAGCTACCGGAGCGGACGGCGTCGGAGGTCCGGCGAGGCGAGTCTAGGCTCCGGCGGAAGATCCGGCCGATGGCGGAGATGGGGGTCTGGGGGTCGCGGCGGGAAGAGCGAAAGTCCTGGAAAAAGGTGACGTGGCGTCGGAGAGCTTCCTCGGTGGAGATGTTGGCCGGCGATCGGAGAGCCTCGTCCTCCACCGCCTCGGCGCAGAGCCCGCATATCCACCGCCCGCCGAACCTCTCCCGCACGTGCGATATGTAAGGCGGCGTGCACTCCTCCGTGAACCCGCACGTGTCGCACTTCACCGACTCTGCTTCCACCGCCGTTGCCCTTGGCTTCGTTTCCGAGCCTGCGATTGCCATTCTCTCTCTCTCTCTCTCTCTCAGAGGAAAGTGTTGTTAATTGTGTGAATGTAGGAAATATGAATGATGAGCGAAACCGACGAGTTTCTTAAGCCTTATATACTGTGGGTCCACTTTCTAGGTTTATTATTTTATTTGTATTTATGGTAAAACAACACTATATATTTAATTTTATTTTTTCTTCACTTTTTGGGGTTGAGTTTAGTTTACTAGTAGTAGTAACTCGTTGTCTAAATCATAATTTGTACAAATTGTTTAAATGATTTTGTGCTAAGGTGTCAGATCTACGGGCCGCTCTCGAAGATGTGTTGGTGGATTTTTATGTTTCAAATAATTGGGGTATCAAAATAAATTATATTTGCAGTTTTCAAATATAAAGAAGGGAGTATTGAGTTTGTGCGAGAGAAGCTGATGGCTGGGAAAATTGTGTTTGGATAGATATGAATTGCAGAGCAACACACTTATATTTTGCAATCGAACAGTACAAGAAGATGTCACCGGACATGACTAAGTAAAATGGAAAGCAATCAAGAGCCAACAGAGAAAAAGTGCCACACGAGATGGTTTCATTAACAGGGAGGGAAAAATTATTTGGCACACAAATTTTCAAATTTGATTTTCTAAATATTGCTATAAAATATTTGCCCCATAATTTTACTTTTACTTAAATTTTTATGTTAGTTGTTGGTGCTCAACTTCTTATTAAATAAAACAAAATTTGAGCTTATAGTTCGAAATTCTCAGTCCGATAAATCGACTCATGAGTGATTGTTAACCATTTAATTCCAGTTAAACGAGAGAGGTTAGCTCAAATCAACCTTTGAGTTTAGGAGTAAGTAGGCCGAGCAAGATGAATATGATGCTTAAACGAGACCATGAGCCTAAAAGAAACTTAATATTTAAACTCACAATAGCTACAATAAACTTCATACATTGTCCGATCAAAGATGATACGTGATACGAGATGAAGAGAGAAAATTGAGTACACGAAATTGGGATATGAAGTACATAAGAAGGAGGGATGGAGAGATGTGGTGTGAGAGCTAACGAAGAAGAAGTTTATCTATGTTACTTTCCATCTCTATCATTTCAATTTCAACAAAATGCATATATTACTTCTCTGGCTAGCACTTGAGTTTTGATAGGCATACGCATAAATGTACTTGAAATAATACTTGTATAACTAGACTCATTAACATATTATATTGCACTTATTTAAAAATCTTCCTATGATTCCTAATTTATTTTTATTTTCATTTTCGAGTTTATTTAAGATCACGATGGTTTTTTCGAAATTGATCGCGTTCTGTTTCAAAAAAATTTATAACCCGTTATAGAGCTCCGTCAGATTCCAATAAAATCGTGTGGTTGATGATTTCCAACAATTTTTTTTAAGAATTTTAGTGTTTTTCTACGCGTTAAAAATGTTAAGAAAATCAAAATCAGATTTTCTTATTAGACCTTTGAAATTTGAATAGTGACTAAGAGATCTAGATAAATGAAATATTGTAGATTTGTAGTCCATGAGTCAAAAGTATGTTTTTAGTTGACCAATAAAATATTTCTTCTCAATAGATCAGAAGAATTGAACAAAGGTAATCTCTGTCTATAAAACGCATGTGATCCTTCTCATGGTGCGATGTTCATTCCCACGTTTACGTCTACGAACTTTTGAGCTAATGTAAGATCTTTAAATTCATCGAATCCTCTATCCGGAGTAAAAACAACAATAATAACCATAATCACAATAATTTGCGACATTTCAGGCTTGCAAAATTGATGAATCAGGGACGTGACATGTTACTTCACGTGATCAACAACAAGCGTGAACAAGTTAAGAACTTGCTCTCCATATAAAGTAAAAGTTGTTGCATTCATTGAATTGATCACTCTGCCAACACTGGTACAGAAGTGCGTGGCCAATATTGGTGGTCACAATCATTAATGAATGCAAATTCATCGAAGATTGAGAGACATCAAAGGCCATTTCAGTTTCCATTTGGCTGATAGCTTGAGAAACTCCAATCATTGACGCCGACTTGGCCGATACCCATTGAAGATGATTCGGCATGGAAAGCCTTCTCTGCCCATATCACAACCACTAATAATCACTCATCACTAGTTATTGCACACCCATCCAATTATCAGTGTATATATGATCCATCCAAAGGACCATCATTTTTCTTTCCTCTCACAGAGATTGTCAGCTTCAGTTTTTGGACGATCCAGTTCTCGTGTCAGTGTCACAAATACCACTTCCAATATTCTGTTGGCAAAGCAAACAGCGGTTTGACCATGACTGTTAGCTTATCTGATCAATGATCGTAGTTATATTGTGTAATTAACATTTAGCTTGAGAGAAGCCTGTAACGTTCTATCCAAAGAGTAGGAGGGAAACGACAACAGAAAACTGCGTGAGAGAGAGTTTAGAAAAGCTTGAGGTTATCCATGTGCAAACATTTGCGTGTTATAGTGATGCGACAGAGAGTCGCATTTTGGAGGTTGTTTTGTTTTGACACCGATATATAGCTCTTATCAAATCATATGACCATTTAAGGGAATCTTTTTTCTTTTACTCTATGATGTATAGGGTTGGGACCGATTAATTACACCCCGTATAAATTATGGTCACATTTTTCCACTTCTTTCTTGTTTTTCGGAGATTAAATCAGCAAGTCTGGCCTAGTTTATATAATTTTATATTACGACACGTGTTAACGTGGGAAATATTGCAATTCGTCCCACAGCTTGCTTTTTATTTTTTAAGGCGTGAACTTAAATTTCAAGTATACGTATCTCCAATATTGGTATTATTGCATTAATCAAGTATATATTGTTTCGATAAAGGAAGATCAAAAGTATATACATATCAATTTGATTCTAAAAATCAAGTGTTTTGAAATCAAACAGTTTTTAAGACTGTTTGGCACAAAAGATACACTATTTCGAAAGAAAGAAAACCAAAAACAAAAAAACTTATTTTAGTGTTTTCCTTATCTGACACCAATCATCCCAATAGCATATTTCAGGTTTAAAAGATTGGCAGCCATTTGTAACCTTACCAGGAGTAACAGAAGCCATAAAATGAAAACAGCGGCTTCTGAGTTTCAGGGTTCCTTATATTGTTTCAGTTATCTATTTGGGCCAACCAAGAACACCCATTAAGGTGAACTTACTGGAACTTCATTCTCTTTTCTGACTTCTTCTCACCTCGATCTTCTGATCGCATCTGTGAGGACCTTGATTGATTATCTTTTACCTTTTTGTTGTTGATAAACTCCGAGAACGACGGTATCAGAGGCAGTTTTGTACTGGGAGAATCACTCTCCATCGGTGAATCAAGTGTTGGAGTTTGTGACCCAATGCCTAAGCGAATATCTTCAACGTCAGTGTTCTCTCCGAGTCCCATAATTGTCTCAGGAATAGTTGAAGTCTCTGATGGTGAAGTTGGAGATTCAGCTTTCAGTGAAACACTCTCCGATGGTGAAGTTGAACCAGCAATGTTGCCAAGTCGACCAGTCAGTTCACCAGGATTCGCAGTTGATATCCACCTCACTGTACTTGCCACTTGCGAATAGTAAAATGATTTCCCAGTTCTTCCAAACTTGTTGTAACATTCGTTCTCAAGAAAGCTTGCCGATTCATCAACTTGAAGCCTGCATAAACGACTTTGTATAATGAGTACCCTTCTGAATAGTAAGACGAAAAGAGTAACAGAGAGAACAGAACTATATTTACGTGTGACAAGCAAAGAAACAAAAGATAAATCAGTTCAGATTTAGGAGTATACTTTTTGTTGCCCAGCCGTTGCATGGCTTGCTTGAGAGCAGTCTGTAGCCTTTGTTTGCTCGATTCTCTCAGCATATCAGATACAGAATTCTTATTCGACTTTTTTTCCTTCCAATAGTTAAACATGAATAAAGTGTCAATGCTTGCAGATTTAATCAACCAGCTTATGTCGTTTCCGCATTTTTCTCGAGGAATGAAGCAAGCAATACATTCAAAGCTGATTAGCATGTTGTCGAAAAAAAGATACCAGAACAAACCTGGTTATCCGACGTTTTGTTCCCATTATATCTCTCTTCGGCTCGTTGCAAGATATCTAATCTTTCGCTTAATCCTGATTTTCTTAGTAGCTTTGACTGGGCAATAGCTTTGATAGCCTCGACATCATCTAGCAGGCAGTCACTACGTGGTTAAATATTTCTTCAGCTATAAGTTTGTCTATTGCCCCCTAGTGACTATTTGCCAATTAGTCCCACCCTGAGAGCATAAAACTTGCTGAGATAGTGATTTACCATCCGAATCAGATATACCATCTTCAGAACCACTTGCCTCATCATCTCGATTCCAGAATTCTGAAAAATCACCTTCACGAAACTTATCTGTGGAGCTGAAATAAAATACAGGGAATCAAACATAGGAGTGTTTATGAATCTGAAATATAGTATAATTGTGAAGTGGCAATGATGTAGTTTAGAGAGCAGTTTTATTAACAGCATATTTGCTGTCACCACACTGACCCTCTAAATTTAACTATTCACAACTTTACAAATTACCATGCCACTTTAAAATTTAATTTGGTGCTAAAGCTACACGCAATAAGATCAAACTACATATTGTAGAACGTAGTTACTACCACCAGCTAACTTAGATATTGACCAACTTTTCCGGTGCAGTCACACAACCAACACTCGAATAATGTACTGAGATGATTTACCTGCTCATAAAAATTTGTGAAGAACTGGAGTTTCCCCTATAAACACATGTAGCTTTAAGCTCCTCCAATTGTTTTGCAACAAGGTTTGGATGCTTACATGCGTCACATGACTTCTTGCATAATGATCCAGATACCTGTTCAAAAAGTCAGTACTTAAGTTTGAACTTTCTAATATTTGTGCTCTGAATCCAAGATTAATTGATGTTATACCTGTTCTCCAAAACTCTCGAGAATCTTTTTTCTGCGGCATCCATAGCCTTCACAGTACTCAACCATCTGTAAGTATATGTATTTACTTATCAGATCATAAACATAAGAGTTACATTCCAAGTTTGTAGGTTTGCACTTTCTTTCGTCACCTGATGGAAGGCAGTCAGAGAATTTTTCGACGTTGCTTCCTGCGAGCTTAAAGCCTTTGACTTCTTACTCTCAGAACTCCTCAGAATAAATTCCTGCAAACTATATAATTAACAAATGAAAGAATGCAACTTAAGATAAAGTGTGGAAACATTCAGTCAAACCTACCATTTTCTTACGATCGTTAATTGTGTAGTAAAGCAAACTTTTGGCGGGTAATTGATCACGTCCCGCTCTACCCGACTCTTGATAGAATGCTTCCATTGATTTCGGAATGTTGAAATGACAAACGATCCTGACATCCCTTCTATCAATTCCCTTGAAAATTTGACCACAATGCAAGGATCAACAAGAATTCATAAATAATAGATTTGAAAAGAACTGCAAATAATAGTGATTATATGACGTACCATCCTAAAGGAACAGCAATAGTTTCGAAATTCAGCATTTGCCATCACATCTCAAGCAAAACATGATAGAAGTAAGGCAATGATCATAAACTGTAAAGGTAAAAGCTATAACAAAATTGCAGGTATATTAAGACAGATATTTTCCCCAATTACTGGAACACTGTTTTGAAAACACTACATATTGAAAGGTAGAACCAAACAACCCGACACAATTTCAAAATAAAATTATAAATTTAAAAGTGGAAAAGAATTTGTAGAAGACAACCCCTGATGATGACCTTTTTTTTGTTGGTACGAATTACAAACTAGAAAAGCTCTTTTCAAACATTGAGTTTGTGAAGCTTGAGGTTCTGAAGGTTTGTTACACGTATATTTTCTGCTTGATTTCCAAAGTTCCAGAACCAATAAAGAAAATAAATCATCCTCACCTATGTGTCTTTGAGTTGGGAGAATATTTATTTTATTTTTTATTTTTAAAAAAGTGATATAGTATAACTATTTAAGTATGAAAAGCAAAAATTAAACTTTACTTCAGATGCAGAGCACTCAAATGCAATGACAATTCAACCTCTCTAAAAGGAAGACCAACATAATGAGATATAAGTAGAAAAACATAGCTTTACAATCCTACCCAAAAGCCACTGTCGCCACAACTACTTGTATCTTGGAGGAAATCCAATCCTCTAAAACAGCAGTCCGCAATTTATCGTTCAAACCTGCATGGTAGGCTGGGACGAAATGAAGAAATATGAGCACATGTCAAGTAATTCAGCTACAGACTTCCAAAGGGATAGCAATTAGTGGCTTACCAGCACAAGAAATACCCAACTTAGATAAATGAGCTGATAAGTCGTCACATGCAGTACGTTCAAGACAGTAAATAATACCACAAATATCTCCTTCAGATTTGAGTAGGTTAAATAAATCAGCGTAGGCATCCTTTAGAAGGTCCTTGTATCGAACTGTGCCATGAGAGAAGATAAGTAAACGAACAAAAAAGCATTAAAAAGTATTTTACAGTGCAAATCAAATGCAGGTCTTTTGGATCATATATGACTCATTTTCTGTAACAGGAAAAAAAAAGCACCAGAATCTATGATTTCTTACTTTCTTCCTAACGGAGTAATCATAAGTCAATGATTCCGTTTGTGGCCAACATAAAAGAAAAGAGTTTATCGAGTCAACGAAGATTTATACACCTTCATAGTATATATTAGGACGGTTAAAGGATGATTTTAGGACTAGTGGGTCTTGCAAGCATAAAGAGTCTATGACATCCTCCTGAACTCTGCAAAATGAACGGTGATCAAGGAGAAAATCTTGGTCAAAGAAATGCATTGTAGATGTTATAAAATTAATAAGAAAGAAGTGCAGTGTAGATTAAACTGCAATCATATTATGCTAAAATATATTGTTTGAATAGTACGGCATAGTTACTTTTAGAAAAAACACATACTTGGGAGCAGCTGTAGCTGTCAATGCCAGTATGGGTACCCCTGGAAGTTGCCTCCTCAATGATGAAAGCTTCCGGTAGCCAGGCCTGTTTTTAATATGAAATTTCAATCAACATACAATAAAATCTCATGTTTTTGACAGATTAAAGGAGAAACAAAGTCCATTATCTTATATACACAAAAATACACACATACACACACATTTATATACATATGTACATGGAGAAACAACATATGTAGTCTAGATTGCAATAAAGATGCATCAGAAGAACCTTTCTATTATTATTAATTAATTCCTTTTGGTAAGATGGTAAACCTTCTGTTATCATGATCCGATAGAATAACATGGAAGTGACTCAAAAGGAATAGTTAAGAGTTACTCAGAATGACATGAAGCAAAAGGACTAGATGGGTTAACCGTTAATCATTATGGTGTCTTGATACAAATGAATACAAGGGGCACCTTAGGTAGCTGCAGGGTCATATGAATTAGAAGTATATATAGAACGAAAAACTATTTTTGTTTTTTGTAGGTAGATAGTACTTAAGAACTACGATTTACGAACCTGAAATCATGGCCCCAGGAAGAGATGCAATGTGCCTGGAAGTTTCCAGTTGACATTATATCTTGCTGAAACACTGCAAGTCAAGTTATTAAATCATTTTCTTACCTCGTCTATGGCTATGAGATTCAAGAGGCCTCTCGAATACATCTTTGACAACTTGGATAAAAATCCTGATGTTGCAATCAGTTCTGGTGTGACATATAGTAGCCTTAAGGATGGTTTTCCAGAGTCAATATCTTCATGGATCTACCAAGAGGCAGAAAAATTAGATAAGACATAAAATAACACAAACTAGATATGCTACTTCAATCCTGGATAAGGTGATTTCTAACTGAAAAAATAAAATTAAAGAAAGAAAACATTATTATTGATCTACACTCCAAAAACTTTGATTTTTAATCACCACAGAAACAAAGAAGACGCATTTCACCTTCTTCTTCACTATTGCGGTCTGGGTCGACGAGAGATATTCTGCAGCAATTCCTCTTTGTTTCAACGCAGCCACTTGGTTTTCCTGGTATTTACCCACATCACACGATCTGATAATCCGAAAACACCAATCTTCCAAATACGTAAATCACAGCAAAGAGTTCTAATATTTAATATGCTTACCATCAACGCTGCTTGCCAAAAACCGAGTCAGCAAGGTAAGGAATAAAAAAGCTTATCTCTCCTCATTTGAAGCCAAAGTTAAAACAAACATTGATCAAATAGTCGCTTAAGATCAACCAAAGACACGGGAAACAGAACTACTTGAATCAAAAGCTTTAACCTATCAAAGGACAAACGACGAGAACTATTCCGGTCTTCTTCGCCAGCGCTGGGACTTGATAACACAGTGATTTACCTCCTCCAGTTGGCATCAGACAGAAACAATCACGCCCTGTATCCAAATATAACAAGTCCTATCTTAATCGCATGATTACGAACCCTGGCCCTGGGTATAGATATCCAGAAATATAAACCTCGCTATTTACAAGAAGGAAATATATATGGTGTACCAGACAAGACAGCTTCAATAGCGTCCAATTGCTTGCCTCGGAATTCGGAGTGACCGAAATGCCATCGCAAGAGCTTTACCAGAGCTTCTCTACCGTGAATTTGTTTCCCTGAAGAGGTTGAAGGGCTGTGCAATGGCAAAGGCAATTTCTTCATCTTCGAACAAGATTCTCTATCTGTATATCTCTCTCTCTCTGCAAACGAATCGCTGGAGTTCGAATCGTCGTATTTGTCAGAAGTTGAAGCTTTCAGTGTACAACTCGTTTTCGCGCTCTTCTCGGGTACTGCTCATCCGAACGTCGTCGTTTCACCACAGATCGTCTCGTAACAACACACGTGCGAAGGTGATAAAATTTAGATTTTTGGAACGGAAAACTTTTCTGATGTTGTTTTCGTGTTGAAATAAATTAAATTTTTGGTTATGCAATGTTACAAAAGCTAATATGTTTTTATTTAAAACAAACAACCGGAGATTGCCAGATTTTGGTGGGGTTGGCACGGCTACTAAGAAGATCCACTGGTGCAAGTGAGAGGCTCTCACGAGACACAAGTCAGAGATAAAGTTGAGCTTCAAAGATCTGGGCGGGGTTACAAACTGAGCTACTTTCCCGACGGTGATATTATGACGGCTCGTCCTGGCTCGTACAGCTCTCCCATTTGGCGCAGTCTCCTTTGGGGGTCGTGAAATCATTCAGTCCGGTTCGAGATGGCGGATCGGGAATGGTGAGTCAGTGTTTGTCATGGGTGATAATTGAGTTCCTAGAGACAAACCGGCCACGTGGATCGATCCCTCCTGGATTCCCCCGGGTATGCGTGTTGCGGAGCTTATGAGACTCGACGGTACCTGAGACGTCGATCTTATTTCTGCGATGTTCGAAGAGGAGGACGCTGCAGCGATCTTGAGCATCCCGTGTGGTGGTGAGGGTATTCCAGATGTGCGTCGGTGGCACTTCACTGGATGGAGAGTACTCCGTCAAGAGCGGTTACCGCGTCGGGATGGAGAGAGACAATACTCCGGTCGCCAGCTCTTTTGATCCGACGGTGATGGAGAAGTGGTGGACAAAGTTCTGGCAGCTAAGAGTTCCTCCCAAGGTGAAACTTTTCTGTTGGCGAGTCTGTTTATGCCAGATTCAGGCTAGAGCAGTGTTAGGTAGGAAGAGGATCACCTTTGACGACAGCTGCCCTGTCTGTCAGGAGGCGAGAGAGACTGTTTTCCATGCGTTTTGGGGTTGTAGGTGGAGCAGGAGAGTCTGGAAGGATGCGGACCTTGGTCACATCCTTCCCCTTTTCAGAGACGGCGACGCTTTTGACATTATCCATAGAGCGATCGAGGTTCTTGAGGTTCGTTTCCATGAGCTATTTATTACTATCATTTGAGAACTTTAGAACCACTGGAACAACGTCCTTGTCGGGAGATCCGCGTGGAGTCAGCCACAGCTAGTCCAGTGGACATTGAGCTTCCTAGAGGTTCCCCGATGACCTCGAGGGTGACGACGACCCCCAAATGGACCCCCCCGAGTGACAGTACCTTCTCGATTAACGTCGACGCGGCACTAACTCGCGACCGTGGAGGCTTCAGTGTTGGTTGTATTGTTCGTGACCACACCGGCAAGGTGATCGCATCGCGTACGCTTTTCCTTGCGAGAGCGTTTTCCCTTCAGTTTGTGGAAGCGTACGCTGTCCTCTGTGGCATAGAGCTAACCCGCAGCGTCGAGGGCAGAAGAGCGAAGATCCAGTCTGACTGCTTGGGGTGGGGAGAATGCTCGAGGACGACGCGACGCCAGCAACAAAGCTTGGGACGATCATGCATCACATTTTCAGAGAGGCGAGGGAGGTCGATGATTTTAGCATTATGCATATCTCTCGTCTTTGTAATGTCGCTGCGCATAATTTAGCGCGCTATGCGGTTAACCATCACTCGACTTCGACTTGGCTGGGTTTAGTCCCGCCTTGCTCGGAGGAGGCCATTAAAGTTGATGATCGCGATTTAAGGTCACGCACGGCCACCTAGCGTCTGTTGTTTATTGTGTTATTGTGTTTCATTTTATTTCCCGTGGTTTCTGTTTTACTTATATTTTTGTAACCACGGTTTTCCTCCACCATTTGTGAGGGTTTTTATGATATTTCGTGGGATCAACCACGCTTCCTCAAAAAAAAAAAATCAACCGGCCACCCCATAGGGATGGATGGCTGTTCCATTTAGAAGATAGGTCGATCTACCCTTATTAAAACTAATATGTTGCACTGATGTGAAATTGATGATAATTTTTAAAAAAAATTACAAATGATGAATGTCTTCTATAATTATCTAAAGAAAATAAAACTACTGGTTTTAATTTATGAGAAGTCATTTCTTTTAAATTGAAGCGAATGAAAAGATTTATTTAAACATATCCCCAAAATGTTTAATAAATTTAGAAAAGCTAAATTTTTTTCAATAACTAATTATATTAATAACACAACAAAGTCGAAGAAAAAACGTAACCAAAAATAAAAAACGAAGTTACAACGAACTGGACCAAAATCTAATAAAGTCTTCAAGCGAGAAGGCTTTAAAATTGCTACAACATGAATAAATCCAAAGTGCTTTGCAGTGATTAATGTTCTCATCTAGAGCGTTGAGGCTCCATGTCTGGTCGTTGAAGATCACTTTGTTTCGAGTATTTCAAATACACTACATTTTGGCCAGCACATAAGTCTTGGCCACCGATGTTCTTTTACTGCTGAAACCAAGCGAGTCATAATTTGGGCATGTATCGAGCTTTAGGTTAGTGCAAAACAATTTCTACATAGGGTTTGTCACCCTACAACGAGTGAAGAGGTACTCCGCATCTTTACTATCCTTGAAACATAGATAACAGATATTTAGAGACAAATTGATGTGAGCATTCGTCTTTTGAATACGATATGCGGTGTTCGTTCTTTTGATGGCCACCATCCACTGAAGATTTGAACTTTATTTGGGGCCCGAGCTATCCAAATACCGTCAAAGAACGAAAACAAAAGAATAATAGAGACGGGGGAAATATCTATGACAATAGATTTAACCAAAAAACCGTCTTCATCATTATACCACATACGCCGAATGATTCCAAAAGGCCCATTACTTTAGTACCTTCTTCTGATTCCCTTCTAGACAAGCCCATAGGAAACTCAAAATTCTAATCGACTTGCCCCGAGATAGAAAGGGTAAAAGTCACGAACCAGTTTATCGTCACAATCTACAAAGGACAAATTATCTCCAAATCAAGAAACCGATCCTTGAGACAGCTTTCACCGCACTAAAAGGTTTTCAGCAGAATATAAAAGCAACATAGAGAAGATAAAAAAAGGTAATGACAGCAAAGGTAATTGTATTGATATCAGTGAGGTGTACATATATACATGGAAAGGTATTACATTGTGAGGGAATATTACAACGTCTATTTACAGCTATTAATAGTACTGTGATGAATATGCAGCTGACACATGGTGAGTGGTCCGGATACTTTTTGGAGACTGGGAATTGCCTCAGGCGTGAGAAACGACAAGACAAGTGAACACTGTTGTTTTTTCTTTGATGTTGTTTCTCATGATTCAACAGCCTTCCTCAATTCCAAGGCTCCAATCGGTATAACTCTGAGCATGTTTCTGAGTTTGTCGAAGAGATTGCCCGAAAATGGCTTGGTGAGAATATCGGCGACTTGTCTGGTGGCAGGTACGTGGTTGACTATTAATTTCTTCTTTCCGATTTGTTCCCTTACAAAGTAGAGATTGAGCTTGATATGTTTCATTCGTGCATGTAGGACTGGGTTAGCCGAGAGAGAAACAGTTCCAAGGTTGTCACACCAAATGGTGGGAATCTGAGTCATTGCGACTCTGAGTTCTTGAAGAAGCGATTGAAGCCACATGATTTCAGCCGTGGCAATAGCGAGGCTTCTATACTCAGATTCCGTAGACTACCTTGAAACTGTATTTTGTTTTTTGGAAGCCCAGGCGACAGGATTTCCGGCGAAGTAGATGCAAATCCCAGTGGTGGACTTTCTGTCATCCCTGTCAGTGGCCCAGTATGCATCTGAGAAGCCCATAAGGTTCAAGTTGTCGGAGTCTGGTAGAAGGAAGCCTTGATTTGAATCAGAGAATCCTTCGAGGCTCATTTTGTCGGAAGCTGTGAAATGAACGCTATAATTGGCCGTTCCTTTCAGGTATCGAAGAATTCTTTTCAAGGCTTTCCAATGCTGATCAAGCGGATAGTGCATGAAATGACTCAATTTGTCGACATTGTAGGCGATCTTAAGTCTCGTGATGGTGGCATATTTCAGAGCACCAACAAGGTTGCGGTACTTTGTGCCCTCCTCAATAGGGTCACCATGAATAGCCGAAAGACGGAGGCTGGACACCATAAGAGTCGAAGATGGGGCAGCATCAATCATTCCAGCACGATGAAGCAGGTCATGGATGTAAGCAGATTGGCTGAGGTGGAATCCATTGAGGGTGTGAACAACTTCAACTCCAAGGAAGTAATGCACGTCACCTAAATCTTTGAGAGCAAAACAATCATTTACTAAGGAGGTTAGATTTCGAATTTCAGTCTTATCACTTCCAACAATAATGATATTGTCCACATAAACAAGTAAAAACATAGTTGAGGTAGGAGAAAACTTCATGAATAGTGAGTTGTCGGCTCTTGAGTTGATGAAGTTGTTGGAGAGTAGCCACACCCTGAGTTTGTCAAACCAAGTCATAGGAGCCTGTTTTAATCCGTATAAGCCTTGTGTAACCTACATACATGGTTAGGATAAGAAGTACTTTCAAAACCAAGTGGTTGAACCATGTAAACCTCTTCACTAATAGTGTCATTTAGGAAGGCATTGTTAACATCCAATTTCCGAGTAGACCACCCATAGGAGAAAGCTAGAGATAAAATAACCCGAATAGTGGTTTGTTTGACAAGCGGAGAGAATGTCTCGGTGAAGTCTAGCCCAGGCTGTTGACTTAACCCTTTGGCAACAAGGCAAGCTTTTAGGCGAGCTAGAGTCTCGTTGGAGTGTTTTTTGACTTTGTAGATCCACCGGCAACCAATAGCAGCTCTATCTTTAGGAAGAGGCACTAGTGACCATGTCTTGTTGTTATGTAGAGCCTTGATTTAAGCATCCATGGCTGATGACCATCCCGGTGAGTCTAGAGTTGTGACCAATGATTGAGGCTCCATAGGAAAAGATGGGGTAGTTGTTGTCAGCACTTTTGGTTTGTGTATGTCATCCTTAGCCCGGGTGACCATTTGGTGAGTGTTTTGAGCTGTAGAGAGAGTTGTAGGCACTGAGATCTGTTCATGTTCAATAGACACATAATGAGAGATGTCTCCATGGACGTTGTTAGAGTGAGATGGAGAGATAATTAAATTAGGAGAGACACATGGTGTAGGTATATGCATATTAGGCTCACTCATATTGTGCATAGATGGTATAGGAGGTGATGTAGGAATTGGAGTAAGGACAAGTATATGTGGAGATATCAAATTTGGGGTGGGGTGAGTGGGGTGAGGAGAGGTGGGACAGTTATGAGAAAAAGTGTTTTCAGCAAATGTGACATCTCTGGAAATAAAAACACGATTAGAGGATTTATATCCTTTATGATGGATGTTGTCGGCAATAAAATTACATTGTTTTGATCGAAAATCCATTTTGTGAGTGTTATAGGCACGAAGATGAGGATAGCAAGCACACCCAAAAGTTTTAAAAATATGGATTTTGGTTTGTTGTTGTATAGTTTCTCTAGAGGGCTTTTGTAATCAATTGATTTTATTAGCAGTCTATTTACAATAAAATTACAGGTTGTGAAAGCATCTTCTCAAAAGGTTTTTGACAAATTTTAGTGAGCAAGTAGAGTGAGTGACATTTCAATTAGATGTATGTGTTTCCTCTCGGCTGTACCATTTTTTTGAGGTGTATGTGGACAAGAAATTCGATGGCTTATACCATGTTGGTTAAGAAAAGTTTGTAAAGACCTAAATTCACCCCAATCACTTTGAATTTTTTTAATTTTATGTTTAAAATGTGTATCAACCATTGCTTTAAACTGAACAAATTTGTCATAAACTTATGATTTTGATTTTAGCAAGTACATCCAAGTGTATTTAGAAAATTCATCAATAATGGTCACATAATATCGAAAGCCAAATCTAGATAAAATTGGTGAAGGTCCCCATCCGTCAGAATGAACAAGAGAAAAGGGTTATGTGTGTGTAGTTGTAGAGGTTGTGTATGGTTGTCTATGGCTTTTTCTCTGTGGGCATGCTTTGCAAAAATGTAGTGTGCTTGATGAGTCTTTTAACAAATTGCAAGTTTTAAAAACAATTTGAACAATTTTTTTGTTCAGGATGACCAAGACGTTTATGCCATATATCCATAGGAGATAGAACATTGTCATTGACAAAATTTGAAGATGTGGCACTGGATAAACATGGACCAGTGCTATTGATTGAATTAATATATTGAAAACAAGATTGTGAGTTGTGATCAAGAGAGGCTGGAGTTGAAGAAGCAGGACGTGTGGTGAGGTCAGATCTGTAAAGGTTTCCATCAAGCTTCCATCTGAGCAGTGGAGTTTGAGTTACTTGATCCTTGACAAAACAATAGGTACAGTGAAACTCAAAAAAGACATTGTTATCTTTTGAAAATTGTGATACACTTATCAATTTTTTTTAATGTCAGGTACATGAAGAAGCTTATTAAGAAGAAAATGAGGAGAATTTTCTTATGCAACAATAGAGGAGCCAATATGTAATATGTTCAAACCCGAGTCATTCCCAATGTGAAGTTTGTTGTCCCCATCATACTCAGAAGCCATATTGAGATTGCTGAGATTTTTGTGACGTGGTTGGTGGCACCGGAGTCCTGATACCAGCTGTGGTCGTCGACATTGTCCTGGTGAGTAGATATATTCGTGGTGAAGGCTGAATCAGGTGTATTGTTTGAGAATGTGCTTTGGTTGTTCGACTGGTTAGGTGAGAAAGTGGAGTCAAACCGGTAGTAGCAGCGCTGGACAGTATGGCCCATTTTGCCACAAAGTTGGCACTGGTATTTATTGCCACTATTCTAGGTTCTACCTCCGCTTCGGCCTCTACCACGAGAAGAGCCTGGACTAGAAAAATTTGAGTTGAAATTTGATGAGTTTGTGGGGTTGGTAAAGGTCTGAGAGGAGTGTCTTGATGGGTAGGTTTTCTTTGTGGTCTGAGTTGCATATTGGGCTGGAAATTGATTGTTGCTTGTAACAGGTTCAGCGTGTTTCAAAGCTCAAAAGGAGGGCGGCAACATCTTTCAGTGGGTAATTTTCAGCTTTGGAGGTTATAGGTACAACAACAGGGTCATATTCATGGCCTAATCCAGACACAATGTGAAGAATATGATCATCCTCGCTGAGTTTGTGGTCGGCTGAAGCAAGAATGTCGGAGAAGGATTTCATTTTTGTAAGGTAATCTCTCATGGATATTGTACCTTTTTTCGTGTTTGAAGCTGTAATTTGTATGGCATAATTCTGGCTCGTGATTGTGAGGCAAAAGATTTTTCCAGGGAATCCCATATTTCATTTGAAGTCTCACATCCTACCATGTTCACGAGAACAGTCTCGGACATGGAGGCTAATAGTTGGTCCTGTCGAACCCATAAAATGTATTCAGGGTTTCCTGGTTCATATGTTACATGACCAGTGCTCGGATCATGAACTTCATAGAGTTCTTTGGGTTTTGGAAAAGATCCGAAGAGGAAGTCATCAAGGCTATTTCCTCTAAAATTGGAGAGAACTTGTTGTTTCCACAATAAATAGTTGTTTTCTGTAAGTTTTAGCGTGAGAGATGTTGGCAGAGATGCCCACAAGAAAATTGTTTATTTACATATTGAGGTAGTATATAAATTTTTATAAAGTCCTTATTGTAATTTTCAGATTAAGTTAATAAAAATTGAAACGTTCATTCATTCCCTTTTAGTTTGACTGAAGATTTATGATATTCAATAGTCTTATAGTCCTTAATCAAACCTAACAATGTAATGAGAGACCAATGTAGATTTGCGTGAACAAACTCTTCATGGTTTGATTAAAACGATATATTCACAATCTAAATATCAACGGACTATTGATCCTAGTATGATTGTTGGAAGAATCTATGATATCTGGTTACGAGATATAGAGAGTTAGGAACTCTATAGTTCTTTCAGTGTTTCTTTCGAAGATACTAAATTGCCAAGTGCACCTTTAGAGACAATGGAAGAACAACTCATTTAACATCTTTTGTCTCAATGTCACTATGTATGAATTGCATCATGCTTACCTAAATCCTGCAATGAGACATGTCATTTCATAACATTAATACTCTCATTTGAAAAAGTCAAATTCTAGATCCATTACGTGATCTAGACTAGGCCAATTGGTGAGATATTAAGTTATGAAGATGTCATGAACCAACTTTGTGAAGTTCTCATAGATATGGAATTTATGTACAAGATTGCTGAGATGAAATATATATCAAATCATGCTTTATTACTTGGATTATGAATACATGAATTGCGCAATATTCAAAATTAAGTAGCGACATTATTTGGATGAAACAATGTGACTTGTTAGCTCATCGTCAATACGTTGTTTCTAACTTATTCATAAGTACTAAAGGAGTTGAGGAAATAACAGCTAGAATAGTAAAATGGTAATTTTATAAATCTCATCTAGTTGATGATATTCATGAAGGGTAACCATAGATAACATTCAATGGATCCGCTCAATATAATTAAGTTGAACTTGAGTAGAAAATAAATTCATTTGAATCGAGAGATTCTTAGTGTCAACTCTTTAGTGGAGTCAGTTGGCATTAAGCTAATACTCGGAAAAAGTTTATGAACTTTTGAGTCCGAGTATAGAAGCTCAAGCTTTATTCATTTGGATCCATAAGGTCACTATAACAGGTCATTAGAGTAGGATTGTTAAACTAGAAGTTAAGTCAAAATAAGTTCAAGTGTTGAACTAGACTTTTTCTCATAAAATGTCTAAAGGGTTATTTTGTCCACATGGACATAAAAAGATGTGAATGTCAAAATAAGATTTTGAATGTTTTCATATGATGGAAATATAAATTAGTTTCTAAAGCCGAGAAGTCGTTTGAGGCATTATGAAATTAATTTCATTACTTGTGCAATATTAATCCTACAATGGGTATTTTAAGAATTGTCTTAAAATAAATAAGGAAGCATCTAGAAGCTCCCCCTTAGGTAGAATTTCGACCATGCATCATAGAGAGAAGGAAATTATTTCTGAAAATTCTTTTGCCTTTAATTATAAAGATAATTACCCAAAAGGAAAAGATGAAATCAATTTCTTTGAGAAAGAAACAAATGTGCTAAGTGAGGAAACAAATTTCCATCGCAAATAGCATAGAATGGTCGGCCATATATTAGAGAAAGAGGAGAGAAAATCAAATATTGTGTCATGAATGCACAATAGGAAAGAGTAATTACCCTTTCTTGATTTTCCTTCTCCTATAAATAGAGGCTCACATAGAGATGTGAGAATAATCTTTTTTGCTCATGTGCTCTTAATTTGGCCGACCCCCCTCTCTCTCTCTCTCTAGAAAATTATTTTTTTATTTTGGCACCTAAGTTCTTATTAGACTTAGGCTTAATTAACTCTCTAGCTCATATACTTGTTCTTGAGCTATTGTGTTTAATCGTGCTCATACACAAGTCCTTCTAAACCTCTATAGACTCTTGTAATAGAACAGCTAGGTTTCTCGAGTTCACGTTTAGGCTTGAAGGAATCGAGTTAGAAAAGAAGATCAACTTTTCTGAAGATCCATCCAAATCAAGGTTCAAGAAATGTTAGTATTCAATCTCTCTAAATAATGTTTTAATTATAACATGTATATGCACTTTGTTTAGGTTAGTAAAAAAAATTTTACTAGTAAAACAAATTTTTATATTCAGCATTAATGTGTGAATGATAAATTTTTTTTACCGTAGACCTATTCCAACAAGAGAATGGTTGGATGGATTAACAAAATGACTGTTTTGTGCAGGCGTGTTGGGTTGTGCAGGAATGCTGGGTTGAGGTGTTGTTGTTTGTGTTTCATATCAAGATTCTTCATTGGTGCTATCTGCCATTGTGTAAGAGCCTAGGCTCTGATACCATAAAAGGTTTTCAGCAAAATATAAAAGTAACACAGAGAAGATAAAAGAGGTAATGACAACAAAGGAAATTGTATTGATATCAGTGAGGTGTACACATATACACACATAAGGTATTACATTGTGAGGGAATATTACAACGTCTATTTACAGCTATCAATAGTACTGTGATGCAGCTGACACGTGGTGAGTGGTCCTGATTCTTTTTGGAGACTGGGAATTGCCTCAGGCGTGAGAAACGACAGGACAAGTGAACACTGTCGTTTTTGCTTTTATGTCGTTTCTCATCCTTGAGACAACTTTCACCGCACCATCGATCCTCCCGAAAATGCACGATAGACACGTCAAAAACCTTCAACGAACAACGACTCAAGAACATTTATCTTACCTCCAAAACTGAGCGCCACGAGCTTTAAAAAGTAGAATTCTATGAGGTTCTCGGATCTCAACCATTTGTCGCAGTCACGTAGATGACTTTGATCGTTTTGTGCCACAACGCATCTTCTGCGATCGAGAACCGCCTAACCATTTTGCTAAGAGTACATTGTTGTTGTCCAAAGTCCTACCAAAACCAAGACCCAATTTGAGATCTTTCCACCTTTGAGAACACAAAAAACGATCGAGGCGAAACCAGACCGAGATACCCCGGAACGCCGACCACGTAAATTTGTTGTTGGAGAGAAGCGAATCTCTTAGAGAAAAATCAAAGAGGAGTTCGATAAACAGGTGCATCGATCCTCTATCCCTAACCGGGGAAGTTCGTTTCTGAACATAGCGAACCATATTGAAATCACCACCGGCACACCATGCGGGGCCACATAATTCACCGAGGTCGACGAGTTCATCCCAAAACTCTAGTCTCCTTGTCGGCAGGGACCGTAAACACCCAAAAACGACCATGACAAATCTTCTTTACCAATTTCAATAGACACTAAGAAATCGACCACCATATTCTGAAGCACTTTAACTTTTCTCGAGTCACAAACCATAAAAATTCCCCTTGAAGTTTCGATAGCGGGAAGATAGATATACTCCTTAAATCTGGAACTCCAAATAATTCTCATAAATCTTCTGTCCACTACATTCATTCTCACTTCAGGGAAAACCACCATGTTTGGATTCACACTACGCACCAATTCCTTAACCCCTCGCATCTTATGATCATTTGTTGATGACCGCAATTTCTTCTTTATTAATGAACACCTTAGCCAGGTTGAAAAGGATTTCTCTTTCCGTTTCGTGGTTACCCCACACTACTACTTTATTTCCAAGAAGAGTAGTCCATTCCATCGAGGTCCGGAGCCTTTTCAAATTTCCTAGATTAATAACTTCCACTGGGTTGTTCCTTTGTGACGACATAGGATGACCGTGTGGTCTCAGTTTTGGACACGAGGATGAACTTTGAGGCAACTAATGTGATGGAGACTGCTTTTGGGTGGTCGCTGCATGAAGCTTCTTCTCCACTCGGAATAAACCCTTGTATGATTTCCTTCCCTTTCGGGCCAAACATGATCGGTTCGTTAGAGAAGCTTTGACCTCTTTGAAGCTCCAACCATTTATCACAGCCTCCGGAAATAGACGCGGTGGATGATCAGAAACAACACTGAGATTGGCCTTGACACTATTCCTTACTTCAAGGATTCTGGAAATCGAACGCGCGAAAAATAACCAACCTTTCAAGTTCCTCCCTTCTCATATGAGAACTATTTTCCTATCGCCGCTGCACATCTTCAAAATTTGGATACATCTTCCTCTCAGGTTCTCCAAAAACATCGATAATTAAGAAGACGTTGGAATCTGAGAAGCTTCGGCAGTAGAAAGCCGGTTGTAAGGCTACAAATATCTGAATAGCTTTATCTCGAATCCATGGTGCAGTTCTTCTTTAAACAAAAATGCTTAATAATCTTCCGTTGACTTCTTCTTTCCTCGCTTCACATGGGGCATCTCCAGCTTCTACTAATTCGCTTTCTCGTAACACTTATGTACAACGAGACCAAATAAATTTATATGGGAAATATAAGAAAAATTAACGATTAATGAACTTATTAAAGTCCATTGAAGAAAGAACATGCCTTCAAAAATTAAAGGGAACATGACTGCGGAAGAGAGAATGTATGCGTTATTTTATGTACACATGAGAACTCTAACTTGATATATTTGTTTATGCTATGGTTACTACTTACTACTAGTAAAGACATAATTACATTTTACAATTTGCTAGCATTATTTAAGGATATCACATGGATGGAGTCTATTTACCCATGTGCAGTGGACCAAATTATGCCCCACTTAGGCTTAATACATCATAGTATGAATTAGATCCGTTGCAGTGAGTGACATCCTCACAAGTTCTTTGTTTCCAATATTGTATTCAACAATCTTTGAAATCCAGCACAAATACTTTTTTTACTGAGATTGATTGATAAAAATGAATAAGCAGCATAGAATGCCAGTGTTTTCTTTTGCCTTTTTGGGCTAATAAGTCAAAGAAGTGTATTCTAAAAGAAGACTACTTTTATTTTATTCATAAAAATCCCTGTTAAAAAACAGGCGACTACAGAACACTATCCAAAGATGTGACGATGCGTCCAGGACTCGAACCTTTTGATCTATAACCATCTGAACTTTCCAACGAAGTAGAAAATAGAAACATTTACAAAACAAATCATCGCAATTTATGAAAACAATTCCAGATACGCATAGAATTACATTATTGGACTCACAGCCTACCACAACACTAAACGACACACACAAAGGTGTAATATTTGATCCAATAGGGGGAAAGTAATCTACTAACCACATCGTTGCACAAAACCCTTGATGTCAAAAGCCTCGGAATCCTCTCTTGTTATGACACCCTGTTTGAAGAAAAGAAAAAAGTCTTTATAGACAGAAAATCAATTTCGACTCTAGAGGAAATCAAGGCCAATCAAAGATGGAACCCGACCTTTTCGGTTATGATCCCGGTGATCAAATTAGCAGGCGTGACATCAAAAGCCGGGTTCCAGACAGAAATCCCAGAGGCCGCAACTTGTTCTCCGAGCCCGCCTCGCGAGTTCAACAGCTCTTTTGGGGACCTCTCTTCGATCACGATTTGCTGCCCGGATGCGAGAGACAAGTCGACGGAAGTGAGGGGAGCGGCCACGAAAAACGGGACGCCATGGTGCTTTGCGATCAGTGCAAGGCTGTAAGTTCCGATCTTGTTGGCCGTATCGCCTGAATTCAAAAGATGAAAAAACTTACATTTGAGATATGTTAAGATATGATCTAGAATTTGAATAGTATATTATGCAGTCTAGCATTATATAGAATAATCTAGAATCAGAATAGTCTTTCATCTTAGTGGAAAAAACATAACCTTTTCTCCAAATTCTTCTTCTTTCATAAGATAAAATGACAAAACCAAAGATTACGCAGGCTGTAAAAGTGTGGCAGTTTCGCTAATATACCGTTCTCAGCCACACGATCTGCTCCGACCACAATGGCATTGATTCGCCTATCTCTCAATAGCGCTGCAGCGGCGGAATCAGCTACGAGAGTTGCGGGTATTTTCTCGTGAACCAGCTCGAATGCCGTGAGCCGTGAACCCTGCGACCAGATCAAGTTTAGATAATACCCAAAACGTGAAAAACTAAAACTTGCATGCACTTAAAACAAACCCTAAAATATTAACTTGGTTGAAAGGTCGAGTCTCCGTGCAATAAGCCCTTTCCAGTACACTTTGAGTGTGAAGAGCCCGGATCACACCAAGTGCCGTACCATAACCGGCCGTCGCAAGACTTGAAATAAATACAGTGTTGCAATGCGCGAAGTGAGAGGAAAAAAAAGAAATATAAAATAATATTCAATCAGACGATGATATTCAGATATATACCTGCCAGTGTTGCAATGGGTCAACACGGACAGGTTTTCACAATTGCCAGACTGTTTCCGAATAAAAGCTGCTCCATGTGACCCGATGGCTTTGTTCGAAGCAACATCGTCTTCGAGCATTATTTCGGCGGCTTCGATAAAAGCCTGTGGAGATAGTCAAGCGTAAAGCACCTTGCACGGATTTAAAGTCAGGGGAAAATTTCACAAACACATGGCTGAGTGAAACAAACTTGAAAAATTTGTTTGGCCTCCGATGCAGTCATTGATGCTGTCGATATGACTTCGTTGAGCTTGGTCGCAGCGTCTGAAAGATTGACCGCGGTTGGTCGGCTGAAGTGTGGTTAAAAAAATCAAATAAACATTGTCGATGATAATCGAAAATTATATTGAGCGATTGATTCACGGCACAGGGTCTGGACCTGGAAACAAGGTAATCAAGCTTCATAATAAGGAAAGAAACGGCGTCGTTTACGGTCCCGTCAAAGTTCTCGATATTATACACTTCCACGGCCAGAGCTAACGCCGCGGCGATGGCGATCGCCGGAGCGCCACGGACAACCATATCCTTTATGGCGTGCCTAAGAATCGATAGTAGTATCTATACGTAAATAAAAACCGCCATAGCCGTGGAGTTTCAAGAAATGCTTATCGGTATAAAAATGAACGCATCGGTGAGAAAGTAAGATCAAATACCATCCGTCAGTGGAGTCTCGGATGTCCAAGTACACAGTTTCAAGAGGCAATTTTCTCTGTGGAACAACGCCAACGAGAAAGAGAGATCAAATTCAAGAGAAATTCAGAGCCAAAAACCTGGTAATCGAAAGAAAGATAGAGAAAGAGATGGATTGTTACCTGATCGAGAAGCTGAAGGCAACCACGGTCGTAGCAGATTGCTCGGAGGGTGTTGTCCTGTGGAGCCATGGAAAGGGGATTTGAGCTCTGACAGAAGAAGGAAAAAGTAGATGCGCTTCTGCTTCGAGTGTGGCAACGAATAAGTGTTTTGTGTTGGAGAAAGTCCAAATGAGAGAAGAGTGTTTTGATAAGAAGTTGGCTATTTTGGGGATTTCTACTTCGGGATTTAAGAATCGCTTCGTTGTCAATGAGAGAGAGTGTTGAGTGTGGGATCGATGCTTTTCACTTTTTCGCTCTTCTCTTCTCACCGCTGACTCCGCTTCGGACTCCTCCTACTCCACTTTTATTTAATATTTGCCCTTACAACATAGCCCATAGTTCACTTTGCTCCCGAACTATTAAAACGTTACATTTTACCCCTTCTGTTAAGTTCAGCTTCTTTCTTATTCAATGGAGTTTTTTTTTCATACAGATGCACCCCTGACATGATTAAGCTACTTATTCGAGATTAAGAAAACGCCTCTTTTATACTTGAAAGAAAAAAGTGAGCTCAAATAAATTTATTTATTTAATCAACTTTTAATGTAATATTATATTTAGTATGACTAATTATAATAAGACATTTTTTTTTTCTTACGTATAAGTGTATATGCACGCCGGAATCAAGTTTATAGTCAAATTAATTAGTAAGGACATTGCTAATATTATCATTTACAAAAAATATAATTTTTTTTTTATATTTAGGTGTTCAGTGTTAAATAATTTTTGTCTAATATATCTTGGTGGCCGAAATAGTAGTATACACCCCAACAATTGTTAGTACTGTTTCTATTTCAAAATAAAAATACAAATAAGATAAAAATAAATATGTTAGTACCACTTCCAACGAATTCTTTTTTTTTATCAGGAAAGAGTTTGGAGCCATCAACTAAAAGAAATCGGTTTTACGCCAATACAACTTTAGATCTTGAAATACAGAGTAATATAATAACTTAAATTAAAAACAAAATATAGCTAACGCTTAATCAGTATATATGATAGTCCAATTTATGCACAAACGGCACAATAAAAACATAATATTTCTTTTACATAATTTTGTGGATGACGAAACGAGTCAACCAACTTTGATCCATTGATCACAAATAAGATATATCCTTAGTTTCAAAAGAAAAAAAACGATAAATCTTCTATAGAAAAAATTTACCAAAACTTTCGAGCGAGAAGATGAACGACGGGGACGAGTCGTGTAATGGTGTTTAAAAAAAGCCAAAATGTGAATCTTCAGCTTGGGCATGTGGCAGGCGGAAGAACGGAAGGAGCACTTCTTTCTGCGTGTCAGCGGTAATTAATTTCCGCGGAAAAGCACAGTGCGGCAGGCGGTGCAGACTGTCCGTGTTAGCCGCGGAAGAAAGAGGGGCCCGCGGATGGTAGGTTACCGTTGGAAAAAAAGGGGTGACGTGGCTCAATCGTATCCTTCGAAAATAATATTGTTTTCAAATTCAATGGTTGTAAAAATTTGTCTGTTATTACACTATAATCTCATCCAAATTTTTCTCTATAAATACAAACTATTTTCATAACAATTTTCACAACTTATATGAATTTCTCTCTTCATTTTCAACAATTTCTCTCTATAATCTCTCTACAAAATATTAAAAAAATTTCAAAAGTTCTACAATTTTTATTATGTCTCGGGAATAATCTCACCGAAGAAATTCTCGAGATCGTTCTCGCACTCTCACACCTTTTTCGAATCGGGAAGAAGTTAATCAACCGCCACGAAATTCATCTCCCCGACTTCAATACCCCCAAAATTGATTAAACCTATCGGAATTTCCAAATTTCGATAATACCGAAAATCCAATTCCCACTTCTACTCCTATATCGAATTACCATCCATCAACTTTCCCGTACACCCAACAAGAAATGACCGAGCTAGCTCAATTTACCCGGTCAATCCCTACGTTCACGGTCAAACAAATTATTCGTCTCAACCACAAACATCAAGATCCATATCAAGTTTATAAACAACAACTTCATCACTTCGAACCACAATCACCAACACATTCTACTCCACCGCATCCGCGTCGTTCACAACCTCCACCACCCACATATCCTCCACCTCACACATTTCCTCTACCTCTGACATATCCTCCACCACCAACACAACATTCACAAGAAGAAGAAGAAGAAGAAGAAGAAGAAGAAGAAGAAGAAGAAGAAGAAGAAGAAGAATGCAACATCCCCGAGACTCAAGAGATTTCAAGGACTCAAAAGAACAAAAGGAGAGCAAGGTCCGAGATGTGGAATTACTTCTTGGAAATCGACGACAACGAAGGGCGGAAGGGCATGTGCCGGAAGTGCGGGAAACACATCAAATGTGATAGTAGAGAACAAGGTACTTCCTCTTTGCGTCATCACTACCAAAAATGTAAGGTCTCGAATCATCTTCTTCATCTCAGGTACGCCATGACCCCGAACAATGTAGAAAAGAGTTAGTTAGACATTTTGTTTCAACAGATCAAGCTTTTTCACATGTAGAATTTAAAGGGTTTGATATGTTTGTTCATTACTCAGCTCCTACTATTCAATTAGTTTCTATAAAAACTTAAAGAAATGAAGAAATGAGATTTTATAATGAAGAAAAAGAATTACTACAAGTTTTGTTTCAAATCGGTGATTTTAACGTAGCGCTAACGTCGGATATTTGATCGAGAAACGCTAAAATGGATTATATGAGTGTCGTAGTACATAACATAGACTCGGCCTGGAACATTAACAGAAGAATTATTGTGTGTTAAAATAATTGAAGATAGTCACACCGGGATGCTATTTTAGAAATATTATTAAGCGTTATACAAGAATGGAACCTAAAAGATATAATAATTTCTATAACTTTAGATAATGCAACGAACAACGATACTATGATTTGAGCTTTGCGTGCTAAAATCCTAATCAAGAAGCTTTTTTACATCAAAGATGTGGCATACATATAATAAACCTCATTGTAAGAGTAGGATCGAGACATTTTCCAGACTCAATTGATAAAATTATAGATTCAATTTCATGCTTAAATAGTTCAACGTCTAGGGTAGATAAACTAAAAAGAAGAATTTTATTAAACGGATTAGCGGAGAGAACATTTCATACTGATGTTAAAGTTAGATGGAATTCCACTTATATAATGTTAAACCATTTTTTAGCCGATAGGTACGTAAATATTATTGTAGAATATGTTAACCGAGTTGGAAACCATGACATAACGGTTAATGATATAGCTAAATGTTCATGTTATATGTGATTTTTAAACTTATTTTACGATGAAACTTGTACTTTATCCGCTGTTTATACTCCAACTTCATATTTAGCACTTTATAGCGTAAGTGCAATTCCGCAACATCTAAGTGATTCTAATAGTTTTGAATTTTTTCAACCTTGTGTTGCTTCAATGAGAGCTAAATTTGGTAAATATTGGGGGTTGGTAAAAGTATTTACTTATATGGTTTTGTGGCTATATTATATCCTAGAATTAAATTTAGTGATTTTCTTACATTTGTCAACTATTTGAAACGTCAAACCGGACAAGATTACATTACACATGATCATCCAATGATCGTGGAAGAATTTTATTCGTTTTTCAGGACCTATCAACGACGTGAATTGTCGCAACCTGTGGAGATGAGTCCACCAAGGCCACCATCACCTAGTCGAGAGATCTTTCGAGACATTGCTCGTTTTGCACGGGGAAGAACTTCATCGCCAAGATCATCACCGCATCCAGAGCCACCTGTGGAGACATCGGAGTACGACGAGATTCTTTTGTACAACTCTCAACAATTTGCGTCAATGAGTCAATAGAATATCAACTTAGTAGGATTGTGGAGACAACACCAGAATATGTTTACAATCCTATCAAAGATGGCTAGAGATGTTCTTTCGATCCGGGTTTCAAATGACTCATCCGAATCGGCGTTTAGTAGTTCGGTCCGAATCTTCGACGATCGACGACAAAGTGTGAAACCGAAATAGTCGAAACTCTCACCGTCTACAAATATTGGTGTCAACACGACGACCGATCTCAAGAAACTTTTGTAAACCTTGATCTTGTCGACAATTACGATTTAAACTTTGCAAGTGAATATCAGCGAATTTTAGAAAATGTAAAATGTATAATGTTTCATTTTTATGATTTTCTAATAACATTCAATTTATTATAAGTACAATCCTAACATTTCATTACAATTTTAAAAAAATTTACATTTTAATCATTTCAATATACAATTTATTCAATTTTTTTATTTATTTTTAAACACTTTAACGGACAAACGGAATGAAACAATTCCGCCGAAAATTTTCCCTCCGCCAGCCGACGAAATCCGTATCAGCGGCACGCGGAGGAGATTTTTCCGCGGAAGTCTTTCTTCGTCCAATATCCCAGGCTGATGTGTGACGCTCAGTCTCAATTCATATTTGACTTTTCTCTCAAATCTTCTTCTCTAGATGCGCAATCACCTCGTGGCATGTGCACTCAACAGTCCGCCGTAGATTCTCCTCCACCGAAAATGGTATTGGAGGCGTACGATTTTCTCCAATTCTTCTTCTCGGACGATTTTGTTGCTTCAACGCTAACGACTCCGTAGACTCTTAAGAGATTGGCGATTCAATAGTTATATTTTATAGCTTTAAGATCATTAGAAGAAATAGGGTTTCTAGGGTTTGGTTTACCGTGTGAGTTGTTTTCAGTCAGAGATAGTATTGATAGTATACTATTGGAGTGTGTAGTTACTTAATCATGATGACAATTCAGCTACTAAGAGATATTAACAATTTTTATTTGTTTTTGCAAAGAAGAGGGTGACTAGTTCTATCCTGAAAATCAACCACAAAGATTCATATCACACGAGGATGCCACGAAGAAATTTACGCATTGACTGTCAGTGGATCACATGAGAAAACCCTGTTTGGCATTTACTGGTGATGTGTACATTCTACTTGGAAGTTTGTTCTGTCAGTCACGTACGTACGTTATATATAAAGCTATTAGCTAACGTATTTAAAAACACCAAAACCTAGGGTAAATATGTAGCCAACTCATCATTTCCATTAATTTATAGCTATTACTCGATTCTTAATATATAAAAATGTGAGTCGTTGCTGGCGGTCCGTTATTGGGCAGGTTTTGTCATTATACCTCAAACTAAAACACAAAAGGAGAGACAAAGTTACTTTCATCTCAGCTGGATTTGTTAGTCTTCTTTATCAACTAGATAATAGGAAATAAATACTAGTCTTAATGAAACCAGTTCTATATCCACTACCTTGTTTTTGCTTGCTAGCTTGCATGTCAATATATTACTCTATTATGGGTCCTTTTTTTCAATGTCTAGAACTCTTTATGTCATATGTGTATATATATATATATATATATATATATATATATATATATATCCTTAATATATACGACTGAATATATTAAAACTCAAGAAATTCAAGAGTATTCGAACTAATTCGGCACGGTTTAGACTCTTCATCATCTAGCTATTCTCTATGTTCTATTCTATTTCTAACACAATTCGAAGCTTTCGTTAATGTTTAATTAGATGAAAAGTCTTACATATGTATTTTTACCAATGTGAAACAAAAATAAATAATCTGGTTCCTAACGACAAAATTCACGAATCACAAATAGGAGTTGACCATTATCCAAAAAATTTAGGTACCCATATCAGGTTCTCTCA
This sequence comes from Urtica urens, assembly GCA_958296335.1. Lineage (NCBI taxonomy): Eukaryota > Viridiplantae > Streptophyta > Magnoliopsida > Rosales > Urticaceae > Urtica > Urtica urens. The sequence goes on along the minus strand of OY282522.1, from coordinate 22,090,860 downwards.
AATTTACAGAAATGATGCCAAAAGGTTATAAGTTCTAGTCTCAACACTTAGACTATTGATGGAAAAAAATGGTCAATCTACCCAAAAAATTCAGGTGTCCAAGGTAGAAATATGGCTTTAAACTTTCAAGAGAAAAACAAGAAACATGATTGATCCAGTAGACATCAAAAGAATCCATAAGGTCAAATAATACATAAAACTAAGATCACAATTTAGGGGAGAAAATATAGGCGGAAAAGAAAAGCGTACATAAATTATTGAAAATGTATCCTTTCATCCGTCCCACAATTTCCCTCTTTATGTATGCGAGGAATGGCAATATCTCTCTTAATCCGTTTAATTTGTGGACTATAACATAATTTTTTTTTATAATTATATTACAGAAAATAGTTTCCGTTCATCTTTCTTAATCACAAAATTGTATAAATAATCTTTGATCTTGATTGGAATGCTCAAAATCAGAATGTCATTTTCTTAGACTTAAGCGTTACTATCGTCTAATAAACTCTTCAAATTAATCAAAGGAATAAAAAATGATCGTCGACAGAAGAAGAATAAGAACAACAATTAAATGTCAGATATCATACACCGTTGCCGATCAAAAATCCCATCTCACTCCAACCAATATCTTAATCTAAGTAAAGTCTTAGTATTATCCTATGTACCTACGTTCTTCGGCAAACATACAACCATACTGACAAAGAAAATGGTTCGTAACAAAATCAATTAAGCTGTGTTATAGGTATGCAGCAACACTGATTAACAATACATATATGAGCTTTTCTTTCTTTCTTTTCCAAAATCCTAATATTTCTTAAGATAACTGTCGCAGACACGATATACATATATATATAGATATAATCTACGTATATATATAAAGAGAATTAGGGTTCGTACGTCGTAGAATTCGTTATATAGTGGACATGACCTCACATATGAGGTTGATGATGATCAATGTGTGTATGTGTATATATATATATATATATATATATATATATATTACTTGAAAGGGTTGTTGGCATAGGGATCTCTGGTAGCCTGCTGATCGGGGAACGGATTCCACTCCCACAAACGATCTGAGACCGCCGTCGGCAAAAAGCTCGCCGTAGCTATCGCCGGAGACGACGAAGATGACACAGAATGCTGAGCTGGCAGCTGCGGAGGCGGTACAGGGATCGGGAGCGGCAAAGGGTTATTGTTTATCATCAACTGGTTGTAATACTGTTGTTGCTGTTGCTGTTGGTGGTGAAGAAGATAGTGATGAAGATTGTTGCTACTACTAATACTACTACTGTTACTGCTACTACTGATCTGGTTACCCGTCTGGTAATGGCTGACTAACCGATGAAGATCGTCGTTGGAGTTTTGATAAGAGGCCGAGAAGAACGAGACGCAGTTCGGTATTACTGGTGTTTGTTCGGTGATCATCATCGCGGTGGGTTCGGCGACGGCTTTGCGCTTCGAGAGGCCGAGGAACGCGCTGGTCTCGGAGGGGCTGCTGCTTTCTTCCGTCTCGTTCGTGTTCTGTGATTGCGAGAATTGAGCCGTACTGCTTGTAACCATTCTTGCTGGTGCGGGGTTTTTCTCCGGTGAGGATGATGGCGGAATAATGGGCGTAGGTCTCGAGGACGATGATGAAGCTCTCGTCGGAAGCGAGCGCGGGTCTTCTACGCCTGCTCGCTTGTACACGCGGCACAGTGATATCTCCGCCTATAGAGAGAGAGAGAGAGATGTGAGACTGATAGTTTGTTATTAGAAAGCAAGTAGGAATGGTGATTAAAAGAAGAAGCTGATTAAAACCTAGGACATGTCTGAAATGAGAATCAATAAAAAAAAATACCAATCCTTTTTAGGAAATATTTTCAACAGATATTGTTTAATTAGCTGTGTAATTATGAGTAATGGAATGGATCTCTTGAGAGAGCGCTCCAATCATGCCAACTAGCCACCTAAGAAAAAAATTCAAGAATAAATAAGCGGGAGGGATAGTTAATTATCAGTTATCTCAGAGTAGAACCGCGCTTTGAAATCAATACATGTATAAAGAGTAGTCTGTGAATTCAGCTGAGAATTTCGAATAATCAATAGCAAGCGTGAAGGGCGTGAGCTTCCAGATATGTTGAATTTCATTGTCATTATTACAGCATCGTTAGAAATCTAGGAGAGATATAGCGAATTTAATATATTGAAGCCCCTATACCTTTTGATAGCGTTCAGTATCATGGTGAGGCAAGCGATACTCATTCATAATCCAGCTAGTCCGAACCCCTTTCGGAGCTTTCCCGGAGTAAAAAACTAGGGTTTTCTTGAGCCCTATGGACCTAAAATTCTCGGTTCGGATCATCCTATCCGCCCCGGTGGCCTTCCAGTAGCCCGAAGTGGTGACCCGATTCGGCCGGTCTCCATTCCGGTACTTCCGGTCCCGAGGCACGTAAAAGAACCACTCTTTTTCCCCTATCGCCGCCAACGCTGAGAGGGAAACAGGAAAGAAGAACATGAAGAAGAAAGTGAATAAAGAAACCCTAGTTATTTTGGGGAGGTACTGTATTGTTAATATACCAGGTAGCTCCCACGGGTCATAGCGATAAAGGTCGAGAAAAGTAATGAGCTCAACGTTGAATCTCTTGCCCTCAACCTTACGGCGAAGGTAAAACTCCACAAGCTCTTCCTCGGTAGGATGGAATCGGAACCCAGGCATCACCATGTCGTGTTCATGCTCGTCTTCCTCGTCGTTTTCGCTGCCTTTCTTCTCCTGGCTCATACTTGAGTTTTAATCTTCTTACTTAGTGGAGACGTCACTCGTATATATGATATAATGTTCTTATTGTGATGATATATAGCTATGTAGCTCGATTGGGGTTTGGTTGAGCATATAAATAAATTATATTTATAGCTTCTTTTTCACTTTTAAAAATGGTGTCACTGGAACTTGTACGAATTTTTCATGAGGTGGTGGGGTAAATGAGAGATATTTACATAGTGATACAAGAAGACGAGGCTGATTGATTAGGGGTAATATGTGATTAGAAAAATAGTAACGTATTTTTAGCGGTATGGTATAGTACATAGAGATGTATATACATATTGTCAAATGAGAGAGAGAGAGGGGTGGGGTGGTGGATTGGAGTAAATGGAAAGATGTAGATAGGTTAGAGGGCCTACAAAAGGGGAGAGGGTATGCGCAAAGGGTGGTTTAAGATGAGACAAAGACATCTCAAGACATATGACAGGGTGGCCACAGTCCCTTAGCGGTGCTCTTGGACCTTTCTTTTAATCCATCTCTCTATTATTCATTCTCTTTTTCTTTTTTCATATCATTGAAAAAAATACACACAGTTATAGAGAGATTCAAATTACTCTAAATTGGGAGAATGTCCATAAACGTTTATAACTTATCAAAGTCATTTTTGGGTATCGCTTTTGTTTTTATATATTAGCGAAGTTACTAGTCATTTTTTGGGTATTAATTTTGTATTGCATATTAATTTCGAAACATTGTCGAAAACAAACAATCGCATCTAGTTTTTAGCAATTAGTTTTTTTACTCGCGCCCACTTATTCACTCCCCTTGTTCTTATTTCTTCAACTCATTATTATAAAAATTAACTGAAATTTTATAACCTATATATTTATTAATTTTTTAAAGATTTATACGGCTTAATTTGAGTAAATAACTAATACAACACAAATAGAGAACATATCATAAATCATTAATTTTTGTACTCATTGCACACAATTATATATATTGACGAATGGTGAATGTTAGGAATATAGGAAAATTCATTATAGAAAAATTACTTAATGACGTCTCTTAATAGCGGTTGTTAACACAAACGCCATAAGAGTAAAATAGAAATAAACATAGATTCCAACAATAAGATTAAGTTTTTGAGCGCGTCTATATAAGGTGGCTCCTAAAATATACGGTAACTAACTATTCCGACCAACGACAGATTAAGTTGCTAAACTAGTTATTAACAAAAATCTTAATATATTGCAATATTATAACTCATTAACTATTTATCTACACGAGTATCAGACAACTTCGTAAAGCTATAACAAAATTGTCATATTTTGTAAAATAAGTAAGTAAAACAGGGTCAACCAAAATGGAAGATATCTGTAGTGGTATCGCATGCGTGAATACCTAGTGGTATCAGAGATACGTAGATAGATCTTATTATTGTTATTTTATTTTAAATAATTTTATATTATAATATAATGATTATTTGTATTTTCGTATTCATTTATTATTATTATTATTATTATCGCATAGTACGTGAAGTTGGTGTCATGGAAGACCCGTGACCACTTTCTCATGCTTATGAAGATGACAAGAACTAGCCAGAAAGGAAGGACTTTATCTCATATTGTGTTTTTGTTTCTACACCCATATCCTTTTTGAGATTTTCACCGACTCATTCGTTTCTTTAATCTCACCTATAGTTGCTTTTCAATTTAAAATAAAAAAAATCTCACCTAGTCGTGTCATATTTTGACTTCCGAACATCCGAATTTCACCCTCGCATGATATGATATAATGCACACACTATAGACTGTGTACTCATATATATAGGTATGTGTGTGTGTGTATTACTATTATACACATACATATCTTAGTTGATCATTCTGTAGGAAAAATCTAACCTCTTAAATCCAGTACCGAACTCATTTATTCCTCTGCTATAGTCTTTTAATATTCCTGGTGTACGGGTAGAGTTTAAAAATGAGATTATAATGAGTTAATTCACTTGAAACTTGTAAATTATATGTTATTCAACGAATAATTAATAACGCATATTTAATTAAACAATAATCAATATTATGTAAATTATAATTATACACAAAAAATTATGAAACTATCGCATATTTAATTAAGCTCATTTTTCGTACAAACACATATTCCGCTCTCAAATTTTCAGGTGTCGATTAATATTGGTATATATATATATATATATATATATATATATAATTATCATAGCAAAAAAAACAATTTGGATATACTCAACATTTTGTAAACAAGACGTAAATAGTCACTGTTATTTATTTACATTTATTCTTTGTCCAATTTACCTTTTATATTTATTTCAATTTTTAACATTTTTGTAGCATTTTCGTGTGTAAACGAATCCCTCTGCCTATTTACGATTTGTTTAAAAAAATTGATATTATACAAAAATTGCCTTTATTATAGTGATATATTAAACCCTAAATGCATGCTGACAGTATATTTGGTGCTTTTTTCTATTTACAAATAAAATAAGAATGCTATTACTTTATTTGACAAATGAAATTTATCAAAATGAAATATGGACCCCCAAACTAAGTTTCAACGTAAAGTAGGATATCTCTTTTTCGTCAACCATGCAGTAACTAGCTGAGTAGCTCTAAACTCCTCTTAATCATATACAAATGAAAATATATTTTTTGTAATACATAATTTAATTAGTTAGTTAATCGAAGAATCCATTTGAAATACTAAAATTGAGCCATTTAAGTATAGAAATAACGACGTGGTTTTGACTAATTATTAACTTAGGAAGAGATAAACTTTAAATAGCAACATAAGCATTAATGAAAGAAATAAAAAAAAAAGAGCGGAGCAGAAAATAAGCCAAAATAGAAAAGAACTTTGCAGTTTTTATAAAATCCATAAGTTGGTATATAATCCCAACTGTTAAACCGTTTTTAGCTTCCACAAAACTCAACTAAATTGTAGATAACGAATTTAATTATCGAATGCAATATTGCGTAAGTAAACGAATGCCATTTGAATAGATCGTACTGCGTATGACGTGATATATAATTAAAACAAAAAGGCAGAGAACACATCATGAATTTGTCACTGGATTTGCTCGCAAAAAGATCAGTTTTGCATATATATACATATATATGTGTGATGGACATGGTTTTGGCGGTACAATTAAATTTTGATAATGAAATGCCGTAACCTTCTTAGCTATCTTCCAGACCCACTATACGCATCCCATCAAAAGAAGAAAAGTGAAAATTTGTAGTTTTGCACGCTAGGGCTGAAATACCAAACGGTCCATTAAAAAGATGGTTCTGTATAATATGAAAATGATGGGTTTACTACAGCAAGTACCGATATCCGATAAACTGATCACTAACTGACGGGTTTTTATTAATCTGAAATATATATTTCGTCAAAAGAAGATTGGTTGGGCGGTTTATGACTTGATTGCATATACAACAAGATATAAATAGCACTCCTTTCTCATATAAACGGTCGGTGACTGGATCGAAGATTCCAGTCATGGCTATGATTCCAAAACCCGTACTCTCGCACGGTCGATTTGTATATTTTCAAGAAGAGAGACACAGAGAGAGAGAGGTCTACAATTCGTGTTTGTATCTACTAGTTACAGCATTACCATAAGAAGATATCTTGTTAAAAAAAGTTGAATAATTAAATTATAACAAGGGTAAATTAGTAAAATACTCAGGTTTACGAATTTTATTTTATTGGGTTTTATTAACGAAAAATTTTGGACTAATTTAGTTTTTTTTGGATTCCCCCTAAAATTACCGCTTGAAAAGCATTTTAGACTCATTATTATCGTAAACAAATTCTTTTGAGTATTTACAAAAAAGTAACCAAACGTAAGGTATAATAAAATTATCAAACGTAAACATGGGTAAACCGCCAATTTTTTGTTATAACAATATATCGAAACGTTTATATAGAGATTTATAACTCAATATATATCAGTCATTCGCACTACCAAGATAATGATGCAAAATAATAAATTTATATATGTATAATAATATATATATAGTAGACTTTTAAAGGAAAGTTTAACGCGCGAATTTTTTTCATAAGAAAAATCAACACATGACTTGGTATTCCTTATATACACCTATGTCTCGGAGCAGGGCCGGCCTTTGGCATAAACGGGCTAGGCCCAAGTCTAGGACCCTCCACTAAAATCTCATTAAAAGAGGCCCAAATATTTTAAATATTTTTTTATGATAAAAGGGTCATAAATTGTTTACAGGATTAGGGCCACAATGAATTCGGGCCGGTACTGTCTCGGAGTCCATGGTCTAAAAAGATGAAAACTAATTTACTAAATAAACAAAATCAATACACATCGGTCTTAGACTCAAAGACTCCCTTTTTGAGCAGTCACTTCTTTCTTATTTCAAAAAATTGGTCAAATGGCCAACGTTTGGATGGCTAATTGTTAAATGACCAACGTCTAGGTTAAACTTAGTAAATGATCCCATTGTACATGTGTGACACTGTTTTACAGAGAAACTTTACGCATTTGCCCTTAATACCTCGAAAATGTTTGAAATAAATTTTTGAAATGCAAATTTCCCGTTCATAATTTTCGGCAACATTTTTTAAATTCAATCATCTTTTTAATGTATTTTAAATTCAAAAACTAATTAAAGCGATATATATATATATATATATATAGAATAAAAATATTTTGTAATCATTGTTTTTCGGTAATTAAACAAAAATCAATAACCATTACTTTCTTATTTTAAATGTTGTAGGTAAGCGAGGTAAGTGTGCCTTAATCGTGATTGGGCACGGTTTATTGTATGAATTGCTTTAATATTTGTTTCCGATTATACACGTAAATGAAACCATACTCGAATTCTTTGCCATTAAACACAAAATATTTTTCACTGGTTATTCTCTCGTCTGGATGTTCTCGTGTCTTTATCCCCAGCATTAACAACATTCTGTGTGGGGCATTTAATGGATGTTACTGCTCGGGATGGTTTCCATCTTCAATCATCAGGTAAAACATATGTTAATCGATAGTCCATTTACAAGCATCATACTTGTTTTGTTATTAAATGCATGAACGTCACAATATTTTGTTAATTGTTTCCTAATTTACATTTTTTAACATTCCAATGCAGTTCATCTTTTTTAAAGTCAAATAGCTCGGAATGCTGACGATGAAATCGTGGATTCAGAAACGATAACTCCTGGACGTGGTTTATGAGGTGGCTCAGAATTGTTTATGGTGCTCGCAAAGATATGGTTATTGTCTCTGATAGACACAAATCAATTCAGAAGGAAGTTAACGTTGTTTTCCCCGAGGTTAAATGAGCTTCAGGCATGCAACACTTGTGGGGAAATGTCAAAGCTCAGTTTGGTAAAAGTCACATTCAACATTTATTTTACAGATATGCTAAGGCGTACACCACCAGAGAGTTTGATTTTTGGTTAAACATTTTGTCTACCGACGATCGTAGTATTAAAAAGTACTTGCTTAATGCTAATCCTGAGTTATGGTCTCGTAGCCACTTCCCTAATAGAAGATTTAACATAATGATAACTAACATTTCGGAATGTTTGAATGTTGTTTTACGTGAGGCCCGTGGTTGACCTGTTGCTTGTCTTGTCTTGAGTTATCGCCACCTTTTACAAACTTGGAATGTCAAAAAGAGGAAACTTATCCCAAAGATGATGTCCAGGCTGACTGATACCGATTTTAAGATCCTCAAAGACGCTCAAGAAGCTGTTCAATCCATGAATGTAAGTCCCCTATCTATTTTTTACTCAGTTAATCTTTGTTTAACTTACGTGTTGTTTAATAGTAAAACAATTCTTATTTGCATGCATCGTTTACTAGTAAAACATTCATAAATTGTAAAACTTCACGTTAATCACATTAATATTTACAGGTTAACCCCATTAATGAAAACCAGTTTGAAGTCATTGACGGTGCAGTTCGCAGAGTTGTCGAGACATGCACTTGTATATTTTGGCAGCTTGAAGACTTCCCTTGCTCCCATGCTTGTGTTGCTTTGTACCAAAGGAATTTACGTCCCCTAGACTATGTTTCTTGTTATTATACGCCAGAGTTGTCTAATTGTGAATACGCTTTGGGAATACATCTCCTTGAATGTGCCGGAAATGTGCAAACGGACCTCTATTAAATAGTTGTTCTTCTTGCTCGGTCTCTATTATTGTTATTTATTTTATTGTTGTTAGTATTTCTTTCATTGCTATAAATTAGTGTGCGCAATGATTCGTTGGTCTACATTTTATTGTTTTAAATAATCTATATATACCTCAATCTACAAAAACATCCAGTTTCGGTTAAACATTAACAATCAATTCTAAAATTGTAAAACATTTAACAGCAAGTTAAATATTGTTCTTACCTTAGACATTTCCTTGATTCCTTCACCTCTGCTATTTTTTTTCCCAATATTATCCCCCCGGTTGATTTTTTCCCCATTATTTCATGTACAAACAAATTTAAAGCTCTTACTTAAATTTGGCATCTCTTTATTAACATCACTAAAACGATTTTGACAAAATAATGGGTTTACAGACTGTTTAACTACACTTTAATCGTTTTACAGCGATTTTACATACAAAGATTAAAAAACCATTGAAACATCATTAACTTATTTTCTAATGATCAAACCGTAAAAAGAGTTAATACTACGAAATAAGAAACCTAGATAATCATTAGTACAAAAAATAGACATGCATTAAAGTTCTCGAAATATACATGCATTAAAGATGTAATACCCAGAAATAGTTTTCATTTTGATTACCTTCAACTTAAATCGGAAGAAAACAAAATTTACAAACCCTAAATCGATTTTGAAAACAATACTATAACACATAAAATACATCGGTCTAATAAATTAACTACAAACTTTCAAATAACCCAATATTTGAACCACATCTAAATGTTTATATCGAACAGCTTGAAGAAACTATGTCGACAAAATCGAAATCCTCATATACATTTTTCATGAAAACCGGTTAAATAAACCCTAAATAAAAAAAATGAAAGTAAACAAAAAAAAAACCTACCTCTTTGTTTCTTAAACCTCGACGACGGATAAGGTTTTGATTTTGTTAAACGCCGCCTTCAGCTTTGACGATTCTTGTGATTTTTGTTTGAGGCAGGTTTGTTCTTCTTTTTTGAGAGAAATGGAGTTTTTTTTTTATAAAAAAAATCGTTTCACACGGAAATGAAACCAACCCCATGATATGGTTAATTGAAAACCGAGTAAATCATTAAACCCCTATCATCATTACATTTCTTGATTTACATTTATTGATTGACACGCAATTAATTCATTGCCAGTTTTACTCCGATTCCCCAATAAACACTATATATACCTCAATAACCCTTCTTATTTCTATCCATCGTGAATTATTAAACCCGAAAGATTATTTTATGAATACTTTTATTTTAAGTGGTACTAAAAAGAGTTGCTAACAGAAATGTTAACATTCTGTTTTAGCTCTGAAAAACGTATAATACACGAATAGGGTTTGATATTCGATATACACAATTCTAAGTCAACATTGTTATATTATTACTATCGATTGACTTATTTTTATTAGGCAAATATTTAGACGTAATGTGTCTCGTTAACTTATCAAGATTTTTCGCCTTAACAGTGTGCGACTATGTGGCTCTATATTTAGCCAGTTTCCTGATTTTCGGAAATAAATTTTTTAAAGGTATTCCTTCTTTGGTGTTGTCATGTGGATTCGAGAGAAACCTAGAGAAGATCAGCCTGTGTTGGACGTTATAAAAAGTGAGGCAGTTGTCATTAGTCTCCTTGATGTTTTCATTGAGTTTATAGAGTTTTCTAAACATGCAAGATTGGCGGACTGGAGAAATGTAGACTCGGTGAAGAGCAGTGTAGAATCGAATCACTCACTGTATTGATTCGCGTTTTGGATCTGTATATACGCTCATGATTGAACTAATCACGCTTGAGATATTACTTGTGATCAGGGCTGAATTAGATTTCACTTTTATAGTTAGTAATTTGACTTTGGTGTATATGTTGTTCAAGTAAGACCACTTGTACTAAGAATTATTTATCTAGTGAAATCATTTTCACCGGATTATCACACCCCTCAAATGCATAAGACGTTGCTCCGAATTTGGTTATCAATTATGAATGTCAATATATTATTTACACTATGTTTATACTTTTATTTGTTTGTCCAAATGTTTCACACACTGTTACACTAATTGTGTGTGACATTTTTCTGACCGGCTAACAGAATTTCACTATATAGCCAAAATGGCACAGGGCGTGTATCTTGTAAAAGGTTTAAAACAATATAATCTTTTGAGAGGTATGAATTTTGTAAGTTTATTTTATTTTATAATTACATCTTCAGACGAGATGTACGTAAAACTATTAGATTCAATATCCATAAAAAGTAAACGTAAGAAAAATTTATAGTAAAATATTGTGATTTTAGTATAAATTCACTGTTTTAAAACTAAATATTAAAGTCAACACTTGTATAAAATACAATGTGTATATATACATATGTATGCATCATTTTATTATCAATGAATAATTTAATAGACTTATAAATGTTGTTGTTTTTAAAATTCGTTTAGTTAATTTTCTATAAATGATTGGTTTATTTAATTAAAATATTTTCAAGGAACATTGTTAATCCAAAAATGATTCTTGTCCAAAGTAATAACCAGCTATTCAAAAATATTGTTCATATTTATTTGGAATCGAAAAACAATGCGTCATTGTGAGTCATTCATTCAAAACGAAAAGAACGGGATTATAGAGAAAATCAAATTTTTACATGTAATTGTATGTTGACGAACATGATAAATGTAAATACATAATTTGTTAATTGATCTTACTTTACAAAGTATTCATAATAAAACAAAAAAAATTAAAACAGAAAAATGGTAATGAAATTTGCAAATAATATTACCACGTAAATATGGTGGTCATTTACAATAATTTTACAAAAAATTTACTATGTTTATGTTAGTTAGTTAGCTAAATACTTGTAAAATAACATGCAACGAAAAACTTCTAATTAATATGAACATTATTAGTAGAGACGGGCGAAACCTAGGATCATCTAGGATTTGAAGGATGCATAAAATTATGGATACTTAAACCAATCATGTTATATACATATATATATATATATTTATGGATCGTTCATTAACTTCTAATGAGGAATTTTCACGACTACAAATTGATTACATGTCTCTACAAAAATAACCTTGAATTCGCATTAAATATGTATATACATGGGTACTTCACGTTTATCAAATTACGAACTGCATATATACAATTTTCCCTGAATGGGAAATTGAACCAGACAGTTACGTTTTCCCTGTAAAGGGATTTGTCTATCAGGTTTTGCAATCCGTACCAAATTATATAGACATATTTTAACATACTTGATAAGTGAAAACCTGGATATTAGAGTTTTGGACGTGATGACAACAGTTCATAAGCATATGGTATGGTACACTCTATAAGAACGGGTCAATCGGTGCAAATAAGACAAAGAAAATAAAAGTATAGTAATGAATGTTGTCATTTATGAATAATAGTGTTTCATTCACGACCATTGACTCAACAGCAAAATAGAATCATAATAGGAGGACCAAATATTTATTAGAAGGAACTACCATCACCGCTAAAACTCACACATCATTCGCTGAAGTTGAAATGTCTTATATGACCACGTGTACTTACGTTTATGGCTCCCAAAAACAAAATTATTTTCTGAACCCACACGAGCATAACATGCTGAGGAGATTAAAAATTTAAAAAATAAAAACCAAAACAAAAAGGCAGAGAGAGAGAGAGAGAGTCAACTTCTGACAGAGTTTAGTAAAAATGAAGAAGGAAAACAGAACTCACGAGAAACATGCACGTCTCTGCTAATATCACAGAGTGATGATTGGCAAAATATGAATGAATTACTAAAATTATATTTTTGGACCATCGTTTCAAATTTTCAATTAATATAGATGGTACTCATCAAAATAAACTATTTCAAGTTTTCTAAATTACATTCGGGAAAGATATTAGACATATGTGTATAGTAATTTCTCTGTTTGATTTTTTTTTCGGTGGGATTGGAAGAAGTGCAAATTTAAGGTGAGAAATATAATTTCATAAATATAAAATATATATTTTTACTTACTTTTGGGCTGCAATTCCACAGTGTGGGTACTTTAAGGTTTTAATAGTCAAAGTGTAAACCTTAAACAAGAGTCGATCGTACATTAATGGATAGGTTATGTACCCTTCACTGCATATAAACATAAAAATTAAAATGTATAATCTATTTTCTAAAAAAAATAAAAATCTGTTCGCCTGAGATGCTAAAAATAAAGTTTATGGTTTTGCCACGCAAGAAGGATAGTATCCGCTATTTATTTATTTAGTTACGAGTTCTTTTTTGTGGAAAAGAAGTAAATGTAATCACTTTGAGTGTGTGGCAATGTTGTAGAAATTCAGACTTTAGGGATTGTCTGTATCTGCAGAGAGACTGATGTGTCTGTGGTGTGTCGGAAGGTCAACTTTTTGACTCTTCTAATTAAATGCAACCAAATTGAATTGATGAGTGGGATAACGGTGATATTTAATTCAACGGTGATAGTGGACCCTTCTTTTGATTGCGAGTTCTCATTTTTTTTCTTTTCAATTTTCTGTTTTTTAGGTTGCATATAAACGACGACGAGTACAACACGAGCCGTGGACGTCGTTTACTTACTCGCTAATATATTCAAAAGAAAAATAAATACAGAAATAGTATTTATTACCGGATTGCAACATGATACATAATGACGCATTTTATTTGAAAGAAAGGACAAATAGAAGGCTCGTATACTTAAAAATGACGAAATTATATATTAAAACAGAATAAATACTTATTTTTGTATTTCATAGTTATATTCGCAATTTTAAAATCTGTTTTATGCTATTGTTTAACAATCATCGAGCTTATATCATGGTCTTATTATGACACCTTACTGTTTGAAAGTCCTGGAGGAGAGACACCGCTCATGCTTCTAATTTCAAAATTCTCATCGATAAATTAAAATTAAGAACCTTTTTAAGCAATACACAACGAGAAAAAAATAGTCATTTTCATGTCCAAACCAGACTCGGTGGTTAAAGCTAAATCAATAAACCGGGTTGCGAGCAAGGCTAAGGTTACGAGGAAATCAACGAGAGGAAGAGAAAAGTTGGTAGTATGTTTTTTTTTTTTGTTTGAGTATTATTTTGCGGAAAACTTTCTCTCTTCATCGAGTTTCAAATAATAGGGTGATGCAATAAAATGATGCCATAAACTATGTATTTGGTCATTGTAGGGCTGACTTAACCTCATTGGGTTAAATGTCGATGCCATAAACAATCTTATTACAAATAATTATTTTATTCCGCAAATATCCGTATTATAGAAGCAATGTTGCTAATATCCATTAGAGCTTGTGAGATAATAATAATAATAATAATAATAATAATAATAATAATAATAATAATAATAATAATAATAATAATAATGATACATATTATTATTTATGGTCGAATCATGAACTATAGACCTACTAATAGAAGTTACACAAATTCGAACAAAAAGATAAAATAGTTGTTTCTCTTTTTTGAAAGATTTGTTTAACCTTGATAAGTATTCCACCATTTAATACAATGTTGATATTTTATTTACACTATAGTTATATTTACTCATCGCGGCGAGTGTTCACTGATTTAGTCACTTCGTGATCAATATCTTCCTGGTTCATCTTGCATCAAGAATGATTAATTATTCTATTTTTTTTCTCTTTACATATATACTCTAACCATCATTTCTAATGCAACAAAACATTCAACCTAACGTAAGTCAACTTCAGATATATGCATAATCAATCAGTTATGAAATCAACTCTGAGTGAGTGAATATTAACATTCTTTCAGAAAGGTTATATTTTGTATATGTAAACCACTTCCTTCTACAATCAAATTTCATATTATAGAGATATAAGTTTAACAAGCTTATGTACTACCCGTTAACAAGATGAGTCAAATAATCTAAAAATATAATCTAGAAGTCCTTGACTACTTCATGATTTTAGATAAAGTCTCGCTGACTTTGGTTAGTGTGTCGTAACGGTACTTAAACTACACATCTAAAACCAAAATATGTCGAGATTGTACACTTTCCAAAAGTGCAGAATGCTCTCACGTAGTGATAAGCCTTCACTTATATTCCACATATCGACTTTGGATATGGCTTTTTCGACGCATATCAGTCACCTACCATGTTTTAATTTACCCCTGAACTCGGATGTTGAGCATGTGATTTAGTTTAATATGAATATTATAATGATAGATATCATCGATTTTAATTATTTAGACATCGACTCACCAATAAAATTATTTTTTTATAATTTAGTAATCATTCATTTTATTATCTTCAAGTGGACAATAATCTTAATAATCTCTTGCAAGGTTAGCATCAATGTCCACTTACTTTATCCGAAACCGTTAACATGGAAATTATACCATACTAATACTCGATCAAATTTATCTTTTGCTATATCACACTCGAGTTGTTTTATGTCAAGTTCGGGACATGAACATTGGAAGTTGCTTCAATGGGTCATTACTTACATAAATTGTACATTGAATACAGGTTTAAATTACAAAGACAAATATGACACACTTGGTCTTGTAAGGTTGATTCTGATTTGTTTTAGCTTTTAACTATATATCTATAAAAACGTTTACTAATTTCAAAATACTCAACATTTTGTAAATTTTGTGTAAATACTCACTTCAAATTGTTTACAGAATTATTTGGACTAGTTTTGTCCGAATTTGAAATTGTTACAAAGCTGAAAAATGAGGGTAGTTTTGACTTAATATTCGTGTAAAAAAATTGATTATTTACAAAATACTGATTATTCTAAAAATAGTAAATATAAAAGTGAATAAATAGTCAAAAAAAATTTTATTTCGTGAATTAACCGATATATGGTAATTAGTTTTCTACATTTGAGCCTTTCGCGTATTCTCCCTCCCAAATAAAATTTCATTGGTAAGTGTAACAGTAAATATATGTGTTTTAAGAAGAAGAAAAAAAGATTATATGAGTATGAAAATATAAAAACATTAGGTAGTTATCTGGCCGAAATTCTCTAAAGAAGTCCAGAGTCTTGGGAGATGTGAGAACTATTGCGGCCATCGTGCATGTTTATATAATCATTTATAAACAAATAAATGTTCAAAACACGTTATGCAAATTAGAAATCAAAATGTTCAACAATTTATTTATTTCGCAAGGGGTTTGGACAAAAATAAGAGTCTTAGAGCTTCACTTTCTTTATTACGATTTCTAAAATTTTCTGATCTAGGAGTAGTACAAAAAGAAAGTTTTTTGGTCAATTGAAATAAAAGAATGAAAAGTCTAAAATAAATAGATTAGGATATGTCGGCTCACTTTTCTCCTCTCTCCCGTTTTGATTCACATTGCTCTTCCAGCTTGTTGGTGTTGTCTCGATCGCCGTCTACCACCGTCGGCTTTATACTCACCGGAGAAAATGGGTGCGACGGACGGAAACAAAATAGCGTCCGTCAAGGGGCATCGTTTCGGGTCAAAAAAAGGGTTTGGACGATCGAAGCTTTGTTAGAGAGAGAGCCGTTGCTATTTCAGTCGGTTTTTTAAATAACTGATGTATATCCTCACAAGTTCAAGGAAGGATAATGTGAAACTTTCACTCTTCATTTAAATTAGTACACCTAAATTCGGGAAATAAAAAAAAATTAGGAATAAATAAAGTGGAGGTAAAAGACTCCTATTTTTGGTGACATCTATCGAGAAAGCATGATATACACCCGTATTTGTAACAAATAACAAATGATATTCCTACATTTGCCACAAGATCATTCATGTGCTCATCGCCAAATGATCCGAGATTATGCACGAACTCAAACGCCAAACAATTTAAGGTTATTTGGGTCGACTATAATATATCCCCTGTTTCAGGTTATGTGGAAGCAAAGATTCGCACTTTATCCATCAACGGTCAATGCTAAAAATGAAAACAGAAACTTAAGGCCCGGGTAAGCTACGATACTAGCTTTCTAGTTTTCAGTTTCAAAATCAAATCATATAATACCGGAAAAAGTAAGCCTGAACATGGATGGATAAATAAAAATAAGAGTACCAAAACTTGGAATCCCGTCCAAAGCAATTTTAAGTTCAGTCACAAACTAAAATTCACAACTGACCCTAAGATCGAATCTTTTTTTCTTTCCACGAGATTTTACGGATCAAACTCTAGCCCTCTTGGTACTGCAACCGGGGCACTTGTACTGCTTGATGTGCTCAGCTTTTGCGGGGGTGATCTTCACGCACTTTCCATGAAACCATCTCTCACACATGTCACAACAAATCCAAAACTCGTCTGCCCCGTAATTATCTCCACAAGCCCCACAATTGGCGCCTTGTTCTTCGTCCTCTTCCCCTTCCTCCTCCTCTCCGCTTTCTTCATCGTCCTTCGCTAGCGGTGACATCTTCGGCGCCACTTTGGTCTGTGACTCCGACGGTCGAGACTGTGCAGCCAACATTTTCAACATCATATAATTTATATATACATAAAAAAGGTAGAGGAAAGTTGTATAGACCTTCCCGCTGGATTTGCTTTTGCTGGTATTGTTTGGAGTTGCGGATTGTTCCTTCGGTTGTTTGACAACTCCGGTCACAACTTCAAATATTGTGGGAAGATCATTAATCATCTGGAAGAGCCTCTTCCTGTGCAACACCAAATCAACATCCACTCAGATTTTATCCTTTCTAAAATAATGCTTAATAATACTTCCAAAACTCTGCATGAACGCAATCTTTACTTCTCATTCAAGCATTCACGAGTTCAACCAAAAACTCTCATATGAGGACGAAAAAAAGGAACATCTACACATAACTAAAACAGAGCTATGGAAGGATGGACGTAACCAATCGTGAACCAATTAAAGCTCGGGGATTTTTCCTCAATGTGATTAGCTAGATTAGAAATAAGAGCTCTGTCGATAAATTTAATAATTGATACATAAAATGTTTCGGAAGCGACATAATGTATGTCCAGTAACATATTTGACGGAGGTATTTATTTATTTATTTAAGATATCGTTAAATAATTTATTAGAGGCAGTGGTGGTATTTTTGGTGAAAAAATATGGAATAAAGAGTAAATGAAAACGACACGGCAAAAAAATAATAATTACTACACTTAAAGAGATGATTACTTCCACATAAGCAAAGGTATCCCCATCTACAAGTAATAAATTTACTGGATAATATATGCAATTTTTTTGGCACGGAACCGTAAAAGGAAAATCACTTTCAAATAGAACATCAAATTCAGAAAGAGAAAAGAAAGGAAAATTAGTAATAACTAAATAAAAACCCTCAAAGCGTGGATTTCAAGATTTCAGCAAATTCAGAATTAGACATCTGCAGATTAATCGGATTCCACAACATGAATTTCATTTTCTAGACTTAAAAATTAAGAAAATATAAATGGCTACCCACTAATCCAATAATATCCAAAACTGGACTTTGTCACATTTTCGGACAAAACGCCCTAAAACTAAATAAATCCCTAGACTCAACTATTTCTCCCTCATTTTAAAATCTTTCTCTTCCATAACTCAAAATGCCGAAAAATGTTATATTTTCTTCTCTATTTCGTGTTTCTATTGTTGTAAGATAGTTAAAATAGTGATTAGCATGATTCTTCGATAATTTGAATCGGGTTTTTGAAAGATTTAGAAAAGCTAAGGATTTTGAATTTGAGGATAGAATCTGATATAATCCGATGTAATCCGAGGGAGAAAGAATTGATTTAGGGGGCTAGTTGGTTTTAATGGCATTTTTATCTGAAAATGTGACAAAAATCTAATTTTGGATATTATTGAATTAACAGGTCTAACCATAATATTTGATTAACTTCAGAGTTTAGTTGCACGATGACCATCTCAAACGGATAAGGAAAAACCATGAAAACAGATTAGGCATGAAGAACCGAACAAAATTACCAAACAATTAAACAAAATGTACATCGTCACAAAAAAAGAAAAAGAGGTTAGGCATAATTACCTTTCATTCTTACCGAAACCGAAACGAGCACCAAAGTAGAAGGCAACAGCGAGCAACCAAGAGTCACTGTGAACAGCAACGAGGGAGAGCCAGTCCTTCTCTTGCATTCCGTCTCTCGCAAAATTGATTCCCAACGCCGGCTCGGGAAGCTCCGGAGGCACTTCTTCCACTGGCAAATTCACTGCCCATGTTTCGTTCGGAAGCCCGTACAGGCACAGATTATCCTTTTCTGCGACCAAACATACCCACTTTCACTTTCCAACCTTTAACTCAAAACTACATATAAAACTACAAACATATAACCCCAACGATCTCACATTGGAGACGATTCAATAGTTTAAATAAATTGTAAATTAAAAGAGAGATACCAGATGTATGTAGTTGCAAAGGAAATTAATAGAGCAAAGGGAATTATCAAGAAAATGTGTATGTAGTAGCGAGAAACCAGGTGATATATCAAATATAACTGACAGTCTTAAATTCACATCTTTTTTTGCTGAGAGGCCATGTATGAGATGGCTTTTTTATTCGCAACATATAATCTTAGAAACTGATCAACCGGCTAGAAGCTCCTGGCAGGGAATATTCTGAATAGAAGTCATCTGGTAGACAATTCAATAAGTAAGCGAAGAAAAGAAAACAAGATTCTGAAGCAAAATTTCGTAAACTAGCGAGCGAACAGGAAATTTTCAAGAAGACGTATATGGAATATTGAGACACAAGATGCTATATCAAATATCACCGGAAGTCTCAAATTCACATCTAGCATTGCCGAGAGGCCATGAAAATATATCCACAAACAAGAAACGTCTAAAATGTCCTAGTAGTAGCGAATAAACCCACCTGGATCGCAGTCCTGGTAAAACTTCTCAACATCTTCACAAGAAAAAAGAAGAAAAATTCAAATAAGAAATTGTGAACAGAGAAGGTTAATTAGTGAAATTAACAATAGAAAATAAAGTAGAGAGAGAGAGAGAGAGGCAGAACCATTAGTGAGAGCTTTCACCAAGCCCGAGCGTCGGCCTTTGAAATCAATGAAGACCTCTTCAACGGTTCGAGGGTGTGTTCCAGTTCCAGTTCCAGTTCCCTCCATAGCTCTCTCTTCTCCTTTCGTCTTAATTGTTTACTATTAACAAAACACAGAATTCCCAGAGACCTAAAATTCTAACGTTTCAACGAAAACCGGAAGAGTACATATATATATAGAAAAAAAAGATTAAAAAAGAATGGAATTCCCAAAACACCCCGCTTGAATCAACCAATTACTCGCGCACTGATATCCCTAACTGAAAAGACCCAATTCGGGAAACCAAAAAGAGGCCCGGAACGTGAAACCCCAGGATTTGTTCGAACGGATTCACTTTTATTGCTAATTTTATGCGCTTTGAGGTAAAGAGATGACTTTCTAGGGTTTTATTTGTACGGCTTGTTGTTTAACGTCAACTGCAGAGCTTTGGGTCACTTGATGGAATTAAAATGCCGCCGAACCTCCCTCTCTCTCTCCATCTTTCGCTTTGTATATTCTATTACGCAAATGCCCTCAAACGTTTTCGCTTATTGTTTTCCAAGTTTAAACGTATTTACACTTTTTGTAAGAGTTGGTTTATAAAAGGAATTTATTAGTATATTTTTATAGGGATTATTAGTATATTTTTGTAGGAATTTATAAGTATATTTTTGTATTTTACACATATGTTTGCTTAAATAAATTAGTTTTATAGAGTAATCTGAAAAAAATAGTTTATAGAGTAAAGTTGCTTGGCAACATATATGTGACACCAATGTACAAATTAGTTTAAATTGTTATATTAAAAATAGATTAAGGTAAAATATGATTTAGCTTAGAGAGCTTATGTCACAATTGAAACTAATATTATATTAGTAATCCATTAAATTTGGTCTAAACGGATAATTCTAATTCTTTTGTAGGAGTCTATATTCAAATGGTTTAAGCAAAAGTTAGGCATAAGATTTATTTAGAACCGTTATGTCAAATTTGTAACTTAGTTATCCAACAATCTAGATAATGGTAGAATTAAACAGGAATTTAGGCAATATTTAATATTTCTCAAAATTTAACTATGCTAAAATCATTGGACTAGTTCAAATAGCTTCTTTATGATCTATATTTCTTAGACTATTTTCAACTAACTCCAAATTTTAACTCAAATTTAAAGTTGATAAAAGATTTTATGAAATTTGAGGTTAAATTATTTGTACTTACAAATTTACCAAAAAAAATTATAATTTAGATCCTAATTTAAATAATTTATACAAAATACACATTATCAATTAAAAAATATGACATTGATAGTAATACATAACGTTTTAAGCATAATATAACTAAATAAAACACATATCAACTAGACTAATAGTTAGACAAATACAATCTTAAATAAAAATTAAACTTGCAATGTATGCCATATAATAAGAATAAAAACTACAAAAGCATGAAATAGTATTGCAATATTTTTATTCAAATTAATATTTATTTTTATTAGTTAATTTTATATTTTAATATTATAATATTAACATACTATTTAATATAAATATAAATTTATTAATATTATTGACATAAAAAATAAATTAATGTTTAATAAGATTAATATCAACATAACATATTAATAGAGCGGTTAATATTAAATTATATAAAATAATATTGAAAAATATAAAAAGATAATATTTTTAAGAGTAGAATATGATATTATGGATTGGAGCGAAAATACTGTAATTATATTAAATTTAGTATAAATTATATCAAATTTGATTTTTGGGTTTAAAACAGCCTTTGTGAGAAAATTAAATTCAATAATGGCTTCTTCCTGATCTTTATTGGCTGTATGAAAATTAAACTGGATTATGTATAGAAACTTATGACAAAATTAGCCTGTTAAATGTTAATATATAGAAAAAGTTGTTTTGAAGTTGTAAATAATCAATTTTTTGCGTTTTTATTTTATATTTATGTTTATAATTTTGTGATAAGGAAAATATCACATATACATTCTACAATCTGAAAAATACTATTTTTTAAGAGGGTTTAAAATATCCACTATCTAGGCATGTTACACTTTAGAAATACTATGTAATATTAAATTGTCTCATATTCTATTGACGATATACATTATCATAGTATTCATGAGCTGTGTTGAGGGAGCTCAAAAACCTAATTAATATCATATTATTATAAAAAGAAAAAAAAAATGTTACAATGATTGTCAATGAGATGAAAAAATACAGTCAGTGAGGTTGGTGACCAGAAGCTTGGCGTCCAAGACTAATTATATTCATCCGAACTGGATGTTAACCCGAAACTTATATAAACTTTGGCCAAATATCTCCATATATTACAATAGTATTGGGAATTTCCCAATTTATTATTTTTTTTCAATCTAATTTTTATCATTTTACCACTAGAAAGATATTGAAAAATTATTTTATCTTTTAATTTGATTTTTGGTTGATATAGATGTTAACAATGGGTTTATATTATTGTTATTATTACCGGTTGACTGATTTTTATTAGGCAATAATTATGACTGTAATCTGTCACAAGAACTTATCGAGATCCTCTGCTTTAATAGTGTGCGATTCTGAAAGCTATATTTGGACAGTTTTGTGATTTTCGATTAAGTGTTTTTAAAGGTCATTTCTCTTTGGTGTTGATGCGTTGACTTCAAAGACATCTTAACAAAGACCTTCATGTATTGGACGCTATAAAACATGGTTGCTGCCATTAGCCTCCTTGATGTTTTCTGTGAGTTTTATCTTTTCTAAACGTGCAAGATCGACGGGCTGGAAAACTTTAGACTGGTTGAAGAGCACTGTAAAATCAGATCACTCATTGTGATTGATTTGCTTATTGGATTTGTGGTTACTCGTGAATGAACTAATCACGTTGGAGTTTTTCTTGTGATCAAAGAACACATGAAGGTGTATCTTTCGTAGAACTGTGAGGGTTCACTAATTCAGGGGATGACTGAATTAGGTTTCACTATTATAGTTAGGAATTAGCTTTGATGTTTATGATGTTCATGTCGTTATAAATTCTTGCCCGCTTGAGAACATACTTATGCAAATTCTCGTTGATATTATTAATAAAATAAAGTTTGACATTTATGATTTATTCAAATTAAAATGGTTATTTCTTATGTATTAAGATTTATACGCATGGGAAGCTATATTGAAAGTCATATATGTGGAACACATGAGTGAAGGTTGATCACTATGTGAGAGAATTCTACACTTGTGCTAAGTTTACGACCTGGACAAACCTTGGGGTAGATGTGTCATTTAAGGACCGTTACGATGCATTAATCGAGGCCACTATGATGGTCACAGTGAGATTTATCTAAATCTTGAAGTGGTCATGGACACTGGATCATGTTTTTGAGCTCTTTAACTCATAAGTTAAAAGGCTATTCATGCTAATCATAACTTATGTTTTGGGAGTCTTCTCATAGCATGATTCGAGTGAGAAGTGATTTACAGATACGAAATCCAGCCTGCTTGAAAGGAGGTCAATGTTCACTAACCTAAGGGTAGACTCAATAACCGATTGCGCGCTCTTTCGAAGTAAGTTAACAATTGAAAAAAAAAATCACTAGAGAAGCAACAATGCTTAAGGCTGATATGTATCAAGAGAAGTATACGGAATAAATTGATTTCTCTTTGCACGGGTTGAACCTGGAGGATCTTGATTACGAACTGACCACATCAAGACACTCGTCACAATGAGTAAATATAATCTAGTACTAAAAAAGGGTTCAATCTTTGATTACACGGTGGAGTATTGATAAATACTACACGAATCGATGAAAAAGAGATAGGATTGTATCGTCAGGTTCGTTAAACTTCTACTACTAGGTCCATAGTTCCCGATTCGGCTCGTATAAAGGCGTATAAGAACTTTCGAATAATAATGTTGTTCATTATTTAATCTCACTTTGTTGTAATGGTGATTGACAACATTAATTATGAAAACGGGTATTCGCATAATTAACTAAATGTTTATAGCATAATTTTTTATTTATTGTTGGATCAAGTAAATAAATAATTAATTGAAATTTTGGGCTTGGCCTATAGAATGGCCGAAAATCCCCTAGGGATAGAACATAGGGGTGGTCGAATTCTCTCCCCCTATCTCTCCCTTAATTTCTCTCCGAAGAGAGAAAAACTCAACCATAGATGACTTGATGGACGAGAGAGAGTTTAGATTAACTGTTGAGATCTAATGGCCCAGATTATATCCAAATGAGAGAATATCTCTCAAATGAATGAATATCTCTAGAAATGATAAAATATATCTCAAAATGAAAGAAAATCTCTCACTGGTATCTCCTTCCTAGATGCTATAAATACAGATATAATGGAATATGAAAGTTCACTCAATTCTCTCATAAAATTTTCAGCCAACTCTCTCTCTCTCTTGGCCGATTATTTCCTCCCCAATTCCATTCATAAATAACAGGAGCAAGATCCCGAAACAATCTGGTTTCAAGATCTAGTGAGATTTGATTGTGCACACTCATATTTCTTATTCATCTCGGAGATTACGTTTCAGAAGACTACGGTGTCATCCCCGAGTACTAAATCAGGCGAAGGAGTTGTAAAAGCTCAAAGACGGAACGAGCATTTGATCGAAGCATTTTGTAGATGAGCCAAAATCCAAATAAGCGTTCTGAACGCCTATTCTATTATTGGTCGTTGAATTGCTTTCGTAATTAAATTAAATTAATAAATCTACATCTTGTTATCAATCATAGTTCTTAGTTGGCTACTGTGAGTGCAATTAATGATTTTACGCATTTAATATGGTTGCTAAGATACATCAATCACCAACATACGTAAGTCCATTTATACTGATAACTATTTATCTAGTGAAATCATTTACATCGGGTTATCACACCTCTCAAATGTAGGAGACGTTGCTCCAAACTGGGTTACCAATTGTACGTGTCTTTTATTATTTATTATGTGTTCATACTGCTATCTCATATTTACTTGACTAAGAGTTCCACCCATTGTTACAATAGTTGAGTGTGACAGTTGATTAAACGCCTAACAAAATTTCATTTGGTATAAGAGCGGGCATCCTTATCTTAGGCTGGTTTCCTGTCGTTTTATATATTATGTTGAGATGGAAAATTTTAGAGAATAAGTTTCTGTCAATCGACCTCTCATTCTGGATGGATCTAACTTTGGATATTGGAAACCTCGTACGTATGCCTTCTTAAAGGTTGTTGATAGCAGGATCTGGAAAGCTGTTTTAAGCGTATAGACGCCTCCCACTGTTGTTGATGCAGAAAATGGTGTGAAAAGTCTGAAGCCTGAGAAAGACTGGACAACAACTGTAAATGAGGAAGCCTTTGGAAGTTCTAAAGCACTAAACGCCGTATATAATGTTGTTGACAAAAATATCCTCAGAATAATCAACACATGTACCAGTGCCAAAAAAACTTGAGAGATTCTTTAAGTGGCACATGAAGGAACAATAAAAGTTCGCAGTTTAAAACTTCAAATGCTCACCACTCAATTTGAAGCCCTCAACATGAATGAGGATGAAAACATAACTGAATTGAAAGTAAAAATTTGTGACATATCTAACGAATCTTTTCTCTTGGTGTTCACATGTCAGATGATAAGCTAGTTCGGAAGATTATTTGACCTCTTTCTTCGAGGTTTCAATGAAGGTTTATGCCATTGAAGAAGTGCATGATTTATCTATCACAAAGCTTGATGAATTAATTAGATCTCTTATGACATATGAATTATCTCTTACTCGATCGGAGAAAAAGAACAAGAGTCTTGGTTTGAAAAGCACTATGAATAATCACTCTGATAAGGTATCTTCTGACTCTGATGAAGATATATATTATACCATTGTCGTGTTATCTAAAAACTACAACAAAGTTATGAAGAAGTTTTCGAGACTCCCTCCTCGAAACGTGACATCTGATGGTAGAGACAATCAGCCTCAGCATCAAGTTCACGGAGGAAACACTTCTCAGAGATCTAACATAAATGGTGAAAGACAGTCTGGATATAAAGGAAAAAGTGTTCAGTATCATGACTGTGAAGGCTATGGTCACATACATAACGACTGTACAAACTTATTGAGAAAGCAGAAGAAGAGATACAATGCCACATTGTCCGATGACACAAAGAGCGGTTTGAATAATATATTTGCGCCTAAAAATATTGTTTACATCTAATTCATTGTTGATATAAAAATTCTTCAAACCGGTATCATCATATAACACTATCTCTGACTCTTTATGTCATTCAAATTCTAAAAGATCATCCTTCTGGGACTGAGAACATTATTGTTTAAACAGTTGAATTGCCAAAACAAATTTATAAATAAAAATTTGGCCGAAACTTTTATTGAAAAAATGTAAATTAACATAAGAACCGAATGAACAAACTTGAATTTCAAAGAGACGAAGAGACACCGAGAAAATAAACACAAAAGATTAATAGGCTGAATGAATTAACATGTAAAACTAATCATTTCCTAATATACATGATCTTAAATGATTTGGTCAACTAAAATTTATCAAACAAACACACTATAAATTGGTTTTTTTTTTTTTATAAGAAACACACAAAATAAATTCATCAAACAAATTTTGTATTTGAACTAATTTTTCTCGGAAATTAACAAAGATAATTATGTAAATGAAGTCTGTAAATTATAAGCACATTGACCATTTAAGAGTCTTACAAAATCTTGATATTTTCAAAAAGTTAACGGTGCTAGTTTTTTAAAATTAATATATTCTATGCAGACCTTTTAATCACTTATTCGTGAAAATTTATTTTCTTACAGTTTATAAGTGATCTTCATCGTCCTTCATTCCTAAGTCAATTTGACACATACTGATTTGCAGGGTCGGCCTTTGACATAGACGGGCTACGCCCAGGCCTAGGGCCCTCCACTAAAATCTCACTAAAAAAGGCTGAAATTTTTAAAATAATTTAAAAAAAAATAAATATAGTGATAAAATTGCCTTAAATTGTTTACAGGCCCAATGCACAATGAGTTCGGGTCGGCCCGGTTTTGTCATTGACTAGGGTAATACGCAACTATATTGTTCAGTCTGTATCATAGTCTTTTTTTTCATTGTATTTAGTTATCGCATGACCTAACGATCAAATTGGTGCGAGAGAAAGTACCCACCACGTTCGCTAATACTGAATTTACACATAGGCTAGTGAGATTTGTATTCCTGTTTCATTGAGATTTTTATAGTATTTTTTTTATTTTTCCCTATCATTTTGGGTGGGCAATTCTCAACATAGTTAAAGACATGAAATAAAATACAAGATCAACAAAAACTCTAAAGAAAAATCCAAAAACAACCACAAGATTCTTAAAAGTAATGTGTTGTGTTTTGAAAATCGTCATTTTCTTTATTTTCTTTCGTCCTCTTTATATTTCTCTTATTTTTCTTTGGGAATTGGACTTTTTCATTTTGGAGCATACGTACGGAGTTTGGAGGGAGATTTCACGTCACTCATTCAAACCTTTTTCCTTTTTCCACAACTTTCGTTCTGTTTGTTTTTTCACATAATTCCCAATTCCAATTATCTAATGAACTCTTACAACTCAATTATTTGTTTCGGAATTAATTGAGTTAGAAAACATTATACAAATAATAGATGAGGATTAAGAACGTAAAACCGGAGGCGAAGAAGGGAAAATAAAAATTATTTAAAACCAAAGCCCTGTAACGCCTCAAATAAAAGCA
This sequence comes from Urtica urens, assembly GCA_958296335.1. Lineage (NCBI taxonomy): Eukaryota > Viridiplantae > Streptophyta > Magnoliopsida > Rosales > Urticaceae > Urtica > Urtica urens. The sequence continues at coordinate 22,063,182 of OY282522.1, read as the reverse complement.
GCAGAGCAAATCCCATAGTCCACATTTCGCTTCAAAATCAAAACCAGTCTAGTATGAAAGCTTGTGATTCTTTAAACAACTGGATCAACAGTGAATAGACTTCAAAATCAAAACCAGGATATGCTTGTGATGTGAATCGATCATCGTCGTCTCCGAGTCCTCTCATCGACAATGTCGGAAGCTCGAGCCTCTGATCTGCACCTGAAGAAAGAGCTGACCCAGATTCGCAAGGCCACTCGTGCGCTCCGAGATCCGGGCACCACTTCCTCGTGGCGGTCGCCGCTCGCTTCCTCCAGATCCGCCGCCGTAATGCATTCCGTTTACTCCGCCCGGAAGAACACGGCCTCCGAGACCGAGGCCAAACCCCGGAAAGACGACAAGAGAGTGTTCCTCTACAACTGGAAGAACCCAAGGCCGGAGAACGACGAGGACGTGGACGACGACGACGACGAGGGAGAGGAAGAGGAAGAGTCGTCGTCGTTCGCCGGTGGAGGAAGCAGTATCGACGGCAGTCTCAGCGACGCTCGCTACACCGGCGGGGGAGAGAGGAAATGGCGAAGATCCTCCGTCCCGTCGGCGCTGAGGCGGAGGGACACGAGCCTCGCTCCGTTGGCCTCGGCGAAGAGAATCGGCGGGATCGGGGTGAGGAAGAGAGGAGGTAAGAAACTGAATAACCGTTTGGGCGCGTTGTCGAGTTGTAAGAAAGACGTGGCTCTCTCTAGGCGGTTGGATTCTCTAGGGCTAGGATCGGACGGCACCACCACCGAGGACTACTGTAACTCGGAGGACACTCACCGCCTCTCCAGCGCTTCTCCGCTGCTCAGAATGGTCAGCAACAAGAACCGGAAGAGCTGGCCTCGTAGAGGAGACTCGTCATACACTTACAGCACTCCTGCGCTCTCCACGAGCTCGCTGAACCGTTGCTGCGGCGGCGCCGGCGAGTCGTGGGACGGGACCGCCGACGAGGCCGAGGATCGCTTCGACTTCCCGGGCCGCCACGGGTGTGGAATCCCTTGCTATTGGTCCAAGAAATCGGCCAAGCATAGGAGCGTCTGCGGAGGATGTTACTCTCCTTCGTTTTCGGACACTCTGAGAAGGAAAGGCAGTAGCCTTCTGTGCGGGAGCCAGACTGTGTACCCCGGCCGGCGACAAGTTCCGAGTCGGAGCGCTCGGGGAGTTCTTCCCCTGCTTTCGATGAGCGGCGATGATGATGATGAGGTTTCGAATAATTTCGCGGAGCTCGATTTGGAGGGTCTGAGCCGGCTCGACGGTCGGAGATGGTCGGCGAGTCAGGAAGGGCTTGAGGAGGAAGAAGAAGGGACACCGGAAAACGCGGCGAGTTTCAGCCGGAAGTATATGCCCATGTTCTTCGGCGAGCTCATTGGCCAGAGCATCGTTGTTCAGTCGCTCACGAGTGCTATTTCGAGGGGTCGGATCGTTCCAGTCTATCTTTTTCAGGGTCCAAGGGGCACCGGAAAAACGTCTGCGGCTAGAATTTTTGCTTCGGCTTTGAACTGCTTGGCCTCCAGCGAGTCCAGGCCGTGCGGTTGCTGCAGAGAGTGCTTGGAGATCGGCTCGGGAAAGAGCAGGAATCTCTGGGAAGTCGATGGCACCGATAAGATAGGGATCGATAGAGTCAAGCATTTGATGAAGAGCGTGTCATCGGGTTTTCCGACCTCCTCGAGGTACAGGGTTCTCGTGATTGATGAGTGCCATCTGCTGTCTTCGAAGACGTGGCTGGCGTTTCTCAAGTTTCTCGAAGAACCGCCTCAACGGGTCGTGTTCATATTCGTGACGAATGATCTTGACAATGTTCCCCGCACTATACAGTCTCGGTGTCAGAGGTTTCTCTTTAACAAGATTAAAGATTCCGACATTGTGATGAGGCTGAGGAAGATTTCCGCCGAAGAGAACTTAGACGTCGAACCGGATGCGTTGGATCTGATCGCTCTGAATGCAGACGGTTCTCTCAGGGATGCCGAAACCATGTTGGAACAGTTGAGCTTATTGGGGAAAAGAATTTCCAAGTCGCTCGTTAATGAGCTTGTGAGTAGTTATCTCATCATCAACATATTTTTGCAGTTCTGAAAATTGGTTTTCTAATTAACAAAAACCTTACTTTTGCACTAAACTCTCTGTTATTCCATAGGTGGGGGTTGTTTCTGATGAGAAGTTGTTGGAGCTCTTGGAGGTGGCAATGTCATCAGAGACTGCCGAAACAGTGAAAAGAGCGAGAGAGCTGATGGATTTGGGGGTGGATCCGATAGTTTTAATGAGTCAACTTGCCAGCCTGATCATGGATATCATCGCCGGAACATACATTACTGTTGATGGAAAAGACAGCTCTTTGTATGGTGGGAGAGATGGTGAGTCTCATGATGGTTCACCAAAATTTATGAGATTAGAATGCATTAAAATTGTTTGTTCACTTTGCTTTACTTTTGTGCTTGGTTACACTTTGAGCCAACGTATAATTATAGATCTGTTTGAGGCACAGGTTAGGCATTTTATTCTAGGCATGTTTCAGACAGGCCACCGGTTGGGCACAAGTCATGATTTTCTTATATGTACGCCAAACAAAAATTTAAAAAGACCTAAAATTGATTGTGCTAATCCATATACTTCTTTACTTTCTTTAGTTTATGGAAATGGTATTTATATATTTTATCCCAGATCCTTGTAAAACGCAAAAAAACCACTCCCTCGCTATTTACTTTCTAAAAGGTTACAAACTCGTCTGAATATGTTCCCGTAATCAACCATAGTGTAGAGCTCAGTGAAAGAAATCGTTCTTTTCACGAAAAACAATACATATTCTTCTTTCGCATACAAATACTCACATTTTTTATCAAATGTTTTTGTGGTGCCTGTAACCAGAGTTTTTAGTAATGTGCTTAACTTTATTTGGTGATCATGTTTTAGTTACGGACGCAGAACTGGAGCGATTTAAGCATGCATTGAAGCTTCTTTCAGAGGCTGAGAAACAACTGAGGATTTCGAGTGAACGTTCAACTTGGTTCACAGCAACGCTTTTGCAACTTGGTTCAGTGTCTTCTCCGGACCCTAATCATTCGAGCGGTAGCAGGAGACAAAGCTACAAGACAACTGACGAGGATCCGTCAACAGCCTCAATAGAAGGCACTGTGTATAAGCACAAGTCAGAAGCTCACTATCTGCCTTATAAATCAAGTTCTCCCAGGAAGAAGGCCATACACGGTAACACCGAGTCTGGGCGTGATTTTTCAACTCGCAATGATGGTTTATATATCAACTCCAGGCACTCCCATATTGATGGCAGTGTTTCAGCCGCGTCGTGTGATGAGGATAATGAAGTCGGAAATGTTGGGATTCGATGTGTTAACTCGAATAAATTAGATAGTATATGGGCAGAGTGTATCGAAAAATGCCATTCAAAGACATTAAGGCAACTTCTTCACACTTATGGAAGGCTTGTTTCTATTTCCGATGTTGAAGGTTAGTTCCCTAATACCTAGTACTTCGTTTCTGCTTTCAGCCCTTGTGAAGCTCTTCACCTCTTTCATTGTATCTGCTTTTCATTTTCCTGATTTGCAATGCTCATATCGGAAGGTGTGAGATTGGTTTCATATTGTAAATATCTTTATTTTAGTGTTCGTATTTACAGCTTAAATCTCTACTCCATATGGATTGGATTATTGTAAATATCAACCGCCAAAAAAGATTGAATGTTGTCTCACTGGCTCAAGCACAAAGAAACTACTGTTATTTATTGACCGCGGTATATGGTTCTGTGTTGCAGGTGTTTTGATTGCTTACGTTGTGTTTTCTGATGAAAACGTCAAAAATCGAGCTGAAAGGTTCTTAAGCAGCATAACAAATTCAATAGAAATGGTTCTGAAATGCAACATAGAGGTCAGAATCATCCTCTTACCAGACGGAGAGGTTGCGCCAAGTCCTACAGGCGTTAATGGGGAAAGAAGGCAGATGGGAACTAAATCTTATTCCACACCAGATGGGGACTGCCATTCCTCTTCCGTGTCTTCCGAATTATTGGCCGAAGAGAGTGTTAAAGCAAATGATAAAGAGCAGATCCCAATGCAGAGAATAGAATCCATTATCCGCGAGCAAAGGCTAGAAACTGCCTGGTTACAGGCTGCAGAGAAAGGAACCCCCGGATCATTGAGTCGTTTGAAACCTGAGAAGAATCAGGTTCTACCTCAAGAGGGCAGTGAGGATCAAACCGAGCTGAATAAATTGAATGGAATCTCGTCTCGCCAGTGGGAAGATGAGCTGAACCACGATCTCAAGGTTTTAAAGGCTGACAATGTCCTTCAGAAGGATCAGGCTGGCAGAAGGATGGATCGCTATCCTATGTCCCCAAGTTTACTGCACGATATAAGCTTCGTGGGTGCTTCAGGAAAAGATAATATGTGAGTCTAACTATTAATCCATCTTCATTTTCATATAATGCACTTCTGTTTTTGCTAAATACAGTATTATTCTTGAAGTGATTGATCAGTATTTCGTTGTTATACATTGGCCAAGGTCAAAGCCATTCGTCGAAGTCTCTGATGTTTTTCCTAATTCTTTCTGTTTACTATGTCTCCTTCAGGGGCTATGAATCAGGGTCTGGTAAGAGAGGCTGCGGTAGATTTTTGTGCTGGAACAGGGGCAAAAGCCACAGTAATGGAAAGGTAAGTTTTCTTGGTATACATTGAACATTATTGCTCTAGACCTCTATGAAACTTTAATTCTATGAATCTATGCTATAAACAGGTTCGAGGAACACCTGTTCGGCCACAGACAGGTGGACGTTTTTCGTTGTTTGGTGAATGTGGGAAGGCAAAGAAAACCGAGGGCAGATTAAGAAGATGAACAGGAGATCGGGTTAGGAAATACTATTGTGTGTTGTGCATCCTTTAGGTATGATTCATTAAGCTATCTTCCTTCGGATATATATTGGCGAGGAAATATGTTAATGGGCTGAGCTTTGAGGCAGCAATCCCTTCTCAAGCTCCAAGATTTTCAGGGCATTCATAAAAACACTTCTTTAGAAAGCATTATTGTAGTAGTTGTCATGGAATAATCAATGTATATCAGCCAAAAGAAAGTTTTTAGAGCAGCTCAAAGTTGGCCTTTGTCCTTCGAAAAGATTGTATCATCGTGAGATCTAGTTCAAGGTTATTTATATGTTTATTTATTATTAAAATGTTTGTCTGCCTGATCTTCTCCTATAGCCTTCTCCGCTAGTTTCAAGAAATATTTAGTTTTTCTTAATAAAAGCAATGAGATGAACAAGAGAAAAATATTGTTTAAAAAGCCATGCCTAATTTGAAAGTTTTGAACAGAGAACGATTGGAAACCGAGAATTTTCCTTCGAGCTATTGGACCCTTGAAAAACATATATTTGGTCTATAAAGACTCCTCTGCTATGAAAGCCTCCCAACTCCACAACCGAACTTGCAAAGATTGATCGAGGGATCCGACGGTTCTTGGGGCCGGAATGATGATCTCTGTGTCTCTCTCTCTCTTGGGGACATTGTTGTTGTGATCAATAAAGCAATGCCAAGTACACGTGATACAGTCGTCACAATAAATAAACAGGATTGCAGTTTTTTTTAATCAATTGAAGGGGAAGATTATTTATTTTGAATTCTAAGGTCTTGTTCTAGAAGTTGATAGCAGATCTTAATGGAACAATGTCAGTACCAAAATCTTTCATAATATGATAATGGAGTATTAGAATTTGCTAAACTATATTGGGTACAGAAAAGGGAAAACATATATACATATATAATGTTTTCCTTAGCTCGGGCTGATGGCACTGGGTGTTGCAACAAGGACGAACGTTTTTTTTAATTTTCTTTTTGTTATTTTGCAGAGCCTGAGTTCTTTGCCATCCATAATGAAAGGATAAAAATATTTCATAATTAAACAGAATGACAAACTGTAATAAGCAAGAGAAACCCAAAACCAAAAGCTTTTAGACGGTTGCTTAAGCTCAACACCAGTTATAGAATTACAATCAAGACAGAGGGAAACTGAAAATGCAGAGTAATGACTCTTAAAAGTAGTACAAGCTTTTAATAAATTATTAAGCAAAAAACTGGCGTTTCCCCGTCTACACATATGGAATTGTCAGGAATCCCAATTTAAAAAAGAAAAAGAAAAAAGAACAACAACAACAAAATGGTTTTAGCAACTACTTTCCCCTCCTAAAGCTACATGCTTTTTGCATGGACATGTGATGGTGAACGAGAGTTCAATGGAAATAAATGAGTTCCAGAAGGTAGCTTTCCCGAATCATTATCTTACCAACTGCAAAATTAGTAGTCACTTGAAACTGTGACTTGAGAAAGAGGACGAGGCTGCAATTTACTCAGTCCCTAGTTTCATCGCCTGAAGACGACTTTCTTCCGTCATATCGCTGTCAAAATCAGACAACACAATGCTCATCACAAGTCCCATGGCACAACCAAATTTGAAGCACAAATCACTGATTAACCATAACTATGTTATTGACATGGGTTTCTTTTACAAGAAAATATGTTGGAGAGCGTTTACCTGCTTTCCAAAGGTGAACGGAACATATCTGTACTTGATCATATGAGATATTTGCCTCCTCATGGTCATGAAAAGGAGAACCACCCAATAGAAAAGAAGAATGGGCCAGAATACAGGCACATCAAAGACACTGAAGAATGTCATCACGAAGGCAATGACGAAGGCCTTTGTGATTGAGTACCTACCAGAAAATGTAAAAGCATAAATTCATTCAAAACTATGATTTCTGATTCTCTAACATTAGAAAGTACAGAGAAGAGTTAAATTTGTGAGCATACTAGGATTTGCGGATAGAGAAGGTGAGGTGTCCCCTTTATCATTAACACGTACATGATCAATTATGATAAAAATCAAGAGGTTTCATGCTTGTTTCAGTGTAATCTCGAGGTAGGGCACTAACCTCAGTTTCTAAAACTAAATATGCATACAATGGCATTATAATTGTAGTTGAAAATCTCGAAGAGCACAAAAACAGAAAGCTAATACCAGATACAACTATGTATGGGCAGGAAGAAGAAAATAAAACGGCAGTCAAATATTTCAGTTCATAAAATAAAACACGTTGTCTTTCTAAAGCACCGAATCATTGAACCGGCAAATGTAAGCCCCGAATCACATAAGTCTAATTCAACGAGATTTGCAGTGGAAGAAAGATTAAATCAAATAGAGCAAGAAAAGCAAAAAACTTGAAACTAAATTTCAGATACGAAAAGTCAAAATCTCAAGGAACTTGTTGGAAACTTAAAAATGTGGCCAATCAAGAGAAAGGATCGAAATTACCAGAACTTGAACTCCGGGAGACGGCGGACGAAGGGGCGAAACTCGTCGGAGCCTCTGGTGGGGAGCGATGGTCCGTCCTGGGTCTCGGGGTCGACCTGAGGGGAGAGGAAGCCGATGAGGAGGTTGAGGAGGTAGATCCCGAGACCGTACGATACGATATAGAATCCCTGCACGAAGAACACTCGGAGGCCGTACACGAGAGCAACGGCGAGCGTGGCGATCCAACGGTTGCGCACGAAGGGGGTGGATTTGTCGAGCGCGTGCTGGTACCGGATTGACACGTGGTGCGTCCACTGCGACACCTGCGACGCTGGAGACGATGACTCCGCCGCCGACGATCCGGCTCCGGCGTCCATTGGAGGAGAGAGAGAGAAAGAGGGTTTGGTTGGGTGGTAGTGTCAACGCCTGCTTGTGCTCGAGATCGCTCCTTTTTTGGCCGATTGTTCTATTCAGGCACTTAAATGCTCACTCTTAAAATAAAAATAACAAATTAATTAATAAAAAATATAATTTCTCAAGATAACCAAGTGTGATAATTTATGACATTCTATTTATAAATAAATTGTTTTGATCATTTATCTTGGTCTACAATCTCCATAAACTATAGTCATCCTGATTATGGTAAGGAATAGTCGTGACGCCGGATGTGGAGGGACGGAAATCAAAGGTTAACTAAAGTGATATTTTTGGCAAAGCACGGAAAACGTCACTTCTGTTAATTTCCGTAGAAGTATTAAAAATGAAACGGTAAGAAAATGAAGTGAAAGTGTTATTTTGAAATAAAGTGGTTACTCGTTAATACAAATTGAAAATGAATTGAAAATTTGTAAAATTCAAATACTACAAATATTACAATAAAAATATTTTATTGATATTTATGTTTGCAAAGTTGAGTCAAAGTTGCCCACGAGATCAACATTGACAAACATTTCTTGATAACGGTCTTCATATTGGCACAAATCTTTGTAAATTGTAAGAGATTCGAATATGTCGGGTTTTGAACTTTGTCATTGATCGTCAATTACTCCCCTAAACTACTGGATGCAGATTCGTATAAGACTGTTAAAACGGGGATCAAGTGGATGTCTCGAGCCATCTTTGATAGAATAGGAAACATGTTTTCGTGATGTCTCCACCATACTAACAAATTGATATCTTTATTTATTTATGAATGTGGACTGTTAGAGTCGTACAACGTGGTCTCGTCACGTTCCGACGTCTCTATAACGGGCTCCGGGGTGTGATGATGATCTTGGAGTTGAAGTTCCTGCCCGTGCAAAACGAGCAATATCTCGGAAAATACCCCTGATAGTTGATGGTTGTTGTAATGTACTCATATCGAGAGCTTGTGGGATTTGTCTTTGATAAACATGAAAAAAAATCTACGTCCCTTATATGATCGCGTGCAACGTAATCTTGTCCAGTACAACGCTTCAAATATTGTAAAAAAGAAAGAGAACTACCAGATTTCATTCTAGGATCTTATATGTATGTGAACCAATATAAGTGAGGTATTTTGAAGCTCCCATTTTTTTAAAAAAATTAGCTCTCGTAGATTCAATACAAAGTTGAAAAAAATGCCAAGTTGTTACAATAATTAAGATGATCTGGGGTAGTAGAAACAAATTGAAGTGCTAAATAAGACATTAGAGTATAAAAAAGTGGACAAAATATGTTAAGTGTGGATTTAAATCACAGACACGTGCAGCGAGCGGACTTGATCACGTGTCTTGAATCTGTGAGATTAGTTATGAAATATTTCGCTTATTTGGTGAAGAACATGAGAATTGGTTTTCCCAACTCTTGAACACCTTTATAAAGAGAATATAAGTTGGCTAAGAAGCACATGGGTGTGAAAGCGAGTGAATTTCTCTTCTTCCGATATAGAGAGAATGAAAGAAGATCGTTTCTCTTATTGGTATGATATTGGTGGGTTTGGTGGTTTGATATTTTGTCGTTCTTGGTATTATTTTCAAATGAGTTTTCGTGAGGAAAGTAGTTTATGGGAGAATTTGGTACGACTTTGTTGTCCTGCGAGAGAGTTATCTCTGAAAGAATTTAGGCCTTGAGTATTTATAGGGGGTTGATAGGGCCTTGGGTTAAGTTTTTCATTTGGTGAGACATGATGGCTGGGACGAGGCGACGCCTCATGGTGTTTGTGTGTGACGAGGTGATGCAATGCGGTGAAAGGCGAGGCTACGCCGAGTCGTGTGAGGCGAGACGAGGCTACGCCGTATCGTGAGAGACGAGGCGACGTCGCGTCGTGTGAGGCTAGGATGCGCCTCGTCGGGTGATGCGAGGCTATGTCGCGTTGGGTGAGGCGAGGCTATGTCGTGTCGTGAGGCGAGACTACACCGTGTCGTGTAAGGCGATGATACGCCGTGTCGGGTGAGGCGAAGTTATGTTGCGTTGCGTGGTGTGAAGCGAGACTACACCACGTCGTGTAAGGCGATGATACGCCGTGTCGGGTGAGGTGAAGTTATGCTGCGTCGTGTGAGGCGAGGTTATGCCGCGTGGGGTAAGACTACATTGTATCCGGTGAGGCGAGACTATGCCGCGTTGTGTGAGGTGAGGCTACGCCGGGTCGGGTAAGGCGAGGTGATGTTGCGTCATCTGAGGCGAGAAGATGCGATCTCGAACTGTTGGCTGATGGGCTGAGCCTATCAATGTACTTCGTTTGTGATGGGTTGTCATATTGTGTGGACGTGAAAATCCTCTATAACATTAACCTCCCAGATTTTTGGAGAACTTTACTACTCAAAAAATTATGTGCTCGTTCTTCGATTGGATTTTCCAAGTGTCTTCTTTGAAATTCATTAAATCGGCGGAGGGTTGTCTCTTTGTCCAAAACTCATCTTTTACACAAGGTATGTTGTTACTTTATGTGACGCCATGCACTGGCGTGAGCACCCCAGAATGATGGCTTCCCTAACTCGAGTGGTAGAACTTCGGAGACAGCATCATGCATGCGCAAGCAACCTTCTTTAGATATGTGCAACGCCGATTCGATGATTTTTGACACACACGAGGTCTTAGCTGGCCCGAACCCATGCTAGGGGAGATATAGATTTGTTGGAGGTGCCGACCTTTCTTCGGTTGCGTAGTGGTCTTCTAGCGGTCACGTTTCATGCACCGACTCATTTATTTGGATATATATGGGTCGTGTGACTAGGTCTTGTCGTCTTATGAGACCATGCACTCAGTCGTGAGTGACCCCTTGGTTCATGTTCGGATTTCCTCGAGGACCACATCACCTTTAGTTTTGTTGTCGTCTCCTGGAGCTTCTTTAACATCTTTTTGCAAATTTTCATAACCGGCTCTTACTTGTCCATTTTTCGTTGGGGGAGGCTCTTCATTTAGTTTGTCAATGTTGTCTTATTTTTCGTCACTACAATTCCAATTCCCACAGCGGATCCCATGGCTTCGTTTTCTCATTTGGAGATGCATGTGACACACGATGGTACCTATTTGTTTGTCCCACGAGTACAACCATGTTTCATTTTCTTATAACACGTAACTTATTATGGTAGCACTGATCATATGACTTATAGGTATCGCTTTTAGGGATCGCCGCGAAAAGAGGAAGTTCACGTTGTTTCACCCTTCTTGCTGACCTGATCACTTATAGTCCTATCAGGTTTTTTGCTTGTACTCCTTGTGAAAAGAGAAAGTTTATATCCTCGCTGAAGTGTAAGTCGTAATCCAAGGTAGGCATGAACTTGGTCCTTCGACAATTCCTGCTTCTACCACTCACCTTTCCCTTTATTCGAGGAGTAACGAGGGCCTGCAATGACTTATCTACAACATTGATCCTTTTAAAGCGATGAGGCCATGTGGTCCTACTCGTTCAACTATTATTGAGGCCGGGGATGATCTCGAGGAGCGTAGCAACGCTAGTCTTCATGAAAGTTTGTGAACTCAGGTCACTGATTGAGAAAAAAGATATTGATTCTTTTCATCATATGACATACCTTTTTTGTTTGATGAATTGTTCTATTCTGCTCTCGCTTTTCAATATCTATTTTTACATGTAATTTTATGTTGCAATTTTTTGTTTTGTGCACGCATAACACCCTAATGATTCGTAAATCTCATTTCCATTAAAGGGAGCTAGAGCAAGCTTACAATGAGGTTTTAAAAGAGAGGAACTCTATTTGCGAGGATTTCGTTTGTTTGAAGCTTGAACTCCAATCCACACAAGATACGATTTAGAGGCAGGTCATGCAGCAGCTGGTGCCAATGTGTGTCATATGAAAAAAAGAGACGAGTGAGCGGACTTTGGCGTGGAATTATTTGGGATGTGTTTGTAGTCTTGGAATTTCCAAACTTCTTATCCCTTATTCGTGTGTATCCATTTAAGGTTGGTCAGAGAGTCGATTGCACGAGTCTCCTCATCTCGGGTCGCGTTCAATTCTTTGAGATATGTTTAGGAGTTGTCGTTTCCAGACTCATTTTCCATTATTTGCGCGGACACATTTAAGGTCGGACACATAGTTGGTTGCACGAGTCTCCTCATCTCGAGTCGCGTTAAATTATTTAGGATATGTTAGGAGTTAGTGTTGCCAAACTCTTTTTCCCTTATTCACGTGGACATGTTATAGGTTAGTCAGAGAGTCTGTTGCACGAGTCTTATCATCTCGAGCCGCGTTGAATTCTTTGGGGTGTATTTGAATTTTTGGTGTGGCAAAAATCATTTCCCTGATTCCGTGGAAATTTTGAGGTTGGTCGGGGAGTCGGTTACACGAGTCTCCCCATCTCGAGTCACGTGAAATTATTTGAGATTATGTTTAGAGTTTGACGTGACAAAACTTCTTTCCTTGATTTCGTTGAAATTATCGGTTATTTGAGGCTTAGTGTCGTTAGTCATTTTTTGTCACGATTGTTACTTTGTGTTCATGTATGGAAGATTGTATACATGCATGTTTTGAACTTGTCCGTCTCCCTATCCTCCTTGACGGGTGCCTTGAACTTATTCACCTCATTTTCCTCCCAGACGAGTGTCTCGAACCTGTTCACCCCTCACCTTGGAGTGTAGCACCATGACTCGTTCTTCCTAGTTCACTGGTATTCGTTTCCTATAAAGAAAATGCTATTTTTATGACACTTCATTCGGTCCTCTAGCTCGATGAACAATGATTCATTAGCGTCTTGGTCGGCCACTTGGCCGGTGCTTGTCGGTGAGGTCCTTTGTGCATCTGTCGTGCATGTGTTTATGCTCGTGTGTGGAGGGCCACACTCTTTGCTTATTGCTGCCATGCGTTCTCGGAGGCGGCAGAGTGGTTACGCATAGTGGTTCCTTAGTGTAGTGAAAGTTCCTTAGCGATTGTAAAAACTCCTTCCTTGATTATAAAATGTGGATTTTGCTGATGATGATCCTATATATGGTTGTTCTTGGAATCCCCTCCTTCGAGTGCCAAAATATTATGTCGTTTTTTGGAAACATTTACGGACAAGTGGCATGAGTGAACTTGGTCACGTGTCTTTGAATTTGTGGGATTAATTATGAGATATTTCTCTTATTAGGTGAAAAACGCGAGAATTGGTTTCCCAAACTCTTGACACCTTTATGGAGAATGTAAGTTGGCTCGGAAGCCTTTGGTTATGAGAGCGAGTAAATTTCTCCTCTTTTGATCTAGAAAGAACAAAAGAAGATCGTTTCTCAAATTTGGTATAATATTGGTAAGTTTGGTGGTTCGATATCTCTTCATTCTTTATATTGCTTTAAAAGGAGTTTTTGTGAGGAAAATAGCTGATTAGATAATTTGGTATATCTTTGTTATCAAGCGAGAAAGTTGTCTCTGGAAGTGTTTAAGTCTTAGATATTTATAGAGGGTTGATGAGGCATTATGTTAAGTTTGTCTTCTGACGAGACATGTTGGACTGAGAGGAGGCAACCCCGTGTGGTGTGAGGAGAGGCAACGCCTAATGTTGTGAGACGAGGTGACACCGAGTGGTGTACATGTAAACCTTTAGACAAAATAAACCTTTAGAAGCGACAAAAGTCGCTTCTAATATTTTGAAACGACAAAATTAGAAGCGATTAGTTGCATCTATAGTCGCTTCTAAAGGCAAAAAAAGTCGCATAAAAAGCGTTTGGAAATACCTTTTTTTTCATTAGAAGCGACTCTTTTACCTTTAGAAGCGACTAGTTGCTTCTAAAGGTAAAAAAAATTAAAAAATTTGAGCTGCAATAAATTTTTTTTATATTTGTAGGTAGTTTGTTATTTTAAGTTAATGAAGTTATTAATTATAAATTAATTTGCATATATCTAGCACCTTAGTTAATTTATTCACAAATTACCTAACAACCAAACTAGCATACAAACTAACATATAACAAAAAAAACTTACTGGTTTATATTAGTATCGACGGAGAGAAACGGTGATTGATATGAGGGTGCGACTAACCCAAAGTTCCGACGACTTAACAATTACAATAATATCAAACAAGTCGTAATAAAAACAAAAGAACAAAAAAAATTAATTTTAACTTCATTGCATTTTAATTTGTTAATTTAGTAAACTTAACATTATTTAAATGTAATTTCACTTTACTATTAAGAACTATTTGGTTTTATTTCTCATTAATACTTCTAAACCTATAATTAAACTTAACCATCAAAATAAAAAATTAGAATCCAAACCAGAATCTATTTTCAAAATCACTAATTAAAAACTAATATTAACCTAAAAAATATAAAACTAAAAACCAATTAACAAACTTAGATATAACCAAACTAAAAAAAGACATACTGAAAGTCGCTGTTTGTGCGAGGCGGCCTAAGTAGTGAGGTGGCGGCCGCAAATCTACAATCGTAAAAAATAGTTAAAAAAACATACGAACTTAAAAAACATACCTTAAGTGAAATATGATTAAAAAAAGGTAAACACATACCTCGCAGGTCGCCGGAAAAGGGATGGTCGGCGGATGAGAGTTTGACAAGGCCACGTGGGTTGCTTAAAAAGGGTTGCTGGAAAAGGGGAGGTCGTCAAAGAGGAGATCCAAACGGAGAGAGAAAAGAGAAAAACTTATCGGCGGTGCGGAGGAAGAGAGGAGGCGGAGGGGAATGAAAATAAAACTTACCCGAGGGCGGAGGAGACAGGAGCGGGGGACAGCCAGAGGACAGTCGGAGAAGAAGAGGCAGGCGGCGGGGAGTAGGACAGCCAAATAAGGGGAGGACGTCGGAGGAGGATGCAGGCGTGGAGGAGGATGGAGGCACATAAGGTTGAGGGCGAAGGGGTGGAGGACATGCGTAAGGTCGAGGGTGGAGGGGCAGAGGCACATGGCAGATGGGAGAGAAGGAGAATATTTTGGTGAATAACTTTTGAAGCAAAAAGGAAATGAGGAAGAAATGGGGAGGGTCGGGTGTTTTAATGAACTAAGGACATTAGAAGCTACTAATCGCTTCTAATGTCCTTCACAACCAAAACGATGACGCTTTAGTAAGTGGGGGAATTAGAAGTGAAATTTTGGCGGACAAGGTTTTGAGCCCAAACATTTGGGCATTAGAAGCGACATTAGAAGGGATTAGTTGCTTCTAATTCCCCAATTTTTATACTTAGTGAAATTTTGGCGGACAACTTTTAGAGCCCAAAATTTTGGGCATTAGAAGCGACTAGTCGCTTTTAATGTTCTAATTTCTATACTTAGTGAAATTTTGGCGGAGAGAAGTTCGAGCCAGATAATTTGGGAATTAGAAGCGACTAGTCGCTTCTAATTCCCAAAAATACTAAAAAATTGGCGGAAAAAAGTTGAGCCAAAGATTTTTCCCTTTAGAAGCGACTAATCGCTTCTAATATAACGCCTCAGACCATTAGAAGCGACTAGTCGCTCTAAAAGTAAAAAGAAATAAATTTTTGAAAAAATTGGGGTGTTTACGTTATAAGCGACTAATCGCTTCTAATGGTAAACTGTCGTTTCTAATTAGAAGTCACTAGTCGCTTCTAAAAGTCCATGTCGCTTCTAAAAGTCTCTTTTATAGTAATGGTAAAGCGAGGCTACGCCGTATTGTGTGAGCCGATGCGAGACTATGCTGCATTGTGTGATACGAGACGACGCCACGTCATGTGAGGCGAGAAACCTCTGCATCCTGTGTGGCAAGGCTACTCCGCGTGGGCTGAGGTGAGGTTATGTCACGTGGGGTGAGACAAGGTGACGCCGCGTTGGGTGAGGTGAAGTGGCGCCGCGTCGAGTGAGACGAGGTTACGCATTGTTGGGTGAGGCAAGACTATGCCGCGTCGGGTGAGGCGAGGCTACGCCGCATCGTGAGTCGAGACTACGCCGCGTGGTGTGGGGCTTGGCTACGTCACGTCAAATGAGACAAATGTTAGACCTGTTGGATACAAATGGGTATTTGTACGAAAGATAAACGAGAAACATGAGATTGTATGATACAAAGTTCGCCTTGTTGGACAAGATTTTACTCAAAGACCTGAAATTGATTTTGAAGAAGCATATTATCTTTGTATAAATGAAACTACATTCAGGTATTTTATTAGTTTAGTACTTCATGAGAAATTAAATATGCATCGCATGAATGTTGTTACAACTTATTTATACAGTTTTCTTGATACTAATATTTATATGAAAATCCCTGAAGGATTTGAAATGCTTCAAGCATTAAGTTGAAAACCAAGAGAGCGATATTAAATCAAATTGGAATGATCATTATATGGATTCAAGCAATCCGAAAAAATGTGGTACAATCGCTTAAGCGAATATTTACTACAAAAGGGGTTTGTCAATAACGCTCTTTGTCCTTGCATTTTCATCAAGAAATCAACATTCGAATGTGTAATTATCGCCGTTTATGTTGATTATTTGAATATTATTGAGAACAGTGAAGAGATTCTCAAAGTAATCTTTTAGTTAAGAAAAAAGTTTGAAATGAAGGATTTCGGAGAAACAAAATATTGCATCGGTTTGCAAATTGATCACATACATAGTGGCATATTTGTTCATTAGTCAAATTATATAAATAAGACGATAAGGCGATTTAATATGGATAAATCGAATCCATTGAGTACCCCAATGGTCGTTAGATTCATTAATGTTGTAAAAGATCTATTCGTCCATGTGAGGAATCTTAATAGATTTGTAGTCCATACATATTATATTTCAGTGCAATTGGAGTTCTTATGTACCTTTCTAATTGTACTTGACATGCCATAACTTTTGCTGTTAACTTTATTAGCAATATTTAGCTCATGTAATACAAGAAGACACTGGAACGAGATCAAGCATGTGTTTCGTTACCTCCAAAGAACAATTAATATAGTATTGTTTTATCCTAACAATACGAAACCAATTTTAATTGACTATGCAGATGCATATTATTTGCCAGATCCGCATAAAGAGAGATCTCAAATTGGATATGTGTTCACATACAGAGGGACCGCAATATCTTGGCGTTCCCAGAAATAAACACTCGCCGCGACATCAAATCACGCCAAGTTCATTGCATTACATGAAGAGTGGCTGCGATCCATGACGCGTCATATCGGAGCTACAAGTGGTCTTCCATCAATCGATGATCCATCCATATTTTATGAAGACAATGTCGCTTATGTTGCTCTAATAAAAAAAGATTCATCATAAATGTTGGAACAAAACAGATTCCTCCGAAATTATTTTATTTTATTCAAGAGATGAAAACTAATAACATCCTCAACATCTTGTATGTTCATTCATGCGATATATCATTTGATCTCCTCGTAAATGCGCTATCCACTTCAGTCTTTTTGCCCTACCAATATTCTTATCCCAAATAGTTTTTCCTATAGATGAAAATATTATAACTAAAGTGGTAAGAATGAAGTGAAATGCCATATCATGCATATAAAACACCATGTATTAATTTGTCTATATTAAGCC
Source organism: Urtica urens (assembly GCA_958296335.1). Classification (NCBI taxonomy): domain Eukaryota; kingdom Viridiplantae; phylum Streptophyta; class Magnoliopsida; order Rosales; family Urticaceae; genus Urtica; species Urtica urens. The sequence goes on along the minus strand of OY282522.1, from coordinate 22,045,986 downwards.
TTATTCTCTTTATAAATGATCAAGGATTAATGAAATATATCATTATTTCCTCTCATCTCTATAAATATCATATAAAATCATTCGTTACTTACTATATACTTGCGCAAAATACCATCATCTTTAGTTGATTTTTTCCAAATTTATTAAAATTAATTTTTTTTTCTAAAATACTAGATTAAAATACTATTAGAATTATTATTTTTACATTTTATTTCATATCTATATTAACCAGTTATTTTTTTTTAATAAATTAAACTAAAAAACCTAAAAACCGTTCCACTTCTTAAAATTTATTTATTTTTTTGACCGATAATATAGTAAGGCATTTAAGTTTTATTTTTTAAAAATTATGTTTTAATAAATTACGAGAACATCAATATAAAATAGTGGTTGTTTGTACTATTTATTATTTTGTCGTATATATAAATGAACAACTTCTTTAACACGTTTTTGTTTGCATCAAACTTCCCAAGCACGCTTTGTACCTAAGTCTTATAATTTTGATTCAATTCTAAAAAGAGCGGGAGTCATGGGCCCCACCAAAATGGACAGGTCAACACCGCTACAGAATTAAAAAGGAAACACCGCAATTATAGCAGAAAACGAAAACGCTTGATTAAAATAAAAATAAAAGAGAAAAAGAAAACGCTTTTAATGGTCTCTCTCCCAAATTCGGCGGGAAATTTCGAACAGCCCGCGCAATTCCCAAAAATCGGAATTCCTACATAATAGTACCAAACCCTATCTAACGCTTTCAGAATCGCCTCACTATTTTCTCTCTCATTTCCTATCTACATAAACCGTCTCCGACAATCTGCTCACTCGTTTCTCAAATCCCGTGCGCGAAAACTGTTCGACGAAAGTCCTCGCTGAAGATAACCCGACGAAGAAGGAGCGATGTATGTGGTGAAGAGAGACGGTCGCCAAGAGACTGTCCATTTCGACAAGATCACGGCGAGGCTAAAGAAACTGAGCTATGGACTAAGCTCCGAGCACTGCGATCCGGTTTTGGTTTCGCAGAAGGTCTGTGCCGGCGTCTACAAGGGCGTCACAACCAGCCAGCTTGACGAACTTGCCGCCGAGACCGCCGCTGCCATGACCGCGAATCACCCTGATTATGCTTCGGTAACCTTCTTTCCTTTCCTCTTTACGTGGATCTGTGCTTTTAGGTTTTACCCTGATTTTACTTAGGTTTTCGCTTTGGATAGTTCTTTCAATCATTCGTAAGGTATGTGTTAGTGACGATTCTTTTTCGTTTCACGTGTCTATAGATTCGTGTTGTTATTAGAGGTAGTTTGTAATTCTGTTTTTTATATGAATTTTTTCTCCTTCCTTCGTTTCTTGGGTTAATTTTTCTCCTTCTTTCGTGTTTTTCTCTCTGGTTGATGATGATTCTTGGATTTCTTTTGTTTCTTTGTTTCGTGTGATGGATTATGCATCTTCCACTGAGCATCAAGTACAATATTTTGGGACTATTTTTCTGACTTAAGTGTTTGTCTAATGAGTGGGTCACTGTTGATTTAATTTAATCATTCATAAACTGAAAACTGCTAATTTTATTTCAGTTGGCTGCAAGAATTGTTGTCTCAAATCTCCACAAGAGCACAAAGAAGTCGTTTTCAGAGACGTAAGTCCCATAATGAATTTTTGTTTGTTATATTTCCCTGCGAAAGCTAACATGTTCATAGATTTCTTGATATTAACGTTTGCACTTTTAAACAGGATCAAAATCATGTATAATCACGTCAGCGAGAAATCTGGCTTGAAGGCACCTCTGATCGCTGATGATGTCTATGAAATTATCATGAATGTAAATTACTTTTTCATCTGATGAGCTTTATGTTTTCGTTTACGGTATGATTGGATATATATCTGATTTCTTGTATGTTGACTAAAGTGACTGACTCCATTTCTTTGTTTTTGAAATTTTCTTGATTGACCAGAATGCTGTTCGCCTCGATAGTGAAATAATTTACGACCGGGACTTTGACTATGATTACTTTGGCTTTAAGACCCTTGAGAGGTCGTACCTCTTGAAGGTTGATGGTACGGTTGTTGAGAGGCCTCAACACATGTTAATGAGGGTTTCTGTAGGAATTCACAAGCAGGATATTGATTCTGCTATCAAGACTTATCACATGATGTCTCAACGCTGGTTCACCCATGCGTCTCCCACCCTTTTCAACTCTGGAACACCAAGGCCTCAGGTAAGTCAAGGTGCTTTGGAAAATTTCTTAGATATGTTATATGTCATTGATGTTTGACATGAAACAATGTTATTGCAGTTGAGTAGCTGCTTCTTGCTGTGCATGAAAGATGATAGTATTGAAGGAATATATGATACTTTAAAGGAATGTGCTGTCATCAGCAAATCGGCTGGAGGCATTGGTGTCTCTGTTCACAATATCCGTGCCACGGGAAGTTATATTCGTGGAACGAATGGGACATCTAATGGAATTCTTCCAATGTTGCGGGTTTTCAATGATACTGCTCGTTATGTTGACCAAGGTGGCGGGAAGAGGAAAGGTATATAAAGTCATTGTTTTGTTGACATGCTTTTTAAATTTCAATATACTTGGTTCTGAAGATTGTATTTTGATTACTACAGGTGCTTTTGCTGTGTACTTGGAGCCATGGCATGCTGATATATTTGAATTTCTTGACCTAAGGAAGAACCATGGAAAGGTACATGTTCTTCATGATCGTTGGCCTTGATACTGCTCACTGATATTTTTTTATTTAAGCCTTCTGTTTATATATTATCTTAAAGTAATAGCATTTACTAAATATAGGAGGAACACCGGGCTCGTGATTTGTTTTATGCTCTGTGGGTTCCTGATTTGTTCATGGAACGGGTCCAGACCAATGGAGAGTGGTCTTTGTTTTGCCCCAGTGAGGCTCCTGGTCTGGCAGACTGTTGGGGTGCAGAATTTGAAAAGCTTTACACAGGATATGAAGCACAGGTGATTCATTACCTGTTAATGCGTATATCTGTGTCTAGTGCTTATTGAAATTATCAACCACTAATTTTCTGATGGTTGTATACTCTTGCAGGGGAAGGCCAAGAAGGTTGTTTCGGCTCAAAGTCTGTGGTTTGAAGTTTTGAAAGCTCAAATTGAAACTGGAACTCCGTACATGCTTTTTAAGGTGCTGAACTCTTCAATTTCTGATCCCAATCTTGCCTGGAAAGTGTTCCATGGCCCACCCTTTTGACAATGTTTTAATCTTTTATTATTATAAATGTTTATGTTGTCTACCCCTTTTTATTGTAGGATACCTGTAATAAGAAAAGCAACCAACAAAATCTCGGTACCATAAAATCATCAAACTTGTGCACTGAGATCATTGAGTACACAAGTCCTGACGAAACTGCGGTTTGCAATCTGGCATCAATTGCTTTACCAAGATTTGTTAGAGAGAAGGTAAGAGTCTTTTGTACTAACAAGTTAAAGTTTTATGCCCTTGGATTTTTTCTTTAGTTGTATGAGATGACCTTTTCTGCGTTACAGGGGGTTCCATTAGAGTCGCATCCCTCTAAGATTGTTGGGAGCAAGGGTTCCAAAAACCGATACTTCGACTTTGATAAACTAGCAGAGGTTTGTGTTCACATTTCTAACTTTGACCTGTTTATCTTCTTTCCTTTTCAACTCTTTTTGATGTTGTTTTTAGGTTAATAGCCTTGGTATTTCAATTTATGCTCTACAAGACACTGTCCTTACATTATTTGCTGTGGACAGATCACTGCCATTGTCACAACAAATCTCAACAAGATTATCGATGTTAACTACTATCCTGTCGAAACTGCTAGAAGATCAAATATGCGACACAGACCAATTGGAATTGGAGTTCAGGGCCTTGCTGATACTTTCATATTGCTTGGCATGCCATTTGATTCGTCTGAGGTAATTGTAATTATAATTGTATCTGATGGGATGATAGTATAAAATTACCTGTTTCTTATATTTGCCAATAATAACAAGGCTAAGCATTCATGTTACAGGCTCAGCAGCTAAACAAAGACATTTTTGAGACTATATACTATCATGCTTTGAAGACTTCTTCTGAATTAGCTGCTAAAGAAGGCACTTATGAAACCTATCCTGGCAGTCCTGTGAGCAAGGTATACTAGGAACAAAAGTATCTTGGCGGTTAAGAATTACTTAAAAAATAATAATATTTATGCATTACTTGGATATCAGTAGAATTTAGGTTAAACGATGTTTCAAGGACTTTTCACATTGGTATATGTGAATGGCATAAAAATGTGTCATGCACTTAATTCTTTTAGTGCTCATAACTCCAAAATTCTTAGTCATGCGTTGTCTTAATTCCTAATGTCCACTGAATACTGCAGGGAGTTCTTCAGCCAGACATGTGGAATGTTGTACCTTCAGTTCTATGGGATTGGAAAGCTCTTAGGGATATGATCGCTGCAAATGGAGTGAGAAATTCGCTTCTTGTGGCTCCAATGCCCACTGCTTCAACCAGCCAAATCCTGGGAAACAACGAATGCTTTGAGCCATATACTTCCAACATCTACAGTCGCAGAGTGTTGAGGTTTGAATCATGTGCATTTTGTGCCGTCTATATTTTAAAGCCAATCTCCTTGTTTCTGAACTTGTCTTCTCATTACTATTTTTCAGTGGTGAATTTGTTGTGGTGAACAAACATCTGCTTCATGACTTGACTGAGATGGGCCTCTGGTCCCCTGCTATAAAAAATAACATGGTTTATGAAAACGGTTCTGTTTTGAACATCTCAGAAGTCCCAGATGACCTCAAAGATATTTACAAGTAAGAAAGCTGCATAGTGATTACTTCCTCAACTTGTGTTTTTGGTCTGGTATATGCTAAAAGATCTTGCGTTACCAGGACGGTGTGGGAGATTAAACAAAGGACGTTGGTCGATATGGCAGTTGATCGCGGCTGTTACATTGATCAGAGTCAAAGTCTGAACATACACATGGACCAACCAAACTTTGGGAAACTCACTTCTTTGCACTTCTATGCATGGTCCAAGGTAAAGAATGCTGTTCTACTTAATAAGACTATGATTTTGATAAATGTGCCTAATGTGATTGAATATTGAACTTGAAAAAGGACATGAACCAGTTTTGTAATAATATAATAAGTCAACATTAATGATTGCTTCCCAGATTCATCTTCTTTTATCCTGTGAATAATAGGGTCTAAAAACTGGAATGTATTATCTGAGATCTCGTGCCGCGGCTGATGCAATTAAGTTTACCGTGGATGAAGCCGCCATCAAAGTAAGTACTTGCGATGATTGAGCAACTACTCCTTGATATCAGTTTTCGTTGATTGAGTACAGATTTGTTGATTTCCTCTTTTGTTTGAGTGCAATTTCAGGACAAGCCAAAGGTCGAAGGTGATGCTGATACTGAAATGGCACAGATGGTTTGCTCTCTGGCCAACCGCGATGACTGCCTCGCTTGTGGAAGTTAAAGCTCCGATCATAACTTCTTGATAGTCTATAAATAATTATGTATATAAATTTGAATTTCTTTTCTGAATTACATCTTCATTCGAAGTCAGGCAATTTCTTTTTGCCTTGAGTTGATGTTAAGTTATACGACTTTAACATATGAGAAATTTCATTTTCTAGACTAAATATCCTTAAAAATCACCAAATGTGTTTTTTTAATTCTCGGATTTGGTTAAATACTTGCAGATTTCTATAAAAGAAAAATTAATTTTGGAATCCGACATTTTTGTCCTAAAATGTTAAAAGTCCAGTTTTTGATATCTCTATGTATTGCATCAAATTGGTCCAAAAGAGAAAAGGAAGCCTTGGTTCAATCCCCACCGCTAAAAAAAAAAGAATATGCGATTACTTTTGTATTCAATCTCACTGCTAACAAGAATGGAATGCTTTTGAAAACGATATCAATTCGGTGGCTTGTAATATGCGTAAACCCCGTAAAAGGACTGGGCAAAGGTGAGGAGCAAGAGGACGAGGGCAGCGACGAAGGAGAGAACAGCCCAAGGGTTGCTGAAATAGTTGTGCCGGAGCGAGGCTCGCCAGGCGTTCCAGCGGTGATTATAGTAAGCGTTGACATCCTCGGAGAGTCTCGACAAATAGCTGTCGCTGACGTCGTAAACGACCTCTTGGCAGAGGCGGTTGAAGAGGTCGGCCACCTCGGAGTCGCTCCCGAGCCAGTGCTCGACGATCCCGCAGTAGTGAAGGTACCCCACGTCCTCCGGCGAGTTTATGAGGTTGTCCATGAATATCACGTACGAGGTCACGTCGTTGCTGCAGTCCAGGTGGCACTGCTCGAAGGCTATCAGGTTCAGGAACAGCGACTTCGTCCCGTCGTGGATCAGCAGCCTCGGGATGTGGAGGACTCCTCCGCTAAACTTTACGTCCCAGAACCGGTCAGTTCTCCGTCGCCGGAACTTGATACCGGCCTCCTTCAGCTCCGTCACGCAGTGCACCAGCTGCTGGCGCCGCTTGTCTGCCACCCGATTCGCCTGCAATCAGGGACGAAGCCATAATTCTAAATTCAGGCGGACTTATATGCAAAAAGTAAGTTTTGGAGGTGGACTTCAAACTTAAAAGTTAAATTCTAGGGTGGGAAAAGATAGTATATAAAAGATATTTTAATCCTTAAACCCAAATTTGTTTAAAGTATCAGGATTAAATTTTAAAATGAACTTTTAATATAATTTCAGACAAAAATATTTCTCGATATACGACGATTCAGGACTATTTCGACGAGTTTCTGCCCATTTTAAGAAGTATTTTTGTTTACAATAATGTTAAAAGTGCAATTTCATATATTTATTATTGTCGTGAGTTTTTTTTTTTTTTGTCAAATTCGTGTAAATTTAAAATTTATGAAATCAAATTTACTTAAAAAAAAAAAACTAGAAGAAGAAAGTTAAATTTTGGTTAAAGGGTCCGTCCCGAACCTACCTGGGACCATTTCTTCATCCACACCCTCGGCTCTGGCTGCGGGCCCCGACGGAGCAGCGACCGTCGGAAAACCTCGAGGCAGTGCAGCCCCGCCCCCGAGAGCGGATCGAAAGAGGAGGAGTCGGGGCCGGCGGCAGGCTCGTCGGTGGGCATGAGAGGGTCGAAGAAGCGGAGGGCGAGGCGGGCGGCGAGGCCAGTGGAGTCGAGACCGGAGCCGGCGAGCTGGACGGCGAGGAGGCGGTCGAGGAGGAAGAGCGGGATCTGATTCTCGAGCATGATCATGTCGCGCTGAACGGAGTGCATGGAGCCGCGCATGGCGAAGACTGGGTCGTGGCGCGGGTACCCCAGGTGCTTGAACCCTCCCGCCGCCCCTCGGAACAGGTCCAGCACGAAGCACCCGTCCAGCACCATCATTTCCACGAACTCGTTGCTCGTCAGCGCCACCGGGCCCTCGTAGCACCCTCGCGCCCGCTCCTCCACCTCCCGCACCGCCTCCAGCAGCGCCGCCACGTGGAGCCCCGCGGTGCGCCGGAGGACGTGGGACAGGCACCGCCACTTGTGCCGGTCCATTCGGCGAAGGCGCCGCCTCCCGTGGTGGTACGGCCCCAGCGACACCGTCTGAGGCGCGTACGACTTGTCGTCGCCTTGCTCCCGGAGGTGCTGTGGGACCCGGTAGATGCTCATCTTCTCCCAGGCGGAACCCAGCGCTTCGTCTTCTCGAGCCTGCTCCAGCTTCTCCTTTATCGATATCACCCACTCCGACTCCGACCAAACCACCGTCTCCTCCACCTCCTCTGTTATTGGCTTTGCCGCTACTGATCGCAGCGGTGGGAGTTGACATTGTTGCAGCTCGTTCTGGACGGAGAATTCGATCGATCTCGATGTTGTTGCGTTTACCGGCGGTCGTGGAGGTGTTGCTGCTGCTACTCCGGCTTCCACGGTTTCTCTCAGTTTCAGGGTGATCAAGTACCAGCTTAATAACTCCTTGTTAACCACAGCCACCATTTTTTTATTTTTATTTTTTTGCTCAACTTGGATCTGGTTTGGATAATTAGAATGGAAACGTGATGTTACTGGATTGCTTGTTTTGTTCTGATCATGATAATTATCATGATTACGTTGAGGAGGAGGATGTTGGAGAAATAGTTGTGGTGAAAAAGATGATAGAAAACAGTGGGTCTTTTTTATTTAATTATTCATTACTCTTTATTTATACGCAGTCATTGTGTAGTACACCCTTTTTCCAATTGCTTCGAATCGGCGCATTCACCGGAAAGATTTCAATTTTTTATTCCGTCGTGATTTTATTTCTACAACATTTTTTCACTTGTATATAAAATGAAATTCAACTCTCGTATAGTCTCTTATCTTATAGGTTCCATTGACGAGAAAAGCCCTCGAAGAACCATGCTGAAACAGATTCGTGAGATCTGATGCTTTAGTTACCTTTTTATTATAGCATGTACGATAATTACTGCAACGTGCTCTTATTTTATGAAAGAAAATAAATAACACTTTAAACACGTTCACCGCTCAACTCTGCGATCTGATTATAGTACGAGGCTGCTCAATAAATTAATTGTTTGCCTTTTCTCTGAGAAGGTAACATGGATTGATCATCTCCTGTTGTCTAGATCAGTGACTGGATATGGTAGATTGCTTGTATGTATGAAATTGTATTATCGAGTTATTAATATTCAATACGACCAAAATTAAATTATTATATATTCATGGCACAAAATTATTAGATACATAAAATACAGCTAGAACCAGCAACCAGTGGGTCTTCCATAATGAAATATCATGAGAATTTTCTCTTCTTCTAATTTATACATCGTTATACCTCAATTTTAGTTATATACAAATCATAAAATTGGTCATTGATGTGTATCTTTCCTTTTTTTTAACACAGCGACACTTATAACCTACCCCCATCTCTCTCATACAATATTATAATAATTTTAATTGATCATATTAATTCATATAATCTATCTATATATATATATATCATATGTCACACTTAATGCACATGGAAAATGTCCAGGAAATTTAGTCGCCATTTCTCTTTCTGGGGTGGAAATCAGCACAGCAAAGACAAAAAAATAAGTTCTTTCAAACTCTTCATCGATTCGATTATCAATATTTACAGTGATTTATTGTAGATAAACAGTTCAAAATGTCAATTTTTTTTTTAAATTATAACTTTCACAATTTGTCACTAGAAATACTAGAAAAGACAATTTTTTATGAATGCATAATATAGGTTTGGTAATTTAGTTTTGTCCAACGTTTTATATAACTTTTGTAAATGTCCACTCCTTTAAATAATTAATTTCGGGAATTAATTTACAGCGTAAATTACGTACTAATAGCCGCACCATATTATTATATATATATATAATTTTAAATTTTAAAAGAGAGAAACTTCAAACGCATTTAAGCAACCACCATTTTTTTTTCTGATCAAAATCTATCGACGAATAAACTCAAACCATTTTCTTTGATCGATCATCATCAATAAGTTTTTGTGAACTTCAACAACGTAAATCGGTCGGCAATTAACAAGTCTTTATGTTCTTTTTTGTATCTATTTTTTATTTTATTTTTTCTGTAAATCGATTGTCCAAAACAATTTCTTCATCTCTTGTTTATGATTAATAATCTTGAACTACATGAATACGACATATGTGAAGCTTTTATAGCGGAGAAAGATGTGAATCTTTCATAAACACGAGTTTTTTAATAGTTTGGTTTATTTATTATTTTGTTAATGGAGGATAACTAGGCTGGAAATGTAAAAGATATAAACATAAGTAGTTTTTTCGAGTTTTTTTAGTTATAAACTGAGGGAAAAAAACAACTTTCAAAGGAACTATATTTTTTTTTAAATACTTTAGAAAATGAGAAAAAATATGTTAGGAGGTAATAACTTGGGCAATTTATCATAAGATGGTTTAAGACTTGAATATTATAGATTTCGGACGGTTTATTTTTCTAGGTGTTTTGGGGGTTTATAATATATCTTTAAAATCCAAAAATATGTATGGTGAATAAGTATGGCAAAATAAGTGTCAAAATTTTATAGTACGAATATCAAAGGAGATCAATGACACGCGAACTCAATTATTGGCGGAATTACAACATTCAAGAGTCCAAATCGGGCACCACCAAGCTTGGAATCGGATCAAGCCCTACATCTACCGATATTTCGTATATTTGTAAAATTAAAATATCGACGACCAACATGTCAAATTTTGTATAGAAGCTAGGTATTGAAAAAGAAAACATCAATTAAATATGTAATAAACATAGTGACTCTAAACATAATAGGAGAATGATTATGATATATTGCCTACTATAACTTTTATAAAAGCCCTCGTGCTTTACACGGTTTTACTAAGATAGGCAGAATTTGGCCAAATAAATAAACCACCTTTAATGGCTTGATTTTTTTTAAAAAAATCGAAATACATTTGAATATAAAAAAATTAAAAAAGAAAACAATTCTAACGAGAATGTTAATCAATTTAAATCGAATAGTCCAAATAAAAAGAGTTTCGCGAAAAGAATGACATCTCGTTACCTTAAAAAGGGAGTAAAAACTTCTACAAGAACAAAAATGACAACATCATCAATCATCCTAGTAACGATTAGCCAAAACACGACATTCAACTTTCAGAAAAAGAGGAACACGTTTTCAAATACATGTGATTAACCAAGACCTCGATGACTTTAAATTTGATACTAGAGCACACTCGCATAAAAAAGTACTTCCTGATCTCACATATTACGTGTCACGGTTTGAATACGTGAAGGCTGCTTCAGCGAAAGTGCATTAAAGTTCGGATTATCTACAATAATAACAATAAAAGAAAAAAAAAGTATTGTCCTCTGCAACAACGAAAGTCAAACAGAAATGGATGAACTTCAAGTTTAACTACTTTCATAAGTCTTGGTTGATTAGGATAATCTTAAAATCATAAATCAATATAGAAGAAGAGCTAGTCCAAATCCCCATTATTATTATGAAGAAGAAAAAAACAAACAAATTTCATTGCGAAAGTCACGCAATGATACATGTAGGAAATGAAATAAAACAAACTATCATGGACATATAATAGAACACAAGGAAAGTAATTTAAGGAAACGACAATTGAGCTGCGAACACCAACGACACGAACTATCTTGTGTAGCGTTGCAGTATTAATTTAAAACACCTTGAAAATGTAAAAGCCTATACATGAATGATTGATAATTAAAAGGTAACCAAAGGAAGTTCAGGCATCGGCTAAGAGGTGGTGGGGTTGTTTGGTCGGATAAGAAGCTTCCATGGCAATCCCGCACTTTCCGGCACTGGGCTCGGGGCCGTTGCGGTGCAATTTGACGTAACCGCCCTCGCCCCAGTCCGGGCCCCACGAGTTCCTAACGAGCCAGAAGTCGAGGCCGTTCTCTGAGCCGTATCCCACCGCCACCACTCCGTGGTCCAGCTGCGTCCCGCACTCTCCAGTGAACACGCCCTGATCGTCATCAAACCACCATTTCATTTTAACGATAATTAGCACTTTGAAATATTATAATTACAAAATAGCCAACATTTTAAACAAATTGATTTATACCAATTAGTTTAAATAAATCGTAATAAAATAAATAAAACTAAATAGTTACTAAACGTAAGAATACAAAATAGTAAAAATAAAAAATACAATACTAACCTATCATCATTATTAGGTAATTATATAACAAGTTCTCAGAGCAATTTTTCTTCATTTTAATGAGAAATGACACGGGAATTTCATTTTGTGAACAAAATATCATAGTTATACTTACTCTGTTTGAATAATTTCTAAAAATGTATTTTTGACCATTTTGACTAAAAAATGGACGAAATTACTCTCCAACATTTAACTTCATTTTGTCGTACACTAAATACGATATTGTTAAAATGAAGTTTGAAAAATGAAAGCAGTACTTAACTACAATATTCTGTTAGTATTTTGTACAATGAAAAGAGTTTGAAAAATAAAGTTAAATACTTTGAAACTATTTTCGTCCGTTTTGGGTCAAAAGTACGTTTTAGATATTATTCAAAAAATGAATTCATTAAGTATATTTTGATAACTACCGAATTTTCAATATAAATTTCTCAATTTCATTTTAAATTCAAAATTAGAATGAAATCACGTCTAAACCTATAAAATCAATAATATTCAGAATTATACTTTGTTGCATTTTCGAACAAAATTTGCTCTTTACAAATCACCATTTTATTTAAATCCCCCTCTCTCTCTCTCTCTCTCTCTCTCTCTCTCTCTCTCTCTTCAAGTAAGTGTGAGTAAAGGAGGGGCTTACGGATTGGTAGTGTTGGAGAGCTCTGCCACCAGCTTCAATGGCGACGCTGACGGGCTGGTGAGCCACGGCCTTCTTCAAGGCGGCTTGGTCGTTCTGAGGAACATCCTCGTAGCCGTCGATGGTGACCAGCTTCCGGTTGGCGAGAGCGAAGTCGCAGCGGGAGTTGGTGGCGGAGTAAGGGTAGTCTCGATCAGAGGCGATGCCGCCGTTGGAGAGGATGAACTCGAACGCGTGGTCCATCAGGCCTCCGCTGCACCCGCTGTTGTACGACGTGTCGCAGTCCACCAGCTCTTGCTCCGACAGCGACACCAGCTCTCCGTTCACTATCTTGTTTATTCCCTCCACCGCCGCCACCGTCGAAAACGCCCAGCAGCTTCCTGTCTCACCACCGCAGATTTCACTTTCAAGAGAGTTCAAAAATCGAGCTCTAAAAGAGACGAGAAGAGAACTGACCGCATGTTCCTTGGTCCTTGACGGGGTTGACGGCACCGCTCCGACGCCAGTCCACCTCCTCCGGCAGAGCATCGGCGGCGCGTGGGGCGTACCTCCGGGAGGCTCTCTTGGCCTTGGCGAGCCGCCTCCTGGGATCGCTCCTCGTGCCGAGAAAGTCCCTTCGGTACTCGTCGTTGGTCATGTCGGCAAAGCGGTTGAGGCCCAGCTTGTAACTCTGGTTCTGCGCAGAGTTGTGGGTTTCGATGAAGGCGAGGTTGTCCTTGAAGATCTGGAACCTTCTCTCCTCCTCCCCGATCTCGTTGTAGGCTCTTCCGTGTTTGGCCATCCACTTCTCGTACGTGTCCCTGAGCTCGGTTGGCGTGTCGTCCGACGAGGCTAGTGGCGGGGAGAACGAGATGGCCAGAGCCAGGGTTAGTACGAGGGTCGGGATGGGAATAAGAGCCATAGCGAGAGAGAGAGAGAAAAAGGAGTAGAAAATGAGAGAAAATGGGTGTGGAGGGAAAGAGAATACTGTGGGGGGGTTTATATAGAGGTTTTGTGTTTTCCTTATGCGAGAAGGAGAGGGAATTTGTATTCTATTATTCATTTTAAATATTATATCTGAATTTGGAAATGTCACGTAATAGTTCATGAGAGAGAGAGAGGGAGATGGGTGACATTACGTTATGAGTAAGGAAAAGCAGAAGACGGGGGATGGTCTAGAGAGACGGCACGAAGATGATGGGTCGTTGTTGGCTACCAGTCCAACAAGCCATGACTCATAACCTTATGACTCATTTTGGTTCCACAATTTAATACAATCTAAATCATCAATCTGACCAAATAATCATAATTCAATATTCTAGAAACAAATACGGAATAATATAGCTAATTTTTTTTAATTTAAATGGAATAATTTAAGTATTTAGCTCAACTAATATGGTTCGTTACTTGTGCATGTATTTTGCGTTACTTTGATTTTTTATTTATAATTATACTAAAATTGTTATTTGAATCTATATAATTATACTAGAATTTAAAAAAGATAAAAATAAATGAATTTTTTATTTACCAGATTCATATAATGAGTTTTTATTTGTAAATTGAATTTAACTAGACGAGTTCTGTTAAGATGAATTAATTCATATTAAAACATAGATTTGTCTAAATAATAATATTGATAAAATAAGTAAAAGATGCATTCCTTAATTTAAATATATTTCATTCTGATTATATGATTTAATTGGATTGTATTGTCGATAAAATAATTTAAGGGAACACGTAATAGACTTTAATGGTAACTCACTGAGTTTAGTAAATTAGCAATTATCTAAAATTCATATGAGCTCCGATTAGCATAGTTTTGTTTTTAGAAAAAGTAATTTTTGATTTATTGTTCAAAAATAAATTGTTCTATGTTCGATATATTTTTTTAAAATAACTATAACTTTTAGCAAAAATTGATTTAGTGTTTGATAAATATATATATATATATACATATATATATATATATATATTTGTAAATAATTATTATATGTAAAATATAATTATGTTTTGGTATTTAAAAGAAATAATTAAGTGAGGGTCTATAAATTAGAAAAAGTATATTAAATGTCAAAATAATAATGTGATAATAACATAAGAAAATAACGAAAATTAAAACTTATTGTAAAGAGAAAGAGAAAAATAAAAAGAAAAAGTATAAAACCCGTCCTCATACCAAAACATCTTATTATTTTTTCAATGATTTTGATTAGCGGTTATCTATAATTTTGTCAAGTGGGTATTGAATCCTCATCGAGGAGAAGATATCACCACCCGTGATATTTTTTAAAACTTAATAATTGCAAACTACCATGAACTGATTCTTCTTTATCTATATTCGTCTTACCGAATAAACTAGCTTACTGTGCCAAAGCGAAACTCAGGATCATGCAACTGAGTTTCTTTGTCGGTTATGTATCCTTTTACGCTCTTTGCTTCCTTCAGAATTATAGTGTCTCGGAAAGCCATAATAGTAATGATAATACAATAATCTGATTCCAATTTCCAAATATCTAGAGTGCAGAACTCTACAAGTCCCAACCTGTTCCAACTTGTTTGGGGAAGATAAAAAACTAAAAGATATATGTGCATCGAGAACAATCCACAAATATCAACCGCACACACAAATGAAATAAAAATTAAAATAAATAAAACGGCGGCTCGAAATGGGCCTGTCCAATTCAAGTTCCCATCTTATTTTCCGTGAAGACCATATTTCTCGTTTCCCATGCAAGAATGACATCATCACCTAAACTTACTTCTTACTATTATATTGAAAACAAACAATTTCCAATGAAATCTATAGGTCACAGAAAAGACCTCCGTAAGTGGAAAAGAGGTTCATACCTTGCACATGCATATTGGCGAAGAGATATTATTATTTGTTTTACAAGCACCGACTGAGTGGGCCAACTTTTGCAGACGCAGAGACTGAGGAACTTTTCTAGTTGGTCCAGTGAGCTCACAAGGGGTCTCGTGATCTCATTGCTCTGGTTTTTTCAGTTGGCTTGTAACATGGGCAAACTAATCCAGATCATAGTCTCATAACAGCCACATGTATAAATTTTTAGAGGGAATGGTAAATTAAATACGATTTTTGCAATTGAATTGAGAGAATCCAATAACTGGATAACGGATAAAAGAAAGAAAAAAAAAAAAAAGGATAAGAGAGAGGAACAGAACACCACCTCTGTAATTCCTATCTTAGAAGATTATGTATAGAATAATTCGGAGCACAAATTGATACAAATTTCCTACAAGGCAGGTTCATATGCCCCTTTGTGAATTAGGCCATGAAATCAATCAACCCCAACCAAGAAAGAAAAAAAAATATATAAAATATAGAAAAAATGATGACAATTGGATGAAAATGAGGATCAAAGAGCTTGGCTTTTCCGGACGTTTGTGGCTTTCTCTTCCTATCTTCAAACCACCAATGCAAGTTCTTTGACACCCCAGCTTTCGAAATTTATCAGTTTCTCTCTCTATGTACCTGTGTCTCGACTGTTCGCGTGTCGTGTTTTCGCTTGCTCCGTCGCTTTGATCTTGGTGATCGGGTCTTGGTTGAGTGCTTAGCTGCGTGCTCTTGTGTGGTGACCGGCAACGTTTCTCCAGTTGGGAGTTCGGGAGGCACATCGGGCCACGGGGTGCGTTTTGCCGGTACAGTCACTTCCAATGGCGGCTCAATTACCCATCTGTCAATTCATGTCCTGAGTTAGCAAATCATGTCCGGTTCGGTGAAATAAACATATATCATCACTTTCTACATTTAGCGGTTAAGATAGTCAAATCTACACCTTTGACCACTACAAGGAACAATTTTAAATTTCATATGCTACAATAAATTAGCAATAAGTTGAGTTAATATGCCAACTTGTCTCCAGCAGATAAATCTTAGTTAAGGACTGGGATTACACTACTAAAATAAATAAAGCCATGAGATAACATTCAGACTAGACGGACAGTGAAATGTATGCTAGAAGCTAATCGTATGATGTGCAAATAAGAACGAGAGAAAAAAAAGAAAATTCATATATTCACATTGTGGTAAGAGTATAGAAAACTGGGGAGAATACTAAATCTTATTATTGACTTAGCTTTTGGATAAATCAAAATTCAAGATGCGTCAGCGGTTCAAGTTCGCTTAAGTTAGCGGATACAAAGCTATATCTATCATAAACTGAGTATACCCTTTTTACCTTCTTCAATGGAGCTTCTTTCTGTAATAGAAATTGATTTGTGAGAAAAGAGTTGCAGTTAACAATCTGCACCTATTCTAATGCCTGGAGAAGGTTAAAGGTTTAACGTTCATAGGGTGTTCTAAGTTGAACTGCTGGTTTATAACCCCAAGTGCTAAGGTTAACGTTTAAAGAGACCAATGGAAGCTATTAAAGACTTACTACTAATCTCTTGAAATCAGACCTGACAGTTTGCTTTGACGCCCTTGAACTAATGCTCTATGAGCCCATGAGACGTAGCTATTGATCGATTTAAATATACCAAGTAATATAATTTACAAATTCCAGCTCTACATATTTTTCAGCCTTAATACCTGGTACAATACAACAAGCATATATGTTCTGTGCAGCTGAATTTAAGATCTTTATCAGAAGTTCATTTCTCTCAGTAGAGGCCCACAATTTTACCTTAGACTGACCCAAAAAAATTGCGCCATAGTTTCATCAATATGTTCCAAGCTCATTCAAGAGGAAAAATAACAGTCAATACAAAAACAAAAATTTAGCCAAGTAAGCCACCAAAATATCACGAATTGAGAAATAGCCAACCTTTCGTTAATGTTTTGTAAATAGCCAAACCGATTACGTGGCATCAATTTTTTGAGTTTTTATTACGTCTTTGCCCTTTTGCTCCCGCGATATATGAAATACATTTGGAAGTTTTTTTTTTCAAAATTTAATTTTTATATTTTGCGGTTCAGCAAATATTGAATTCAATCTGTTTTCGAAATTTGGAGATATTAAATCTTAAAATCGACTGAAAATAATATGCGGGAGTGCTTTGGTTATTTTAGGCTCTTCGTATGTGTAAATCATTTGGGCTCTTTATTTACACAAATTAACAAAAGGTAAGCTATTTTCCAATTTATTCAACTTCGGGTGGCTCTAAACGCAAGACCCGTGTAAAATGAGCAACTAGTCACTTGCAAGTCGTCAAGTCCTAGTAATTAATTGATATTTTCCTTTCAAGAGGATCCTTTTCAACTAACTTCAAATGATTGATAAATCCTTCCTATCAAACCCATTGGAATTTTCTATAAAAGGGAGCGCGACGAGCTAGTCACCTTAAGGTTAATAAGGTCTAGTTAGAATCCTAATACTACATAGATAAATCTAGCTAAAATTGAAATAAACAAATATTTGGAACTTGTCAGCAGCAATCTCAACAGAAACAATATACGCAATGGATGCCTGTAATAGACTCATTAACTAAATCAAAAATCAATTATCAGTCATCAACATTTCCTTAAAAGTTATGAAACCTTTACGCTCTTGCGCCTATATTATCGCATCAGTTCTGTTAACTGCATCAAATTTCCAATCACCAAATTCAAATATTAACACTAAAAGATTAAAGAGCGTGTACCTGGAAGGAAATTTGCTATCAAAGCGAGCTTCAACACGGAGCCACCAGAGCAAAATTTGTCGACCGCAGCTTCCAAGAGGCTCCACCATTGAAGGATCCTTGAGCAAGAATAAGGGACTCTCTATATTCTCACCAACTCCATCCAAATCATCCAGATCTTTTACCCATTCAGGCTTATCTTTCGCTTCCTTCCAAATGATCCTTGAATTCAATACAAAACCTGACCATTCCATCTTCTTGGGTAGCACCGCCGCCCTATCATCAATGTAAATCGCTTTCTTTCCGGTGTATGTCAGCGAGTTATAAGTATGCCAACCAATCAATTGATCGGAAGAATTACAGGCAGGGCCTTGGACGGGCATTGGCTTGATTTTCTCATCCTCCTCTATTTCCCGTGGTATTGATTGGGAAGATTCGTCCGTGGCTGCTGAGTTAGCAAGAATTCCAATTGAGAGAGCACCGAACCATTTCACAGTCTGGAGCTCATCAAATAGTTCCATACTGTGCATGTTACTATCATCTGCAAACATTACAATACCATCCATCTTCTGGTCCCTGATAGCTCTGTTCCACCACAAAGAAAAAACCTAAATCTTTCACAAATCATCTCATCTTTTGCTAACATACGTAATGGTAATTCCACCAAAGTAGCAATTACAGATTACCCTAAATGCTACTTCATTCAATTCTGATGCGTCAATTCCTACCCATTAATCAAGCATTTCCTCATGCTTATATTTCCATGGTAAATAGGAGGAAAATTCAACGTTTCATTGAATATTCCAATCTAAATTCTGAAAATAACCCGATAGTTTTCAGAAAATTGTGCAGAAACAAAGCTCAAAGGTAAAGATTTTGCCCAAATTTACGATTTCAACATTATGAAGCCCAAGCACTTAGATTTTTAAGCTTTCTTAGAATAATTAAGGCACCTTAGAAATTCAGAAAATTACGCTACAAATTTATGACAAATAAAGGTTTTAAACAGGAATGAGAATATGCAAGTCAAAATTAAACCTACCAAACCAAATTCAAGTAGATTACCGACCTCAAAGCGTGAAGCCTCATTCGAGCCTCTAACCGATGTCGGCCTTCCCACGAATTCGGCATCCGCTGATCGAATTCAAGATGGATTGTCCTTAGCCCCGACTTCGCCAGAATCGAAGCAGTCTCGTTAGTAGCTCCACCAGCCTCGACCACGATCCAGATGACGTCGTACGGAACAAGCATCAGAGAATGCATCAAGCCAGTCATGTGAAGCGCCTGAAACGTCCTCACGTAAGTCGGAGTGACCACGATCAGAGCCCTAGGGCTTTTCACCCCGAACTGTCGCCTCTGCTCTCGCTGGACCGTGTCGATGATCTGATGCGCCTTCATGACCTCGATCGGGTCCGGGTGAGGCCATGGACGGATTCGGATCCCGTGCCGCCCGACCACCACGCGGCTACCGGAGTTCTCCGTCATCGAGCTCCTGTTCAATTCGCCGTACATGACTGAGCGAAACGGCGCTGGGAACAGCAGATTCGTCGTGGTTGTGGTCGTCGTGAGCGTCGTCGTGGTCGAGAAGATGAAAAAGAAGACGAGGCGAGAGAATCGGAACCCCAGGATGAGGCTTATCAAGCAACACAGGCCGTGGAGGACGAGCCAAAAGATCGCCGCCGGGGACCTGATCGAGCCTTCCGAGGACGCCGAGTCCAGCGGCGCCGATCCCCTGAAGCTGTTGTTCCGGCGATTGTTCTGCTGCAGTGCCAAGAGCTTCATCTTCCTTTCTCTCGCTAGAGAATTCCAATTAAGAGAGAGGGAGAGCTGTTTGGCTTGGACCAAGGCCCGAAGAAGAAGAAGAGGAAAGCTTTTTTTCGGGGATACAATTAAACAGTCGTTTTCGCGTGGTAGAGTCAGAGGTCAGTGGAGAAGGATTATTAATCGAAAAGATTTCTTTGAGTTTACGACTGAGAAATCAAAGCTTCATTATCATTATCATTACATTAATCCGAATCTTGTGTGTGTGTGTTTCTGCTTCTCACAGACAATGGAGAGTCAATTGGAGAGTGAGACAGAGATAATTATAAGAGAATAGGCCCATTAATTAGACACCTAGTTTTGGGCTGGACAAATCTATAAAATATTACGCTTTTAATGTACGCATGTTTTATAGCCTATTTTATGAAGTGAGACCCAAGTATCTCTTTTGTTTGGGATTAAGATGGATTACCTGATGCCTGAACAAGATGGTATTGTATTAGTACATTTAAATTATTGCTTTAATAGACATGCAATTGGTTAATAGAATGAAATGTTTTATATTAAAAGGAAAAAAAGAACTGTTGGAAAGTTTGGCGAGTGATGGCAATCGGTGGCAATATTTTGTACCTAATCCATTTTTTACAACAAAAACGTGACTAGCTTTGATAATGATTTTCAGACCAATATGTTGTCCTATAATTTCTGTTACTTTGGTCGTTGGCAAAGACGTATTGGCCAGTGATAGAATCATTAGACCGTTAAATATCAAAGAAAATTTGAAGATTATAATTTATAATTTATATTTACATATGTGAATTTGAAGACCGTAAACTTAATACAACATTGTGTTTTTTAAACTGTAAAGTGTTTTTTCTTATTATTTACATATTTTTTTGTTAATTATTATGGGCTGAAATTTTTTATGTTCTTCTATATCGGGCATATTTAACTTTGTTTACAGTAATCTTTTAATTTATAATATAAAATTATTTTAGTTTATTTTAAGAATATAAAGTTATTTTAATTGATCGCTTACTGTTTAAAATAGTATCTTTCTAGTAATAATAACAAAAGATAATACTAGTTTTTAGTCAAATACTTATCAAAGTAATATCTTTTGACCAAAAACAGTCTCGCGGGCGGGAACAACGACGCTAATAAAATCAATCATCCATGGGATCCCCTCGTATGTAATGTCAACTTATAAATTTCCCAAATCTTTCTCGAACCTAATCGAGAAAGTGTGTATGGAATTTTGGTGGACATAGGAGCATTAAGGTAAACGTTATTTAGCTCAAATCAGTTGGAATTGGATTTGTCAACCCAAGTGCACCGGAGGTCTTGGTCTGAGGTTAATGGATGAATTTAATCACGCTTTCCTGGCAAAGCTCACATGATTTATGGAATCAAAGCGAGAGCAGCTGTGGATCAAAACTCTAAAAGAGAAATATTGACGTAACAACGACTTCCTGCACAACAAAGTGAAGAGCACAGTGTCCTCAGGGTAGCGTGACATTTGCGAGCAAAGAGATCTGATCAAGAGAAAAAACATTTGTGCACATCGAAGATGGTCGGAATACTTGCATCTTCTTGGATAAGTGGGTGACAGACAGATTGTTGGTCCATAAGCCTGACTCGTGTCTTAGTATGGAGGACAAAATTTTTGAACTGTTCGAAAGCTCTCCGACTCGTTGGAACGAAGACTTGGTGGTATCAGAATTTAGAGAGAATGTAGTCAAGGAAATATTATCGATTAAACGCTTGCAATAAGACAAACGAGACGTGCGGATGTGGACGCCCATGGAGTCGGGAATTTTCTTCATTAAATCCGCTTATTCAGAAATCACAAGAGCTTCATTCAATCCAATCGACAACATGGAACCTTGCCAAGAAATTTCTCGGGATAGACCCTATGTGCAGAGGCTACGGTTCCAGTGAAGAAACTGTAAGGCATTTATTTTTTTAATACGATTTAGCGAAGAGGCTATGGTTTATGGTCTGCTGGGGGAAGAGATAGCAAGCAACCGAGTGGCGAACCGGAACGGATTGTCTTACTGATATTATGTCCTGCAATGACGAAGTGAACGATATTCACCGGAGCAATAAAGATCAGTTCATAAGGATTGCAATAGCAACGATCAATGCTATATAGTTTAAGAGGAATTGGATTGGTTTTTCGAGGAGGCAAGCAGAATATGGATGCGCTCATTCATAGAATTGAAATCCAAAGTCGCGAAACTGAGGAACGCGAAGGACCGTTGCACGCCCAGTCTGTTTCGGCTGTAGAGGAGATTAAGTGCCACTAGGTTCCTCCGCCACCAGGTGTGATTAAAATAAATACTGATGCATTGTTAAGGGACGGGCAAGTGGCGATCATGGTCATAGCGAGAACATATCTAAGAGAAGTCAAGTGGATGTGTGGCATCGTGGCGCAAGTTGTGAGCACCTTTGAAGCAAAAATGAAAGGTTTTCCTATGGCTGTGAATCTAAGTATGGTTATTTCAAAATTGCTATAGAAGGTGATTGCAAGTTACTGTGCTCAAGTTTATAAGACCTGAGCCAATGCCCAAGGTGGGATTGTGTCCCATAATCTGAATAGTTGATTAAATTTAAGAGCACTTTTGATTTTTGTAACTTTGCGTGGGTGAGAAGGCAAGTCAATGAAACTGCTCATGGTTTAGTCAAATGGGTCTTTTTTGTCTAACTTTTACGATATATGTATCGTTCGAAAAATCTCTCTCTCTGTGCGGCGGGATATTATTGTTGGTGAAATGAAATTTTGTCACGGGGGGCTCTTTCCTCTCATCGGGGTGAAAGGTTTTACCGAGGCCTTAATTTTTTTAAAAAAATCTCTCTTTTCTACTTCGTAGGTGGCCGGCTATTGACTTGCTCTAAACAATTTATTTATTTCATATTTTTTCGTTATTTGGTGAATATCTTTATATATCTTTGCCCAAAATAAAATCTCTCTAACCAATTAAATAAATGGTCGGTCATATGCATCTAGAGCAAGTTTCTAAATGTTATTTTCATTTGTCGAAAATAATTATAAGAATAGTCTTTGAAGAATTATCACATATAATTTCACGAAATGAAATCTCATTCTCGAAGTTCAAATCCAATTATTAGCTGTGTGAATCATTTCACGACCATCATATGATGATGTCTAAAATTTTATTTTGTCATTCATATAATCTTTTGTCCCAAATGGGCAAAATTACTCGTAAGATAATTTTCAGAAAATCGTTTAGTCTAATACTTAATTTGTTTTGACTTAGCTTATAGTTTATAAAATCCTACTCTAATAACTTGTGGTAGTGGTTTGATGGACCCAAATGAACAAAATAGTTCTAATTTAATGTCAACTGATTCCACTAAAGAGATGACTATCCCGTCATAGTCAGGCCAATATTTGAATATGTGAGCATCAAGTTCTTATTTGTATGAAGATACTTAAAAATATTCTTAACATCAATCCCATACTAGTATCCTAGTTCTCCGAAGATACTTACAAGCACACAAAAAAAAGTGACATATTGTCACGATATTCTGTGGATTTCAACGTAAAATAAGACATTCCATGAAAAACTGCATCACAAGAAACAATTTATTAAAAAAAACAAATTATTAGGATAATTTTGGTGTGAAATTATTGACGCTAAAAAATTAATTTTTAACATACCTCTCACGTCAACAACTATTGTGTGTGTCCACGAGAGTCCAAATCTAAGTTTTCTCGACTATGACAGTCACATTATAGTTGTAGAGAGAATTCATGGTTTCGACCTTATCGTTGTGGATGGACATGTAGAAGGAAGAATATGATAAGTATGATAATTTAAATAATATGAGATTTTCATGAGAAACAAATAATTTCATGATGACTTGTCACCAAATTCACGCTCATGATAATGTAGTAACGAAACAGTGTGTTTCGTGCTAACTTGTCACCAAATTCAAAGGTTAGTGACATTAAATTTTAATTTTGTGCCGACTTGCACCAAATTTTTTTACAAACTTTTGGAGCACAACTTTGATATATTTCTTCATGGAGTCCAAGTCCCACTTTGAGCGTTAAGCCATTGGATTTTGTATTGGGTTTGTGAACCTTTAAAGTGGGACCATCAGTGGTGCATGTGTGTCATGGGCCGACGACTTCCTCAATCGTAGATACTTCTTACCTGAAGAAGATACTAGTAACAAATCTACATTTAGTGATTACATTGTCACAAAATCAACTGTTTCGTGATAACATTATCACTTTGACGTGAGAATCACACCAAAATAATCACAACCAATTTGAGATGTTGAAACTGAATGATTTATTTATTTAAAAGTCTTTTTTTTTGTACACAACAAGAAATACATAATAAATAGAATAAAGATAAATAAGTGTCCAAGGTTGTTGATTTTCGAATCAATTCAATTATCAAAAGAATATTGTACCATATTTTTTTTAGGATCATGAAAATGGAATCAATAAAATTAGGTTGATATTTTGGCTAAGTCATGTCTATTACATGATTCGGAAGTAGTTTGAATTTCCTCTTTCTTTGTAAAGTCGTTAAATTCCATTAATCGTTATGACGTGTCCCGCTCCATTGTAATCGGCCATGTTGGCGACCTCCCGTTGGACGAGTCTTCAAGAAATTATAAGTCTCACTTGGTTACAACTAGTCTTCTTCTCGAGCTCGCCTATTGGAACTTGTAGTTGAAAATAATTTCATAAAAAACAACTATTTAGCCAAACGGGCTTATAATAAGTCAAGCTCACAATTCGCTAGTCCGAAAGACGATGTTTGTCATTAATATTTATAAAATAAAATATTTCGTGATAAGGTAGTCTTGAGACAGTTGATTCCGTGACAATATAGTTGCGAAAACGATGATTTGGTAAGAAGTCACAAAATACGTGTTTCATGACTCTGATTAATGTACACGTGAATGTATTTTCAGGATAGGTTTTCTTTAGTGACAACCTCGCGACACTTTATCAAGTCAATATGTTCACCTACCACATAAAATACCCTAAATATGAACATTTAAATATCTAAAAAAGTCATTCGATAATTTGTATGCAATAAATCCAACAACAACAACAAAAATAAGACCTAATAACAATTAGTCACCAGACATATTTCTTTTGCAGTGTATGATATGCAACATATAGGTTTCGAAATTAAAATCCAACGACCCAAAAAATGCTATGTTAGATGAACAGACGATAGGGAAAAAAAACATCACAAAAGTTATTTATTAGAAGTTATAGAAACATAATTAATTAGTTATTGTGGAGTATAAAATCGGTCTATTTAAAACTATTATATTGGATTCAATAAAAGCACAATATCGGAAATACACTTCGGCCCAAACTCATCAGGCGAAATCAATGAACTCACTCCAAGGCCCGACAAGCGAAGTCTCCAATCAACTAAGCAGACATCACGCAGACCGGATCTGAGACGAATTCAAATCTTCTTCTTCAACGACACACATGCAACATGACGAGGATTTTGGCAATCTCTCTAACACGTGTTACGAGCTAATTAATCAATCTTTTATATAAATGTAAAGTAGATTAACTCGATACGGCATGATCGTTATTTTTGTCATTTTCTTAATCTTTATTTCTATTTCTTTTAGTCGAACTAACTTATATTCTCTGTTCAACATCATTACAGTTCGCAATTCGTCTATTTTCTTTCTTCTGTTATCTATTATTTGATATTATTATACGAATTCAGACTGAGATTTACGTAATTAAATTAAACCGTACAAATTATATATTTTGTTTCGTGATCGTTGAAGGCAAAATCTGACATCAGTTAAATAAGTTATTTAACTATCAAGGGCGATTGATCTTTTTCGAATTAAGAAATGAGAGTAAAAGAAAAATATCTCTAGACAACTTTCATTTATGACTTTTTTTTATTGAGAATAAGCACAACCGGAAAACCCTCAAATGCAATAGTGAAGGAAATTCCTTACTATTACACAATGATGCAAGATGACGGATTCAGAGAATGTTAGAAGCGTAGAAGAGGATTGCCTAGTCAAAATATAGCACCCAAGCCCAACTAATTCACAAGCTGACGTTTACATTAGTGCCACAATGACAACATTACATACAGTGTGTGTCACGAATGCAATATTGGGCTTTCTTTGATACAAACGCTCACTTGTGTTTCTTATCAAAATTAACAGATCCATTATGATTTGCCAATTTATTATTTTCTATAATCATTGTATTAATAGTTTCCATTACTATTACTGAATTCATTGTGCAAATATTTTTCGCCTTGTAATTACTTTTCTTTCTTTCTCTCGTATTTTCGTCTCTTTTAAACCCGCAAAAATATTTTAATGGTTTAAATGTTAAATCGTTAATTATATTCTTTCTGTGGCTTGATGAAGTGACATTTTGTTTAAATCTTAAGCAGTAATTTTATTCTCTATCTCTCTCTCGTTTTCACTTTTTGTTTCTCCTTTTCCTACAAAATCGGACGAGGTTGAAGTAAATTTCCACAATCAGGATGTGATAAGGAAAGACCCCGGAACTTTCATTCAGGAACAACTGGAGGGGCTTGACTCAGAGACACCACATGTATACGTGGACAATGCTGTCATATGGACTATATATGTACGTATGTGTTTCTAGTGCTGTCACACTCAGCAAGTAACTGCGTAGTTAACTCCAAGAATATCTAATTGTTTTTGTCATCAATACACGAGAGCAGCGATGGGTGGATTCAAAGATTCCATGCCAGCAATAGCAATGGTGGCTTTGCAATTTTCCTATTCAGTAGTTGCTCTCATCACTAGGGCTGCTCTTCTTCAGGGCATGAGTCCAAGCGTTTTCATTGTGTATAGGCAAGCCATAGCCACTTTGGTCATGACCCCAGTTGCGTATTTCTCAAGGTATGTAATACTATATTATGTTAATACACGTTCATGATCTTCTATTAGTAATTAACCATAAATGTTGTTATTGTTTCTATCAGGAGGAAATCTCGTTCAAGTTGTTCGATTGGGTTCAGGAGTTTTTACCTTATATTTTGCACTTCCCTTATTGGGTAACTTTTTGGTAATTTATTTTAGAAAAATTGCCCAAAATGTCATCTCATTTCATGCATTTTTCTCATTCTTTTTTAGATTTTTTTTTCCAATTTGTCACTAAAATATTTGAAAAGGCCATTTATCATTTAATTTTCTTTTTTTAACATTTTTATTTCAACCTTTAGTTTCGATTAATTTAAAATAAATAAATAAAATTTATCCAAGAGAATATGAGATCCCGGGTTTTGAATAGTTATTTTTTTTCAATGAAGAGTTGAGATGAAAACGATCAAAAAGAAAATAATATTTTCACGTTTTTTTACTAGTAAACTGAAAAAGAAATAAATTTTAAAGAAAATAAGAAAAAACATGAAAATAAGAGACAGTTTGAGTAATTTCTCTTTATTTTACAATTATATGTAAGTAGTCTTCGATCAAGGTTGATTGTGATCCTAATTTGTTTTTTTCATAACGGTATTGTGTTTGTACAGAGTCACAATCAATCAGAATGTTTATTTTGAAGGCCTATATCTGGCCTCTTCTTCCATGGCAAGCGCAATGGGAAATCTTGTCCCAGCTGTCACACTTGTTATAGCTTTCTTTCTTGGGTAAAGATCCATTCTCGTT
Source organism: Urtica urens (assembly GCA_958296335.1). NCBI lineage: Eukaryota > Viridiplantae > Streptophyta > Magnoliopsida > Rosales > Urticaceae > Urtica > Urtica urens. The sequence continues at coordinate 22,018,695 of OY282522.1, read as the reverse complement.
ACTTCCTTAACTACAAAATAAAATTGTTGTAATCATTACTATTAGTAATAATTTATCTTACCTTTTTTAGGTTAGAGAAGATTAAAGTGGGAAGCCTGAGAAGCATGGCGAAGGTATTAGGTACGGTGATTTGCGTTGCCGGTGCAATAGCCATGGCTCTTCTCAAAGGTCCTAAGCTGCTAAATTCAGATCTTCTAGGTGGAGACGAAAATTGGTTGCTGGGCTGTTCATTTCTGTTTGCTAGTTGTTGCTGTTGGTCAATTTGGCTGATATTGCAGGTCCTTATTTACCATCTGAATTAAATAGCATCATACTTCAGGCTTATAAATCTTCAATCTAATATATTTTTTGAAAATAGGTTCCGGTCTCAGCACAGTTTCCTGACCACTTGTCACTGTCAGCTTGGATGTGTTTCATGGCCACAGTTCAATCGGCAATAGTTGCTCTTTTCTTGGAGCCAAACCTTCAAGCTTGGAATTTCAATTCCCCGCTTGAGCTTGTTTGTTGTTTATTTACAGTAAGTTTCAGTTTTAGTAATATTCTCTCACTATTATCCAAAATTGTACTTGCGTTTAGTCTCTGTTATATATTTGCAGGGAATAATAGGATCCGGGGTTTCCTTTGGTGTTCAAGCTTGGTGTGTTTCACAAAGAGGTCCTCTATACACTGCAATGTTCAGTCCTCTAACCACGCTCATTGTGACCATTTTGGCTTCCATTTTTCTTCATGAGAAAATTTATACTGGAGGGTACACTTCTTCTTCTGATTTCAATTATCTATCGTAAAGACTTTATTGTACTTCTACTAGAACACATGCACAAAATTGTATATTAATATGTAGTTAAAAATCATGAAACAATTGTCTTAATGACAATCATGACCAGAAAAGGGAAATATAACAAAACGAATTCGTAATAGATGATGAAAAAAATAATGGAAAAATCTCCATAACTTATTGTTTACCATTAAATAAGCTAGAGAGGTACATATTTTTAGTAAAAGAGAACCCTGATTATTACTTATATACTGTTAAGCACATGATGAATACACAGACATGAATTTTTAGAGATTTCTTATATTACCGTAAAACTATATCATTATACATATGATTGACTTTTTCGTATAAACAGTTAAAAATTACATAGGTGTCTTTTTGACAGCCTATGGTGCTCTTATATTTTTTAACCTAAAAAATTTTATGCTAATGTTTTTAAGAATTATGAACAACTTATTTTATTTGCAGTTTGTATATATCATAACTGACTAAGACGGAATAAATTGATATTTCGTAATCATTAGTATAAATAACTAAAAAAAATGAAAATATAATTTTGCATGTGGATTTTGCCGGATTATAGTTTCTCTTTAGTACGTAATTAATATTTCATATAAAAAATATAATTTTGCATGCGGATTTTGCAGGATTCCATTTTCTCTATAGTAAGTAATTAATATTTCTTATAAAAATAAATTGGAATTCTGATCGTAAAGTGATCCGTTTCTGCTGATTCATCGTTATAGTTTCTATTATTAATAGTGACCACGAATAGAATGACACTCATTTTTTTACTGACTATTTATTTGCTTCATGCATTTTACTTTTGATTTGCCTTCTTTCTTTTTTCCAGCTTGGTTGGTGGTATTGGTGTAATACTTGGTTTATATATCTTACTGTGGGGAAAAGCCGAAGATATTGAGATAATAGAGCATTCTGATCCGGAATCGCAAAACAGTGCTGATACCAAACAAGTTGATCAAGAAGACCCTTTTGCGACTGAGTACATGTGTAAAATTGATTTGGAGGAACCACTTTTATCCGATATTTCACCAATTAGCTGTCAAAAGACTCAGAACAAAGATACATGTCATTGATCTTTGACCATAGCTTTTGAGCTAGAATTTGTATGATACTTTTATTTTTTTATTATTTATTTCCAAGAGTTATATTGACCTTGTTTTCAAACATGGGTGGAAGAATTGGATATAATTACTCCTATATCGATTGAACCGCTTACATACCCACTATTTCATTTTTCTATAGCAAAATATACCAAAATAAAAATTCTTCTTCTTCTCCTTCTTTAGAAAAATATATCAACAATACTCTTATGTATATTTGAAATGTACATTTTATATTTTCAGTTTTCAAAAATATCACACATATTGATTCGGTTTAATATAAAATGTCCTATATTTCTCTTAAAAGAAATATAATTGCGAATATAAACTCCTAAAAATATCGTTCATGAATAAACTCTTTATTTTATGATTTTTTATTATAAAAAGTCATTTTTTTTTATTAAAAAGGTTTAATTTTTAAAAATATAGAATAAAAATACATCTTTATTCCATTAAGGATATTTTGAAGATTCAAATTGTTTTTTGGTAAAAAAATAAACAAAAGTGATGATATATTTACAATAAAAATCGTGTATTAAACTGAAAGTCTTAGTAATTTTGAAAACTGAAAAGTGATTCGTGTATTTTAATCAAATATGGTTATTCCTTAAACTTTATTACAGATATCCGTTTTCTCAACCTACTTGATTAGTTTTTTTAGCGTTAGTAAATTTTATACCGAATGTTATTTTTAATACCAACCCTAAATACAAAATAGTACTCTTTAGTTGAGTATGAGGATAGTATCACGGGAATAATAATTTCTCAAAAAAATATAAACTAGGAGAATTTGTTTGTATTTGATCATACATCGGTTATTTTTAGTGATTGCACATGACTTTTTGTCTATACTAGTCGCTAATATGTCATGTGCTCAACCCTAGAAAATTAAAATCACGACGGACTCTCTAAATCTAAGATAAATTAGAGATTATTTGGTGCGAATGTTTGCTGGGATGTTCCGTGTGGTTATTATATGCGCGTTAGAAAGCCTCTCTCTTCCATGTGACGTTTTGATCAGACCTCTTCACTTTCCAAGACACATGGTAGCATAAAATAATATATTTATCTTATTAAATACTAACAATTCATAAAACATTAATATGTATATGCCACTAAAAAAAACGCTTACGTTACAAAAAAATTGCAAACGCTCGTAGAGCTTTTTCGCGTGAATTCCAATCTTTGCGAAGGAGAAGGATGGATGATGATCTGTGCCGCGTGGTCTGATATGAGTATCGAAGACGTGGATGAAGAGAATGTCTTGGTCATTGACAGTGATGATCTGGAAGACACCAAGGCAGACCTCTCAAGTTGCCTTCTTGAGCGTCTCTTGTGCAGAAAGTCATACAATAAAGAGGCTCTCAAGTCATGGTAAGGTTTAGGCCATCTGCACTCCAAAACACCAAATTTGGTGCAACTTTTGTTCCAACCCCACTGCAAAAGTAGCACCAAATTTGGTGTTGTGAACAGTGCCACGCTATATTTGGCGTGGCACTGTTCACACGCCAAATTTTTTTTTTTTTAAACAAAAAAAAAATATTATTTTATACCTATAAATACTTTTAAAAAATATATTAATAAAAAAATATAAAAAGTAATAATATAATAATGATGAATAGTTTTTTGGTGTTAAATTTGGTGTTATGATTGGAGATGAAAAACTTTTAACACCAAATTTGGTGCTAAAAAAATACCAAATTTGGTGTTCATGATTGGAGATGCCCTAAGGGACCTTCCGGGAATCTTTCCATCTCAGATCACAATGATGGCTCTACTTAGAGATTCATACCAACATTACTAATTACATTATATATAAATCATTATTATTTAAAACTTTAAATATATATGTTTAAAGCATCTTTCGAGTTAACAGGTATATAAAAATTTATCAACTTTCATCTGTTTTTTAAAATAACATTTTTTTAACAGAAAATTTAAAATCACTTTGTTTAAAAGTAAAACTATATCAAACAGGAGTCAATGTCATTACGATCCTGCATTAAAATTTATTCTTCCAATACCTCACAAATTATATATCATGAGAAACTACAAAATAAATGTACTTTATAATTTTGAACTCCCTCGTACGTGGATGTTATTTTTCATTTATCGTCGCTGGTAATTAGTTTTACGCAAGAATGAATTCTCAAAGTAAGAGAATAATAGAAAACAACAAAGACTTATATACCTTCAGAACAAGTCACGTACTTTTTAAAAAAAAAACTAACAAACAAGTGACTTACTATAAGTAAACCTGGCCTACCGGGAGGCGGGGTCCCGGTACTAAAACCGGGACCGGGAGTTCAACTACCGGTAGGGGGACCGGGAGGCGGAAGTCCTGGTACCTACCGATAATAATAATAAAAATTAAAACGAATATAAAATAACTATCCGTTGGAGCGATATAGCCGTTTGGTTGCAACGGCTAGAAAGCCGAATTTTTTTTCCTCCTTTTTTATTTTTTCTTATAAATATCCTTTATTTTCATTTCTCACCCACTAAATCTGACTTTCTCAGTCTCACAATCTCACTCTCTCAATGTCACTCTCACTACATTATCACTATCAAACTCATGGGATCCCCAAACCGAAAAAGTCGGAGTCGTCGGAGAGAGGATCTCAAGATATACTGATGACCAATAATTCTAAAAGTAAGATAACCCTTAAACTTTCCAATATTTGCTCGTGTAGAAGGCCTGTTTCTTTCTATGGTGAAGTAAAATGCAACAAAATATTAATAATTGGGGAGCATTGGGCCATCAGGCAACAAGTAAATAAGTGCACTGAAAAATGACTAATTACTATTATTTTATAATTCAATTTTCACTCTCCAATAAAAATATAATTCGGACCTACAATCAACTCCCTTATCCACGAATTGTTGACTATGGCAGAAGGAGGATAATTTTCACGAAATATAGTAACATTTAATTTTATTTACTAGATATTTAGTATAATATAAAGGGTTTTGTTAAGATACTTAGCTTATGATGTTTCCAGCCCAACCATAAGTGAATTGGGCTCAAACCTAAGAATCAGTAGCCTTAGAATAAAAAGAAGTCATTCCTAACAAGCTCAAGAAAATCATTCTTGAGCTGATCCACGAGAAAAGAAGAAGAGTCAATCTGATCCAGTCAAACTCGTTATCATATATATGAATACTCGGACAACTTTAGTTTTCTGTTTCGTAACCACAAAAATCTGCATGACAAATATATATTGGTGTGTAGTAGAACGATGCATATATTTCAATTATAAAATACTCTATCTTCTTGTTTTGATATTTGATTCATATTCAAATTTGTTCTCAAGTGTCCGCCGTTATTTATCATGAAAGTTATCTACGTAATTTTCGATTTATTTTACTTATATACATATTCGTTCATAAGTAGAGATTTAATCTCGTCGAGAAATCCATAAACCACCTTTCGATAAATCTAAATCGGTTATCTCTTCATTCTAAAAAAATCGAGACTATATTTTAATTTGATTATTCACATAAACATTTATGTCATGTAGAGTTTAAATAATCTAACAAATTTCATCAACTACATAAATGTAACTTTGCAATATTAATGAATGATCACAATTCTTCCGTTTTCCTATTAAGATTTTTTTTAAATAAATTAAATTAATCATCATTTGACTACTATAATTAATTGATATTTGGACTATAGATTTAAGGGTTCACATTTATTTACAATTTTGAATTGTCATTTGGTTAGTCTTTAATGAGTTTTTGGTAATAGTCATACAGTTAATAATTTACACGCTTAAATTCACTGAAATGCTCAGTCAAAATATAGGTTATTTGTCTTAAATTTATCTTAAATTTACAGCATATTGACTAATTAAAATTTATCTAATTTTAATTGGCTAATTTATTGAATATTTGTGAATATAATATACAAATCTTTAATGGTCTTGGTTTTACATGGTATTTTTTTAATTATATGCAAACTCAATTTAAATTCTCAATTAAGTATATACGACTTAGAAGTTATCAATTTCAATACCTCATGCAAGATTCTCATTACGGAATCGTTACGAGTAAACCAAAATATGTTTGTCAATTCGAAGTTTTTTATGCTTGTTTGCTTCTCCTTTAACATACAAATTGTTTTAGTATTAGCTTACTTGTTTCTCTTACTTCTCGTGTTTTGGGCATGGTAAGAAGTCAAAATATAAGAAGGCAAGTGAAGCACGGCTCTAATTTAATAATGATATGTACGTCAACAATCCATGCATTCAGCTTTCCGTCATTTTGACTTTTGGTCCTCAAGCATACAAGCATTCTCGCCACATCATCTCGTCCCGTGCCTTTCCCTCATTTCTCTGTATATAATATTTGACAGCTAATTCTTGATCTTGATCTTGATCAGTCGTCCAAATTAACATAATCTATTTGTTAGTAAAATCTGTAAGGTCTTCAATTGTGATAGAATATAAAAGCGGAATGGTAACAAGAAAAAAGAATAAAAGGAGACGCGTTCTCTAACATAGAAGTTGGTTTCTCCCTCGTATATTTTCTCTCCCACAAGAGAATCAAAATCTAAAATCTAAATAGGCGTAGACTTCAGTTTAAAAAAAATATCATAAATATATATTTTATAAAAAATATATCATAAATGCTCTCTGGCGATATTTTCAAAATTACTCATAATAATGTAAATTGAAGAAATAAATATGATTTTTGTCAAAATGAGAAAGAAAAAAAGTCAATGTTACTTTTAAATCAAATAAAATCAAATTAAAGATGGATTAAGTAAGTAGCCCAAAAAACTCACATCATATAAAACAATAACTTAATTACTAAATAATCTAAAAATAACCAAATTTCACAATTAGATATTCAATTTTATCTCTTTCCTCCATAAACATCAAAATCGTACAATCCATACTTTCAATCTCAAATCAAACTCTTATAACTCGATACGTGTTTCTGGAACGAAATTAATCGACTCAATTCTAGAGTAAAACAGACTCGCAGCTCTAAGATTAAACTTGTTCGTCGATGGAAATTTATAGCTAATAAGATTAATCATAATAGTTAATCAATTTGATCATGCCAATTGATAAGAATAAGCATCTTATTATCATTGGCAGAAAATAAAAATTGATGTTTGATATGATGGAAATAAGATTAATTGTTGTAATTTATTATTGCTAATAAGATCAATTGTGATAATAATATGTTGTAAATCGTAGTTTGGGAACCTAATACTATAATATTGACTATCTCTTAGTTAAACTAATAGTTTTGGGCTATAATTATAGTCATTACCTTAAAAAATAGCTAAAATGTTAACAAATTTATTTTAAAAGAAGTTAAGATAATATTTAGATAATATTCAAATGTCGTCGTAAATCATACGATATCAAGATTAAATATCACCGTTTTGACATCTCACCTTTCAATGGTAAAAAATAAATAGTGTTTACACCGGTGAGTATTATGGTATTTACGTAAAAAAAATATATCTCGAGATTTCATGAAGAAAAACACATTCTCTTGTTTAATTTATATTTTACGATTGTGAACAAGTCATAACTACTAAAACATGGTTGATTAATAGCTTGAACGACCGCTTTCAAGAGCACCAATCCATTAGAGTCGCAAAGAAGATTGTTGATCCCCTCTTGAAACTAGTTCGGCAGTCTCTCAAGCACAATTACAAATGCACATTTTTGTTTTTTTTTCTTGAGAAAGCGAATAATTCCGTCGAACGAGTTCGATCTTGCATTGTGAGTGGTAATCAACTAGTCAAAAGTTCACGTATTAACTCAAAGCTTTCTTGTATTTTGAAAGATGCTTTGTGATCGTCGTCATACTATTCTCCTTTGCTCTAAAAGTACCATATTATGGCCAACGAAGAATAGGCGAGAGACAACAATACTTTCGAGGTTCCTCGATTTATCATATTTGTTAGGAAAAAAAAGAAGGATTATCGCATATATTAGCCTTATAAACGTTTGCTATTTTAGATATGTCTAACGATTCGCACAATTCGTGTAAATAGTTATAGTGTTTATGTGTCATATGTTGTTATTTTACAACGTAAATTAAGTTTTATTTTTACACGAGTTTTACGAAACGTTGAACATTTCCAAAATAGATTAATAAATTAGGGTTATTTTGTCGAAATATTGAAAAAAAAGATAATAGTAATAAATTATTTTGTAAGTAAACCTACAATTCTGACCATCCAAGCTTAAGCATAATCGAATTAAGGTGACGCAGCCATGAGTTTCGAAATCCATCGGTTGTCAAAGTCGAATTTTATTCACCATGGACTTGACGCAACGTACCATTTGACTAGGTAGTCACATACATAAACATAAATAATATGATTTCCCTTTTCTAAAAACATTAATAGTGCTTGGAATTGAGATTTCCCATATTTCCAAGAAGAATTAGCTTTGTTGATTCACGTGGGCGGGGTAATATGCTTAAACACATGGTTGAACTTGAATCTGAATTGGAACCTACATTTGACGGCAAGTGCTAGCGTGACAGGTATGTCACCGAAACATGGCCCCACACAAAGCAGACAAGAGAAGAAAAGAAAAAGAAGGAAAATCTATTGCTTTCATTGCCTCCAAGGCTATCTCTTTGACCACTCTCCCTTAAGTTAACTTAAGAGTCTAAAGACACAACTCCCAAACTTCTCTCTCTCTCTCTCTCTCTCTCCTTTGTTCAGAAAAAGAAACAAAGATAAAAGAGGACCAAAAAGTAAATAGCTCAAAATATATCCTCTGTTGCCAAAAAAATGGCCGTTGATTTCATGGCGTATAGAACAGCAACGACCAAAGGAAACAATAGTGAGATTAACTTCTCGTCAAAGCTAGAAGAATCAGCTGTGGAAGAAGCAGCTTCTGGGCTAGAGAGCGTCGAGAATTTCATCAGACTTTTATCCTCCAACAACAACAACAACAACAGAATGGACTGCGAAGCCGTTGCGAACGTCGCCGTTTCGAAATTCAAACGGGTCATCTCTTTACTGGGCCGGACCCGAACCGGCCACGCCCGGTTCCGACGAGGCCCAATACCGGACCAGAAGCCGGTCGCGTCCACCAGAGTCTACTACGCGACGCCGATTCAGCAGATCCCTCCTCCTCCGCCCTCCGCCACGACGATCAATTTCTCGTCGTATTCCGCGACCAACAACACCAAAAACGCGGCGTCGTATCTGTCGTCGTTGACTGGGGAAACGGAGAGCTGTAACCCGGCGTTGTCGTCGTCGACCACCACGACCACCACGACGTCGTTTCAGTTAACGGCGGGGAAACCGCCGTTATCCACCTCCTCGCTGAAGCGAAAGTGCAGCTCCGACACTGTAGGATCCGGAAAGTGCGCCAGCGGCTCTTCCGGTCGTTGCCATTGCTCCAAGAAAAGGTTTGTTAGTAATTTCATATGTTATTATTATCATTTATTATTTTTATTTTTTCTAATAATCATGAGTTTTTCCGCAGTCGAAAAACGAGGATGAAGAAAGTGGTTCGGGTTCCGGCGATAAGCTTAAAGATGGCTGACATTCCACCGGACGATTACTCTTGGAGAAAGTACGGACAGAAACCTATCAAAGGCTCTCCACATCCAAGGTAATTAATTATTCACTATTCATTATCATTATGTGATGCTATTTTTCAAGATGAATTATTTATTAATGAGGTTATAAAATGAATAAATATACAGGGGATATTATAAGTGTAGCAGTGTTCGAGGATGTCCAGCGCGTAAGCACGTAGAGAGAGCTCTTGATGATCCAGCGATGTTGGTTGTGACGTATGAAGGTGAACACAATCACTCTCTTTCTCTCGCCGAACCATCAAATCTCATTCTCGAGTCCTCTTAGCAGAATAGAAGATCAAATAAACACTGGTTTTGCTTCGAAATCTGTCCGTGAATGAAAAAAAAAGTTAAAAGGGAATCTTGTAGCGGTGGTAGTAGCTTTGTCGTCTCAAAGGAGATAAGTTAGTCGGTTTATTTTATTTATTTATTTATTCTGTAGTATTTTTGAGCTTCACTGTACAATATCATGGTATATGATGCTTTTTAGAGGTTACTTTTCTTCTTTTGGGGGATAATGGAAAAAGTAAAACCACTGCGAAATATGGTGCAACGAGAATGGTGGATTTGGTGGGGGAAAAAAAAGAGAGGGTCTATTGAATTCTCTTTGACTTTTTCCAACTAATGCACCTCATTTTGATTACTATTTTATGTTTTCATTTAGCTCTCTTCTCCTAAATTACTTTGGAAGATGATTGATGGTGATGATGATGATTGTGCCTGCCTTCTTTAACCTTTTCTTTTTTTTTTTGCTTTTTATTTGGTTCCCTTCCTCAACTTGTGAAGTCTTTTATTTTTAATTGCTAAATCAAAAACTTAAAAAGGATAATTAAAGAAGAAGGAAAGCGACCGGGTCAAAGAATTGTAAAGAAGTGGACCAGTATGTCGTGTTTGGGACGGTTGACTAAAAGAAATACTTACAAATTGAAAGGAAAAGAAAAAAGAATGTTGGGGCAGTTTGCAAGTGGGACGGCGAAATATACTTAAACTTGACGATGAATGAGTTTGAACTTTGGGGATTTAATATTTCTTTTATCTATTAATTTAGGTTGTTGGGTTGTGTGAGAATAGTTGGTTAGCTTGACAATTTAAAAATGAAACGAATAAAGAGGATGAAAAATTGTAATAGTAGTGTATGAATATGAATGAAAAAGTCAAAAGGGGTGGGTGGTGGGTGAATTGAGAAGTATTTTACTGGGGACCCACCATTCACTGTCACAAATTTGTTCTTTAGCATCAGTTTCCCTTTGCCTTAACGTCAACCTTACTATTCAAATTTTGTCCCAAAAGTCCATTCGTATTATGGATTCATCATTTTCTTCACACATTTTTGTATTTTTGTCCTTTTATGCCAATGTGCTGACTATGTTAGCCTCTTGCGGAACTTGGGGGAAAGATAAGTCAATTGAACTACTAACCTTTTTCAAACAATAAACATCTCGGTGTAGTCACAAGCCATGTGGTTATATTCAAACAAATTAATCTTATTATGATTATCAGGGAAACTTCCCATCTCCTTTAAAAATTCGGTCGTTGGCTATAAAAATGAATTGGGTTTAGACCCACGTTGGGAATGGACAAGATCTTGTGGAAATTGAGCTTGAGATACTAGTTTGACGAAATATAAAATGTGTGGTGGTCATGGAAGGACACTGATTGCGTTCAAATTAGTTCAAACTTGTTTGTTGTCGCTCTTCGCACGTGAAAGAGGCATTGCATGGACTTGTCGCCAAACGCAGCAGATAAGATGCTGCTTCTTCTGCATCACAAGGCTCTGCAAAGATTATGAGATCTGATTGATAATACACCTAAAAGAACAAACCAAAACTAATTAAATGGGTTTTTGGCCTTTGGTGTTCCCCAATCGATATTTTTTTAACGAGTCAAATTAGTAAGTGATTTTTTGGTTAAAGATTGGGGAGAAATGTGTAAAGTTTGAGCTGGTTGACGCGAAATCCAAATCTATATTCACGGATAATCCCGCCTTATCGGATCGGATCGGTCCTGATTTGTCCGGTTCGGTAAGAATTTAACGGACCTCATTGGTTCGTTAGTGGTAATGAACCGGACCGGACCGGACCGGTCCGTTACCAAGTGTTACCGGACCGGAAGATCCGGTCCGGTCCGGCAAGAAATAAACGATTTTTTTTTAAAAAAGAGCCGTTGGATATCCAACGGCTCCAAAAAAAATAGCCGTTTGTTACTATTGGACCTCCGCAGGGTCGTCCAACGCTGTAAGTTACCTCGATCCCGAAACATTTCGAAATAGTTTAGGAGAAAATTTTGTTTCAAGCGATCAATCATTTAGCCATATCGAAACAAAGGGCTTTGTTAGATTTTTGAGTTATTTAATTTCGGGTGTACAAATAATGTCTAGAAAAGCGTTAAGGGCCGATATTCTTAAATGGTTTCTAAAAAAAGAACAATTAAATTATGTAATTAATTCAGGAAATTTAGTGTAGGTTTAACTTCTGATATTTGGTCCAGTCAAGTTAAAAAATATTACATATCCGTCGTAGTACATAACATAGACGACGACTGAAATTTAAACAAACGTATAATTGCATTTCCAAAGATTTGGAAACCACACTAGCCAAAACATATTAGAAATATGATTTGTGTTATAGAAGAATGTGGTTTAAAAAATAGAATTATTTCTATAATTTTAGATAACGCAACTAGGAACAGCGAAATGATTAGGAACCTAAAAATTCGTTTAAAAGATGAAACACTTTTACATCAACGTTGTGCTACACACATAATCAACCTAATAGTACAAGCAAGTGCAGCTAACTACGAACCCGTAATCCATAAAATATGATGTTTTATTAGTTGGATAAACAGTTCAACCGCTAGGGTTGATGAACTTAAAAAACGATTTAGACATAACTTATTAGAAGAACGAACATTTCATTTAGACAACAAGACTAGGTGGAACTCAACCAATTTAATGTTAAACAACTTTTATCACCACGTCATATAGATGTATCTGTAGCCTGCATAAACAGCGAAATCGGGGAAGGATCTTTAACACCTTCCGATATTAGCATGGCCGAATCATTTGTGTCTTTTCTTGATATTTTTATAAAGAAACTTGTTACCTTTTTGCTTGTTATACTCCTACTTCTCAATTAGGTATTCATACTATGATTGCTTTAACTACACTTTTTGAAAAATATCGGGAAGATCCCATTTTTACCAATTGTATTCAAGATATGGAAACTAAATTTCTTAAGTATTGGGCGCTGGAAAAGTTTCATTATTGTTTGGGTGTGGAGCCATTTTAGATGTTCGCACAAATATTAGTGGTTTTAAAAAGTTTTTAAAATTTCTTAGATTACGTTTTTCCGGCACGCAAGATTACGTCTCACTTGATCTTCCAAGGATCGTAGAGACTTTTTATTTTCTTTTCAGGGTGTACGAGGCAAAACTTCTTCCGCTATAGGACTCCCCCAAGTCAACAATCGCAGTATGCAAGGAGGCAGCAATATGCAAAAGTCTTCACGAACGCTCCCGCGTATAGATCTTTTCCTCAACAAAAAGCTAGATGAAGCATACCAAGAGGAAGCCAAGACCACCCTCTACTCATCCCGAGATCATAGAGTACGACTGCAACGACTGGGTGAGGAATGACGACGAGCGCCTTGACCTACTTCACTGGTGGAAACAAAACTCTAGGAGGTTTCTCATCTTGTCCACTATGGCTCAAGATATCTTAACCATCCCGGTCTCGATGGTGTCATCGAAAGCGGCGTTTAGTAGTGCGGGGCGCATCATCGACGAGCGAAGATGCAGTCTGAAATCAGAGATGGTTGAAGCACTCACTTGCGGAAATGATTGGCTTCTACACAAGAACCGAGCCCATGAAACATTCCACTGCTTTGACATTTTAGACGATTTTGATTTTGATTTTTCTACATTGCACATGAACGATTAGTTTATTTACTTGTAGTGCAATAAAGGGATTTCCCGGCTCTTGTTCGAAATAAATTTTTCTATTTTAATCAGTGCAAGAGGTACTTTTTTTCCTTATCGTCGCACCTTTCCAAGGGTCAGTGGAGTTTTTAAGGAGACCCGTTTCAAAAAATATGATTGTCTACATTTTGTAATTTATTTTATCTTTTATACTAATTCGTTATAAGTTATAAGAGTAAATTTTGAGTCTTTACAATTAACAACTTTAATATAAAACTTTTCATTTTCATCCCTCCAAAAATCCTACAAAACGTCTACTTTTTTTTTAATTTTTTTTTTAGTTTTAACGGACCGCACCGGAATGTCCGGTCCGTTAAGGGTCCGGTAGTCACTACCGAACCTTACCGGAATATTGGACCGGACCGCTCCGTCCGGACCGCTCCGTCCGGACCATTAGTCCAGGTTTATTCACGGACTCAAGGTAATGGAGGTGTTTTGCTATTTTTACCTACATACTAAGAACATTTTTAGAGAAGGTGTTTTGATATTGAATACGAGACCCCCTCAAATGTACATAAATAAAATTTTACCTATACCATAATTTATTCAATGGTAACAAGAAAGAGTGTTTGAGACTTAATTGTATCAAATGTACATAAGTAACGACGACGATTTCTCTTATGGGCATCTATGCCAACACGGATTCCTTCAAAGATAAAATGGACCAATTCCCAACACAACTTAATGAGTTGTGCCTCATGCAACTCAACTATAGTACCAATTTTGTAGCCTTCCCAAGATAATCCGAGTTCATAAAAGACATAATTAAAAGACATACCTCAAATTTGCTACTTGAGCTTCGGTGGGGAAAAAAGACATTGTCAAGAGAGGCAACATAGACAATCTTCGGGAGCTTTTTGTTAATGATTTAACACGTTATACAACCAATAAATGCGGAAATAAATTATTACACCATCATAAACTAAATTAAATATGGTTGTAAATAAGAAACTTAGATCACATAATTAATCCTAAACAAAGAGCAAGTATTAAGCAACCAATAAAATGGTCGAAATTAGAAGACTTAGTGATTGGACTCACGAACCAAGATTTCAAGTTTTCACAACCCGTCTTCAATTAATATAAACTATTTTCTTTTTTGCCACAATCAGATGTCCTACCAGGTACTTGTTGATGTGATGATACCACAGTTTTCCAAAATGTAATCTCCAAACGAGAAGGAAATATATGTGGGGAACACTCTTTTTATCTCACATATGCTAAACAAGGCGTTTAGATCTTTTCTCTCTTATTTCTAAGAACAAAATTGAAGCAATTTTGAAGGGGAGAATGAATGAATCTCTTTTATATACTAGTCTTTAACGAGATGAGTCAAAGAATATATAGACACAATCTAGACATTCATAATTACTTCAGGATTTAGATCATATCTCACGCTGACCACTATAGGGATCTTAGTTAGTGTGCCGTAACAGTGGTTCAACGATACATCTAAAACCAAAGTATGTCAAAATTGTACACCAAAAGTGCATAATGCTCCAACGCAATGCGATTCAATTTAATTCAGAGACTATGGAAGATAGATGCTATCGATTCGAATTATTTATACATCGACCACTAATCATATGTTGCTAATAAAATTAACTTATTATAAGTTAATTATCATTCATTTATTATCTTCAAGTGGTCAATAGTCTTTAACACTTTCGCCCTGCAACAGATTGCTTGCTATTAACAATTGGGGGAGCTAGATGGAAATTGAATTATTCCTCTGCCCAAAACATCGTCATGGATGTCCTCTGCTTTTGATTCGACATGTTTCTTTGGAGGATAAACCTTCATGAGCTTCTTCTTGTTGAATCGCACCTAGATTTTCTTCTTCTTTTCCTTCTACGCATGAGACTTTGTCTATGTTATGTGTCGTCTCCATAATCTTCTTCATTTTTGCTGTACGAAGGGCACTTATCATAGTCTTAAATCGTCCTGAATGTCTTCATTGACTGAAGAATCCTTCCGTTTGACCCCTTTCTCATAAGACTGTTCAGTCTCAGGCTTAAAGATGTATGTATTTGTGTCTTTAGCCACCTCGTACACCCATTTATGAAAAAAATAATTACATTATCATAAACTAATTAAACATGATTATATACTTGAATTTTTGTTACTTAGTTAATCATGGAGCTTAGCAAATATAAAGCAACCAACTTAAGAGATAAATTATAAAGAACTTACGAATTGAAATCATGAACTAAAACTTCAAGTTTTTACAATCTTTCTCCAGTCTAAGCAATTAGTCCACCCTTTTTTTTTATCCTCTACAAGCATATCTCATCTTTAAAATTCGATGATCTGATGATGCCACGATTTTTTGAAACGTAATTTATATGTATCATTGTATAAATTTCTAGATTTCCCTTCAAAATAAACAAAATTTATATTTAACACATGCAAACAACTTAAGAGTTATTCAAATCATCAACAATACACAGAGAGGATATATGTCATACTACTGAAAACGCAGGCTATAATCGCAATATTTGACTAATACCCGGGGGTTAAATTTGATACTTTCTATTGAAGTTGGGTCACTTTTCAAAATTCGCGTAAACTTTGTGTGAACATTTGCTCATGAGATTCGAAGCGCCACAAACCCTCTCCACTTTGGCCAATTCCCTCTCCCGGTCTTCCCCCAAACCTCTCATGGCCTCCACTCTCGCCGCCGCTGATGACGACGTCCTCTGCTCCGACAAGCCGCAAGAGGAGCCACATGGCCTTCCCGCTCCGGCGAGGGCCTTGAACGGGGAGTCTCGGGTGGACCGGGCCTGGGCCCACTGGAAAAGCCTGGGCCGGCCCAAGCTGGTGGTGGCTCCAATGGTCGACAACTCCGAGCTCCCTTTCAGGATGCTCTGCCGGAAGTACGGTGCCGACGCCGCCTACACTCCGATGCTCCACTCTCGGATTTTCTCCGAGAACGAAAAGTATCGGAGCCAAGAATTCACCACTTGCAAGGTCAGAAAGCAGAAAATTCGGACTAGCTTTTACAGAGTTGTTGTTCTATGACAATAGAGTCATTATCGGAACGATTGAATTACAGGAGGATCGGCCGCTCTTCGTCCAGTTTTGTGCGAACGATCCCGACACTTTGCTAGAAGCGGCTCGTAGAGTTGAGCCTTACTGTGACTACGTTGACATTAACTTGGGGTAATACAAAATGCTTCTTGTTTGTTTAGCTGATACTATCGAAGGTCACTGTAAAACGTTTAGAAGTTGCTCTTTTAAGATTTCAAGTGCTCATCTTTTTAATAGGGGATTAGCCAGTTAATTAGCTCATAGATTTGTGGCCTCTCTATGCACATTTTTAAGTTTGCATTCAATAGTATCAAAGGTATACCTTTTCTCCTAAATCTGAAAACAGAATCTGAAGAACCAGGCTTAATGAATCAACAACGCTCCAATATGGACTTACTATCCCTCGACAGATATGTATAATTTTAAGAATAAACCAGTAGACCAATGAGGTTTTTGAATCGAATTTCTTCGCAGATGTCCTCAACGCATTGCTAGGCGTGGGAACTACGGAGCGTTTCTGATGGACAACCTTCCTCTGGTGAAGGCTCTGGTGGAGAAGCTTTCGAAGAACCTCGAGGTTCCCGTTTCGTGCAAAATCCGGCTCTTCCCAAAGTTGGAGGACACGATCAACTATGCGAGGATGCTCGAAGAGGCGGGCTGCTCTCTCTTAGCTGTGCATGGCCGAACCAGAGACGAAAAGGACGGGAAAAAGTTCAGGGCGAACTGGGAAGCCATAAGGGCCGTCAAAGAGTCGGTCCGAATTCCCGTCCTCGCGAACGGGAACGTGAGGCACATGGAGGACGTCCATAGCTGCCTTACCGAGACGGGGGTCGAGGGAGTTCTCTCTGCGGAGACTCTTCTCGAGAACCCGGCTCTCTTTGCCGGGTTTCGGACTGCCGAGTGGGTGAACGGAGAAGAAGATGACAGAGTGTTGGACCAGGGAGATTTGACGGTCGAGTATCTGAAGCTCTGCGAGAAGTATCCCGTTCCATGGCGGATGATCCGCTCCCACGTGCACAAGCTGTTGGGGGACTGGTTTCGGATTCAGCCTCAAGTCAGAGACGATTTCAATAAGCAGACTATACTCACGTTTGAGTTTCTGTATGGCTTGGTGGATCGACTCAGGGAATTAGGAGTCAGAATTCCGCTCTACCTGAAGGAGAAAGACGGTCTGGTGGCTCGAGTTTCGCAAGAAGATCTTCCAGGTTCCTACTCGTGACGTTATCTCGATGTGTTTGCTACCGGATTTTGGTTTCTGTCTTTGTGGACACAATGAGAGAGTTTAAAAATGCCCAGATTGTTGGTTTCGGGATCCTTATTTTTTGTAGTTCAATTTGTTGAGCGCCCTTGATGCTAACAGGCACAAGTTTCTTACCCCTTTGTACTCTAGAATACTACAATTTAGTTATTGAAAATACGAGATTATTTTGTAAGGTCTGTAATTTTGTTCTTATATTGGTATTTTTGCAAACTAGCCTCCTGGCACATGCTAATGAACCTTCCATTGCTGGGAAGACTAAATATTTGATTCTGAAAAATACTTTTATAGAGTGCAAATGGATTTAGGACAGCCCTGAAATTTATTCATCTTATTTTGCTAGAAACCTCAATAATCTAGAAGAAGCTACACCTGAGCAGAACACATACGTGCTCTAATATGTGAAGTTTGTCAGAACCTTGCTGACTAGATGCTCCCCGTAAACGGACTTCTTGAATTTCTTTGTCCCACCCATTTTCTTAACACAGATATCCAGCGGTTCTACGGCCGTGTCAAAATTTGTCTGCTCAATCAACAAGCAAGAAGTTATATATAACTCAAATGATTTAGGTTACAAGAACATGAATCACCTCGTAAAAATATGCGACACAGGTCCGAAACTGTGGGGAGTTATTGATAACTTGATGCAAGGTCGACTCGTACAAGCCATTTGAGTAGACCTGATCTCCATCCAAAGAAGTGCGAATCAAAAGTCATAAAAACTACTTTTATAATTCACGAAGAAATATACCTTCAACATGTCACCAATATTGCAGACAAATGTTCCAGGGACAGGAGGGGCTGAAATCCATTCACCTGACAGATTTCTCACCTTAAATAAAAAACTCAATTCAGTTAAAAAACAGTTATCAGGGTGTTTCAAAACGGAAAAAAGGTATGATATCGTACCTGAAGAGCGGTTATATCTTCATCCTGATTGACTAATGTCAACAGACCTGTCATGTATATCTTCCTTAGAAAACTGACATCTGCATAAACAAATACTTTCATCCTTGCTTATTCAGGGTGTCAGGGTGAAGGCTTACCATAGTCTGTGTGAGCTCCACTGGATTTGTTTGATAAGAAAAAACAATCAATGGTACGAAGGAAGGCTATCAATGACATCAGCTAAAGTTATACTTGTAAGTAAAAAACTAATAAACCTTGTGAATTACCATCCAATGGCATTTATGCTCTGACCCATTTCATTTGCAGGTTTTACAGGATAACCTATAATACGTGTTACCCAAAATGCATTTCCAGCTCTATCACCTTCAAACTCATAGGGTGATCCTCCCAAAGCTAAAGCTATTCCTCGCATTATGTTTCTTGAAAGGTCTATGGTCGGGAAAATAAATCAAAACGCTGTAAGAACTAGAGAATATTGTAAAAACATGAACACTACATTTCTTTCAAAAACTCCACTCAGAAGAGTTGGTTTTCTGTCGGAAAACATGCCTGTACATAGATTAATATACTCCTTCATTGTTTCTTCGAATGTTGGAGGATCCAGTGGCCTACATATAGTAAGAGAAAAAATAGTGAGTCTGATATTTATACTCAGAGTCGGGAAGACAAGAAATTCAGGGTCAAGTCAATGATGAAAGTAACAAATAACAGTCTGGCAAAATATTAGCATATAAACTTACAGGCATTTCCTTATGAATGTTACTGTTAGTTGGTTTATGGTTGCATGATGCATATAAAATATTATATTGTACCATGGAAAGTAATGGAATTCAATCAAATACAGTCCAGCTTTCCTATTTTCTCTCTATATATCCAAGTCTTCGCTCCGATAAACACTCGTTTGAATAGTTGAAAACCCGATACCAAACGCCGTATTAGAGCGTATCCAATTATCTCATAACAGGTTAGATGACACTTAACAAAGTCCATCTTCACTTACCATAGATTACAACCTTCCATTACTTTGCCAAGATCTCCATAAGCCCCTGGGTTGAACTCTTTATAACACTGTTGTCATAGAGTGTCACCAACAACTATAAGGAAACCATTGAGGAAGCTTTGAAAAAAATTAAAAGACTACCATAGTATACACCATATGTATTGTAAAGCCTAAATCGAATGCAAGAATACAAAATAGATGCGTTTCAGTTACACACATCAATAGCTTCGTGCATATCTTCCACCCCTTTAGTGATGTTCTCTCCAACCCTTTGATATCCTCTGCAACAACAAATTTAGCCTGGGCTTAGCTTAGAACATATTATTGTGTAACACTCATCTCATTCTAAGATGCTTCTCAATTGATAATAACCTGTATCCACTGGCCGCAGTCATTTTAATCTTAGTTTTCTCGTCGAACGGAAGCTCGAAGAACTTGCGGGACAGCTGGCGTACTTGTGTCAGTAGAGAATCAGGTATGCCATGCCCTTTCTGCTCAATCCAGTGTTTTGCAACAAGTCAATACATTTCAAGTACACACAGAATATAGAATACGACGATTGAGTTCCGTTTGCATTTCATATCTGTATCTAAGTTACTGTCACGAGAAATTTTAATCAACGCACAAAACAAACATCTTTCAACCAGCCATATCCTCAAAACGATGAACAATGAATTTGAAACTAACAAAGCATAAGTAATCAAACACATAGGTTAATGGCATATAGAGTACAAAAGTTTGAGAGTAACTACCACATAAAAGAAGCCAGCTTGTCTGCAAGCTTGATCTAAATGATTGACAACGATTAAAACTTCTGGATCTTCGGCTAATTCAGGAACATCGCACTTTGCCAGCAGAGGAGATATATCTAGAGTACAAATAATATGAAAGCATTGAGCGCGTGAGAAAATTATAGAACTTCTACTGCGTGTGTGAGAAACTTACCAATTATGGGGATTGACTTGAAATCTGTGGCCATGGCGATCGATAAACCTCAGTCTCGCCGAATTGTTCTGCGTCTGGGTAGAAATGATAAAATGACGGTTTCTCCGAGGCATATATTTGAAAGTTTGATAATCAGGTTGTAAAATAGTTGTAACATAAATTGATTTAGTTTTTGTTATAAAATATATATTTATAGATATAAAAAGTAATTAATAATAAGAATATATATTTTTGATATGTAAACACTATATGAAAATGGTGTATATAAATTGTATTGTAAATTTAGTGACTTAAAATAAATTACTTCATAAAAGAAAGAGAGGATAATTAGAATTAAAAGTTAATGTAATAAAAAAAATTATGAGAAAGAAAATACAAATAAAAGAAAAAACAATGATAATAAAAATTACAAACTCTAGTTTTTAGTTTTTTTATAAAATATTTATTGAAAAACACTTTACATTTACAAAAACAATTATACCAAATACTTAAAAAATTAATTTTTTTAAGAATATCTTAATAAACTCAGTCAAACACAATCATATTGTTAAAAACCAATTTTTGAATTAATATGAATATCGTTGTACGACTATGGTATGTGATAAGTAGTAATATAACATTTTGAAACATATTAATTGCTATATAATCAAACGTTTGGAAAAAATTGGTTAATAGTCATTAATCAAATAAATATGTAAATATTAACTGAAAATGTAATTCACTAATATCAGTTATTAGTAGTCACGTCAAAATAAATAGTTATTTACTAAACAAAAAAAATGATCAAACATTAATGTTTAATTTGATTATTTAGAGCAATTTTTGTTTATTATTTTATATTTACCACCGGCTCATAAATAGTTTCGCCAATGAGACGCAATGAATTAAGTTAATAGATGGTCAGCTGATATAAATTTTACAAATGAGTCATTGCTTGATTAGTTTTGTATGCCAATCATTATTTACAAAGATAAATGACATATGAATTCATATAATCAAAGTAGTAAACTAGCATAGATAAACTAAAAAAACGAAACTCTTATATGATAATGAAAAAAATATAAAATGAAATTAATTTATATCCACCTGGACTATTGATTTTAGTGAAACAAATAAACTTTTACGTTTGATGTCGTTCATGGAATCAAAAGTTCCGGCACTATTTATTTTTCTAAAAATTGATATATTAAATTTCTTTTTATTTAGGCGAATTGTGCCGGAAATAAAAGTCTAGTTTTCTATTTTAAAATGGAAAGTTCTGACTTGATAAGACACGAATTTTCCTTCGGTTATGACATCAGTTATCGTGCGGTCAATCAAATCGGATTCATTAGGCGAAAAAAATAATTTTTTTTATACAGTTCAAAATAAATTGGAGACTTTGAACATGATAAATAATATGACTTATTGTATACTTTTAAAGAAAATTGTAGATATAATAGTTTGGTAGTACACATAATTTTTAATTAGAAGGTCATTGGTTCAAACTTCACCGAAAACAAATATTTTTAATTTTTTTTTAAAGCGGAGACTTTATTGGTTGAAGGCCTTGGGTTATCGCCCCTCTCGCCTCCCCAACCTCCTTGGACCGGCCCTGGTGATATGTAATTCTATGGTTTTAGAAATTGATTATTTAAAATCTTCCTCTTCTTCTTCTTCTTAAAAATAACCAAATCTTTTGATAATTCATTTTATTTATAAATATATTGCTTCACTTTAGTTATTAACGCAGATGTAATCATAATGGTTAAATTTATATTTTCTTGAAAACATGACTCACTAGTACAAATGTTGAATCCCACAACGGACTTTCCACAACCCTTATTACTAAGGGTTGTGGTCTTCGAGATCCCACAACCCTTACAATTAAGGGTTGTGGGAAAAGCTTGATTTCAGGTATTCCACAACCTTTATAAAGAGTACTCTTGAAACTGCCCCAAACAACAACGGGATCGAGAATTTCTGGTCGGATACTTTATGGTTGCGTGATTTGAAACATTTATAAATAGTAAGACAAAAATAATTTTTTGATGCGACGAAAGTTGCATATAATAAATTTATTGACGCATATGATAGTCCTATTGTCGAATGTGACAATACTATAGCATTAATGGTGATAAAATTGAGATTCAAGTTTAACCTACATGTAATTAATTTAGAGAGAAAATGCCTAAAATCATTTTCAATTTTCCGAAGATAATTTTTCTCCATTTTATGGATGGCAACAAGAAAAGAAAAAAATGCAGTGTCGCAGAATCACATATTGGTATTAGAAGAGTGTTGTTTTGGTTTGGTTTAATTTGTTATGTTTTCTTATGAATATCATAGTTATAAAACAAAATTGGAATTTTCATTTGTTCGGTCTCATTTTAAAGGGGAGACGTTTCCCTATAATAGATCACCATCACGACATTATAATTAAAAAAAAAATGCACACGATAATGCAATACCTACAAAATGTAGGTTTAAGCTTATTTAGAATTAAGATAATTACAAAGAATATAAGGTGATCTGTTAAAATGTGAAGTTTGTTAGAACCTTGCTGATCAAATGCTCTCCATAAACAGCTTTCTTGATAATTTTTGCCGCACTCGTTTTTTGTTTGCAAATATCCAGCGGCTCAACAGCTGTATCGAAATTCGGCTATTCAATAAACAAGAAAAAAAGATTAGCGATTAAAGAGTGTTTAATATAAGCAGGATAATAGAAACGATAGAAAGAAAATGAATAATCACCTCATAAAAATATGCAACAGACGTCCGAAACATCGAAGAATTGTTGACGACTTTATGTAAAGTCGACTCATATAACCCATTTGTGTAAATCTAATATCCGTCCAAACAAAAAAATTTGATAAAAATATGCATATAAAAAGGCCTTAATTTGATTTTATAACTAACTAGTGTTAAATTAGAAAATTATATGTATCTCAATTGTTGGACAATAATCTATATATGTTTCTCACTTTAGTAAACTCTCATTATGTATCCTTGGTCATTGAAGCTTGGATAAGTCTATCATGGAGTTTAGTGACGTTCAAGTTCCAATCTAATTTAAAACAAACTTATACTAAGTATGAATAAATGAATTCATTTTACTATTTGCTTTCAATAATGTTCATTGGCTTACTGGGAGGTCTTCGCTAAGTACGGTAACTACAAACATTTTTCGATTATTCTGCTCATATACCATTTTTAAGGCAGTTTTTTGTTGGTGGAATTCGAACCAACAACTTCGTAACTGAAAATCATGTATTATTATTATTAATCTAGATATTACGCTCATATATCATTAATTTCTGTCCAATTTTGTAAACAAATAACCTCTAATTTTTGTTGTTAAAATCTCTAATTAATTCCCGTAAGCGACAATTTAGTTACTACTTAAATGATCTATGTATTTTCTACAATCACAGCCGTCGCATGTAACAAAAAACACTGTTAGTTTAAAATGTGAGAGATGATATTCGAGGTGTTTTTACATATTTTAACAAATAAAAAACTACCTTTAACATGTCACCAATGTTGCACACAAACGTTCCAGGAATCGGAGGAGCTGATATCCATTCGCCGGATAGGTTTCTCACCTTGAATTTGTAGAAAAGTATAAGCTACTTGGAAATGCTATGGACATAAATCAATAAATTAAACCCTAATAAAAGAATAAGCTACTGCTTTGTTTTTGTACCTGAAGTGCGGCTATGTTTTCATCTTGATTGATTAATGTCAATAAACCTGCCATGTTTTAGAGATCAGATATATTTATTAGAATTAAATAGCCACATTTTCACTTAAAATATGCAGTAAAACCGTACCGTAATCCGTGTGAGCCCCGCTAGATTTTTGTTTGACCAATATATAAAGTCACAGATTAGAAAGAGTCGATAGAAAACGTAATTGAAATAAACAACAACATATATGATTTACCATCCAATGTCTTGAAAGTTTTTATCCTTTTCATTATCGGGTTTTCCGGGATAACCTATGATACGTGTTACCCAGAATGCATCTCCTGCCCGATCGCCTTCGAATTCATAGGCCGATCCACCCAAAGCTAAAGCGATACCTCGCAGTATATTTCTCGAAAGATCTACGATCAACAAGAACCATGCAAGTATACTTTATTAATTGGTTAAGTGAAAGAATTAAAGTAAAACCAAAAATTAATAATTCAAGGTTTTTCTTTTTCGAAAACGTGCCTGTACATAAATTGATATACTCTTCCACTGTTTCTTTGAAGTTTGAAGGATCCAATGGCCTACATAGAGAAACAGATTAAGCAAAATATCTATGAGTACAAATGATTACGAGAATAAATTATTGTAATCTTTATAACTCTTTAAGAATTACATATGGGAAATTTCGGAAAATATGTGTTATAGTAGGGTAATATTCTGTTTCTATGTGTGGTTTAGTTTTATAACAAAAATATATGTGCTGAAAGATAATAAAACTCTTTACAAAATTTGACCGCACCGTACCACAATTAATATTAAATTATGCAAGAAACACAATCTATCGCAACTGACCAAACTGTTATTAATGACTTTTTTGTTGTTTGACACATATATTTTATTAAATTTCATGACACATAAAAATATAATATTACCCCACTATCACACGTACTTTCCTAATTACTATTTATATGCATGGAAGTGGGGAGCAAAGGACAAGGGGTTTTAAGAGTTATTAGTAGCCTCCGTCGAAAACGTGTTTTTATTTACTTTTTTTTCGAAGGCAACTTAGCTACATGTAAAGATTGCCCACAACCTCCTAATTGAAAGTCATATACTATTAACACTAAATTATCATAATTACCGCATGCTTTTATTTACTTTATTTTACTGTTTTTGTTTTAAATTTATTTTACATGCAAATTTTACTTTCTAATCCCCCAAATAATTTGTTTTTCCATGCTATAGTTGAAATCAGCATGAATTTAGTAATTCAAAATTCAAACCATCATGATTCCTGATAGATTATAATTTAATCATTAGTCATGTAGATGGTTTTTAGATATACTTTACCTTTGGTAAAGTTTATCGGTATATGACCGATTCAAATTATTTATAATTTGTTTTGAGACTAATTTAGTTTATATATGTTTTTTTCACTTATTTTAAAAACGAAAAAAAACAAACCGGTAAGAAAATTTTGAAAGAAGTGTGCCACGTAAGCACGCTGACTATTTATAATAAAAAAATGTTGAGAATATAATTTCTTACCCATTAGCCAACTTAAACAAAAGAGATTTGAATTTAGTCAACGTTTCGTTAATTTGTTGTAAATAGTCAGCGCTTTGCGTGACATATTTAATTCGAAATTTTCTTGCCGGTTTTCTTTTTTCGTTTTTGAAAAGAGCGATAAACCATATTTGGATAAATTTAGTCCAAAAAAATTTTGTAAATCGTCTAGGCCGGTCATTTATCAAATATGGACTACATCTAAAAATCATACTATTTACATGACTAGTAATTGCATCAACCCCAAAGTGAGTAATAAATCAATATAAATATAAAAAGGTTTAAATTAACTAACGCTTTATTAATTTGTTATAAATAGTCGGTCTGCTTACACGACATATTTATTTCAAACTTTTTGAACTTGTTTATCTCATTTTTGTTAATTTATTGTAAATTTTTGAGTTGAAATAATCTAGAAAATTGTTAAATTATTTAAATGGGCCATTTACCAATAATTTATCAAACGCTAGTTATATCCAATATTCATGTATATGTCCAATAATTACATTACCTTTTTCATGACCTTCGTTGCAGCACTTTGAATCTTAATTTCATTTATTTTATGGTTACTTTCATTGAATATTAGACACCCATGCAAAATGGAATTAATTAAGCACGTGCCCTTGTATAATAATTATATATTCTGTTTTTGTCATAAAAGATATAGCTTACATTTTTCACTCACCATTGATTACAGCCTTCAATCACTTTGCCGAGATCTCCATAAGCCCCGGGACTGAACTCTTTATAAAACTGTTTGCATAGAGAAACACCAACAACGTCAAAAACATTTTCAAGCCGTGATTCATATAAAAAAGGGCGAGATCACTTTAATTATCCTGAAACCGTAATTAATGGTAGTTTACAATTGTTAATTAACCCACATCGATAGCCTCTTGCTTGTCTAGAACGCCTTGAGTGATGTTCTCTCCGATCCTTTGATAGCCTCTGCATCAATAATTTGCTTACATTTTCAAAATTATTACTTCTAGTTTTAGTTTTAGAAGAAAAAAGTGCCATCGATAATAATGTGAAATCTGCATGTACTTTTATACGAGAAAAAGTCAGACGCGCAAATGAAAAATAGAATTCGTGTACATGCTAGTACGTTGAATTTGGGAATATGAGAACAAACTTACGTTTAAAAGTGAACTGCAAAAATCTTCATACACATCTATAGTGGTAAATGGTTGTTGATATGCAAGGAAAAAAAATCAATTACTGTAAATATTATTTAAGATTATCTTAATTACGAAAAATGTGTAATAATTAACCTGAAAATTAATTTAAGTATCTAATTCATTTTATGTTTGTAAATAAATAGAATGGCGCTAGTTTAAGAGCTACGAAACATTAATTTTATAGTAATGTAAAACTCTAAATATAATTATATACTTGATTACTAGGTACTAGGGTATAAATTATTACAGCACGTGTCGTTAATAACCTTTACATTAACGTATAAAAGGTCTTTTGTTATCAGTCTCAGCTTGATCTTTCAAGGAAAGTTAAACAAGTGGTTTAACTTCCACTAAATAAAAGTATAACATAAATAGAAAAATGTCAAAATTTAATATATTTTTAAAAGAAATATAATCTAAATAATTTTATAAAAAAACTTATAAAAATTGATTTACTTTGGGACATAATATTTTTAGAGCTGGACCTGTTTGTTTGGGTTTAAAATATATACGGTATATTTTGGTTTATCCCACATTATATCCCTATAATCATAATCTCGATATTGGTATCAATATTGGTATACCATCAAATCGGTATATCCACGTTATATCCCTATAATCATAATCTCGATATTGGTATCAATATTGGTATACCATTAAATACTGTTAGTATTTAAGAGTTATTTTATTTCGGTTCTTAAATATTTTTGAAATTCTATTGAATTTTTAAGTTTATTGATACTCGACTTACCATTAATTTGAAATTTATTGTTGAGTTCTTTAATAGTACTAGATAATTATGTACACGTTTTTCTTGTCATAAAAATTGTAATATTTTGTTTTTCATTTTTAGAATTTGAATTTAATAACTTATATATAATTTGAATTATTTAAAATATCATTGTTATACAACTTTTTTGTTAATATCTCTGTCAGTATTCAATATATCATTATTAAATTATCGATATCATTGATAACCGGTATTAATATTTTTATGAAATATTCATCGATATAAATAATGAAAAACCTGTCTTAATTATGACAAGTTATAGCTTACTGTTTGATTTATAGTCTAAACCAACTTAACCATAAAAAATTACAATAAAATAGTCTATGAGGGAAAATCTGTACAAATCAAAATTTATAGGCAAACATGCACGTACTATTTATTCAATGCATAAGTAATACATATATAGATATTAGTTTATGGTTGGGCTCGCTTACCTATATCCACTGTCAGCACTTATCTTGATCTTAATCTTCTCATCGTACGGAAGATGGAAAAACTTGCCAGACATTTCTCTCACTTGATTCAGCAGAAAACCAGAAATTCCATGTCCTTTCTGCGCAATCCCGGATCATATGTACATATATGTTTATACTTTTTTAAAATGCGACCGACGCTACGAAAATAACATATAAGCTCTTAAGTATGGCGGAGAAATTTCGGTTGCAATAAATATAAAAACGACACTGAAGCCACGGTAATACAAAAAAAAAATTCTAATGAAACTAAAAGAAAACGGGCTCTCAATTGCCGTACGAGATGTTAATCCACGATCATCGGTTCTAGTAATCAATTTAGAATAAAGAGAGACGAAACTCAACCAAATCAAATTCGAGTTATTATTCAAAACAAAGCGCGTTAGGTTGTGCGTCAAAACATTATAAAAATTTCGAATCATATATAAACTAGTAATTTTAATTGATCGCCAGTCTTTTAGATTTACGAAGTCCAGCTTAATAAACGGAAAAAGAAACCTCCAATTTCTTATGTGTACGATGGACATGAACTAACAACTTCTTTTTTTTAATGATATACGTCAAGGACTTCACTAATAAATTAAAATTAAAATTATTAATTAATAAATTAATTATTATTTCGCATTTTGCAAATTTGCTTAGTTAAATTAATTGATTTTATCGATTTAATTTGTTAAACCAAATATATGAGATTTATATTCATAAATTATTGTCATGTGAATAAGATATTTATTTATGTTATATATATGTGTATAATAAAATATTATTTATAATAAGTGAAAATTTAAAGATATGATTATTGACATGTGGATAAAGTAAAGTAAAAAGATATTTTAGTGTATCAAATGAATTTAACTTAAATATATTACAATTTAAAAATGTAGGATTTACTTTACTTAGGTTATTAAGATTAGATTTAGCTTTTTTTAAAGGGTAATTGATACTCATATAAACTTTTACATATTTTAATATAGTCAATATATTGTAAATTTTTGTGTAAATACCCAACCAAAATTTTTAACAAATTTTTGGGACCGTTTTAACTCAAAAATAATTTTCCGCCTACCTCTCTTACTGAAATGAATTAATAAAAAGTTCAGCGAATTAAAAGATAAATTCTCAAAATTAATTTGAAAGTAAAACACAAAAATTTAAATCGGGATATCAATTTGAAAACTATTTATGGGGCTATTATAGACTATAAAATCGTGTAAACAATTTGGACTGAATATTTACACAAAATTTATGAAACGTTTGGTATTTTGAAATCACTATATAGTTTATTGGGTATAAACAAATTTTTGTTTTAAAAAAAAGTAAATCAAGTGTAAGTGTTTGGTAAAATTTCTTTTTTTAGTTGAAAAATACTTTTACATTATTTTACTAAGAAACCATAATGTATAATTTGTAGCTTTTTGACAAAGGGAACTTTTGTTTTTCATTTACATTTTTTCTTTATAAACTTATTTTCTCTTATGTTAAGTTTAATCCTAATTATCTCTACATACTTTTATCAAATATTTTTTTACATCACCAAGATTTATAATATATTTTTGCAATTTATAGACATACACTTAGATATATTTTTTATGTACCAAAAAATATATTATTACTAATTATACTTTAGATAAAAAATATTATTTACAAATATAAATATATACTTTACCAAACACTAAATCAGGTTTTGTCAACAACTACAACTATTTTATAAAAGTTTTCCAAATGCTTGTCTGTTTTTTAAAATAAAAGTTTTTCTAACATCAGTTCTAAAATCACTGATTTTAAAAAGAAAAAGATATGTCAAATTTAAGCTTATGTCATTTCAAGTTACCATTAAAGATGTTCTAAGGGTACATGTATGCTCCAAAAATTGAAAACTAAATATTTACTCTTTTTAGCTTTAAATTAAATGAAATTTTATTCATGCTAATTATAATAAAAAATTCACGCTCTATATCAAATTATAATTTGTACCCTCTAACTAGAAAATCCTTAGTCCAGCGCTGGAGTGTAATTATCAATGAATAATTGTGTATATACATGTTAACAAAAAGTGAAATATTACGTACCACGTAGAAGAAGCCAGCTTCTCGGCAGGCTTTATCCAACTGGTTTACAACTTCAGAAACTTCTGGATCCTTAGTCATTTGAGAATCATCGCACTTGGCCAACAATGGAGAAATATCTACGATGTAGTACGTGACAGATAAATAAATAGAATGCTATATATTTACGTGAGACTTGAGAATCATGAACATTACCGATTATAGGGATTGCCTTGAAATCTGTGGCCATTTTGGCCGATATTTTACTCTCGCTAACTCTTACTTCTCGCCTGACTAGACTAGAGAAGAATGAGGCAGCTCTTTGATGCGTTTGTGTTTTGTAACTCTACTTGCAAACGATTTCAGTTGTTAAATAGGAGAAGTTTTTAGATGTTTTGTAGTTCTATGATTTTAGATGTTAAATTATTTTCAGCAATCAGACGCCAATTTCGTTTTTTTCTTTTATTGATGGCTTTATTGAGAAGAACTGTATTTGGCTGGTTCATTGAATGTTAGTCTGTGTCTGTAAGTCTACTTGCAAACAATTGCCAGTTGTTAATACGCGGGAGAAATTTTTAGATGTTTTATTTTCAGCAATCACACGCTAATATCGTTTTTCTTTATCTTTACTGGCTGCTTTATTGAAAGTGAATGCAGAAGAGATGCGGCAAAGAAAAAAAGCATGCTATATTCTATCTTGTCTAATATCCTAATTATTGATCAATTTTTTTCAGCAGTCATCATTTTAATTTACACCATGAATTTATGGCTAATACAACAAAGAAGCATTGGGACCAACAACCAAATCACGGATCCAACCAAAGTCGGAAAACCATAAATCGCAGAGTTCCCGGTAAAGGTTAAAATGCGGAAATGAGATCAGCTAATTATTTGACTTATTGTATATAGAAGCTTTATATATATTTTTTATTTTGGATATATCCAACGTTTCGTAAATTCGTGTAAATGATCTTAGTGATTATGTGTTATGTCAATTTATGTTATTATTTTACAACATAAATTTGACATTTACACAAGTTTTATGAAACGTTAGACATTTTCAAAATACATTAGTAAACTAGAGTCATTTCATCGAAATTTAATATATCTTATTAAATAATAATAAAATTCGGTGAATCAACGGGTACACTTAAATCTTAGCCAAAAGGCTAAGCATGTTTGGTCGGAGATAGAAATAAAATTCCTACTTATAAATCATGAACTTTCTACATTTTTATACATTTGTAAAATTAAACATGTTGAATCTGAAACCTAATTACAGCAGAAACTTGCAACACAAATAACATAAACAAAGTAGTAAAACACTTAAAAACACAAATCTATTTGTTAACGAGGTTCAATATGAATGCTTAATGTCTGGAACTTTTTTTGGATGGGATAGTATAAGTCGCTTTGATTAAATCCTTCAACTATAATCCAAAGATACACGGCTTGATCGCCTAAGCTTTACAAAGTAAAATATAATCTTTTTCACCTGGATTAATGAAAATATTAGTCTTTTTAGTAAGCTAATGGTACAAAATATAATGTGTGTGTTATGTCATAATTTCAGTGTTACAAAATATACTTAGTTTGTTGATTACTGTTACAATCACTTAAGAGAGTTATTAATAAACCAACCATAGCTTGCCATGTGTACCCTTCTTGTTTGATCCGAGATGATCTTGTGGAACTGATCTTCAACAATCTCAACTTCAGTTCCTCAGACTTCATCTCTAGTGACTAACCATTTCCTTTCTCATTTATGAGTATGGATCGGTGAGATCCAATTTCAAGAAGTTCAAGACAGTGTTTGAACTTTTCAAAAGTCACAAATTGTGCCACAATCTGCAGGGTTGTCATATGTTCCCACTTTGGCAATGTTAATCATTCAAGTGATATTTTCTCTGATGAAATGATATTTATATCCACATGTTTTAACCTATCATAGAACACCAAATTTTGTGATACGGTCCCATCAAGCTTTGGTTAAAAGAAATAAATATTTAAAAATATAATCTTCTTCAACTTTCCTAACAGTGCATAAACATGCGTGTAAATGAGACGTTAATTCATGTACATGACATGTAAATATATAACTTGTAAAATTGTGCCCAAATTAACAGTATTACGAATAAATTTCTAACTAAAAGTGATTATTTCCTAAAATACATGATCTTAACTAATTTTGGAATTTTGAATTCCCCAAAATTAAAGAGAGAGAAACTTAGACAATAAAAAAAATTAATAGAGTAAAACTATTAAATGACCGAGTAAACTAAGTAACTAAGTATATGCAATAATCTTTTCAAAATTATAAGATCTTAACAAATTTGATTAACTAATGTTCAATAAATATCATTTAAAAACACACAAAATAAATTAATACACACCCACGCGGAATTTAAAATTTCAAAATCAAAGTTGAAAATTAAATTAAATTTCAAATTTCAAATCAAAATTATGAAAATTTATAAGGACGAATTGGTATATCAAATATAAAAAATAAAAATTCACGTAAGCGCTTTAATCATTTAAAAAAAAAGCTACCAAACGGCGGTCTTTTTTTTTTATTTTTTTATCTTTTTTTGTTATTAGAATGACTTAGGTTTTTAGTGAACGTTTTATTATACACTCGAGCAGTTCTTTATTAATTGGCTTAAAGTATTGCTAGAGTTTAGGAGGATGACGTTCCATACAGTGATTTCAACTTGAACTTGAACATTAATAATTCAGATGGTAGGAAAGGTATAGAGTAGTTTGACGAAAAACCGTGAAGTGTAATCTTCTCGATTGGCTAACATGTACATCTTCAATACAATTTATTTGCAGGTAAAATGTCTGATTCAAAAGGCTTGGCTGGTTCTAGAAAATTAATATATAAAAGAAGGTTACGTGAGAAGTAAAGCTAAATATTTTAAGGAAAAGCGACTCGGGGCTTATAAGTAGTTATTGGGTCGCTACAGCTCTTCCCTTCACCAGCTCCGATTTCCAACAACTCCAATATTTTTTCCAAATCAAGTCAATATTTAACAATAGTACAACGACCAACGAATTACATTAAAATACATTACACGGACAGTCGTTAACCAATCACAGTTCATTAACTACAAGAACGTTTATATTTACTTTGAGCAAAAAACAAAAATAATAAAAGCTATACATAACATATTGTACATTGCGTAATTAGGTCACAGAACCTCATGTTTTTGTTGTTTATATTAAATTATTCGTTCGGATATATTGCTTCAAATTTTGTTTACGTAGAGAGAGCAACAAACAACACAGCTCAACTCAACTCAACACGAATATCTTTATTAAAACTCATCAAAACCCGACATCAAAGGAAGACTCATCAGAATCTTCAAACACAAAGAACCAGAAGCAAAGAAAATGAAGAACACAAACGGCAATACAAACAGCAATAACAACAACAGCACGAAGCTAATTCTTCTCCATCCGTACATCCTCAAGCAAGGAAACTCAAACCGGCTATGGCTATTGGCCGTCGCATCGTTCTTCACCGTCGCCTTCCTCCTAACCCTAATCTACACTCGCGACTCCTCCTCCTCCTCCGCCACGGTGACATCGTCGTCTTCGTCGGTGATTACGTCATCATCAGCGGCGACGGAGGCGTTGCCGGCGACGGTGATAAACACGCTGCTGCACTACGCGTCGAGGTCGAACTCAACGTTCAAGATGTCGTACGCGGAGCTGAAGCCGATAGCAGACGCGGTGAGGAAGTGCGGGTCTTCGTGCAATGTGTTGGTGTTCGGTCTGACCCACGAGACTTTGCTTTGGAAGGCGTTGAATCATAATGGCCGTACGGTGTTCGTGGACGAGAATCGCTATTACGCGGCTCATTACGAGCAGCTTCATCCGGAGATCGACGCCTACGATGTTCAGTACACCACCAAGACCAGCGAGATTAACGACCTTATTGCCACCGCCAGAGAACAGGTCAGTTTCAATGCTTTATAGTACTCTGGTTATTGCTTCTACTTCTGTACGACCCAAAAATAATCTGTACAGTAAAATGCATGAATTTCTTCTTAATTTTTTTTTAATTAAGAGTGGTTTTATAACTTTTAACAGAAAAAGATCATTGGAAATTTGGTGATCAACTCTCAAATATCTTACTTGTCTTTACTTACTTCGTGAAATAATAATACAAATTGAGTCTAAGCTGTAATATAATAGTATAACGCATACATACAGTGTACATATATAACATACACATGCATATATATCATACACATGTACATATATATACATACACACACACACATATATATATATATATAATTGAAGCTATTTTTTTTTAGAAAGAATTAAGCTATTTTTCCAATTAGTTAGAATTTCCACGTAAATAAGCCATATAGTTAGATAGTGTTTTTATATCGTCAAATGGATAAAAAATGGGGTGATCTTTAATCTTTTATCTGAAGCGGGGAGTTTTCAGAAGATTTTGTCTTACTTTGAAAGTATGAACAAACTAACAACGTCCCGTTATGAAGTTACAACAAAAGAATTAGTAAGTAGTTAGGTTAGTTGTCATATTATATGACTGAACATTACCTCAATTATTTAACGATTATAGGATGGCATATTTATAATAAATAAACATATGGTAACTGCAGGTACGGAACGAGTGTCGTCCGGTACAAAACCTCTTATTCTCGGACTGCAAGCTGGGCTTGAATGACCTGCCGAACCACGTGTACGAGGTTGACTGGGACGTGATTCTTGTTGACGGGCCAAGAGGGGATTGGTCCGACGCGCCGAGCCGGATTCAGTCCATATTCACGGCCGGGGTTTTGGCCAGAAGTAAAAAGGGAGGGAATTCAAAGACTCATGTTTTCGTGCATGGTTTTAGGAAGCGCGTGGAGCGACTCTGTGGGAACGAGTTCCTGTGCGATGAGAATTTGGTGGAAGCGACTGATACGCTGGGACACTATGTCGTCGAGAGAATGGAAGAGGGTGCTTCTCACTTCTGCCGTAACAGCAGAACGTCGTCGTTTCCTGATAACAAGTCTTAGCTTCCATTATTAATGACTCTCCAGTTTTTATCCTCGTCGTTGGAATAATGTTTTGGTTGGTTTTTATTCGAGGGAAAAAAGGGTATTTATTATGGGATCATTTGAAAGTTAGAAGAATTTGTTTTTTTTTTTTTATTTTATTTTATATTTTGAGGCTGCAAAAAATAATTCTTTTCACTTTGGTGCACTTGAAATATACAAATTCTAATGCCATTGTTAGAGAATCGCAGAAGAAAAAGGAACTTAGTCTAGCACTTTAGGCAAATATCAATTTTACACACAGATTACTTGCACTACAAGTTACTAAAAATGACAATCAAAGAACAGAATTAAAACATAAATATTAGAATTAACAAGACACAACAATTATCTTGGTTTGGATCAATATGTACCTACATCTAGCTCCGGAGTGATGAGCCCCAAAATTCACTATGAATATCGACCAATGCAATCTCGAGTACAAACAATCTCATGACGCTGAACTGTTTAACATCCAATTCAATGTTCTCTTCTAACTCTCTTGTTTTCTTTGAGTACAGTAGATTACAATTCATACAACAGGGTAGAATCAGTAACAATGACTCTTGGTTTATATATAAGTAAAGTAACTTAACTAACATCGTCTTAGCCAACTACACCCCACTCTAAGATCGTTTAAGATCAACGATCTAGATGCTTTTCATCAATAGAAATAGTTTTTTATGTTATTTTTGCGAGTACAAATAGATGTTGATAATCATTGTAATATGTACAGATTGACACAATATGTACATATTGAGAGTTATTGAAAGGAAATTTAGAAAGAATTGAAGAAGACAAATGTGTATTTCTTGGTAAAGGCTCTTCTAGGATTTGTTGTTAAATCCTTCTTTAGGAAACACGATCGGAGGATTGAGATCGGGCTCTAAAAAGAATTATTTGAAGTTTTAGTGTGAATGGAACTCTTGATTGAGCTCGTGGATATGTAGAATGTCGTAAAAAATCTTATGTGTTTAATTTTGTTTGCAAATACTTTTATAATTTTTTTGGTTTCGATATTTACGTGTTTGTTTTGTGGATAGATTTTTTGCAGTGGTATCAGAGAAAGACGTACTTATACAAATAGACATCATGCATTTCTTCGAGGTAATCGAAGAAACCTAAATCTGCGAAATTTGAAGAAGAAGTCAAAGATTCTAATCCTACTCACGGTTACATAGTCTCTCCCACTACTAAAAAGAACCATGACTCGAACAAGAATTATAGAACTCGCCTCAAGAATGTCTTACTGAATGACGTTATATTACGTATAAAATATTTTCCGAAATGAAGATCGATATCGACAAATTTGACGGTGTTGGTGATTGATACACTTTAGTAACTATATTACATGCGGGAGAATATTAATTACGATCACATTAACCAATTAATAATTATGATTGCTAAACAAGATCTAGATTTATTGATTTAATATATATTATGAAAGTAATTCAGCAACCGAGCTATAAGAAGTCGTTAGAACACTTACATGGATTTTGACTCAGCTACAGAAAGCTCTGATCCAACATGTGCTTTGTCTGACTTGAGTACTTGAGGATGACAACGTAATCTTCCGGAACGTAATCTCCGAGACAAATAAGAAAGATGAATGGGCACAGTTGATATCTTACTAGATCTCGAAACTAGGTGTTCGGGATATCCCTCCTATTTTTTAGGAACGAAATTTGAAATTCCAAGGGATGGGAGAATGAAATAATCGGCCAAGAGAGAGAGAAAGAGTGGGCACAATCGATTCTCACCAGATCTCAAAACTTGATTGTTTCAGGATCTTTTTCATATTATTTCGGAACGTAATTTGCAATTCCTAGGAAAAGGGGGAAGGAAATTCGACAGAGAGAGATGGAGAGAGTGGCCGAGTATCTATGAGTAGATTGAGTGTATTTTCCCTTCTCATTTGATCCCTACTTATAGCATTTAGATCCCTACTTATAGCATTTAGAACGGACATAACCCCTGAGAATTTTCTCTCTTTTCTGAGAGATATTTCATTCTAAGAGATATTCCCTTCTTCTAGAGATATTCTCTTCTTTGGATTTAATTTGGGTTATTAGATCTCAATAGTGAATCTACGATATCTCTCATCCATTAGATCAATATATATGGAATAAATTTCATTTCCTAAGAGAGAAATTCATGGAGGGAATTGAGAAGGCATAATCGGCCACCCCTAGGGCAAACAATTCCAAGCCCATCCCACTCATTTCAAAGGTCCGTTTGCTTAAAATCCAATTAATTATTTATTTACTCGATACAAAAATAAATGAGCAATTATGCTATAAACATTTATTTAATTCTGCGAATACCCGTTTTCCAGAATTAATGTTGTCAATCACCATTACAGCAAGTGAGATTAAATAACGATTTAACACTATTATTCGAAAGTTCTTATCCGCCTTTATCAAAGTCGAATTGAGGACTATGTACCTAGTAATAGAAGCTTAACGAACTCGACGAAAAAAGCGATACAGTCTTATCTCTTTTTCATCGATTTATCTAGTCTTTATCAATACTCCACCGTGTGGTATAAGATTGAACCCTTCTTTAATAGTAGAATAAAATTTACTCATCATGACAAGTGTCCACTGCTGATATAGTCAGTTCGTGATCAAGATCCTCCAAGTCCATCTCGTGTCAAGAGAAGTCAATTTTTCCGTTATACTTCTCTTGATATATATCAGCCCTAACCATTGTTGCTTCCCCAGCGAAAGATTCTTTCGAATGTTAACTTACTTTGAAAGTGCGCACAATCAATCGGTTTTGGAATCAACTCATCGGTACGGTCCTTAAACGACACATCTACTCCAAGGCATGTCCGGGTCGTACACTTACCACAAGTGCATAATGCTCCCACATAGTGATAAACCTTTACTCATTTGTTCAACATATACGACTTTTGATATAGCTTTCCAGGCGTATATCAGCCATCGACCTTATTTTACCACACCGCTCGAACTCAGGCGCCCATCACGTGACTCAATTTAATACAAACCTTATGGAATGATGAATGTTCTATAAATCTTAATACATAAAAAATAAGCATTTTGATTCAAATAGATAATAAATGCCAAACTTTATTTCATTTATAATAACAACGAGAATTTACATAACTATCTTCTCGTTGGCAAAAATTCCTAACAAGAAGTTCGTCCAAGCTAAGACTTATCTCTAGGGGATTTTCGGCCAACTCTTATACCAAGCCCAACCCAATAATTTCAAAGGTCCGTTTGCTTAAAATCCAATTAATTATTTATTTACTTGATACAAAAATAAATAAACAATTATTCTATAAACATTTATTTAATTATGCGTATACCCGTTTTCTAGGATTAATGTTGTCAATCACCATTACAGTAAGTGAGATTAAATAATGATTTAACACTATTATTCAAAAGTTCTTATCCGCCTTTATCAGAGCCGAATCGGGGCCTATGGATCTAGCAGTAGAAGCTTATCAAAATCTGCAAAAAAGACGATGCAGTTCTACCTCTATTTTCATGGATTTGTCTATTGTTGATCAATACTCCACCGTGTAATCCAAGACTGGACTCTTCTTTAAAACTAGAATTATATTTACTCATTGTGACGAGTGTCACTTGATATAGTTAATTTGTGATCAAGATCCTCCAGGTTCAACTTGTGTAAAAAGAAGTCAAATCTTCCATTGTTTTTCTATTGATACATATCAGCCCTAAACATTGTTGCTTCCCCAGCGAAAGATTATTTCAAACGTTAACTTACTTCGAAAGTGCGCGCAATAGGTTTTGGAATCAATCCTTAGGTGAGTGAACATTAACGTTCTTTCAGGAAGGCTGGATTCTGTGTCTGGGAAAACTCCCGAGACATAATTTGTAATTGGCATGGTTATTCTTTTAGGGAATGAGTCAAAGAGCTCTGAAACATGATCCAGAGTCCATTATCACTTCAAGATTCATATCAAGTCGCATTGTGACCATCATAGTGGCCTTGGTTAGTGCATCGTAACAGTCTTAAACGACACACTACCCCAAAGCATGTCCAGGTCGTACACTTACCACAAGTGTATAATGCTTCCACATAGTGATCAGTCTTCACTCATGTGTTCCACATATATGACTTTAGCTATAGATTTTCAGACGTATATCAGTCATCGACCATGATTTAGAACACTGCTCGAACTCAGGTTCCCAACACGTGACTCAGTTTAATACAGAGGCTATGGAAGATAGTTGTTATTGATTCTAATTATTTAGATTTTAACCCACGAATCATACATCGCTAGTAAAGTAAACCGTTATTCTATTTAGTAATCATTTGAGATTTTATTATCTATCATGAGCAATAATTCATAACTGACGACACTGGGGATTTTCGCATATGGAAGCAAAATATATTTGCTATGACTTAGCAAAAATTGATGAAAATGATCAATGAGCCGATTACATGGTCTCAAGATTTTCATGAACATCAAAAGGTGGAGATGTTTGAGAAAGAAACAAATACAACCATACATCATTTGTCTGATTCAATTATTCGTCTAGATGATAACCAAAACACCCTAGCTAAGATTAGATAAATTGTCCAATCCAAATCTCTATCCAACTAACTTTTCTTGAAAGAAAGACTCTTTGAATTTTGGATGAGCACCACCAATTCTCTAGAGGGTTCCTCACATGTATCCACTCACAGAGGTAATGCCTATCTTCTCTCAATCGCAAATAATCACTCTAGACAAGTTTGGATATACCTTACAAAGACCAAGAACCATGTTTTTGTAAAGTTTAAGGAATGACACACCCTTGTAGAATATCTGACAGATAAAAAGGTCAAGAATCTTAAGCCTGTTAGTGAACTCAAATTTTGTAATGAGAAATGTAGGCTATATCTTATAGACTAGGAATTAAAAGGCATACAATTGTTAGATTAACACCCCAACACAATGAAATTTTTGAACGTATGAATATGTCCTTGTTGAAAATAGATTATACTATATAGTTCAGTCATGTCCAAGATTTTTTTTGGATGAAGTCTGTTGGAATAGGTCTAGAGTTAATAAAAATTATCATTAATCATATTAGTGGCGGAATATAAATTTATTTACTAGTAAATAATTTTACTAACCTAGGCAAAGTGCATGAACATGTTATAAATTAAAAACATTATGTAAACTACTTGAATACTAACCTTTCTTGAACCTTTAAATTGAAGCGTCTTGAGAAAGGTGGATCTATTTCCTTAGCTCGATTCCTTCACGTCTAGTCTTGAACTTGAGAAACCTAAGGTTTCTATTATAAGAGTCTAGAGTGTTTGTGTGTGGGCACAATTAAACAATATAAACCAAGAAAATTTTTTGGATCATAAGCTAAATCTATAGATCAAGTGAGAATCTAGGTGTCAAAATAAAAAGGAATTTCTAGAGAGAGATATAGAGAGAGAAGTGGTCGGCCAAAACCAAGAGAAAAATAGAATGAAGCACACTTCTCACATCTATATGTAAGACTCTATTTATAGGAGAAGAAAAAATCTATAAATGTCAATTATTCATTCATGAAAGAATAATGTGTTCATGACACAACATTTGATTTTTCCTTCTCCTTTCTCTTCTAATATGGCCAGCCATATCAAGCATCATAGGGAGGAAATTTGTTTCCTCACTTAGTTTATGTATTTCCTTCTCAAGGACATTTATTTCCTCTTTTCCTTTAGGGTAATTATCCTTATAATTAAAGGGAAATAAAACTCTCATCTTTGATGCATGTTGGCCGAATTCTACAGCTAGGGAAGGAGCATCTAGATGCTTCCTTATTTCTTTTAAGTCAATTCTTAAAATACCCATTGTAAAATTATTATTACACAAATAATGAAATTAATTTCTTAATGCCTCAAACGACTTTTCGGCTTTAGAAAATAATTTATATTTTCATCATATGAAAATATTAAAAATCTTATTTTGACATTCACATCATTTTATGTCCATGTGGACAAAAATACCCTTTAGATATTTTCCGACGTTTAGTTCAACACTTGAACTTATTTTGACTTAGCTTCTAGTTTAACAATCCTACTAGAATGACCTGTAATAGTGACCTTATGGATCCAAATGAACAAAGTTTGAGCTTCTATACTCAGACTCAAAATTTCACAAACCTTTTCTGAGTATTAGGTTATGTCAACTGACTCCACTAAAGAGTTGACACTGAGAATCTCTCGGTTCAAATGAATTTATTTTCTACTTAAATTCAACTTAATTATATTTAGTGGATCCATCGAATGTTATCTATGTTTACCCTTCATGAATATCGTTAGTATCACTCTAGCGAGGGTTACCGATAAAATTCATGTGAACACGATTAGCATAGCCATAGGATTGATCACTCTTCGTTTCTCTAGAAATACCGACAATATGATAGAAAAGTGACACCACACCCTTGTTCACCACATCCATCTATTAAACGTTCTTTTATAAATTGCTTAGTAATTAGAAATCACAACTTTCACTTTCATTCTCCCTAGATTCAAATTAGAGTAATATTAGAATCACATTTAATTATAAATCATCATGTGAACGAATCGTACTTACTATCTATATTACTTGTTCGACACGTACATTTGCGCGCACGTTTTTCCCAACATCACTTAAGTGCATTTTTTAGACTACTCCGATTGGACTATGGGATCTTGGTTATGAGTTGGAGAAAATAATGGATTCAAGACCATTAACCGTCGGAATGTAGTCTTTAACGAATCAAAATTTACATGGTTGTGTTCAACTAACCATACTACAAGAAAAACCAAGTCAAACACATAACATGAAAAGGCATAGTAAAAATGATTTAGGTAGAGCTGACCACCTGAGAATTTGATCAAGTGGAGTATGAAGGTAATACATGCAATGATCTTGATTCTCATCCAAATGCTCAAGTGGATGCTGGTGAGCCAATTCCAGATGAAGAACAACTTGATAAAATCTCAGAGTGATCGTCAGACAGAAATACTGGCTAGAGATGAAACCAATACTGGCTATCAGCTCTTCAAAGACAAAGATAAGAGAATATATAAGCGTAGACAAATATTTGAATTTAATGCATACTCAAAGCTACTGGCTTATGCATTCGTCTTAGACCTGTAAGTCAACTACAAGGAACTTGTCAGCTATCATGATGAAGTGAAAAACATAGACTCAACCAAGTGAAAACTTGCTATAACTCAATAAATGAATTCTCTCCACAAGAACCAGACCTACAGTCTGGCGCCAAGACCAGAGACCAAAATTTATTCACCAGTAGATGGCTCTACGATAAAGGAATGAGACACACATACTGATAAAGTCATATTTAACGCAAGACTAGTGGCTAAGGGATAAATCCAAGTGAAAGAGAAAAATGGATTTCTCAACAAAAGTTGTTTTAAGATTTGGTTGTAATTTTGTTTTCTTAGAAACATGATCTTGAGCTCAAGTTGTACTTGGATTGTTTGAACTCTTGATTGAATTCGCAGCGACGTAGGCTTATTACCGCCGAATCTCGTCAAATTTTGTGTGTGTTCATCTTCGTTATCGCGGTTTGTAAGTTACTATTATCGTGTTTTTGGTTTCGATTTTTATGTCTTTTGTTTGGATTGATTTTCTACAAGAAATAAAACCAGTATTAGGCTCAAGTTTCATACAAATTAAGGAAAACAAAGTGTATACCAAAAAACTATACCTTTATTTTTAACAACAATAATAATGATAATATCCTTTGCAAACAAACAAGATTATATCAATAAATAATATTAGATAAAACGAAAGCACAAATGTAGAGAAGTCTTTGGAATCATTTCCTAAAAAAAAAAAGTATTTGGAATCATATCACCATTACGTCGATAAGAAATTACAACTAACAATGTCATGGTGACAAACAAACACATGAGGTGTGATTCCCTGCACATTTTTTATTTCAACGATTCTATAAAAAAGAAAATATCAGATTAAGTGACATATATCTATGATATCAATAAAGAATTAAGAGAGACCCGGAAGAGCTTTTAAAGAGTTGGTAGTTCAGGCATTTTAAATAGCATCCAACTCAGCCCAAGCCCATTAGTAAGTCTAGTGATGAAGTAGTGGCAGTGACACTTTTGGCGTAGCTCTCACGCGAGAATATGATAGACACGAATTTCAAAAAAAAAGGGAAGTCCCCCAATTCGATTGACTTTTCAAGGAAAAAATAAAAATAAATAACAACATAAAAGAGAATCGGTCTTAGTCAACTTAGCTGCTTCGCACCAATTACATAATCGAATCCCAATCGTACATTATCGTGAAATAAATCTGGACCGCATGTTTTGTAAATTCTGTAGTAGTGGCAGAATCGGAATATCTGAGAAAACCGGGGCAACGCTTCGTTTCATCTCCCTCTCTCTTTCTTATATATAAAAAAAAAACAGAAGGAAAATTATTTTTGCAGATCAAAGAACGCGATAGAGAGGAACACAGTTCATTTTAGGGATAGAAAGTGAAATCATGTCCGGTGGCATTGCTCGTGGCCGTCTCGCCGAGGAACGCAAGTCATGGCGTCGGAACCACCCCCATGTCCGTACTCTTTAATAGGATCGTACACTTTTTCGAATTTATTTTTTGGAATCATAGTCTCCGTGTTTTGGTTTTTCGCTTCTGATTCATATTGTTCGCTAGCAGCATATACAACTTTTTTTTTCTTTCTTTTTTGTAAATAACTTTTAGCGCTTGGATTTCTAGGGTTTTGTGGCAAAGCCGGACACTTTGCCTGATGGTACGATCAATTTGATGGTGTGGAATTGCACTATCCCCGGGAAGGCCGGTGTAAGTTTTTATTTCCTTCCGCCAATTTCTTTTGAGGAACCCTTAGTTTATATTTTAGGTTGATTAGATTCAGGATTGTTTTGCTCAGCGCATTGCTCTTCTGTTAGTTCTTAGTCTTATGTATAAATAGTGATGATACTGTACTTTGTATGCACTTACCGATAGATCAGTCCATGCTAGATTAAACGCGTATTATCAGATTACTCGTGCAGAAGTAGAGAAAGTCTAAGAACTTAGTTGGCTCACTCTGGAAGTCAAATTGGGTTTCCAAAGTCTAA
Organism: Urtica urens; assembly: GCA_958296335.1. NCBI lineage: Eukaryota > Viridiplantae > Streptophyta > Magnoliopsida > Rosales > Urticaceae > Urtica > Urtica urens. The sequence continues at coordinate 21,974,223 of OY282522.1, read as the reverse complement.
GGACTTAGTTGGCTCACTCTGGACGCAGTCAATTTTATGACTCTTTACTGATTGTTGAAAATGTTTACTTTAACCATTTATCAGTACCACTGGTTCTTTGTAGGCTGTGAGGCCACTCTCTGTATACTTCATATGGGTTCTCACCTTTTTCTACATGTAGTTTTATATGACTTATGACAACTAGCATGAGCTCTTGTTCGCTTTTTTTTTTCCTTGTTCATATTGGGAAATTGATAGTATGCTAGGCTGATTCTGAATTTTAAATTTGTAATCAAACAGATTATAAGGGTAGCAAGTAAACCGTCTTGAGATTATGGGAAAATTTACTTTACCCACAAATGACCTATGAGTGAATCTACTAGGTTTGAATGTAGTAGATGCGTTATTTGTAATTTTGTGCTATCGTTTTATGTTTTGTAATCTTTTTCTATTCTTCACTAAAGTAATTCCCCGTGTAATTTTGCAGACTGACTGGGAGGGAGGTTACTTCCCACTTACACTTCACTTTAGTGAAGACTACCCGAGCAAACCTCCTAAGTGTAAATTTCCAGCGGGTTTCTTTCATCCCAATGTCTACCCATCTGGGACAGTTTGCCTGTCGATTCTTAACGAGGACAGTGTAAGTAGCTTCTATCTTTTGCTTTTAATTTTTCCAAATATCCAACCAAATAGTTGACCGAAAATCCTTGAACCTAAAATATGGTTTAATCGAATAGGGTTGGAGACCTGCTATAACAGTGAAGCAGATACTTGTTGGCATCCAGGACCTGCTTGATCAACCTAATCCTGCTGACCCTGCACAAACAGAAGGGTATCATCTTTTCATCCAGGTAATTTTACCCTGGTTTGGAAGTTAATTGATATACTTTTCAAGGTATAGTGATAATGAAGGATTTAATTTTGAGATATGTGTCGCTGACATTCTTAATTAGATGCAGTGAAAGACTACTTTGTTCATTGTAACAGAAATGTAGTTCTTGCTTTTTATTCTTGCTTGATATTGGGACCTCCCAAAAGTTAGCTAGAGTTATTGATGTGTCTATCTGACTGCTCAAAGCTTGTTGACAATCTTGAGCTGAATTGGGTGGTGTCTGTTTTTCTTCTTGTTGGTGATGCTTAAAGGTGTTCTTTTTTTACTCAAATGGTATTCTTATTCTTCAGCTAAATTTTACATCTCTCTTTTTCACAGGATGTCACGGAGTACAAGAAAAGAGTTAGGAGCCAGTCTAAGCAGTATCCACCCCTTGTCTAATGCCAAACATGTGTGATTTGATTCGGTACTTTGATTGTATCAGCTACCTCCTTATTTTTAATGCCAAGAATAATTTTGTATGAGATTGCAGTTATGTTTGCGATTGCTTATTGCCGTCAAACTGTTAGTCTTTTATGGCAGCTTACTTTAACTTAAAAAAATGTTTTATTAACTCATGTCAATATTAGTGAACTAGTTCTCCAATGATACTCGTTGGTCATCATGTGAATGATAAACACGCACAATAGAAATACATTTGTGATGCTTCTGGTTTGTTGTGATTTTAGTTGAGCATGTTTCATAGTACAAGCATGATTACAATATCTATGATTTTGCCACTTGTGGTTCTGATTCTGCGATGAAGGGTAACTGATAGCTTCACATATGCTCTTTGGTTGCTTTTCTTTTTTCAAATTTGTGTTTTGCATTTTTGAAGTGTTTAGTGGTAATGATTTGGGCTGGGTCACCCGGTGGTTGTTTGGTTTTGTCTGCTAATAGTACATATAGGGCAAGGGTTGGCTTGAAATCCCTTGGTGGTATATTTATATGTGGATACATTGAGGAAAAACTATACTATTGAAAACCATGTCTGTATATGCCTGAAGAGCAAAAACCTATGGTGGTCATCTTAAAGCTTCCAGATATTTGGCGATCCGAGTGCGAGCTGGATCAAGCTGTCGAAAGTGGCCAAATGATGAGGTGCTAAAAGAGTCTTGTGGTTGAACCCCTCCATGCACTTTCTTACCTTGTTTTCCACCAATGGGTTGGAGCGGGAAAAAATCAGTTTTTTTTAAATCAATAATTTTTTGTAATTAGTTTCTTAACTCTTGTTTACTGTAGGCAATAGAGAATAGTATTTGTCTTTGAAACACAACTTTAAGACGTAATCGAGTCTTTTAATTAGAAATGAAATCTTCCTGTCAAATCTTGTTTGCATTGAAGAACTTCCGCCACCTATCCACGAAGTGGCTGAATTATCTCTCCTAATCAAGCTATTTTCTAGTCTAGGTTGCCTTTAACCCACATAAGCGTTAAGATTAATATGTATTTTATATTATCAAAGAGAATTGTCAAAACTACGAAAACCTAACATTACTTGAGTTGTTGAACTGTGACAAGGTTTCATGTGGGTGATTTTGCATCCACGAATCCTAGATCAAAGGAGAGTTTCACGATTGCGTTAGGGTGATTTACACAACTATAAATATAATGCCGATGTAACATATTTTCTCGGTTCTATCCTTCTACAATACAGTTTGAAATTTTGGTCAGAGATAAGACGCGACCACATATTCAATAATTTGTTTCGAGAATTGCTACTTATTCAACCAAGCAACTATAATCCCGTTCGTTTGATCTTTTCAAAAAATCTATATATCCTTCAACCTTGCATGATTTTCAAAAAAATCTTTCTTTCCATCAAAATTTCAGTTTATAGCTAGAGAATAAGCTTCATTAAATTTATGCTTATCAAGAGAATAATTATTGGATTTTTGTTCCACACTTGACAACGATTTACAACTAAAGGTCGACGCTAAAATAAATGCATTTAAATAATAAAATAATATCATAATAGTACTTACATGAATCTCAATCTTTCGATTTAAGTTGACTAACGGTTGAGATCTCTCCAAAATAAATATGTGCCATGAATATCTCATAGAATGAAGATATGTTACTTCCAAGATTAGACATTTTCCGATAGTAGGACATGTGTACACGGTAAGACCACGATAAGGACATTCCAGTAATTTCAAACCCGTCTCACTCACACTCACCTGGTTTCGTTTCACAGGTTACACACCATTTTTATAATTTAATTTAATTTTTAAAGCAACGATAACGTCGTAACTTAAGCACGGGTTCTCATTCTCTGTTTCGTTCAGATTTCAATACGAGCGTGTCGCGTCAACTTTTTCCTTCTTTCTTTCTTTCTTTAACGTCAAACGAGACTGGAATGTTTCGAAAACGATATCTGAAAATGTTATTGCATGAAACGAATACAGTTCTGGATACAAAACAATAACTCCATTTCCGCCATAAAGACTGTTTTTGGAGGCTTCTGGGAACATGGGATTCGTGAGCAGTTTATTGGGGATTATTGGTTTCGGAATAGGATTGCCTCTCGGACTCTTACTGGGATTCTTCTTCTTCATTTACTCTGACCCCAAAGAACCAGAGGTACTCATTTTTTCTAACTGCTGTTCATTCATATGCATCCACGTATTTGATCATCAATGCTCTGTTTGATTCCCCCACTATGATCAAATTAGATTTTTTTTTTTGTTTTATTCTTTTCTTAAAGTTGATATAAATTTGATTTAAGTTGTGTGACCAGCAAGTTTTTATTTTATTTCATTACACTGGTAACATAACGTAAAATCCTATAGATTATTTGAAGGAATAGTTCTAATTTTTTTTTTTTTTTTGCGACGAAACGCAGGATCCGATAACAAGATCAATCTTGGAGTTGGATACAAATGGCTTGGAAGATTTGATGCCAGAAATTCCACTATGGGTGAAGAATCCCGATTATGATCGAGTCAGTCTCGCCAGCTTTTTCTCTTGAGTTTCGTCTTTTCAAATTTTGTATTTGATCAAGAATCATTGTTCATATATTTTTCTTTTCGAAATTTGGATTTCAGGTTGACTGGTTGAACAAAATTGTTTCAGGGATGTGGCCTTACATTGCTAAGGTACAATACAATTGAGAAGTTATTTCATATAATTTTCCTTTTCCATTTAAAATTATGGAAACTAAATGAAAATTTATTTTATTTACAGGCAGCTACTAGCATAATTAGCAGTTCAGCAGAACCCATATTTGCTAGTTACATTGGAAAATTTAAGATCAAGGAAATCGAATTTGAGAGTGTAAATCTCGGAAATCTTCCGCCATTTTTCCATGGTAATAAGTAGCAATCTAAAGATTTTCCTAGTTTCTTGAGACGAAAGTTTATTTGCTTATTTAAAATTGTAGTTAATTACAGTTAGAAAGAGCAAGTGGATTATGAGTTAATGGTGAACATGTATTGTGCTAAAAATTACTGAATAAGTCATGGACTTCCTTTGATTTATTTCTTTGTTTAATTTATTTTCTTCCTCTTCTTCAAACATACAGGTGTCAAAGTGTTCGAGACAAATGAAAATGAATTAGTCATGGAAATGCCCATTAGGTGGGCTGGGAATCCCAACATATCTTTGGCGATAAAAATCTTGTCTTTAAGCATAACACTTCAGGTCAATCAAATCCGCTTAGGATATATATCTTGCAGAAAATCAGTTTATTATAAATATAATAGTTCAAGCACTAACTATGCGCCGATACAGCTCGTAGATTTCCAAGTATTTTCAACGGCAAGGATATCGTTGAAGCCTCTAGTGCCTTCCTTTCCGTGTTTCTCGAGCATTGTCGTGTCGTTGATGGAAAAAGTAAGCACATCGTAGAGTTCTTTTATCAGGACAAAATAACTAATGAATAAAAAGAGAATTTTGTGGTATAATGGATTAAGCTCTGCTATATCTTGGCAGCCACATGTAGATTTCGGAATGAAGATCTCGGGAGGAGATATAATGTCTATACCGGGCCTCTATCGATTCGTTCAGGTGCTGCACCGGTAATACTATTTTATTTTCATAGTGGAATTTGAATCAGATAATATGATCAATATTCAGTCGATAAAACAAAAAAACCAATCGCTATTTATATCGACGTCTTTTTCAGGAGACTATCAAGAAGCAAGTTGCGAGCCTCTATCTGTGGCCCAAAACTCTTCAACTGCCTGTTCTTGACGCTTCCATGTGAGCTCAAACACAATACGATGCAAAACATTCGTAATTGCAGAATTACAAGAGAGATAACTGATGATTCTTTTTTTTATTTGTTATTGGGAAAGGTTGATAATAAAGAAGCCGGTTGGGATATTGCACGTGAAGGTGGTGCGAGCGCGTAAGCTTTTGAAGAAGGACTTGTTGGGAGCCTCTGATCCGTACGTGAAGCTGAGCTTGAGCGCCGAGAGCTTGCCTGCGAAGAAGACCACCGTGAAGAAGAAGACTCTGAACCCCGAGTGGAACGAGGCTTTCAAGCTCATCGTCAAGGATCCCCAGACCCAAGTTCTTCGTTTACAAGTCTTTGACTGGGATAAGGTTGGTTTCACTTTCTCTTGTCTCACGATAAGTCATAACTATGAGTCATTTTAAAAAGAGAATATGCCCAAATATCACCATTTTCTAAGTTTTGTTTTTCTATTTTCCACCAAAAATACTAATTTCTCTTGTCTCGACTAAATGCATTTTAGTTATCAAACGATCTCTTAATTAAATTCTCATGCATCGATCAAACTTGGTGTGAAATTAAAAGAAAACCTTGAGCGAAGAGTAATATAGTATTTGCACACTCAGGTTAGTCTCATTTTGCGCAAAATTAGTAATGTGGTGTTTGGACAAATTCTCTTAAAAAAGACTTATTGAAACTCGTTGAGTCTAATAACTCATTTGAAGAAGATGATCAAGAATTTACGTACTTGGTTTGACCAGTCTAAACTTATGAAGATTTTAAAATCGTCAAATAAACCCGGGTTTTTGCTTGAGTTTCAGGTGGGCGGGCACGACAGGCTGGGGACGCAATTGGTGCCGCTGAAGCGTCTGAGCCCTCGGGAGAAGAAGGAATTCACGCTGGATCTTCTCAAGGACACCAACATTGAGGACGACAAGAAGAGGCGGGGAAATATCGACCTCGAGTTGACTTTTGTCCCCTTCAAAGAAAACAGCATGAAGAGCGTCGAGGTCTCCGAAGAAGTGTGTAACGAAGGGAAGGAAAGCGAGATTATTGAGCAGAGATCCGAAGAGGAGACCGGTTCGGGTCTGCTCTCCGTCGCGCTTCGTGGAGCCGAGGAAGTCGAGGGACGCAGCCACAATAATCCTTATGCTTTGCTCTTATTCCGAGCCGAGAAAAAGAAGACCAAGGTCGATATATGTTTACATATTGTTTTGTTTAGTAACTAACTAGAACTTAAGTTTTACAAAATAAGAAGGGGTTTGTTACTTTTGTATTTAAGCCATTAATAAAATATACGGGTGAAACAATAGTAACAAAAAGGTTATTTACGTAGAAGCATACAAAATTTTCAATTTATTTTACCACGGCAGTTATTTTTATGGAACAATGGTTAGATAACAATCTTTACGTTTGAGATGGTTTAGTTCAGTTAATACTGAAATCTTTACATCTTTTGACATCGGACCATTTACCTTTTTCTTCAGGCAGTGAAGAAAACTCGTCACCCGCTATGGAACGAGGAATTTCAGTTCATGCTCGAGGAGCCTCCGCTGCATGAAAAAATTCACGTCGAGGTTTTTAGCAAGAGAATGGGAATTAATTTCCGATCAAAGGTTTTTTTTCCTTTTCATGTTGATTACACATTTAAGTATTTCGAATTCGCTTTATTCACTTGTCTTTGAAATGTGTAGGAATCGCTGGGAAGCATCAGAATCAATCTTAGCGACGTCGTTGAGAATGGTCGGATTAACGAGAAGTACCATTTGATCAATTCGAAGAACGGGCTTATACATATTGAGATTCGATGGACACCGGCTTGACGATCGTATGAGTGTGTTTGAAGGCTTTGATGAATAACAGATTCATGATGCCTTGGGAGATATTCATTGCTCTCAATTTATTTTGAAAATGTAATTTACTGTCAAAAGGTTTTGTACAGTTTATTGAGTAAAGAACAATTTTTTTTAATTGTAATAAGATGATTCGTCAAGAGTCAAGAATATGCACATTTTTTATTTATTCAGAAGATTTCTAAATCCTGTAGATAATTGTGGACCTCACAGTGTATGCTCATTATTCTCAAATTTGTGAGCTATTTCTAATTTGTTTCCACTCTCGGAGGAATGTCTTGCTTAGCACTACAAATTATGACCTTAGCAAGCTAGGGAACTTTCAATTTGACACTATAACTACCTACAAAAAAAAAATGGTAAAAAAAAATGTTTTGAAAAGATTATTTTGTATTATCTTTTTTTTTTCAGGAAATAACTTCTAAAACGTGGTGCTACAAAGTAATTACTTAAGATGGAAAGAGAAATTAAAGTAATTTTCCTAGGAATATTATCTGATTCATATTTTATGCAGACTTAAACATCTGACATTATTAGTTAGGATAAATGATTTCGTTACATGAAAGTTGTTTAAATTACATTTATAAATTAAAAAAAGTATACTTACTTAAAATTCATAAAATGTTGATAAATTTAGCAATTTCAAACGTTTAAATTGACTATTTTTCTAATGGACTATTTCTTATTTATTTTATTAATTATGATTTATGACCTATAAAAATTCTCTTATTGTTCTTTTATCTACTGACCGAAAGAATGTAACGATGCCTCACTAGCTTGCATGTGGACGGAAATGACAAAAAATTCCCTATTACCACTGATCTGAGAGATATCTCATACAACGCAGATTTTCTTCTCTGTAATCAAGATTAATAACCATGTGGGAAATATTTCAAAAGGCGAATCTGCAAAGCAACTTTTTTTCTTTTCCTTTTAACATCCAATAATGCTAACGTGATTTCATCAAGCTGATATAAATTGACTATTAATATATCATTACAAATTTACAAAACTAATACTATTTATTAACCTCCGTACGGTGTTTATGCCAAAAACACGTCTTCAATCTACATATTCAGCAAAAAAATATCGTGAAAAATATGATCATCACTTGAGTTTTTATTGGGAATCTGGTACGTTATATAAAGTGAGAGTATTCGCTATGACAACTATAATTCTTCAGAATATAAATGCATATCGACTACAGAATATCTTTCTTTTTTTGTTGGAACATTTTTCATTTAGTGGTACTAAGAATATATAGTTCTTTATGGTCTGACCACAGATTCACACGAAAATAAAAATGGACGAAGATACATTAGTGCTAACTAATCAGCAAGCAAGGAAGGTTCAGAAGCAGTTGTGAAGTTAAAAGCAAATAAGCAAGTATATATCAGTTTATGTTTGGCGTTATATCTGATCGTCTTATTATTTTAAGTAAACCACAAATTCCATTACCTATTTTCCAAAAAAAAAACAATCAAATTAATTAATTATATGTATATATATAATTATTTTTTCTAATTTTTTGGACTCTGATTTCATGGGTGTACTGATTAATTTGTTTGAAATTCTTGGTTTTGGCATTGGAGTTTCCAGTGGGATTTTGGTTGGTTTTTTCCTCTTTATTTACCGGGAACCTAGTGAAGTTCAGGTACGATAATCATTCTCACAAAGTTTTGTTTTTGCCCTCTCTTTCTCTAGGCTCTCGAGTTTATGACTCTTTGAAGAAATTTTGCAGGAACCAAAAGTGAGGCCAATACATGAATTAGACCCAAATGCAATGGAGGACATTGTACCCCAAATACCAATGTGGGTCAAAAACCCCGAATACGACCGAGTTAGTTCTCTCTCTTTCATTTTTATACAAAAACAAATGTTCTTAATCTTTAATTTTTATATTAATTACGAGGCTCAAACTGCAGGTAGATTGGCTAAACAAAATTATCTCTCAAATTTGGCCTTACATCGATAAGGTATCATTTTCATTTGTTTTATTGTAAGCTAAGTCAGAGCTGAAACAGCTCACATTTGGGTTTTTTGAATGGTCAGGCAGTTTCTGAAATGATAGGAAACAGAATACAGCCGATTTTCAAAGAGTACATTGGAAAGTTTTGTATCGAATCCATCAACCTTGACAGCCTTACTCTTGGTACTCTTCCACCAACTATTTCCGGTGAGTCTTGCTTTCATTTACCATTATTTTCCAGAAGTGAAGCTGTTTTCTGTCAAGGTATGTTTACCGTTAATCTTGTAGGTGTGAAAGTGTACGAGACGAATGAGAAAGAACTTGTGATCGAACCAACAATTCGATGGGCTGGAAATCCCGATGTTGTTCTCACACTAACATTGTTCTCTATAAGACTCTCAGTCCAGGTTTCAATTAACCGTTGTTTCCCAAATGAGTAAATAAAACAAAAGCAAACAAGCAAACAGATCAAAACTGATTTTTGTTCATCAGGTGGTTGATATGCAATTTTTTGCGGTTCCAAGGATATCTCTGAAACCTCTGACTCCAACTTTTCCTTGCTTTGCAAGCATAGTGGTTTCCTTGATGGAGAAGGTATTGTTGTGATTTTTCTTTGACAGGCAAGAGAATTTAAATATACTAATGTAAGTGTTGACATTCATCTCTGAAAATTTGCAGCCTCATGTAGATTTTGGCTTAAAAATACTTGGGGGTGACTTTATGTCGATACCCGGTTTCTACCAGTTTGTTCAGGTTGAAAATCCGTCTTCTTTTACACCCCTCTTAACCAATGTTGGATTCTCTTTTTTTTATAATTCTGAAAATTTTATATGTTCTTGGTGGTCAAAGGAACAAATCAAAAGACAAGTAGCAAATCTCTATCTGTGGCCTCGAGCTCTTCTAATTCCTATGCTTGACGCCTCCATGTAAGTTCATCAGCAAAGTATTTCTCTTCTAAGATTAATATCTTTTCAAATTTTCAGGGTATGCCTGAAGAAGCCGGTGGGAATATTGCATGTGAAAGTCATCCGGGCATCACAGCTACCGAAGAAGGACATTTTGGGAAGTTCGGATCCTTATGTGAAGCTGAGGTTCAGCGGCGAGAGGCTCTCTACAAAGAGGACAAGTGTCAAAATGAACAACTTGAATCCCGTGTGGAATGAAACGTTCAAACTTATCGTCAAGGACCCTAAACTTCAAGCTCTTGAGCTTCGCGTCTTTGACTGGGACAAGGTTTTCATATCTCACTCACAAGCTCATTACTATCACAACTTGTTTTGGTGTATGCGGTTAATTTTTCCCTTATTTTCACAGGTGGGTGGACATGACAGAATAGGGATGCAATTAGTCCCTCTGAAACTGCTAACACCGAATGAGATGAAGGAATTTACGGTGGATCTCGTGAAGAACACGAACGCGAACGACCCTCAAAACAAGAAGAAGAGAGGGCAAATAATGGTTGAGCTCACTTATGCAGACTTCAGAGTGGACAGCGATGCAAAGTCTTCGAGCGAGTTCGAGGAAGACGAGGCCTTCAACGGAGGAGGTGTTCTTTTGGTGACAATCCACGGAGCCGAGAATGTCGAGGGAGATCGCCACAACAACCCTTTTGCTTTGGTCCACTTTCGAGGAGAAAAACAAAAGACGAAGGTAAAACACTTGTCTTTGTCTCGTCAATTCTTCTATTTCTTCGCTAGTTAATCGACCAATGGTTGATGCGATGTCTCTTAGTCCGTGAAGAAGACGCGATGTCCGATTTGGAATGAGGAATACCAATTTTTGCTTGAGAACTCTCCCTCGGGTCGCGAAAAGATCCATATTGAAGTGTTTAGCAAAAAGAGGGGACTTAGCTTGCGATCCAAGGTATCAATCCATGTGGACAGTTGATTACTTCTTGAGTATTTATAATTAATTTCACTTGTTGTAGGAGTCGTTGGGAAACGTTGAGATTAATCTCAGAGACGTAGTGCATAATGGACGGATAAACCACAAATACCACCTAAATGATTCGAAAAACGGCAAGATTCATCTGGAGCTAAGTTGGAAAATTGTTTGACTTATTTTCAGCGTGGGCATTCATCTCTTTCTTCTTTTCCTCACTTATTTAGAGTGATAGTGATCAAATTTGTAATTAAGAAAAAAACTTTATGTAAGCGAAGAAGTATAAGGACCATATGGACAAGCAATTTATCTAATAATTCCGGTTTATTTTGTGCAATATCATATAAGAGAGACATTTATATTTAGCCTTTAATTTGACATATTAACTACCTTCAACTCAGTTATAATTGGTTATTGCTTAATTTAGGGGATTTGAATTTTTAATACGTTTTATTATGCCATTAACCGGATCCCATTTTTATTGCTTAAAACTTAAATCAAGCGGGATATTTCTATTCAAAACTTACTTCATTTTTCCTTGTTTTCGTTCGAATCGTACCGGTAAGTATCGTGTTTATTTCGTTTTATTCATCTTTTATTTATTTTTTCTTTTCTAAATTCATTTTGCTTCGAATTCGGGAAAATTATGTGTTTATTTCGGTTAATTTTGCTCTATTATTTATGATTTTAATGCAATATTCATACTTATTTATCGTTAATTCAAACAAATGATTAGTTTTCAGTTTTCTTATTTTGTTTCATCTTCTCCCAATTCACATCTCAAAAACATGTCTTTCCAATAATTGATAGTTTAAGGTCATTTTTGACTTTTTTACAATTTTAATATTTTTATCATCGATTTTTGTTAATTTTCGTTTATTTTTTGCGCGAAATTTTCTGTGATCACGAGTAAATTTTTTCCGACAATAAAAAAATTTATCAACCTAATGTTGTTCTTCCGCCCTATTGTTAGGATTTAATTGTCTTTTTACCATTAATTTTGTATTATTTATTTAAATGTTTAGAGCTGTAGTAAACAGTTCTAGTTTGTTTAGAAAATATATTTTAGTCTTGGAATTTCGATTTATTTTTATTAATTGCCATTAATGAAAACTGCCATATAATTGACTATTTAGTAATTACAAAATTTCATATGTTATTTATACTCAACTGTCCTTAAGATTGATCAGTTTCAGTTTCAGGCTTGATTCTAAGACATTTAACTCTCTCTACACAAATTCTAGTTAATTGCTTACTGCTATAATCGAAGACAGTGGCTCACTTTCAAGATATATGGCTTTGGTGGAAACAGACTTAGCAACTCTAATACACAAAACATAAATCGACACTGAACAATAGAAGGATTCGGAATGCAGACTATCCAAAACAGTAAGAGCACGCGTATTTGTTAATGAGGTTCGGCGTTAGCGTACTCCCCGCAAACTCTTGCACAAAAAAATGTTCGAGCTTGATTTATCAGCTTCAATACGGAAAGCCATTCACGTCCTTTGTAACTTGCAAAACTTCCACACTTTCTCTCAATCACCAATCTGTTCCTGAGCTCCACGAAACCAGAGAATCACACTTTTAGTTCTTGATCTTACAACCCACAGATTCTATTTGAAATTACAGAGAGAATTCTATAGGAAATTTAACTGAGAAACTGTTTGTGTTAATTACACAAGCATGATGACAAAGGCTTTAAATAGTCGAAGGCAAATTAGATATTCAATTAGGTGTGCTCAATTGTCCATGCTAATTGTAACTGCCGTTTTCTTTGAGGCTGATCTTCAACAAGCTTGTTTATTAATTTTCAAATGATGCTCTTAATGTAGAAAATAATATATTATTATATTAATAAAAAAATGAGGATAGTTATTGTCTTAATAATAATACAATACAATTAAGTTTGTGATTAACTTATTCGATGGCCGCTGATGAATACTACCCCATTATTGCTGAATTTTTTAAAATACAAAAAAATTCATACTATCAACACGTTTTATGGTATTGTTGTAATAAACTCAAAATAAATAATGTCAAGATTTTCTGCATGATGATATTTTATACAAAATTTCGGCGAATTTATCTTAGTTTACTAACATATTTTGGAAATGATCAACGTTTCGTAAAACTCGTATAAATGACACTAGTGTTTACGTGTCGTATCAATTTACGTTGTGAAATAACAACGTAAATTGACATGACACGTAAGCACTATACCCATTTACACGAGTTTTATTACAAGTTGGTTATTTTCAAAATAGCAAATGTATATAAATAACTCTATTTTATATTCTTCCAAAAGGGATCAAGAGAAAAGTGAAGGAAAAAAGGTACTCACGGGCGTGGGAGAGACCTAGTCTTATAGCTTCTGTTTTATGGTGATAGAGTTGACTGTTGAGGTTGATTTGGAGAGAGACAGAGAATCTTACCGTTTTCTCTTTTTATTTTTTTTGTCACTACATACTATCACGAGTCTTCCAATCCAATTGCACACATACACACACATCAACTTGCCTCTCTCATATAAACAAACCAATAAACCCATATACAGAAGTTTCTATACATACATTTCCTTCGTAGTTGAACATTACATTATATCTCTCTTTAATATATATGATAATGCAAAGTTGTAACACGTTTTCGGCTCCACAGAAAGATGTTCCTCACTTTGGCAAGTCTCTTGAGGTTTACACATACAATATTAAGAGTGATTTTCTTGGTTTGAGCTTGAAAACAAGGATTGAGTGATACAAGATTTGTCTTTCTTTTTTTTTCTAATCTGAAGGAATTGAGAGATATGCGAGCTCAACTCTACAATGCAGCCGAAGTCTGCGAAATGACGTTCCCCAGTATCAAAGAAAAGAAAGAGTGAGTCTTTCCATGGTTCAACCAACTTTCAATTTTTCAGAGTTCTCTATTCATAAAAAATAGTATCACGATATCTATATAATTAAAAAAAAATGGCAGGATGGTGGAGAATACAAAAGAATATGTGTGTCGAGCAATAGTGAGTCTGGTTGATCACTTTGGATGTGTGTCCGATAATATTGATGATCTCATTGACATAAATACGAAATCATTTTGGGATGCCAATCTTCGTATCGACTGCCTCAAACAAGTACAGTATATTAATGCGTCTCATTTTCTACATTTATATGATTTTATCACCCTACCGATTTTACCAATAATTTGTTACAGAGAACCACATTGTCTGAACAATACAATCACAAGCTTGCTCTGAAAACACTTCAGTGGACGCAAATTGTACCAACAACGCACCAACCCCGTTACTTATTAACGCGTAAGTACTCGTATCGAAAATTTTAATCTAGAATTTTCTATATATTTTTTTGTTAATTATGTCAAAAAGTGCTTGTATAGCAGGGACGAAGCCAATTTTTTTTTTCTTTCAAGGAGGGATAGAACTCTTTTATACAGAAAATTAGAGCAAATCAAAATATAACTTTAAAAGTGGTTTGTTAATTTCTGTGGACGCATTTTCGCTAAAATACAGCATGCATTTTAATTTGTTTTTTTTCCTTCTAAATCCATGGGTAGATATCAAAGAAGCTGCTGAGAAATCGGATCAGCATACAAGGTAAGAATGTCCACTAAATAACACATCTTTCACAAATAATACAAATCGTTTTTTTTTTTTTTTTGTAATATATCAATGGCTATAAATTATATGCAGCGGTGTAACTAGCGTTGCAGCTGCAACAAAAACCAGAGACAAACGAGTATCCAAAAAAGAAGAGGATAGGCCACATTTGGTGTACGCTCATAAACCAGTTTCATCAAATTTAAAAGAGGAAAACAATGCAATTAAATGTATTCTCTCTCTCTTGCTGATCATATATTTGTAAATGGATTTAAAAAAATACGTTTGCAAATAAATTAACGCTTGTTTTATTTTTCTGAACTATTTTAGTGCTGCCTGTTTCCGACAACTTACCAATTATCTCCAAGACTCAGAATCCTTTATTTCATTTCCAGGTACTCCAATTTTGTTCCTTTTCACCTCATTTAACCTCTTTTTTTCTAATCTTAAAAAGTACAACCAACTTGGTAAGATATGCGTCTTGATTACAGGAGATGAAGAAGATGCCACATGCTAAAAGATTTGGCCGGAAAATCCATATTTTAACTCTATTTCGGATGGCCAAAAGATCAGCATGAGGACTAACATGAGCGTGCTATAATATATCAAATTAATTCTCCATAAACTTTAGTCTGGTAATGTTTGAATGCTCTAGGATATTTAAGCTCGTATTTCAGCAATTTAGCTAATCGATATACATTGTTGGACTTGACACTTACGCTGTAAATATTCTTCTAAAAAGAAAAGATGAACTCATTTTGATTATTATTAGGGTTAAAGAAGGTAATAGCCCTACGGGGGTTTTGATATTTGGATTTGGCCCACGTTTTGTTAATTTTTTGTAAATGTCCACAAGATTAATTAATCAAATTTTCATACCAAAATTACCCCAAATCGAATTCCCGCCCAAATATAATTGAAAATTAAAAAACAAAAAAAAACTGCTTAATTTACGTCAATCGACGTTAATCACGTTAATCAAATATTTGGAGAGAGAAAATTAATGACGGTTTAAAATATACAAACCGCTCATTTCCCCCAAAAAAAAAAAAATTCTCCCACCAAATAAAAACCTCCTTTCTCCCTCCAATTCAAAATCTTCTTTTCCCCTCTGATTCAAAAACATCCATGCAAAAAAAGAAGAAGAAACCCTCCGTCGACGAAAAAAACTTCATGGCCACCGATTTACAGGTATATATAGATATTTATGTTAATATTTTCAAATGTCGGCTGATTTATACTCACGAGGGTTTGTATTTACACCGAGCAGAATTTTCGTGTCAAACAAAACAAAAAAAAATTGAATCAGACGAGGGTGTTTTTTTATTTACACCGAGCAAATTTTTTTTGAATGATTTTCTCAGGTCAAACCATTTTTATTTGTTATTTCGTGTTGGACATATTGACAATGTTAATTTCACTCCCAAAAAAATTATCACTCCCAAAGGTAAGTTTCATTTTATGTATGTTAATTAACGTTGTTAACTTTGTACACTGAAATATTTTAAAATTTACGTTGTTAATTGTCTATGAAACAGATTGAGAAGTCATCTCAGCCGGAATCAAACCAAGAGAAGAGACCAAAACGAACTGTCAGAAAGTGTGTTTACCAACAGCCTCCTTACACCACAGAAAAACGCCCAAAAAACCATGTTAATTACATATGCATTTACTGAATAAATATGAACACGCGTTAATAAGAATATAAATAACAAAGTAAATAGGATGACGAGATCAATGAAGACAGATCAACTGATACGATTCCCGTAAATTGTATTGACGTGATAATAAAAACTTTCAAAAAATAACTGATTCCGGTTTAAAAGCTGATATTTTAAATTAATTGTGATATAAAACTTTCAATCAATTAACTTCCTTAAATTATAGGATCTAAAATGGCTAAATATGAAAATCAGCAGTATTTCAAAAATATTAACGCGGTTAATATTAACGCCAAAAACTATAAACTCGATATAATTAATGGAAATATAAACTACAATAAAAACTTTCAAAAAATAACTAATTCCGGTATTAAATACAAATATTTTAAACTTAATTGTGATATTAAACGTCCAATCAATTAGTGGCCTTAAATTAAGGATCTACAATAACTAAATTCTAAAACCGGCAATAATTAAAAAAGAATTCGAAATTTGATTTAAAAATTTAAATTTGAAAAAAAAACGCAGTTAATATTAACGCCGAAAATTAATAGGGACAAAACAGTAACTACACATAGGTAATGAATGTGCCACCTAGACATTTTGGACATTTACAAAAGATTAACCAAACGTTGGCTAATTCTAAAATAAGTTCGTAAGTTAGGGTCATTTCGTCGAATTTTTGTTATTATTATCACACTACAAATAAGCTCACTGAGTGGTTCCTAGTTGGTAATTTCATGCCACTTTCAAATATATATGTAAAAATATATGTAATCTAGGAAATAAATATGTTGAGTATGAAAGAAGAGCTATATACCCTTCTACAGTATTGAGTTTGAAAAATACTCAACTTATTAACAATTTTGATTAATACCCAGTAAAAAAAATTAACGAGAATAAAAGACTAATATACCCTTCCAGTTTATTAATTTTTGAAACAATAATTTCTAAAAATTAACAGCCGGATTTTAAGCAGCGAATCTACATATGTGTTGGAATAAAAGGTATATAATTTGCAACATATAATGTGTGCGAAGGTAATTAGTCTGATAAATGATGCCATTAACGGGTAACAAGGAACCTACTATACGACTATTTTTTTATTTTGACAAAATTCCGAAATGGAAAAGATTACATATTTTGAGATGAAATCTCATGATACACTTCGAAACGAAACGATGAGCATCATCAACGACAGAGTCAGAATCTCCCGATTATATAACAATATCTTAACTAGAAAATGAAGAGCACTCACGATTTCGCCTGCATTCGTTGCTTCAAATTACCGAGAGGACCGGCGCGATTCGTAACCTCGTTTTTCTTAGCGCAGCTGCAAGCTTGGATGTTGAGATTGGCACCGCATTTCATGCACAAGCCTCTGCAACTCGGCCCACAAACAGCGCTGATGTTGATCTCCAGATGCAACAAGTCCCGTATGTGCTTCGAGATATCGATCTCCTTCTCCTCCATCGGAAAGTACAGCCTGTCTTCGAAGTCTATGGAGGCTTCGTCGTCCTCCTCAACATCGCCGATCTCCGCGTAGCCCTTGCTCTTCGTGTTCCCGACCAACGTTCCCAGGTCGATGACTTCAGGCTCTTCAATGGGCTCGCCGGAGAGTAACAGCGTCAAATTTGAAAAGATGTTCTGCGCTGTTGCTTCTCCACAGCTTCGGAAACGTATCGACACACACAAAATCACTATATGCTTGCTGTGAATTGATGAAACTAGAAGAAAGATTGAATACGAAAGAACAGGGTAGGTTATTCATTCTTTATGAAATTAAAAATCAAGCAAAATGGAAAATGACAAAACCCTATCTTATTCCAAACCCTCAAACCTAACACTATAGATACCTGTTGCAGCGCAGAGAGAGAACAGTTTTGAGGATTCCGTCGAGCCTGACCCTATTGACCTTCCTGGTGACGTCGACGGAGACCTGAACAGGCGTTCCGAGAGGGTATTCCTTTACGGCTTTCGTGACGCGAATCCCCATTTCGGAGGCTCTCTGTCTCGAGACTTGGCTCGACACGTGGCCCAATCCGAGCCTCTCGAGCGTAGTGCAGTACTCCACGTGTGTTATAGAAGGGCTTCGCTTGTACACAATCGCGCCCTCCCATGGCGAATCTCCGTCATCCAAGTACGCTGTTTCTTCTTCTTCGAGCTCGAAGGACGTCGTTTTTTCTCCGCCCCACCCGAAATCGGAGCTTGGAGCTGCCTGGGCTTTTGTTATCGAGATTGCGTTCGCTGTGAAATGGAATGCGATTTGTTGGTTTGAACAGTGATTACGAGTGGAGTAGTTTGGATTGCGAATCTTCGGCTGGTGTAGACGAGCTGAGGGGATTAAGGAAGAAGGGGAAGGGAAAACAATGGATATCTTCATCTTCTTTTCTGCTCTGTTCTCACGAGTGTAAACTTATAAACGATTATTTTGATTTAGCTTAGTTATTATATAGTATTAGCGTTTCTTTATTTAATTAAATTATTAATGTTAAAGATAATTGTTTTTCTACAAAAACTATAAAGTGATTTAAAATCATTTAATTAAAAAATAATATTTGGATCTTTTATGAAGTAATTTTTGCTTTTAATTTATATTTCTCTCTAATAGTTTTTATTTGTACTAAATTTTGATTTTAAATATTTTCATTTTTATCAAGTAATTTTTTTGACATTCATCAAAACTTACAATACATTTTTATGATTAATGATCACCCAAAATAATATTTATATAAATAATCATCAATTACATATATGAAATATAATTAATTAAAAGCCAAAATATTATTTGTTAATTCAAAAGACTCTTAGAGTATTGTTGATCGGGGAAAGTACAAGGTCATAGAACTCGCGAGGGCTGAAGAAGCAAGCGAATGATAGACTTCGATCATGTCAATAAAGTTAGGGAAGAAACTGGAGAAGACGAGTGATCTACACGGGGGCAGATAGACAAAATAAAGAGTAGTATGAAAGACTTGACGATGCAAAAATCGCCACAAAGAAAATACGTCGTACTTGAGAAAAGAGAATTGGAGAGGAGGGCGAGAGACACTACCTTAATCGACTTTGACAACAGATAAACTCGAACGGCTTGAAAATTCTGACAAAAACGACATACCATCAAAAGTGGTGTCAAGAGAAGTTGAGAAGATGAGTTGACCATATAAAAGGTAAAATCATTTTGGCTAAGAAGAATAATAGTCCAACAAGAGGTTGTCATAGAGAGTGAACTTCAAAAATCAACATCAAATTCTACCAAACAGGAGAATGGGCTCTCAATTTCAAAAGGTAAAAGAAAAATTAGCTCAGATATTAACAACTCATAATCCGCCAAAAAGGAAAAAATCAACGAGTTCAATGAGAAGTCTTTGAAAATAGTAGAAGAGAAAGAGGTGGTTGCTTTGACTATAAACTTGGAAAAAAAATGACAAGTGAGTTCGAGTTTAATTCAAAGAATCATATTCAGGTGAAAGGTATAGGAAAAAAAACAAGTCAAATAATGCACAAGTCAAGACAAAGGAAATCATATTTTGAGAGCTAAAAAAGAAAGTTACTTCTAAGAAGAGTTCGGAGAACTCAACTACATTTGAGGAGGCGAGCCTAATCAACCCCTTACCGAGTTTATGTTAATCTTCTCATGAAATTGTCGAGACTTTTGCAAGAGTCTCGACGAATGAGGCTTTAATGAGCCTGATTAGGGGGGTAGACCGGACATTATTTTTCTTATGGAGACAAAGGTTGATTACGAGTGTATGTGCATTATGAGAGAAAAATTGGAATTTTGGAGCGGAGCTGCGATGACGGCGAGAGGTCTGTCAAGTGAAATTGTATCTCGTTGAATTTTATTATATGTTGTTGGAATCGAATTACAAAGAGACTGTGTGATGGATTGAGATGAAAGAGAAAGAGAGTAAAATGAGTTATGTGATTTGGGATGTATTTTCGGTTTTATTATTGAATAATTCCTGACTAATACTAGTTTTTAGGTCTAATTTATGAAATATTTTGCAATGTGTAAATCGTGATCAGCAAGATTTCTTGAGAATTTCACATAGATGTAACTTCTTCTAAATTCCGGAAATATAATCCAATATCGAAGAAAAGTGAAATAATTACGCAACTTAACTTCGATATATGGTCTACGCACACAATTATAAGAAAGAAAATTTTACAAAGATTGGCTTGCAGCTATTTCAACATTTGCTGAAACTCGAAATAACATGTTACGGATATGAAAAGAGTAAGTAAAAGTTTGTTTGCATTTGCATTGTCCCGTCTTTGATTTTGTTACATTCATCATTATAGATAGGCAATTCCTTTTAAAATCTAGATTCTAATAAAAGAAGGGTTAATGTATAATATAGTTCTTTATAGACTTGGTAATTTGTTTTTATCAAATGTTTTGTAAAAATTTTGTAAATGTCCACTATTTTAATTAACAAAAATTCTCTTTCAATTTTGCCCCAAAAACAAAAATCATACCTAAATTTTAATGAAATTCTTACTTCCGGCAGTTAATTTACAGCGCAAATTACGGACTAATAACCGCACCACATTAACTTATATTTATATTTTCGGATTTCAAGAGAGAGAAACTTCAAACGCAGCAAAAAAAAATTGCCATTTAAAAAATTATCTCTGAAACCAAAATTCATCGATGAACAAACCCAAGCCATTTTCTTTTATCGATCATCACCACAAAATTTTTGTGGAATTCAACGAAATAAATCGGTCGGTGATTAACAGGTCTTTATGTTCTTTTTTGTATTTAATTTTTTTTTGTTTTTAAAATCTTTTCTGTACATCGATTTTCTTAGACTCGATTTCTTCATCTCTTGTTTATGATTAATGATCTTGAACTTCATGAACACGACGGCGATGATAAAGAAGAATAATGATGGGAAGCTTTCGTGGTGGAAAAGGATGTGAAGTTTTTATGGCGGAGAAGGATGTGAAGTTTTCATGGCGGAAAATGATGTGAAGCTTTCAGGAACACGACGACCTTCGTCCTTCTTCTTCTTCTTCTTCTTCTTCATGTTTTTACTTTTATTTTACATTTATGTATGAAATTTTGATTTCGTTCTTATAGTAAAATTAACAAAAATCGTTTTATGTTCATTAATATGCAATTAACGATGAAAAACTTCAATTTACGTTGTAAAAATCAATTAACGTTTTAAAATGCAACTTAATTTACGTTGTAACCATTCCATTTCAGTGTAAATTGAATATCAATTAACGAACATATTACTGTAAGTTGTATAATAAATAAAATATTGAACAACCAGAAATAAAAGAACAATGGCGGGTGAGATGAAGTTGTTTTTTGAAATAATGGATATGAGATAAATACGTTAAATAATAATAATACTGTAATTAATATTGGCAATAAAAAAGGATAAAATCAATAAATGAAACCGGTAAAGAATAACAAGTTTCTCACAATAAATTGATATGAGAAAATCTCACCCGGCCAAAAAGGATGACTTTTAATTAATTATACTGAAAATAAATGGTCAATTAACTACCCACGATTGTAGGATTTAAAAATGAAGTTAATAATCCGTTGAAAATTGAAATAATAAGGAAATTTTTTTAAAAAATTCGTGAATATTTTATAAACAAATTAAAAAAATGGCCGAAAAAATAAGAGCATAACAGTAACTATACAACATTAATTAATGTGCCATATAAGCGTTTTGAACATTTACAAAAATTTTACAAAACGTTAGTTAAAATCAAAAAAACGTTTGTAAGCGTGCCAATTCGCCAAATTAATGAACAATTAAAATTGTGGCTGGAGCATTTGGGTGTGCGACTCAACAAATTGTCGTAACACATTGCTGCAACCCTATAATTAATTATAAACCATGCTGAGTATGTTGGGATTCATAAGTAATTTCATATCAACCAAAATTTATACACATCAGTGTTAAATCAGCACGTTAACGGATATATCACAACTCTTGTTGCTAAACTAGAGACTTTGTGTGCATACAAAGTCGCACAGAATCAGGAACATGCTTGGATGTCAAGAAAAATCAAAGAATGAGTATGACTTTCCTATAAGAAGGAATTTTTAGTAGATTTTTTATAACACCAACGGCAAGAAAAAAACATATTCTATTCTAAATGTAAATCTCAAAAATGATTTTTCATTTCAAAGTCAAGTACATATAACCACGTAAACGATGTAATAGAAAACCAATAAAACAAAAAGGTAGTAAAGAAAAAAAAAAGATTTTAATGGAAAACAAGGTTTATGATGATTTCGAACCATTTTGCAAATGGGAGACATCAACTTCGTATGACATTCTTAAGGTTTATCTCCAAGGTAACAACTATTGTATTGGTTTTGTCATCCACAATGATGGAAACGAAATAAATAAAAATGGTGGCCTTTTATGACTGATTATTGTGCTTTTAATTTTAGATGGATTATATTTATGTGATGCCTAGTAAAATTTTGAAATTTTGATTTCATGCTGGTCAGCCGAAAGTTATCTCTATCAATCTATATTAGTTACGTAGAGTACAAGTTTTCTTTGCTAAATAGGCATAACTACGTAGTAAGTATTTAGGCTTTACTCTTTTGGAGATCGTTTTTGTGAGTGCTGATATTATACGTTCTTGTCAATACAACAGATATATACTTTATATCAAATTGTGTCGACGCAAAGAGTACTCTTTTTTTTTCGTCGCACTTTTTTAGAGGATGGTAAGATTTTTTAAGAGACCAATTTTTTAAATATGAGTTTACATTAATTTTGTTTACTCATTTTACTTATAATTTTTTTTAGTTCATCCATTTAGTTTAAGACATTACAATTACATTCTTATTCTTTTTCACTCTTAATCCTTCTAAGTTAAAAAAAAAAAAAAAAATTAATCAGACCGGGACCGAAAGTCCCGGCCTCCTGTTTTCTCCCGTCCCGATTTAAACCTGGAGGTACCGGGACTCCCGGTATAGCCACGTTTAGGTAGACTTGTTGATTTTTTATTGATACAAATTAATACAAATTAAAAATATATTTTATTGATGTTTGAGTGCAAGAATTTTTTTGCTTGCAAAAGTTTGGCATTTGCCACGCAGTAGAGATGAGATTTTTGTGCTTCAGATGTTGTCTCAGACGGAATTGTTGTTTTGTTTCTTCTTTAACAAGGGTTTCAAAAAGACCAGATAAAAATCGAGATAAACGCAGAGAACGAGTTAATTATCGACGGAGAACGCCCAGCTGATATATCGCCGAACAGATTGAAGCGGTTTCGCAAGGAGATTAGGGTGTCGCCGAAAGAGTACGACTTGAAAGAAATCGACGCCAACTTTGAAGCAGACTGTCTTTCTATATTCATGCCCAGAAAAGCAAGCTTACACACCATTTTCGCCGAGCAAATTCTGAGCCTGAAACATCTTTTACGACAGAGATCCCAAATCCCGAAAACAAACAACGGCGTGCAAATTATGACGGCGGTCTCTTTAGGGATCGCTCTTGGCATGCTTTTAGCATTCAAGTTCTCTCACAACACTTCAGACCAACGCTCTAAAGTCTAATATTTCTATGAATCTTCTTGCTCTACACATGGTAGACAAGCTCTGTTACTGTAATCTGTTCTTTGCCCAAGAAATCAATAAAGACGCCTAAAAGGATAACTATAGCCCTAGGTTTATCAAACTCGCAAACTCGCACCTTTGGCTACGTTTGGAATGAGAAATTACCCAAAAATATTGAAAATATATAGGTGAGACCCATTTTTTAAAAAAATATTTAAAACTTTACTTTGGAGTTCAAAATTAAACCAAAATATTTTTCAATCTCTCTAAATCCGTTAAAATCACTTAATATCATCGGAATAATAAATATGTTATTTCATTAATTATGTTTAAATCATTTTGTAGTCATTTTTTGTATTAAAATCATTTTTAAATTGAGAAAAAAAAATCGTGAAAATTTTGAGATTTTTTGTTCGATGATTTATGTTGAAGGTCATCGTACGATGATCTTCAACATAAATTATCGTAAAAAAAATTCCAAAATTTTTACGAATTTTTTTTTCGACGGAGAAACGATTCTAACACCAAAAACGATTTAAATATAATTAATGGAATAACATATCTATTATTTCGATGATCTTACATTTCAACGGATTTAGAGATGATTTAAATGGATTGTAAGTTGAAAATAAGATTGAAATTTCTAATAAATTTTATAAATGAGTTTAATAACATTTTGTGCCTAAATCCAATTTTAAGTATTTTAAAAAAAAAAATGAGTCTAATAAAAATGTATTTAATATTTTTGGATCTGCAATGAAATTTCTTTATGGAAACTAGAAAATGTAAATGGAACCGAATTTGAAAGAAAATGAAAAACTATGTGAAAATAAAAAATTGTCATGGAAAACACAGAACTAAAACAAAACCATTAGTATTTTATCATTCTTGTTGATGTGCTAAAAGTGCAAACACGGAAAATATGAAAGAAAAATGCAACGGTAAATACGACTGAAAATAAAAATATATATTTTGCATTTGGAAGTCATGAAAAATACGAGGCAAATGCAAAGAAATTTGGATAGATTTTATTTTCCACCAAATACTCTATGAAGAATGGAATCTTAGATTTTCATCATATCTTTCAAGGAAAACAATAGGAATTCCAATCTTATTTTTCCAGTTATTCCAAACAGAGAGGCATTGGGAATCAAATTTCAACAGAAATAGAGTACTCCAAATCACCGAAAAGCAACAGATGAATACCCAAAGGAATCACTCTCCTCCCTCTCTCGTCGGAAAAGCTTAGCTGACTGCAAGCATCGATCGACACGCTGACTTTAGTCATGCCCCCGGAGACAACAAACACGCTTTCGAACACCACGAGCTGTTTCTCCGGCGCTCCTTCCACGCCTTTCGGAGGCTTAAGATACACCATGAAAACATGTCTTCCATCCGAGCCTCCCAGGTTCTTCACACCGACTTCCAGAGGGACCCTGAGCGAATCGCAATGCGCCACCTCGTCCACATACACGTAATCTCGTTGTTCTTCCGCCACACGTCTTCCCGGCACGTGCTTGAAAGAACCCAATGATAAGCTTAGCTTCTCGGGAATGGAAACGGATCTGTATGTGAAGTTGACGTAGCTCAGGCCGTGTCCGAATTCATAGACGGTGCTTCCCGAGTAGAATCTGTAAGTTCTTCCGGGATAGCCTCGAGAAGGGTTGGACCGCATTCTCATGTCGTCCATCGGGATCTTTGTATAGGCTTCCGGATACCAAGTCATCGCAAGCCTTCCACCTAATCAGTAATTATAGATTTTATTCTACGGAAAAGTGTTTTGTAAACCGCTTTTTTTAAGTAACTGTTAGATAAAGCTGACATGAAAAAATATAAACATATCTTGTACAGCATTAATCATAATTATTAGATAACAGTTACATTAAAAAAAAGTGAATTATATATATGAAGGTAAACCCTCCTTCTTAGTCTTTAATTAAGTAACATAAATCATAATTATTGAAAAAAACAAAACAGAATTTTATGTTTTGTTATCTTTTAATATAAGATTATAAGGAAAACTATGTAATGTTTATATATTTCTTAATATCATGTGTTGGTACGTTGGTAATTGAATGTGTAAAGATTCGATTTTGTTAGCTTTTTCAGACTCCTTAATAACCAATAAAAGACTTTTCAACTTATACAAAATATAAGCTTTTACCAACACGGAAATCAGATATAAATCAACAAAAAAGCATCACCACCAAAGCGCAGAAAGAGTGAAAAGCATAGCATAAAGAACACAAAAGTGGACAATTACTTGGATTGACATGTCCGAAGAGGATCTCGGCGAGGGCTTGTCCGCCAGCTTCCCCGGGATATCCGATCCAAAGAATGCTGGCAACGCGCGGATGAGTTTCCGCAAAGGACACATCGAGAGGACCGCCCCCAGTAAGAACTAAGATCACCGGCTTCTTACTCGCAGCCGCCACGGAGGATACGAGATCCATCTGTTTTCCGGGCAACAGAAGGCTGACACGATCGTGATCTTCTCTCTCTTCGAACAACCCGATTCCCAGGATCATTATCACGTAATCAGCTTCTCTCGCAATTCCGACCGCCTCCTCAAACCCTCCATCGGAGTCGCACGAGACGTTGTGGCAGCCGAGCGCGTATGAGGTCATCTCTACGTGCTCTTCGAACGCTTCATACAGGCTCTTTCTGCTGCACGGAATTCCTGTTCACTCGGAAACAATGTGTTCTTAGCTCCATGTCGGGTACAAGTGTCATTCTTATCATTATCATCTTTGGCATCTAAACATTTTGCTCATTAATCTAGAGAAATTTCATTATTTGGACCCTTTGAAATTTCACTCTCGAACAAATAGTGAAATTTCACTCTCGTACAAAAATACATTTATGAACATATGATATCACGTGTCATTGTACGAGTCAAAAGGATATGTTTTGGCCCGAAATAAAAACAAAATTCTGTTTTTTTATATATTTTAAAATAAGATTACATATGTTAATTCAAAAATATCTAAAAAAAGAACTTTTAACCCTCCTTCGGACTATACTCTTCTAAACATATGGTATCGTATGTTATCGTACAACATTGTATGAAATCGCACGACATCATTAAAATGTCCAGGGACCAATGAAATTTCTCTACCTGAATAACCCCCGCCGAGTACGGTGGAGTCGTTTGCCCAGGGACCAATAAGAGCCAGCGACGACACGGCGTCTTTGTTGAGAGGCAAGAATTTCTTGTCGTTCTTGAGAAGCACGATTCCTTGCCTTGCACCTTCGAGCGCCAATTCCTTGTGTTCGGAGCTACAAATATCTCGAGGACCCAAACTCCCATATTTTCCTTTGCTGGGATCTCCGTCAAATAGCCCAAGCCTTATCTGAACAGAGAAGAGATTGACGAGTGCTCTGTCTAACTCCTCCTCTTCCACTTTTCCTTGCTGGATCGCAGATAGCGTGTTCAGAAGCAAATACGTCCCACAATTTATATCCGTCCCTACAATATTCCCCACCGATGTTCGAAGATTGAGAATGTTACAACGTAATAGCAATAGTAACAACATAACTATTAAAGAAGAAGAAAAAAAGAGACCTGCTTTGAGGACTTCAGCAACGGCGTCTTCAGGGGTTTTGGTGTAATGCTGATAGTCATTCACCGTAGCCACGGCATCACAGTCTGAGGTGATATATCTGTGTCAAATGAAGCAACAAATGAGGAAAGGCTTAGGCTTTACGCTGAGACTTGTTTAAGAAAGTGGGTTATTGTTGACCCTTTGAAACCCCATTCTTTGCGAGCTTGATCCAAGAGCTCCTTGCGAGCACAAGCTGGAACACCGTTCACAGCGTTGTAAGAACACATCAAGCAGCTAGCTTTCCCTTTCTCCACGCAGCTACGAAAAGGCGCTTGATACGTGTCCTCAAAATCTTGGTCCGTCACCTACTACACAATACACCACTTCAGTCCCCTCTCTCTCTCTCTCTCTCTCTCTCTCACAACTAAACAAAAGCTAAAAAGCTTTGCATCTAACGAATTCATTATTAGCTCACTCTCGTGCTGCTTTTGGCAAGGCTTTGAGAACAAAGATCATTTGGTTCATTTAACCACCATTTTTTTGTATTTTTGATACATTATAAAGCGGGATTGAAAGTTCTGTATTCTCTCTCTCAACAAAAAAGAAGTACATATATATACCACTGCATTGAAGTTGTAGCGAGCAAAATTCCCCCACATCTCAAGATCGTAAGCAGAGAAGTGCTTGCAGCAAGCGGAGAGCATCAAACCCCCGCCGCCATCATCAACAAGATCTCCACCGCCGGCTTCCAACAGTACCCCCGCTCCTCCGCCGTTCTTCCCGCCCTGAAAGGCGGTGACGAACTCGACGGCGAATTCAGAAGAGACGAAAGGGTCCTCTCCGGGGGTCTCCTGGCCGCGGCCCCACCGCGGGTCCCTGAACACGTTCACATTGGGGGCCCAGAACGTGAGCCCGGCGCGGCCGGAGTTATACATGGCGCGGGCCTCGACGGCGACGGCGGCGGCGGTGCGGCGCCAGAGGTCGCGGCTGAATGAGGCGGCCTGGACGAGTACCTGGGGAAAGGAGGTGGCGGCGGGGACGGCGCCGCCGAAGGAGACGCCGGGGCCGTTGGTGGCGAGGCCGTGGAGGGCCTCGGACCACCACTCGTAGGCGGGGACGCCGAGGCGGGGCACCGCGGAGGCGTTGTTGCAGAGCTGGGAGACTTTCTCCGGCAAGGTCAGGAGGGAGACCAGGGCGTGGGCCCGGGCGGACACGGATAGCGATGTGTCGCAGAATGAGTAGTGGCTATGCCGCGGCGATTTGCAGGGGAAGTCCGGCGGAGACTCTGACTGTGACTTGGAGTGCGATACGGTGATCGCGAAGACGAAAACGACGATCAAGACCGTAGTCATGCTTGAAATCGTTGACATCGCCAGCGAGCTATGTTGTGGATTATGGATCAGGTTGAAATTCAGATTATTGTGACATTGTTCTTAAATCACGTTTTAGGACTCACCTAATGGTTTTTTATTTCATCAGCCAATCAGCGATCGCTGAGTGAGGTGGTGGGGCCCACTTGTATCGAAATTGCCTAAATCGAAAGTATACTTTAACGGTTAAAATATTAAAAGATTAGTTTAACTCATTACGTAACGCCTAAAGTATATAGTAGAGTTCGATGTGAATCACGTGATCATGTGAGAGTTTGCGAAAATTAACTTAGTGCGTCTCCAAAGGTAGACGCTAAAACATCAATGAAGTTATTTCCAACCACATGACATACTTGATATTAAATTTACTGTTATAACTAATGCCAAATCTAAAACAAAATTATTTTATTAATTATTTTATATTTACGTAATATAAAATTTTATATATATTCATAAAACACTAAAATTCATAAATCGATTACAAAAAATATAAAAACATAAATTTTATTTAAAATATAAAAAGTTTAAGCACATCAAAATTAAACTTAAATCCATTAAATAAACATAAATAAATGAATAAATAACATAAAATTAAACTTCATTCAAATGTATGTTTTAAGGTAATGTAATCTTATTTATTTATTTAGTTTGATTTTTGTTAAATATTGGTAAGTAATGAATAATTTTTATCACTTAAGTTTAAAATGCAAATTTTATAATTATTTATTAAAATATTTATTAAGGAATAGATTATATAATTTTAATAATATAATAATAACGGATAATATTTTTAGTGCGAAATCTATATTATATCCGGAGACGACGAAAACACCAAATTTAGAATTGAATCAATATCAAAAATCTCATAAGTTGGAGCCGCTTTTACATATTTCAAATATTTTACAAATTTAAGAAAAGCAAATTTTCATTTTGACATAAATATCTTAAAGTTCCTTTCATAAATACACATTCTGTAAGTTCACATACGGTTTTGATATCAGTTAATTGAATGATTAAGTCACTAAAACTTGAAAATTTGTTCAATAGTAAAAACAATTATGAATTATAAGTAAACTAGTAGAATAGTACGTTGTTGCTTGAACATGTTTTACATTTATTTATGGTTTTGAAGTTTGATAATTATTAACGAATATTAATAATTATTGATGTTTTTAGTTATTTTAATAAAATATCGCAACTGTTTTATTGCAATTACGTTAATATTTTTTTTTTTCTTAGGAAATTAAAATAGAGTTTTCGCCAAGATTTAAATCTTTACTGGAAGTTGGTAAAGAAAAAAACCAGGAAAGTCCACCTTAGAGTCTCTTGTTCCCAGTAACTAGTTGATGGATGGTGAAAGAGACACGCGCTTGGGATTGGAAAGTGTAGTTTGAAACTGACCAGAAACTCAATCTCTGCCAACACTTTCCCCCACTTCACGTGAGGACCACGACACGAACTCACACTCTCCCAAAACTCCTTCCAGCTGCCCCGCAACAAAAACAAAACAATCCACATCATATATCTACATATATATATATATGGAAATGAAAAAAAGGAGAAAAAGAGTAAAAAAAACTTGATTAGCCAAAGAGATGAGTGTGAATCAAGCCCACCCACCATGAAAACGACAATGCCTTCCCCGTCTCACTCGCTCCTTCTCCTCCTTCTCCTCTCCCACTCCGCCGCTGCGTCGCACTCCCCCTTCCCCCCCGACGCCGTCGCGCTGATCGCGTTCAAGTCACGCGCCGACCTCACCGGCCGCCTCCTCTACCTCCTCACCGAGCCCCACGACTACTGTCAGTGGCAGGGCGTCAAGTGCGGGCAAGGGCGCGTGGTCCGACTCGCCCTCCCGAGCTTCGGCCTCCGCGGCTCTCTCGCCACCGCCTCCCTAAGCCGGCTCGACCAGCTCCGAGTCCTGAGCCTCCGAAACAACTCCCTCTCCGGCCCAATCCCGGACCTCTCCCGCCTCCGCAACCTCAAGTCCCTCTTCCTCTCCCACAACTCCTTCTCCGGCTCATTCCCTCCCTCCCTCCTCTCTCTCCGCCGCCTCTCCGTCCTCGATCTCGCCGGCAACCGCTTCTCCGGCCCCATCCCCTCCGACCTCAACTCCCTCCCCCGCCTCACCGAGCTCAAGCTCGAGCTCAACCGCTTCAACGCCTCTCTACCCCCGCTCACCCATTCTCTCCTCCTCGCCTTCAACGTCTCCGCCAACGACCTCTCCGGTCCCGTCCCCGCCACGCCCACTCTCTCCCGCTTCGGACCCTCCTCCTTCTCCGGCAACCCGGGCCTCTGCGGCGAGCTTCTCAACAAGCCCTGCCCTGCCACGTCGTCCTCCTCTCCCTTCTTCGACGTCCCAGTGGCCCCCGCCACCCCTCTCGCCCAGACCACCGAGCCGCAAGACAGCGTCGTTCTGCCTCCGACCCCGAACAACAACAACAAGACCGGCATTGTCGTTGGGCTGGTCGTCACCGTCGTGATTCTCGCCGCCGTCGCTTTGCTCCTCTCGGTGGGTTTCCGGCGCCGGAGGAAGAGGAAAAAGACCACGAAAGCGCAGAAGCTGGGCTCTCCGGCGAGATCGGCGGCCGAGCCGGAGCCGGAGCCGGCGGTGGAGGAGAGTCGGAGGAGAGCTGAGAACAAGCTGGTGTTCGCTCCGGGAGAGGCAGAGCTGTACGGGGTGGAGCAGCTGATGAGAGGGTCGGCGGAGCTGCTGGGAAGAGGGACGGTGGGGACCACGTACAAGGCCGTGCTCGAGAGCCAGCTGGCAGTCACAGTCAAGCGACTCGACGGTGCCAAGACAGCTGTCACGGGCCGCGAGGCCTTCCAGCGCCACATGGACTCGGTCGGCGCGCTCAGACATCCCAATCTCGTTCCGGTCAGAGCTTACTTTCAGGCTCACGGTGAGAGGCTCGTCGTCTTCGACTACCAGGCCAACGGTAGCCTCTACAATCTCATCCACGGTGAGTCCCTAGTTTTACGATGAACTTTTATTGAGGCGAGACCCAAATCAAGTCTACGAATAAAGATCGAGGCTTTCCTGTGATAGGTTCGAAAACGAGCCGGGCAAAGCCTCTCCACTGGACCTCGTGCCTGAAAATATCGGAAGACGTAGCGCAAGGCCTCGCCTACATCCACAACGCCTCGAAGCTGATCCACGGGAACCTCAAATCCAGCAACGTCCTTCTGGGCCCC
The DNA here is from genome assembly GCA_958296335.1 of Urtica urens. Classification (NCBI taxonomy): domain Eukaryota; kingdom Viridiplantae; phylum Streptophyta; class Magnoliopsida; order Rosales; family Urticaceae; genus Urtica; species Urtica urens. The sequence goes on along the minus strand of OY282522.1, from coordinate 21,942,566 downwards.
GATTTCGAGGCCTGCCTCGCGGATTACGGGCTCGCAGCCCTCGCTAGCCCGTCTTCGGCCACCATCCGCGACGATCCGGATTCCTTGGGATACAAGGCGCCGGAGGCTCGGAAAGCGGGGCGGCGAGCCTCGGCCGAGTCGGACGTGTTTGCGTTCGGAGTGTTGGTGTTGGAGCTCTTGACGGGGAAACACCCCTCGCAGCACCCGTTCCTGTTGCCTGAGGAAGTCCCTGATTGGGTCAGAGCCACGCGGGACGGCTCCGCTGACAAGGACTGCCAGCTGGCAATGCTGACCGAGGTCGCTTGCCTCTGCAGCGCGACCTCGCCAGAGCAGAGACCCGCCATGGGGCAAGTCTTGAAGATGATCCAAGAGATCAAAGAGAGCGTCGCCGGAGATCAAAATCGGGTCTCTGGGTACTCGTGATCTTCTCTTATATTGGGCACTCGGATAGAGAGAAACAAGGGAATAGCCTCTGAGGTGGGAAGTTCTTTTGTTCAAACTGAGGGCTGGTTTCGTGGGAAAAGCCTGACTACTATGCGAAGTGGGATTATTCGTTGCTTTGTTCTCGGTATTGGTTTATCAGTCAATTTTTCTCACTGATAGGATTTTCGGTTGTCATCTCTTTATAACTTTCATGACCACAACCTCGGTTGGTGTTTTGATACATTTGACCTAAGCGACGTACTGGTAAAATATCCAATCGCTACTAATTGTTATATTTTTTCTTTATAGTATCTTATATTTCGTTAAAAAAAAAGCTAGAGGAAAGCTGAGATAAAGTGTAAATTGGCATTCCTCCAAAATATGTGTCTAAGATAAAGTATGCGGATGAATATTGAGAAAAGAGATCAAAATGATCTCCAGAGAATTGTCATTGATTATGAAATGATTACATGGGTTGGTATATGTGATTTATAGACCCAATCCCAATGCACGTGGACTTGGACATCCACTGCTAAACTAAGTACCTGACTCTTTAACAAATTAACGACTTTAGTCCGATGCCAGGCTGGCAGCTGACTTGGCAATCGGGTTCACCTCATCCTGGTTTGTCGGAAGGAAGGCCAAACCGGGAACCGCTCGAGCGAAAACTTCGCTTCTGCGGAAGGAAGTCTTCCGCTTAGAGTACGAGCGGAATTTGTCGACCGAAGGAAAAGATATTTTCGTCGGAAATTGTTCCCTCTATGGCTTCCGTTAAGGGTTTTAAAAATAAATAAAATAGATTAAATGGTATATTTGAAAAATGTAAATGTAAGAAATTTGAAACTAAAGGATTGTTATAAAATGTAATCGTAAATCGATATTAATAATTGAAATTTTATTAGCAAATCATAAAATTGAAACATTACAAGTTGTACATTCACTAATGTTCATAGATGAAATCGTAGATAAATTATAGAGATAAATTGTTGAAATTGTAGAGAAAAATTCGGATGATTTGTGAAAATTGTTATGAGAATGGTTTGTATTTATAGATAAAAATATGGATGGAGTTAAAGTATAAAAACGAACAAATTCTTACAACCATAGCATTGAAAAACAATAACATTTTTCAACGTTCAGAATTGCGTCACGTCAGTCCTCACCCTTTTTTTTCTCCCAATAGATACCTTCTTCCGCGAACCCACCATCTTTCCGCACGCGCCTCGTAACACCTGCTGTCATCTGCCGCTCGTCAGCTTTTCGCGGAATAAATGTGTAGCGTGGCTGCGGAAGGAAAAGTTCCTTCCGAAATTCCGCACATCGTAAGGCCAGGATGAGGTTCGTCTTGTATACCAATATCCCCTCAAAGTGCACGGAGCAAAGGTGAAAGATGAAGTGAAGCTTATCTTTGAGCTTCAGAACTGTGTAACTATTAGAGTTTAATTAGTTGATAGCATTAAAGTTGTTGTTAATTTTGCACTGTTAAACTTCAATTACAATATCAAATTTAACACCAAAATATTATTATATTATTAAATTTGTATCAACATTTTAATTAATATATATTTTAATAAATAATTATAAACATAAAAGGATTAAGAAAACAAAATAAAACATAAGAAAATCATGCCGAGTGGCGTGGTACTGTTCATAACACCATAATTGATATTAAAATATAGTGTGGTCGAAGATATTTTTACACCAAATATTATGTTATGCCGTATAATTGCAGAAATCCTCGATCGTTTGTTTCGAACATGATTACATAGTGTATTTTCAATATATTTTAAGCATCATAGCTCGAACAGTCCATTTTCACGTGCTTCCTGCTTGCATGAAATATATGATCAATAACATTTACTGATAAACTAATTGGCATAGGGTTCATAATGTATAATACTTTAGTCTACTTTAAATCACGCAATATAAGTCAAATACTGATGAAATTCGTGAAACATCGGCAATTTTAACTAATCGAAGATTGTCGATAAAAATATAATGTTTTCTCGTTTTTCCAGATAACATCGTAAATTTTTTGAAAATTTAACGTGTCGTTGTTGATTTCCATGAAATTTCGGCGTCCTTCGGTCCACATGCTCAAATAAGTTTTTAATATAAAGAACTCTGTCAGCGATCACCCGGTAATTTTCAACGATGACATTTAATGTACTAAAAAAAATTGGTTGGTTCAATAAACAAGTTTTTTTCTCCTAAATCAATTTCTCTTAATCTCGGTTGTCTCTCAACTGATTCAGTACTGTCGTAGATGACATTAACTTTCAACCGTAAAGTTTAAATTGAGAGCAACTTCATTAAATGGTAATATCTCAAGTTGATTTTCACATCCACGAAAATATATATTTTTTTATTTTTTATATTAACAATTTGACATTTTGCATAAAAAATTATTCTAACAATGAAAACACTAAATGTTGATCAAAGTGAGTTTTATTTTATTAATTTTTGAACAAAAGTTAAAGTTAACATTCTTTTCACAACAATTTTTTCAAAATAATAAATTATCAAACAAATAAAAGGATGTGATTACATTTCTAACAACAAAACGAATCAGCTTAAAATAGTAGTAGTAGGTGGGAGATGCTCTAATCAAGTTGAAAAGGTGAGTATTAAATTCAAATTATAGTCACAAAAAAGTTAAAATAAAACAATAGCACCTGAAAAGTAGCAATATAGTGAATACTTCCAATATTTTTATAAGTTTATATTAAATAAAAGAAATGGTTAATTAGTTTTATTTTTAATTTTTTTTTAAAGTTAGAAGTGTGAAATCATTAAATTTCTTCCCCAAAAAAGAACTCTTCGATGGACGACGCTGCGGGCTACTTCCCTCCGGCGCCGGGTTCCCACTTCCCGTACTACGCGCCGTCTCCTGTCCTTTCTCCGTCGTCGCACGGCGAGGTTCGGACGCTCTTCGTCGCCGGTCTTCCGGTGGACGTGAAGCCGCGGGAAATCTACAATCTCTTCCGCGAGTTCCCGGGTTACGAGTCATCGCATCTCCGAAAATCTTCAGAGTCCTCCCAGGTACTCTATTTCGCTTCACTAACTCGCCGCTTCTGTTTGGTAAAGTCTAAGAGAGTAAAAGTTTACAGGCCATTTTGTAAAATACTGAACTGAATATGGAAGTTGCTGATCATGTTGTCGATTGAATCCGTAGAGTACGGTGCTAATAATTTTACATGGTTTCCTACTTAAAACCAGTGTTCAACTCAAAATCAATTGCTGTTAAGTGAAGAGACAACCAATATATAAACACATCTCTATTTACACATACAACCGGATGTGAGATTCATTTCTCACTTCAATACCTTCCCCACGCGTAGCGTGACCGGAGAGAATAACTTGGTTTTGAATTGAAATTTAACATGGTATCGAGCCTTGGCTATTCAAACACACGTTGGCCCCGCTCATGCGTGAGGGGGATTATTGTTGCTCTGCCCTGTCACGCTACGCGTGAGGAAGGTATTGAAGTGGGTAAAGAATTCCACATTGGTCGTGTGTGTGAATAGACATGTGTTTATATATTGGTTGCGCCTCACACTTAAAATTCAACATTACTTTTTTTTTTGTAGCCATTTGCTTTTGCTGTGTTTTTGGCTCAGCATTTTGCAATTGCCGCGATGCACGCTTTGAATGTAAGAATCTCCGAATGCTATATATATATATATATATATATATATATATATATATATATATATAATACTATTGTTCCTTTGGAATCAGATTGCTATAAAAACGTAATCAACACATTCATACCGAGCGTATGAACTGTGTAGACTGCAGAATGATGTTGTATTAGCTTAAAAGAATCAGAACCTTGATTGAAAATGAAGGACCATGTTGGAAATAAACTCCGGAAACAGAAGTGCAAAACCTATAAGGCACTATATAAAATTCCTAAGCAGGATCTATGAGAAAAAGATCATTACAGTCATTAAAAACAAAGATAAAGGTAGAGTGATGCTATGGTCGTCTTGGGTCAAAATTTACAGTCATCGCTTTTGTATACCCCAAACATGTTGTATGAATAAGGGAATGGTTATCATGCTTCTCAATTAACTCTTGCTTTCTAAAACTTGAGTCCCATAACTCTGGAATATCTGAATAGGGCATTAACAATGCACTTTTGGTTCTCAAGTCATGCTTTTTGTGTTTCGGCTGTACTTCGATAGATAAACACTAATTTCCATGTCATTTGTTTTGCTTGTTGCATTACCCAATCTGACTGACCTATAGCTTTTATCTGCTCAGATCTGAAATATAATTATGTCATCAATAAGTAGTCTGATTCCGATGTTATATGAAGGGTATGGTGTTCGATTTGGAGAAGGGGTCAACACTGTATATTGATCTAGCCAAATCAAATTCTAGAGCAAAGCGCCAAAGAGCAGGTCTTTCGCTTGCTTGTTTAAGTTAACTGATTTCCATTCGTGTTTTTCTTCTCTGCAAAGGATGTATTTTTACTTGGTCATTTCAAGCAGATGATGGGAGATTCGGATATGACAAGAGGGCTAAAGGGTCCAATGATTCTGGTAAGCAAAACACCTTGTTTCGTAGAACCTCGTTCAACGGAGATCTTGCATGTTTAAGAATATGGTTGAGTTTGAATCCATGCATAGTAAAAGAAATTGTTAGTCACGTGATTAGGACAGTCACTGTAGAATCTCACTCACGTTGCACTTGTTTTGCACGGTTGGACATTAGCAGGTATTGGCAGCACACACACTCCTGGAATTGAAAATTTCGCTTACAATATCACTGCTTATCCATCTGCACCAAGGTCATATTGCACTACTCGACCACATCTGAAAAAAAATCAGATAAAAAATAATTACTGCTAGCTCAAAATCTGCTTGTATGTTATTGCTTCTCCTATATCAAGGGAACTGTAGATGTGATTTATGACTTGCGGAATGCCTCTGCTTCTGTCTGAAACTGAAATCGCATCTAATAAGGACCGTTTTGTATATCCTCTGTCAGTACTACTATGCCATTTAGACGTGGGAATTTGGACGCCAGTGCTTTAAATGAGACCACGGCTTCACATTCGGTATAATTATTTCCTAATTTTATTTTCATTCAAAAAATTTGGCGTTCGTGTAATCTAACACGAACTTGATTTGCCTTTATCAAATGTACGCTTGATGTATATTTAAACTTGTCTAGCAATGCGCCCTTGTTTTATCAGCTAAATTTTACGTCCATATCTTTCTTTTCTTTTTTGTTTCGCCTCACTATTATTCCTTTACTACTTTGCAAATCACAAAGAGACTTGCCTCAATACATGTTACAATAGCTTTTTCTCGTGTGTTTTTAACATTTATAGCCCAATTATTCTCAGCAGCACTCACCTCAAATTAACGCCCCTTGCTCAACTCTTTTCGTGGCCAATTTAGGGCTTGCTTGCACCGAGCATGAGCTTATTCAAACATTTTCAAGGTCAATGACAACATATAGTTTTTACTTCATTCCTATATGATATCCTGGGATTCTAAAATTATTAGTATTTGTTTCCGTAGATGTCCTGGGTTCACAAAACTGAAGATGCAAGAAACAACTTATGGGGCTCTGGTCGCATTTGTCGATTTTCAGGTTCTTTGATATGTGGTTGCTTAACTTTTAAATACGTTCGCTTTACATTTGGCTTTTTGTTGATTTCATTATCCGATGCGATGGAAAAAATAAATTAGGATACTGTAAGTTCAACGGGAGCGCTAAGTCATCTCCAAGGCACTCGTCTCTTTTCCTCAACTGGAGAAGGAATGCGGTTATCGTATCCTCAAATTTAGTGCTTAAATATTATACATTACTTTTTTCCTATTAACAAACAGAATTTATTTTCTTCTTTTGCTGTTGTAATTTCATTGAATTGTTTTGCTGTTCTTTAACCGAACATGTAGGTATGCTAGATCAAGAATGGGAACGCGAAAGCCGGTAAAGTTAATCAAAGGAAACCAGAATTTCGGGTGTTGAAATTAGTTTCATATCTGGGAATTAACTAAAAATCACCGGTGTTTTAGTAGCTAGGTATTTATGACACTGTAAAGTTTCCCCTCTCACTTGCCCTGATTATGCCCCAGTGGTTGCTACACTTGAACCGAGACTACTTTCGGGATTCAGTGTATTTGATATAAAGGTGGAAAGAAATAAAAAATCATTGATGTCTTTACTTGTAAAGTCTCTTCCTTTTCATACCCAGAGATGTATAAACCATAGCTGATGCTTGACTTCCAAGCTCTCTTTGTATGACTTCGAAGTAAAAGCTGTTCTTTTCTCTCTCTCAACAATCAATCAGAGCGTTTTTTATTTATTTATAGAATTCTTAAAGTGGTACGTGACATCTATTAGAAGACAACGAAAGTCTTAAGAAACGAGTACAGATTTTCTCACAAGACAACAAAACTAATATCAACTCTCGCTCACGTGGACTAATCCTCGTGTTGACAAACAAAATTTGTTACAATAATTATCTTTCCGTGAAAAATTTACCTAATAGATTAGTAAGAGAAGGAACTTTCGCTAAAAATTGAGTAATTAGTCATGTAACGTGAGAATGCTGGCAGGTGTTGAGTGGACGTTAAAGCGTCAATTTTCTGCCTATGCGTTTGTTTAACATTAATGCATAACTCCTTATTTAGACCTATTTTTAATAACTTTTGTATTTATACGAATATCTCAACGTGATGCTGGTGAATTCATAATTCTTATCCGTGGTATATTTTAAATAAACTTGATTTTTTTTTTAAGAATCGTACTACAAAGGATATATATATTATATATATATAAAGATAAATTGAAATCACGCATACATAAGCAAAAACTCAAAGCAAAGTATGGTTCTAATCTCTAAGCGGGATCAAACTCTCAAACATCGACCCTAATAGCCTCTTCCGAGCATGGGGATACAAGTCTTATACAAGTTGAATTCGAATCATAATTCACTGCAAAACAAGGTAGGTTATACGATGCAACATTACAAATATGCAATATAGGTGTAATGGTGAATTTATCTAAATCACTCATCCTCGAGGAGTACAAAAAAGCTTTCTTAGTGAAAGAAGTATCCGAGAGATAGGGATGATGTCACCTAGATGGATTCCGTCAAAGGAGGATTATACTTTGACTAATGTGAATGTGGTGATGGCTTGCGACCACTCCGGACTCGTTATCGCCTCGCAAATGTTTTTCTAGCTAGAAGATTTCTCCCAACTTGTAGAGGCGTTTACGGTCCAATAAAGCATAGAGGTAGCGCGTAGTATCGACAACGGAAGAGTGAAGTTTCAATCCAACTGCTTAGGGTGGTATAGGCGGTGATTGACAAATTGACGTATGTAGCAGAGCTCGGGACGATATTGCACCACATCTCTGATAATCCAAACTTACTTCCCCAAAATGACATTGTTCATATGGTTCCAAAACTCCCAAATAATTGTAACATAAAGCTCCAAGACACTAATCTCAAGAATGTATATCGCTCCGAGAAAGGTGTCGAAGGCGTCTCCCTCTTCGAATGTCAGTAGGATGTGTCTGAAGCCTGCATTATTCCAGACTCTCCTACTCCAATTGCAACTCCACATCGTATGGAACACCATCTCTGATTTCTCTTAGCAAACTGGACAACTGTCTTTTGTGATAATCCTCCTCAAAACCAACACTGCTCGAGTATGTGTTTTTCCTTTGCAAACTCTTCAACAAACAAATTTCACTTTGAGTGAGCTCTTAACTGCCAGAATTTCTTTCATCATCCCTCAATCACCGACAAGCGTTTTCCTCATCTTTTTTTTCAAAACCCGTATCAACCCATTTCTTACATAAGTCGTCGGCAAAAAATAAATTTCAGCAAGGGACTCTAACTCGCATTCCTAGAAGAAATAAGGTAGATAGAAATTGTCTTAAAAGATATCATTCATTGTATGGGAGGATTAACAAATTAAAATTGTGGGTTAATATTACAAAAACGGACTCGCGTTTTAAACTTGCTTGGTAAAAACATACATTTAAATTTTGAAAGAAAACAAAGCATACACACTCGCAACCGACTCTTACTTTTTTAGGGCATTGCCAACTCATAATACTAAGTTAAATTTTTTTCATTTTCAACCACAACATAAAATTTTACACGAAAATACTATTTATATTTATTATATTATTTTTTATTATTAAATATCTTTTAAGTAAATATATAAAATGATTAAAAAAAAATTCCGAGCGAATAGTAACACGTCAAACATGACGTGATAATGTTTATAACACTAAATTTGATGTAAAAAATATAATATAATTGAAGCATTTTCCATACCAAATTTAGTACGATGGAGATGACCTTATCTCTATTACTTTTTCTTCAGCTTCTCGCCTAATTAATTTTTCTATTTTTTTCTTCAGTTTTTTGCGTTCACGATCGGACTATTAACTCCTGTAACTTCTTAGTTTGCTGTAAAATAGTTAAATGCAAATTTCGTTATACAACTCAGCGTGGCAAAATTATATTAAACTAACCATATTACTTTCACCTGATGTAAATTATGCAAATTCTTTCATACTATTTATTTATATAAATCATTCAGATATGTGATGTGTAATAATCTACCCCTTCCAGTTCCAGTGACGGTTATATAATAATAGCTGGGGTTGCATTTTGACATAAAAAAATATATTAAGCCGCCCTTCCTGAGATAAGAAATAATAAATAACTTAATTCAGTATTCACTCTATTCTTTTATGGGTGGGTCCGTCGCAAGAAAATGCGAAATGCCAATATTGTCCCATCAATTTCGAAGCGGTCACAGAAGAAACCTTGTACAGAATTGTACCGTAAAGACAAAAATGCCCACCAGCTCACATCGTTATTGCGTAGAGGAAAAGTCAATTCCTAACGGTATCTATCCACCGACCTAACCTTTGCCACCTCTTATAATAAAATGGATAAATCAATATAAATACGGTAAAGAATCTAATTCTAATTTCTAACACACACTACACAGATAAAACATACGAAATAAATTCAGTTTTAAATTCTCACTTTGAAAATTAAATATTACAATAATTTTAAATTATCAACATTGTTGAATTCCACCTCACCTGCCAACATAAGACACGTCCAGGCTCGAAGCCATTAGCACTCTAACCCCACTTCCGATACTCGCTATTTATTTATTAACTTAACTTTCACTTAATTATGTAATTCTACAGCTTTGCAAGCGATATGAATTGATTGATATTGATTCGAAATTTTAAGTACATCTGATTTCCATAATAAAAAATAAGAATAATAGCAATATACCACTTTAAAATATATTAATTGTTATATAATCAAACGTTTGAAAAAAAAATTAAATCTGTATATATTAACTAAAAATATAATCACGAACATTAATTACTAACAAATACGTCACAATAAATGACTATTTACAAAACAAAAAAATGACCAAACAGCGATATTGATGTTTCGATATTTAAAGAATTTTTTTAAAAAAATATTATATATTTATGCATTAAAACTACTTTTATATTTTGTCCTTAATTAAAAATATCAAAAAATATTTTATATATTTTTGTTATTGTTTCACTAATTCATGTTATATTTACAAGGTAAAGAGCTTGGTTCATTATTCTTTTGAGTCCTTATCTTACTCTAGGCTCCACGATACATATACGGATATACCCTCATTTCTCTCTTATCTTATTTTCATTTCTAGTCATTTTTAGTTATCTATCAAATTCACTGTATTTTCACTACATAAATATATTATTTTGTTTGCATGTATTACCATTTATGGACGTCATTAACTTTAGAAGGGAGGGCAATTTGTACAAATAATTTGATTACGTTTTTATTTCGTATATTATGTTTTTAAAAAATAAAAACATAGTTTAGGTAGCTATTGCGTTCATTTACGGCCACATAAGAACCCCCACTACCAATTTAATAATAACCAACACTCACTAATTATTGATTTATTTCCTTAACATATTGCAGGCGGTATATAATTATAAAAGGCGTGTTTTATTATTATTATTTATTAATAAATCATTTTACAATCTACCGTTTATCCACCCACACAACTTGGGTACCTCGGACGGGGCCTCCAATAGCCGTGTCGTCTATGACGAAAGGGGCACAAAGGAGATACACGTAAAATATAGGAAAATACAATTAGATTAAAATAATAATAATAAAGAAAACAATGATATTGTCTTGTGTCGGTGAATTTGGATTTTCCTTATATCTTAGTGGGGGGTTCAAAGAAACTCTACCAACGTGGAGACTTACCCAAATGACAAGCATAGTCGCCGATAATAAGTACATAGCATGAGAGAGAGAGAGAGAGAGGTGTGTTCATTCATCTTCCCATGAGAAAACCCGGAGCCCAGCCACGATCGCACAGAGCATAATAAGGCCAAGCGAGCGAGAGATGGAGAGCGACAAAGCAGCGAAGACGAGGAAGATGAGAGGAGGAGAGAGAAAGGGGAGCGAGAAGAGGCAGTTCAAGGGGATAAGGATGAGGAAGTGGGGAAAGTGGGTGGCGGAGATTCGGGAGCCGAACAAGAGGTCCAGAATCTGGCTGGGTTCTTACTCCACCGCCGTCGCCGCCGCCAGAGCCTACGACACCGCCGTCTTCTGCCTCCGCGGCCCCTCCGCCAGACTCAACTTCCCCGACCTCCTCGACTCCGCCGCCGCCGCCGTCTGCGACACCTCCGCCGCCTCCATCCGGAAGAGAGCCACCGAGGTCGGCGCCAGAGTCGACGCCGTCGAGACCCACCACCGCCGCTACCTCGACTCCGCCGCCGACGTCAAGCCCTCCGCCGCCGCCGGAGTCGACCTCAACAAGATCCCCGACCCGGAAACCGACTCCGACTGGGAAAGACACTCCTCCGATTAGTTTTTTTTTTCGTTTTCCCCGCCGGTAGAATTGTGACACGTCTTCTTCTCGTCTTTCTTTAATCTTTTTTTGTTAAATTTGTATTTTGTTTCTTAGGTTTTTTTTGTCTGCTGCCGACCAAGAAATTTTGGTCCTTTTTTTTTTGTAAAAATGTAAATTAGCTAATAGCGAATTCGTTAGAAACTAGTGTACCCTGTAAATTAAATTGTTATTATTACAAGCTTTTTGTATATGTGATAGTTTGGGAATCTTGTTATCAATTTTTTTGGGAAGATAAGGCAAAAAATGGAGAATAAACAGGAAATATATTGGTCACATGGGGATGGGGCTTTTTAGAAGCCAGCACAAAATCAACAAAGAAAACAAAATTCACTTGCGAAAGGATGATTATTTGGTAGCCAAAAGGCAAAGCCTAAGTGGGTGGGAAGTGAAAAGGGCCTACGGAGAGAGTAACCACTAAAGTTGTAAGCTTTGTAAACTTGTAACTACTCATCAAGGGATAAGATTTTTTGGGGCGGTTAGGTATTTTTCTGGTCCGGAAATACTGTTTGATGATTGTGAGTTGTGTGGGGATGGGAAAACATGACCTACAATACAAAGAGACACCATCATCACCGTCATTGATTGTTACAACTTGATTGCCTTTGTCTCCTTTCATTCACCTTTCTGCAATTTGGTTAAGTGCAAGTCACAATTTCATGTTCTCTTCGTCCACACCACACTAGTAATAATACTGCAATTTTTTTTTCAACAACATCCATGCCCTGTGATTGGAATTTCCGTTAAGCTTATTGGAATTTTTGTGTTTCCACGAGCTTATAATATAATATGAATAAAGAATTGATAAAGGAACAAATAGTTAATACCGGTTCTTATATGTAATTATAAGACGGTTTCTAATGTCTTAAATATAGGAAAAATTAGCGGAATGCATGTCTTTTATAGCCTTATTTCACTCCGAAATGTTATTGAAAGAGTTCCTTACGATATGTTAGACTAGATCTCTGCATGAACAAAACTTCCAATAGCTTATAAAACCGATTTTGATACCAAGATGACTCTCGAATGTGTTGACATCACTTATATTATTAATTATGTCTAATATATAGGAAAAACTTGAGGACATATAAGATCTAAAACTAAAATTATCGAAGAGTATTGTAATCATATAAAGACTAGTCAAACATGTATACACTTATTATGCATCAACTCAATAACATGGTTATCAAAATTATTTTTTAGTTGATCACCGTAGTGTTATTTTAAAATTTTGATAACATTTCATTTTAAGTAACAAGTCTTGTGCTGGTTAAAAAGTCAAATGAAAAATAGCGGCTTCTTCGACCTCGACAAGCACGCATAAAAGATAGAATCCAATACATGATGTATATCATCACCAACTCGAGATGCAATGAAATCTACTTGTATACCACGGTTCATTTTGTGCAATTTTGTTAAAAGTGACATTTCTAATCCTCACTCACAATTTTGTAGTTCTTTCTCTTAGGTCCAATATTGTGTTTAAGTACATTAGATATACAGTAATAGTTAACAATTTCAGAGTGCTACATACTTAGTGTTCGTAAATCTTATACAAATAATATTGACTAGTAATACTGACTAGCTACTTAAGTTTTTGTACTGTTTTTTTGTGACTAATAGCGTCCTAAGCAAATATTCCAACCTTGGGAGACAGTAATCTGTCCACAATCACCGGAAATTTTAATATTTTTTATGCCTACTATTTTTTGGGTTCTTAAATAATTGGGCAAAGTGTATTGTCAGGTCTCAATGTTTTAGAGATATGTAAATATTTATACATATATATGAACTGCTGTTGTTAAATGATACTACAAGATGTTGTAGTATGACAAGGAAACTATTTTTCCTGATTCTTTATCTCACCGCTTCCCATACTAGGCTTTTCTAAAAAAGTCTATAATAAACTACAGCGTATAAAATAAAGTGTTTCTCCCGAACCAATTATTTATTTTCCTATTAAATTAAGTGGCTCTACATGCTAAGCTCAAGTTGAATGCAACATTGCTTTTGATAGGATAATGATCTTTTTATAATCAACTCACTTCCCAACATGAGCACAATAACTCCGACTGTAGTTATATTAAAACACAATCATGTCGCCATATCTCCTGATCATTCACATTGTCAACTTGATAACTTTTTGTCAAAGCTATGGTTCAACAACTGGTACTAGTCTAGTTGACACACAATTCTATTTAGCTCAACAACCGCTCTCACGGACTTAATAGACGTGTGATTAAATTAAAAAGCGCCATCGAAGATACTATTTTACATGAAAATATGGTGGGTGGAGTCAACTTGGGTACGTATGCAATATTGTCTTGGGGTTAAAATAATTGACACTGAAAAAAACAGTTGTGGGATAATTAGAACACTTCATTACAACAAAACTGACGACCGTTTACCAATAACACAACAAAACAAAAACTGACGATCAAGTCTAGTGGAGACATAACCAGTCTGGTGGGCAAAGAACAAAAGTCTAGTTGACGAATGCCAACTTGAGAACGATAGAGGCCCATTAAGAGGATTTTCAGGTATCTCTTTCTTTTACCCTTTCATGGGTTACTTGTGGTGGTGGGGATGGATAATTGACAACCATGATAAATGCTGAGACAATATCTTCCTCTGGTTTTTTTTTTTTTTGTACAGAACATAGGCCAAAATTGTACATTACACCAGTAAACCAACCCTTTTCATGAACAGACCTACCTCATGAGCTTTCTTCTGAGTTGATATGATTTTTGTGTGCCAAATCTAAAAGTCACCATCCTAAATCTCTAGCACGGTCCGGTCCCTATGTTTTCTTTTCATGAGCTCGTTTTACTTGAAGGGCAGCTCTAACAACGTTCCCCCTCGTAATAATCCCGACCTTTGACAAGTGAACGTTTTCATCATCAACCCACAAAGCTAAAAGAGAAAATAAAAAATAGCATAAACTACGAATTCGAAACGAGGATTGGTCATCATACCAGCTTTCCTTCCGAATCTACGACAGGAAGCCGCCGGTACTTTGTCTCGAGTAGCAATCTAGGTTTGATAAGGAAACTTTTAGCTGTTGTTGTATTTATAAATGGAAGAGAATCAAAAGTGTATGAAAGATCTTCGAACCTAGCAGCATCTTCAAGGTTGGTGGTCTCTCGAACGACGAGCGGAGCTTGTGTCATCAGATCACCGACTACTTTGCCATTAGTTTTACTGAGCAACTTCTGAACCTCGTTAAATGTCTGCGAGTGACATTGTTAGTTAACATGTATAAAAATACTTGGGGGTGAATCGACAATTTCTATTATTTCCAGATATTCTCACATACTTTCCAAGTGCTGTCTACTTCAGGAAACATGCTGGTATCAGGTACACAGGCACCTATTTCAAATAAAAATCGGAAAACGGTGTTACTAAGAGGTGGTCTATGAACACAAAATGTCGAAGTATACATAAATAAAAACGATTACCAACAACATGCGAGAAGTGACAGAGACAATATAACAAAACTATCAAAGGAAAAAAAAAAAAAAAAAACTACTAAAGCTTTTTATAAGCCCAATTACCGATGATGCTGTCAAGAGCTAACAAGTCGTAATCTGATACAAGCCCAACCTGCACCGGGAAAAAAGTTTGACACCTTTAGAACTTCCATACATCAGTCAATTGATGTGAGCATTGTGTTAAAAGAACGCACGACAATTGGCTATAAGAATGTGAAGCATTCCTTGTAGGGAAAGAACATAATTGATTTTAGTGTGGAAAAAATACTTGTAAGAAAAATTTACAGAAATGGTATATTCCCATAATGGCCATCATGTTCAATCAACCTAAATTGTATGCTAGGATTTAGTTAATTTAGGCCACTAGACTGGATGATCCAAGAATCAAGCAAATGTACCTGTGCACGTTTTGAAAACATCTTCCTAGTCCTAATTTCCTAAACCTAACAAAATGATAAATCATTAGTGAACTCAAAGCTACATTCACAAGCCTAAAATAGAAGTTGCCAACAACATATACTTATTGCTTCAAAATCTCACAGAGATCTCCATGACATACCACAGACAACTGCCGACTACAAAAAATATAGGTTAGTTTTTTTATATAACCAACTAAACTATAACTATAGTCAATTTGAATATATCCAAAGTTTTGTAAACAAGTCGTAAATAGCCAGATGGATTCGTTTACAGGCGAAAATGCCCAAAAATTGTAAAAATTAGAAAAAAAATATGAAGGGTAGATTGGACAAAAAAATTAATTGTAAACAGATATAAATAAATAACCGTGGCTATTTACGACTTGTTTACAAAACGTTGGGTATATTCAAATTGTCTATGTTTGAAGTGGGTATAGGGCCAATTTTTTGAAAAATATAACTAGAAAGAGTAGTATTGACAATCAAACAGTTTATTTACCAATTTCCAGTCATCGTCTATCACAGGGAAGCCGGTTATTCTGTTCTCCACGAGCTTCTCCAGTGCTGAGCAAGAAAGGCACACAGACAGATTAATACAACTGATTATGAAAAAATAAATGCAACACAAAGAATATAATACACAATGAGTACCTTCATCCACTGTAGTCGTAGGCTTCACCGTGTGCAATTGATCTTTCGTTGTCATAAAATCACCAACGGTATATATCCCACTTTTTGCGTCCTGCATATGAAAATGTAAAATAAAGCTGCTCACTTTCCAAAGAAAAACTAAAAATCAAGACCTATGAATCCTTATCACAACAGAAATGAAACAACCGAGCTGTATTTCCACTGGAATAAGCGAATTACAAGAAAAAAATTCATTTATACAATAAAATATAAGATTATGGAAGTGAGTGAGTGATGCCAAAATTGAGCAACAGATCTACTGAAGAGGCCCAATTCAGTTTCATAATTGAACTGGATGTGAAAATAGAGCTTCAACCCACACAATCCAAGTAAAATCCATAGCAAACATCACCAATTCTCGAGAACTGACTGAGTATTCTTGAAATCTCGAGCTATGAAAATAGGATGTGAAGAAAATATTAAAAGAAAAATACTGGAACGGAATTGGCCATCAAGGTCCCATTGGCTGAAACAGCGGAGGAGCGTCGAAGACCGGAAACCCCAATCGGCGATCGGAATACAGCCTTTGGAAGCGAATCAAATCGCCCAAGAGGACGCGAGAGCAACAGACAGGGCATCTGAGAAGCGAATTTGCATGTAGTCGGAACAGAAGCCGAAGCGGAAACCTGGGTGAGACAAAGGGAAAGTGGTTCTCGTACGACAAACGAGGCCATGGGTTCGAGAACTCACAAATCGACGAGAACCAACAAAGAAGAAGTGGAGCTGAAGAGGGAGTGACGGTTCTGAGTTATATATGACTGATATCTACGGAGA
The DNA here is from genome assembly GCA_958296335.1 of Urtica urens. Lineage (NCBI taxonomy): Eukaryota > Viridiplantae > Streptophyta > Magnoliopsida > Rosales > Urticaceae > Urtica > Urtica urens. The sequence goes on along the minus strand of OY282522.1, from coordinate 21,925,829 downwards.
TATTTGTTTTATAAAATAATGAATGGCGTGAGAACATGTTCCACCGACTTGCTTGTTAATTTAACGCTCGGCTTCTGATTATTAGTTTTAAATATATATATATATATATATATATATATATATATTTAAAGAATTAGTTTTAAATATTTATTACTAGGATAAATCACATGATTCCTTTTGAACTCAAGCTCCTTAACTCGAATTAGTTGCAAAATTTATTATGAATATGTTTATCTTTTCGCAAAATTTGCATATATATATTTAAAGAATTAGTTTTAAATATTTATTAGTAGGATAAATCATATGATTCCTTCTGAACTCTAGCTCCTTAACTCGAATTAGTTGCAAAACTTACTATGAATACTTTTATCTTTTCGCAAAATTTGCTATGAATTTTTTCTTTTACACGTTCCACTTTCGTCAATATTTTCTTATATTTTCAAAAAAAATTGTGGCGTCTAACAAATGTGTGACTAAAAACATGTGATATCATTAAATACCCTCATTTATTTATTTATATTATTATTTACAAAAATTTAAAGAAAAATAAAAAATTCACTATGTGTTTGAATGAGCCTCTCAAAATTGCACAAGTTTTTTCTTTGTTCTCAAAATCTTTTATCGGACACTTCATTTTCCTCGCCTGATTTACCCAAACAATCGTCTTTTTATATTCAAATTATGATTCTTCTCTTATTAAAGCTCGTGGTGTAATTTACGCACAATTGACCTCGGAGCTAGCAATGCGAACAAGTACCTTACTTTACATGACGCTACACAAGCGAGCTCTACAACAACGCGAAAAAGGAAAAAAGTTGCAGTACAGTGCTTCCAAATAAAATGAATCAAAGTGTCTATATATAATACATAGCGAAGAGAAATAGCCAATTACAAAATGTATTTGAGTCTATTAATAAAATGCCTATAATATATACGTTGTTGGCATTTATGCCCACAAAGGAGATTTTTGATATTAAATACTTTTGTATTTGTTTTGCTTTGAAATTAAATAGAGATTGAATATCCATTCTTATTTAAGATTGTGTTTACGCATTTATGTTTACGCTCTGAAACTGTCATCAACGAAAGAAGTGCTAAGTACAGACTTGACAAGATATGAAGAGTGAGACCTAGCAGTATTATTACTCTATAACTCTTGGGAATAAAATTTATGGAAACTTTCATTTCTCAAACTCGTTGTCCTACTTATTTGGCTGGGTTGATACCCGAGTAGTTAATGAGAACATACTGGAAATTCGTTAGTAATATGTATACGCTGGTTCAAATACAGCTCGACTCAAGAGTTCATAGATACATCCAAAAAAATTGCCTAGAAACATCCACTTTTGAAAGAGTGCGTCAAACTTTAAATATATTAATCAAGAAAATCCATTCGTTTGGTGATATATAAAATAGAATGTCAAAAATTCAAGTGACTGAAGCTCGACTTGAGTAGGCATAGAAAAAGACGCACTATTTGCATACACTTGACCCGTGTCTTAGTGATAAATAGCTCGACTAGCTGTGATGCTTGATAAACACATCTAATAACTTTGAAAACAGTATTAGATTATTAATAGATAAAAAACATATAAAACATGTGTTGAATTAACTTAAGATTTTCGGTTCAACATTATATTATATAGTGGTCGAAATCTACATCAAGAGTGACAACATTAAATATTCATACATAAATTAAATTACATGTTTTGATTGATAACTTATATCTTCTTGTAGTGGTAAACTCAACTTCAATTACAACTTAGAGACAAATTTATAACGTTGGTGGATCTTTTTATTTTGACAATAGAAAACAATTAATCACTACATACTATTTACTTCATTATTAAATTACGTGTCACAACCCACAAGCATCGTCAACTCGACTGCAAATTGTGACTCACTTAATCAAACATCACGTACCATGTGCATGTCATCGTATAAATAATAATATTCAAATAAAATACTCGAGGCAAAGATATGATTTATTGAACATAAAATAAACAAAATACAGCACATTTAAAATTGTCAAAACCTTTAATCTAAAAGTAATTATGAACAAATATCGAATATATTTCTGCTTGTACATAGAAACTTTCATCCTCACTTAACTCATAACTCATTAGTGCATAGGTCCCGAGATACGCATCTCGGTCTCTGTCTTCATTTACGTCACTTCTATCCCGCTAGTTTCGTTATTTTTATATATTATATTAAACATGATTTATGAAAATCGTGATATGTCACTAATAATCCAAATTTTTATGAATTGTAATTAATATATAACTACTTCAAAAAATATAAATCTTAAACTTTCTTTATAATTTATTTTATTCCTTTTTAACACATGGTTCTGTTAAGAAATATTTTATTCATGATTATTGAATTACTTTTATGATATTTGTTTATGAATAAATGATTATCCCATAGTAGAGGAGAATATAGACTATGACACACATAGATCCACTCATATTCTATCACACACAACTATATATTATCTAAGTTATAGTATGTATTTATAATTTATAATTGGTTTATTGAAGTTTTATTAAAAAAATTATATTGACATTGTTTAAGAACTATTAAGAGCTTTAGTACAGTCTAGATAAATATTATTTTATATCGACATATGATTCGTGCGAATGAAAGATAATAAGGAGACAAAACTGTAAAATTAATGTTGATGATACAATAATTTAGTGAGAATTTTCTTAATAGAATCTAGTCACTTGGATTGATTATGAGTGAGAGCAGATCATTTTTATTGACTGAGCATATTTGATTAGATCTTAGCCACAATTGTTTATTCAATATAGTAGAACACCATACAATAGATCATAAGCATAGCTACTAATTTTTTTGTAATTGGGTGTGAGCATTTTTTATTGGATTATAGCCACCATTGTTCAAAGATATAGTGAGAGCTTCTTTACGAATAAGTCTATCACTATTGAGCAATTTAATGATAGCATCATATTTCATAAGGTAGTAAGCATCATTTAGGATGAGATATCTAAATGTATTTTATGAGCTATCAAGTCAATAATGTAAATTATAATATAATTTATAATTATCTTAAGGGTTATTGTATATTATAGCCCTATATACGTTTATTATTTTGGATATGATTAACGTTTTGTAAAACTTGTGTAAATGCTCGTCACTTTGTTTTACAATATTTTCATTCCAAATTTTCCCAAATAAAAGTTCTCGCACATTCGTAATAGTAATGAATTAAAAAAATATATTCATTTTGAGGTTAATTACTCCCTAAAAATTTGCAACTCGTTAACTCAAAACTAACCTTCCAAATTTTAGGAGGAAGAAATTCAAAAGCAACGCATGCAAATTTTTTGACCGGATTCTCTTTAAAAAATAAATTTCCGGCGGATTCAAAATCAACGCATAATCCTCGTCGGAGCTTGTTACGACCCAGCACGAGATATTGTTTCGCGGCGGCGATTCTATGGCACCGGAACGGAATGTACGAGGGTGAAATGCTACAGGAATACGTTGTAAAAATCAATTAACGCTGTAAAATTCGATTCATTTACGTTGTTAAACTAAATTTATGTTGTAAAAATTGAGTATGAAGAAGATAAAATTATGGTCGACTGAAATAATTTCCATAATTGAAAATAAAATTTAAATACAAATTATGACCGGCTGAAAATAATTCAGAACTGGAAATCGAAATCAAATAAAGATTGTTAATTAATATAAGAATAATTAATGAATATTAAATATATTAACTTTCCATTTTTGTAACATCTTCCAATATTTATAAGAACAAATCTTTAATATTAATGAAACCTTCTAATTTGAATTATTTTAGTAGTTAATTCAAATATTTAACTTAAATTTCCCAAAAGAAACAAAATCTAAATATAATGACCGAATATGAATTAATGTTGTAAAACGTAATTCAATTTATGTTGTAAAATGAATATGAAGAATATAAAATTATGGCATGCTGAAATAATTTTCATAATTCAAAATAGAAATTAAATACAGCTTATGTCCGACTTAAAATAATTTTCAAACTGGAAATCGAAATGTAATAAAGATTTTTAATTAATGTAAGAATATTTATGAATTATTGAATATATTAATTTTTCATTTTGGTAGGATCTTCCAATAATGATAAGAACAAATCTTTAATATTATCGAAAAGCGCCTAATTTGAATTATTTCGGCAGTTAATTCAAATTTTTAACTCGAATTTCCCAAAAAAAATCAAAATTAAAATAAATTAGCTGAAAAAATAACAAGGGCATTAGTGTAAACTAACATCGTAAATTAATATGACACATAAGTACTGTGGACATCTACACGAGTTTTATGAAACGTTGCACATTTTCAAAATGAATTTGCAAAGTATGACCACTTCGTAAAATTTTTGCTATCTAAATGTGAGCTTCTTTAAATAGAATGTTGTCACCGATAAACAATAAGATCGGTATATCATTTACAAGATAGAAATCATCATTGATGATGAAATCCATAAAGGGGTTAGTTTTGTTATTTAGTCAATGATATGAATAAACGTAAAATTAAAATTTTACTTGCCCTTAAATATCTATCGGTAAATTAAAGCATCGATCTTTTAAACACCATCGTCAAGAAGTTCCTTCTTTGATAAGAAATGTATTATCTTAAGAACTATCTAAAGATAAAACTAATTTGTTTGAAAGTCACGAACCCATATTTAATAAATATGCATGTTAATTTTTAGGGTAAAAGGAAGTGATAGTCTTATAAAAATGGATGAGTTAAAAGCTTATAGAAAGCCGAGTGGTACATAAGGAAATAAATCCTTAAGAAGGAAGGATGGCAAAAGTGATGCACACATTTCATAATGTTACCACGAACAAATTCATTGGGATCTTCTGTATCGAAGATGAACTGTGCTTAGTATAAACAATTAATGGACTTGTACACATATCATAGTAGTTAAAACTACTTAACCTTTTGTATTTGAGAAGTTTGATCTTGAATATATTAAATCAATATTCATGGAATGATTGATAAGCATTACTCTTAATTATCATTGTGAATATGTACTAATTGTGGCACAAGTAAATTGGCTAAGCTAAATGCTTATGAAACTTAAGGTTTAGAATCGACAAGCTCGTCCCATGATTTCGTACGTATTAGATGTGACACAAATGAGTGAACTATAAATAACTAAGTAATGGGAATAGGTCAATAAATTTATTATTGAAACAAATTCGATAATCACAGTATGATAAGTGCTGATAATATTAATACAATCTTAGTACAACTCGTAGTGGCACCAAGGGGGTGTACACCAAGATAAAGAGACTTGTCATCTTTTGATGTAAAGCATAATGTATAATTCAAAAGATATGTAAAGTGCTAATATGTTCCAAAGTAAATGTATTTGGTTTGAACATAAATTACTTGACCTTAAAAAACAAGTGAAATATCACTTGCTAAGAAGCATGGACTAGATTAATATAAATTACTTGAGAATCCTGATCATGAGTCAAAACATCTAAATCGTTCAAACAATGACTAAAAACTAAATGACTTAAGAAAATTTATCTTCTCTGATAAAAGTGGGTGATTATTAGGAATATTGTCCATACGTAGATAATAACATGAATAATTATTAAAGTTAATTTTATTAGCATCATATGATTAGTGGGTCGATGTTTAAATAATTACAATCAATATCATATATGATATATTTTCCATAGTTTTTGTATTAAACCGAGTCGCACGTTGGACATCCAAGTCTCATCGATGAACGAAAGCATGGTTGTTGACTAATATGCGCTTGAAAAGCCATATCCGGAGTCACATATCTGGAACACAAAAGTGAAGACTGGTCGTTGCATGAGAGCAATCTGCGCTTTTGGTAAGTGTACGATTTTAACAGATTTTGGTTCTAAACATGTCTTTTAAGCATCTTTACGACACACTAACCATCGTCGCTATAATAATTACATTGAAACTTGATTTAATACATTGAAACTTGTCTTTTGAAGTGGTCATGGACTTTAGATTGTATCTTCATATTCTCTTACTCGTCTCATTAACGGCTAGAATAAAAGTTTATTAAATTTATGTCTTGAGAATTCAGAATATGGTTGTAGAAATAAGTGATAGACGTATACAAAATCTAACCTTTTTAAAAGAAGTTTAATGCTCACTTACCTACAAGTTGATTCCATAACCGATTGATTGTGCATACTTTCGAAGTTGGCTTATGTTCGGTTGAATATTTTGCTAAGGAAGTTGGGCGGGCTAGACGAGAGGCGAAGTTGGCTCGTCGGTGCTTCGCAAATGGAGACAAGGAAGAGGGAGCGAGATACATAGATGAGTAAGGGTAAGAGATTTTTATGGTTGGTGTTTGGGGATTTTTTTTGACGTGGTTATGTGAGTTTTGGTTGTGAAACAGAGCAGAAAAAAAAAGTTGTGAGAAAAGTAAAGAGATAGTTTCCTGTGAGAGAGATAAAGGAGAAGGGACGTTTATGATTTTGATTGAATTAATTAAAACTCCAAATATAGCAAATAAATTTATGAGGTATGAAAATCCTACCCATCATGTTTTAAACATAACGGAAATAAAAAGTGTGTATATATGTACTAATTCATTTACCAAGGTGTATGCCAAACCAAAAGATAATTAAAATATATAAATTGTTGATGTCGAAATTCGCTCTCAACAACCACAAAATAAAAATATAAGAGATTTTATACAATTTAAGTTTATAAGGAAATGGATCTCGATAAATGTCATATATTATATTCAAGAAATATAAAAGAGACAAAAGTAGGCGAGTTTATTCAAATCGATCTCGAGAAGTTGAGCTGAAAGTATTATAGGGAGAAATATTGAGTTCGGAAGATAAAATAGAATAAAAATGATCGAAGTAACAACATGTTTGTGTTCATCCGGCTGAAATCTTCTATTTATAGTGCCTCGTCGAGCTGGTGATTTCAGCCACGTGTATCCGAGCTGGCTGGAGATGTTGTCTTGTTGCGCAATGTTTGTTAAAAATGAGATATCACCTTCGTCTTCGATCCGACTTTTTTGGCGAGATGACTGTTCGATGGTCGACTTCTTATTTGTTTCAGTTTTTTTGGCGAAGCGTATGCTAATGATAAGGTTTGACCTAGATTGTTAACGTTGATTTTTTAGCTTTTTATTTTATATTTAAGCGTTTGATAAAATATACTTTTCTAATTTTAATTTTTAATACATAATTTTACTAAAACATTTTTTTGAAGAATATTTTTACTAAAACTTCAAAGACCACAATTTGAAATTTTTTGTACGTCAATTTTCTTTGATTTTGGTTTAATCTTATACAAACTTTTGATTGTAAATATTTGTAATACTTTTTTCACATAATGTTTTAGACTCGTAGGGTTATAAGTTAGTTCTTAAAATATATAAACTCATATTTTATATAAATAATTATTATATACAATGTTATTACACATTTCAACAAATGCTAGGTCCACTTTTATAAGTACCTACAATTATTTTACAATACTTTTATCAAACAATCATTGTTTTAATTTTTTCTAAAAAAAAAATCATTTTTTAATTTAATCGTTCTTTCGAAGCCATTTTAAAAAGTAAAACAATACGATTTTATTACTTATAAAATCGAAACATTAATTAAAAAAAAATAACTAACTTAAAGAAAAGGATGGATTTCCATTAAAAGAAAAAGAAAAAGAGTATAGGAACGTGTCACGCTGGATCTGACTAGTCCTGTGGGCCCATACAGATCCAACGGCGGAAATGGCATACCCGAATTTTGCTAGGGTTTTGGGTGAGAGAGAAATAAACACATTGAAATGCGAGCGAGTATATAAATCTCACCTTGTTCAGTCGAGCCGGGTTGCGGTGCCGCCAAACCTAATTCTCTGGTCGTTGCCGTCAAAATTTTGCGCTACTATCCTAAAACAAAAAACCAAAAAAAAGTTCGACCGGAATTTTTCGTTGAAGGAAAAGAAAAAAAATAGGAAACTTGTTTAATTTTTGAATTAGAAATGGCGGCTCAAGTTCAAGTCGATGTTTCTCCTGCTCAGAATGGTGGTGGCGGTGTCGGAAACGGCGTAGCTTCGGGTCCGACGACCTCGCTGTACGTCGGTGATCTGGATTTCAGCATCAGCGAGACTCAGCTCTTCGAGCTGTTCAGCCAGGTCGGTCAGGTCGTTTCGGTTAGGGTTTGCAGGGACTTGAGCACTCGCAGATCCCTCGGCTATGGCTATGTCAACTTCGGAAATTCCCAGGAAGGTTTGTTTCGGAAATGTACCTGATTTTGTCGTTTGCGCTTCGAACTTGCTATATGGTATTGGATTTTTTATTGTTTAATATTTTGATATACAGCTTCTAGGGCTATGGAAATGATGAATTTCACGGCTGTGAATGGAAAGCCAATTAGAATCATGTACTCGAATCGCGACCCTAGCATTCGTAAGAGTGGAAATGCGAATATATTTGTTAAGGTACATGATCATTTGCCTTGTCCTAAGATGCTATGGAGTAAGTGGACAACTCTACACTTGTGTGCGTTGAAGTTACAAGACATTGTTTATATGTAGTCTCTACTTGTATGCCAAGGATTGAGCTATCATTCTTATTGGCGTGTCTGGTGTGTACTTTTATGTGCTCGTACAGTTCACTTTGATTGATTTGGTTTGTCACACAGCTTTGTTTTCAATTGCTGGAATGGTCCCTGAATAGCTTTATGAATCGTTTTTTGCTAGCAATGTAGTAATCTTGTCCCATTTATGTTCGTGTATGTGCATAAATGCAGGCCCTTAAACTTTAGTGAATGGTTGCAATGTAATTTGATCCTTTTGATTGTTATGAAGTTCTGTTCATTTTTGTGGTAATGTTTGTGTTCTATTCTTGTTTGCAGAATCTTGATAGAGGAATTGATAACAAGGCTTTGCATGATACATTTTCGGCATTCGGAAACATTTTGTCGTGCAAGATTGCCACTGATGTTACAGGTCAGTCCAAAGGTTACGGTTTCGTACAATTTGAAACTGACGAGGCTGCCAAAATTGCTATCGAGAAGCTGAATGGAATGCTTCTCAACGACAAGCAAGTTTTTGTTGGGCCATTCATCCGCAAGGAAGAAAGAGATAATACCCCTGAGAAGGCGAAGTTCAACAACGTCTATGTTAAGAATTTGGCTGATTCAACAACAGAAGAAGACTTGAAAACAATTTTTGGTGAATATGGGGCTATTACTAGCGTGGTAGTTATGAGGGATGGAGAGGGGAAATCAAAAGGTTTTGGATTTGTTAACTTTGAAGAGCCAGAAGACGCAGCCAAAGCAGTTGAGGCTCTAAACGGGAAGAAGGTTGATGAGAAGGAGTTGTATGTTGGGAAAGCCCAAAAGAAATCTGAAAGAGAAATGGAGTTGAAAGGGAAATTTGAGCAAACTGTGAAGGAGACAGTGGACAAATTTGAAGGGCTTAACTTGTATGTCAAAAATATAGATGACAGTGTGACAGATGAGAAGCTAAAGGAATTGTTCTCTGATTTTGGTTCAATTACATCATGCAAGGTTAGTATTTTCTATTTGTTGAATTATTTTTCAGTGAGGCTGTATTCTTCATTATTATGTATGGTTGCTAATCGCTTTTGTTATATATGTAATCATAGGTTATGCGTGACCCTAATGGTGTAAGTAGGGGTTCAGGATTTGTGGCATTCTCCACCGCTGAGGAGGCATCCAAAGCTGTGAGTAGTGAACAACAGTGTTTTTGCAGTATCTTTTTTATGAATGATGACCTTATGCTTCTTTAATCTGCAGCTGGGCGTTATGAATGGTAAAATGATAGTGAACAAACCGCTCTATGTTGCACTAGCACAACGGAAAGAGGATAGAAGAGCAAGGTTGCAGGTTTGTGCTGGAAATTGTAAATAGAGAATAAAAGTAGGCCAGGACTAGCTCTGGCTAATCTGATATGAAAGTTTATTTTGTCAAGAATCTGATATTGATATGCTCCATGATTCCGTCCTAAAAATTAGCCCCAAATCTTATACGAACTTATCTCTTTATTTTATTTTTCTGTTTCTATGTTGATTTTGAGTTTTATTATATGTGCAGGCTCAGTTTTCTCAATTGCGTCCTCCTGCAATGATGGCTCCAGTAAACCCACGAATGCCAATGTATCCTCCAGGTGCTCCAGGTCTTGGACAACCACTATTCTACGGTCAAGGCCCTCCTGCTATGATGCCTCCCCAAGTAATTTCTTTCTTTTAATTTGATTATATGGTTAACAAGTCTCATACATACATTATCACTCACAACATTATTTATGATGCGTTAGGCTTTAGTTCTTCTGTTGTGCTATCACATGTAGCTATTAATGTTACGCAAGTAATTTCTCTTAACTTCCTTATCACGTGGATAACATATGCTATTGCTTAGTTATATATGTGCGAATATTTTGGCATTCTGTTCTGTTACATGTTTTGCAAAAAGAAAAAAGTAATAGCTGATCATTAATATATTCAATGTAAGCCCTAATTGTATAAAACAACTTTTCAATGGATTTCCAAGTGGCCGTTCTATATCTCTGCATTCTACTAAAGCTCTCAGAAGCATGTTTTCTCACTCATTATATGATCCGTTTCACAGTTTGTAACACTTCTTACTGAAGCTTTTTTGTTAAAGTATTCTGTTTCATCAATGCTGTTGGATATCCTCGCATATTTGATTGCGATTCAAACTGATACATGTTCTGTCGTCCTATTCAGCCCGGATTCGGTTATCAACAGCAATTGGTTCCTAGGCCCAACTTTTTTGTTCCTCTCGTGCCTCCGGGGCAGCAGAACCAACGCCCTGGAGGAAGACGCACTGGACCAGGCCCAGTGCAGCAGAACAGGCAGCCACCTCCGATGGTGCAGCCACAGGTTGGTGTCAGATGGTTGATGAGTGATCTTATTATCAGCTGATTAAAATTTCAATTAGAAACTTACCCATATACTTTTTATGGCGATGCCGAGAAACAGATGATGCCCAGGGGACGAGTCTACCGATACCCGCCTGGTCGTAACATGCCCGAAATGCCAATGGGCGGTGCTCCCGGAGGCATGCTCTCTGTGCCTTACAACATGGGCGGAATGCCGTTCAGAGAGGCTCCTTTTTCGCAGCCCATGTCCACTGGTGCTCTCGCATCTGCTCTTGCCAATTCAACTCCCGAGCAACAGAGAACTGTAAGTCTTTTTGCTGTATCAATGCTTATGCTGAACTCTTGTGTTTTAATCTGACGTTGGACCTTCTTTCTTTTGCATTTTACTAGTTGCTTGGAGAGAATTTGTACCCTCTCGTGGACAATTTGGAGCATGAGAATGCTGCTAAAGTTACCGGAATGCTTCTAGAGATGGACCAGCCTGAGGTTTTGCACTTGCTCGAGTCACCAGAAGCCTTGAAGTCTAAGGTCGCTGAAGCCATGGATGTTTTGAGGAATGTTGGTCAGCAGACACCACAGGCCAACAGTCCGTCTGATCGGTTGGCTTCTTTGTCTCTGAACGACACTCTTGTGTCCTGAATGGCTAGTTGTCTCTGAACGACACTGCTGATATTCAGTACTCAATTTTGAAATTTTGTTTACCAGTGTTCCGTACTTGGTATCTTTAGATGATAAGCTATTTTTGGTTTCTTAATGTAGGCTTTGGATTTGGTTGACTAAATTTTATATTAGCAATGTTGCTGCAAATTTATCCTTTATCGACTTTTTTGATAGATTTTGCATCCCTCTCTGATCGTGGTATTATTGCTCTTTCCTTCACATTGAATGGTTTGATACGGAATTGTATCATTTGCTCTGAAATTTCTTAAAGACGCGTTAATACAATCCCAGTACAAGTTAATCATGAATCCTAATTAGCTAAAAAAAAATCATGAATCCCCGTGTATCCTCGATAGTTTATATAAGACAACTCTGTATACTATTTTCTTTATTTCCTGTATGCAACAGGATGATACTGAGAATTTTGATTTTCACTATTTCCCGGCATGGCAAAGAATTTTCTGAATCACGTAAGAGGATGTATAATAATATTAAAACACAAGTAATTACAAAAAAATTAAACCATGAGCACAAACGGAGTCAATTCTAAAACGATTATCCATATTTTAGATTTCATCGTCTTGTTTCCTATATTTCCAGTCAGAAGTAATTCTAAATGTCTCTCTACCAAGTAGTAATCCTAAATAATTGACGAAGTATAACATCTTGCTATACATAATAAGATCAAAAGTCTTATAAAAAGCATGGTTGCCATATCAACATGATAGGAAAGGGAGCGGCGTGAGTCCTTAATATAACAATTAAGCGCAAGAGCGAAGGAGACTAATCATTTTATCACAAGCTTGATAATGCCACTCTTTAAGTAATTTAGGGAGGTTCAAACCGAGAATAAAATGCCACAAATCTCATCCGTCAAGGGGAGACAACAAAAAGAGGGGTCAAGTTTGAAGCTAAAATTCACCACGGCTACTCATAGCTCATGTTTCATGCTCTTATGCCATCTCCAACCATGACCACCAAATTTGGTGTTTTTTTAGTACCAAATTTGTTGTTAAAGTTTTATCACCTCAAATCATAACACCAAATTTAACACCAAAAAACTATTCATCAAAATTATATCAAAATTTATGCGGAATAGCCCTAGTTTACTAACTCATTTTGGATGTGTCAAACGTTTCGTAAAATTCGTGTAAATGGCCCTAGTGCTTACGTGTAATGTCAATTTACGTTGTAAAACTCAATTTACGCTGCAACATAATAAAAATAATAACGTAAATTGACATGACACGTTATCACTAATGCTATTTACACAAGTTTTACGAAACGTTGAACATATCCAAAATAACAAACGTATATAGGACTACTATATACAATATTAAATGATTAATATTATTACTTTTGTATTGTTTTTTTATTATTATATATTTTTTAAAGTGATTGGAGGTATAAAATGATTTTTTTTTTTTTTTAAATTTGTCGTGCGAACAATACCACGTTATATTTGGCGTGATACTGTTTATAACACCATATTTTGTGATAAATTAGCAGTGTAATTGGAGCAAATCCAACACCAAATATGTTGTTATACCATTGTATCGTAGATGCTCTTAACAATTCTCTCATCAGACTCGATATCTTGACGACCCAAAAAACCTCCATGAGTAGGAATGAGAATCAATTAGATAAGCTAGAGATTAAAAGTTATAGGCCTAGACTTAATTACAAATTCATTCGTTTATTAGCTACACATCCTTTGAAATTAAAAAAGTAAAGTATTTCACTATACAATTATAATCATTTGATATTTAAAGTAAACAATTTCAGCCATATACATATGCATAATTTACATATATACATCAAATTTGTGTGTGCTATATATAAAAAACAGACAAAAATGTAATGAGTGCATTCCAAGGTGTAGATTAATGACTTGAATAGACAAAAAATATAATGATACGCAGAGATCTCGTAGCGTATAAAATATTGCTTTAGCTTTATTCAAGTTGTAAATATCTGGGTGTGTGACGCTCCAGATGATGTAATCGGTTATTGTATTTTAATAGCTAACCTTAACCAATGCCAAACTGTAATATTTTAATTGTGCTTTGAATAAAAAAAGAATCAATGTCATTACATATACACACATGAGTAGGACAGTGGAATCATATCATACATAAAAGATATTTTATTGAGAAAAAACTATTCCTCGTATTCTCTTCAAGGTTCATGTCTTCTAAATGGGTTCATGTCTTCTAAATGAATATGAATATGAATATATATACTCTAGATATATAAGGGGGTATCCACTGTTCTTTTAAATTATTATTCTTTTGGTCCTCTTTCTCTCTCTTTCTTCTCAAGTTGAATTAAACCACATGTGAGAAAGAACCCTAATAACTAAGTCACTAATCTAAGTTACTTTGTAACACATAGACATGGTAATATTTAATTTTTAATTTATTTTTTTATCATGAACTGATTGATTTAAAAGTAAAACCCCAAGTGGGAACCCTAGCAACTAATGTAAGGCCAGTTGGTACTTTTTTTTTGTTGGTTCGAAAGGCCAGTTGGTACTTGGTAGCTTAGTCGACGTAAATTTATAATTTAAAAATCGAATAGAAACATAAGTATAATGCTAAATAATAATTTTCTATCATGTCCTTTAAAAGCTTTGGGCTAGAACAATGATAGGTCCCTCTCGTAATAATGGAGTGTCTGACTTCTTTTGGACGAGAGAGAACTGATTCAAAGGACACCTATGATAGTGACTATTCATCACCAATCCAAAGTGATATTTCCAAGAGTCTACAAAATACCTGTTTTTCGCACTTTCTTTTTTACGACTCTCTCTCTCTCTCTCCCTCACCCACTTATTTGTCTCTTCAGATTCTTTTCTTTTTCATTTGCCAAAACGATGCATTATTTTACCACAGATATACTAAATATCAAGGAATACCATAAGCGTGCAACAACAGTTACGCACAACATATATTTGAATAAAATAATAATAATAATAATAACCAGGGCTGATCGGGAATATATAAATCAGTGCTTTCATAGTCAGAGGACTCAGAATATCTAGCTCAAGATTTTTCACAGGTCATACATGCACATTGGTTAGTTTGACCAAGACAACCAATAACCAACATCTTTCCATAGTGGGCAATATTTTTTTTCACCCTCTTTTATCCTCTATTTCGTAGAGTTACAAGGTGGGGAAAAGTGAAAAAAAGGAAAATAAAGCATCCCTATAGGACTCTCCTCCAAATGTACTGATGATCTCTTTTTACACACATGCCTTTGGATACAAAATGGACAATTAATGAACTTAGCTATAGCTAGCTAGGATTGGGAAAACGATCATAATGGTCATGATACCATGGCAGAAAAATCTGAAAAAGCCTTTGAAGAGGATTTAGGTCTACCGTATCATGACAAGATTTAGATTCCAAAATTTTCTTAAGACTGATAATACACACACAGATATATATATATATATATATATATTATATAAAAAAAAAGGGCCAGGCAGGCAGGCTTGATATTTTGTATTCCATTTTTTTTTCTTTATTTATTTCTGTTTGTGTGATCAGTTTAACTTTAATCTGCGGTGGGAATCCTGATGATGCTGCAGCAATTGCATACAGTGGTGTTAGTGTTGGGGAAGAACTGAATTCCCATTCTTTGCCTTTCACATGCACTACTCCCACTTCCTCTCTTGCTGCTCCCACAATACTGATTCACCTGCAATTTTTATTTATTTATTTAATCATTCCCATTCACGACCAAATTTTATTTTTATTTTTTATGATGAGTTGCAAGAACGTAAAAAAGTAGGAAGAGGGAAATTTGAAAGATACCAACATGGTGATTTGGTGAGTGTTGGTGATGGTGTGGTTGGTAACTGCTTTGCATCATCATTTGGTGATGATCGGAGGATCTCAAGAACTGCCCGTACGACGATGGTCTGTGGATCATATGCTCGTGGCCCAGTCCCGGAGATTGGAGATGGGTTCGGCTCAGAAGCTGTATCGTCTCACTCTCCAAATACCCTTCCGCGTTCACCTGTATATACGTTGTGAGATTACTGTTATTTTTAACTGGATCATATGATTATTTGCTATAACCACCTTATTGGCATTGTTGAAAGCTGGATTTCGCCAATCGGCTTCGAATGTCATAGCTCCGCCGGAATGTTGGGGATCGGAATTGCTAGGCTTTGAGGTTGAGTTTCCGAGGCTCAAGTCCAGGTTGTGAGATACGGAACTAGGGCTTGATGGTTCTATATTATATAATCATTCACACTCAAAAAAATATACTCTAAAATTAAAATAAATAAAGAAATGAATCACACAGCACAAAACACACCTCTTGAATTGAGCTCGCTTTCGTAAATGCTTGGATCGAAATTAGTCACAGCGTCCTTGCCATTGCATTTTATGGCAGCTTTGTCGTAAGCCCTAAAAAATAACGAAATTTACTATCATTCTGGATCAGGTAAAAAAATTTAAAAATAAAATAGAAAGTTTATTATAAGAAGATTAATTTCATAATCACCTTGCGGCTTCGACCTCTGTATCAAACAATCCCAAATAGACGTACCTGTTGTTGACAGTGCCACAACTTTGACACATTATTAAAAATCATACATCTCCTCATATCCAATACCCAGAAATTAAATCACTATTACTAAGTAAGAAATTATTACTAAATGAAATTACTTTTTGCCCAAAAACTGGCCCATTCTAGCTTCCCATCTTCCACATTTATGCAACGTGACACCTCTATATTTGGAGCTCCCTCTAGGGAATCCTGTACTTTGTCGGCGAAGTACATGAACAAATTCCTCCTTTGTTAAATTGCTCATCTGTTTCAACATATTTTCGAAAATTAGATTTTCCAAAATATTTACAATTACAAAGATATGGAGAGAGATCTCAGATTGGCAGTGATCCTAAATCTAAAAAGATATAACAAAAAAAGCAAGAAAGACTGTTGTTGAAGATAAGGTATCGTCTAGAACTGTACAAGATAAGATTACATTCACAATACATAACCACTCTTCTTCTTCTCCTCGCTCGAATATTTATGTAAAAATAAAATAAATATAGACTAACCTGTTTTAAGTCTTCCTCATAATCTTCAAGGCTAAAGTTTATGTCAGCCTTTACTCCTCTGAACTTAATAGCCGCTCTATCATAGGCACTGTAAAAAACTCCATTCAATTTCAACAACAAAATAAAAACAATATCCCAAATATTCGTACAATTATATCATATATTGGTTTAGAAAGGACATGAAAAATGACTCACCGGGCAGCTGCATGCGCAGTGTCAAATCCACCTATAATATTTACATCATAAAAAATGAAAAATAAATATATATCATAACCACCGGGATGCAAGGTAATATAATAATAATTATTGATATTTTTGTTTCCCTCTCAAGAAATAATCACTTTTGCTGCAGATCAAATCCACCATCTCCCACACCCAAAAATGGAAAAACCAATGAAATAGAAGAAAAAAAAAAGAGTCATACCAAGATAAACTTGCTTCCCACAATCCCTATTTGAAAGTTCAAAAGATTGATTAGATACAATATAAAATGTATATATACATACATACATGAAAGACGTACGAAATTTCCCAAAATAGAAACACAAAACAAATAAATAAAACAGAACGGAGATATAATATTTAATATAACGATGTACATATTTTAATATTACCAAATATGTGACTCCCATCGACCAGTTCGGCGGTAAAACGTGACGCCTCTGTACTGTGAGCTTCTCGACCTCGGTCCTCGACGGCTCTTTTTCACCGTCGCCGTCGCGGCCTCGGCCGGAGCCGGCGAAGAGTTCCCGCCGGGAATAGACTCCGACTGGCAGAACTTGACCCCCACCCAGTGGGCCCGAGGAAAGAGAGACGAGCCCGATGACGTGGCGGGGTCGAGCTCCATGGGAAAGAAGTTGTGGGTGACGAGAGGGTCCGGAGAAGAGTCGTCGACGGAGAACCCGAAGATCTTGCTCCGCTTGTTGATGACGGACACGTCATCGCCGTCGGAAGCGCCGTCGTCGATCATGACGGCGGAGGAGCTCGAGTTGGAAACGGTGACGGATGCGGATCCGACCCGTTTTCCCTTCTCGTCGTCGTTGATTACTTCCTCGTCGTGGACTGGGATTCTGGTCTCCGGGCAGTCATTTAGATCCCACATTTTTGGTTCGAGTTCCTCTTTATAAAATAAATAAAAATAAAGGGAGGAGATTTTTTGTTGTGTAGAGAGAGAGAGAGAGAGAGAAGGGATGAAATATGAATGAAAGAGTGGTTTTTTGATGTGTTTGTTGTTGGTATTTGATGTTGTTACTCAAAAGGGTTAATGAAAAGAAGAGAGAGAGAGGAGAGAAGATCTTGTTGAATGCCTTAACTGTCCAAATACAGCAATAGACGAGGCCAGTTTCAGCCAAAGCTTACCCAAAACCATCCCATCTCAAACCTTAATACTTCTCTCTCTCTCTCTCTCTAGAACCACTAGACAACCTTTTTCTCTCTCTTCTCTTCAGAAACACTATTTGTGAGCCTTTCTTCAATAGTACAACGATTAAAATAATTATACTAATAAGTTTCTTGCAACCAATCATTTGTTTTTTTGTTTTTATTTTTTGGTATTGATATATCGGATCCCTTGTTTCCTTGCTCTTGTTTATGCGTATATTTATTTTATTTGTCTGTCTGTCTTCTCTTTATATATCTACCTTCCTTCTGTTTTTTATATTTTTTTTATATTTCAATTTTGTTTGTTGATTGGTGTGTTTCTTAAAATCATCAGATGGGAAAATGAGAAATAAAGAACCGTCTCTTTCTTACACAACTTTCCCACGTTAACTAAATCGAAAAAGCGCTCTCTCTCTCTCTCTCTCTCTTTCTCTCAATTCACATATTACCCACTAATGGAAATAGACAGCGGAAGGACTAAACTAGATTCCTAATTACTTCACTCACACATATGCATAAGTAAACAAATAAATAGTCTATTTATGGCTTTGTAATTCCACCTGAATTTCTAATATACGGGTTCAAATGAGTAAAGTAATAATTGGTTAAGGAAAAATAAGGCTAGTAATAAAAATAAAAAGAAGAAGAAATGGGGAGGATTCGTATAGAGGAAGAAACGAGGGGTTTAGTGCAATAAAGGAAAGTAAAAGGGTAGAGGGAAAAGAAGGAGAGTTTAGAATGGAAAGAAAGGGGTTTGGGGGTATCAGAAAAGGAAAAATCGAATATTAGAAAGAAAAGGAAAGTCTTTCCAGAAAAGTCCAATCCAAGAGTACGGGAAGAGGGCCACCCATTGCCTCTTTCGTTCTTTTATTTTAGGTGAAGCCTCTTTCCTTCTTCTATTACTACTCCTACCACCCAATCTCATTCTTTTCTCTCTTACCTCGTATTTATGACCCCCCACTTTCCTCTCACCCCGCGTCTTCTCCACTCTCCTCAATTCCAATTTTACTTTCTTTTTTTCATTTTCTTTTTTTGGTCAAAAGTGAAAATTGAAACTCGAAACCGGATGAGGAAAGAAAAAGTTTCGAGCTTGAAATGAAAATAAGGTGCTACTAAATTTGCTACTCTTCAAATGTTTTCCAATTCCCACAATGCTTCCAAAGCCAACATTCTAAGACTTGGATAATAATGACGAATCTCAAGAAATAAGACTTACAAATATGAAACAGAAACGGGATTTTCAATTCTAACTCAATTTTGTTTACCATGATCAGGAAATAGATTCAAGAGGGATATGTTGTATGGAATCTCCGAAAATAAAAACTTCACGAGGGACCTCGTGAAGTGACGCGAGTTATTATGTACCACTGGAGAGTCTTTTGACCGTTTGGATTTAAAATATAATCAGGACTTTGATTTGTTATTGTTTCTTTATCAAACGGTCAAAAAAATTGTTTGTTATTATAAATTCGACTTTATTTAAAAAATTAATATAAATACATCCAACTTCATTTCATTTTTCACGCTTCACTCATCATTTTTACAATATTTTTTACAAATTCTCAACACCAAAAATTCTTACAAATAATTGAAGATGTCATCATCATCTTACTGATGTTCTCGTGATTGTTCTCTCATTCTCACACCATCACGCGACTCCCGAAAAAGAAGTTTAACAATCAAATTTATCGTCTTAATGTCATTCACCTACTCCATCACGTCAATGTCATAAACACATTTCACGATATTCACATCATCTGTCACCTCCACTACCATCTCACTCACCTCCTCTGTCACATTAATCTCAATCACAAAATGAAGCGGAACTAAACACACCGAAACACCCAAGGGGCACAACAAAATATACAATTAAATTAAGGTCCAAAATGTGAAAATCTTTCATAGAAATCGATGATGTCGAATACATAAAAGGCTTGTCTAGGAAATGCAGGAAGCAAGATCAAATGTGATAGTAAAGAACAAGGGATTTCCTCTTTGTGTCAGTACTACAAAAAATGCAACGGCTCCAAATCGTCTTCAAGTCAGGTACGCACACATAACCCCGTAAAATTTAAAAAATAACTATGTAAATACACTATTTTTACCGATCAAGCATTTTCACATGTATAATCCACAAGTTTTGGTAGGTTTGTGCATTACTTAGTTCATAAATTTCAATAAATTTCAAGAAAAAATTTAAGAAGTGATATTATGAAATAATTTCACGAATAAAAGGAAACACTTAAAACATGTTTCACGTCTGCTAAGTGTATTGTAGCACTTACATACGATATTTGATTGGGTAAAACAAAAATGGATTATATGAGTGTTGTAGTTCACAACATAGGCGAATAATGTAACCTAAACAAGCACATAATAACTTTTATAATAATAGATGGTAGCCACACTCTGAAACCATATTAAATATCATTTTAGACGTTATATAAAAGGGACCTCGGCAACCAAATAAATTCCATAATCACAAATAAAGATGTAACGATAACAAATTTAAGGGCCAAAATACGTAACCAATAGTGTACATTACACCAAATATGCGGCACTCATATTATAAATCTTAAAGTAAAAGTAGGGTCAACCCATTTTCAGAATTCCATTTACAAGATATGAGAAGTAATATCATGGTTGAACAGTTCCACATCAAGGGTATATGAACTTAACAACCGTTTTATTAATAGACGGCCTATACAAACGAAACTTTCATGCCGATGTTAAGATTATATGGAACTCAACTTACTTAATGTTTAAAGAGTTTGGGAACAGAGTTAGAAACTATAATATCACCGAAGAGGATAGCAGCTAGTTGTTATATGTAATTTGGTTGATCTATTTTATGATGAAACATGTGGTTTGTCCATAATTTATACTTTGACATCTTTGTTAGTACTTAATAGTGTTTCTACCATTACACGACATTTTGATCATTGTAACAACTTTTCATTTTTTCAACCTTGTATTGAAAATATAAGAGCTAAATTTAACTAATATTTGGGAGCTTCTAAACTAAATTCTTATATGATTTTACATGCATATTAGATACTCTAATGAAATTTAGTGGTTATCTATCATTTTTACAATACTTAAAGCGTTATACTAGACAAAATTATGTTGCACACTATCATACAAAAGGTGTGAATTTTTTTTCGTATTTCATGTATTATCAAAGACAATTTCTGTAAGCTCTCGAGGCGAGTCAGCCATTACACATAAACTAGTAGAATAATACGTTTTGAACGAGGCGGAATTTCAACTCCAAGATCATCACCACTTTATGAGCCCACTGTGAAGACGTCGGAACATAATGAGATCACAGTGTATAACTCTCAACAGTTTGCATTCATGAGTCAATAAGATATCAATTTGTTACCATGGTGGAGACAATACGTAAACATGGCATACTATCCAAGATGACTCGAGATATTCACTCGCTCCCGGTTTCAATAGTTTCAATATTTCAGCTTGACTCATTGACGATCGACGACATAGTTTGAAACCAGACATAGTGTAAGTTCTAACCGTCTATCATGATTTATGTCAACACACTGTTCTCAAAAAATGTTTATCAACGTCGATCATGTAGATACCTTTAAGTTGAATTTTAGAAACATTAATATTAATGAAATTCAATCTTTGTAATCTTTGAATAATTATTAACGAATATTGATTTCAATTCAAAATAACCCTTTCAATTAAATTTTTGACGTTATGATAATTTGAATTTAATATACTTTTAATTAACGTTCGTTCCGTCAGTTGTGGACGTTATATTAGAAATTTAATAATCGGTTGTGATTATTTAAAGCATTCCTATTGGTTGTTTAATAAAGACAATACATGTGGACGAGAGAGAGTGTGGGAAAGAGTCTCACATTGATTAAATACAAAAGAGAAGAGCTCCTAAAAAATGAATTAATTAATAACTTATATCAATTGTGTGGTGAGCTAGTAGAGTGCCAAGTGGAAATGAGGTGGCAGTGAGGTGGCAGAACTATGCTAATTTTCACTCTCATCAACACCCTCGTCGGCTCCGGCATAGAGTCGATCAGTGGCGCTTTGTAAGCGCACTTTGAAACTTTGGTACTTCGGCAGACAATTTCAGTTATTTTAGTAACCGTTCGAGCGAACAGTTTTTGCCGTTTGGAATGAAACAACCGTTTGGTCAACGGTTGTCTCATTTGAGACATAAAATGTCGTTTATACGAATAAGTGCGATGCACTATATAAACCACGCTGGATTTATTTTTTCGAATACAATTCATTCGATTCTCTCTCACATATTTTTTCAGAAACACATCTTTGTTTTCGTTCACATTTCACTATGTTTTAGTGCAGTTCCTGTGTGTAATCTTAAAACATTTTCGATGTGTAAGAGATACTTTAAAGAAAGCGCATCTCATACGGGATTCAGGCCGAGACGTTTTCGACTTCGAATATTTTCATAACACGTTAACTATGTTTGTAATTAGTGTCACTTATAATTATGTTTGTTATTCAACATTCATGTAATAGCTACTCGTGTTATTACACTATTACTTCAACGGGGAGTTGGGACCTTTGGTAAGATCTTTTTAACGATTTCGTAGAATTGAGATTTGGAAACATTTAAACTATTTTGTGCCTTATTGGTCTGCGGATTGAAATTCTCCGTATACTCACTTCTTGAAGAGAGTAGTGTTTACCTACACTAACATTTTCTTTTAGAAAATATTCGTGTATAAAGCAACCACGATAAATAAAATGAATAATAACATTTTATATTTGATATATAATCCATTTGATTGACTGAACTTCTGCAACTGAAATATAACATATTATATATTTGGGAAAATGTTCCTGTGAAATAAAAGGCATTTGCATCGTATGTTAACCAAGACGACTTTTTGCAACTAAGCTCCTCATTCATTTGGGAGATCCGAAGTCAACTATCCTATTTTTCCCTCTTAATTTTGTTGTGCTTTTATTAGAGCTATGATTGTGAGAAAGCAGCAGGTACCAAAATAAAATAAATTGTAGTGGACTATTCAATAGATAATATAGTGAAAGTGTTTTCTTTTCGATCATAAAATGTTACTTTGTATTTACGTGAAATATTTAACTTTTTATTGTTTAAAATATTCAGTTTTGCGTCATATTTTTAGGAATTATTTACGTCATTTCTTTAGTTAAAATTGGAAATTACACTAAGAAATCTACAAGTATACCAAAAAAAATATTATTATTGATTTTTCATCTATATTAACTTTGTCATTTATATGCAAATCATATTTCACTCTTCTCCATTCACGCCTTATAGCTTCATATGTAATTTTATTTATAAATAAAAACAGTTTCCAATCCAAAAAAATTAATTCAACTATATACAAATTAAAAGACTAAAAAATTGTACTTCTTAAATTAAATTGTGACGATAATTTTTAGGTTTCATTAAAATTAGTTATTTTGATTATTTTTTAATGATTATTTCTATAATTAATTAAAATTGTCTTTTCACGATATTTCATATTTTCGAGAATAATTTATTTATTTAAATTGCACTATAAATTACACGCAAAACTATAAAGCGCAAATGAATAATTAAGAAATGAAGGCTATTAATGAAAACTCGTGAGTATTTGTAGTTCGTTATTTTGTAATTTAATTTTTCATTTTAATTAAATAGATGTTACAACTTCGATATTTCATATTTTCGAGAATAATTTATTTATTTAAATTGCACTATAAATTACACGCAAAACTATAAAGCGCAAATGAATAATTAAGAAATGAAGGCTATTAATGAAAACTCGTGAGTATTTGTAGTTCGTTATTTTGTAATTTAATTTTTCATTTTAATTAAATAGATGTTACAACTTCGATATTTTTTACAAATTGGAAGTTAGCTTAATTTCACATGAAAACATTGGAGACTTTATCCTTTCCACTAAAATACATAAATGAGAGATTTGGCCGTGAACCATTCCTACCATGTTTGGAATTGGAATGGATAAATGAATATTGCAAGTTGTTGATAATAAAAATTACTATATCATAAGTTTCTGAATTTTTAAAATACATAAAAGTATTTGTTCTCAACATCTAAGTGTACTAAATAACAGCTCAAAAGTGGTCCAACACACGAAATAAAAAGCCAAACACCTTGATGATAGATTTTAACCGGACCGGACTAGTACTAGTCTACATTTCTTCTCTTCATAAGAACAATACTTTATATAATAAAATAAAATAAAAGTAAACTATTTTTATAGCATTTTAAAACCGCTACAGTATTTCATTTATAACTACACACAAAATACCTCAGATGCCCACATTTTTCAAACACTTGCGTTTACTTTACTAGATTCTAACTTACATGTATGACTTATGTGATTATAAAGAAATACGATATAATATTATTTATAATTTTGTTTTAAGACAGCTTTTTATGCTGAACTCACGACCCTAACTTAATTGTATTTTTTTTTTTACATTTTTTGTTTAGTAACAGGATAGGGGATTATATATGTGCCCACTTAAGATCTCATGCGCTTTTAGCCTAGCCTTCTAGTATTAAAAATATATCAGATAAAATACTATGTGAGACATTTCAATAAGTCCAGTTGTTTATTTATTTTTTTATTTGAGCAATTATGCTCTAATTTTAATTGAATGTAGTCATTCGGTATATTTCATATGTAGCTAGACTTAAATAATTAAAATTTATATTCGAAGTATAATAATTTATAAAAGACTGTTAATTTACTTATTTTCTAATCGTGTAAACCTGAGCATGAAATAGACTTATATTAAGTACAATTAATGAAAATCATTTGGTTAATCTCGGTTCAATTAACTGGCAAATAAAATGATTAATTGGCTGAAACTTCATCTTAATTTCAGTCGAAGCCTAATCTAAAGTAATTGAAAATTCATCAATGGATTCCATACTTTCATCAATTCGCTAATATGTCTTTTAAATCTTTGGAAAAATAAAGGCATTTAGGGGTAAAACTTGAAAGTTGAATGAAACCACAGTTTTTTTTTCTTTCTTAATATTACTTTTAAGACAGATGGACCTTTCCATATTTGGATATTTTTTTATACGATTCCCTAAATAGTAATAGTGACACTAAATGCACAGTACCACGAAAGATACGTGTCACACGACTAATGCATAATTTCAGAGTTCCACTTAATATTGTTAGTCTAGCTACTTAATGTAAGTTTAAAGCATACGTCACGGGTACCTTCCCAATACATAATATAAATATTTCTTCTCTCAATTTTCTCCGTTTCATTTTATTAAAATTATGACAACATGTAAACTCATGTTCACTTCTTCTTTTTAAGAATTGACATTGAGTAATATAGTCATGAATTAGTATTCTGTAAGGTATTTCTAAGTTGAAAAAGGAGTGTTCTTTTGGTAAATAAAACATACAAATTATAAATTAAAATTTACTTTTATAAAGAGTTAATATAATTACTAAACATGTTAATTATATGATTTTTTTACTGTAACACATGTTTGATAAATTGTTAATAAATGATCGTTTTAAATTATTTACAAAATAAAAAATTAGTAAAAAAATTCAAAATAATTTTATCACGTGATCATGCTTGTATTCACAATAATTAAAAAAATGTTAAGTATATTTAAATCTATTATGTTAGATTTGTTCAATAAAGTATGATGAATTTATAATGTATGTGTCAAAAAATTTGTTTCTATGCTTTTAATATGTTTTATCGTCATAATTGATTATGAGAACCTGCCCAAACTACTACTATTTGTAGTTGTTTTTCCTAAAATACAATCAAATTAATTTTTTCCGAAAATATAAGTACAAAATACTCCTGTAAATTTTTGTTTACATTTTAGAGATTTTGCCGAACTTACTACTTTTTCATTCTATTTCCCAAAATCCACTAGAAATAATTTTTTTCCAAAATAATTTTTTTTTCAATTTTAATCCTCTTTGAATTATGACTCCCATGTAAGCGGTTATATTTTTAAAATTAAAATCAAACCCAAAACAATCACATTCTTCACTCTATCTTCTCACTCTCTCGGAAGTTGCTCTCTCTTTCTCTCTCTCATATTCTCTTTCTCTCCAAAAATAAAACCTCTCTCTCCGACCAGAAAATTCCGACGAACCCGCTCTCTCCGTCTCGTTGTCTCTCTCCGTCTCTCTGTCACTCGCTCACCGGCGGCTCGCTCAGGTATGGTGGAGAGTGGGTCTCGGATTTAGGGTTTATTTGGGTCTCGTAATTTTGGTTGTGTTGCATACTTATTTTCATTTGTTTTCTGGTCTTTTTTATGCCGCGAGGAGTGATTGTCTTGTCATAGTTGTTTCCTCCGAATCAATTCTTCAATTTTTTGGTTTTTTTAGGTCGATTTTAATGCCTCCGATTTTTCTGTGTTTTTTTTTGTCTCATCTTCGTATATCTCTGATCGATTTTAATGTAGCCTAACTTTCTTTTTGTTTTTGGATTTCGCCGGTAATAATGATTATAATGATATTGGTTTCCTCGGTTTCTTTTGTGTTTGTGTACTTTGCAAACCAAGAGATACAACTTGTGTGTGTTTGTGTGTAGGTTTGAGTTCTCGATTTGAGTGGATTTTGACTGGTCTTAATTTGTCGTAGTTTTTATTTTCTTATTTGTTATTCTTTTGTTTTTTCTGAAAACCACATGAGATTCACATTTCAGATATTTGTAGATAACATTGTAGACTCTGTTACATTTATTTTGACAGCATTATAGATAACGGGAATAACCTAACCTGGGAGATGGCACGGCCGAGACATCGCAGATGGACCAGAGTTTTATCGGAGATGGACCAAAGTTGAAGCGGAGCTTCGTCGGAGATGGAGAGGAGCTTCGTCGGAGACAAAAGGGGTGGCAGCGGAGCTGCGTAGGAGATTGACCGAAGCTGGGCTACGTCGGAGATGGACTGAAGCTTGATTGCGTCGGAGATGAAACTTGTATTTTAATGTCTTTTGGTTGAGTATTGAAGAAGATTTTTGAAGGGTTGAGTGTTGAAGAAGAAAGTATAGTGGAAAGAAAAAAGAGAGAAATATGGAAAGTGAGAAGACTGAGGAGAGTAACCGGGTTGTGGGAAGTTTTTTTTTTTTTTAATTTCTAGCCGGTTATAAAAGTAGGGGGTATTTGAAAGTTTTTTTTTAAAGGATAAATGGTATTTCCATGTGGAAAATACCTAGTATTTTGAGAATAAAAATATTTTTGGTGGATTTAAGAAAAATGAAGATAATTTAGTGGCACAATGGCTATTTCTCTATATTTTATTCCATATCCATATTAACTGGTTACTATTTATTTTTTTAAAAAATATAAACTTAAAAAGCTAAAAAATGTTTTATTTTTTTTGGTCGATAATGTAACGTAAGGCATTTTTGTTAGTTTTTTTTTAAAGGGTATTTCGTCTGTTCACTTTAAATTTACTTATATTTTGGGGAAAAAAATATATTAGGTTGAATTTTGGTAAAACCAACGATATGAAGTGATACTTTGGGCAATTCCTCATCTATTATATCCAGTGAGCGAGTCAGACTTATATTTAAAACAAAAAATACAAGAAATCTAAGTTGTAAATATCAAAGTAAAAAAATGAGAAAATAAATGAATTTAGGTAAACTATATTTGTTTCAAGGGAGACTTAAACCCTTTTAGGCCTAATTGGATCCAAACTCACGTAAAAAAGGATGTCAATAATTTTTGGAAATTTGAGTTTTTCTATATTTTTTTTAAAAGGACTTACTTATGGGTTCGACACCAAAGAGTTTTTTTCGTCTCATGTTTAACCTCATTTTTTGCAAATAAAATTACTATTTTACCATTTCAATAATAAAAAGCTGATTTAATTAATTAAGTCTCTTGCTCTCCATCTTCTTCATCGATACTTCATTTTCTTCATCAAAAATTTCAATTTTATAACTCACAAAAAACACTATCGTTGACTTTAACGATCTTTCATAGTCCAATAATTGGTCACGATGTCTTAGCAAATAAAACTATTATTTTACCTGAACAATGAAAGAACTGATTTATTTAATAAATTTAATTAATTAATTACATTCCTCTCCATTTTCTTCACCGACACTTCATCTTAAAATTTCAAATTCATAACTCACAAAAAACACCATGGTTGACTTTTAACGATCTCTCGTAGTCCAATAGTTGATCGCGACGTCTTAGCAACCATCTACAAAGAAACTCACTTGTTTACAAAAAAATAACTTCCATCCACCCTTCTCACCACCGAAAAAGACTCAATACCCACCTCCGTCCACCGAAAAAATGTCCGAAATTTAAAATTTAATTATTAAATTTGAATATTATCTCCCAAATCCTCCTCATTTTTTTCATCTAACAACTTTTCAATTTTTCCAACCATCTCTGCTCTCAGTATCTCTTAGTTTTTTATTATCTCCATTTTTCCACTTCCCGAAAAAAATCCAGGCTATCACGAAATTTAAATTTTTCGTGACAACCTTGTCACAAAATTTATCAATTGTTTACGTGACAATATAATCATTAATTTTTTGATTTCGTGACAACATTTAGTCAATTCTGTGACTACTTAGACACAAAATATTAGGTTTCGTACATTTAGTCAATTCTGTGACTACTTAGACACAAGATATTATGTTTCGTAACAAAAATCTTGTCACAAATATTTTGTTTCTGTGAGAATATTTAGTCTTAGTCTGTTTGACAACTTAGTAAAAAAAATGGGTTTCGTGACGAAAAATATATCACAAAATTCATAATTTGGTGAAGTCTTTGTCACGTAATTTGTAAAGTTTTAACCTTTAACTCATGGGTTCGTTAGTTTTACTTTCAAGTAGCGTAACTATAATTTGCTATTCTAAAATGACAAGTTATTATCATTAGTTAGTTTATTAAACGCGAGTATCATATTAACAACTAAAATT
The DNA here is from genome assembly GCA_958296335.1 of Urtica urens. Classification (NCBI taxonomy): domain Eukaryota; kingdom Viridiplantae; phylum Streptophyta; class Magnoliopsida; order Rosales; family Urticaceae; genus Urtica; species Urtica urens. The sequence continues at coordinate 21,896,839 of OY282522.1, read as the reverse complement.
TAGTATAGTACAAATTAAAAAATGTAATTGAAAAGTTAAGTTCATGTGCAGAGTCTTATAGTCGTATTCTATGACTATATCCTTTAAAATGTTAGTCTACATGGTTCGTGGAGACACATATGAATACACTGATATTTTTTTAATTTTAAATTCAATAACTTATCACTGATGTGGATGGACCACGTCCATAAACTCAAACCAAGTCGATCATATGCGAATTGAAAAAAGTTAAAGAAAATTGCAATAAGGTCGTCACAAAATTTATGATTTTCTCGACTAGAATTTACAAACTTTGTGACAATGTCGTCACACAATTCAAAATTTTGTGACAAAATTGTTACGAAACTGAGAAAATGTTATAAAAAAATTTTGAATTTTATTTTAATCTATCACAATTGGTTAGGTAGCTCGAGTGTTTTGCCCAGATTGAACTTTCCAACACCTGGTCAAACTTCACTTTGAAGTATCATACTTACAATTTTGTATTCTAAAATGCCACACCATGGTTACTAATTAATTAATTACATGCAAGTGTCATATTAACAAACTAAAATTAAGTACTAAATAAAAACCTTAGTTTGAAAGTTAGTTTTGGTACAAGAGTCTTATTTTAATATGTTATTATCAAATCTCTTACGATGATTGTCTACATGGTTGTAAAGGAAGATATGAGTATGTGTTTTTTTTTTTAATTTTTAAATCTAAAAAATCATCATCTACGGAGCTGGACCACGACCATAAATTCCAACCAAGTCGATCCCGTCGAAATTAGGGAAAGAAAGAAATATATTTTATGAAATTTTTTTGTTAATTTTGTTCAAACATTTGGTCACAAAATTCTAAATTGTAAGATAACATTTGGTCATGAAAGTGACTAAATGTTATCACTAAAATTTTAGTTTTATTTTTATCTATCACAATTGGTTAGGTAGCTCGAGTGGTTTACGAATATTAAATTTTTCAACATCTACTAAGTTTGTCAAGTTTCACTTTCAAGTATTGTATCTTCAATTTTGTATTCTAAAAAGTCACATGAAAAAGTTGACGAAAGAAAAAAAAATCGTGACAAAATTGTCATGAAATTTATCGCTTTTTAACTAAAAAATCGTGGTAAGAATTATGTGGCAAGTTTTTGGTTACAAAACTCAAATTTATGTTACTAAGTTGTCACCGAATCGAATAAATGTTGTCACAAAATAGCCTAAATGTTGCGAAATCAATAATTTCATGACAATTGTGACAAAATTATATTTTTCGTAATTAGAAAATACAATTTTTGTGACATGGTTGTCACAAGACTCTTAATTTCATGACAATATTTTGGTCACGAAACTCAATTTTTAGTGACCAAGTTATCACGAAACCAATTAAATGTTGTCTCATAATCAAGATTTTTTTGACAACTTTGTCACGAAATCGACTAAATGTTGTCACAAAAAATAAGCTATTTTTTAATTTACGATAATCGATTAAAAATCTCATGTGGTTGGTCAAATTTGTACGTTCAACGCTCTTGCATTTGTGAGTTATACTTTCAAGTAACATACATGTAGTTTGATATTCTAATATTTCATATTATGATTATTAATTAGTTATTAACTAAGCAAAGTGAGTATAATACCAATTAAAAATTGTAATTTGAAAGTTACGTTCATGTGCATAGTATTATACTAATATGACTATATCTCTTACAGTGTTGGTCTACATGGTTTGTAAAAGCACATATACATATATTATTTTTAAAAAAACTAAATCCAACAAAATATCATCGATGGGGCTGGACCAAATCCATAAAATCCAACCAAGTCAACCCCGTGAGAATTGACGAAAGGAAAAAAAATCTAGACAAAGTTGTCACAAAATTTATTTTTTACATTATTTCAAAAATACGAAGTCTGTGACAGCATTTTGGTAAGGATAGCCAATTTTTATGAGTAAACGGTCACAAAACTAGTTTTCGTGACTAAGTTCTCCCGAAATCAACTTAAACTTGTCATGAAATCAAGAATTTCGTGACAACGTTGTCACAAAAATCGAATAAATGTTGTCACAAGATCAAAAATTTCGTGATAATATTTTCACGGTAACATAGATAAATTTTGTTACAAGTTGTAACGAAAAATTTAAAATTGTGACAACTTGAATTTTTTGGGAAGCTGAGAAAATAAAGAAAATAAAAAACAGAGAAATTCGGAGAGCTGAGATGGTCGAGAAAATAATAAATAACTTATAGTTAATGAAATGAGGAAGATGTTAGAGATCATATTATAGTTTAGTATTTAAAATTTAAAAATTTGAGATTGCTTTGGTGGACGGAGTGGTTTTCGAGTCTTTTTTGAAGGCGAAAAGAGTGACCGGAGCCGGTGAAGATTAGAAACTGGTGAAAAGTATGAGTACATAGATGAATAATATGATGTTGATGAAATAAAAAAAAAACTAGAAGAAAGATTCATACGATTCATATAATGTTTCAAAAGTATATTAAAAAAATTATTTGTCTTGCCAAACTTTTATTTAATAAGTGAAATTCCCCTTCCATTTACTCCTATATATATAACAAATTATTTTATTATTTTTTACAAGTTTACGGACTTGACTTTTCTCATTCTCAAAGATCATCAACAACTAAAAATCAAATATAGCTTAGTAAGACATTTTATGTCAAATAATAGGTTTAAACTCCAATCGTTAAGCCCACTACGTAAGCTGAAAAAATTCTTCAAAAGTTTCAAGCTTATTTTAATAATGTCATTTTAATTTGGAAAAGTACATAGTTAGGCTAAAATGTTTGCCATTTTCCATATCTCACTCATGTTTGAGAAACGTACCAGCAATAACCGTTTTCAAAAGCCATGTTGCCAAAACATGTCGGAATACACGTGCTCCTCTATTTGGTATGTGCTCCTCTATTTTCATCTTCTTGCTCCAATACCTGATCGTTGCAAATAAATACGCGTGAAAAAAATTAAAAAATAGATCCATCAAATGGTAAAAATAATTCATCCATATTATATTTATTGATATCTCAAAATTATGCGGAATGTGATTATGTGTTTTTTGTTACGCTCTAACGCGTTCGAAAAGTGTTCTAATCACTTCAAAATTGATATGTAGCACATAAAATGCACTTATGAACTTTATTTACATCCAATTGACCTCTTTTTTTTGTAAAACTACACACAACATATCAAACACGCCAAAATATATTAAAGAATGTATGAAATTTAAGCGGTAAGAAGAAGTTAAAAGCAAATACACCTATCAGGTTCTCACGCTCATTGTTGAAATTTTATCTCATAAATCTCTTACAACCATAAAAAAAACACACTCAAATTTACAATAATTCAATCCAGCGTCGGCTTGACCCCTTTGTGGGTCAAATAATTGCTTTAACCCTCATTATTTTCAAGCTTAAATTAGTAAATAAAAATGCTAGAATTTAAAATAAATTTTAAGTCTAAATTACTTAAATAGTCTAAATAGTGTATTAAAAAATTCTTAAAAAATTAAAATTTGCTTTAAACCTTAAAAATTATAGAATCGAGCCTAGTTCAATCTCGACGTGAGATCTAAGTCTACTTTACCATTGCAAATACCATTATAATCCAATAAAAAAAGGTGTTTACAAGACTCCTTCACTATCTCTTTAAGTACCGAATTTTCACAATTTCTTTTTACATATGTAACAGCGATGACTATAACATGTTTATAGCGAATTATTTAGGACAAGAAAGAGCTTGCAGTATCTTAAATATAATTTGATATAGTTTATGACCAACGACATACACACTATCTTATGATCATAAGCTCGACGTGATATTCTCGTCAATCCCAACCCATTTATTCGTTTATCTCCTCACTCGATGATCAATTGAGTTCCACGCCTTCATCAATAACTATTTCTTTTAACATATATTTCAAAACAACAATTATTGGCACATAATCTTTCTTATAAAAGAAACTATATTCTGTAAAGAATGAAATATACATGATGCTATCGCAATTAATTTAGAAAAATACTATTAATATTAATTTAGTCACTCGAGCGTAACATTGTTTTTTAATTCAGTCTGGTTATATACTTATTAGAAAATTCTAAGGTTATCAGGCGAATTTTAAAAATTGAAACAAACCATTTATATTCTAAATGAGACTGAAAAAAATTATAAACATAAAAAAAAAACATAAAATGGTGGATACTAAGAGAAACTTTCGAGAATGTTTTCCAAAGTTCTAGTATATTGTGAACAAGTATATTTTGCAAGGAAAATAAATAGCTAGGTTTTTCAAAGAATTTTTATTTTATTTTATAGACTCAATATATAGAGAAATATCACCGTTAAACTTTATAGTTGAGAAATATCCGAAACTAGACTTTTGACCACTTTTCGGACTAAAATACTCTTTCAGCCTTATAAAATTCTAAATGTTACTCATCTCATTTGATTTACACATTTTTCATTTAAATCTCTCTCATTTATATTATTTGCCGGTAATAAGCGTTCAAAAATGGGTACGATTTTGTATTTCATAACATTTATGGTTTTAGTATAGTATTTAGAGCATTGTGTTTAATTTAGATAGATTAAATTGAGAAAGTAGCTAAAAAAAATTCGGGTAAGAAATCTAAAACTTCGTCAAAAAGTTATTAAAATACAGTGAGATCCGGCAGAACACGCGGAGATGCAGAGAGATCCGGCGATCTCATGAGGGGTGGGAAATAAAATTGTTCACATCAGTTAAGACGTTATTTTTGTGTTGAGCGATGTCTTTTAATTTTTTTCCTTGTGCATTTTGCTGGATTCTCCAGATCTCTCCCAATTTCTACAAATTTCAAGATATTTTACACAATAATTTTAACTAATTTTTCAATTTAAGATTTAAATAAAACACAATGCACTAGAATATTACATTAAAACAATAAAATGTTATGAAATAATTAATCTTACTCATTTTTTAACAATGTTTACCGGCCGGAGAAAAGAGAGATTTTTATTGAGAAATTAAGTTAATGAAATTAGATAAATGAAATTTAGAGAGTTTATAATGGTGAAAGGGTATTTGAATTTGTAGCTAATGGTCTAATTTAAAATATTTTTCAAAGTCTAACGCTGATAATTCTTTAAGCATTGAGTTTAAAAAATGAAATTTCTCTTCTTCAAACCGGTAGAAGGACTATACTTTTTAGTTCAAAAAAATAGTAGATATCTGTGGATGACTTGTTAAAGCTTGTATACAAGATAATTCGTCAATTTTAAACGGACTCCAACAGTCAGATGCAATCCCCTTCAAAGACCAAATCAGTCCGATTCCCGAATTCGTGAGTTTTTCGTCTAAAAGAAGTAGATAGTCGATTTTGTGGAATAAGCTTTCAAACCTCGTATACCAGATAATTTCGTATTTTAAAACGGACTCCAATAGTCCGGTGCAATCCCCTTCAAATACTAAATGTTTGACCAAATCCGTCGTATTGAAAAATTCCCAAGCTTTTTTATTTCCTAAACAAGAGAATATAAACTAAATTTTTTTAGTTGAATTAAGATCATGGTAATACTTAATATTATACAAATACTTTTAGCTATTTCTTTGTTAACTTTGTAAAACAAAAAATACAGCAGCGCATAGATAAAGCCTAAACCGGATAAAGCGGTATGATTCGTTTTCTTATTCGGTCCAATCCGGGTTCTTCAACTTTCTCCAACTGTTCAAAATGGTCTCTCCTCCAGTTACCAATAACATTCAGAATAGGAAATATTTTGAATAGTTCAAATTAGAAGTGCCAACTAAACTCGAGGTTTTAAGGCCGGAAATAAGTCTCTACAGAACACCCCCACATATATATATATATAGACTCACATCCTCACAGGCCAAGAGCATGAAGCATTATGGCATTCTGTGCATGCATGCGATTCTCAGCTTGCGGGAAAACAATGGAGTTTTCAGCCTCGATGACACCATCAGTCACCTCCACTCCCCGTTCCGCAGGCAAACAATGCATGAAAAACGCATCCGGGCCCGCTAATTCCATAAGCCTTTCATTAACCTTCAACGACACCGTTCCGAAAAAAAAAAACAAGTCAAATCCACCCTTTTTTTGTTGAAATCGGCTCTCAATTGAATTTCAATATTCACCTGAAAGCCTTGGAACACTTGACGGCGATGCGCAGCCTCCTCTTTTTGGCCCATGCTTGCCCACACATCCGAGTACACGACATTGGCTCCTTTAACAGCTTCCATGGCATCGTGTGTGATCTCAATCTTACTGATCCCAGCCTTCCGTGCCTGCTCGATCGTGGCCTCATCGGGTTCAAAGCCTTTTGGGCAAGCACAAACAAAGTGGAATGGGATAACCGATGCTAGCTTCAACCAAGAATGCACGATGTTGTTCCCATCTCCAACGTAGACAACCTAATTCCCAATCGATGGTTAAAAAAATACTCTGAAATTATTTTGAAGCTCTACTGCGACAGGGCAGGTTCTCTAACCTTGGTATCTTCTTCTATGTGGCCGATGTGTTCAATCATAGTGAGGGCATCAGCCATGATTTGACAGGGGTGGTTATAGTCGGTCAGACCATTGATAACGGGTACAGATGCGTATTTCGCCAGATCTAATATGTCCTGCAAGAGAAGAGACAACAAATTAAGCTATTTGGTAGCATCATCCGTAACGAACACTCCAAGCAGAAGGGTTTGAGAAGACAAGCCTTAAGAATAAGAGGTGAAATGACAAAACAGCGCACAAAACACTCTAATTACGATGGTTATGGGATTAAAAGGTATCAAGACAGTCGGCAAAATAAAATAAAATGAAAATAAGACTTTTTAGATGGATATCTAAACAACGGTCTGTGCATGCGTGTGTGTTCTTCCAAATTAACCAATTCAAAGTTTAAGCGAGCGTAACTGAGGCAGAGACACTTTTACTAAGGGAATTTCTAGTTACTAGCCATATGAACATGTGGTATTTTGGTAATAGTCAACGTTTTGCATACGTTTAGTAAATAGCGTTTATAACAATATTTGGACCAATATAACCAAAAATTCAAAGTGCACAAAACGACTGTAAACAAAGGGCAATCCGGTCCATAAATTTCTGTAAACGAACGTAAGCGCATTGCCTATTTACAACATATTTACAGGACGTTGCTATTCCAAATTCCTTATGTTTCTGTGGGCTAAAGACCCAATTTTTTGCTTTATTAATTATAACACGATTTAGAATTACTCATACAATCAGTTGATGTCAATACTATGATTCTTTAATTAATACTTCATTTAAAAGAGACGATCAGTCTATGTTGATACTCCCGTTCTCTGATAAAGCAATATAGGCTCGCTATAAATCTAAGCTGATCTGCTCGTTCTATTTTATCTAGTATTTAGGCATTGGACTAAGCTCGACTAGTCTAAAACTATATTTTCGCTGTCAATTATATTTAAACTTAATTATGATGAGAACATGTTACAGGCTTTTGCCTCGCCTCTATTCCGGTATAAGCCTATAAGAACCTTGTCAACCAATTTTCTCGAAAGCTTCAAAGCCACCAGACTTCATGATTGACCGAAGTGCTGTTCATACTTCATAGGCACATCAGCTGATTTTCAGTCGTGTGGGACTGAATACACAAACACAAGAAACTCACCGGCATACCTGATGAGCAAAGACACGGGCCATAATGATGTCGTTATAGCGACACAAGACGCGGGCCACGTCTCGAGTTTCCTCTCGCTTTCCCATCTGGATATCATTGGGTCCTAGATATATAGCGTGCCCACCAAGCAGGGAAAACCCAGTCTCGAACGACACTCTTGTTCTCATCGATGGCTTAGTGAAGATCATAGCCATGGTCTTCCCTTTGAAGGGGAGGTATGTCCGATCCCCAGACTTTAGCATCGCCTTAACCTCTAGTGCTCTATCTAAGATCTTCACAATAGTCGCTTTATCGAAATCATCGATGTGCAGAAAGTCTTTCAGCCCAGATTCCTCTGCCAGTCAGAAGGCACAACAATTCACTTTAATAAAACTCAACTGTCATGCCAATCATTTGGATTACTCTGCGCTGTGGATTCTACTCTTATGAGATTAACACAAAGACCAAATGTTTTAAAAAAGTGCTTTTGAGTACCTTAAGTTCATCTTCAGTTTTTTAATGTGGATGTATCATGCATATGATATACATTTAAAGATTTATTTTATTTTAATATATTTTAAGCCAATTGTTATTTGAGCTCAAAATTAGGCACTGTTAATGATAAGCGAGTTATGTTCTTGTAAACTACTAGCAAGAGAAGTTCACTGAACTAAGCGGGTGCAATTCGAGTCCTACCAAAACACGCATACGCAATCGAAATATGATAGAACCAAATGGCCGACAGAAATACGAGATGTTTAGAGATCGAGATACCACGATACTGGAATCGGGACATTTTCTGCGTTCATTTTCGTCAAATGAAAACTGCTAGATAGAGAAAACAAAATGGCTGACCTTTGGTATTGACAGAGGCTGAGGGAGAGACAGCTGAGCGAGCCTGGCACGAGATTCGTCGGCGCGAGGAAATGCCGATGGACCTCTGGTGCGAACGCCAGAGAGTGTGGGTGGACGAACGACATTCGTTGGGGATACAGACATTAAACGAAATAGACGCCATGGTGAGAGAGAGTGATCGAGCGACAGCGAGTCCGGGTAAGAGTGAGAGTGTTCCAGAGACGACTAGGGCTAAATCATTTTACAATTCTCGGAAAAATTGCAACGTAAACACTCGATTTTTATAACGATTTTCAAATTCACCCCGTTAGTTAAAAATTTGGTAAATATACACAATCTTATTCAGACATGCCTCTCCAAATTATCTTTTATACACTAGTTTAATTGCATAAATATACATGATACTAGACAGGCATCTTAAATTGCCGTGGAAGAAAATGATGAATCACTCACAACTTATTAAAGCAATTATTTTACCATTCTTTCAAAGGAAGAAAATAATACTCGGTAATAATCGGAGTTCAAAGGTAGTGAATGAGATTTAGAGTCTTAAGTTACAAACACAAAAAAGACATTGAGGTGAGTGAGATTTAGACTCCTGAGTAATAAATACGACAAATATAACGAGGTATTATGATAAAACAAAACACGCCAAAAGTAGGGGTATAATTAGAATCATATATACACATAAAAACGTTAAATCTCAAAACTGAGGGAGAGAGCGAGCGACTTAGTGAATATGGAAGATATTATCGACTGAGAAGAAGAGATTAAAACAACGTTTTCATTTCTAACCAGTAACATGCGCATCACATAGAAAGTGGACAATTGAGGAATCAGAAGAAAGAAGTGGAGTAGTATCTGGCTATAAAAATCTTGATGAACAAAGATTGGAGTTGGAGTGCCAAAAAGTTTTATGAGGTGTTCTTCGAAGTGTGGAGCTGTAGACAAAGTTGTCAGTAAAAAATCAAACTATGCATTTGCGAAATACAATTCAAAAATAGCGAAGATGGTGCCAAGGTCTTAAGCAGAAGACTGTAGTTATTTAAGGGAGGTCAACTTATGTTGGAGGAATGGCCGACCCTCAAAACTCATCTAGTTCTCTATGCTCACTTGACTACAAAAATTCCTCCCTTCAAATCAAGAAATCACTCTTTCTCACCATGTTTGCTAACTCCTGATATCTGCACAACTAGATGGAATAATGATGGAAAATTTCGTCCACACTCTCACTCCCTTCCACTATGTCTTACTCTCACTAAGTTTGTAAGGACTCTGCTCACCTTATTCCAATAATTTATTATATACAAACATGAGGCCTTGATGATTCGTTACTAAAGATTGCGATCTATAATAAATTTTTGTACGATTCACATTTCCAAAAGCAGTTTTGTTGCCATATTTAAAGCAACGGTTGAATTGTTGGTTGTCAATAAGTTGCCGATGATTCAAATAATAAAAATGTTGATAAAAATATATGTAAATTTTTAAAAAAATGCCAACAAAAATGTTGTTTGTCGATGACAATGCCAATGAAAATTGTTGATGTCGTATTTCATCCTCAACAATCACGAAATAAGATCTAGGTGATTTATACAATTTAAATTTATATTTAAGCATCTTGGTAAAATGTCGTAATCTATACTATCATATACTTTTGAAAAATATAAAGGACTTGGTGTAAATAGGGTTTTTTTATTGATATAATCGAACCGGGTAATCGAGCTGAAAAGAGTACAACTAAACACATCGATGATGAATATTAAAAAGTAACGAATAATAACAGTTCAGGATACCTCCCTTTATCTAACTAAACTACTATAGTTATAACGTTTTCCTCGAGCTAATGATTTTGAACACGTGTTATCGAGATCGCCGATCGCCAACGTTGTTTCCTTCCGTTGAGATCGAGGTCTTGACTTCGTATGTGATCCGGTTCTTTCGGCGAGATTAGCTCCATGGATTTCGACTTCGTCTGTGATCCGATTATTTCGGCGAATTCCAATTTGCTTAGATTGAATACTTCGATTTTGCCATCCTCCAATTTTGGGTTTGATCATAGCCTGCGATATGTTGGGTTTAGGGATCTAACATACTGGCTCGATTTAGGCCCAACGTATCTTAGCTCGATTTTATACCCGAAAAAATATTATTGATAACTTATAAATTTGAAACGTAAATTTTAATATACATTTGACAAATTTATACAATTTTCATGTATTAAAAAAATTAAGCTAAAAAAAATATTAAAAAAATTGAGCTTTTCACAATCACAAAGTTTATGACTACAAGCGTGATTGAATTATTATCAATGATATATATAGTCATAAAATCCACCAAAACACAAACGCTCCATATATCATGGACAAATACACCAAAATAAATATTGTATCACAAATAAACTCTACAACTAAAACGGGTTTCAAATAATCGTATGAGACAAAATTCACACTTTCCTTCTTCTTCTTTCTTATTATTCTCTGTTGTGTTTTCATTTACGACCTATTCTGAGTTTTTCTTTGTTTGTGATTATCACATGTTGAATGGTTTTTACATATTTAAATATGTTTTTTGAAAAGTCGTTGAAATCCGCTGGAAAGTTTGCCGGCTTGCCAAAATTATCGTCAAAACTTTTTAAAAATGCACGTGGAGCGTCGACAATTTTCTGGCCTCGTTGATTTGTCGTCGAAAGTTGCCGAATTTTTTGAATCGCAGGACCGAAAGTTTTAAAGTTTCGAAGGGGGAATTTTTTCTGGACATGTCGTGATTTTATAAAAGCTATTCTCGAACGGAATTCAAGAATATTTATATGTGCGTAAACTACTCGTTAACTTGCAACATACCAAATTTCGAGCACGTTTCGACGGGTTTTTGCCATAAATTTAGTAAGAAATAAAGTCTAAATTTATTTATGTGAGAATAGGAAGTAGAGTCTAAATTTATTTCAAACAAAATTTGTAGAGTCATATATTACCAATTCCGAAATTATATACATCTAAAATTAATCGTAGAACATAACATTATAATAATACAAACAATTAACGAAATAATCAACGTTTACTACATCATTTTCAATATAATCAACGTTTCATTGAATTTATGTTAAGTTTAAATGATTACGTTTCAAACTAATTAACTATATTTATTTTACTATATTGTTTTTTAAATTTCGATTATTACATACATTTTAATTAAATCAAAACACTAACGCAAATTTAGCTAAACTGAGTTATATTAAAAAAACACTATACAACGTATTATACTTGATATCTCATAATAATATGACATGAGCGGGAAAATAATTATATCTCATTTGATGGGTATTCATGCCATTCGTCTGAGAATCCTGAGCGTAGTTTTCAAATGTGACATGTGCTTACACAGTTGTTTAAAGATCACGACATAAATATACTTGTATTAGAGGGACAGCCTTCTATCAAAATTTGAACTTGACATTTGCTGTGATAAATTGATCACAACATATATTTTGTTGACAAGTGTATCACATAAATATAATTTTTTTGTGAAAAATATGATTGGATATTTTAGAAAATGGTTCGAATATGCTTAAATAATTATTGATAACCTTGTCAACAATGGCGAATTGTCAATAAATTATCAAATAACTACAGATTTTATGACAATTTTTTTCTAAAATGACGGACAATTTATTCCTCAAAAAAAAAAATGACGGACAATTTATGCTTCAAAAAACAAACTTAAAATCATTAAAACCCATAATATATGATTATTAATGAATATATACGGGAAAAACAAAATAAAACATGCAAGATAAACTGCTCCACAAAGTAAGTGAAACACATATGGTTTATACTGATATTTTGGAAAAAAAATCAATTTAGTAAATTTTGGAAAATTCAATTACAAATAGTGATACGTTTGGACAATTTCTCTATATATATATCCAATGTTTTAGTAAAATATCGAGTTTAGTTTATAGTTATTTTGATATTTATTAATTATTATATAACAATATTAAACCAAATTATAATTTAGCACTCTAATTTTTTCAGGACAAATTTTTATTTATTTGTGACGACAAATGAACTCATGTCTTCCAACTTGTAAGTAGTGTGATATTAGTACTCTAATTTTTAAGAGAAATTGTTCAAAGTACCACCTTTTATACTACCGGCCAAACATATTTTTTTTTACCAAAATACAAGTAAATTTAATATGAAAATACAAAATACCCTTTACAAAAATAAAACTAACACAAATGTCTTACACTATACTACCGGCCAAAATAATTAAGAAAAAAAATTAAAAAATTAAGAAAAATTAAAAAATTTAGGATTGAAAAGGTTTTTACCTTTTAAAGTTTAATATTTTTAAAAAATAAATAAATAATAACTGATTAATATGGATATAGAATAAAATGTAAATAAATTGTTTTAGAGATATTTTAAACTTTTGTATTAATATTTTGGGAAAATATTAATTTTAGTGAATTTTGGAAAAATCAAGTTCAAAGGGTGGTACATCACAAATGTCACTTTAAATTATAACTTCACTCTATAATAATTAGTTTTCACGACAACTGAATTGTCTATATTCATTGTCTATTTGTGTTTTTTACTATTAAAAATTTATAATTTTATCATGTAAATTTTATTTTTTGTGGTTTATAGTCACTCGAAGTTAACTAGATTGAGAAACAACCTATTTTTTGTTAATTTCGTATAAATAGTCAACTAAAATAATTTACATACAAAAAATATAAAATCTCGCCTATATTTTGTAGGCGATTTAGAATTTAAAATTTAATATCTTGACACTAATTGTCTATTGCACGAATCGAGTAACAACATTTACACGACAACTAACGTTTACACGACAAGTAATTTGTACACGTAGTCTTTACTCATTCAAACCCCCCGAAAAACAAGTGAGAGAAAGAAAAATCGAGAGCAAAAAATATTGAAAATGAGAAACAAGGAGAACGAGTGAATCCCTGCAACGGAAAAAGGAATATTGTTTTTAGGTTTTATTGATCTTAGGGCCCCGATTCTCCTGCAAAAACTTGTTTCTCCCTTTTTTACGTGTGATTAAAACATATAATTTTTAAAATTAATTTCAAAATTTTGAAAACTAATTGAGACCAATATTTGATGACCGCTAAAGAAAAATTCATACATTGGAAAAAGAAACACTCAAATTTATATATACCGCGTTGAACAAAATGACAAATACGTAAAAAAAACTCATTAATTTGACATTACGTAATTAGTATTACTAATTAAACATAATTAACAGGAACTTTGATTATTTTTCGATTCGCGATGTTTTATTCGCTTACTTGGCTAAATTTTGTTTTAATTAAATCAAAAATATAAATTTGATATTAAAAGAATGAAGAATAAACTTGATCCCACCGGGACGAGACGGTACCGGGAGTTCCGTTATAATCTTTAACGGGACCGGGACTCCGTTAAAGTACCAGTAACTTAAAAAAAAAAAGGACGGCTGTCGGATCAACTCGAATGCAACATCCGAAATCTTTAAAATTGTTTATTTTTAGTTATTTATTTATTTTTTGTTACGATACCGAGAGTTACCTCCCTATTTCTCCCTCCCGGTACTATCTCGTTAAAATACCGAGACGGGAGGTACCGTTAACAAAATTACAGGGAGTTGCCCGAGACGGGAGCGAGAGTTCCCGGGACTCCCGGTAAGGCAAGGATTAATGAAGAGTTAAATAGAACATCTAATTAAAGCTTAATATATGTGTTTGTCATTTTCCAAATTATAATTACGTTCGTTATTATTTTATCCTTTTTCAGATAGAATAATCCGTATTGTTTTAAATTGATTAAAGTAATTAGCGACATGATCGTCCAACAAATAGAAAAGCAAAAGCTAGTGTCATGTCATAGATACAAAGGCAACGACTCAGTCACTCAACTAAAAGGACAGGGACACGTTTCCTGTTCTCCACCGAACCACATAAAACCTTTGTGTCATTCAAGAGCGGTTTTACTCTTCCATCCAGGTTTTATTTTATTTTATTGTCAAGGTGAATTATTCCAATAAATCATCCTTACTCCAAAAATACATAGAGAAAAGTATGTCCACGAAGAATTTGTCCACATTCAAAAGTCCTCTGCTTCTTTTCTTATTTTCTTCCTCAGACGCCATATATTATAATCTTCACCACATTTCCTCGTTCATTTTTCTTTTGCAGAGTAAAGATGGAAATATTCCACGTCAAACACCAAGCTTTTCTCTTCGCACTCTGCCTCTTATTCCACTATCACTCTTTCGCCCTGAAGGTTTTGTTTTCTTTCTTTAACTTCTTCACGTTTCCTGTTTTTAATATCTCATTTCACACTTCAGATCGGAGAGACATGCTCGGCGAACGCCGGTTGCGATTCAGGCCTGAAATGCGACACTTGCGCAGCCAATGGAAACACCAGACCCAGATGCGTTCGGATTCAACCTCTCAGTCCGACTTCCAAGGTCTCACTCTCACAAACTGTTATTTCTTTTTTTATTTCCTAAATATAAAAGCAGAAACAGAAATAACTGGATCGTAGTTTTTTTTAATTTTATTTTGACTGTAGAGTAGTCATTTTTCTTTAATCGATTAAACAACATTCAGGTGAAAGATCTGCCTTTCAACAAGTACTCGTGGCTGACGACTCACAACTCGTTCGCGAGAGCAGGTGATAAATCGGCGACCGGTTCGTTCCTTGTCACTCCCATGAATCAAGAAGACACCGTGGCTTCTCAGCTCAATGTGAGTTTCCTTTTTCTTTTTTTCTTTTTTACATTTGTTGCTTTTCTTATTAATCTATAGCCTCTCGATTTAGTAGATGTAAAATGATATGAATGAGTGGCTGCAAATATAAAAATCCATTTTCCTATTAAAAATATAAAACCCCATTTTTGTTTAATAAGTAATAATTTGCTATATGCAAAAAATTAATTATTAATTTATAATTGAATCACTCGTCATTTATTTTCGCAAATTAGTAATCATTTGACTAATATCATGTACACTGCATACTATATATACAATAATCTATGGTGCATAAAAAAGGAGTGTCGTTTATCATATACGTTGTACGATATTCTAAAAAATAAAATAAAACGAAATTAATTATTTTTTAAGTGAACGAGACTGCGTTGTTTTCTTCTCAGCTTGCCACATGATATAGTTTCGAATTAGTAATTTCATCTTGACACGTGATATTAGTTTTTACATCAAATATTGGTTGATACTCTCAAATATGTGTTGATTTTTACGTAGGATCCAAAATGATCACTATTATGTTATTGTTTTTCATTGAAGAACTTGTGTAAATAAAAACTCGTTCATGTTTAGAAATATAAAACACGTCCAGCAAAAGTCATTAATAAAGAAAAAGTAAAGTGGCACTTAATATAATTAAATAAGATATAAAGTGAAACATTTATGACTGGATTGATGAAAGCAAAACGAAATAAATATTTATGTTCTTAACCACCATGTCATTTATTTGTTTTTAATCATACACTTTATAAAATAAAATTATATTCTTTCATACTTTGATTAAACGCTATATTATTTTTGTTATTTATATGTGAAAGTAATCAGTGGTTAGTTTACCTGGTCACCGAGATAGACGAAATTTACTTGAATGAGAATGAGAAAGTAAATCCAAAACACAGCATATGAAAAACATAAAAAATAAAAAATAAAAAAAGTTAGAAGCGAAACATGAAAAAGGACAAACATGGGAAAAGAAAATGATTTCTCGGTGAAAAAGGAATAGCGACAGAATGTGTAGTGTCGCAGTTAGGAAGTGGGGTTCATCTGGGAGAGAGAGAGTGTGTGTGATACCAGTTATTTATTGTTCCTTTATTAAGCTTTTTGATCAAGCATTGAAGCTCACCTGTAATTTTCCTTTTTTATTTGATTAATTAACTGAAAAGTTTATTATTCCAAGTCACAACCAATCCACTTGAAGTGATTCTCAAATATATTCCATATTATGAATGCCCTTTACATCCAACCCCTACATTACATGTCTTCTATGGCACACACCATGGGTGATTCGGAGGTTTATAATAATAACAGTGGTGGTGATTCTAGGTTTAGTGACAGATTTTTTTAGGAGAATTTTTGAAAATATGTCCGATAGTGGGGTAATATTTTATTTTTATGTGTTATAAAATTTTATTACGAAATATATGTGCTAAAAGAAAAAAAAAGTCTTTAATAATGTTTTAATCAGTTACGCTATACTGCAATCGATTGCGTCATCTTGCGGAATTAAATATTAATTGCGGTATATTGTAATCGAATTTTAAAAGACTTTTTTTTATCTTTTGGCACATATATATCGTAATAAAACTTTATCACACATAAAATCATAATATTATTCCACTATCGCATATACTTTCCGAAAGTATTGATTATAACAAAAATATTGATGGAAATCTCATTGATTTTATTTTCTTAAAGTCGTAATAATGTATATACTAATTGTGAAAAAAAAAGTTAAACTTTTTCAAAAGGTGACTTGAAGGCTTGTTAGCTTCTCTTTTTAATTTTGCAGTCTTAGCTACTTTTCAATTTCTTGTATAAATTATTATTTATATTATCATTTTAAACAATTTCATAAAAATTAAGTTTTTTGAGGTCTAAAATTTAGTCTTTGTACAAGATCCCAGCTTTAACCAAATTGTGAAATCTCCATAGATAACGACACATTGTTCTGTTGTAATTTATGATATTTGCTGTATTTTTAGTTTTCCCTCGTGGATCAATGAATGATCTAACTTTAATATTTATTATGTTTATCGTGACAGAACGGAGTTCGTGGCCTCATGTTAGACATGTACGACTTCATGAATGATATTTGGTTATGCCATTCATATGGAGGAAAATGTTACAATTACACTGCATTTGTAAGTCAATATTACCTGCCTGGCTATTATTGCAAATACATACAAATAAATAAAAGACAAGTGTATAGACATTGGAATCATCACTCTAAAACAGAACTACGACTAGGCAATCAATGAGGTAATAGACTTTCATATTCTAATAACTACCATTATTTATTATCGCTACTTACTCCTTACCTACTGCTTATTGAACGATCATCCTTAACTTGAATTGTCACTATTATTTTAAAAGTTCAAACCTAAGACTTTGACAAATTTAGAATAGATTCTTCCACTTCACGTTAATTGTTTACTCTTTACTAATCCACTATCATGGGTAGGTGGATTTCATTAGAGGAATCCATAAAATTTGAGAGTAAGTAATATAATAAATCTTTTATCTTAGAGTATGTCATACAATTGTTAGACAAGTAAGCTAAACATAAACTAACATAGTTACAATAATTACTCATTCTCCAAAGAAGTAGAACCAATTAATTCATGTATACAGTTGTTGGAGTAGCGTACAAGTGCATTAAAATCATTTTCATTAAAAAATCGTGTATGTAATGAAAAATAATTTGCAACAAATAAATAAGGGTTAATAATTACTAGCTATATAAACTACCGTCATTTTGGATATAATCCACCTTTGATAAATTATTTGTAAATGGTCGACCTAATCCATTTACAAATTTTTCTGGACCAATTTCGATAAATTCCGCTCATTCCATTAACTGAAAGGGCAAATCCTTACAAAAAATTTCAAAATAAATATGTCACATAACCTTGCTGGCTATTTACAACTAAATATATATCTCTTATATTTGGGCTGGCTAATTAACCAATTTTATGAATAAATAATTCAACTAGTTATTTATTCGACTTTGACATTATTAGTGAACTCTATATATCTATTTTTAGTTAACAAATTAGATTGCTAATGGCATTATGCAGAAGCCTGCAATCACCATCCTGCAAGATATAAAAAAGTTTTTAGAAGCCAATCCTTCGGAGATCGTGACGATTTTCATCGAGGACTACGTGACATCGTCTCAGGGCTTGTCTAAGGTTTTCAAGGCAGCGGGGCTCACTAAGTACTTGTTTCCAATTTCGCTGATGCCAAACGACGGCGAAGATTGGCCGACTGTCGATGACATGGTAGAGAAGAACCAGAGGCTCGTTGTTTTCACTTCGAAGAAAAACAAGGAAGCCGAAGGGTTCGCTTATGAGTGGAAATACGTCGTTGAAAACCAATGTAAGTACTCCTTCTCCTACTAATAAACCTTTTGTTTTGTTCTTACGATCATGTACTTGTTTGTGAGAGTTAGTTACATGGAGTGGTAGGAGTCTTAATTTGTTCTTGCGGCTACTATAGTTTTCCCTTTCATGGGGTTTGGAATATATGATTGATGTAAGAATTGTAGGTTCAAGGGGGATAAATTTAATAAAACATCACAAATAATATAAAAGTTGATAAATTTTTTGCGGTAAGAGCTACAATTTTTTTTTAAAGTTTAAGAAGGAGCACATGTTCACCGCTTCGTTCTTTCAATAATTAAATTATGCATTTAGTCATTTACACCAACTTTGACTATGCATTTAAATTATAAAAATATCTCTTAATTAAACTATCATGCTTTGATCAAAGTTCGCGTGAAATTGTATTTTTTTTTTCTAGTGAAGGGTAATATAGATTTGCACACTGAGTTTAGTGGTATTTTGGGCAAAATTAGTGTTTTAGTGGAAAATAAGAAGGAAAAAAACTTAAGTACTTGGTAGTACTATGTGCAATTTCTTTAAATTGTTTGAGGTAAAATATGTACAATTTTCAATGTTTAAGAAGCATTTTTGCCGCCTTGGTCTTTAGTTGGCTCCGTAAGTGATAACAAGGTCGTCTCAGTTAGTTTTGTTTTACACAAAATTAATAATGTCATATATCTTGCAAAATAATAGATGGAAATGGTGGGATGATATCTGGGTCTTGTCCAAACCGCGGCGAATCGGCTGCTATGAACACGACATCAAGATCGCTGGTTCTGCAGAATTACTTCCCAGACAACCCCAACGCCACAGCAGTTTGTGCACATAACTCGGCTCCATTGGCTACAATGTTGGAAACTTGTCATAAGATTTCCGGCAATAGGTGGCCGAATTTCGTCGCAGTTGATTATTATCAGGTCACACATTTTTCACTCCACTATTTTTTTTACAATACTCATATCTTTTGCATATAGAAAAATAAAATTGATTTTTTTTGCTGCAGAAAAGCGATGGTGGGGGAGCGGCGCAAGCCGTTGATCGAGCAAACGGTCAGCTGACGTGTGGATGCGACAGCGTTGCCTATTGCAAGGTTAAAAATAAAAAAAATTAAATGAAATAAAATTAGATGACATTTTAAGATAATATTTGTTGCGCTATTATTTTATATGAGCAGGAAGATTCAAAATTCGGCACGTGCGACGTTCCTCCGATCTCTCCTCCTCCGCCGGCAGCGACGACCGAGGTGGGCCCCGCAGCGCCGTCATTACAAAATTCATCGAATGCTAATCCTTTCAGTAACAGACCGGTTCGGTTGCACTGGCTGTGGGGATCGGTTTTAGCTTTCATCGCAACATTTACATTTTGATTTGTGCAAGTAGCATTTTTTGGACCGAGACTCTTACACCGAATTTGTGAGTTTTGCGCCTATATTCTTGTAATTTTATATGTGAATGCACTGTTTGGTTTACGTAGTAGAGTTGGATTCATGTACAAATATCTTCACGGTGCATTCTTTTTGTGTGGCCAAAATTTGATTGACTATTATTTCCAGCCATTTCTATAGGAGCTACTTGACCAAAACAAGTAAATGACTACATGTATTATTATAGAGATTTACTCTGATTTTCGTACCTTATCCGAAGGATCTTATTACTATTATTGATATAAAGACATCAAATATTCGATCGGTTTCTTATGCTATGTTTAATTATTAGAGTCATTTATAAAATCTCTAAGTCTATGGACTCTTTTTGAACTTTTGAATCCGCAAGTCATTTCCAACGTATGGCACAATTTTATGAAGACTTATTTTTCCATTTTAAACATTCTTTTAACAGCGGCTATTGTTTCTCGCCAACATATTTTAAAAGAAAATATGCCCGTCTTTCTGTAATTCATACACGAAAATTTGTGTACGTACATATCGTAATAAAGTTGTATTATATGCGCAGTTTTGTTTAAAAGCATAATAAATTTGTCATTTTTCTATTTGGCAATAATTTCAAACTCATCGTCTTCTGTTCTATTAGTTATGCGTGAAAGCAAATATTATAAAAGGACTTTTATTTATATACCCATCAAAACGTTTACTAATTTCAAAATACTAAACGTTTCGTAAATACCCACCTCAAATTGTTTACAAAATTATTTTGACTATTTTGACCCGAATTCATAATTGTTTACAAATCTGCAAGATGAGAATAGTTTATACCCAATATTCGTGTAAACAAAAATGAGTAGGTATTTACAAAAACGTTTGTTATTTTGAAAAAACTAAACATAAAAGTGGGTAAAGAACCATTTTTTTATATTATAACGTTTACCATTCAAAATATTACTTAACGAAATAGTAATCTTGTAATTAAGTTTGAGCGCATCCTTAGTTGGAAAAGGTTAGATTATACGCGTAACTAATCTAACATTGTTGAACATGATCGTTAATGCTTGATGTTGCAAATTTACGTGGTCCCAATAGTATTATATCGCAAGTGTGAGTCGATCACAGGAGAGTTAAATTTAATTAAGAATTCAAATTTCATTAGCTTAGAGAACTAAAGAATGATTCGAGGATGTTACAAAATTTATATAGACTACAAAATTTTATAGAAAGAGGAAGAATTGAGACTATGGATTCATAAGTTCGCCACATATATCGAATTCATTAAATTAACACTCAATTATCAGTCATTTAGCTCAGTAGTCCTACTTGCGATAAATTTACTGCTAATCCTCTCTCGAGCATCTTACAACCTAAACCTATGTCAAATCTTATCTCTCGATCTAAATTCCTAAAACGCACGACAACCATTGATAACAAATTATACATCCAACTATATAACACCTTAGCTATATCTAACCTATCAATATATTATAGCAGCTCAATTCAGTTCACGTACGACATCGACGACCTAATTTTTTCCAAGGACTAAGTTGAACTTCAAAATCATGCAAAGGTAGTTAATCATAAACATGCATTAAACGCATAATTGAAATGAGTAATGTAATTATAGAAACTATGAAATGAGACGAATTGGATAAAATGTCGTGTATTGCATTAGCATGAAATATCATATTTATAGAGATAGAAATATAGATTAATAAATATTCTAGACTATTATATATAATGCTATATTACAACTAAACTATTCTAAATCTAGATTGCTCTATATAATGCTAGGTTATATAATATATTATTATTAATTCCAGATTATTATATACAATTATAAAGTATATATTAACACTCCCCCTCAAGTTGGAGCATATATAATAACCATATACAGTTTGTTACAAAGATATTCGACTCGTACCCCTTTGAGAAATTTCGCCAAATATCTCCTACTTGATCATGTGTTTTAACGTATGACGTTGAAATCAAACCTTGTTGGAGTTTCTCATGAACAAAATGACAATTAATCTCATTTTATTTTGTTCTCTCGTGGAAAATTGGACCGCATGCGATATGATTGACAGGTTGATTTTCGCACCATAACTTCGTTGGCAGAGTAGTTCTGAAGTCAAACTCTGTCAATAATTGATGTATCCACATTATTTCACATGTTCTTTGTGACATGGCTTTGTATTATGATTCAACACTATATCTTGATACGCCATGTTTCTCTTTCCTCTTTCACGAGACTAAATTTCATCCGAAAAAGACACAATATTAAGTAATCGATCGTTTATCTATCTTGGACCCTCCATAATCAGCAACCGCAAAACATTCAATTTGAGTATGTCCACGTGCTCCTTTCAAATAACACACAATCTTCTCTGATGCTACCCAATGGTCAACTGTCGGAGATGCCACAAATTAGCTAACTATGTTAACGGAATATGCAATGTCTGGACGAGTAACAATAAGATAGTTCAACTTGTCGATCAATCTTCTGTATCATTTATGATCATCCATTAATTCTCTCACATTTGTAAGTTGCATGTTGAGAGTCATTGAGTAAGCAATCATAATAATAATTAAAAAGTAAAAATCTACCTAATCCATTTTCGTTTCATGAACTTACTTTATCACAGTCCTATTAGAATAATAATGAAGAATAACATAAGAGAATATGAATACAAATTTGACTGAATAATAATAAAAAAAAAACTACAATTGTCTTGAATAATAAAAAAGGGACTTCGAGAGAATAAAAAAAAAAGAATAAAATTATAATAATGTGCAAAATGATGACGGTTCTCTAACCTTATTTTCGGAATGATATGAGTCATTTAAACAATTCAATGGTTGAAAACGCTTCAAAATTGGCGGATTAATGAATTATCTAGTTTCGATGATGTTGATTTCATCCTTCAAAACAAAAAATAGTAGCATTTACAAAATACATTACAATGTTATGAAATTATCAAAAATCAATATGAACTAATTTATCGTATCGTCTTCAAAGATGCGTCGCACCTCGTCGTATTCCGGGCTTGAAGTGTATGACCACTTTAGTATTCTCTCCAAACTCTTCCTGTAAAACCATTTTTCCCAAATGGAGAAAACAATTTGTATGCCCACGCAATCAATGGATGGATAAATCCATCAATGTTAAACCCTGTTTTGCTCCTTGCAATTTTGATTTTCTTGAACGATCCGCATCGCCTGTAAAAGCTTGCCCTTCCTCAAGGATAATTGAAAATATTGTCCAAGATTGCTTGCCAGTTTAAGTACGTTGTTGGCTATGACGTGTTGTCGTTCCCTTGGCAGTATTAATGTTTCTATTATTGCCACATTCACAAGAACAATTTTCTCTTATTCGGTTCCAGCAGACCGAAGAACAAGTATCTCGAACAACACGTGTGATCGCGACGTCCCATGAACCTTGAAGAAAGCATCCCTCAATGGGATTACCTATACACAAACATTCCTTAATGTTCAGGAGATTCTTGCAGGCCAGTAATGTAAACGGAGTTATTAATTTTCATAAAAAAACTTAACATATGGAAATCACAAAAAAAACAACCAATTGACTTACATTACATTAACTCGAAGTCGTATATCGTAAACTTGAAAGGATTGACTCCCAACTTAAAGTGCAATTCTTCACATTTTCCGGACTCAACTTGACTTAATATAAGTGAATGAACTAGTGTTTTCGAGAACACATTTTTGTTTAAATATTGAAAATGTGCAACGGGATATTTGTTGAACAAGTCATTTTGTTATTATGTCTAAATTGCTAACAAAAGTTGTTTCACTGCTGTAAAATTTGAGTGCACAATGGTCTTTTGGTGAAAATCTCATTTACTCGGATCTACCATATAGCTTCCAATCTACACAAATACAAACATATTTTCAAACAATACCAAAGTATCATATGTATACACTATTTTTACATGTGGCTTGTGTTGCGCTCTAGTCTTGGTTTTATTTTGCTCTATAGTTGATGATTTTTACCCATTTTTAGATTACGTACAAAAAATTAATTATTATAACATTTACGCATACTTTAACAGATTATAAAACTATTACAAACATAGTAAAACTATTATTAGGTATACACTATAATCGGGAACTCGTCTAATAACACGTTCATACATTTACCCAAATAACAACATGTATACTATTTGAATCGTACACTAATTAACATCATTTTTAATCAATTTAGTCAAATAACTGGAGTTTAAAACAAACAGATTAACAGTCTGGCAACATTTTATTAAATATTCAAACACCTAAAATAATACTTCCATATTTTACAAATTTTTAAAGATTAACCAAAGAGTTAAAATACTCAATACTCAAAAACAGAAGCAAAGAACATACATCATATGTCAACAACGAATAACTTACATAAAAAATATTGATAATGACATGCAAAATTTTTATAGTTTATATCGGGGAAAAAATATATTTTTTATTTTATAAATGAAATAAAATACACGTCGCATACCTTTTCTCTTTCAAAGACGTATGCGTAGGAAAATACTTTGCGCTCAATGACAACGGCGGACGATTTACGAGTGTCTGGTAGTTTTAGAGTTTTTTCGGTTTATGAGGTTTTTTGCAGAGAATTTTTCGTTTCTTTTGGGAATATGCTTGAATGAACTGATACGACGAAGTTAAATGGATTTGCATTTACTTGAGATCTTTTCCTTTATTTTCGGTGGTTGATGGACGTGATTAATGGGTGCGGTAACTGCACTCATTATTTTTCATTTTTTTAACGAAAAATATATGACACGTTAGTGTTTTGGCGGGAATCATCTTTGAGCCAAAATTATCAAATTTTTGGTGTTAAACTTGGGCAAATTTAAACAAAAGTTGATTTTAGGCTGATAGGACTATAATACTTAACAACATTTTTTGTAAAGAGAAAGCCATTTGGTAAGTTGGGAGAGAGAGTAGCATTTTTGGAGAGAGGGACGTACAAATTTCAATCCCAATCAATTACTAATATGTTAATAACTAGTAAATTGATATGTTTTTGAAACTCGGTAAGTTAAGTATATAAAAATTAATTTTACTTGTTTCAAACGTTAACTAATATGAATTTCCAACATGTCAAGTGACTTCCTAAATCGAATTATGACACTAATTTAAAAAATAAAAATTGCTTTAATTAACAAAAACATGCTATTTGCTAAATGGCCAAACGTTTGTAATTTTTAAAAATATAGTCATTATTGATGAAGTGTCTTTTTATTGAATTATTTTTACTAATACAGCCTTTCACTTTTCTTTTCAAATTTCACATTTTTTGCAAATTTTTCATGTTTTTTGAATTAATATCCGGATATGCAGCGGTTATAAAACGTTTTTTTTTAGATTTTTCAAATAAATAATTATTAATTTCGGGATATTATTAGTGAGTTATTTTTTTTGTGGGTTAGTCGGATAATTATAGTCGGTTATTAATATATATATATTTTTTCGAAATTATATTTTTTTCTTCACTTTTAATTGGGGTGAAATGATCATATTTCTCTGATTTATTTATGTTTATTGCTGTAAATCATTTTTTGAAAAATTTGATTTAAGTTAGGTTGATACGGTTATATCAGGTCTTCTGTCAATAGTATAACTTTTGGGCCTTCTATTTAACTGTAGGCCTTATCACTAAATCATATAATTTTTGGGCCTTTTAGTATCGTCTAGCCGGCCCTGCCTTTCACCCTTTCTCTTTTCGCGCCAAAAACTCCCGCCACTTTAACCCTCCATTTCGCCGGCATCATCGTAAGGCGATCCCGATTGAAGTAAAACCAGAGAGAGAGAGAGAGAGAGAGAGAGAGAGAGAGAGAGAGAGAGAGAGAGAGAGAGAGAGAGAGAGAGAGATTAAGAAATGGCAGACAACCAGCAGCCAGAGGGTGCGAGGCGGCGAACCCGAGTGCCAGAGGCGACATCTCGCTCCGCAGCCCTAGAGCATCTGAAGGCTCTCCGGAGCGGTGTCCGTAGATCCGACGTGGGAGGAGTCCAGATCAAGATAGATCAACCGATATACGACGTATTGCCAGAGGAGGAGTACAAAACTATGGTCGCCAATCGCCGCGAGGAGTTCCGAAACTTCGTGGTTGATGGCGACGGCGACAGCTCCGGCTACGTCGACGAGGGCGAGGAAGAGGATTGGTCCAAGGAAGACTTCATCAGCTCTTCCGAAGATTCTGATGGCAAGGAGTCGGGGAGGACTAAGCGGAAGAAGTTAGAGAAAGAGGCCAGGCCGAAGAAACCATCCTCGGCCTCGAAATCGCTCTCCGCCGCCGCAGATATGATGGGGAAACACAGGCTCTCGTCGATGTTCACTTCCTCAGTTTTCGCGAAGAATAAGGAGGAGAGAGGGAAAGGAATCGCCTGTGACAGCATCGTCGACGATGTGATAGCAGAGTTCGCGCCGGACAAGGCTGATCGGGAGAGACGGAGGAGAGTCCCGTCGGGCCATCCCGTGATCGCAAAGAGTATCCCCCGAAATCTTGCCAATATCAGCGTTGAATCATTGGGCAGAGCCACCAAACCCCCACCAAGGGTTTCAGCGGATTCTGAATCGATTGTGGTTGTTGGGAATGGAAGCTCCGTGATGAATCCCAGTCCGGATTGCGATTTAGTTAGGGAAAACGGGGATTTGAGTGAGGAATTGGGTCAAGCTGATCGTGATGACGTTATTGAAGATAAATCTGCAAATTTGGCTGAAGTGAAAGATGAGCTGGTGGTGGAAGTGAAGGAAGAGGTTTTTACGTTGAATGCGAAAGTTTCTAAAGAAGAGAAAGACCCTGCTTTTAGCGCTATGGCAGAGTGGAAGGCGGTGAGAAATGACGGTGATGTCGGAGAATCCAACATTGATGTCTCTCTGAACAGCGAGGAGACTTTGGATTTTGATTTAGATTCGGATGGGTCGTTGCCTTTCTACATACTAGATGCCCATGAGGAATTTTATGGCGCTAACGCAGGCAATCTCTATCTCTTTGGGAAGGTAATAATGGGTGCCATTGACGTGAAAATACTCATCTCCCGTAGTTAGCTATGTAGTATATCGCAGTTCTTCGATATATATAATTAGTTCTTGCTATTGTTGTTTGGCTATCACAATTGTATTTTTTCTCAACCGTAATCAGTATCCCACTTCCGTGTATGCCTTCATTTTAGAAGAAACTTCTGTTTTCATCTGTCATTTTGGTTGACTCCCAACATTTAGCATTTTCAATGACTGACCTATCGGCTCAGAATTCCAGCTAATTGGTTTATAGCTTATCTGTTGTATTTTGTGTTTGAAGCTTGATACCGCTGACTGTACATTTTCAGGTCAAAGCAGGAACTGCTTACCATAGTTGCTGTGTAGTAGTCAAGAACATGCAAAGATGTGTGTATGCTATTCCAAATGGATCTGTTTTTGATGCTGATGAAATGATGAGGCTTGAAAAGGATGCTGAAGAGTCTCGAATTTCACCCGCTGATTTCCGCAGAAATCTGCAAGTAAGTTTATCATTAAGTTCGAGCTCTTTTTTTCATTGTTTTTCTGTTTACATGCTCTTTGTTTCCTGTTCTTAGGATGCGGCTTCCAGATTAAAGAACGACATGGCAAAACATTTGCTAGATCTAAATGTATCAAGTTTTTGCATGGCTCCAGTGAAGGTGTGGATATTCTTCATGTCTCGTATTTAGTTTTGATTTTGTTCTTAGGACTGACGCTGAAACTAAAATATTTTTCAGAGGAAATATGCCTTCGAGCGATCTGACATAACATTTGGCGAGAACTATGTACTGAAGATCAATTATCCATTTAAGGTACATTGATAGACCATTGAATCAAGCCGACCTAGTTACATCTGCTACAAAGATGTTTTGATATGGAGATGGCTGTCTATCATATTAAATTCTTTGCTTCCATCTCACTAGCCATATCAATTCTTGCTGTTTTCAGGAACCGCCACTTCCTTCTGGTCTAAGAGGGGAAACATTTGCTTCCGTACTAGGAACACATAACAGGTATTGGAAGAATTTTCCAGCCATATTTCTTCTATTTGATGATTTATGTTGATCCATTAATTCTCTCTTTCTCCAGTTATTGGAAATTTTCGTAGTAGCTGAGGGCTTGTTAAAATTTCTATGTAAAGAACCTGATACCTTATAGAATGCAGTGCTTTGGAGCTTTTTCTTGTAAAACGCAAAATCAAGGGACCATCTTGGCTTTCAATTTCCAAATTTTCTACTTGCTCACCTGCACAGAGGGTATGCTAGAACTTGTTAACTTTGTTTCTATTGACTTCTTTTGCTCAATTTTTTATCTTTCACACTGTCAATTAATTGGTCATCATTCATCTCTTTACAACCACAGGTCAGCTGGTCTAAATTTGAGGTTATTGTTGATAATCCCAAGCTTGTGGGAGTTTCAACATCATCGAAGATAGCAGTTGAGATTCCTCCTGTCGTTGTTACAGCCATTAATTTGAAAACAGTTATCAATGAGAAGCAAAATGTGAACGAAATTATCTCCGCATCTGTGATTTGCTGCCAAAAGGCAAAGGTTTGTTTATTGAACTCTTTTTAGATAAAAGAAAACAATTCTTTTGGCGCCTTGTACTTGGGTTCTAACTTAGAACATAATTAATGACAAGACTAGCACTAGTTTCTGGCTGACATTGTTTGAACTTGACAAATTAGTTTTTATTAGTAAAAAGAGATTTACATCGCAAATAAACATTTACTTTATGATAATAGTTTCGTTGTTGAGATTATGACTGCATAATAAGTAAGGATTATAACTCCCAATTATTCTGAGACCATTAATTCATGGATTATAAGCAAACAAATAAAAATCTGTCTGTTTACCTTAGTGTGTAAGTTTTTAATATATCCTTGATCATTCTGCTTAAGGACCTTTGTGTCGGATTCATTATTGCCTGAACTATGTTGTACTTAAACCTATAATATGTTAGGTCTCAGGTGCGTTATAGCTTTGAGGTAAGCATACTGTAAATGCTGAGGTGAAACCTCTGCAGCATTATATTAGAGATTTTCCGAAGCTCGTGGAAGCTGTTGGTATAGAGGTTTTTAGTTCGTTAATTGAGCGCAGCTCATTGTTGTAGCATACCGGCCTTGAATACTGGGTCATTCTACTTGATATTCGATCGTTGTGATTATTGTTTTGCTCATAAATTTAGATGTTTGATAATAACAATATTCCCCTGTTTGTATTGCATTGCATTGTGTTGTATGCGGCTCTACTTTAACACATGGCAACCTTATCTGTTTTTATATTGCACCTTTACTACAATGCTACCTGTCCTTCAGATTGACACTCCAATGCTGGCATCAGAATGGAAGAAGCCCAGTATGCTAAGTCATTTTACCGTTGTCCGTAAGCTTGATGGGGGGATATTCCCAATGGGATTCTCTAAGGAGGCGACAGAAAGAAACTCAAAGGCTCGCTCAAACGTTATAAGTTTTGAAAGCAGGTACAAGTTTACTTGTTTATTAGGCTTGATCAGTCTTTTCCTGTATAATACTCCAATGAACTCAGATATTTTGGTTTTCGACTACGATTGAAATTTCTTTATCATTCACACAACTTTGTTTTGCAGTGAAAGGGCTTTGTTGAACCGTTTAATGATTGAATTACACAAGTTAGATAGTGACGTACTAGTGGGGCACAATATATCCGGGTTCGACCTCGATATTCTACTCCACAGAGCTCAGGTCAGAAATCATTTTCTCATTTATCCTGTTGCATCAATATACATCTTTCTTTCATGCTTTTACTTAAATAATAGTGTTGGAAATAGTTCTTTTATATCTCTATGTAAGTTGTTCATGGTTTGCTTCAGTACTTTATGTTTGTCACACTTAGCAACACCATCATTCTATAATTTCGTGCATAGTACATTTCCCAATATGATTTTCTAGTGCAAGTTTTATTTAAGCAGTTTATTGCATATACCGAGGCTCCACAAGTTCTAAATGAAATGTCTGATTTTTGCAGGCTTGCAAAGTTCCAAGCAGTATGTGGTCAAAGATAGGCCGCCTCAAGCGTTCTGTAATGCCTAAACTTTTCAAAGGCAATAGCATTTATGGGTCTGGAGCAAGTCTGGGGATTATGTCTTGCATTGCTGGTCGACTTTTATGTGATACATACCTATGTTCCCGTGATCTATTGAGAGAGGTGTGTCATATAGTCGGCAGTGAACAAAATGCAATGATCCAGGTTAATTTCCATTTTCTGCATCTCATATTTATATTGGTCTTTTAGGTTAGCTATTCTTTGACGCAACTTGCCAAGACCCAGCTAAACAAGGACAGGAAGGAGATAACAACACATGATATCCCGCAAATGTTCCAAACAGTGGAATCCCTCATGGAACTAGTACGTTTATATATGCTTACTTATGCTGAGATTGATTTCCAATTTTTGTTATTCTTACTTAATGAATAGCATTTCTGTACTTTTTCATTGTTTCATCTTTATATGTGCGTAGTTGTCTTTCCATGAGACGGATACTCTAAACTTTGCTGTCAATTTTTCTTGCTGGAAATAAAGTAGTTCATGCTTGTATAGTAGTTAGTGATGTCAACTTGTATATGATTTTAAAACAACAAATTGGCTCTTTAGCCGATGTTAACTTAAGTAATTTGAGGATGGCCAACGTTCTGTAAACTGATAATAAATAGCCTCCTTTATACACGGCACTCATTTACAAGACATGTTTTGTGCGGATCGCCCTTATTAGTTGTTGTAATTTTTGTTGTAAACAAAAAGAGGTGGCCATTTACTATACATTAACGAAACCTTGGCTAAAATTAAAATTGCACTAATTTACATGGCTACTACCTAGAATTACCCTTAAAAACGTTGAAATATGCATGCAGGACTACTTATAAGAGTAAATATTCTCCTTATGTTCCGTAGTTCAGTAATTCTTCTTTCAGTTATGCTCGCTTCAATTTGTGCTAGCCTTTCTATAAGAATGTTACATTTAGTATTTAGCATCAAATGAATGCATGCTGTTGCATGGGTATATCCTTTAATATAAACAAGAAATACACAATTTATGTGGTCATGAATATGCACACAATCCGCAGAATGTAGGTTATTTGGTATTTGATTGTTCTCTGTGGATCTAGATTGAATATGGAGAGACAGATGCCTGGTTATCCATGGAACTCATGTTTCATCTGAGCATTCTTCCCCTCACACGTCAGCTAACTAATATAAGTGGTAATTTGTGGGGCAAAACTCTTCAAGTAAGTATAAAGAATTCGTTATTTCCTATGTCAAGTCAAACTACGCAAGTTTTAATATGTATTGCTGTGCGATTTTATGATTTTTAGGGGGCTAGGGCACAAAGAGTAGAATATCTCTTATTGCATGCGTTCCATGCCAAGAAGTACATTGTGCCGGACAAGATTTCATCTCACACGAAGGAAACAAAGCTTACAAAACGTAGACTAGGTCAAGACGTAACTGTTGACGAGTTGGATGCCGATGAAGCTACTTTGGACAATGATGTTTCTCGGAATAATAACGGAAAGGGAAAGAAAGGACCTGCTTATGCCGGTGGATTAGTTTTGGAACCAAAGAAAGGCTTGTATGATAAGTACATATTACTTCTAGACTTCAATAGTCTTTACCCTTCCATCATCCAGGTCAATAATGCTAATCTATTACAGCACTTCTCCTTGTCTCTGAACTTAAAAATTGTGTTTCTATCGTTTAGAAAAATACTGTGTGCTTATTAGTTGACATACTGCTCTAACAGGAATACAACATATGCTTTACGACAGTGGAAAGATCTCCAGATGGCCTAGTCACCCGTTTACCTTCAAGTAGGACACCTGGAGTTCTACCAGAGGTGTAGCTTCCTTGCTAAAATTCTCTCTTACATGTTTGTTCTCTTTTGGTGGCTGGATTTCCTTTTTTACATATTGTGATTGGCGTTTTTATTAAGAATTTATGGCTAACGCTTTATAAATGACTAATCATTCTGATTACGAATTTGAGAGGTGTATTTTTGTATTTAATTTGTAATTTAAATATTTGGAAAGTGGTTTTCTGAAGTATTCCTCTCTGTTAATTTTGTAGCTGCTTAAGAATCTAGTTGAAAGGAGGAGAATGGTAAAGTCATGGATGAAGACAGCATCTGGAATAAAGGTCCAACAATTTGACATTCAACAACAAGCATTGAAGCTCACAGCAAACAGGTTCATGGTTTTCTTGGCCCTTGCATTTCGTAAGAGTTATTTGCTTTAACATTGTTACTCTCACCTCAGATCATGTACTCATTGTTATGAGAATTCACTTCTATCTATCTGACTTTCTATCACCATACTCAGTATGTATGGGTGCCTCGGATTTTCCAATTCAAGGTTTTATGCAAAGCCGCTGGCAGAGCTTATTACTCTCCAGGTATGCAAGATGCTGCAACTTATATAAACTCCAATTAACACGAAGCTCACTTTTCGATTGAGATATTGCCTGAAAGTGACTTTATCAAGCATTTATAATAAGTTTCATTTATTGTATTAGGGAAGAGAGATTCTACAAAGCACTGTCGATCTTGTTCAGAACAATTTAAACTTGGAGGTAATTTTTCTTGTTTGATCTGAATTAAACTTTGATGGACTTTTTATTTGTTAATATAGCTTTAATATATAATTTTTTTCATGGCAGGTTATCTATGGTGATACTGATTCCATTATGATTTACAGCGGTTTAGATGATATAGCAAAAGCAAAAGCTGTTGCTGGAAAAGTCATCCAAGAGGTGAGGTCATGAGCAAGTAGTTCTTGCTGTACAATCTGTATGGTTCTAATTATACAATAAAATGGTGATGTTTCTAAAGATTTTTTTTCCCACGTGGCAAAATACAAACTTTACGTGACTGCGGCGCGGTGATTTTGTAACAATAGGAAAGTTTGTCGTTTCTCCTTGTCTGAATCTCTAATAAAGATGCCCACTTGTTGAAATTGGTGCAAAGATAACCCATAACTATTTAAAATTAAATTCTGATAAAATTTGTTCATTTCCAAACTTAAAATTGCAGTAGTTGCAGAATAATATTAGTAGAAGAAAGCCGTCATGAGGTGTTAGACGAGCCTACTTTTTTTCTTCTTCAATCATACCAGAAAAAATAGACATGCTAGATCCATGTTGGCTGAATGTTGTGTTAAAGAATTGGATCCCTGTATATTTTTCTTATGATGTGGCTCGTAAAAATCTCTTTAATATTTATTTTAAATTTTTTTCATCTGTATACATTCTGCTCGTATGGACGTCAATGGTGTGATTTTTACTTTCCAACTTGTGTTTTTTGTATAACAGACATAACCAAACCACAAGTCTCTATTCCCTGTTCGTATAGGTTAACAAGAAGTACAGATGTTTAGAAATTGATCTTGATGGTCTGTACAAAAGAATGCTGCTTCTAAAGAAGAAAAAGTACGCAGCAGTAAAAGTGCTGTTCAAGGATGGGAAACCATACGAGGTATACAAAAACTCAATTGACTGCGCTATTAGTCACAAGGGGTGCAACAAAACATTACATAATTTGCTGTTTTCAACTGTAGGTTATTGAACGCAAGGGTCTTGATATGGTTCGTAGAGACTGGAGTTTACTCTCTAAGGAACTTGGAGATTTCTGCTTAAGTCAGATTTTATCGGGAGGGTATGTCATACAGCTGTAACTTTTACCTTTCCATTCAAGAATTTTTACTAATTTTGAATTTATTTCATTTACCTTATGTCCCCAGGTCTTGTGAGGATGTCATTGAAGCGATTCATAGCTCGCTAATGAAAGTATGTCTCCGTATTTTTTCTTCTTCTTATATATCATTTTACGTGGTTGTACCTGAAGACCAAATTTTATTCGATGGCTGTAATCAGGCTCAAACTAGAACTCAGCCAAATATCGTAAAGCATCTCTTTAGTACAAGTCTGTTGCTTAAAAAATTGTCCCGTCTTAGGTTGGGAAATTGTAGATTGGAACTTGTTTGGATGAGCCACGAATTAGAAAACATTAGAGGTCCTTCACCATGAGTTTCATTATCAAACCTTTTACAAAATGAATTGTTCGATTCTGTTTGATTCCTTCCAATCAACCCAGTCAGTTTTCAGGAGTCCCAGTCTATTTTCAGTACATCAAGTTTATCATTGTACTCTTAATTTGCTTGTTGAATCAATTTGTTGCTGTTGATGGCTTAAATTAATTATTGATCAAGCCCAATTTTCTCGTATCCAATAGGTGCAGGAGG
Organism: Urtica urens; assembly: GCA_958296335.1. Classification (NCBI taxonomy): domain Eukaryota; kingdom Viridiplantae; phylum Streptophyta; class Magnoliopsida; order Rosales; family Urticaceae; genus Urtica; species Urtica urens. Next base: position 21,862,517 of record OY282522.1, on the reverse strand, counting down.
ACATGAGAAACGGACAAGTAGCCCTTGAGAAATATATTATCACAAAAACTTTGACAAAACCACCTGAGGCATACTCAGATGCCAAAAACCAGCCACATGTTTTGGTAAGTTGAAATATCATTTTCATTGTTCCGTATGCTGTCAATTTTTGGTCCTATCAATTTGAGGTCGTAAGACAAGTTCCAATTATGCTATGTAGGTTGCACAGAGATTGAAACAAAGTGGGTACTCTGCGGGTTGCTCCGTTGGTGATACAATCCCTTATATTATTTGCTGCGAGGAGGTTTGTATTATAATTATACTTATCACTTGAGCTGTCTTAACTCTCGAGTACTCTTTAGTTTAGGATCTGAGTTTCTCCTTCATATTGTGTTCAATCCTTCCATTCAGGGGACTGGTTCAGTCAGTTCAACTGGTCTTGCTCTGCGTGCAAGACATCCCGATGAGCTAAAAGTTGGGAAATGGATGATTGACATTGATTACTACCTGTCACAACAGGTATCTCCTTAACTCGTTATATTTTCGTTTCCACAGAGATAATTATTACATGTCGATTTCACATTGTTTTTATGGTTCAACTTCTGTGTTATAGATACATCCCGTGGTATCACGTCTGTGTGCATCAATTCAAGGTACTAGCCCAGAACGTTTGGCCGACTGTTTGGGACTTGATTCATCCAAGGTAGATATTTTCCCCCTTCCTCTTGATGATTTAGAGTAAAGATGGAAGCTTCTGCAGGAGTGTTCTCATGTTCAAATATTTTATCCTTCCAGTTCAAAACTAGTTCGACTGATGCACAAAGCAGCGATCCTTCAAGTTCACTCCTTTTTGCCGTTGACGATGAAGAAAGGTAATCTTATTTGGTATATATGAGAACGCAATTTCCTATGTCACAAACTAAATGGTGCCTATACTTCACGAGTTTATCAGCGTTGAAAGCGTACAGCTTATTCATACGTGATTTTTTGTTTTCATTAATCTGGTTTACTTTCATCGGAAATTATGAGTTATTTAACTGAAACTGCAATAGTAGATTATATTTGAACTGTGGATATTTATTGTATTATGTCGAAGCTGCAGATATCGAGGTTGCGAGCCATTAGTCTTGTCATGTCCCAGCTGCTCTGGATCTTTTGAGTGTCCAGCGATCTTCAATTCGGTCTGTAAGTCATTCGAGGACAGGCAAGCAAAGCCAGACGAAGAGGAATCTATATATAGCTTTTGGCATAGACTTCAATGCCCGAAATGCCCTGAGCAGAGCAATGTTGGAAAGCTGTCTCCTGCAACAATAGCCAACCAGGTATTGTTTCTTCTCTTCGTTCTTATTTAGTCTGCCGAACCCTGCTATATTTGAGCTGAGGAAACTAGCAAATTACGTGATCGGTTACTCGGGAGGAATCAAGGCCCAGACCAAAAAATCTGTTCGTTCTTTTGGTAGCGTAACACTAGTTTGCTCACTATTTTTTTCTGCTACATTTCTTGATAATAGAGGAAACTACTGCTGTTAATGTGAACTTATCTTATAGGTCAAGAAGCAAGCAGATGGGTTTGTTTCCATGTACTACAAGGGCATAATGATGGTAATCACTTTTTTAGTTTACTAAATTTACAGCTGTATCGGTAATCATATTGTTCTGTCAGTTTTGTGCTCGTTAAGATCTCATTCGTTTATCGGTCCTTCAGTGCGACGATGAAACTTGCAAACACACAACTCGTAGCCTCAACCTTCGGCTTCTTGGTGACTCCGAAAGAGGCACAGTGTGCCCGAATTATCCCAGCTGCAATGGGCATCTCATAAGAAAGGTTTGATTGACAAATGCTATTCTTTGAAACTCCTTTTTATCACCATAGTGATGTAAATTACTCTTAACAGTTATTTTGTGGGTTTCAAACGCCCTATCTAATGTCATTTGACATTTGCATAACGTTAATTATAACTTATATATATATATATATATAATTTTTCCGTGAAACTGACTAAGATTATAAATGACAATGTAGTACTCGGAAGCAGATCTGTACAAGCAGCTCACGTATTTCTGCCATGTTTTGGATACAGTTCGCTGCATAGAAAAGGTAAGCCAGTCTTTTTTCCTTCTTCTTATGAGGTGATTAAGAAAAATTAAAGTTAAATGTGTATGATATTGGAAATGCAGCTGGGTGCAGGGGCTAGATTGCCAATAGAAAAAGAGTTAACCAGAATACGGACATTGGTCGATTTAGCTGCATCAACAGTACAAAAGATCCGAGACCGCTGTGCCTATGGGTGGGTTCAGCTGCAAAATTTAGCTGTGACAGTGTGATTTATTTCATGTCGCCCTTGGAATATAGTTCTAATGCTTTATCGTCAACGCCTCTACAATTAAGTCTATGCTAAAGACTCGTGAGTGGAATCTCCTGTATAAAATGATCAATTCGGCCATGAATGGAAGCTTCTGTAGAAAATTGAATTTAGTTGACTATGATCAATTCTGTTACGCTGTGAATCAAATAGAAATTTCATTATGTAAATTTAAAATTAATAAATTATCAACATTAAATCTCTTATTCTAAAAATATGAAATGGACTTTTGACAAAAGTTAGTATTTAAATTTATTGAATTAACAAATTTAATCTTAATATCTTCTAAACGTTGAAGTTTACATAATAAAATTTCTCATTCTCAGTCTATCAAAAATTAAATTTGTACAACAGATAGTAAGCTTTAGATTTGTTGACAACTATGAAGAAGAAATCGAGTGAGCTAGATAGACCCAAATATATGATATAATTATTAGAACACGATGTGAGAACTTGGAACATAAAAGAGAGACTGACAAGATGTGTGAAGGAGAGCTATTGAGAGACTATGACCGGAAGGAGAAAGCACATGCAGTGGTTAATAGAACACAGAAAATTCACGAAAATGCCAAAAATTTCACAATTATTTGAATTATTAATTCTCATAAGATGAATATTTTTATTAGAAATATTAAACATAATATATAAGATATTTTTCTATTAATCTACCTATTATCCAAAATAAGAGAGATGGTTTATTTTATTGGATTTATCCGATTCAATTAAACGATTAAGACCACAACTTGGACCTAGTAATTGTTCAGAAGATTACAAATTTTGGAGTTGATTGACTACGTGTCATTTGGAAGTTTACTTATTTTGGAATAAAAGACAAGTTTTCAATGATATTATCAAATTAATAATTATTCCGTTCGCATTTTCGTTAGCTATACTGACTTACCATACCATTTTTCCGGCTGCATATTTTTCCTATTATACCTGTTGGAATTTTCTGTAATCCGAGGTCATCCACATAACATCAGAGATCAAAAGTTTAAACGTGGGACCAATACGAGTGCACGTCTTTCGCTTATGCTTTAAATTCCAAACTATTTGTTTAATCGATACAAATTGTGATCCGAATTTAGCCGACATTTCAATTCCGGCGAATGATGACGCTATAGTTTCGATCCGATTAATTTTTAATAAAAAGTAAATAATATATGAAGAGCATAAACTACGACACATGTCATATCTAGCATCTCCAATATGTTACCAAGTATACTATAACACTGGCAAATGATTTTCATCAGCGCCAGGTATACTAAAACATTTTGGCAAAAGATAAAATAAAAAAATAATTCATAAAACATTTGAATACCCTAAAAAATGAATAAAGTGATTTCAAATAATACAAAATTGACTTCTGATTCAGTATTCCCTTCCCTAATGTAGTTACAACCAGCAAAAAGAATATGAAAACTATAATAAGAACGGAAGGGGCATAAATTACATTCCTAATAACACAAAAAATTAGCCTTTGCTATTTTGGCCATTTGTATGCTCATATTCTGACCACACCTTTTATTCTATTTTATTTTGAAGCACTGCCAGTGTGTGGTAATGCCTGCCAATGGGGCTTCAAAGTTCAATCCAGAAATATCACTGTAACTCACCAACTGGAGCTTCATTCAGCCACAAGTAATGAATGAAGTCGTACAGCTTCGCACTTACGCTCACCTATCCATCGTGGGAAAGGAAAATTAGATAACCAAAAAAACAAACTCATGCTGACAGGAAAGTAACAAACATGAATTTTCTCATGTTTTTACCAAATTAACATGACATAGAACAATCTTGTAACACCAGATATCCATCCATTATTAGTGTAAGTACCAACCTTGTATGGTGTTGGGTTAAGCCTCCTCATGTGGTCGGAGCGCATTTGTTCAAGTTGGTTGATGCATCGCTGTCTGATCTCCTTTAGCGGTGGCAGATCTTCTTTCTTGTCGACTTCAAGAAACAACGTATTTATTGCCAATGAACATTACAACCAAACACACACATACACACATTTCCAAATACATATAAACATACCTGAATTCCCGGGCCAATAACACTGGAGAAGCTCCTCAACACGCTGTGGCACCACATATGCTCTTTTCGATTCATTGAAAGGATGGCGACACAGAATCCGCTCCCCAACCTGCATATAATGACATAGATATAGAATTATACATTATATACATATACATATGTTTTACTTTTGTCTCCCACCAAACCGAGGTTTTCAGTTCGCTATTGCAACCAAATAGGACCTTCAATAGATATGTGTATATACCTTTGGGGGTGGTTCATTTTCTCCAGTCATGATGTCTACCAGAGGATAGCCTTCTTTCCCAAACAATCTGTAGCACCGTTTTTTACAGGGGATAGAAACCTAGAATCCGCAATGAAAACAGAAATAAGTAAAGAAAGAAAGAATTGAAAACCATGTAAGAAAGCCTGCCAGTGGAGAGCTGCTTTGAGACTACCTTAGTAACATCTTCAGAAAGTTTGATGCGGGGCTGATTGTTTATCTCAACGAGCTTGAAAACACAGCCCAAGGCAGCTTGAGAATAGCAAGTGACCACATTTGTTCCAATTCCGAAAGAATCAACCTCATGACCCTGCATAACAAAGAAACTTTCTGTAGTCAGAATTTCAACCAAAGTGACATAACATCGCAACGATAATCTGATTTTTTTTGTTTCTTTTTGGCTTTGACAAAATGATTTTAAAGTTATTTAATGTCTCATTATTGAGATTATTACCTGTTTATTTAGAGCATCCAAGGTTTCCTCGTTTAGGTCATTGCTAGCAGTAATACATATCTTTCCAAATCCCAACACTCCAAATACTTGTTCCACAGCACAAAAAAACTTCCGACTCTCGCAAGACAGATACGCCAAATCCCCAGAGTCTAACCTTATGCCTACTGCTTTGTAGCTGGTATAAAATAGCACACAAGCTCCCGTAATTACTTTCAGTGATAAGTAGGAATGAAAGATAAATGTATTGCAAATCAATGATATAACACAACGGAACATAAGAAGAATAACTAAATATGAACCATATAGTTAACAGTAAGGAACACGCATCCTATCTCCCAGAAAATTATATTTATTCTACAACTTAAAAGTTAGTTTTTAAAAGTTGCGACATCATTTGTGTAGAGAAGAAAAATAAACGGGAAGATTGTATCACACTTTTACAAATAATATGGAAGAAAATTAAAGAAATAAAAAACCTCAATTTTTTTGGGCAAACGGAATTAATAACAAATCAAGGTTCTAAACATACCCCAGATCATTGAGTGCTAAAGCAACGGCACAGAAGTTTGGAATTCCACTCCTCGTAACCTAGTAAAATGAATGCAGGATTTTTGTATATATAAGAAAAAAAAATACCAGAGACGGAAGCTTAAAGAAGATATAAGGTAGAAAAAACAATTATAGAAAATCTGGCTTGGTCTTAATGAGAAAATAAACAGTAACTACGCCTGATAAACTTCCAAATACTCGTACCCAGAAAAATGTCAGTTTTACTATATTCAAATATGCAAGCTTACTCATATCCTACTAATTATTATCGGCATCAAACATAGGACACTAGGCAAGAAAAGTAATTACTTACATCATAGGTGTCTACAAGAGCCAAAAAGGTATCAGGGAACGCTAAAGCATAAGAAATGAACGCCGCCAGCTCGCTTTGATTGGTTTCGCCAAAAGTTCCATTCAATATATCCGATGACTACAACAAACACAGTTGAAAAACCATTAGTTGGTATGAACCGAACCAACAAAAGTGCACACCCCTACTGAAAAGCTTAACATTGTCCACTACAATATAGCATAATGTATACCCTAAGAGCCAAAATCAAGGTTCCTTGACCCTCATTTCATTTCATCTCTTGACATCATAAAAAATCAAACACAATACTGTATATCGTTTTACAGTCAGAACTCATAAAGTACAAGGCATACCGTATAAAATACTACAGCTGAAATACCTTAAGTTTGCTTAACCAAGTCTGGACCAGGTTAACAAAATCCTCACAAGTTGTTGAACTATCTTTGCTTTTGAGTGATTTATCAACAATCTCATCAGTGCCCTGGAAATTCAGAGAACAAATAGATGCAGCGAAGAGGGCCATTGTTAGAAGTAAGAAACGAAGATAGATGTACGACAACGTGAAATATAAAATAAAATATTCGGCAAGTTGGACATCAAAGTATACATTTTTAATGGATATGTCATCGTTTAATAACTTCAAAAACTATTGGTTTCAAAATTACGAACCATAAATGAGCTAACAAAAGCATGTGAATGAGTTCCACGGAGCGGTATCCCAAATAACTTCCCAGCTGCAACATTACTGTAAAACACCGCAGAAAAGAGGGGGAGATTATGATGAGCATTTTCACAATACATATTGTAAATTTTGGATGATATCTGTTGCTGCAGTCTCTTAAAATAAAATATCACCGTGATAATAGATTAACTTCTGAATAAGAAATAGATAAATCAAGATAACCTTGTGGCATCAAATCCTCCAAGATAGCAATACTTCGATGCACCAATACCACCATCAGGTCCCTAAAATCAAATAAAAATGGCATTTTCATACAAAATTTCTATAAAACCATTTGAATCAGAAATCAATCAGCAACAGAGCTTTTCAAAGCACAAACAGCATAATACCTGTGCTCGTCGAAGCCCAAACTCAAGAAGAAGTTTTGATTTCCCAGCAACAAACCGATGTCTCGCCGCATTTGTAGCAACTAATGATGCATAATTAATCAGATTTAAAAAGGGAGTTTCTAGCAGCTGAACAACCTGAAATTAATAATAATAATAATAATTATACTACAAGGAATAATATAAACATATACGAACACAATTTGAGCAAGAACAGAAGATATATATGTATATATAAGATAATTTGTACTCACCGCAACTGGGCCTTCAACTCTCACCATCGGCACTTTTGGGAAAACAACCGATCCCTCTGATATTGCATACACTTCAACATCAGAACAGTCAATACCCCTAAGATAATCGTAAAAGCCATCCTATATCATTAAGAAACAAAAAAAAACTTTAGTAATGAATCTTAAATTCAACATCTTTAAGTGGAAAATATTAAAAGTAAGCACGAAAGCATAAACTTCAAAAGACATTAAACCAGTCCGGCCATGGTAATGATATCACCACACAAACAAACATCTCTCAAAGCATTAAAAACCACAATATTCTTATTCCCCTCTTTAAGTTTCAAGTTGATAAAGCTGAAGATGTGACTGAACTGATAATGAAAATATTAGCACATCCTGAATTACCGAAAACAACCTAATAGTAAATATTCCTTCATTTAAATGTAATTTGCAAAAAAAAAAGTTCAACTAGTTTAGGTTTGCGAGGTTTAAGCGTAAGAAACTAACTTTGGTGAAGTGATTAGTTATTGGTTTACCTCACACGAAGAATGTAAACATTTGCGGACAAAAGCAATCTCATCTTCTTTGAATTGGAAATTAGCAATGAGTCTTATGCACTCGTCTAAGCCAGCAAAGACTGTGTATTCGCCGCCGAATGGATTCTTCCGAAAATACAAATCAAATCTGCAACACATAGACAAATAACTTATCAGACACTCTATGATGTGTATGGTGATCCGAAACCGTTACTTGTAAATATCCAGCTAGCATCAACTATGAACCGTTTTGTATCAGTAACCAACGAATTCCTTACGTAACGACGAAAAAATATATCAATATTCTCAAAACCCACAAAATCAAATCCCAATCAATCTTTTAGAAGGAAAAAAAATTACCAATCAATACGTAAACACTTTCTGCTTAAAGACTCGTGACAAGGAAAAAGTTTTAAACCTTTGTGTCGATAATGATTGAATTTCTCCGCAGCAAAACAGAGAATTTAACGGAGAGAGAGAGAGAGAGAAGAAAAAACTAACACGGCTCGTTCGTTGTGCTTGCCAGCTTTCCAATAAGCGTAGGCCATGGTGAACTGGTAGAGATCCGTGAGAAGAGGCGTCACCATCGGATTCGTCGGAGCTTCTACGACTCGTCGCGAGTTCTCGCATGGACCGTTCTGTTTCGCATCCATAATCGAATAAATTTCTCTGTGGTTTTTCCTCTTTTTCTTTTACTTCCTCTTCTTCGATAATAAAATCCTTCTTTTCTTAATCTATTTTGCAGTTCAGAACCAGAGCTGTAACAATTGTATGGATATCAACGCCACGCGCACACACATATATAAGCAGAGAGAGAGAGAGAGAGAGAGAGAGAGAGAGAGAGAGAGAGATTAGAGGGTGACGCGGCAGAATAAGAGACGCCGTTAGGAATAATGAAATTGGTTTTTGAGGTTTGTAAAACGAAGATTCCTTTTCAAAAAAAAAAAGCTATAGAATTTAATGTAGTCAAGAGTCAAAGCTCAAACACCAGTGCTAAGTTTTAACGTGGAAAAGGGAAGTTCGACTTTAGACTGAATCCCGGAAGTCCACGTATTATTAGAATATAGCAATAAAATATTTGATATTGTAAACAGAACCACATGTATTGATTTGAAGGGAAATCTTGTATAAGTATGGTATATATATGCAAATCAATTAAAAATAAAAATACCACATATATTCCATTTGTTTTAATGATAAATTCCACATTATACTATCTATTTGATGTTAGATTGTAAGTATTAAGTGTCTATTTTACCTTTGTGTTATTATTTGCTATGCATTGATCGTTTTTGTAAATAGAAAATAACAACTCAACTCAAGAAACAACAAATACCACCCTTGTCCACGAGCAAAATTAATGTTTTGAAACAAAAAAGAAAAATATGGCCAATGGTTCATCCGAATGGCCAACAATCCATCTAAAAGAGTTCTCAATGGTTTTTTGACTAATGATGCATCCGAAAGAGTTTTCATTGGCTAATGACCAATGACCCACCCGAATGGTCAATGGCTAATGATCAATGTCCATTTTGGTTAAGAAGTTTTCAATGACTTAATATCCTATTGCCAATGCCAAAGATCCGTTTGTCCAAGACCATCAAGAAAACCCCATTCAACAAAAACTATTTGACCAAAGATCATCCCTCGATGATTTCTCGACTGAAACTTATTTGTCAAAGAGCATTTGTCGATAGAATTCACTAAAGATCCATTGGATGATATCTATTCACCGAAGACCAATTTCATGAATCTCATTGGACGAAGATCCTTGGACCCCAAGGTTCCTTGGCTTCTTATAGATATTGTTGTTGCAATCATATTGATTAGTATTAATTGTGTTGGCTTATTTTTTGCTAAGACCTTGAGTTCCCCCGTTCCTAAAACGCTTTTCAAGATCCAAATTAAATATAGGGTTATTAAGATTTATAAGTCTATTAATGTATATGAGTTGTAATTTGGCCTACATTTTGTTAAGTTATGGTTAATGGCCTGATTGTAGTTTAATAAAAATAAATGGACGTTTTTGACCCGCTGTTATCCCAACTAAAATTTATTCCACGAAAATCCGGTTTATGTGTGCAGTTATTACTGCAATTAAACAACCATCAATCCCGCTGTTATCGACGAAAGTGAATATCACCCCCATTAACCCAACTATTCGATTCTCATTTCATCCTTACCTTGTTTCTCTCTCCTAAAATCTCTCTCTGCTCTCACATTTTCAAAAACCAAAACCCATAAACTCTAAAATCTTCACGTTCGCGAAGAAAACACCGGAAGAGATGACGGAAAATACGCCAAAGAGGAATCGCGTCGAAAGCTACAATCGAAGTACAGGTAAGTACTGTATTTTTACGATTCATATGAACGGAAATTTTGTAAAAAAATGTTTTCCAAGTTATAAATTTTGTCATCGTTAAAAATTTGTGGTTTTTGTCCGTGTTAAACTAAAATATTCAATGATCTGAAACGATATCAAGTTAAGTTTAACCATCAATAGATTTAAGGGTTTCTGTTTTCTTTCTCTGGTCTTGATTTTTGAGCACATAAACCAAACTACGAGGACCCACTGAATCATGAAGCAGTTGCGGTGTTGAGAGATAATTCAAAACTTTTCGAATCGAATGTAAGAAGGGCCATGGTTGGTGGGTACATGGGCCGACATTTCCTTACTCGTTGCATGTAGTCTTTTGTTTCATAGGGACCAAAAGTCTATAAACACTAATATAATCAAATCTCAAGTGAAAAAAAAAATTATTGTATACTTTATCCTGCAAAAGCACATGATTTAACATTTTCTACAATTTGTTGTTGTCATCATTTGTTTTCTACACTATTTGTTTAACTTGAATCTAGTGAGAAATATGAACTGAATGTATTTAAATTTTCTTGAATAGTAACATTACAAAAAATCGATTCTACAATGTTAAGCTCAAGTAATAATTTGTGGTCTCCAAATCCGCTACCGAAGAAAAAAAATGGTATCAAGAGATGTATATATGTTGGTTTCAATTTTAAAACATCGAAGGAGAAAACGATACTAGAATATTTGTGATAAATATTGGTTTAATTCGAGAATGGCCTATAATTGATAACTAACACTTGATATAAACGTGGCCAATTTAAATAAATTAACTAACACTAAACATAGGATCTCACCTAAATATATGAACAAATCTTTGACTTTCTACTTTAGAATTTGGTGAATAAATGAAATAATAACTGCAAAATATAATGAAAAGGGAAAAAATTTCAAAATTCAAATTCAAAATGATTCAAATTTATCCAAAATTAGAAATGGCAAACATGTAAATTATTTTTCCACGTAATCACTATGGGTATTAACTAATGTTTAACAAAAAATTGGCCATTTTGAAAAAAACATACCAAACGTTGGTCATTCCGCCAATTTTTTGTTAAATATATCATGATTTATTTATTAACTTCCTTCTCTTTTATGCATATTTTTGAGAAGTTATATATGTTGACTTATTTGGTGATAAATGCATTAACTTCCTCGAGATATCCTTTATGCACATTTTGAAAAGTTTTACATGTTGACTTATTTGGTGAAAAATGTATTAACTTTCGAATTTTGCGATATTTATGAAGTTTTCTATTTTGACAGATTTCGTCATAATGTCTCATCGTATTGTTGCAACATTTTTCTGCTACATTTTTCTGTTTTTGGGAAGGTTGCATTAAAAGGTAGTTTTACTTTAGGAATATTTCCACTTTATAGGAGTGCTATAAAAATCGAGTGGCTCTTCATTAGCAGCAATGAAAAACGTCATTTTAACATATATATATATATATATATATATATATATATATATATATATATATATATAGGGTTCTTAATCGTGCTCGATTGCCGGAGTGAGAGACTATTGATTTGTACATGGTTGTAACTCTCTAAACACTTATTTATATACTACAAGATTAGAGAAGTGTGAGTTTTGTGATTGCGTGGTTGAAGATTTCACGAATGTTTTTGAAGCAGCCAAATATCGGGTGAGTGTTTGAAGATGAGAATTTTGAGGGGTTTCAAAGTCACGTGAAATCCTTGATTTAGTTTTCACATATAGTATTAACCAAAGTTACATTAATATTGAGATTCACATAAGATCATTGTTGTACTATTACAATTGATTAGTGAATTTTTTTTTTATCTGGACTGAGAGCCCTTAGATGTAGGTGATATTACGGTAAACTGAGTTAACACTTCTTATTTTATTTATTATTCTGCACATGATTTTGTAGTTTTCTCAAATTTACGCAACAAAGTGTTATGCACATTGTTGAATAATTTCCGTGTAACATTTTACTGAAACCGTCAACAGAATTTAGATATCTTTATCAATTTAAAGGTTGGAGTTGCTTCTAATAAGAGATAAAACTAAGATATCTCTCTTTTAGATATCTCTCAAAACTGCTATCTCCCTCTCTTGATTTTATTGCTTTAATTCTAAAGACGAGACTTAACCCCCTCATCACTTAGCTTTTTATGCTACTGTTGAGCGTAGTAGATATTAATCGTCGCCAAAGAGAAGATTAAGACCGATAATGGACCTCTTTGCTTTTGTTGACTTTCCCAAGACTCTTTAGAAGCCATGGCACATCGAATACGTCCTTTTATAATCACAGCCCTATCGAGTCTGAAAAATGATAAATAAAACTATATTTGTAATGGATGTGGCATCTTCGTTTGTATTATTACATCAGTTTTTCATTGTTAATCTACAAAGCATCATTAACATTATTTGTATTAATTTCAATTATATAATAGTAATTATTTTGTTTAAAGATTTGGAAAGTATACGAATACATTGTTTTTTTTGTTTAAACTAATCTTAGCGCTCGTTATTGAAATTATATGCGACAAAATAAATTAGAAACAACAGGACAAAACTGTAACCCATATAAACAAAAATAATAAAAATCATTGAGGCATGTATGACGGTAAGCCCAAGCCCAAGCTTTTTGGCCCGGCTTGCGTTGTGGAAAAAAAAAGAGAAAATTTATTTTGTAGGCCTCATTTTATGTCAACTCTATCTCAAAATGGACTTTTGACCCATTTTCGGACAAAAATTCCCTTTAATTCATTTTTTTTCCATGATTTTTCCGATGGTTTCCAATGGTTTTTCCGATGAATTCCGATAGTTTCCGATGATTTTCAAATTTTGTTTTTTTTTTAATTTTCGATTATTTCCGATGGTTTTCAAAAATATATATTTTTTTTTTTCAAAAACTTTTTTTTATTTTTTTTAAAGATGATTTCTGATAGTTTTCAGGTGAAATTCAAATATATTTTTTTCTAAATAGTTTTTTTAATTATTATTTTTTTAAAAAATTTCCGATAATTTCCGATGATTTTCATATGGTTTTCAAAAAAAAGTTGGTAAAAAAAATTAAAGGTATTTTTGTCCGGAAATGAGTCAAAAGTCCATTTTGAGATATAGTTGACATAATGAGTCTATTTTTGATACTTCAAACAAAATGAGGCCCACAAAATGAAATTTCTCAAAATAAAATTAGAATCGACTTATTAAGTTCAATCGTACCATATAATCACTAGTTAAAAACATAATGCTAGGCTCTTATGATGATTAATTATTCAAGTTTCCCTTTTCAATTATTATAAGGGAAATTTCGAAAAGTACGTGATACAGTGCGTTAATATTCTGTTTCTATATGTGATAAAATTTTATTATGAAATATATGTGCCAAAAGATTAAAAAAAAAAAAAAAAAAAAACTCTTAATAAAATTCGAGTGCAAAATACCGCAACTAATATTAAATTCTGCAAAATAACTCAATTAACCGCAACATAACACAACTAATCAAAGTGTTATTAAGAATATTTTTGTCTTTTCACACATACATTTCGTAATAAAATTTTATCACATAAAAATAGAATATAAACCCACTATCGCACGTAGTTTCCGAAATTCCCTATTATAAAATATGTGATAGAAAAACGGACCATTCAATGACCTTTTGGAAGAAAATGTGCTAGCACGAAATTGTCAAGAAATAGCTAAGGCAACCACATCTAGGTTTGCCTGCGCATCAGTTAAAAAATACGTAACTTTAGCTTCGATCCAAGCACCCATAATTTTACAGAGCACAATGAAAATTTACAAAACTGAGAAGCAAAGATACACGGATCTAAGACCCCTAAAAAAAATATAATATTACACACCAGATTGCTTGGCCTCTAAATAACACACAAGGGAACACGGGAAAATAGACTCAACCACAAACAATGTGAAATGGTATCTAGCGAGTAAGTCAGCCAAATGGCGATGGAACTGCCACTGAAAGCGCATCTGATCTTCGAATGCTTCCCATGCCACAGATAATGCATCCCGGGCTTGAGAGGGCCGAAAACTTAGCACCACAGAGGTCGCAGATGTCATAACCAATAGTTGAGAGGCGACTCAGAGTGGCATAGCAGAAGTGAGAGGGATCTTCCAATGGGTCAATGGACTTGTTGGTCATACCCCTTTGAACACACATGTTGATCAGGCTTTGTAGCTCGTCCTGCTTACTCGGAGGTGCTTTCGATAGAAGAAGTTCAAGCATCTGCTTCGAGTAAGCAAAGTTTTGTACTTCCATGTTCCGTTTTATGGCGGTTCGAATGCAGTTTATCCTGTGCTTTGCCAGAAGAGGCAACGAACCTAGATGACGCGCTAGTCTTGCCATCTCGTCTTTTGCACTAATGGCACTAGCTCCTTGGACTCTCTGTAGACGACCGATTTCCTGTACCAGAATCGAGATGAAGTTATGTATTTTAATGTGTACGTATACAGTTCCAGAGCTATTGTTCTTTTTATAATGTGCCTCAAACAATAACCGTCCTGATAGTTTTGTTTATGTGGTGATGGATTATGATTAGAAAGGCACAAGAACAGTGTCCACCAATATATTCATTGCGGATTCGTAATACATACCCGAAGAAGATTAACCGCTAACTTGTACTGAGCACATATGGTTGCCTGAGCTTTGATATCAGACCCACGGGAATTATCCTTTGCCAGAGCAAGGAAAGCTTCGTCAAAACAAGATAATGCATCTGGAAGTTGATTCTGTTCTAGGTGGGCGACTCCGGTCTTAAAGCATACAGAAGCAGTGGCACCACGGGGCACCTGGCATCAAAGATCCATGACAATTGTCAGAGACAGGATGTGGAAAGGAACAAATAAATATAATTAATACATAAAGTGGATATACATCAAATGTGAGTTGTTTTTTGGCATGAAACCGGGCCGTTCAAAACAAATACACCAACTCGGTAAAAGAGCACCACAAAAAATAATCACCAAATCAGCAAAAGTCCTTTCTTTACATCGTATGGCTCCTAACCAAACCCTAGAAAGAGCTGATAAAAGAAAATATAAAATTCTGGCCATAAATTGCTAAGTTGCTTTCAAAGTTGCCATTTTTTGACATATCATCAAAATATTATTAATTTAATTACATCTTTTTTTAACATCACTATATTGGCAACTTATAATAAATTCACTCCAATGCAAATTACTTTCAAAGTTGCTTTCACCATAAACATTTTGCTATTACTTTATTATCTAGTTGGGACCACAATATTATAAAATAATAAAATATTTATAGCATTTCACTTGGCATCGGTGCCAAAAAAAAGCAACAATACCAAAATTACTCCTTTCTTAATTTTCACTCCAATGGATAAACAATTATAGATGACATCCATGTCATCGCAATACTCCAAAAAAATGTCATGCATTGGAGATGCTCTAAGAATGAACGCTATGTTGTGACTCACAATGTCAAGAAGCTGACTGACATTCCACAGAATGTGGATGTTTCTATTACTAACGAAAATGCAGATCGGTAAGGTTTCGATTATACCTGCCCAGGACGTACGGAAGATGGTGGTGAAGTAGGACGGGGTAGAGGCTTTCCAGAATCTGTCACTCCAAGAATACTTAGGTCAAGAGGTTGTGTGGAAATTGCTGGGGCCTGAGGCAGAGCGTCGTTGCCTGTCTGTGCTGAGGATTGCGGGGGAACGCCACCGTCAGGAAGTCCAATGTGTTCCATCGAAGCAGGTTGTTGAGCGGCTTGAGGTGGAATGCCACCACCAGGAAGGCCGACATCAGGCTGTTGTGATGCCTGAGCATAATTTGTGGCTGCATTGTTTCCTTGAACCCCTTGAGAATTCGGGTTCAGCGTTGAAAGATATGAACCGGGAGGACGGAGTTGGGCTGCAACCTCTAGGGATGGTATCGTATTCTGGAAGAAATCTTCTGGGATTGGTCGAGCTGTGACTCCTGTACCTGTCGCCGCCGGTGTTGGCTGTGATACATTTGCAGGTTGCATGAACGAAACTGGGGCAAATGGATCGACAGGTGCAGAAACCGCCTTCGCAGGAGTCGAAGCACTAGAAGCAGATGGCTGTGAGGAAACCTGGCTGAGGTCTAGAGGCCCGCTCATAAATGACTTAGTCCTGCTTATCGGCAGACCCAACCCTTCACTGAGCTTGAAGGTAGCTTCTTTGATCTTGTTCACGTCCACTGTCGTAGAAGCAACTGGTTTTTCCCGTATTCTAATGTGTAATTTTTTTGTTTTCGACACACCCTCCTCGTCGCTGCTGCTACCATCAGCAGTAGCGAACATGGATTTTTTGAATTCTTCTCCTGCTTTAGCCTGTTCATCTGCTTTAGCAGTAGAGTCGGGAACCTTTTTGGTGAGAGTTTCGAGACCCATCAATGATTCACCCATGGAATCCCCAGACGCTCCTTTGGGCTTATTTGATGTATTGGAAACCATTGATAGTGCGGTGGCCTTATTTTCTCCACCTGCAGGTGGCACCAGAACTTTGACAAGGCTGTCTTCCCTTACTTCTACAATGTTGCCTCTTCCTTTGATTGAACCCAAGTAAACGCCAATGTGATCTGCAATTATGGATGGGATCGCACCATCGTCAGTTCTCATGTACGGCAATACTTCACCAGCCAACTCCCACTGAGGTATGGCCTTTAGGTTTGTAGGGGTTTTAATTTCCCAGTTTCCACCACCCCATTCGGGTCCTTTAGGAACCATACTCTCAGCAGCAAAATTAGCAAAAATTCCCTGTGTCCACCCAGTAGAGCGTACTCTTAATATCCTCTCACAGTACCGCCTTAGTTCTGGATCAGCTCCATCTTCTTCCAATTTTTGGGCTAGCCGACGCATTGCACTGGGATTTAGGTGGCATATAAAGAGACCGAGAAGGC
This sequence comes from Urtica urens, assembly GCA_958296335.1. Lineage (NCBI taxonomy): Eukaryota > Viridiplantae > Streptophyta > Magnoliopsida > Rosales > Urticaceae > Urtica > Urtica urens. The sequence continues at coordinate 21,845,466 of OY282522.1, read as the reverse complement.
TCTCATAATCCGATATGACTTCAAAAGTTTCTTTAGCACTGTCAAACTGCGCAAACCTGTAGTTCAAGCATTTTATCACATCTGGTTAAGTAAGAGAATCAACAGAAAATCACCATCATGAAGAAGGAAGCGGCATACTAAAGATAGAGGAAATGGGCTTTGTATTTCAAAGAATAAATAGAAGAAAAATAAGTTTAGAAAAAAAAACTAATTATAAAGGTCTTTCAGAAAAGTAAGCGAGAAATGTTTCATAATCATTCTATTACAAGTAGTTTTTAAACGTCTCAGGATATATTACATATAGCGATCAAATACTCACTGCTTGACAATGTTCATGGCACAAAATTAGCTTTCTAGCCATGCGTAAAGAGTAAATACCAGGGTAGATTAAAAAAATATGCACTCAATTAGGAAGGAAATATTTGTTTGCCCGAATACAAGATCTTTCAACAAATCTTCAAAATAATAATAACAATAATGAATACCAGCATGCTTAGTACTATAGTAACTAAGTTTTAAAGAAACTACTGTAAATATGGGAGATAAAAAATTAACGATATAAGATAAGTCAAAATTATCAGATGTGCCATAGTAGACAAATATACTTTTTCTGTAGATAAATCAATAAATAGAAAGGGCTTTTATATACAGTTGAAGGAGTATGGACAACACAGATAAATCAATAAATAGAAAGGGCATTATTTCTAAAACTGATAGCAGACTAATATTTATTTGTAAAAATTCTTCCTGCAGCAAAACAGAATCTATAATGGTAATAAATTTTATATCTGCGTACTTGATACAAGCGTAGCCCAGCTGGCGGAAACGATGGAACAAATGAGAGGTTGGAGGGCATCGTGGATAATCTCTAGAACGAAGAAACTCGTCTTTTAAAACAGATAAAGCAGTAGAAAAGCGAAGAGCTTTGATGGCATAGACTCCTCGTAACACCTATATTTATAAAACATGTTAAGTAACCAGATTAAACGAGTAAAAGACTTGCAAAGGAGCCGACTGACAACTTACTTGAGTAAATTGTGGGCCCGCTTGGGATAATGACACAGCAAGATCTCCACACACTGGGGGACCTCTAGCAAGAATATCAAGAGACCTAGGGGTGATCCTCAAGCTGTCAAACCTGTAACCAGAAAATAGATTGAGACGTCAGAGTCAAACATAATAATCTCTACGTATAACAATTTTAAAGTCACCACTCGCAGGGCATTCAAATGCTAAAGTCAAACATCCCTAGGGCATCGGTTCAAAATGAAGGAACTAAATCGTGACTATGACTGAAGCAGTGGTAACAGGTTCAAATCCTAGGAGCTGAACAAAATTATTGGTGTCTCCTAAAACCTGGTGTTCAGGGCCTTGGGTTTCCAAGAAAACAAATTCAATCAACTAGGCAGGGTAGACGAATACCTTGATGTAATTTGGTAGAGTATTTCAGAAAGGTCAAGCTTCTGCTCAAACCTTTCTTGCATGGTGGAAAATCCGATCAGAATAGGTTCAAGTAGCCCGACCAGGCAACTCTTGATCTCAACTGCTTTCTTTTGTCTAGGATTTATTTCTGTTGGGTTCGCTAGCAGCAGACGATCATTTAACGCTCCAACCAAAACTGTAAACGAATTCAATTGAAGGGTCAGAATGATAATTATCAGTAAGGGTATGTCGAAGTACAACAGCTACACAAAACGGCAGTAATGTTCTCTAATCTAAAGTAAAATATTGTATCAACAGCTTATGGTTTCAACCTCCGTGTTACATATTTTTTAAGAAATTAAAGGATATTGAATTGAAAAGGTTCAGTTGATCTACCTGTGTGTGGCATGTTTATTGAGAGAATGGTCCTCACTTTTCCATCCCAGCCAAGCACATTGACTCCAGTGGCAGTAGAAAACAGCAAAGCAGGACCAACCCATAGCAGTGATCTAAAGTGCACCGCAGTTAAGTGCTAAACAACCCCACAAAAAAAAAGTGCCATACAAGAGTAAAAACATAACAATATATAGTACATAGTAACCATAGGATTCGTTATAAAATTTCATTGAGGATATTGAAGGGAGTCCCATGTCGTATTTTGTCGAGCTACTAGCAAGTACTTCAAGGTCTGCGGACACTAGCAGAACCCTCTGTGTAGTTATTATTCCTGCAACATAACCTCGGAGAGTTTCTTGCCACTGAACCTGCAGAATTTGAACAAGCAAGAACTTTTCTAAACACCAACATAGGCAAACAACATTTGTTTGTATAAGTGATACAAATCCACCCAAAAGTTTAACCACGTCTCAGAGTGTCCCCTTAATTTTAAGGACATCAAATGTTTAAATTTTAAATGCACCAAACATTAAAATTTTAAACCATTAAAAATTCAGTCCTTTCATTTAATATTTATAAAAAAGAGCTGGACACATGTCTGATATAATTATGATTGATAAACAAATTTTATCACTTCTTTATTTTCTCTCTCTCTGGCTCTATGCAATTACTCTATCAAACTAGGTGGTGGATGGTGATCTAGGCAACAACGATTAATAATTCCTAATTTTTTATAGTTATGATTTCAACTTTTTATTTTATAGCTGATCAATGGAATGAAGCTTCTCATATTTCCAAACCTTTAGTGATAAATTTATTTGTTTAAAATACTGAATTACCTGGAGAACAGTCTCTTTCATCTTCAACTTGATTGATTTTTTCGCTTCACCTTTTGTTGATAAATTTTGACCATCACTAGTTGATAGGCGGTACCCTTGAACCAGCTTGACCAATCCAATCTGATTCCCGTGAGAGGCAAATATCAAGGATGACTCTAAAATCACACGAAACTATCATTAGCACATGCGTTTGTCTTAGCTGTGTGTCAAAATTACCAGACGAGAGTTATTTGCTCACCTAAGGGAGTTGAAAAGATACGGTCGACTTCATCTTCAAATGTAAATTGCAGCGGACCTCGGATAGAACCAGTACCAGTGTCCTCGGATTGACTTTCTTGAAGTGCCCCCCCATTCTTTTCATTAGCTTCCTGAGATATCTTTCCCGGAAGAATATATAATGCCAATCCAGTCTTATCATCGTCAAGTATTGCAAATTGGTTATCATTTGAGCCAATAAAAGCTGCATCGCGACCTATAAATTCAAACATTCATGTGAATGTAAATCATTGCTGGCATTGGTGATTTTACTGTAGTGTGGTTTTTAATAGACAACAAAAAACATATTCCTGATAAACTTCACCTTTCACTGTAGTGCTTTTACTGTTAGCAGTTTGAGACTCTGAGTTTTCTCGATAAACAACCACTTCAGTTGTAGAACCACTGAACTCGTAAACAACAAGGAACATATGCTGTTTTTTACTATAAACCATGCCTTTTGAATGGTATTCCACATTTCCTGGAATCTGGAAAGAGACAAGGAAAGAATATAAGAGAAGCGCGACATTTTTTGAGAGTTAGTACATATGTAAATGGAATATAAAGCTTAGAGCCCATAAAGTTTACCGAGGTATAAAGTTTTTTATAGATGCTATCTGCTCCTGTACATAGGTTATGTGCCATGAGGTTTGCACCATCCACGTAAAACGTCCTAACAGGATAATGAAGGACCCTGTTTTCTCTATTGAAGAAATTGAGCTCCAAGTTAATCGCCTGCAGGTAGGCAAGAGATATTGTTATTAATAACTCAGAACTAGTACTTCAAATTTGAGTACACCAATCACAAAACCTTACCACACAAACTGGAGTGTCCTTTAAACGATGTTTAGTGTCTAACATAGTTATGAGTGGCAGTCGAGAAATTGGAGCTGTTTTGGAGTGACCTTCCATGAAATGCTGTAAATAGTAACAGGTATGTTAGTCAAATTTTAATTACGATCTTTAGATCGACTGCATAGAAAACACATCGAAGAAATCAAACCCTTTCAAGAGAAACAGGAATATGAAAAGGCAACATACACTGTATAGAAAAGCCTTCCGTGCAATGTCTGATATTGTAAGTTGTCCACCGCCACTGAAGGGTACATGAATTATGACTTCTTTTAAGAAGAATCTCAAATAAAATAAAATAAGTTTCAGAAGCTTAAGAAAAATACAAACTAGAGAACACAAAATCAATCTCGATGAAGATCGGAGAAAGGAAAGGATCTAAAATCTGAAAAAGCAATCGGAAGCCATAAGGCGATTCTTCTATTTATTATCCCATAAGTCCTAAAATAATCGGTCACTAATTATACAAATTTTGCACCGACTGTGATCCCCCATCAGGGAGCCATAATACTGGTCTTAGCAGGTACATGAGTTATTTCTAATAGCACATGATAATTAAGAGTTATATAAATAAGATAAAATGGAAGAAAATAATATAAATTTGAAGCAAAGAATTAAGGAAACAAATCAATATCCGCAGAAAGAAAACTGCTTACAGTTGAAGAAATTTAAGACTGAGTTCGGAGGTGGTAGTAGTACTAACCCTTTCAAATGATGCTCCTGCAGCTGTGCTTGGAGTTGATGGTCAGCTAATATTCCAGACGAACCCAATGATGAAAGCTTTTCTTTCAATACAGAAGCTGTAAAGTACATCAATCAGCATACATTTTCCACATAGAAAAGGGAAGAAAATATACATCCGAAGCAACATGACAGCAGGGTTGGCAACAGACCATAAAATGTGTGTCAGAAACTAGTGTATGACATAAAAATGAATTTGGAATAATGTGAAACGTCCTCAGAATTATTTGGTTACTTAACCAGTCACCTGAAGATCCTCTTGCGCTTTGTAAAACTGCAAACAACTGTTTCCTTCCTTCCCTGGTATATGCAGCCCTATTTTTCACATTGTCTCCACTTGTCATATTCTGCCAACATATAAGAAGTTTTAATTTTCTCAACTCTAAGAATTAACAAATTAAACCCTCTAGAGTCGAAGAAACCCCATTCAAGTTATTGAACTGTTGTACTTACTACAAACAGCAGTGCCGCTAAATTTAATTTGGGGTGAACTTCCAGAGACTTAATTCGAGGCAATGGATAAACTGCTTCTCCACCCTGTTGAGAAAGGATGCGAGGGATATCAATCGATTCAATAGCTGCATTATAAGGTGTTAATGGTCAGTACTACTATCAAGGTCAGAAATTCAACATATAAACAAGTGAGAATCTAAAGCTGCATGATAAGTCTGTTTTAAAAGGTCAATAATATCAAGTTAAGACACACACAAAAAAGGCAATCATGGACATGCATGCAACTTTCCCATTCATCCAGGACTCGGCACCATTCTGGGAATGTGCGAACTAACTCAGCAGTCGTGGTATTTGGAGAGGTAAATTAATTAGAAGTCGCATTTTCTATATTTGATTACTTGAAAGAAGTCACTCAAGATTGCTCAAAAGCATGCAATTAATCACAATTACTAGGAAAATAGTAAACCACTTAAAAGTCCACCTTTTTTATCTACACGTTTAACGAAACAACTAACCTGCTGCCTCAAAAAAATTTGCTTGCATCGGGGGCCTGTTAGGATTAAGAATGACCCTCGTCTTCCATGCTTGGAGATTTCCATCCTTAGATACAGTTACAAGTATTCGCAGCGTTGAAATCCAAGCGACTGATGTTATCGGTTGCGAACCTACTTGGGTTCTGAGTAATAGGTAGGAGTAAATGATAAATAACGCGTTTCCTTGTGTAATTGTATAATGAGTAAAATGTAAAACGACAAATGATTGTGCTAGTTATGATCAGATGCCATCAACTTTTTTTTAGTAGATCAGATACCATCAACTTAAATAATTGAAGGCGGTATGTATTCTATCATGTCAACGAATGATAATTTGTTATCATTATAAGCAAATTTATGCTACAAACATACTTTGCAGCAAGCATACTTCAAAACAAAAGAGTATGGAGTTGAAGGAAGTTTTTCGACACTCTACTTACATCCCGATCATGTTGGGTCTCTCTGTTGAGACATCCCATGCCAGAAGCGTACCCCGTCGATCACCAACAAATATCCATTCCAGCGTCGGATGAAAAGCAAACGCACCAGCACCAATAAGCTTAATTGTAGTGTCCACTGAAATTGCAAAGAAAACGTTTTACATGGAGCTCATCTGTTCAATTCAAGCAAAAAATAAGCAATGTCGAGTCATCTTACACTGTAATGTGTAATGAACAGCGTAGGTCTGTATGTTGTATGCCCGAATCAATCCATCTGCATAAGCCACATACTGACACGAGGGGGGGGGGAGGGGAGTGACTCCATAATCAGCGCATTATTATGAGCTAGCTAAGAGGTCTTCCATTTAGATTAATCAAGAATATGACAAAGATGATGACATCACCAAACTTTCATTACCAGAATAGGGAGACGAGGATGGCAAGCAAGATTGACAATAGGCTTTTTCAAGTCTGTTTTTATTTTTGTTGGTGCTCTACCTCCTTCAACAGTTCCCACAACTTCGTGCACATAAATGGTTTACATTTAGAACGATAAACACACAATGAGGTAACTAGACATCCTAATATTCCACAGAACACAAACTAAACAAAAAGATTCAGACCTGTCACACTCATTCTACGGTGGAATCCAAAGAAGACGACAGGCTGCAGAGGGGTCAAAGCAAGATGGACTTCTGAATCAGCAGGAATTTGTTCTGTTTTCTTTTCTGGTGAATGAAGCACGCAGGTTTGCTCAGCATCAAAGTCACATGACCGAATGGTACAGTCCTAAAAAAGGAGAAGAAATGAAAAAAGAGTTGGATAAATTATGTCGAACACAGAATATAACTTCACAGCTAAGGAACAAACAACGAAGGAAACATTTTACATCCCAAATAAGCTCTTTAACAAAGATTTTCTGTTAGTAACACTAGATTTACAGTTAGTGTTAGCGCCCTACACATGGGGAGCAAAGTGGGGATCATGGAGGCAATCAAGTATGGGAGATCTCGTGATCTCTGTATGGATAATATTGCTTGATGGCTATCAACTATCTAGTAAGATAGATAGGGAGATATAGTTGGGGGATTCCTAACAAGCTAACACTAACTCTGTGCGTTCATGTGCTTCAAAAGATGCATTTATAACGAGAAACTCAACAGTTCTGCGAGCTAGCATCACATATATAAGAATGTTAAATAGAAACAGACATAGTTGGACACACCTCAAGGATGGCAATTACAGCATGCCCGCTTGTAGGGCTGTACGACATACGCACAACAGGTGATCCGATATTGATAGAAGATATCTTGCTTCCTGTCATCACATCGAATTCTGTATGCAAAAAGATGTTAACTTAGCATTTGAACATGTTCCCCTTAAAAAAACATAAACCACATTTTTTTTTATTCGAGTTAACCATCCAGAAAACAAATCGAAACAAAGAAACAATAATGTTTATATATGACATTTCCATACAAAATCTCAAAATCCAAACCCATAACAAGTGCGGAACATATTTCTCTGAACATATATCTTGAATCTATTGAACATTCCTGTATCGGAATTCACAGTACTGAACACAACAATATAGGAGCTTAAAGAGAACATTTACGAAACCTCAAAAGAAAAAAGAACATGATTCTAACCGGTTATGTAGCTTCCGATGGCGACGGCGACGAGAGCTTGGTGAGGATGAAACGCCGCAGCGTGAGGCTGCATCGGCTTGAGGCCACTTCCGACATGGCGCAGATCCAGATGCTCCACCGTCGTCCACTCCATGGCTCTCTTGAATGTATCGTCAAACTATACCTGCATTCGATCGAAATTTCGACGGAGACGACATGAACCGATCGCCGGAGAGAGTGAGATATGGAATATAGCACAGATCTTAGTTGGGCGCAAGAAATTGGGCGAGGTTGAAGCGTTCAGAGCTTACCTGTGTAACTTTAAGCAGGATAACAGATCATTCCAATGGAAGATCGCTCGTGGAGATAGAGAGCGACGACGAGCTGTTTTGGTGTATAAAACCAGAGGCGAGCTAGAATGCGTGAGACAAATCGGAGTAATGGTGTGTTGTCCGTCTCAGATTCCATCAACAATCTTTACCGACCATGTTCATACATTAAAAAAAACGAATTTGAACAAAGTATTTTCATTTAACTAGAGATTTTATCCAAATAATTTGGTTATGTTTTTGTTGAATTACATTAGTAACGTATAAATAAGTCTAAAAATCAAATTTAAATCTACTGAATTTAGAAATAATTATTAAATACTTTTTAAAAAAATTGTGTTGATTTCCTTATAGAAGAAGAAGTTGAAATATGTAGAAAGTGTGAAAATGAAAAAATTGATACATCTAATGAGTTCAAGATGCGTCAAGAAAATTTCAGAAAAGAAAATTACTATGGTGAAAATCATGTAAATTCTGTAATTTTTAATGTAAGATTATTCTGTAATTTTATTACGTACATGGTAAAATTCTAGAAAATTCCACAAGTTGTAGTAGCATTTTACTTTTCATCGTATAATTTGTAAAATGAGTTTTAATGAATAGTATTTTTTAAGTTTCCTTTATATATATACAAGCGAAAATACCCGCGCGTTACTGCAAAATGTTTAATATATCTTATTTGAAATTATTAAAATAATTAATAATATTTTTTTGATGAAAAAGATTATGCAATAACAAAATTACACAAAAAATGTCATAATGTTAATTAATAATATAAGTTGTGTTTTTGTTGAATTATATCACTGACGTATCATATAAAAATTCAATGATCAAAATTAGAACTGCTGAAATAAAAAATAATTATTAAATACTTTTTAATTTTTGTGGTGTTTATTCAACTTTTTTATAAAAATTATTGTTTTGAAATATTAATAACTAATATAAGATTATTCCATGCATCAATGACATGTTATATAATTAAACTAAAAAATTAAAATAAAAGTTGTACAAAACACACTTACATATATCAAATACACCGTTGATTATTAAAAGTTTGTGCTATTTTAGAATTTCAGATAATTTTAGATTGGTTGTCTTCTTAGTGGCGTGATTTGTAATTTTAAGCTATTTTGAAGTTAAATAAATTGAGTGTACAATGAACAGTAAAATGAAAGTGGAAGTGGATGAACAGTATTTTTGTGGTTTGGTTTATATATAATAATGTTTCACTAAAAAAAATTGTGATTTTACACATTTAAGTTAAAACACGAGAATTTAACTTAAAAAGTGTATGTAAAAGTTAAATACATGTTAATTATTAAAAGATTTCTTAATTGAAGATTAATATCATGGTCAATTTATGTAAAAAAAATTGAAATGAAAATATAATATCTGCACTTAAAAATTTGTAAACGATCCAATTTTTTTGGAAAAATTCAATATATAATAGAAAAAAAAAACCGTTTAAATCATTTACTTAATATAATCGATGCATTTTACATTTTAGACTAACATTTTTGTATGATAAAAATGGCGATAAATTAACAAAATTTTGAAAAAGAATCATCGATGCTTTTTATTTTTTAGACTAGCCACATAAAAAATCGTTAAACTCATTAGTTAAAGAAGTTCAAAATCAAGCTTTTGACACATTTGATGACAAAAAGATGACCTTAAAGTTTATTAGTGCAGGTATCTACAGACTTATAAAATATTTAAAAGAACTTTTAAAAAAAAATCCTTCGGTACGGAGTAGATACTCAACATAATTGAGAGTTTTTCATAAAATTATTATATTGGTATTTTCAATATTCTTTTTGCTGATTTTGCATTTTTAATGTTCTCTAATTTATTTTTTTAAAGAAAAATAGAGAAAGTGAAATGGAATAAATTCATAATCGATAAAAAAAAATGCTCATTATTCCATCTTCCTCGAATACAAAACATTATTATCAAAATTGAGTTTTGCTATTTCGAAACCAATTTAATATAATAATAATTATTATTATATTTTCCGAGATCATATTATTTTAATACAGCGTAATCGTCAAGAGATTGAACAAGTTTCATTAAATTCTTTAGTATGTCGAGCTCGACCAGACCTTTGCTCGATTTCATAAGTATCATACCAAATCTCATCAATCAAATCGTTATTTTCAAGAAATACGAGATATCTATGTCATACAAGTAAAGGTACCTAGTTATTAATAAGAAAAATTTAAAAGGTGAACGGTGATTGCATTGCCAACGACCCAATCTCAAGGGCTACCTATTTTCTTTCAGGGGAAGGCTGGTGTTTATGTTTCATACATTTTTTAGGGATACTAGCCTTTTATAGTATTTAATTTGCAAAATATCCAACTTATTGACAATTTCGGTTAATACCCAAAACAAGAAATTCACGAGAATTAAAAGACTTGTATACCATTTTCGTTATAAATTTTGAAGCATAAATTTTTAAAAATTAACACTATTAATGGCCGGATGTTAAATATGGTTTATTCAAACATTTATTTGTTCCAATAAATCAGCCGGTTCTCTCTATCTGTAAAACCCTCTCTTTCTCTTTCTCTTTCTTTTTCTCTCTCGTGCATGGCCCACTTCATTCTCTCTCCCTCTTTCTTTTTCTTCCACGTGTTAATCACCTTTTTTCACCCTTTCCCTCCTTGCATGTGTCCAACTAATTCTCTCTCCTCTCCTTTTCTTTCTCTTGCTCGTGACTATCCTCATTAAATCCTAATCTCTCCTTCTCTCGTGCATCACTCTCTCTCTTTCCTGATATATCTTAAACCCCTATTTCTCTTTTCTTCACATTTCTCACGGCTATTGTTCTCTCACCACCGTTCACTCAACTTCGACCGAAATCACCACCGTTCACTCAACTCCGACAGAAATCACTACCGTTCACTCAACTCCGAGCGAAATCACCATCGTCCTTCATCAAAATCGATCTCCTTGTTGTCGATAATCGATTTGGCCGCCACCGTCACGCACCCTCCGATTTCTTCTTCTCCTTTCTTCTTCATTTTCCTCGTCACATCATTGTTCTTCACCGTGGGTCTTCGTCGACGATCAGTGTTCCTGTGCACGACGGTTTGAGAAGCCATATCGAAAAAATTCTATGCGTCGTGAATCAAAGGTTAGACAAGATTGGATGTGACTAATTTGATTCTAAAATCAAATTGGACGATTTTTAAAATAAAAATTAACATAAATTAACAAGTATTTCATTTGAACAATTTTTTAAAATAAAAATTAACATAAATTAACTAGTATTTTATCTGAACGATTTTAAAAAATAAAAATTAACATAAAATTAACTATTATTTCATCTGTGAGTCTAAATAAAAATAATTCAATCCAGATTAGTTCTAGTTAAACGTTAATTAATATAAATAATCGAGACATTAATGAAATATATTCAAAATTAAAATAAAATCAGCCAAAAATATATTAGTAAACTTTTCTATTATAATAACTTAAAAAGTCGTGAGAATCCCTTAAATTAAGGTTAATTTGCGTTTGTATTATATATTTACTAACTTACAAAAAATTAATTAAAAATATCGAGCCTTTAATGAAATATTTTTATTCAAATCAACTACAAAATCTCTTTTTAATTAATTAATTGAATATTTCAAATATATAATAAATCCAGTAACTACGGTTTCAAATCTGTTAATTAAAAAAGTGTCTTTGAAATCCGGATTTTTTGGTTAATTTGTATTAATTTTTAAATATATTAAATAATTAAATAGTTTAATAGAAAATTAAAAAAGGCATAATTGGGATTGTATATTCCATAAAAACTTCCACGTAGGATCAATTGAGTATTTTTTAAACGTTTGCAAAAAATTGGTTATTTTACAATTGCATGTTTCATTTGGTTTTGTAAGAGCAATTCTTCCATTTTTAAAGGATAATTTTACAATTATAACAATATAATATGGATTTTACCCAAAGTTTGGTAAACGGGTTGTAAATGTCACCAAAATCTGTTTACGAAATTATTTCATATCATTATACCCAAAAATCAAATTCGTGATAGGGGTAATAAGGGTTGAATTTATAGCCACGTCGTCAGGGAATGGACTACTACATGTTTAATTAACGTTGAGTAATTAGGAATATGTAAATAGTATAGTGGCTATAAAAACATTTTTTTTATATATTTTGTTTATATTCTAATTTTTTTATTCATGGTAACTGTGGTAAAATGATCAATTAAATAGCGGGAATCGTCATTGAACCTTTTTTTAAGTAAGCTTTCATTTGCTTTAAATGTAGATTGAACTCATGACCTCCGACTTATAGGTGGTGTAATATTACCACTACGCTATTTTAGTTATCACAAATAAAATAGAGCATTTAAATGGAGAGATTAGTAAACTGATTTATTGTAATGATCGAAATTTAACATTGCATATTCGAATAACTATGGAACCGAATACCTTTTAGGATTCGGCATAGATTAAAATAAACAAATTACAACATAAGTTAAGTTCAGAATATCGACCACATAATCACAATCCGTGAATAAATACTCGGTATGCACAAAACTAGTCGAACATATTCACGTACGTTGGCTACGGAAAACATAAACATAAGTCTAATAACCAGCTTAATGATTATTAAAACGGTTACCATTATGTGAAAAGTTATTACGACGTGAGAAGTTACAGCTGATTGCGTGGATTTGATCCATCCTAGTAAATGGACATTGTTACGTTATGAACAAGAAAGGAGGGAAGGAAAAACACACCCACAAAACACCACTTTTACTACGTGACTTTGATAGAATAATTTTCGACTGTAATTTCTCCTTGTATCGTGATTCGTGTTACATAAGAATAGTTTTGTATTTCTTAAATGTTCATAATGAATATACGATCATTGTTGTATCTATTTGTAAACATCTTACATTTATAATTACTTATAATGGAAATAGTGACAATTCAGTTATTTATAGTTCCATATTAAATTGAACCAAACGACATAACGTTTAATCTTTATGAATTAATTATATCCATTTTTTAAAGAATACCCCAACCAAACACACTTTTTAATTACTTATAAATAAAGAATACTCAAGCATAAATAGTCAAGTGAAAATCAATATTTTTTTTCCAAATGACGTATTTGGGGTCGAATCCCCTCTGACTCATTGTCCAATAATTTAGTTTGAAATTTGTTTGTGTGTTATCATATTACATTCGACGAAATGGCCTTAGCTTACAACTCAATTTGGAAAAGTCCAACGTTTCGTAAAACTTTTGTAAATAGTATTTTGGTTTACGTGGTTTGTTGTAATATTACTTATACACTCTTTATAATTTCGGCCGAGTTTTTTTAATTTGAATATTAATTATATTCACTTGAATTCCTAATTTGAATCATAATGCAGTTTAAAGGCCGATTATGTAGTTGGTTCCTATATAAATGGGTTTGATTATTTTATTAAAGAGCAAGTAATTAATATTGATTATTTCTTTTTCTGTAGCTGGAATTTATTGTTGATTTATATTGATATTGTGTATTCATTATGTTTTTTTTTCAGCATATTATCGCTTTATTTAATGAAACTCAATTATTAATGATACCTAAATTATGATAATGTTTGTTAATTGATATCCAATTTACACTTAAATATAATTGTTCGGCCGAATTTTTTAAATTTGAATATTAATTATATTCGTTTGAATTCGAAATTTGAGTTTTAATGCAGTTTAAATGCCGATTGTTTAGTTGGCTCCTATATAAATGAGTTTGACTATTTTATTAAAGAGCAAGTAATTAATATATTGGTTATTTCCTTTTTTTGTAGCCAAAATTAATTGTTTATTTATATTGAGATTGTGTATTCATTACGTTTTTTACATCGTATTAGTCATTAAACTCGATTTTTTAATGAACATGATTCTTGATGATACCTAAATTTATGATAATTATGATTTCCACGTTTATGATTTCCAATTTACACTGAAACAGAATTGTACCAACATTAATTGAGTTGCGATTTACAACGTAAATTGAATTTTACATTGATAATGTTTGTTAATTGATATCCAACTTACATTGAAATATAATTGTTCAGACGAAGTTTTTAAATTTGAATATTAATTATATTCGTTTGAATTCGAAATTTGAATTTTAATGCAGTTTAAAGGCCGATTGTTTAGTTGGTTCCTATATACATGGTTTGACTATTTTATTAAAGAGCAAGTAATTAATATATTGGTTAGTTCTTTTTTTTAGCCGAAATTTATTGTTGATTTATCTTGAGATTGTGTATTCATTACGTTTTTTACAGCATATTAGTCATTAAACTCGCTTCTTAAATGAACATGATTCTTGATGATACCTAAATTTATGATAATTATAATTTTCACGTTTATGAATTCCAATTTACATTGAAACAGAATTATACCAACGTTAATTGAGTTGCAATTTACAACGTAAATTGATTTTTACACTGATAATTTTTGTTAATTGATACCCAATTTACATTGAAATATAATTGTTCAGACAAATTTTTTAAATTTGAATATTAATTATATTCGTTTGAATTCGAAATTTGAATTTTAATGCAGTTTAAAGGCCGATTGTTTAGTTGTTTCCTATATACATGGGTTTGACTATTTTATTAAAGAGCAAATAATTAATATATTGGTTATTTCCTTTTTCGTTTCCGAAATTTATTGTTGATTTATTTTAAGATTGTGTATTCATTATGTTTTTTACAAAAAATTAGTCATTAAACTCGTTTTTTTAATGAACATGATTCTTGATGATACCTAAATTTATGATAATTATGATTTCCACGTTTATGATTTACAATTTACACTGAAACGGAATTATACCAACCTTAATTGAGTTGCGATTTACGACGTAAATTGATTTTTACCATGATAATGATTGTTAATTGATATCCAATTTACACTTAAATATAATTATACTAACGTTAATTGAGTTGCGTTTTACAAAATTAATTGAATTTTACACTGATAAAAAACACGATTTTGATTTAAAACAAGAAGAAGAAGAAGAAGGACATAATTGCTTTTTAATTAACAAAACACGATTTTAATTTATTTTACTAGATAAAAAAATCAAAATTTCATACATGAGTTTGAAATCAAAATCAAAACACAAAGAAGAAGAAAAAGAAGAACGAAGAACAATTTTTTTCTTCTAAATCCACGAATGACCATTTGAGTTCTTCCAATCCGATCTCACGCTCCTACGTGACGTCGATCGTGGATTCATACGGCCGGTTAGAGGACGGCCGTCAACACGCGTACTCAGGAAAAAAAATCATGATTTGAAAGTCAAAATCCAAAAACAATGAAATAAATAAACGAGGGGTATAAATATACCTGTTAATCGCTCCATCATTTACGACGTTTGAGAACTTCGAAATTTTTTGCAGAAGTTTTACGATGAACAAAAACGGCGAATTGCGTTTTTATGATTTTCGTTTTTGAGATTTTGGAGAGAAAATGCAAAAAAAATTGTGGCAGAATGATTTGAATTCTTCTCTCCATAATATGGACGTTTTAATTAATTGGTTAATTGATTTTCAGATTTTAAGGAGCTAATTTACCTATAAAAAAAAAAAATTCGGATTTTTTTTCTAATTAATTTTCATTTGGCGGGATAAAGTTTTGGGCCTTTTTGGGAATGAAATTTGGTCTAAATGATTTACTGGACTTTTACAAAAATTTTACACAACGTTGAACAAATTGAAATTAGGAAACCTATATAAGGCTACACTATACAAATACCCTTTAAATATTTGTCCAAACGAAATCTCTCTATGTATATTATCAAATATTGTATCTATGACTAATAATGTGCAACCTAAAAAAATATAAATAAAGAATGGTTAATTCGAAATACCCAAATTAGCAGGTGAGATTTAGCTCTACCAAAACTAAAAATTATTAAAAGAATTAAAAAAAATATGTATATACATTTCCTAATTTGTAACTATAAGCTTGCAATTTTTTTGTTTGCTTGCAAATTTTAATATATACAAATCTAATAAAAAATAAATATTTGTGATATCTACATTCTTATTTATGGTGTATGAATCTTGACATAGATAAAATATGAACTTTTTACAAATTTTTACCAAATCTTAATATTTTGGGAGTGTTTATGTTATGAATGTGATGTAATTCTTTGCATGTTCAATCATCCAAATTCTTAACTCGACATTAATCGATTTCTTTTATATTGGTTAGGTAGGGAAATTATTATTACGCGGTGGTCAACCAGAAAAATATTTTCAAATACTTTTGTTGTACCGAAAAGAAACTTCTTCGGCTCTTCACCTGAAAATGTGAATTGAAAATGCGCGAATTGACCTCTTATTATGCACACTCTTGAAGTTCAACATTCATCTCAATAAGTTAGTTTTTCCTTTACCTCAAAATAAATGATCCATTTTTAATCTGGAAACGAAGTGACCACAATTCGACATCAACAAGTAACACCTACTTTTATCTTAAAAAAGTAAACTCTTCCTTTTCCATATGGACAGAAGACGACCCATTGGTATATCTTAACAACGAGACCTAACTTACTTCATCAAAATCAAACCCTAGGCAAACGAATAATACTAGCTTTTTATAAACAAGAAATGTAATTTTACTTCACCAAGGAAAAACACCTTATTATTTGGAAAAAGGCAGTCATACTCTATTTCATCAATGGAGACATTTATTTACCTCTGCAAAGGAGATCATTTTCGATGGCCATGAAATGTGACTCATTTTTCATCTCAACAAGGGATCATTTTAGTTGCCTCGTCAAATGCAACTCCATTCTATCTCGACAAATGAAAATCTCTTACCCGGCTTGATAAAAGGCAATCCACATTCATCTCAATAAAGGAGACTTGCATTTACTTTAGCAAAAGGTGAACCCCATCCACCCCAACAAAATGAGACACCCTCCATCTAAAAAAGGACCTTTCCTTCATGTCGACCGAAGAAAACGCATATCAACCTCAACAAAGGACCTCTACAAAAGCAAGATTGACCTTGACCACAAACAAAGAGGAAGACCTTTGATTGATGTCTCCCAACTCTCATCATCTCATTATAAATACATCTCTGTTTATCGTTCGACGTTGTCTCAAATAAACAACATATGGCTCTCTCTCATCTCATACTTCTCTCTATAATTTTGAAAGGACAAAAGTCATATCCTCACATAACACCAACATTAATGTTGAGCGTTAAAGCGTGTGTAGAAATAAATCATTTCACAGTCTTCTAGGTTATGTTTCTATATTTTGTAGGCAATATTCGATCAAAACCCTTTTCGGTATTACAAAAACGACGACAACGAGTTTGAAGATATTTACATGTTTGATCGCTGTGTAAAGAGACTGGACTGTGTTGCCTCCGATTTAACAATAATTAGATTTTATCAACAAAATTTCGGCCAAATGACCCTAATTTACTAATCTATTTTGAAAATAGTTAACGTTTTGTAGTAACAACGTAAAGTGACATGAGACATAAGCATTAAAGTCATTTACACGAGTTTTACAAAATATTAATCGTAACCTTTTCTATCGGATATAATTAAAGGGACTGATTATAATACAAAATCAAGGGGACATACGGATCCTACTCCTTAAAAGCAAGTTTTAGCTTGCGTCATATCTATATAAACTTTAATAGCTACTTATTATAATGACATCCACCCCCTTATATCATATTTATCTATTTAATTTTCTAATATACCAATTGACTTTTTTTTGTAGTATTTTCTATTCCGACGCTCTCTAGTTTCTAAAAAGTAAATGATGATGCGTATAGAACTTTTGACGTTTTGGTTATAAATATATAATGCTGTACTGGACAGTTGATTAATTTCATACGATTAAATGGCTTAAATATTATAACATACTTGAATTGTTACTATGCCAAGTCAATTGCTATTTCATGGCCTTTTGTTTCTCTATTTAAATACTCAATAATAAGTAAAAGTATGGCTTATACGGTACACGAAGAATAAATATGAATTTGTAAAAGGTATTATTTCAAAATTGAAAGATTAAAGAAGGCACGTGGGTGTGAACTCATTGTAACATTTGTGAGTAAATATAAGAAGGAAAAGATATTGTAACAAGGTTCTCCGACTTTTGGTAAACATTTTAATTATAAAGAATAAAATTATATAAGTGATTTCTGTTTGTCAGCCTTTAAAATAATCTTAAAGTTTATTACTACTCAACTCAACTCAACTGTAGATAAATACTCTAGTAGAATAATCACAACTTACTCAACTTTTGTTGTCAATAAATAAAGAACACTTCCAAGCAATTCATATATTTCCTCTAGCCATTGAATTTAAAAAATACCAAAACAGAAAAACTGAAACACGTTTGTAACTTTGTATATATAAAATTTATCAAAGTAATCATACTTACACTAACGTTTATAGAAAACTAGCTAAAGTTGGCAAGAACTATTATAAACGCTCTTTGTATACTTTTCTCTTCATAAAAACGACCATCTAAGATCTTCAAAGTGGCAGACAAATACAAAGAGTATGAAGATATAAATGTTTAAAATTTGAGAAACAATTTAAGTATAAAAATAACGATCAGAAAATGTAAATATGAGATTGACATCGCATAAATAGGAGAAAATCAACCTGACTAAATATGGAGAATCTATGATTTTTGGCTAGTTAATTACTATTACATTAAACTCCTAAAACCATTTAAATATAATTAAAAGCCTGAAAACTCAAATTATGAACCTGTTCAATTTCTAATATAAAAACCACCAAAAGCCTGAAAATATAATTAAAACAATATCAGCCACTTAAGCACCAATATAGAAATTCGTAATTAGAGTAAATGCGGTTCATAAAAAATGACAAACTAGTTAAAACTTAATATTTAATGATGACAGAGGTTTGTACGTTGTAGAGACTCAATACTATCACTGTAATACGTGACTAGACTGGCGAGGAAATAATGTCTGTTTGTTTGATACCATGACCTCATTTCTTTCCACAATCTGTGAACGTGATGGCTGATTTTCGCTTTGCTTATATTAATGGAATTCTCCCAAATTTTCAGAGAGAGAAAAAAAATTACGCTACTCACTCATGCAGCTAAATATAAGCCTCTAAGGAAATAGAAAAATGGAAGATAAAATATGGATGCCATTTTATGTAAAGATGACAATACCATGAGCACATCCCTTCAGTTTGGTAGTAACATTATTACTCTCTCTCTCTCTCTCTCCATTATTTTATTAAATGAGAAAATACATCTCTTGACCTGATTGATAAATATTTTATGGTTTGTCTGCCTTCAGATTGAAAACATATAACCCTACCTTTATCATCTTGATTATTTTCTATCAAAACTACTTTTCTAAAATAAATAGCAAATTAGGATTATTATTTATTATTAAGCACCGCAAAAACAAAAGGAGAGTTTCAAGACTACGACATTTTTAAATTTTGATGTTTCTTCTGCGTGTACGTGACCACAAAAAAGAAGTAATCAATATCTTCTAAGAAGAAGAAAAAGTAAAGAAGAAAACTTCTGGAAACAAAGAAGAAACAGAGAATAATATAATAATAAAAAAATGGCGGGGGAGAGCGAGGCGGAGATTGATCAGCTTCCGATCGACTTGCTGGCTCATATCTTTCTTATGATCACTTCCTTCACGGACTTGGCGCAGTAAGTTCATGTGCTCCTTCAAAAGTATACCTCTTCTTCTTATTTATTAATTCTCCTTTTTTTTTAATGTTTGGTTGCAGAGCAAGCGGTGTTTGTCGGAAATGGAAAAAAGCGGTGAAAGAGTCGATGGGAGGAAGAAAGAGTCTGAGCTTCGCTGGATGGAAGATGGATGACGATTCCACAGCTCGCTTGGTTCGCCAAGCGAATTCCCTCAAACACCTTGACATGTAAAACAAATTCATCTCTCTGTTTCTCTCATGTTATAATAAATGATTTCGATACTGATTATGAATATATAAAACCTTTTGTTTGCCTTTTCAGATCGAGAAGCCGTTGGGGATGCCAAATCACAGACGACGGATTGAACAAAATATCGTTGGCTAAGTGCGTCGGAAATTTAACTTCCGTGTCGCTATGGGGTATGACTGGAATCACTGATAGAGGCGTTCTTCAACTGGTATGTATGTTTGTCCTTTATTTTAATTTTATTTATTTATTTATAAAACTGTGTTGATCATTAATTTATTATCTACAGATTTCAAGGGCTAAGTCTCTGCAGCACCTAAACATCGGTGGGACGTTCATCACCGATCAATCCCTGTATGTCGTCGCAGATAATTGTCCGCAATTGAAGGTTTGCGATTTCAAAATTGAATCATCAGGAAATTCGAATCTATATATATATATATATTTTTTATTTTATTTTTATACATAATTTGATTTAATATTTGTAGAGCATTGTTCTTTGGAGCTGCCGTCACGTGACGGAGAAGGGGCTGGTGGAGGTGGTGAATAAGTGCCGGAAGTTGGAGGTGATCAATGTTTGGGGAACGAGAGTTCCGGTGGATTGCTTCATTGCTTTGATGGCTATTAGCCCAGCTCTTCAGATCAAGTCTAGACTTCTTCTCATGAATGTTGGAAATATGTCCATTCCTTCAATTATGTAAAAAAAACTATTTCTTGTGTTTGGAAAGAATCTCTGAGTGTTGATGTATATGCCATGCCAATTTCGTCTTCTTGTTAAATAAGTAAATAAAGTTTAGCTATGTTATTCCGAATTTGTCCT
Organism: Urtica urens; assembly: GCA_958296335.1. Classification (NCBI taxonomy): domain Eukaryota; kingdom Viridiplantae; phylum Streptophyta; class Magnoliopsida; order Rosales; family Urticaceae; genus Urtica; species Urtica urens. Next base: position 21,824,793 of record OY282522.1, on the reverse strand, counting down.
TAAACCTACTTACCAGTGTTTATAGAATTTAAAGGTAACTACTTGTAGAATATTTATTGTTTATATTACATGCCAAAAATTCAGTCTTTAAATGTTCACTTTTAGGATATTTTTATCTGAAGTATTGGAACGTAGTTGGCGAGTCGATTTTAAAGACTTGTCTCGGGATCCTTAACGACGAGGATGAGGTGGTTGACATTAATGATACAGTGATCATCCTCATCTTCAAAGTTGAGAACTATACACGAGTCAGTGATTTCAGACCGATTAGTTTGTGCAATGTGATTTATAAGATAGTGGCTATTTTTTTTGTCAACCGTCTTAAAATCATTATGCATGCAGCTATTTTTGAGTCTCATAGTGTGTTTGTAGGGATAGACTTATCTTCGACAATGTCATTGTTGGTTTTGAGACACTTTACATGATGAAGCGAAGACGCTTCGAAAATGGGAAGTGTGCGGTTCCCAAACTTGACATGGCAAAGGCATTCGACATGGTCGAATGGGTGTACTTGGAGTCGATGATATTGAGACTGGGGATATAGTACGCAGTGAGTGCAGTTAATTATGAGATGTGCTATCTCAATCAAGTTTGTGATCAACATCAACAGCTCCACACGAGCCAGTATGATTCCCTTCAGAGGCCTTCGCCAGTGGGACCCTATCTCTCCATTTTTATTTCTCATATGCTCTTATGGGCTCTTGAGCCTCTTTCGTGAGAGTGAAAGTGCGAGAACGATCACAGGAGTCCGCTTTGGAAGCTTCCACGTGCGTGTCTCACCTATTATTCGTCAACGATAAGTATGATATTTTGCCGAGTGAGGTCCAACAAGTGCGAGAGAGTTACATATATTTTGCAGACTTATTCAGAGGTCTCGGGCTAGATGGTGAATTTTTTAAAGTCTGATGTCTGTTTCGGTAAAAATGTTTGTATTGAAGACGGGGAGGCGTTGGCCCGGATTCTAGGGTAGGAGGACAGAGTGCCATAAGCATTATTGGGACTCCCCGCGTTCATTGGTCGTAAGAATAATGAGCTTTTTGAGTTTGTGAGAGACCGTGTCTGGAAAAAGATTAAGGGTTGGAATGGTCTCTCCCTCTCGCAGGTTGGCAGAGAGGTACTCATTAAACTCGTTCTTCAGTCGATACCCAACCACGTGGCTTCATGTCACCAGATCTCGAGTTCTTTGATTAGAGACATCCATTCGACGATCACCATATTATGGTGAGGAGGCGGCATTACGATTAGGAAGATTCACTGGTGCAAGTGGGGTGTCCTTATGAGGCACAAGTCAGAGGGTGAGATGAGCTTCAGAGACCTGGCGAAGTCCAACCAGGCCCTTCTGGCTAAGAGTGTCTGGAGGCTCATCAAGAGACTGGACATTCTCGTTAAGCGGGTTTACCGCCAGAGCGATTTCCCCAACGGAGACATCATCACAACCTTTCCAGGCTGGTGTAGTTCATTCCCGGTACCTCATTTATGTCTCTTTCTCTCTCCTATATTCCACTTAACTTAACTAAATTCCCGATAAATGGAAAATAATGAATTGAATTATATAAAATCAAACTGACTTAACTTAATTCCGACAATGAACCTCGTAGTCTTCGAGTATTTTGAATCCAATAACTAACTAACTTTCAAATCCAAATTCTAATGACGAAGTTTAGAGAATTCTCATAGTGGCAATCATGTAAATTTTAGAGAATTTCACCAAATTGTTTTATTTTCAATGGCATCATTTATAATTTTAAACAATTATGTGGTTAAATTAATAACTTTTTATAATGAATAGTAAAATGTGTCTTAATGAATAGTGGTTTTTGGGTTTCATTTATATATATATACAAGCAAAAAGACTCGCGCGTCGCTGCAAATTGCTTAATATATCTATTTAAAATCGTTATATTTATTGAAAATATTTTTTAATAAAAAACCGACTAAGTAAAAAATCACACAATTTTTTTTATAATATTAATAATATATGTTACTTTTTTTATTGAATTACATCAGTGACGTATCGTATGAATAAACTTAAAGATCAAAATTAAAACTGCTGAAATTAAAAATAATTATTAATTACCTTTAAAAATTTGTGTTGATTTTTTTTGCAGCAGAAGTTTGAATATATAAAAAGCGTGGAAAGAAAACAAAATTGATATATCTGATGAGTTTATGATGCGTTAAGAAAATTGCAGAAAGTAAATTACTAATAATGCAATTTTATTAATGTATCTGATAATTTTGTAATTTTATCATGAAATGGTGACAATCATGTAAATTCTTGAGAATTCCATAAAGTTGCTACATTTTTAAAAATTTGTGGTATAATTTATAATTTTAAAAAATTATGTTATTAAGTTAATCATTTTTCATAGTAAAATGTGTCTTGCTGAATAGTGTTTTTTAGGTTTCTTATATTATTATATATATAAAGGAAACCTAAAAGAATACTATTCATATAGAGATATTTTACTATTTATTGTAAAATTATTTATTTAATCATATAATTACTTAAAGTTACAAACTATACCATTGAAAGTGAAATGCCACAGTGCCATCCAAAATATTATGTGGAATTCAATAAAACTTACATGATTAACATCATATACCAAATAAAATTACAAAATTACCTTTTACATTAATATAATTGCATTATTAATCATTCACTTTATGAAATTCTCTGGACATATTGAACTCGTTAGATATATCAATTTTTTTTCATTTCCATGTTTTATATATATTCCAATTTTTACTGTAAGAAAATCAACATAAAGAAAAAATCAAATGAAGCAAATAAATCTACTCGAATTTTTTTCTGCTCTATCCTTTTCAAAAAAATTAAAGATATTCAATAATTATTTATGATTTCAACAACTTTAATTTTGATTTTTGAGTTTATTTATATGATACGTAACTGATGCAATTCAATAAAAATATAGCGTATATTATTAATTAACATTATAAAGACTTTGTGTGATTTTTAATTATCATATTTTTCATTAAAAAAATATTATCAATTATTTTAAAATTTCAAATAAAATATATTAAGCAATTCACAGTTGTTTTAACAATTTCGAATAAGATATATTAACCGATTTGAACTATAACTAAAAGCCTAGAAAAGAAAAATCGAACTCTAACTAAAAGCAAGAGAGATAATAAAGTTATTAGAACGTTTGACTGAAAAAGAAAGACGGAATAAAGCTCCTAAATATAAGAAGCAAAAATCTGACGCACACAACAAAGCATAAAATAAAATAAGTTTGTCATTATCTTCACCTCTTTGGGTTTGTCTCCATATGACTTTATTATACTCTACAACCAATTTATGGCTCTCTTAAAAAAACAATTTTCATTTATGGTTTATTGTTTAGTTGATCATTTAACAAAAATAAATCTGGAGAGCAATTAAGCTCCTCATCATCTCGGTTTAGGGATAAATAATTGGACACTCCAATATATTGGATTTTTGTGTGTGTGTGTGATTTGTATGTTTATTTAGACATCCAAACGCTACACTATTTCAATTTCATCCGTCTAAAAAAACTTCGGTTTACGTCATAACATCTAAGTGATGATATAGAATTAAATAAAAAAATTAGATTATGGGTATGTTTGTATAGCGACAGTTAGTATGATACAGTGACAATAAATCAAAGTTTAGGTTATTGGTTCAACACAGTGACAATAAATAAAAGTTTAGATTATTGGTTCAATACAGTGACATACATTTATTATCTTTTTTAGTATTTTTATTGTTTTTCCATATATGCATTTGATTGCTAGATTTGAGACAATAAACGCGGGTTTAAGAACCAAAAACTTTGTCATTCTGTGTAAACAGTACAAATTCTCTTCCATTTGTACCATCACCACAAAACACGGACTCTCTCTCTCTCTCTCTCTCTCTCTCTCTCTCTCTCTATACCAGCTCTGCGCGGTTGAGGTTAGCATGTTCGCTCACCACCGAAGCTCACGCAGAGCCTCAGCGTCTGGCTTACTCATTCTTCTCGCGCTCTTCATCACTTGCTTCAATGGCGATTCCCAAGTTCGTCTCTAGTTTCCTAATCCACTCTCGCTAATTCCATAAGATCTGCGCGAAACCTGAGCCGAATCTTCGAGAATTTTGCAGGTTCGACAACCGTGTACGGCAAACACGAACTGTGGGCCGGGAATGTACTGTGGAAGCTGTCCAGCCTCCGCATTGGTTCAGCCAGTGTGTACCAGAGGCCAAGTGACCTTGCCTCACACAATTGTATTGCTCTCTTTTCCTTGCTTCCAATTTTGTGAATCTCACTCTGTTTTTTTTGTCGTATTCAGTATTTTTGAGTGAGGTTAGCTAAAGAATGTTGAGACTGGCCAGTCACGATGAGTGTGGAATTATGAGAAACGGATATTTTTGCTTTTGCGGATTATCACGAATCAACATTGACTAGAAATTGGGCATAAACAGAGAGTCCTTTATGTTATGCTTCTACAATTTTCATACCAACGTGTACTGATACCAACAGTGTCAAGCTATAGGTTTTGAGATGGAACTTGCTGATGTGAATTTTGCAGAATTTAGAGGTGGAACATGTAATAATTTGTATTGTTCGTCATCTTATAGTGCATCTATGTGCAATATGTTTGGCATTGTAGATTCAGGGCTTGCCATTCAACAAGTACGCATGGCTAATGACTCATAACTCATTCAGCATTGTTGATGCACCACCAATCGCTGAAGGGGTTCAGAGATTGACGTTTTATAATCAAGAAGACACAGTGACTAACCAGTTAATGGTATGCTCTTTTGATAATAAACCATTCCTTCTATATTGAACTCTTATTTTGCTGTTCACTCATTTTCCAGAACGGCGTCAGAGGGTTAATGTTGGACATGTACGACTATGAGGATGATATCTGGCTGTGCCATTCATTTAAAGGGCAATGTTTCAACTTCACTGCTTTTGTAATTGAATTTCAAACTTTCAAATTTCTTGGTTTACCTATTTGTTTTTTTATCACTATGAGCTCATTCCGATTCTTTCCAATTTCACTGCTAGTTTCTTACAATATTTGGTTGTTTTCAGCAACCTGCAATCAACACGCTGAAGGAGGTGGAAGAGTTTCTGAGTAAAAACCCGGCAGAAATCGTGACCATTGTGATTGAGGACTACGTTCACACTCCCAAAGGCTTGAAAAATCTGTTCATAAAGGCCGGATTGGACAAGTACTGGTTTCCCGTGTCGAAGATGCCGAAAAAGGGCGAAGATTGGCCGACAGTGACAGAGATGGCTCAAAAGAACCACCGACTCCTCGTTTTCACTTCCGACTCTTCAAAGGAGTCAAAGGAGGGGATAGCGTATGAGTGGAGGTACATGGTGGAGAATGAACGTAAGTTAACACAAAATAAAACAAAAACGCTTCTGAATTTTCATTAGAACATTGATCAGATCAAACTCACTAGATCATCGAGCTAAATCGTGGATAAAAAAAATACCGTTTCAGCTGGAGACCCTGGAGTGGCTCCAGGTTCATGCCAAAACAGGAAGCAATCGAAGTCGCTGAAGTCGAGAAGCGTGTCCCTGTTTCTGCAGAACTACTTCACTACATACCCAGTTCAGACTGAGGCTTGTAAGGAGAATTCAGCTCCACTTGCTGCCATGGTCGGGACATGTTATAAAGCAGCTGGAAATTTGATGCCAAATTACGTCGCTGTTAACTTTTACATGGTACGATTGTGAATCTTCTTTATCTTTTTTTCCGTTAAGATTTGATAATTGAGCATACAATTATGCTAATGCAGAGGAGCGACGGAGGAGGCGTATTTGATATTTTGGACAGAATGAACGGCCAGATGTTATGTGGGTGCAGTACCATAGCTGCTTGCAAGGTTTTGAACGCGAAACCGTATCTTTTTCAATACTATTTGGATTTGGAAACTTGTTGATAATAATGATTCTTTTCGCAGCCCGGTGCAGCGTTTGGGTCTTGCAAGAGTCTCACTGTTTCCAATACAAACGCTGGGACAAACTCTTCGGCCGAGTCTTCGGTTGGCTTTACTGGATCTGTTCAGTTTGAGAAATCCTCTTCAGCTATTCCCTCCAACACTCGCCTGATTTCCACGTTCCCGTTTCTCTTATTGGCAGCTTGGCTCACGAGTTAGACCGGCATTTCTTGGCAAGTGACTCACAGGGGAAGTTGGATATATGATATATTTATAGTGTCTTAGTCCTTACGAAAAGTTTAGAGTAGCGAGTGTATTATAGATTTCCTTGCTTAGCGGGAGGTCAAAGAATAGTAAGTTATTGTTGCATATTCTGTTTATGACTTTAGATGTACGGCCATGTTCAATCGTATCACACGGAGGTACAACGCCGACCAAGAGAAACGCAGAAAGCTGTAAAGTTGGTTTATGGTACGAAAAATCGCTATTAGGATATAATGCGATCTTCGACATATAGAATCATTATTTAGGTCCAGCTTTACCTGAACGATATTGTGTGTTAAATCAATACCAGTCGTTTGAACGTATGATTAATGATATTTGACTATCCTCACTTTGTATTACAGCTTTAAAGTTTATGTTTCAGTTCAATTTAAAGCTAGAGAAATAGCCGAAACTTACACTATTTTATATCGATTTTCGCATTATCCACAAAAATATAATTTTTTTCCCAAAATACAAGTAATTTTTACTTGAAAAAGATCAAATACTTTTTAAGAAAAATAAAATTAACACAAATGCCCTACATTACCGGTCAAAAAAATTAAAAATTTTAGGAGTGAAACGGTTTTTAGTGTTTTTCGTTTAATTTTTTTTAAAAAAATAGATAGTAATCGGTTAATATGCATATGGACTAAAATGTAAATAATTGTTTTAGTGATATTTTGGTCTTTTGTACTGATATTTTGGGAAAAAAATTATTTTAGTATATTTTGGGAAAACCAATTACAAGTAGTGGTACTTTTGGTAATTTCTCTTAAAACTACCAGTGGTTGTGTTTGACTTACATTTTTATTGACAAATTTCTATAATTTGGCTTATTAACCACTAAAACATCAAAGTTAGAGCTCTTATGTATACTTTTATCTCAAATTATACTTTTTACTCAATCCTTTTAAACCTTTTTTTTTCATTTCTTTCGTTCATCGGATTTCATCTACGCGATAAAAGCCGATGAAATCAAATAGAATCCGCTAGAATTGATAAATTTTTGATGAAAACAAAATCAGATAGAAATTGGTGATTTTTTTTTTAAAAAATAAGCGATGAAATCAGATAGAATCCGATAAGAATTGATGAATTTTTTCTTTTAACGAAATCAGACAAAGTCCGATGAAATAAGATGTAATCCGATAGAAATTGATTAATTTTTTTTGTTAATTTACGCAATAAAATCCAATAGAATCAGACAGAATTTGAGAAAAAAAAATTGTTAACGAAATCAGATAAAATCCGATAGATGTTGATGAATGTTTTTGTTAATTTACGCGATGAAATCTGATAGGAATTGATGATTTTTTTTTGTTAACGAAATCAGATAAAATCCGATAAAATTCGATAAAAATTAATGATATTTTTTTTGTTTATTTACGCGATAAAATCTAATAAGAATCGACGAATTTTTGTTGTTAACAAAATAAGATCTAATCCGATAGAAATGGATGATTTTTTTTATTTACGCGATAAAATCCGATGAAATATGATTTTTTTTTGTGGACGAAAATAAGATAAAATCCGATGAAGGAAAAAAATGAGAAAAAAAGTTTTATGGGATTCGAAGGTTATATTTGTCCAAAAATGAGTAAAAAGTCTAATTTGAAATAGAAGTATATATAAAAATTTTAAAATTAATAAATAGTGTTTGGTACTACTCCACATTAATTGCACTATTTTTGCAGTAGTTAGAAAAATTAGTATTTTGTAAACTATATATTTATAAAAATAATAATTATTTATATTAAATATGATCATAATAATAATAAAATATGTTGAAATGAATTTCTATAAATTGTTAAAGTTAATATATATTTGGTGAATATACATTTTTATCAAGCATTTAAACATTTTTAAATTTTTAGAAAAAACGAATAAATTAAATAAGAAATATGAATATAATCAATAACTAAAAATATAATTATTAGAAATTAGCACATACTTAATATTTTTTTTTGACGTATAAAAGTTGAGAATATAAATATTTACAAATTGTCGAAAAATAAATACCAAAAATTAAGTTTTGATATTAGATCATTAATACTTGAGACCAAAGTTAAAAATAAAATACCTGTGAAGTTCGTGAAGGCGCTGGAGAGTTTGTGATGATAAAAAATTGTCGGTAAAAAATAAAGTATTTTACGTTTCACCACGAAATATTGTAAAAATTTCATGAAAATAACATTTATTTGTCGATTTCTGGATCACACATTGTCAACAATATTTAAGTCACTTTTCAAAATTTTATCTTAAGTTACCGACAATTATTATATTAACTTTATTTGGTATAACTTTGTTTTTGAAAAAAGTGATTGTAAATTTATCTTTAAAAAAACTGCTGATTTGAAAAACTTATAAATGTTTGATAAATTTTTGTAATATAATCGTAACTGTTAGCAAAAACTGATTTAGTGTATTAAAGCATATATTAATAATTGCACATAATTATTATATATATAATTTAATTAATAACAAGACATTATTTAAGTGGCTGTCGATATATTATAAAAAGTATATTATAAATTTTGTTGGCATCAAAAAATGATTTGATAAAATTATAAGAAGATAATTAAATCAAATTTATTTAAAAAAATAAAATAAAAAAGAGAAACAAAAAACAAAAATAAAAACTGCGATTACAAAACATAAATTTTAAATTCATAGTTAAAACTTTTAAGTCATTACCGAACTTTAATAAAAATGATTTTACCAAAAATTAAATAGTTTTAATAAGCTTACCTAATATAGTCGTCAAATTGTATATTGTTTTCAATAATTACTTCTATAGTCTCACCGTCCAATGACGCTGCTAACATCCACATCCACGAGTCACGACTGCACCGAGCTTCTTTAACCGTGGCCGCGACCTTCCTGGACTCGGGGAAACTAAATGACAATGAAACTGACCAAACCCAAACAATAATAAAAAGTTCGAAAAACACACAATAATAAGAATTGTCAAGAAAAGGAAATAAATAAATAAACAGGCTGTCCAGTTTGCAATTACACAGTTGTGTATAGAATTCAAAAGAGGATGTCTTCTCTTTTCCCACCAACCTCATAAATAAATAGAACAATATATTTAACTTTGTTGCGACTTGCGACTTAGAAGTTTAGAACCCATAAGTCAATTTTTCTTTACAGTATATTGTTATTCACTTGCAGAATAAACAAATAAATAAAAATTATAAGCCCCAATCCTTCAAACCAACCCATCTCCCCCCAAAATTGGAAGTCCTGGCACCTCCTAGGGTTTCAACTTCCGAAGTCCCCAAACCCGCCAAATCATCCCGCCTTGGAATCCTAACACAACAATCTCTCCCTCTCCCTGTGTTCATCGACATTGTCTCTGCATGAATCGAATCCTGTATCGGATCTCCATTTCCGACCTGCCTCCGAGCTCCCATTACCACCTCCCCCTTCGTTGCCAATGGCCTCGAAGGCTTCTCATTCCGCTTCGCCCAACGGATCGGAGCCTCGTCCAGAACATCCTGTGCGTTTTTTCTTTTGAGATTTTCTTGGTTTTTATGTTTCTTATTCGTTGACTGAGATTATTTTTTATTTTGAGCTCCGTCTCTAATGCCTGTTCTTGTCGTGTTTTTCGTTAGCATTGTGAAATTGAAACGGGGGTATGTGCGATGACTATGAATACTGTCAATGTGGTTGCTTTGTATGTGAATTTCTTCGATTCGTCGTTGTCATTTTAACCTGGCATTGTACCTTTTCCATCAACAGTGTTACATGGATAAGGAAAATCTTGCAATTGTTGTACTTATAACACACCTGGCTAAGTAAATAAATTAACGTCTTTTAGCGAACTAGCTAGTTCAGGAAGACCAACTTTAAGTCCACATACTTGTTCTTGAAATTAAATTCTATATCATGGATTTTTAGTGGACACTGTGGAAGATTTAGGTGCCAGTATCTTTTAGCAGTGTACGTGTTGACTATGCTGTGCTTCTTGTTTGGACCTTGTTGCAGCGAATAGAATTATTAAGAATTTTTTGCTGAATTGCAACATTTTTAGTTCAATGTGAAAAAGCCAGTCGTTTGAGTGGATATATTTCGAACATCCATTGATAGTGATTTCATTTGACAATTTAATATTTTTTGGTGCACAGCTTACTTAAATTTGTGAAAAGAAATATTCTGTGGGGTTATTTGAACTTTGATTTCGATGCGACTTTAATGAGCTTACTTGCTTGCTGTTGTTAGTTGATTTTTTCATTTTAATCGCAATAATGCAGATAATGAGACCGGAAGAAAATGCTTCTGATACTTTGGAGATATCATCACTCATAGATTCTCTGAAGAAGCAAGTTGTGTCCAGCCGCTGTCTCTATGTACAGGTATGCTTTTCTGTTTGAAAGCTGTTATTAGGAAAGTTAAATGATCTTACTTATATTTTTGTGTTTCCTTCATTAAAACAATAGGGTTAAATGCTCTGTCCTGAAGTAATTGTAATTATACATGCAGAAAAAAATGGAGGAAAACAAGAAAAATCTAGATGGTATTACGAACTATCTGTATAAATTGTCTTCTGAAAGAAGGAGTCAGTCAATAGATTCTAGTAAAAATATCGATCTTCTATCAAAGAGGATGAAAGATGCGGTTGATATGCAAAACGGTAACGATCTGAGTAATGACGAAGATGACCATGAAGAAAACGGCCATGCGTCTACAGCTGTTCTTCTGGGATCTAATGTTGCAGTAAGGAATGCTGTTCGTCCTATTAAGCTTATGGAAGTAAAAAAATTGCCCCCTTATACAACATGGATATTCTTGGACAGGTATGGTACACCTACAACATTATTCCCAGGTTTTTATTTTATTTTTAGTAGGATATTTTTTAGGCTGCAATTGATTTTTGGATATTCTGCAGAAATCAAAGAATGACCGAGGATCAGTCAGTATTAGGCCGAAGAAGAATTTATTATGATCAAACTGGCGGTGAAGCTCTAATATGCAGTGACAGCGAGGAGGAAGCAGTCGATGATGAAGAAGAAAAACGTAATTTTGTTGAAGCTGAAGACTTCTTACTTCGGTAACTATTAAACTGCATCTTAAATTTTGTACAGGGATACACACAGACACACACACACACATATATATATATATATATATATATATATATGTGTGTGTGTGTGTAATGTTACATTGTAACTTATTTTATTTTGCCTTTACTAGCATGACAATAACGGAAGCCGGACTTTCCGATCCAGTTCTACTTTCATTGGCGCAATGTTTCTCTAGAAGCCCAAGTGATGTTAAGGTTCATAGTTTTTATCTTCTTGCATCCCATGATCTGCCTTCCATGTTTTTTTGTAATCTAATGAAAACTGGTCAGTGTTAGCTTCCGTCCAGCTGTTTCCCATTTTCTTTTTGCTGGCTTTACAGAGATATAAAACACCATCAAACATCTTTTACAGGCAAGATATGAAAACATTGTAAAAGATGGAAAAGTGGTGAAGAATACTGCGAATGGAGATACTGGAGACAATTCATATATTGGAAATTATTTTCTAGATAAAGATGTAGATGCAGCTCTAGATTCATTTGATAATTTGTTTTGCCGTCGTTGTCTTGTAAGTATCTAACCTACCTATGTTAAGCTAGTTGTTGTTCTGTATTTTGTTCCTCTACTCATTCTTTCTCTTTTATTTCGTTGAGCAGGTATTTGATTGCAGATTACATGGATGTTCCCAGGACCTTGTATATCCTGTTAGTATGTGGTTTATTGTCTAATAGTTTGACTATCAAACTTATTATATATTCTGATATGCAATATATTTCCAGGCTGAGAAACCAACTCCGTGGAACCATGTAAATGATGTAAAAGAACCGTGTGGTCCACTTTGCTTCCAATCTGTAAGTGTCATTTCTCAAGCAGTATGCAAGTTTGATATTTATTTTCTCTATGTGGTTGGTATTTAAAGCAGTTTGTAACTCTAATGACAGGTACATAAGTCAGACAAAAGTGTTAAAGTTAGTTCACCCGCCAAGAGTGATTTCACTGAAAAGGTGGTCACGAGATCAGATAGCACTAGTGCTAAGATATCATCCAGAAAAAAATCAGCTGGTCTATCTGCTAGAAAAAGGGCCAAGTCTAGTCGAAGTGAAAGTGCTTCATCTAACACAAAGAACATGTCAGATAGCAGTGACTCGGAGAATGGACCCAGACAGGATTCTAACTGTAACCCTTCAACATCGCCCTCCAATAGTAAGGTTGGGGGAAAGTCCGCAGCACTTAAGAGGAATAGCAAGCGGGTAGCAGAGCGTGTCGTAGCACGGGTCCAGAAAAGACAGAAAAAAATTATAGCAATTGATTCCGATAATATTGTTAGTGGGGGTATTACCCCTAGTAGTGCAAAGCTTAGATCCAATACCTGTAAAGGAAATGAAGATTCTAATTCCTCACATAGGCTTGTCAAATCTCCTGTGAGTGGTAGGTCTAGAAGGAAGCATTCACCTACGGAGGGAGACAGTCGTAGAGAGATTCAAGTAGAGATTCATGATGGGTCATCAAATGAGATCTTAACCGATCGACAAGCTGCTAGTTGCAATGATGGCTTTCATAAAGACGAGTTTGGGAATGAGAACCTATGTAAACAAGAAAGGAGTAGTGATGCTGCTAAATCTTGGAAAACTATAGAGAAAGGCCTTTTTGAGAAAGGTGTTGAGATTTTTGGTCAGGATAGGTCGGTATACTTATATACTTGATTTCTCTAGTCTTGTATATATCCTTTCCCTTATACTTTATTATGTGAACAGATAGCTACATTTTACCGGTTTCAGAGACTTCACTATTACAGCTGGAATTTGTCTTTTAAAGGGCTAAAAATAAAAAAAAATTGCTGGGGTCATGTTGTGGTATTGAATAGTAACTGGTTTTGATTCGTTTGCTTTTTATGCTCAGCCAACATAAAACAACTATACATTTTATATTTTATTTAATCACAATGCCCTTGAATGGGAGCGATTTTTCCTTATTGGTGAAGTTATCTGTCAAAGTGAATATCTGTACCTGAGGGTTTTAATTTTTATGTGATTCAGTTAAAACTGGCGTGCTTCTTTTCTTTGTATATTTTTAAGCTAGTCATCAGCTTTCTTTGAGTTAATGTTTACGAGTTTCTTAGGATAAATTCGTATTAGATTATTTCCATCCTTACAAAATGATAGTAAAGTGTGTGTTTCTATTTTACGTCTGATTGCTGTTAATATTTTTTCCTCAGCTGTTTAATTGCACGGAATCTTTTGAGTGGCATGAAGACTTGCTGGGAGGTTTTCCAGTACATGAATAACTTTGGCAGTAAGATGTTTGGCCAAGCCGGAGATGGTGCAAATTCTCTAGAAGGCTATTCCAAGGTTTGACTTTTAATTTAATCATGGCCAGTTGTATGTGTGATATTCTTCCGAAAAGGACAATCCTTCAGGATATTTACTTCTTTTTTCTTTATATTGATTTTAGGGTAATAATGAGGCGAGGAGAAGGTCGAAATTTTTGCGCAGGAAGGGTAGGGTTCGTCGTCTAAAATACAGTTGGAAATCTGCTGCTTATCATTCAATCAGGAAACGTATTACTGAGAGAAAGGATCAGCCGTGCAGACAGTATAATCCATGCAATTGCCAACCATCTTGTGGCAAGCAATGCAGTTGTCTTCTTAATGGAACTTGCTGTGAAAAGTATTGCGGGTGAGCTTTGTATCGCTTTAAATTTTGTCATTAGTTTGGTAAGTTTAATTTTTTAAGTGAAACCCTTAGTTGCTCACAGAGTCACCATTTAGATATACAATTCCGTTTCACTCCTTACCTGAAGTATATGGGTGCATAAAACCTGAGCCTTTTATTAATAATTTCTGTAGGTGTTCTAAGATCTGCAAAAACCGATTTAGAGGCTGCCATTGTGCGAAAAGTCAGTGTCGAAGTCGTCAATGTCCATGCTTTGCTGCAGACAGGGAATGTGATCCAGATGTTTGTAGGAACTGTTGGGTCAGGTAAGTCGATCTTTATGATGGTTTTGTTCGATTGAATTCTGTTGAATCTGTTCCTTGTCCTGGTGTGACCAATATGGCCTATGTATTTATGACCTTGATGTTAGCAATTAGAAGGAAAATTCAGTTTGCTTGCTTAATACTTCTGCGAGTGCATTTTGCAGAACATAGCATTTGTCAATACCCATGTTGAGATGACCTCAATACCAAGGTTTTTTTTGAATTATAGCAATTTAGCCATTTGAACATTAGCTCTTGCAAAATATCCAAGGTTTCAGAACTGTTAACAACCTAGCCGAACTAATAATTTAAGCTTTAATACGTAAAGTTCCAGCCTAGTTTGTTCAACATAAAATAGGAAGTGTGGGTTGTAATTTTCTCTTAAATCAGTTTAAAAAAATATTGGAGTTTTTTAATTTATTTTTGTTCTTCTACTTAATCATAATTTTTTTGCAGCTGTGGTGATGGTTCTTTAGGAGTACCAAACCAAGTAGGTGACAACTATGAATGTAGAAATATGAAGCTATTTCTGAAGCAGCAACAAAAGGTACAGAGATTTTACCTTCCCCTTCGTTTGTCTTTTGGAAACATTGACGTTATCTAATTATATGGAGAGTGTGGTTCTGCTAGGCCTAGGTACTAATTAAGATCTCCTACCCCTTTACGGTGTAACTACTCGAGTTGCTTTGATCTTTAATGCTTGTCGGCGGACTTAGGTTTTGAAAATAATATACTTTAGAAGGAAATAAAAACCTTGAAAGATTTCTGGATGTTGTTGTGGTCTTTACGAAAGATCATTGATCGATCATGGATTTTTTTCCATCCAATTGGTGTACAGGTGTTACTTGGACGATCTGATATATCTGGATGGGGAGCTTTCCTAAAGGTAACAGGCTAGTTGCCATTAACGGGCATCCATTTTAGTGTCACTTTCTCTTTCAGATTTAATATTTTCCTTTATCTTATTGACCTTAACAGAATAGTGTCAGCAAGCACGAATACCTAGGGGAATACACCGGAGAACTAATCTCTCATCGGGAAGCGGACAAGCGCGGGAAGATATATGATCGCGAAAATTCATCATTTCTTTTCAATTTGAATGATCAGGTATGTCGATCCCATTTTCAATAGCTATGCTTACATTTAACAGTTGATGGAATGAATTATTTCGGCACAGTTTGTTCTTGACGCGTACCGGAAAGGTGACAAGCTGAAATTCGCCAATCATTCCCCAGATCCAAATTGCTATGCGAAAGTATGTCCTCTCTGGATGATTTCTCAACCCAATAAAGTCACAATTCGTTTGTTTCTTAAAACACAATATAAACCTTACTTTGTGCAAAACAGGTCATAATGGTTGCCGGGGATCACAGAGTTGGCATATTTGCCAAGGAAAGAATCGGAGCCGGAGAAGAACTTTTTTATGACTATCGTTATGAGCCCGACAGAGCTCCTGCTTGGGCTCGAAAACCGGAGGCGCCTGGGTCGAGAAAGGAGGAAGCTGGCCCATCAACTGGCCGTGCCAAGAAGCTCGCCTAATACTATATAATAAAATAAATTATTATTTCTATAATCTCGACTCACCCAATTTTTTTGTGATGTTCTTGCAAGCAAGAGCATCATCATTCTAATTGACGGCGCTTTCTCATCAGGTTTTTGTCATCGGAGAGAGAAAGACCTCGATAGAGAAATTGTACTTTGTTTTACGATTCATATTCGATTGCACTTTGTAACATTTCGGTTGGCGAACATGTAAGTTTACTGTTAAATATAACCACAGAAAAAGAAAGAACAATTTTTTTTAATTGAAACGTTTTCTATTCCTTCCCTTAATTTTGCACTTATCCATTTTCCTTTTGTTACAAAAAAAGGGATTGTTTTTTTTAAGGGAGACAACAAGCGTGGTTAGTTTGGTTGATATCAAGATTCAAAGCAGCGGTCATCGTCGTATTTCAATTTAACATAAAATGTTGGTAAATAAGAATGGCATAAAGATTTTAGTGAGTGGATGATGGCGGAAAATCTGTCAATGGAAATCTTTATTTTGGTCGTTTCCGAGTGAAAACTATCCGAAGTACCTCATTTTAAAGATATATATATATATATATATATATATATATATATATATATAGCTTTTAAGAATATCTCATTCTCTCTCATTTTATTCTAAAAATATTTCATATTTTATTTTTATTAATTATAGTCTTTATTCATTTACAGATTTATAAATTTTCTATCAGTTGTTTCTCACTTCATTATAAATATCATAAACATTATCGTAAAAATAAAAATGAAATATTTTTATGGATTACATAAAATTAAAATATTCAGACAACCACCATCTTCTTCAATAATATATTTGAAGAATTTTATAGATTTGAACATTTTTCTACAGCTCACTGTAAACATTATCTAGTGACCATTTTCAAGCTTATAATATAAACGTTAATACATGGGTGAATTCCACTTGAATTTGCTCACATACGGATTTATCCCAAAATACGTTCACTTAAACTAATGTCGATTTCGTTTTGCTCAGAACAACTAATGTCATAGGCCGAACCATATGCGTATGAAAATAACAGTTATATCTTGTTCTTTTCTTACGTAGTTACTTATAGTTGACACTGTATGCTATTCCTATTTCGATCCAATCGAAGCGCTTGATTTCATCTACTGCAATCTCTGTTTCTCTCCGAGCTCGTAAGTTTTCCCAGTTAGTCATTTTCATGGATATGCATTTCATCTGTCCCTGTCAATGCCGTAGATTTGCAATGCTTTTCATATCATTGGTTCCAGATCTCTATCGCATCGCATGGGGATCTATAAAACCATTCTCTACGTCGTTTCCGTTCATATTACTCTACAAAAAAAAAAAAAAAAAAAAAAAAAAAAAAAAAAAAAAACTTCCTATAGATTGGATCATTAAAAACGTTTGTTTTCGGTTTAGGATAATCTAATCTGTAAATGCTAGCTCGTAGCTCTGCTGTATAAAATCGGTCAAGGCCAAAAAGTCCATGATTTCATATTTATCTTATTCTGGGTATCTGAAATGTTAATTCTGGAGCTTCAAAGAGCAAGGTTGTCCAAATAGCTGTTTTAGTAACATTGCATGACATGTTGAGTTGGCAGAATGGAGACTAAACCCGATTCATCGTCCGAACAAGACAAGAGTGGTCCGAGCGAGTCATGGGCTTCGAGACTCCAAGAAAGCCAACCCGTGAATGCCGGGATTTCGGCGTTTTCCCGCTTCGCCAGAGGCTTCGGTTCGCAGAAACAAGACAAGAATGACGAAGCCCAAGCCAGCGCTGCGACTCAGCAATTCGCTTCCCTTGAACTCTTCACCAAAGGATTGGTTGATTCGTCTCGAAACGCAGTGAAGGCTGTGCAGGTCAAAGCGCGTCACATGGTCTCTCAGAACAAAAGAAGATATCAGGTCACGTTCTGCGTTGTTCGAAGGCTTTTGCAAGACTCTCGCTCTGTACACTCGTCATAAGAATATGTTTTATTTCCTTTTTACAGGACGGGGATTTTGATTTGGATATGACTTATATAACCGACAACATCATTGCAATGGGCTTCCCTGCTGGAAGTTTAACCTCTGGCTTCTTTGGATATCTCGAGGTAAATAATGTCTACTGCTGTTTGTTTAGTTCCCATTGAAGAGTATTGACAAAGAACTTGGTAATGCCAGGGGTTTTATCGAAATCACATGGAGGAGGTCATCAAATTTTTTGAAACCCACCATAAGGTTAGATCCGTTTCTTTTCTTTTTTATAGCCTTAAATAAAAATCTAAAAACAAAAACAATTTGATCTAGCAACATGGGTATTCTTCTGAAATAAGCATCAAGCAAGGAGCTTTATGGAATTCAGAATCATATGTCGAATTCCACATCTCTAAGGTCACTGTTATATATTTCAGGGGAAGTACAAAGTGTATAACCTTTGTTCGGAGAGGTTATACGATGCATCGCTATTCGAAGGGAAGGTGTGTTATTTCACTTTGGTGTATAAAGTTGCCTTTAGATAAGAATATTAGTACAAATGTCAGCTTTTAAACTCCTTTTTATTCTGTTTGATTGTTATAGATCGAGATTGGTAACTGTAACTCTTTCAGGTAGCTTGTTTCCCGTTTGATGATCACAATTGCCCGCCAATTCATTTGTTATTATCGTTCTGTCAAAGTGCATTGGCTTGGTTAAAAGAAGATATTCAAAATGTTGTGGTGGTTCATTGTAAAGCTGGTATGGGAAGGACTGGGCTAATGATTTGTAGCCTCCTCTTATACCTGAAGGTGAATTTTCTAGGCAGCCCCATCAAATATGTTTTGAGTTTCCAGTGCGAAATTACTTTGTTTATCAACTCTGCAGTTCTTCCCGACAGCCGATGAGGTCATCAATTACTTCAACCAGAAAAGATGCGTAGATGGGAAGGCTCTGATCCTCCCAAGTCAGATTGTCAGTCTTCCTAAAAAATTCGAACAATGTTTTATCTCTTTTCAAGAAGATGTTTTGAGATTAAAGTAATGGGTAACTCTCCTGTGTTGTGTAGAGGTATGTTAAGTACTTTGAGCGTATCTTGACAGAGTTCAAAGGAGAGAATCCGCCTGGTCGCAGGTAAGCAAATACAGTACATGTCTCCGTAATCTGTCGTGTTACTTGAGAGTCAAGAAAGGGATGAAAGCGACGTGTTCATCCAGGTGCATGCTTAGGGGATTTCGGCTTCACAACTGCCCTTATTGGGTTCGACCATCTATAACTATTTCTGATCACAATGGTAAGCGTCACTGCTTCGTGCTCTTTCTATGCAATACTTGACGTAAAGGCAAACACCTTTCTCTTGCTTTATGCAGTTCTTCCTCAATCCTATAAAAATGTATTATGTTTTTATTTCCAACCTTCTTTATTTATTATGAAGTTAAAATCACTCTGTCGCTGTGATCTTTGGCCCACAGGTATTCTGTTCTCCTCGAAAAAGCATCCAAAGACAAAGGATCTAATAGTAAGCGTCGGATTTGATGTCTTTTGTTTTTAAAATTTGTAAGTCATGACAACTACAAACTAAGAAGCAACACGACGATGAAGCCTCTGTTAAATTGGTTTAGTTCATAGACCCTTAGCTTAGTATCCCTTGTTAAAATCTAAATATTCGCCTCACCATTTCATTGACAGCCAGAAGATTTCTGGATAAAAGCTGCAAGAAAAAGGGTTGTGGTTTTCGCTCTACCGGGAGAGCCTGGTGTGACAGAGCTGAACGGAGACTTCAAGATCCATTTTCATGACCGGCAAGGAGACTTTTACTGGTTTGTGCTCACACTCATTTTTCCCTTCAATATCGAAATCATACAAGGCAAAGTACATCACTTGAATCTGGCTTTCAAACATCGGAATGCGACTCAACCAATCATTCTTCAATTTTGTTTCAGCTGGTTTAACACAACACTGACAGAAAACAGGCAAGTCCTAGATGCCTCCATGCTCGACGATTTTGACAGGGTAAAGTCCACGTAAATACCCGAGTAATACAATCATCTTTTTTTTCTTACATGTAAAGAGACTAGTTGGTTTTTATTCGCAGAGGAAGCTTCCATCTCCAGGGTTTCAGGTTGAAATTGTGATGATTGACTATAGCGTGAATTTACCGAGTTCTAGCTCGAAACCCGATTCTAGCGCAAAGGAAGTGCATGAAGCTCCTAGCCACGGTCATGGCTTAAGTGGTGGGGTCAAAACGAACCAAAAACAAGCCTCTCATGGTGAAGACAATGACGACGTGTTCTCGGACAATGAAAACGACAACAATGGAGAGGAGAACAGTGTGCCAAAGAGCACGGCAGAGGTTCATAATGTCTTGCAAGAAACCACCAAACCAGCCCCCAAAGTCGAGGCCCCTCAAAAGTCGGATGTAGATATAAAATCCATGGCTGCTGATACTTCAGTTTTCACTTTTGGAGATGATGAAGATTTTGAAAGTGACTGAAATTGAGCTGTCTAATTCATGGTTTATGTGAACTTTGTATAAGTTTTATAACAAGCATTTTTCATGTTAACGCTACAAAATTAAAAACAGAATCGCAGCAACGACTGAAGAGGAACCATATGATTTTCCTGCAGGGACCTAAGTTACAGACGATAAGTTAAGGCATGGTCTGTGCATCTATATATTTATATTTTAATCTGTATATTTTCTTTTTTGGAAGACAGCTCTTGCTGCTCGTGGGTTCAATCCCACGACTTTCTAACTTGGAATGATGCGGAATTACGACTACGTTGTCCTAGCTACCACATTATTTTAATCTTTGTAAATCAATGAGATCTGGCTTGCACCTTTTCACCGACGCTTCGAGCTTAAAGCTCGTTTTGCTTTTCTTGGAGATTAAAATACAGCAAAGGCAAGGTGACAGTCATCTATGTACAGATAACTCTATCACAACTCACAAGATGATTTAGCAAAGTCATCCATTAAGAGCTTTGACTTTCCTGTTATAGATACCTAGAGTTTTACAAGCTGGATTTAGCAAAGTCATCCTTGACTGAAATTGAAATGCACATATGCTAATTCATAACAGCATTCTATTCAATCCTAGCAAAAACAAGCTCCATTCTTCAAACAATTACGGGGAGTGCCAAAACTCCGCACTTCATATCCCCACGATTACTGTCAACTGGCATGAATACGAGGCATATAATAAGATATAACATAGGCCATAGGACTAAGGGTACATAGAAAACAAAAAAGAAATGAATTGATTGCAACATTTTCCTTTATCTCCCTTTAATGTTATTTGTTTTATTATTGCGGAAACATATGAAAGCTGTAATCATTTTTATCACCACACTTCCACAATATATAGACGAATGCTTAAATAGATCCCTAATAATGCGGTCCAATTAATGAAATTTAATAAGTTATCCAATAACGCACTATGAATAATAAGTTCAAGCAATAAGAGAACTAGGTCTTCAAGTTTTTCCAATCTCAGCTTTTTGTGCATCCATTACTTTGCAACTAAAAGCCCAAAGAGGAAGCCCGTTAACGGGACAAAAATTACACAAAAAAATTCAATTGTACTGTAAACGAGAGAAAAGACAAAGAAGAACTGTAAACATACATAGAAAGATTTCGCAGCCCCTGCACAAATAAATACTTATACATTCCCGGTGATGCTAGTCTCCGAATTGGGACACCTTCTAAATGCACACGAAACTAGATTTTTATATGCAAGGAAAACAAACTTTGTTCTCCACAGCGCCATTGAAGCGTTACCGCTGCTCGAAGCCACTGCCGGGTCAGTTCCTCGGACAACGATCTGGGGGATTTCGATTTCAGTTTGCTGAGCTCCACTTTGGCTAGAGCCAGAGTCCAGTTGCTGAACTTCAACGTCGTCCCAATTCACGATCAGCGACGTCCTTCGCTGTCGCAGCCAATCGGCGATTTCGTAGGTAACTCCTCTGCACTTCTTCACCTTGATCTTTGTCAAATTGGGGCAGCCCCAGGCTAGGGATTTGATCCCGACGTCTGAGATCGGACATCCTTTGATACACAGCTTCTTGAGGGCCACACACTTGTCAGCAATGCAGGCGATTTCTGGGTCTCCGACAGAGCCGCTGCCGCAAAGTGCCAGCCTTTCCAAGTTCCGGCAGTTGGAAGCCACCGCGGCCAATCCTAGCGAAGTGGGATTGACGCCTATCAGGACAAGCTCTTGCAGGTTTAGGCTATGTTTGGCTACTGCAATCAAACTCTCGTCGCCCATTTTGTCGCTCTTCCACGCGTCGATGTGAAGCTTCCTCAATTTCCTGCAATTCTCGGCAACATTGATAAGCCCAAAATCCGTACACTCAGTAGTTTTAACGATCCTTAGAACTTCCAAGTTTGTACATTTTGAAACCCCCGAGAGCCCTAAATCGCCGACGTGAAGCCTCTCGAGGTGTATTTCTGTCAGGCCAATGTTTCCACTGCCAATCTTCTCCAAAAAATTGTCCCAGTTTCCCAAACACCGGTTCACCTTTAAAGTCACTAGCTTTTTCGACCCGACAATGAGTGGTGCGAAGCATTGTCCGTTGTTCAGCTCCTTCAAGGAGACGGACTTGAGTGACAGGGCTGTGATGCCCGTTCCAATCATTTCCGAGCCGTCTTGAATTCCTCGCAGCCGCTTCACCGACAACTCTTCCAGAACCTTGCAGTGAGTCAGAATGGAGTTGATGCCCTTGGCGCTAAACATGCAAGAGCAACAAGACAGCTTCTTGAGAACCTTGCAATTCTGAGCGAACATCTCCATTCCGTCATCAGTGATCTGTCTGCAGCCACGAAGCTTGACTCGTACCAAGTTCGAGTACCGCATGGAGAACAAAATGAGAGCATCGTCGCATAAGCTAAGCGATTTACGGTCGCACCTCAGAGCTAACTTCGTGACGGAGTCGAATCGCCTAAACAAAGAAGGTAGGACTGGAACTAGATCATACTGACCGTTGAGAGACAATCGGAATCGGCTCTGACCGTCGACTCGGAACCACCTTTTGCAGACCAGAGAGCACCGCTTCCGATCTCCAGCACTGAGGAGCTGAAACACCAGAGCCAAACACTCGTCTGGAAGATCGGCAGTGAAATCGCGAACCGATCGTTCGGAATCATCAAACATTTCCGAAGATGAGATTACCACCGCCAAGGACGATCGGAGACTGAACCGCCGGCTGGGAGAGACGTCTTGGTTGTCAGACTCGGAAGGATTTCCGAGCGCCGATGAGGTTTGTCCCATCGATTTTAGGTCTTCAGATAGAGAAAGATTTAGGTAGTTGTTTATTTTTTTCTTATTTCTTTGAGTTCAGATTTGGGGGTTTTTTTTTCAAGAAAAGAGAAGAGTGACGGGGTGAGGAATATAATAAGGGAATCGAGTAGACGAACTTTGCCCCGTCAAAACCGCCACCATTTTGCCGTTTGGGGACGCGCTTTTTCTCATTTGTTAGTTCCTCTAATTGTGCCCACGTGGCCGTTAGATTTGACGGCTTTTGGAATCAAAAGTATCCGGTAGTTCATTTAGTTTGACTGCGACTTTTTGACAAATTTAAGTAGAAAATTGAATATTTTTTTTTGACGAAAAGTAGAAAATTGAATTCGAAATGAAGGATGAAAGACTAGTTGAGTGTTTCATATTGACTTTTATTTCTTATTTATTTCCAACAATAATACCCAAGAAGACACATATCCAAAATCTTTCAACAAAGAAAAGTAATAGCTCGAATCAAAGATTCAAGACTGGATTTTGATGAAGCGTATATATACTGAAACATGAGAAAAGTCTATATTTGTTTTAGTTTTATATTTCATGTTATTTCTTCAGATTTTTCCTTAGACTTGTATTTGATTTAGTTTTATTCATATGCATGTCGCTTAGTTTTTTGGGTACTGTTTCTAAGTCCTTAACTTATATATAAGTTGTTGTCTTGTACATATTCGAGGATAACAAAATAACAAATAATTAGATTTTTAGCCAATATAAACATAAGTAATTTGGTAAAATTTAACATTTTGCAAACGTGCAGTAAAAAATTACTTTGTTTATTTGATAGTCATTTACAAAATATTTTGGTCGGAATTGTCCTTATTGATTTATGTAATTTTAATGACATCATTTAAATTTTACTTTCGTATTTGATTTCAAATGAAATATGTATGTATGGCCATGTGATTTATAGAGAAAATATTAGTCGCTAAAGTTGTTTAGATCTTATATTAATGAAAACAATTTATTTACACTAATTATTCTGATTTCCATTAATTAATTTACAAAATTCAAAAATGAAAGCTCTATGGTCGTATATCTATTACCTTCGAGTTTTTATTAGAAAAAAGAAAAAAAATTCTCTTATGTATTTTGGCTGGTTGGAATTGTTTCACGACGAAGAGTTTTTACTAAATGAATCATGTACGTGTGTTTGTTTATGTGTTTATTCTCCATTTTGTTTAAGTTCAATTTACTAACCATTTTTACGTTTTAGGAGTTTCCTCCAAAAATAGTTTGATGACAAATGTTCCACTATCCCTTCTATAATTTCCGGTCTCGCATGAAGATAATACAAACATTCCTCCAAGTTTAAAAATAAAGCAAGGACTTTAAATGTGAGTTTTTTTTTTTTATCCTAAATTCATTTATTTCAATTAACAGTCTTATTTGTTTTGATTCATTTTCATATGATCATCTAGTTACACTGCAAAGTTGGTAGACAAACATTTTAATTGTTTTTTGCTTAATTTTAATTTTTGTTCAATTCATTGTATTATTAATTTTGATTAATTTTTCAATCTTATATATTTACATTGCTAATGTGTTTTAGGCATACACCTTAAATTTGGTTAATTTTATCGTGCACATCAAGTTTGTACAATTAAAGGAGAGTAACTTGAAGTCTTTGATGTCATGCTTCATAATATTGTCGATGTGTGTTGTCAGAATTGTTCTTGTCGAGTTTGGCAACTATATTTATTCTCATGTGTTCATGCTTTTGCTGCATTGTGGAGGTTAAACTTGAAGACAATTGATTTTGTTACCAATTATAATACAACAAAAGATTTTTCAGCTACATATTCAATGGATGTTTTCCCAATAGAATATATAAATCATGTCTTGCCACCATGAGTTATAATCATTAATCCACCTAAAACAAAAATTAACGACATGTTTCAGTACCAGAGATGAAGAACAATTTATCCCTAAAAAAATACAATCGATTTTATAAAACGAAAAATTATTCATTTGGTTTAACAAATTTACAATCGAATTCAGTGGATGCATCAAACATTGTTTCATCGAATACAAAAAAAAGTTTTGCATGCTAATGAAAATCACAACAATAGCTAAACAAAAATTCGTACCTCTAATACGATCGAAATAGTCCTCTTGATCTCTATTCCAGTCGTCTGATGTCGTCAGATAAACCAAAACTCGTATGATGTCGTTAAATTTGGGCGGAAGGAATTAATTTTTGGGAAGTCATTTAAACCGAAACGATTTTATCAATCCTCACACCCTTTTCGTTCAAAAACCAAATTTCTCTTCATAAAATCCGACCTACTTAATATAATTGTTTATTTTGTTATTGGAAATTTTCAAATATAACTTATCGAATAAAAAATGGTATAATTTTCTTATTATTTCCATTAATTTATGGGTAATTTGATGTATATCCCTGTAAACTGTGTGTAATTTGGATACACATAAGGTTTTGTTAATAGATTGAAAATAACCAGACAGATTCGTTTGCACACCGTAAACAGTCCAAAATACACGTAATTCGTTTACATATTGAAAACATGAATTAATGATATTTTGGACTGTTTACGATATGTAAACGAATCTGTCTGGATATCTTCAACCTGTTAACGAAATTTTGGGTATATCTAAAATGGAAACGTTTTATAAAGCTATAGAGTCAATTTGTTGTTAAATTATTGTACTAGCTATTAACTAAATTTGTTAAATAATTGAGTACTTTGCAAATCAAAATAAAAAACTATATAAATCAGTTGCCCTAAAAATAATTATTTTTGATATAGCTATTTAGATATGTAGAATATAGATGCGTTAGTTTTCTATTTAATCCCTTATTCAATAAAAAAAAACTAATTTATTTTTATTTTGATATCAAATTACACACAATAGATTGGATTGGGCTTTTGAACGGTTCACTTTTACATCAAGCTGACCTAAATCTGATATAGTAACCCAAATTGTTACTCTGGTTTGGTACGTGCCTCCTTTTGTTTTCATCTTTGATGTTTTTAGAAATTAGATCCTATTAAGATAATTCGTCTAACTGAAAGTCTTCAAAGGCGAATCATTTTTCAATTAGACTAATTTGTTTGAGTTAAAATTAGGTTTAGGCAATTTATTTTCTTGCATATCTCATCTCTCAAGACCTCGAAAATAAATAGTGGAAAACGTGGGTCAGTGTGCCGTTACGTTCCTCTACTTTCCTGCGCGCCAAACACTCCCAATGCTGTAAAGAAATATAAAACAATTATCATGCAAGTATTTATTTCGTACAAATTCACAAACGGAAAGAAATAAAAGAAAAAAATATTACGTGATTTTATAAGAAATAAAATATAAGGCAATTGTAAAGGAGGACAAGGCGTGAAATGCCTTAGCCTCCTCTCTCTCTCTCTCTCTCTCTCTCTCTCTGATAAAAACCCTTCGCTTTCTCACTAGCGTTCTCTCTCTCTCGTCGCCATCTAGAGAGAGAAGCTGGTTCAGATATGGATATAGCCCTAAGATTGAGCCTCACCGATCTCCTCATTGTGTTTACAGCATAGCAGCAGCAAAAAAGGCTCTCTCTTTTCTACAGCCATGGCTTTAAGTGACGAATCTCAGCAGCTTCAAAACCCTCCGATGGCCCTCGACGCTCTGTTTTGCGAAGAAGAGGGCTTCGAAGAGGCTATGGACGACGAGTCCGACGCGACGGAGCCGATTCTCCCTCCGGTTCTCCTCGAAAACGACCTTTTTTGGGAAGACGACGAGCTCACATCCCTAATCGGGAAGGAAGAGGAACAGATTAGCGATCTGAGCTCGGACGCGTCGGCGGCGAAGGCTCGCAAAGAGGGCGTGGATTGGATTCTGACCGTCCAGACGCATTACGGCTTCTCCTCTCTCACCGCAGTCCTTGCTGTGAACTACTTCGACAGGTTCGTTTCCAGCCTCCAGTTCCAGAGAGACAAGCCGTGGATGAGCCAGCTCGCCGCCGTGGCTTGCCTCTCCCTCGCCGCCAAGGTCGAGGAGACCCACGTCCCGCTTCTATTGGACCTTCAAGTAAGTTTTGCACGCCAAGTGCTTGTTGAAATGCCCGTGATGATCTCTTTGTTAAAAGTATTGATGTGAAATTGTGAATGGATGGACTTTTTAGGTTGAAGAATCCAGGTTCGTTTTCGAGGCAAAGACCATCCAGAGAATGGAGCTCTTGGTGCTCTCGACTCTTCAGTGGAAAATGCACCCGGTGACCCCGATTTCTTTCTTCAACCTCATTGCGAGGAGGCTGGGCTTGAAGACCCATTTGCACTGGGACTTTCTGTGGGGCTGTGAGAAGCTTCTCCTCTCTCTCATCCCTGGTATGCAATATCATTCATACCATATACCACTAGGTTTTCCATGTACCTTCGTTCTAATCAATATAATTTATTGTTTATCTTCAGATATTAGATTTGCGCGATACCTCCCTTCAGTCTTAGCCACGGCGACAATGCTCCACGTGATCAGCGAGATCGAGCCGTTTAATCTGGTGGATTACCAAAACCAGCTTTTGAGTGTACTTAAGATCAATAAGGTCGGGATCTTAATCATTATTATTCTTGCTGTTGCGATGAGTTTCCAATAAAACTGAAGTGTTGTTGACCATGGCACAGGACACGGTGAAAGAGTGTTACACCCTGATATTGGGCAGCCATGGAAAGGCTTCTCAGAAGCGGAAGCACGTTTCCGAGCCGGGAAGCCCAAGCGGAGTAGTCGATGCTTTGTTCAGCTCCGACAGCTCCAACGACTCTTGGGCCTCATCTGTGGAGCCTCGTCTCAAACGGAGCAGAGCTCAGGATCAGAAGATGCGATTGGCTCCTCCGATGAACTCTTTCTCCGTGGACGTGCTTACAAGCCCTCGTTAGTATTTTGTCCCTTTTGCTATTCTTTTCAGAGGTTATGATGCTATGCTATTCTCTCCCCATGACGTGCAAATTCAAAAAACACTGCCTCTGCTCCATACTTTTTCTTCAAATTTCTTTTGTTACAAACCCTCATGGAAGTATGAAGCAGAACTAACTAGATGGGAAAACTTTGGTCATTTCATTCATTATTCAAATGGGGGATCGGGACTTTTTATGTGAAAAAAGAAAAGAAAGAAAAAAAAGAAGAGATCTCGGGTTTCTTTGTGATGTCATGGCCTTCTTTTTATGGAGTTTCTGTGATGATGATCTTAAAGTCTTAATATTGAGTTGATGCACCCTTGTAACATTATCGGTTCTTCACTTGATTGAATGAGTTTCCAAAATATTATCATGTGCGCTTCGCTTGTATAAAGACATACTTTAATAATAAAGAGATGTATTGACAAAGAGTTGCATCGTTCCATAACTAGTCCTAGTTAAATAATAAATGTAGTTTTAGGATTTTTTTTTCTTCTGATTAACTTTGTTTCTAATTCATGAATTGGTTATTTCACTAGTATCTTTTTGTGCTATTTCTCCGTATTTTAGCTGGAAAAGTTTATTATCCAGTTTTATACTCGAGAAGTACCATGTATAATGTATTATTATTACTCATTTAAGTAGACAAATTATAAGATACTCAAGTTGTACGTATTTGTTTTCAAATTTAATTTAGAACCGGAAAAACTTCGATATTTGTATCCGTATTGGTATACCGCTAAATATCGTCAGTATTAAAAAGTTGTTTTCTTTCAAATTTTTAAATATTTTTAAAATTATGATTAGTTTTTAATTTTTCCGATACTACCTGCCGCCGGGTTTAGAGTTTGTTGTTGGGTTATTCAATAATATATCATTTGTGAACAATATTTACATTTGTTTATAAAATACCTATTAGTATGGCCGTCAATATTTGATATACCCGCAAAATTTAAACCTCGATATGGTAATTAATACTTTGGACCGGAGTCATTAACTTGGATAAATTAGTTAGTATGTTAACGACATAATTACGATTTTCAAGTAATAATTCTTACAAGTCAACATCTTTAGAGTGACTGGTTTTGCTCACTCGTACACTGCAATGCGTATGGCTGTTGCATTGATTAATTTTCTTCTTCATTTATGTATATACAATTATTTTTACTTTTATTTATATTTTATGGTCTTGCATTGATCTACTGTCGAAAGCAAACTTGAGCCATCAATTCTCGCATGACTGCAAGTTCAGGTTTTACAATTTCCCTTTTTTGGAATTTCATTTTTGTCGAATTTCTTAACTGGATCTGGATCACGTGAATGTTAGGTGGTATTACTATTAATTGCCTGATGACAAATCTTTTATTAGAAGGTTCCTTACTGCATCACAGACTTGTAAATATCTGCCTTTTCTTCATTGCTTATTATTATATATATACAAAGTAAACACTCATTTTATTATTTATTTAATCACATAATTGTTTAAAATTATAAAATATGCCATTAAAATTAAAATGTCACAATTTGGTGAAATTCTCTAAAATTTACATGATTTCCACCATATACATAATAAAATTACAGAATTACTCTATACATAAATAAAATTGCATTATTTTCATTTTCACGCTTTTTATATATTCCAACTTCTGCTGCAAATAAATCAACACAAATAATTTTTTTAAAAGTATTTAATGATTAATTCTAATTTCAGTAGTTTTAAATTTAATTTTTAAGTTTATTTATACGTTATGTCACTGATGTAATTCAACAAATACATAACTTATATTATTAATTAATATTATAAAAACTTTGTGTGATTTTTTTATGCGTCATCTTTTTCATTAAAAAGTATTTTTAATTATTATAACAATTTCAAATACGCTGCGTTAAGCAATTCGCAGTAACGCACGGGTATTTTTGCTTATATATATATATATATATATATATATATATATATATATATATTATAGGCCAGATATCGTCCTACATATACTGAGTTTGTTTTGCAAAGTCATAAAATCCAAATGTCAAAAATCATATCACGTTATACATGTAATGGGAACGTAATCTCGTGTAAATGCAATATCGCCACTAAAATGCAAGCATCCATTTTAAAAAACTTCATGCTTAGAAGTTAGATAGAACTAGATACAATATAAAAAGTTATAATCACCAAACATGATCCCAATCTGGAAATTTGTTTCATTTTTTATAACTAAATAAACAATTACATCTTTGTAATTTTTTTTAATGTGCTTTCCATTTTAGTAGCAGCATCAAACATATTATAACGAATCTTACTTTTTGTTGCATAACAATAAAAACAAAGCCACTCTTCCCTCTAGGTGTTGTGCTAGGTCGAGTTGAGAAGATGCTACTGAAAATTATTAAATCATATCCAATTTGGAACGAATAAAGGTCAAATTTATTTGAGATATAAACTATCATCGTAGATTCTCAACTACTTATGAAGTAGAAAACAAAAATTGTGAAAAAAAAATCTTAATTCAAATTGGAGTTGAGCATTATCTTGAATAAAAACAGTTCTTACCTATTAGCTTAATCATTATATTGCATTTTATATATTTGTTTAATTAACAAAACTTGTTCTAAATAACAAAATGAAACATTGGTATTGTTGTTTAATCATTTTTTTTTGTTTAGTAAATAACCATTTATTATGACATGACTGCTATTAATTGGTGTTAATGAATTACATTTTTAGTTAATATATACATATTTATTTTGATTAATAATTATTAACCAATTTTTTCAAAATATTTGGCTACATAACAATTAATAAGTTTCAAAGTGCTATATTGTTACTTTTCAAAATTAAACTGCTAAGCAAAATAACAACATATTTTTGTGAAAATATTGATTTGTTTCACATGGATAAATTTAAATATTGTCGATAATAAATAAAATTGTTTTTTTTTTTATTATTGACATGTAGATCAGAAAAATTCTAGCTTACTGAATTTAGTTTAAATATGATGAACCAGCCTAATTTAAATTAGCTATTTATTATAAACGCTCAAGTTTTGCAAGGAGCTCTTTCTTGTAATGATTCGTTTTCTATGATCGATTATGTGACCACGCGTGAATAGATGTTTGCTTTTTCAAACACAGGAGTTTCGATCATTACAGTCCAATCCACAGTACAAGAGTTTAGAAGAAAGAAAATGAAAAAGAACAAATGAAGAAAATATAAATGAAGTAGAATTCCAGGTTCTTTATAGTCTCAAATCAATATTCTAATATATATATATATATATATTTTCTTTTAATATGAAAGAGATATTTTTTTCTCTCTTTAGTAAGAAAGAATACCTTATTACAGATGCGCAGAGTACTTGAATTACTGTTGCCATAAAGGTAAATAAAATATCTAGTATGTTTAATACTCACGTTTCTATTTTTCTCTTTAAAACCAAATTATATGCTCTCTTAAGTTTTCAACCATCTTTTTATTTTCTTCTGTAGTTTTCCTTGATATCTCAGCATGATTGACTGGCATAATAACTGACATGACTGAATTGATAACACACTTACGTTCCAACCATTGGTGAAAAGTCGATTATATTTTTATGTACTTTTTGTTCTTAATCAAGTTAGTTTGTCAAATTAATCGAAAGTTTAACCTTTTTAAACATATTTAGTACCGGAACGGACTAAATTTCTATTTTGTTTAAAAATGTTTAATTAGCCAATCTCAAATTAGAAACAAAATCCCAATAGCTAGCAAATTAATTAATTGATTCCCAAGCAAACTGAAAATTAG
Organism: Urtica urens; assembly: GCA_958296335.1. NCBI lineage: Eukaryota > Viridiplantae > Streptophyta > Magnoliopsida > Rosales > Urticaceae > Urtica > Urtica urens. The sequence goes on along the minus strand of OY282522.1, from coordinate 21,793,158 downwards.
ATGAGCTATTACAGTTTTAAGAAACATTTGGAGAGAACTTAACTTCTTATTACGAAAGTATTTTCATTTTTACAAAAAAAAAATCGCTGTTTACAGTATTACGCGACATTTTTTTAATACTTTTTAACAGTTTCCAGTTTTTTTACTTCTTTACGATTTTGTAAAATCATCTACAAATTCATAAAAACATAAGCTATTACGAATTATTTAATATTTGGAGTTTTTAGTAAATTATCATATTTGAATTTGTATTATTTCATCTCACTGTATCAAACCAACCCAATTTATCAACCAAATTAGTTCAATCTCAAGTGATGCTTCAACAAAATTACGCCAATATAATTATCAAACCTACAGAAATCTGCCTAATGTCAAAATTACACACAACTTACCTGGTATCAAATTACAACTCAATACCCGCAAGCAAATAAATTTGCGTAGTCAAAATCACACTTAGTTTTGTTGGTTACGTTTATAGATTTAAATAAAAAACAGTGTTAAAAGCACATAAAGATTGAAAATTAACCGAAATAAATACGTTACTTACTAGAATTCAAGAGAAACAAAATTCAGAAAAGAAGAAAATAAATTATGAAACGTATCAAATTATCATAAATTAATGGCGTCGGCTACGTTTATAGATTAAAACTAAAAATAATGCGTCAAAAACACAAAAAGGAAGTAGAAATAAATGGAAATAAATATGTTACTTACCAGACTTCGAGAGAAACAAAATCCATAAAAGAAGAAAAAGAATTATGAATATTCTCTATTCATATCCCGCTTGTTTTTAAAATTTTAAACAATAATAAAAGAAATTTGTCAGTAATGAAATAAGAATTCAAGATTCTCGAAAATAAGAAAAAAATGTAATTCATGGCAGTTATAGTTTAATATTAAAGGCAAAACTAATTAAAAATTGTATCTCTCTTTATATAATAGGAAATAAACCGGAATAAACGAAATTATTAAATTCTAAAAAGACATCGAATTTTAATGAATAACTAGTTTTAAATTTCAATAAAAAAAAATCTATTTCTAAATTAAGCATTGAATTTACCGGAACTAATGTAAGCATATACATACATGCATATATATATATATATATATAGTGTAGCTATACAATATTTGAATAAAAAATGATTTTTGTAACTATTTTCAGATTCTAATTCAGTCAATATAATCAATTTGGGAATTCAAATTCGAAAATCAATTAGTTTTCTATATTTTTGGAAATAATTTAAAATTATTCAAGTAAATAATTTTAAAATAATAAATTACTTAATTTTAAACTCAAATAAAAAATGACATAATTTTATATTGACATAATTGTGTGTAGCTATACAATATTTGAATAAAAAATGATATTTGTAACTATTTCAGATTCTAATTCAGTCAATATAATCAAGTTGGGAGTTCAAATTTGAAAATCAATTATTTTTTTTAATTTTTTTTGAAATAATTTAAAATTATTCAAATAAATAATTTAAAATAATAAATGACATAATTATATACTCAAATAATTACAATTTGCTACATAGTGAATGAATATTTAAAAAAACAAAAAAAAAAAAGTACAAACAATAATTGCAATGTTTTAGATGAATAATTTAGAGCAAGTTTTCATCAAATACGAATACTCACAGAAGTGAATTTTAACAACATTTATTTTAATTAATGTCATAACCTTTATCAAAATAAAATTTTATGCATTAGTCTTAAACAACGAACTTAACTACACAATTAATTTAATGAAATAGCATATATATTAATTTCACAAAATTAGTTTCATAATTTTCATTAAATGAAGAGGAATTGTTCAAAGTACCATCATTTTTACTTGGTTTTTCCAAAGTCGACTAAAATTATATTTTTCCTAACGTGTTAGTACAAAAGATCAAAATTACTCCTAAAACAAATTTTTTTACATTTTATTCCGTATATAGAATAACCGGTTAGTGTAGTGTAGGGTATTTGTGTAAATTTTATATTTTTAAAGGGCAAATGTTCTTTTCAAGTGAAAAACACTTGTATTTTGGAAGAAAATAAATTTTGGTGGATTATGAGAAAGCGAGAAAAAAAAATATTAATTTGAGCTATTTCTCTTAAAAGAAATCGTGTATATATATATATATGTAATATAAGATTGATACAAATAGTTTGGTATGTAAATTTTAAAATATCAAAACTAAATGAAGTATGAAAAAACAATTAATTGGGAGTTGCGATGGTCAGTTCCAACAGATACACAAACAAACCAAGAATACAGGTACACCGAATGTAAGCAAGTCATATAAAATGAGTAGCAAAAATGACAAAAACAAAATGACAAGTTTTACTAGATAATGGGACCAAGTTTGCTCATGCCTGATGATAGTCTGCAAAAGTCAATATTTAGTATACAAAGTATCCAAGCCTCAAGAAAACACACTTCAATTTCGGCGAGTGGCGACGATTCACTCGCATAAAATGTTCTATTTTTTTTAAGGCTTAATAAACACACCCTCCAAATAATTATCCGCAATTAAACAAGCAGAAGTTGACGACTGTATATGATAACTACAGCTCTCCCATATATTAATATACTCCAAACTTTCATTTTCGCTTTATTGGTGAAACTTCACAGTCCTCAAACAAAGAGTAGTAACGACAATAAAACGAATGACACGTCATATGCATATTTATCTAATGGTAGTTCCTTCCACTTACACTAGAATATAAGCAAGAAAAAGTACACCATGTGAGAACACAGAGTTGAAGACTCGTCTAATTGAGAGCAGCTAAGGAAAAAAAATTATAGTTCTTGTGTACTTATGTGTTTTCTATCCTTTTTTCCTTCAAAATTTCAATTATATCGTCAATAGACACGGGTAAACCAGGATGGAAAGTAGGGTCAGAAGGGAAACTTTCAGGCACTTCTCTTGTATTTTTGCCTCTATTATTTTTCAAAATTTTCCAACTTTTTAGAAGCCTAGTTTTGGTATGGACAATCTGTACCCTATGGCCTAAAGGAAGGGGAAAAAACGAGAGACAATACAAATAATGTCTAAATATCATCACAAGTCAAGATCAAATATGTCGGGATTTTGAGAATTTGAGCAACGTTTTTCAGGGTCCCACTCCTTCGTGCAAATTTGGCCGTGCATTTAAAAAAGTATTGTAACAGAAAAGACTTCCAACTTTATTTATATTTATATTTGTGGTAAAACTGTATATCTAGGAAATTTCCGGTGAGCCCATTTAGTTGTCTGATAACCATAGTAATGCTATGTACATTTCCAAAGAAGGGGTCAAAATTTCTCAATAAATTTAGAAATAGGGCAGACAAAAAATCTCTATCCATAAATATATATTATATTAATTATTGGTGTGCGATGTTGCTATTCGAGAAGCGCCGTATTAGTGCATGGGTGATAAGTCACGTGAATTGAGATTGGGAAACTACCGTGTCATTGATGGTATTGTCTTTTGCAGTGACCTACGATTGATGATGATATTGCCAGGCCAACTATTGTTTCGTATGTATGAGATCCCAATGAATCAAGAATGAAATTAAATAATCCCAACCGACATGTTTGTTTCTGGTGTTCCTCTTTGGATCGATAGAGACGGGCTTTGATGCTCTCTTTGATAAAATTTATTATGAGTCACTGAGATCGAATAAATAAGACTGAGCTAGAGAGCAATAAGTTTTTCTACTCTCACATTGCATTTTGATAGGCACTGCTCTGTGAATACAATATTTATTCTTTTTTTTTTTACTCATATTAACTGAATACACCCAATGACCGGGATTAATAGTTATAAAGTATGAAATGTCCTTTTGCAAATTCAATCTTAAAATCAGGCAAATATCAGGCCAACAACAATATCGAGCGAATTTTTATTGAAATTTGAAATTGCGAGCTACCGAGGTACTGATGCCAATGAGAGTTTTAAAAATAATATCACACAAAAGATAAATAAAGTATGTATACGGATATATATATTCATGAACATTACAATAGAGTTTAGTTTGGTAGAAGTAGAAGTATGTTGCTTAATATGAACTCATCCGGGGGACTTCTTCGAAGCTCAGTTACAGGATACATTCGAATCAAGACAGAACGAATGGTGTGCCAAGATGGGTTACATAATCTATGTCAATGAATCTTATGGATGCAATAAAAAATTATTAATTAGAGCTATGGGAGAACCCTTTCTGAACACATTCAGATTTATATACTTCAATATGCATATGTAAATAATGAAGAGAACCAAAACACTACATCACGCTTACTAGAGCTTTGAGAATGCTCGCAGAAGACTCCTGAAATTTTTGTTTCATTTTAGCTTTTAAATACAAAGTGTGGCTAGCTCAGTCTTAGCTTAAGTTTTGTGCCTAACTTACCTCACCAAGTTTTCCAAAAGTAGCCAAGGAACTTTGTTTTACTGTCGAAAACAAAGATATTGGATATTTCGTGCAATGTAACCATTTCCTTACAAAACATGTTCGCAATATTGGAAGCATCATCAGTATTGTGAGAAAGTACGAAATGTGTCATTTTAGATATCCCGTCAACAGCATTATATCTAATCATGGCCATGTTTGGTGTGTGGGAGTACTAAATTAAAGTCCATCAAAATATCCATCCATGGTAAGTATGGGGTAGCATGTCGCTGCACTTTCTACATCATTCACAAATTCCTCAAACATCTCTAGCGAGTTTTGGAACGAAAGATATACAGAGATTCGTGAAGTGTTTCCTAGTGTTAATTATGTGGTATACACAACTTATACCTTTTGAATAAGAATCCTTATAATAATATGAATACCACATTTTCACAAATTCCAAAATGGTACCAAAGATTAGAGTCATGTCGAAGCAAGTCTCTAATGTTCTCAAATCTCAATAATCTAGCATCTAGTGACACAAGATGTACGTTTTATCATCCCTAAAGGTTTTACATCTACTTGGTTTGCTTGAAAACGTCGCTATTAATGGTGCCTTATATTGGGAAGGTACGGAAACTAAACACACAACATCCAAACATGTGGTTTTGAGTTTGCACTTCATGGCAAGCAAGCTAAGATACTACTTCAAAATGCATTATGTTATGGTGCTAATGAACTAGTCTGTCAAGAAAACAATGAACAAGCTGAACCTATCAGGACGAGTAAGCAAGTGGACCTGACCTTGATCAGATTAGAAATCAAATATCAATCCTGAACGGTTAAAAAGGATAAGCATTGACTTACTTTCTTCAGGAAATAGTGACACAAGATGTACGTTTTATCATCCCTAAAGGTTTTACATCTACTTGGTTTGCTTGAAAACGTCGCTATTAATGGTGCCTTATATTGGGAAGGTACGGAAACTAAACACACAACATCCAAACATGTGGTTTTGAGTTTGCACTTCATGGCAAGCAAGCTAAGATACTACTTCAAAATGCATTATGTTATGGTGCTAATGAACTAGTCTGTCAAGAAAACAATGAACAAGCTGAACCTATCAGGACGAGTAAGCAAGTGGACCTGACCTTGATCAGATTAGAAATCAAATATCAATCCTGAACGGTTAAAAAGGATAAGCATTGACTTACTTTCTTCAGGAAATAGTGACACAAGATGTACGTTTTATCATCCCTAAAGGTTTTACATCTACTTGGTTTGCTTGAAAACGTCGCTATTAATGGTGCCTTATATTGGGAAGGTACGGAAACTAAACACACAACATCCAAACATGTGGTTTTGAGTTTGCACTTCATGGCAAGCAAGCTAAGATACTACTTCAAAATGCATTATGTTATGGTGCTAATGAACTAGTCTGTCAAGAAAACAATGAACAAGCTGAACCTATCAGGACGAGTAAGCAAGTGGACCTGACCTTGATCAGATTAGAAATCAAATATCAATCCTGAACGGTTAAAAAGGATAAGCATTGACTTACTTTCTTCAGGAAATAGATGAAATGTAAATTGCAGATACAGCAAGCAGCAAGACGAAATTCGAGCAGTGCTAGTCAGTCCCCAAGATTTGACTGGTTTCACTGCACAAACAACGTGGATTTAATACGAAGCTTCGTTGTTAAGGTCAAAGATATAATTAGCGCCATATGGCTCAAAATTGAACATCTCGTTCGAAATTTAGCTTGTAGTAAATCAATTGAACAGGACATTTAGCGTTAAGGAACCTCAAACAGGGAAAAATACCATGTTTTCACGAGGTTTCCATTGAACAAACAGCATGAGGCAAAAATGAGGAGGTAGTAACTTGGCAATAGACGTATCAAGCAGAGAGGGATAACGTTTAACATGAATCTAGGAACTTCCCAACCAAAGCTTCCAGTAAATTTCTAATTAAAGGACTCTCCATTACTTAAAGTGCTTTGATGTTAATTATTTAGATAAAAAAATTTGAAACACAACATCCAGACGTGTAATATTGTCACGTAATATTTTGGTAAGAAAATCTAGTGCAGAAGTTGCATGGTTTGGGGAGAAGCACTTAAGTTATCTTCATAATAGCTTCTATGCATTGCTTGAAAGCATGAATCAGTTTATTATTTTGTTTCCAATTCTTATAAATATCATTTTATCAGTAGCAAAATGATAACCTACCATTGCCTCCAAACCAACTCTAGGATACTAGTTATGTAAAGCTAAAAATAAGAGTAATCCCACTAATATAATTCACTAGATCACGGGCATAATTACCTGATATGTCCTCGTCATCATCGTTGCCATCATTGTCCATGCGATACTGCTTGTATGGGAGGTCCTCAGTTGAACCCTTAAGAAGACACAACTGCTTGACCTAACCTGTAAACACTTCACACTCTTCCCCTTCCAAAGCTATTGAGACACAATTGCGAAGATCGAGCGACTCGAGCCCGTGATAGTCGTCGAGGATCGCTCCTCACTCCCAAGCTCCAGTTGATCAACGAGTTCCATCAGTTAAAGGCTTCTCAGTTTCACCATGTTCTACCCGATCCCGACTGCCTCTTTGTTAAGCCCCTCTATATCATCGGAGTGTATGTGAAACGGTTACAAACCCTATGCACAAAGCAGTTTAGCTTTATTGATTTCAGACGAGGGCGTTTCTGGCCAATGTCTTCGAGTCTCAGTGTCATAGTAGCAGTGCTTGAGCCCGAGCTCCTCCATTTGATTTGCTTTGATCTGTTTACAGCACAGGAATGGGAAAGTTGCTTTCTTGCCAATTCTCAATCTCAACAACTAAACAAAATGCAGACTATTGCCAGAATATACAGGTCAACGTTCATACTATTACTGCATTGAGTCAAGCTCACTCCCAGTCTTAACCTCTAGGGTCTTCTGTTTATAATTTATCAACGCTAATCACCAAGATCAATTATGGCTTCTACAACATTTTCTCTTTCAATGACCAGATCAGTAACGCTGAGTATTATCAATAATTCCATGACAAATTCAAACTTTGACTCTGCTAATTCAGAAAGATAAAGTACTTCTCGATTAAATACTTGAGACGATGATCGTTACCGAAGTTCTCGAGTCTGATTCCAACGGCTTGGCCAAAACTACGATGGACGGCATGTCGACAAATCTTGTCCAAGTTGAGCTCGTTTTCTGCGTCGTTGTCGATATCGATTACCTTCCATGCGAGAGGGTCTTTCGAGACCTAGAGCCATGGCTTGCATACGAAGTGAGCGCTTGTAATCAGCCGGATGAAGATCGACGCTGTCACTTCCCGTGGAAGCTCCGCCCAGTTCCGCCGAAGACGTCATTGACGATCAAAAGACCGTACCAATAAAGCATTGTAAAAAGAAGAGGTGAGAGCTACAGTTTTTGTATGTAGCGGAAAGAACGAGCGCTTCTGTAGTCTGTGGACTTGTGCGATGGTTAAATTTTTTCGTGGGTACCTAAAAAAAATTGTTTACACATGAACTAGCGATTTTTAATGAAAATATTACAATCTATGAAAACGTATAAACAATTTTTATTAAATATTTACGAAAAATTTAACAAACGTTTGATGTTTCTAAAACAATAAATATTAATGTGGGTAAACAGCCAATTAACTGAAAACGATAACTAAGAGGACTTTCAAAGGGCAATTGAGCAATCCCATTGAAATAGTGTGATTGCATTTTATACCTACTAATTTACATTTTGTGTTAGGTTATATATCAAAATAAACATGGATTTTTTAGACTAAAATATTTTTTTAATAAGATTTAAAATATCCAAAAATTATTAATAAGATTTTATCAATTTTATTTAACTTTCAGATTTTTTTTCTTCAGATTAGCGGAATTTTTAGTTTGAAATGAAATCGGTAATTAATATAATAAAGAAAACTAACTTAATATAATCTATCATTCAAATATAAATATATCTCTCTCGTTGAAAACGACTAAAAAAAATCTGCACCACCCTGAGACACTGCAACAAAAAGACTGAAAAGATAACAAAAAAGAAATTAATGACTTAAATTATGGAGCACTACAATAAGATAAGAAAAATCGTAATACGAAAAATAATTAAAATTAACACTTATATACCCGATATCTGATGAAAGTGAACGAAAAAACATATATTTAGTCATTCAAAACGAAAATATTCCTCTCTCTCATCTGTTATCTTTCGCATAAATAATATCATTCGGACAAAAAAATTTGGACCAAGTCGAAACATTGAAGAAGAAACTATGAAAAAAGAATAACGACATAAAATTTAAAAATACTGCAGTAAAATAAAAAGTCGTAATACGAAATAAATCAAAATTAACACCAATTTACCTAACCTATGATGAAGGTGAGCGAAGATGAAATTGTCATTTAAAGTGAAAATATTTATCTCTTACATTTTTTATCTCTCGTTGAAATCTTATCTCTCAAACAAAAGAATTTGCACCATGCCGGACATAACTATAAAAAACTATGAAACAACGTCATAAAAATATGTATTTAAAACGTTTAAATAATGAGTGATTAAAAATTGTATTTTCTAAAATCCAATATATCTCATTTAAATCCAAATAAAATTTAATAAATAATGAGCGATTAAAAACTGTATTTTCTAAAAATATTGACATATAACCAGGCCGACAGCAATTACATTTATCATCAGTCAGATTTAAAATTGTCAATCTATAAAATTGTAAGACAATTAACCGACATAAAAAAACGATTTACTCTTTGTCTAAAAAACTTACGATTTGAAAAGCGGTTGAATTTTGAAACATAATAGCACCGTTTGGTATAGCTTTGCTTTTGTAAAAAGTGATTTTAGATTAACTTTAAAAAAAAAGTCGTTTTTCTAAAAAGCAGATAAGTGTTTGGTAAAAATAGCTGTAACTGTTAGCAAAAGTTGATTTAGTGTTTGGTAAAACATATACTAATATTTGTAAATAATTATGATATATATAAATTTGATAAATAATAATAAGATATTTTTTAGTATGTACAAAATATATCTAAGTGGGTGTCTATAGATTGTAAAAAATATTTTATAATTTTTGGTGACATCAAACGACTTATTTGATAAAAGTATAAGAAGATAATTAAAATCAAAATTTATTTTATAGAAAAAATAAATAGGTGAGAGAAAAAAATAAATTAAAAAGAAAAACTACGGATGACAAATGCTACAAATTATAGCTTTTAAATTTTTATTTAAAACTTTTAAAATCACTTTTAAACTTTTAATAAAAGTGATTTTACCAAACACTTAAATTGATTTTAGCTTTAAAAAAAAGTAAAATTGGCCTTAATAAGCTTACTCAAACGCAGCCAATAATTCAAAAATATAACTTCTTAATCCCTAGTAATAATTATAACTGATACTATATAATAAAATGATATAAAAATAGGACATAAGTGTAAAATTAATTTTTTTCAAATCTCCAACGTGAATTGACTATTTTTAGAAAATAGAGTTAAAAGATCTGATATAGTGTAATTAAAATAATCGGTTTAGTCCGAGAAATTCTTTAACTTTAAAAGGGGGGATATATATTTTAATATTCATAATTTTATTAAAAAGAAATACTAACAACACTTTTTTTAAAAATTTTGTTACTACTCTCTTAAGAATTTCCTATTACTTTTTAAAATTTTGGAACGAATTTATATTAGTTGGTTCAAATTATAGCTTTTTGGTATAATATTCATAAAAAAAATGAACGTTTAGAAGATTTTTTATTATCAAACTTAAACATGATTTAATTTAAAATTAAAACTAAAATCCGCTTTAACAAACATGTCGAGACTCGAAACATAGCCGTTATTTCGGAAACAAGTTCTATTTTTTTTTTTTTTTTGAGGAAAGTTCTAAACTTTAAACATGTGAGCTTAGTTTTGTATAAATTTGTTCAACAAATCCGCAGTGCGTTCATATCCATATGATCAAAGATTCAAATGAACAAAAAAAATAAGAATTAAAATTTCGGACACAAAAAGCATTTTTACTAAGATGTGTTTAATATTTTACATCGATTTGTGTATATGCGAATATATAAGTCAAAAGTTCATTGAACTTGATTCATGTCACCAACTTGTATACGAGCGATTATATCTTCACCTAAATAGTAATAATTTCATGTAATTGGGGAAGAATTTCATATCATCAAATGTGTCTTGAGTCGCAAATAAAATAAGTAAATGATTATGAGTAATCAGAGAATAAAGCTGAATGGCCAATTAAAAGTTTTTCATATGTCTATATAAATATAGAAATCATACATAAAATCAAAGGTCATTTATGCTTAATAGAAATGAAAAATAAGAGGACTAGATGTGGAACCCTTCTAAAGAAATAAAAAAAGTGCGATCATTTTCCGGTGACAGAGTCTTTTGCAGCCTGAAACGCTTCTCCGGCAGAGGAGACGGCGCCGACGACGACTCCGGCGACAGTGGTGGAGGGATTCTCTTCAGGGCGGTAGGTGTGAGTGACCTGAACATCCCTCTTCTCTTCCTCTTTTCCAGGCAATGTCTGATAATCCACAGTGTTCACCTTCGTCACCACTTCGCCGAGCTCATTCACGTGCTCACTCTCCTGAAATTACACAATTTTAGTCACAATCAAATAATTAGAAGATGATGATGATGCTAAAGGAAGGGGAATAAATGTAATTGTTATTATTATTGCTTGCCTTTGTTGCTCCTGAATCCATGTTGAATTTTTATGGTGGTTTAATCAGATCTGAATTGTAAGCTGATATTTATGGTGTTGTTGACGTGTTTGGTTTGCATTCTTATTTCTCAAAATATTTGGTCCACAATTGCTTGAATTTGATGCTCTGTCCACAATTGATGTCACCTTTCCTCTCCCTCCATAACATTTTGACATCTGTATTTTGTTCTTAACTTAAATCATTCCGTTAATTGACATATTCTCTAACTCTAACATAAAGCACTTTACCAACAAGTTGCTGATTTTCAGATTGTGTCGTATTTATTTTATAAATGTCGATTGATTTTCTTTTTCTTTGGTTATAATAATATCTGTCCTTGTGCAGTTGAATTGCCCAAAGAACGAAACGTCCATTGCAGGCTATTATTTTAGTATATAAAAATATATGGGTTAATGTATAATATAGTCTTAAAATTTGGTAATTTCGTTTTGTCTAACGTCTTGTAAAATTTTTGTAATTGCCTACTTTTTTAATTAATGAAAATTTCCTTCCAACATTTTTCCTAAAAATAAAATTCCGCCCAAATTTTAATGAAATTTAAATACTTAATTTCGGATATTAATTAACAACGTAAATAACGGAATAATAACTGCACCATATTAACTTTTATATATAATTTCAGATTTTAATAGAGAGAAACTACAAAAGCGCAAAAAGAAACGCAATTAAAAAAAAATCTCTGAAACCAAAATCCATCGACGAACAAACTCAAGCCATCTTTGATCGATCATCAACGAAAAAATCAACGACGTAAATCGCTCGAAAATCAACAGGTATTTATGTTTTTTTTATATCTAATTTGTTTTGTTTTTGAAATATTTTTTGTAAATCAATTTTTTTAGAATCGATTTTCTTCATGAACACGATGACAAAAATGAAGAAGAAGAATGATGTGAAGCATTCGTTGCGAAGAAGGATGTGAAACTTTTTCAGGGCGAAAAAGGATGTGAAACTTTCATGAACACGACTTTCATTCTTCATTTTTTTCTTATTCTTCTTCTTCTTCTTCTCGTGTTTTGATATTGATTTCAAATTTTGTATGAAATTTTGATTTATTACTTCTAGTAAAAATAACAAAAATTGTGTTTTGTTAATTAATATGCAATTAACGATGAAATTTTTCAATTAACGTTGTAAACCACAACTCTGTTTACGTGGGAATTAATCCATTTAAGTATAAATTAAATATCAATTAATAAACACAGAGCAATTTAGAGAGATTAAAAATGCAAACATTAATTGGTTGATAATAAATATCAGCGAAAATATATGTTATCAAAGAAAAAAATGAGATGAAAATATTTAGTTTCCAAAAATAAATGTAACGAATAAACAACTTCCGAAAATAATAAATATTGTAATTAATAAAGATTGAAAATTAAATGGTCAAATACATAAGCACGATTTTAGGATCTAAACTTACATTAACAACCTCTATAAATTCTGGGAATAAAAAAGGAAATAATTTGAAAATTATTAAAATCAAATTAAATTTTTTTAAAATAAAACTAGCTGAAAAATCAATTAACGTTGTAAACTGCAATTCCATTACATTGAAACAAATCCATTTCAGTGTAAATTAAATATCAATTAACGAACACAGAGCAATTCAGAGAGAGTAAAAATAGAAAAGTAATTAATTGATAATGTATATCAGCGAAAATATATCTTATCAAAGATAAAAAAGGGTTGAAAATATTTATTTTCCGAAAATAATTGTAAACAATAAACAACTTTCGAAAATAATAAAGATTTTTAATTAATAAAGACAAAAAAATAAATGGTCAAATATATAACCACGATTTTAGGATCTAAACTAATATTAACAACCGCTATGAATTCTGGTAATAAAAATGAAAATAATTTGAAAATTTTAAACGAAATTTTTGAAAAGAATTGAAAAAAAACCGACTGAATAATGAGGGCAAAAAATAATTAAATAATGTAAATAAATATGACACGAAAGCGTTTTGGACATTTAAAAAAGTTTTACCAAACATTGGACAAAACTAAATTATGTTGGTAAGCTAAGGCCAATTCGCCAAATAGTTGTTAATTTATTACTTCTAAAATTAAGTGAAATCTTGACCCAGAAGATCATTTTTAACAATAGAGCCTCTTAGTTTTCTCGGATTAGAAAACTTCAATATTTCATGGCTTGAACGACGTTTGTAGATAGAAGTATGATACATAAAAAAATCAAATTACGTCAGTTCGTTTACAAAGTCACTCATTTACGTCCAAAAATTGATGGATCAAGAAAATATGCAAAAAGTAGAAAAAAATTGATAAAAGACTTGATAAGATTAAAATTTCAATGGTCAATTTTTAAATCTATATTCATGTACTTGATCATGTAAGCCTCTTTAACATATGTGGCGATTCGACTCTTGAGAAATAGAAATAAAGTAAGAGAAATTGATTAAAGTACCGGTAGCTGTTTTTACCAAAACTAATTAAAATTGTTTTTTTCGCAATATATTAGTACAGACTAAAATATTACTAAAACAATTTTTTACATTTTATTCCAAAATAATTTTTTACATTTTATTCCATATCCATATTAATCGGTTACCATCTATTTAAAAAAAAATTAAACTAAACAAACTAAAAACCATCCCACTCCTAAAATTTTAGTTTTTTTATTTATTTTTTTAATTTTTTGGTCGGTAATAATCCTGGCCTATCGGAACCTACCGGACCTAATCCGTCCGGTCCGATAATTACCAGTTGTTATTGGATCGGTAATTCCGGTTCGTTAACAATTAATTTTTTTTTTATAATCCCAAAAATCGTTTCTATATAAACCCCCCCCCCCCCCCCCCCCCCCCCCCCCCCCCCCCCCCCCCCATTTTCATTTTCTTCACACCAATCTCTCTCAACTTCTCTCTATTATTTTTACTCCTCATCCCAAAACCGAGGTCGAGGAGGCAGAATTAGTGGCCGTAGGACCGGTCGTGCTCAATCCGATCCTATGCACCAATTTGAAGCAAATTGGTTGCATTGTTCTCAAATTAACGACGATACATAATATAGTTACGACCTAAATTACGTTTGTCCTAATATCGCCGATTTTGAAACCCACATCCCAAACACATAACCACCTTATCACCCCGAAATTCCACCTTCTCAAGTTCAACCATCCGATCCATACGACGTTTGTCAAAATTTTTTGCAACACTCTCAAGATGAACTCCACCAACAACAAGAAGACAACGAAACCGAAGAACCGGACGAGAAAGTGGATGAGCCCCTTCGCAATACCATTTCTCGACCCCGACAACGTGAATAACGGGAAACCACTCAACAACGACAACATCAACGGGCTCGCCAACACCAACAACAACAATACGAGCGTCAACAACAACCACAATAACACCATGTTCCCGACGCCGAACCACGTCAATAAAAAAGGAAGCACCAATCGGCGATGTGGAACTTCTTCACGGAGGTAAACTACAACGGCGAACGACACATGCAATGCAACGCTTGCGGGAAGCTTGTGAGCGCTCACAACTAACGTATGGGATGACTCTACTTACGAAGCACCAAAAGAGTTGCCCGGGAAATCGAACCGCAGGCTCGTCCAACATTGTAAGTCACCACGATCTCGAAGCATTTCGAACTAGTTTAGCAGAATATTTTGTTTCAACCGATCAATCATTTAGTCATATAGAATCAAAGTGTTTTGTTATGTTTTTGAGTTATTTAATTCCGAGTGTTCAAATAATGTCTAGGAAGGCGTTACTTGTAATACAATAAAGAGATTTCTCGACTCTGATTCGGGATACATTTTTCAATTTTAATCGATGCAAAAAATAATTTTTTTCTCATCGTCGCACCTTTTCAGGGGTCGGTGAGGTTTTTAAGGAGGTCTGTTTTAAAAAATAAAGTTGTCTATATTTTATAATTTGTTTTCTCGTTTTTAACTTATTAGTTATTTGTTATAAGAGAAAATTTCGAGTGTTTATAATTGACATCTTTAACAAAAAAATCTTTTAATTTAATCCTTCAAAACAACTCTTAATTTTTTTTTAAATGATAGTTGGTTTTTTCCAATGAAAATAATTTGTATTTTGAAAAAAAAAAAGGTATGTTTTGATCGATTACGAGGAAAACTATAAAATAGTGGTAAATTTCTCGAAAGGTAATTACATTTAGACAAGATATACTTACATTTGTCACAGTATCTTTCCAAATATTGAACCACTGTTTGAGAGGTTTGAGTGTTTTTACATCCGACATACAAAGTAACTAGACTATCTCGCAACAAAATCCAGCAAAGAAAGGTCTGAGGCTATATCATGGCTATAGTCTATCTATCACATCTGTGAGGATACTTAACTTTTATAATGCGTAGGATGTACTCAATGTGTCCAAACTTAGTTAATATTTTCAAAACAATTACGTATTTACGGATTACCGTCTCAATTCATCCTATTTTATCATATTCGAGAGAGGCCAACGATACACAATAACTCCCCCAGCATAGTTTACAACTTAGTATTCTTTCATTTGAAGCATATTCATTATTCATCAATTTCATTTGCTTTCAAGAAAAGAAGAATTAACTGCATGCTTTACAAGGTAATTCATCTGTAATAGCTGCAAGTATTTTTAGTACATTTTAGCATCGAAACACACTCGAATCAAATTATGACTTCTACGTGAAATCATGTGATGTCTATCTTATGATACTAGAATTGTGATTATACGGTTTATATATAAAAATGTTCAACAATTTTCGCAAATAACGAAAGACGTAGCTGATATCTTAATGCATAGTCTCCTCCGACTATTCATAATAATGCAATTGTCAATATTTTATATCGTTAACTTCTATCCTGAAGATATCAATGTATCGTTGGATCTACGTATATGTGGTTCGAGATACAAAACTTCTTGTAGAAGATTGTCGACAAGCAATGTATTACTTCAAAGTGCCCAGTTAATTGTTGACAACCAATGTATTGCTGATAATCATTCGATGAATTTATTATTTTAATACCAATTTAAATAAATTATGCAATTATAAATTAATACAGTTGGTAGAATTGGTAATTCAGTATGATTATATAGTACAGTTAATTGGAACATCTAGTTTGAACTTTGAAGATAGAAATAAAAACGTAAGAGCGCATTTGAAATAGACAAATCATATGTTGTGCCAAAGAGAACTAGCTATAAGGATTCACCAACAAAAATAAAAGTTTCCAGATCAACTTACATACACGTTTATCACAAAAGAAATTATGTGTAAGTAATGACATTTTAGCCAATTGATTCTCCGGCCATAGAGCTAAAAATCTATATATTTTTTTCACGAACACAAAGGTGAGAGCAGCATTACTAGGTCATAAGGGGTGACCCACTGCAATGAACATCTGAAGCATCGGAAACCCTTTGCCTCGGAGACAACGAGATTAAACCAGCCGCATCAAAATCTCTGTTGATGATGCTCTTCCTCTTCGGGTTTTCCAAGCTTGTTCTCTCCTCCGAAACCTCTGGAATCGGACTCAAGAGATCGACTTCTTTACTCTCCTGGCAGACCATAGCTTCAGCTTCGGCCACCAAAGATGCATCGTCATCTATGGCGTACAAAATCTTTTTAATAGCTCCGACAACCTGAAAATTATATGATCATTATTCAAGAACATGGTCTTCATTCTAGGAAGTCTGATATCAACTGTCGAAAATATAAAGAGAAATGGATTCGAATATGGTGTACTTTGAGGTGTTCGATTTCTGAGCTCTGACACAGTATCTCAATGTCCCTCAACTTGGAAAAGTAGAAGTCCCTCTCTTTCTCGAGGCTATCGACAGATAGTTTCAGCTCAGTGATCTGCATTCGCATGTCTCGGTGTCAGTTCAACAAACATCATTATAAAGCTCTACCTTGATCATCAATGAATACCTGTTTATCATATTCAATGCCTCCACTCGAAGAAGGCCGCGAGGACTTTCCCGATTGGGTCTGCTGGTTGACAGGATTTGCATCATTTCTTCTGGGATGGTGATTGGCCTGAGCTTTTGGAGCAGCTGTATTACCTTTCGGGGCTGTATGTGATTGAACATGTTTCTTGCTTACTTCTTTCCCTCCCTTGCAAGATTCTCTCCTTTCCAGGGGATTGTATCTGTTAGCAAAAGTAAAATAGCCAATACAATAAATTGTCAATCATACACCTTTTCAATTTTAAACAAAATTCAGACCCTGCAGTGACAAAATACATCTTTCAGGTCGCCAAAAAGTTACCTAATCGGAGAATTCAGTACAAATTAGTAATTGGGCACACTTTCTAAATAAGTTTATGCTTATCGTTTTCATTATAAAAACTAGTCCAAATCAGGCTACTTTTTTACCAGAAAAGGTAAGACACCACCAACACAGAGGGTAAGATTCTATCAAAATTAGAACATATTGGTGGAATTGCTTTACAGTTCATCTGCACTATTAGCAAACCATAATTTGATCCAAACTATAATCAAGCTTAGACTCCATAGACAGTTCGGCAATGAAAAAAAATAGAGCATTAAGTAATGAAGCTACGAAGTTGATATACACACCCCTGAACAAGCCCTCCGTTGAAAGAATCGCAGTAGCGCTTCAACCATTGCATGAACTCTAGATTATCAAGAGGCCTTCCTTTCGTCAATCTGTTCACCTCAATGTGCTAAAGAAGGAATCATGATGAAATCAGAAATTCCACAAAAAAAAATTAAATTCACAACATTTAGAAAGGCATAAATAAATTGTAGCATGTTTAGTCAAACCATGGCATCTGAATCTAAATTCACAACAAAAATAAAAAAGTATTGAGATAAATCTTGAATTTAAAGAACATTTTGAGTCCGAGAGAGGGATTGATGAATTAAAGTACCTTGGTGATTTTGAGTTTGTTGAAAACATCTTGAAGGACCTTGTAATTCTGAATCATCTCGTACTCGCTTTTGGCGTCGAAATTGACCTTGTGCATCGGAACCATCCCCGGATGAGCCGCGTCCATAAGCTGGCAATGAACCGCGCCAGAACAAGCCTATTTTGAGCATACCAAATCGGAAAACAATCATCAAAAGAAACTCTAAACAGAAAGAGACCGTGAAATTAGGGTTTCGATTTCGAACCTCCTCGACCTTTGAGAGGTTAAGATGGAGCGTGGAGTTTATCCACGCTAAGATCTCTGACCGACCGACGAAATAAGCGGAGTCCATCATTCCGATGTTCGTCGCCATTGTTGAGTTCTCTGTCTCTCCGATTGGTTCGATTGGAATGGTTTTGAGAGAGAACGAAACAGGCGTTTTGAAATGCCTTTGGTTCTTTTTTTTTTTTGAAATTGAAGTACGGCGTATCAATTATAACGGCTACTTTGGCGAAGAGACTAGAGATAATTCAAAAATGAGGAAGGAGCGGGATTTTTATATTTCAAAATCTGATTTCGGACCCAATCAGGGTTGTCCTAATCTTTTATTTTTTATTATTAATGTTTTATACCTGAAAATACGTACAGGAAGAGAAGACACAACAAATTCACATCAATTTACCAATTTTATTCTTTGATTTTTTAATCGAACCAATTTATATATTAAATAACGAGGGCTTAGGCGAAAACAAAAAAGATAGGCTGTTTTTTTTTTTTTTTTTTGAAGGCACAAAAAAAAAAGATAGGCTGTTAAAAATTTGATTGAATAAAATAATTGTATAATTTATTAACCATCATGATCAACACATTACTACTGAATTTGTCTTTTGTTTGCCCCTTATTTTTAATCTTTTCCTTCACCACACAAGATCAATTCGAGACACTTTCGAAAATACTTCAATTCTAGTTTCAGAATTCATACTAACTGCATTGGTAACACTTTAGTTTTGGAAAAAATGCTTTTAAAAAAGCTTGTTTTTCTCAAAATATATTTAGCGAAAAAATATGAAAAATATCCAAATTAGACGTATTTTTTTAAAAATATGTAAAAATGGACTTCAACCCTAATATCGGACAAAAATTTCCTTATACTCAAAATTTGTATAGCATCGTATCTCATCGTATTCTATCGCAAATAAAATTATCGTATATTATCGTATAGTATCATATCTCATCGTATAGCATCGTACCTCATCGATTGAATTTTTGAAAATTTTGAGTCTAATAATATTTTGGTCCGATTTTGGAGTTAAAGTTTTTTTTTTAAATATTTTTAAAAAAATAGGTCAAATCTGAATATTTTTAATCTAGCCTTTGATAACACTTTGCTTATTTTATAAAATAACTAAATTGACATTGGGAATAAATGTACACGTTTATTAGAAAAAAATATTAATTATATAAATATGGTAACTTAGTTATATTTCTAGATATTATATTTTACTTATTAGTCTTTATATACGTTATATTTTTTTAGGTTATACAAATGTTTTCAAAATAAATATAACACGGAGGAATATAATTATGTCAGAACTGTTTTAACATAAAAAAAATGTGTTTTTTATTAGCACAAGATGAAAAAAAGAGGATAACCAATGCGAAATTAAACAGACACATTGCTTACTTTTTAGTCATAGAGAAAATCAAATAATTTAATAATCACGAGGATAATACATTAAACAAAAGTTTGCCGAAACTTAAAAACCAAAAGTTTTGTTTTTTAACTTTTGATAAAATCTACTATTTATGTTGTTTTTAAAATAACTACCAAAATTATTTTTGAGAATTTTTTCAAAAATTATTTTTACCAAACGCTTAAAAGTGTTTTAACTTTTATAAAAACCAAAATTTGATCTTCAAAAGTGTTACGAAACACACCCACTGTTGAAATCCCTTTATATTTGCTCCTTCCTCTCGTCTACTAAACGCCAATCTCTCCATTTCTTTTATAATCTCATTATTGACACCGGTTGACATAATTTTGCTTTAAAAATATTATTTTTGGTTCGATGTCGAAAAACATATTTGTTTTAAAAACAAATGAGTGTTTGGTAAATTTTTGTATAATAGTTGTAGCTCTTCGCAAAAAGGAATTTTGTGTTTTGTAAAATATATATTTATATTTGAAAATTAATGATTATATAAAAAAATATGTAATTAATAATAATAAGATCATTTTTTATATATAAAAAAATATGTAAGTGGATGTCTATAAATTGCAAAATTTGATAATAAATTTTGGTGATCCAAAAATATTGTTAAATAAAAGTATAAAAAGATGATTAAAATTAGTTTATTGTAAAGAAAAATAAGGCAGGAAATAAAAAAAACAAAAATGATGAAATCACTTTTTAGTTTTTAATAAAATCTACTGAAAGCAAGAAATTTAGTATTTTAGCTAAAAAATTTAAAATCACTTTTTAACTTTTAACGAAATTAGTTGTACCAAACAGTTAAATGTGATTTTGCTTTTTCAAAAATACTAACGCTGACTATTAATGTGAGAATCATACAAAAAACAATCACAAGCAGTTTGAATAAAATCGAATGATTTCGATTTATAGGAGGGTCTCTTCTTCCGTTAGTCCACAAAACACAAACAAATTACTTAACAAAATAAAAAGAATGTGTTATTGAGAGCAAGTGAAAGCATCTTATTGGAATAATATCTCAGGTTACAAAAAAAATGATGAATGAATAAGACAATTGATTTTAGGGAGCATAGCAAAATAATACATCGAACGTGTCTTCAAAAGCTACCCTTATTCGTTTACATCTTTGTGAGGCCATTATGATACACTGCTCCCTTCTCTCGTGGTTGTCCCTCGACCTAGAAAGATGATTAGGGAAGACGATAAGCCGAAAACGGAGGCATAGGAGAAGAACCCTTCTGTCGGCAGAGAACCTAAGGTGACTCCGACGGTTGAGAAGGTGAGGGGTTATCTGGGCCAAAGATCAAGAGTTCGCTCTCTTGGCCAAAAGAGAGTTGTGAAGTCGTCTACAAGTGTTCCTCCTTCTAAGAAGGGGTGTTCGTCGGACAAAGAAAGGGGGAACGACGAGACAATATCAAGTTTTGCGCCGACCCTAATCAAGTTTGATTATCGGTGTCCTAAACCTCTCTACAAGGATTCTATGGCCAACTATTGCTCTCCTCCGCCAGATTAACAAGAATGAAGCTCGACTTGAGCCCGCCATGAATTTGACGGGGTTCGAACAAATATACTTGTGCTCATGCTTCCACCGCTAAGGTAAATTTTAAATATTTAATTTATATAAAGTATTTGGAGAAATCGATGTGGACGTACCTCGTTAATTTTGAATTTCGTAGTCTCTCGCCGAGTGAAATCTTCTCCAAAAAGTGCACGATAAAAGGCACACTAAGAAGGAGGCTTGCGTTAGAGAAGGCGGTGGAGTTGTCGTTGAGATCCAACGTCTTACCAAAGAGCTTTTAAAGGGGTAAGAGGGTTCGGGAAAAATATACCAACTTTCTCTATCAACATTATCTAGAGTTATATAACAATGAGTCAATTGACTCAGTAAGTGGGAGTTTACCTTAAAAATAAAAAACAACTAATGTCACGTGACGTGCAAACAAACATAAGGTTGCATAACTTGTTCTAAGTGCATAATACATGTGTGGCCACATCCATCTAATCATTTATCGTTCCACAATGTTAACTAATATTCTTCGGCTGGTTGAACAGAAAGAAGCCAGCTAGGCGGTTTACAATTACATAGTATTCACTAGTGGTATCATCGTCATCAAACTCCTGCATTTCGTGCTTACGGGTGAAACCAACTAAACTGGGGTATTAAGCACCGTTAGGACCGTCTTTGCCCTAACACAAGCCATGGATTCGTTGGTACCACCGACACAATATCACACATATAACACCCACTTATTATGTTTTACAACATATCATCTCGGGCTAAATCCCAAAAATTAGGGTGATCATCGTTAATTGCTCGTTAGTGTTTTATGGTAAAGTTTGAGATGTGACTCTTAGCACTTGCACTCTCGACTCGAATATGAAAGCCAACTTATGATCTCATGTCGCCCCCATTGTAGTTAGTCAAGCTATTGATAGCGATATCTTATAACAATGATCGGGTTCTAACAAATCTATGTTTCAATCTATCGAGGATAACCCAAACTATATTTTCAAAAAAAAGGTGTGATACCTTATTTTTGTTATTTATTATAATTTAACGCTTGAAACTGCTCTTGCTTACTATCACGTAAATATGCACGTTAACATAATTATTCCATTGGTAAGTAGTTGATTTAGGTCTCTAAACTTATCTGAAACAGTTGCACGTCGGGCTTGATCTTGTTGACGCTTCGATTCATGTTGGTAGCACTTTCTGAAGTGACTAAACGCTGTTGCGCAAATTGGGAACTTGCGAGTTAGACAATCGTGAAACCGCTCCCAATGCTCTGCTTCGGTGAGACTACGTCAATCCAATCCTTGCATGAGTCGTTATTTCTCGATAGTGGTCTCGCTGAAATATCAAGAACGAGTATAATGTAAATGTTTCATTTACTAAAGACAAACGTCTTTGGACCGGATCTCAAGACTAACATGCGAGTCATTTCGCTTACAAAACTGAACCTCGTTAATGGAATTACATAATCTTACACCACATCCTTGGAATCTCAAGTTCAAAACAAATGAAAATATTCTAAAGTCTGGGATCCAATTTCCATGTTATACGATTTGATAAGTGGTTTACATAATCAATATGTAGTTTAGTGCTAATAACCAATAAAAGGAAATCGATCGTTAGGATTGTAATAACACGATGTCCCATAAACAAACAATCATCAACTACCGTGATAAAATCCAAATTCTACATTCATAAAGAGCAAGTAAAAGAAACATAACTTGTCACAAAATTCATGGTCCGATTATTTGGTTCGGGTATCGACCAAAAAATTCATCATAACTCGAGCTTCACAAATTCAAACGACACGATTCCAATTACATAAGAAAGTCATTATCCGAAGATTTCTAACGGGAAAACACAATTCAAATATAATGATGGGAACTATCTAAAAAACAATCCGAAACAAAAATTCGCTAATTCAGTTTTCAGATTTCACAAATTTGAAACACAAATTTCAAAAAATTGTATCTCCTTCGTTACTTAATGAAATTCCACTTTTGTTCCATTTTAGAAAGCCTTGAACCTCTTCATCCAAAAACAAATATTAGCCAAAAATAATCTCAAACATAACCAGAAACCCGAGCCTGGTTAGCTACTAGCTCCGAATGAGTTTGTTATTTCCAATCTTTAACCTTGAACCAACACATACCCGGACATCCATCTTGCGAAATCAACTCCCAAAACAAAAGCCCCTAATTCGAATTGAAGAACCCTAGATCCAACTGAAGGTTTTGGTTAACTCATATACCTTATAGAGAATGAGAGCAATGAGCTGAACTTAGTTCCTTCTACGTTTCTCTAGCGCTCTTTGCCCGACAGCTCCGTATGTCCTTGATGTGCTCGCAGATTTTCTCATTCCCACAATTATTTTAAATTGTTGATGCAAAAATGTTATAGCTAACTTTTTTATATATTTTAAGTGGACCCATATTTTGAAACATATTCGTAACTCATGATATACAATTTTTGTGTTCACTACTTTTGGTCAACTCCCATAGTTTTATAGACACATGTATTTAAATTTGCATGATATATTGGTTGCAATTTCCATCCATTACTACAATTTCCGATATTGAGATCAAGTTGGCAATCCATCAATCCTTTGGTAGAAAGTTGTGGTTGGTAGTATTATTTATTCCTTTTTTTTTGCTTCCTAACACCATTTTTTATTGTTGTTTCCTTCCTTATGATATAATTTTCATTACTTTCGGTATGCCAAACAAAGTGATAAACTAAAAAGTCAACAAATGTATTGGTCAACTAGAATTTGCAGAGATAGATCTCCGAAGTTTGAGCCGCTAACAAATCAAAGTCCAACATCGGATTTGGGAATGATCATAGTCCAACAAAAATACTTGTATTAAATGGCATATAACAAGGTAAATTGGTCAACTTAATATTTAACGTAAAAGATACGAAGGAGAATAAAAATTCATTTACTAAAGTGGGATAGTGCCGCAGTCGTAGGGACTGATCCAAAAATCGATATTAGTGTCGCTCACACAAAACCACTTTATCTCACTCAATTGAAACACAAAAATTTGACATAATATAGTAAATATATATAAAAAAAAAAAATTGAGACGAAATGTCCTACGAGTCAACCATACATACATATCTCTACAAAAGGTGTCATTATTAACCCTAGTAATAACGCAATGGAGATGCTGACGAAGAAGGAAATTTCTCAAGAATCTGTACCACTTCTTTCATTGTGGGCCTCTTTTGTGGGACTTGAGATGCACAATTGTATCCTATCTTGAAGCAAGCCAATAAAACATCTTCTCTTCCTTCTAAGTCAGCCCTAATTGCCACGTCAGCCATCCGAAGCGCCCGATTCTTGTCTTCGACGACGATCCCAGGCCCTTGACCCGACTCGTCGAAAATCACGACTTTTCCGGTCAAAAGCTCGAGCAAAATCGCCCCGAACGAGAAAACATCCCATTTCGGGTTGGGCTTGAGGCTTCTCAGCGACTCGGGCGCGTGGTAAGGCGAAATCCCGAAAGCGCTCGGACTCGGACTCGGGCTCGGGCCAGAGGCAAAATCGGGGTAGCTTTCTCGTGAGGCCGTGGATCTTTTGCTCCCGAAGTTTCGGGCCGACCCGACCCATCCTTTGTTGCTTGTCTCGCCGGTCACGAGCCTCTCGAGCCCGAAGTCGCCGATCTTTGGCTCCATTTCGGAGCCCAACAGAATGTTGGTGGGCTTCAAGTTGCCGTGCACGTGCTTCTTCTCGTGGAGATAGGCCAACCCACGTGCCACACCTTTGGCTATCTTCAGCCTGGCTTCCCACGGTAGATGACACGGCGATGACCCCACTTTTCCTGCAACAAAACACAAAAGGAGGTCAAGTTTTATCATCATCAAAACCTGTTCACACACCACCTCTCGATTTACGAGCAACAAAGATAGTAAAGGTTTATTGAATAATAATGAAAATTAAACCAAAACGGGATGCTTGCAAAATAAGAGCCCAATTTCTAGGCCCGGGCATGGAAAACGACCAGACGAAAAGATAGACGCACTCAAATCCAATTATACCAACTAACTGCCATGTACGTATTTCGCAATCAGAGACTCAATCATGAGAAACAAAATTACGCCCCAATTAAACGAATAAAGAAGAAGAAAAAAATGAAAAATCAAACTCATAAGACACAGAGTTGACTTCCCAATCCCCATGCATTAATGACACACACAGCAAAGCCACATCGCACACGTTTTTAGTTGCACCTACTCCACCGCGAATTTTGCATTCTCTCCCTTGGGTTCACAAAATAAAAATATAAAAGAAATAGAAAGCTCTCCGCAGCGTACGTTAGCAAAAACGCGCGAAAACCCGGGAAAAAAAGCGCGTGAAAAGAGGAGAAAAGTGAAGAGTAATGACTGACTGTAACGAGCGTTGGCGAGACTGCCGTTTGGAAGGAAGTCGTAGATGATAAGTTTCTCGTCGACGCCCCAGTAGAAACCCCGAACCCGGACCAGATTCGGATGAACCAACTTGGCCACGACCCGGACCCGGTTATCGAAGTCTTTGAACCGGTCAACGCCGCTCTCGCCGATCCTCCGAACCGCCAAGGCCGTTCCGTCGTCGAGCACGGCCTTGTACATGATGCTCGAACCGGTCGCTCCCAGAATATACGCCGAGGCTTTTAACAAGGTTTCAAGCTCAAGCTCGTTCTCTCCGTCCACCGTCACCAACGTTCCGACCTCCCTCTTCTGCTCTTCCTCGTCCTCTCTCCAAACCTTCTCCTCGTCGCCGGTCTTTCTCAGGCACGACCATCGCGTGAACCCCCGAGACTCCGACACCGATGAAGTCGACGACGATGAAGATGACATGGACTCTTCATCCTCGTCTCCTTCGGCTTCCGACTCCGCGGCCTTTCTCTTCTTGTTGGACCTCTTTTTGGCTCTGTACGCGTAGAGGAACAGCAGGCTGAGGATCGCTACTCCGGCGATGTCTCCTGCGACTATGTACGCTATCTTCGCCGGACGGAGCCCGGTTTGCTTCTTCGATCCCGGCGTGGCGGCGGGATCGGAGTCTATGGTCTTCGGGATGGCGGCGATGGCCGGAGGAGAGGTCGGAGCGGGAGGGATTGCTAGCGGGCAGGGCTTTCTGGCTTGCTCGCCGCAGAGGCTAGGGTTTCCTGCGAAGTGAGTGGATTTCTGGTTCGAAAAGACTTGGGATACCGGCAACGGACCTTCCAGGCGGTTGAAGGAGAGGTCGACGACGGCGGTGAGAGGGATCCGATCGGCGAAAGCCGGCGGAATCGCGCCGGAGAGGCGGTTGTACGAGACGTTGAGGTAATCGAGCGAGTCGCCGCCGAAATCGGAGCGGAGAGAGCCGTTGATGAGGTTCGACGAGAGATCCAGGAATCTGACTGCGGTGAAGCCGCTGGGGAGATCGCCGGAGAGGTAGTTGTTACGGAGCGAGACGGCGGTGAGGTTCGGCGACTGGCCGAGGTTCCCTGGAATCCTTCCGGCGAAAGCGTTGTCGGAGAGGTTGAGGGTCTGGATGGCGGAGGCGGCGGAGAAGTCGGGAATCTTGCCGGAGAGCCAGTTGTTGGAGAGGTCGAGACGGCGGAGGTGGGCGTTCTGGAGGAGCGAAACGTGGATCGAGCCGTTGAGGGAGTTGTTGGAGAGGTCTAGGGTTTGAAGAAAGTCGAGGGAGGCGAGATCGGAGGGGATCGAGCCGAGGAGCTGGGAGTTTGGGAGGGAGAGTGTGACCACGCGCCGGGAAGAAACGTCGCACGAAACGCCACTCCAGAGGCAGGGCGTTTCGTCGGTGAAGTTCCAGTTGCTCAAGACGTAGAGCGGGTCTCTGAGGACGGCGTACTTGAACGACAGCAACGACACGCCGTCGGAGTTCAGACTGCAAAACGACAGACCAAAGTGAAGAGCAAAAAGCTGGAAGAGAAGACGAAGAAGTTTACTTCCGTAGCTCATGACTTTCCTCTCTGTCACATTTCTCTTTTCACTCACCAGAGAGAGAAAGAGAAAGGCACACACAGACAGAGATATCTATATATATTGAAAGAGAATGATACTGAGAGTTATTATCAAAAATATCATACAGATGCCATGTGATGTGAAAGATTATTCAATTATTTAAAACAAAAACTTAAACAAAAGACATATTTACAGGTCTTTCTGGTACGCACTCATAAATTAATACGAAACTTATTTTTGGAATTTCAGCCCCATCTCATTCTCTCCCCATTTCCCTTTTATTCCATATATCGATCCATGAAAGCAAATCTCTTCATGGCTAGTGCTATATTGGTTTGAAATATATTTGTATCTGATATTATTAATATACTTTTGCTATTAATAGCTTACTTAATGTGATTTAGTAAACTTCTTTTAAGGGAGCCTGTTTTAACAATAACTTTATCGTGGTTACTTTTCTTATTTAATCATTTACCTTTTAGTAAATACTTTATAATATTTTCTTCAACAATTAATATATATATTTCTACCGACAAATCTAAATTCGTTTAAATTTTTTGTTGACGCTCCGTAAAATAGAACAGTGGGTAGGCAATTGTACAAAGCCAAGTGTAAGTTGTTAGACCACTTATAACAGATATCTTTAAATTATTGATTACAGAGAATAAATATGTTTTATAATATTTTATATAATAAGTTCGACATGATTAAATGCTGACATACTAGTGGGAATCTATACTTTGCTACTACATGACATGAAGATACGGTTGGAGAAAACCTATTACTTAGATTGACTTTACATACCCTATACGGTCTGTTTCCATAATATTTTAAATATTTTTCGTTTAACTTGTTATCATGACTGGCTGTACACTATAATTTTAATACGAAAAACAGTGGATTCATAATTCTATACCGAAAGGCTGAGGAGATGAATTGTATATATACGAATCTAGCAAAATAATAAAGTATGTGGTTTTTGGACTTAGAAATTTGAGTTAGTATATACCAAATACCAATATACCCGTATTTATATTAGGGATTAGTAGTAATATAACTATTACAAACATATTAATTGCTCTATATCTAATGTTTGAAAAAAATTGATTAGTACCCATTAACCAATATAAAGCTATATATATTAATCAGAAAATGTAACTCACTAACAACAGTTATTAATAGACACGTTACAGTAAATGATTATTTACTAAAAAAAGATCAGATAGCAATATCAATGTTTCATTTAGTTATTTAGAGCAATTTTTCTTTATATTATTATGCATATTTTTTAGTAACATCTTGATACACAGTTCTCATTGTTATAAGGAGTATGTAAAATTATACTATTTCAAACATAATTAAGTTAAACCAATTATAGCTCATAAACCATAGTAGGAAACTGATGTAGATGATTTATGAGTCTTTCTTCTAAGGAGCCTCATATGGATCTGATGTTGTTGACACAAAAGTCACGTTTTTTTTATCAGCTAAAGAATTTCCGGTTCTTTTAACTTTCAACTGAGATTAAGCTGTTCATTAAGCTTTCTACGGTCATCATAATCATCATGACCGTCAATCTTTGTTTTTTTATGTTTGAAATGGAATTGCATGCATTATTTCTTCACTTATTCTCAGATTAAAAAATATCTGATATATATAGCATTTTTTTTGCATTAAGCTATTTACGGTCATCATAATCATCATGACTGTCAAAGTCGTATAATAGAAAAGGAAAAGGATATTAATAAAAAAAATTAAAACCCACAAAAGTAACGTGCATTAACAGATAAAAGTGATTTGCAATTATGGCGTCAAATAACTATTATCAATTGCTGTTGGAATGGAAACAGACGAGTTCTGTCAGTGTTTTTACTACTGATCCACAGTTACAGATTTTGACCACCATGGCCCAATTCTTAGGATGCTATATAGACGCTTATAGTAAATAAAACCAATAATATAGTCGTCTCTCTTTCTGCAATAAGCAAAGGCGGTAATAAAAATAAATAATTACAGGATACGATGTTGTAAGTTTCTGTGATTTGGATGGTGTGGTAAACCCTCAGTCCATTATTTCTTTTGTCTGATCTGATTTAATCATTCTCAAAATTGTGCGCACTGATTTGACAAGTTAACAAGTTTCAAGCTATGGTCTATTTCCTTTGTGTTTTTATTTTTATTTTTAAAAAAGCATAGTCTATATCAGCCAGGATATTTTAAGACCAATGTTTATAGACACAGGTCGCGAGCAGCCAATCGTGATCTTTATTTGGTATTGGATATTGATAAAAAATAATTGGTTTTATGATATAATATTAGGCGTTCTTTTAGTCATAACGAAAACAACTTTTCGAGTTCTGCTACGATCATAGTGCGATTTTGGATATTAGCATTATTTCGCATAGCTATGCTTTTTAAAAAAATTACTTAAAAAAATTGTGTAGATTCTCTTAAAACGAATTTATAATCGAAGGAGATTTATATTTTTGTTAAAAAGGTATATTATTATTAAAAAATTTGGAGAATAAACCCTATCTTACAAACGTTTTTTGGATTTGGCCAACGTTTGGTAAAACTTTCGTAAATGTCCAAAATGATGACGTGGCATATTTAATCACATTATCAATTTACCTTTTTATCCTTTATGTTTATTTTCGTTTTTAATTTTATTTTGAATTTCGAATTAATTTCGTTTTTTAATTTTTGTTTCAAATTTGAATTAATTTCCTTTTTTGTTTAAACAATTTTGGCAATTGAATATTTCCTTTTAGATCCTAGATTTATGGGCGGTTTAATTGACCAATTATTTTCAAATTAATGAATAAAAATTCTTCATTAATTGCTGGATTATCTTATTCAGTTATTTTTGGGAATTTTAATATTTTTAATCGGTTTTATTATTTGATATTATCATTTTTTCGTTGATATTCATTTTACACTGAAATGATTTTGTTTACAACGTAAATTGAACTGCGTTTTACAACGTAAATTAATTTTTACACTGATATTGTTCGTTAATTGATATATCATTTACCCTGAAATGGAAATATATTAACGTAAATTGAGTTACGTTATACAATGTAAATTGATTTTTGTAATGTAAATTGAAACTTTCGTTAATTGGATACGAATTAACAAAACACATTTATTTGATTAAACGAAAGAAAATCAAAATTGAAACCAGATCTACAATACTCGTCAGATTCTTTTGAACACGATGCTGTGCATCGACGGAGCCGTGACTCGCCGTTGCAGCATCTTCGACCAGATCTACAATCTTTGGCACCGGCGGAGTCGTCCTCGCCGCTCTGGCGTCGTCTTTGACCAGATCTGCAACATATGACAAATCAATTAACTCAGTAAATAGAATGTTTCAAATCAATTAATTAAGTAAATAATTTTTCTATTAAGTCAATTTTAAACATACCTGCTGTGACCCTTTAAACTTGTCTATAGACCCTCCTTTCTTCGAATCTCCATGTTTTCTCTTCTTACTTTCAGACTTGTCCACTACTTCTATTTTTGTCATTTGAACTAAAAAAATCAAATAACATTTTAAGTGCACAATATTCTAACCGGAATAAAAAAAATAAAAAAATCGGTTATAATGAAGAACATGAGATAATACCATTTACTTAAATATTATTTACAACATCAATTTACAAAAAAAATGGTTTTCAGATTTATCGACGACCAAAATAGAAAAATCATTTACTCATAATCGATTTGCCATATGTCTTTTAGGAATTTCAAAACCCTAACTTTTTTTTGCATAATCGATATTCTCATTATCAAGAAAATGGAATAGTTTCGGAAAAGGAAAATGAAACATCACATATACTCCATCTTTTCTTGCATGCATATCATAAACATCCCTTAATCGTTTAATGATTTTCTTACGACTAAATTTCAATAACCGGTTTAAAGTTTTTGAAATTTTGCGAAAATATTTGAGGGATTGATTTTTGAAATACATAAAAATAATCAAACCTGTAAATTTTGATGGCTTTCACGTTTCCTCCTTCGCCTCTTCAACTTCGACTTCTTCCTAGGATTGTTTTAAGAATTTTTCAAGAATTTCAAGAAGGTTTATTTTCGAGTATAAACACTGTTTAGGTACGTGCTTTTTCAGAAAAAACGCTTCATATTTCGATGTTGCATGAATTGTGTTTCTCTCTCCAAATCTATGTACCTTTATGCTTCCATATTCCGGTTTTAGAGGATTAATTAACTTCCTTTTTAATATTACCATTTAATCTGTTTTAATTAATTTATAATTGGGAAATGTTTGAGCGGGAAAAAAAATTGGGGAAGCTCAACTAATATTTCGCGTATTCAATAGCATTAATTAACTTCTTTATTTATTTTTCAATTTATCTGGTTTAATTAATTATTTTTTGGCCGAAAATAACTTTGAGCGGGAAAATTTTCGGGGTAAATTAGGTACAAATTTTCGGCTATTTCAAATATTGGACATTTACTAAAGTTTTACCAAACAATGGACAAAACCAAATTAGTAAACATCTATAGGGCTATTACCTTCTTTTACCCATTATTATTTGTAATTAATAATTATTTATACAAAAATGTAGTTACTAATAATAATAAAGTATTTTTAATTTATATAGAATATATACTAAAGTAAGTGTTTATAAATTATAAAAAAAAAAATATCTTTTGGTGATCTTAAAAAAATTATATGATAGAATTAGATACAAATAGCAAAATTAAAAAGTTAAGTAATCCAAATAAAATAGAGGAAAAAATAACAATCAAGTTAAAAACGAATATCATCATCTTGAAAATTACTTTTGAGTTTAAAAAAAGAAAGCAATGACTCGAATACTTAAATATGTTTTAACTTAAAAAATTGTAATTAACTTTAATAGTCTAGCAAAATCCAACTATTAGCTGTATACGAAATACTTTGATAACCGTTAATAGAAAATATTTCGCTGGCTTAACTTTTTTTAAAAATGATTTTGGTATTTCTTTTGAAAATTTGTTTTAATCGAAATGATTCATGATGATACCACTAAACATGTATATTTCGAGTCAATTTCTCTCTGGTAATATTTTGATCCAGGTGTTTTCGGAATGTTTCTAAATATAAATGATCATATTGGGTGTTTAAAAGGAATGCTTTTTTTTTTTGTGTACCGCCAATGTTTCTTTAATGATCGGACCGAAAACGGTATACTGTCAAGTTAATTTTTGAGGCTAAGCGGAAGTGGCATTTTTGTGAGATTTCATGAAAATCGCCACTTTCGCGGATCTTATGTTTGGAAACACAAACTGAGTTCTTTGCCTTTCTTCATAATAGATAAATAATGATTGAAACGCAAGTTATGCAAAGAAATGTAAGATTTGATCAAATAGTTAGGGATAAAGTACTATTTTTACGAAATATACATGATAATGTTTTGTACTCTAGTACCAATAATTTAAATATATCGGAAGAAAGAAAATAAAAAAATGGTAAATTCAAATTATGTAGATTTAACAAAATTTAAATGGAGTTGTTATTTTGAAAAGAAATTGCTACTCGTTAATATTAATAGAAAATGCATCGAAAATTCATAAGATTCAAATATTACAAGTTTTACATTCATTGATGTTTTTGCTTGTAAGGTTCAAGTTATAGTTGTTCATAAGTTCAACAATGTCTCGAAAGTTCCCCGACTATGTACTTGATGGAGGTCATGGTGGATTTATCTCCACAACTTGTAAAATTTTTCTTTGATGATACCTAAAAATTAATACAATTCTTTCACGACTTTGTCCGGTATAGCGCTTTAAAAATTGTAACAACTTGAGATAATCACCAATTGCACTCTAGGATCTAATATGCATGCAATATCATATAAAATTGTTATAACATACTTATAACAATTTGAACGTACATATTGATTAAAAATTGTTCATTAAGTAGGTTGAATTGAATTCCATCTAATCCTAACATCAATATGAAAAGTTCTTTCCTCTAAACCAATAAATATCGCCTCTTAAGTTCATGTACCCTATGTGTGGAAGTGTTTAACCATGATAGTCTTTCTCTAATTTTTTCAATAGAATCTTGAAAATGGATCTACCCTCCTTTTATTATAAGGTTTATGATGGCTCACTTTAATGTAAACAAGATTTTTGGTTAGGAATTTTTACTCTTGAAACTCTTATCATAGCATCATTATTCGTGGCATTATTTAGAGTTATAAAAAAATTATTCTATTTTTTAGGTCTCATTCTTCTATAACGCTTAACAAAACTTATAATATGGTATCTTCAATGTGACTACTCTCTATTATTTTAAAAGTTATTATTATTTTGTTTAGGTTCCAAGCTTCGTTAATGTTATGGACTACTGCACTCATACAATTAATTTTAGTGTTAGCTGATCAAATACACTAGGACAAAAAAGGCTTTTAGAAACGACAATAGTCGCTTCTAAAGGTTTAAAAGTCGCTTCTAAATGACATTTAGAAGCGACGATTAGAAGCGACTAGTCGCATCTATAGTCGCATAAAAAATGTTCGATTTTTTTTATTTTTGACCTTTAGAAAAAAATTAGAAGCGACAAGTCGTATCTATAGTCGCTTCTAAAATTAAAAAAAAAATTCAAAAAAATTCAAAAAGAAAATTAAAAAAAAATTCAAAAAATTCGAAACAATTAAAAAAATACATTAGAACTTTTATTACATGTTACACACAAAAAAGAAATAAACACGCACAGAAAATGAATGACAAACCTCATATCTAAATGCTAATGAGGTTGCAACCAACTCGAGACTCCGATAAATACGAATAACTAAAATATATTTTAAATCTGAACTGAAACAAAATTAACAAAAGTTAAAAATACATTAACCAAACCAAGAAAAACAAAAAACACATACCGAGAAGCAACGACGATGCGGGACGGGGTAGGACGCGCGGGACGAGGCTAGACTTGAGACTCCGACCAACATATTATTAATTAAGTGATAATTAATTACAAATTCAATTATTAATTAAATTAATAACAACAAATTCTTTAATTATGTAAAATATTTAAAATATGTTAATGTAGTTACAAACTATACATTTCTTAAAAAAATTTAGTTTTTTTACTAACTAAATAATTAAGTTAAGAATATATGAAATGATGTGCGAGACAACAAACTTATATATATCAAAACTATACAACGCTAATATAAAAATATATTAGTAAAACCAAAAACTAATTAACAAACTTATATATATCAAACTAAAAAAAAACATACCGAGTTTTGCGGGAGGCGGCCGGAGCAGTGAGATGGCGGCCAGAAATTTACGACCGGAGGAAAAATAAAAATAAAAACATAATAATTTAAAAAATATACCTTAAGTGAAATAAGATAAAAAAAGGTAAACACTTACCTCACAGGTCGCCGGAAGAGGGATGACCGGCAGATGCGTCAATGCCGCCGCGCGGGTCGCCGGAAAAGAGCTGTTAGAAAAGGGGATCTTCAAGGAGGATATCCAAACAGAGAGAAAAAAGAGAAAACTTACCACATAGAGGAGATAGGAGGCGGAGAGGCGGAGAGGCGGAGGGGCGGAGACGCAGGGAGAGAAGAAAGAGGGGGCGGAGAGAGAGGGGTGGCTGGAGAGAGAGAGGATGGGTGGGAGAGAGAGATGGGCGGAGGGGCGGGCAGAGAGAGAGAGAGAGAGGAGGGGCGGGAGAGTGTGAGGGGCAGATGGGCGGCCGGAAAGGAGGGAGGTGCGGCGGGGCGGTCGGAGAGAGAGATGAGGGGCAGGAGAGAGAGGGTGAGGCGGGAGAAAATGAGAGAGAGGGGAAGAGAGGAAGAGGCTCGGACGTTTTAAAGTCTTAGGGACATTAGAAGCGACATTAGAAGCGACTAGTCGCTTCTAATGTCCACCAAAATCAAAACGACGACGTTTTGGTAAGTATGGGCATTAGAAGCGACTTGTCGCTTCTAATGACGCTTCTATTGTCCCCCCATGAAATTTTGGCGGAAAATTTTTGGAGCCAAAGATTTTGGGCATTAGATGCGACATTAGAAGCGACTAGTCGCTTCAAATGCCTAAAAATTTATACTTACTGAAATTTTGGCGGAGAAATTTTGGAGCCAAATAATTTGGGTATTAGAGGCGACCCATATATACTTAAATATTTGGCGCGGAGGGTGCGAGCCAATATGTTTGGCCTTAGAAGCGACTTGTCGCTTCTAATTTGTCGATTCGGACAATTAGACTTCTAAAGGTCAACAATTTCATTTTTGGTGAAAAATAAGGTTGTTTAGGTTAGAAGCGACTAGTCGCTTCTAATGGCACCCGTCGCTTCTAAAGTTCATTTTTATAGTAGTGATATCATAAGTAAGTGCTGCGCTAAATTGACTCGTCAAGAAACATGTTTTTAGTGTTTCTTTTTTTTTTCGTGAAAATATTTCATAACATTTCTTCTTAAAGTTTTTCTAGAAATTAATCGAATCGTAAGAACTAGGTAATGAACGAACTTACCAAAATCTTGAAATTTTACATGTAAAAAAACTTGATCGGTTAAAACAATATACCTAACTAATTTTTCTTAAAACTGCGGATCATGGTGTACCTGACTTGAAGATGATTCGGGACCGACACATTTTATGTGGTGATGATGCAAAGACGATTCCCTTGCTTCTTGTGATCACATTTGACTTTTTTTTTCCAGCATTTCATGTACAAGCCCTTCCACCATTCAGCATCGTTGATTTCTATGATGTAGTTTCTCATCTCGGACCTTAATCTCTGTTACTTCTTTTGCTGAGTCGGTTTGATGATTTTCTTGGCTTTCGGGAACGTCTGCTTATTCTCGTGGAGGTGAATTACATGGAGGTGGTGGTGGTGGCGTTTGCGATGAGTAAGATGGCAGTAGAGGTCGTGGAGTATTTGAACGACGTTGAGGAAGTGGAGTAAGATGTCTAGGTGATTGTGTTTCGGAATGAAGCACTTGTTGTTGATAAACCATATATGGATCTTGATAACTATATGGTGGTTGTTAATGTTATTGTTATTGATTGGAACATAAGGGTTGACCGAAAAAATTAAGCCAACTCGTTTAGCTCTTGTTATGTATACAAAAAACTCTATGGTTTGCAATTCGGTATTGGAGGGGGAGTAAGTATTAGTGCTTCAGTGTTTTCGTATTTTGAAAATTGAGAAAAATGTAACCAGTTTGTGGATATTGATTAACGGGAGATGAAATTGGTTGATGAACGTCGTCACCGGGATCAGGAGATGGTGTGAGAGTGCACAAGGGCATCTCTAATGCTAGCAACTAAAGTTGTTTTATTACCTATGTGTAAATGTCAAATAATTTTTATTTGTACTAATTATCTACTTGTCATGTAATGATTATGGCATTGGAGTAAATTTTGGCACACATATTTTTTATTTTGGCTTATTAGAATTACTAGAATATTATATCCACCAATTTTTTTAGTTTAGTGGGACCAAATTTAATCATTATTAGCTTCTATCACTATTAAATTAATTGAACAATCTTTTTTTATATTTAAAACAACTACTAGAGTTGCATTGAAGATAGATTCTATCTGTTGAGATTTTGCATATATGTAAATGATTGAAAATACGAATGTTCATATTGGTGCAAAACCACACGAGAACTGGAGGAGAATCTGCAAGAACTTGTAAAAAATATAATTTTATTTTGACTTGTGGTAAATTATAATTTTTATCAAATTTTAGCCTCACATTATATTCTTTTTGCATCCTGATATTTAAAAAAATGTGACAGATTTCGTATCTAAAAGTGGGTAAGTTGTGTAAGAACATGAAGATATAGAAACTAGATACGGATTAAATAACACATATCACATATACTTCATAAAATGAGCTTCACCCACAGAAAATGAAAACAAATCGATCCCTACTACCATCTTATCTTGATTGTCAATATTTGATATACAATATTGATTACTTTGCTTATAAACTTAAAACCTATATCCAAATTCTCACCGACACTTAAGCCTATAAATCAAATATTTACTTCATGGAGAGACAAAACTGCAGGATTAGCTCTATCACACCATAGACAAGAATTAAATTATCGGCGAATTCCGGCAAAATTGCGGACAGCCGAAAATCACTATCTAAAACTCACTTATATAAATATTGTCATTTAATTTATTGAAAAAATCGTTGTTTTTTACTTCATTTAACACCTAATTTAACAACACAAAATGAAAACCTAGTGCTTCCGAGTTTGAATCCCGTAGTAGATTTTTGTGTTTGTTTGTGTTTTATTTTAATCTAAAACTTAATATTTATATAATTAACCTCTTATAATTGTTGAATATTTAAAAATATAATTTTAACTAAATTTTAAGTTTAAGTTATAATATATTTAAAAAAATTAGAAATTTTATTATTATTATTTGCAATTTTGAATTTCGACCTTATTTATAAAATTAAATAAGAATTTTAAGTTTAAATTTTATAATTAATCAATTATATTTTATTTTAGTGTAAAATTTAGTATCTATAAAATGATCTCGAAGATATAACTTAACTGCAATTTAAATCTAAATTTTAATATTTTATAAATATTATTGTTATTACTTTTGTAATCTTGAATTTTGACTTTATTTGATCTTGAATTATAATTTAAATTAAGATATAAATTTAATTTCAATATATTATTAAGATTTTATAAATAATATCATTATTATTATTTTAATTATAAATTTTGATTTTATTTATATTACGAATTTTATGTTCAAACTTTGTAATTAATCTGCAAGATTGTCAGTCTAACATTTTTATATTTTATTGGCATTTTCATCGACAATCGGCATTTACATAGATATTAATTTTTCCGATCTCCACACTACTTCTGTCAGCAACCCGTCAACAACCATTATTTCCGTATTTTGGAGTTATCGAAAATTTATTGACAATCGACATTTCAAGCCTTGGATGGATTCATGGATGTAAAATTTATTGACATCTCCACACTACTTCTGTCAGCTTAAAAAAAGTCTTACTAACGCTTGTCCTTCACGCGAAGAAACCTAGCGGGGCTGAACGGAGCGAGATCAACGACCGAGGCGACCCCGTCGAGGATAAGCTCAGCGATGGCAAGTCCGGTGGCGGGGCCGTTGAGAATTCCCCAGCAGCTGTGACCGGTGGCGACGTAGCAACCCTGGATCTCCGTGAGGGCTCCGATGATGGGGAGCTCGTCCTCCGTGCACGGCAAGTAACATGCCTGCTCCGCCTTCACCGCCGCCTCCCTCAGATGGCTCGAAACGCTTCCGGCCACTCTTTTCAGCGCCTCGATGGATTCCGGGTCGCCCGTGATCTGTTCCGGGTCGTCCGGCACGTCCTCCGGTCTAGACATTCCACACACGTACACTTCCCCTGCCATGCCAATAGAAAAGAAGGTAACGGTTATAATGATAGAATCATTCCCTAGGCCTCGTGCCAATGTTGGTTTAAGGATATTTACACTAATTGAGCTTCTAAAATAGCCTGGTGTGGAAATGAGTATATGCTTGAAATGGGTGAAAATGAGCTGATGTTAAGGAAAAGGCAAGTAAAGAATGATGACTTGCGAGAACGGATGAATCATGGATGTAAATGAAATTTATTAAACATGAAATAAAATCCATAAAAAGACAACCTTTTTCTACTTCAGGCTTGTTTGTATGAATAAAGAAGCAAAATAAGTGAACTCAGATATGATAGCAGTATATTTATTTTTCATAGGCGATGATTAAAAATAAATGAAGCACAGTGTAGAGGTTCTCGTTTTTAAATTTCTCTCTTTTATATCTTGGGAGGTTCAACTTAAAAGTTCAATATGCGGCGACAGGCACCTGGAAATCAATTAGATTGAAATAACCTCTTGCAAAACTTTCTCAAGATAAAACCAGGCCAAAGAAGCAACTTCACAGGCAAAAGCACCAAAACAAGCTTAAACAGCGTTACCAATATCGCTCAAACAGCTCGACCAATATCGCTGGACATTACGCACCAAGCTGCTCTACCATCCCACGATTCTAATCGCGACACAAACTCAGAAACTTCAATCACAATTTGGCAAAGAACAAATCTTTGAATCTCCTCATAAACAGCACCGATCCCAGCTTTAAAGATTAAACCCCTAAACCCAAAAAGCTAAACTTGTGCATTTGAAAAAGTTACCTGTGGGACGAGGATAAACTTCAGGGTCCATCGGTTTCCCTCCTCCAGATGGGTGGTAACTAAGAAAAAGCGCATGAGGCGTAATCTCAACTCCCTCTTTGGGCTCCAACACGATACTGTGAGCCTTGAGACCAGAAACTCTGAAACACTTCAAGAGCAGCTCGAACTTCCCAGACCACGGGCCCAGAGCTAACACCACCGCTTCCGACTCGATGACCCGCCCGTCTTCCAGCACCACCGAGTCAACTCGTCCCTGACCCGCTCCACCGACTCGCTCCACTTTCCCGGTCACCACTTCCACTCCGTAATCCTCAACCGCTCTTGCCAGCAGAGCCAGCGTGAAAAGCTGAGGGTGGACTTGGGCCGTGGTTTCAACTCCCCCGATGGGCTTGGGCCTTCGAATTGACCCGTTTACCCACAGAGGAACGCCCTGAGGTTTTCAAACTAATGAAACTCAATTCAACACAGCCAGCAAAAGAATCTGATCTTTCTGAGTTACTTTGGTGATTTATCATTCATTTCCACAGAAATGGACTTCGCAGATGAGGATGGTAAGTTTTGAGGTAGAGACAAACTAACAAACTGATCTTTCAGGATTACTTGACTTATCATTCATTCTCCCACAGCATTGGACTTACCAGATGAAGATAATAAGTTTTAAGGTAGAGACAAATTAATATAGCTCAACCCAATATAACATTGTGTAGAGATAA
The DNA here is from genome assembly GCA_958296335.1 of Urtica urens. Taxonomy (NCBI): domain Eukaryota; kingdom Viridiplantae; phylum Streptophyta; class Magnoliopsida; order Rosales; family Urticaceae; genus Urtica; species Urtica urens. The sequence continues at coordinate 21,753,076 of OY282522.1, read as the reverse complement.
ACTTACCACCCATTTCCACTGTTGGATTTACTTAGCCGATGATGTGGTACGCCCTAGGGCATCTAAAGCAATAAAAACTCAATTTCATATTAGATTACAGTAAGACGCTCTTGATTTTTCTAAATGACTTGAATAAGTCTTCATTCAATTCCACGATATTAGACTTACTTAGCAGATGAAGATGGCAAGCTATGAGGTATATACAATAATTTAAAATAAATTTAATATCGAGGAACTGTGCATTGTTTCAAACAGCTATCATTCAATTTTCCTTCAAAAGCGCTATATTAGAAACATTGATAGTGTAAGGAACCTTGGGCTGGGACGGTGACGTGACGTCGGATTCGTCAACAGTGAGGCTGAGAGTGGTGAGCGGGCGATAGCCGTAGGATCGGGGGCCATCGAGGAGGTGGGAGAGCGAACGGTGGAGATCGAAGCTGGCGCGGGCGAGGGAGGAGAGGGGACCGCCGTCGCACCAATCGAGGGCGAGGAATCCGCCGGCCTTTCCTGAGGCGGCGCAGGCCACGGCGGACTTATCGACGAGAGTCACGGCGGCACCGCCTTTCGCGAGGAAGTAAGCCGTGCATGTGCCGACGACTCCGCCGCCGCAGACGACGACTCTCTTGCGATTGTCCATGGATGATGAGAGCTTTCTTGAGGAAGTTGATAGCGTTGGAAGTGGAACTCCGCTCGTAGTCGTCGGTGAGATTGCCGCCATTGCGTGTCAACAATATCATTCCTTTGTTTTTTGGGCTCTGTAATATTGAAATCATTAAATTGGATGTATAATGTTATTTTCTTTTAAGGATTTCAAAGCTTAAAATATCTTATAAAATTACGGATGACTTAATTTTTCTACTCTGTGAATTTAGACTACTCCGCAAGTAAAATAAATTATAAAGCTGTAACGAAATAAACAATATAAACACTTACCAGAGAAAATACATCAATGATTGTTAATCTCTGAAGAATCATATTTATAGGGTTCAAAATATGAAACTACCGATAGAAGCTTAAAATCAACGTGTAAGATCTCTTTTGACATGCGAAGTTTCGACTACTTGACAAATATGAGAGATCAAAATAAAATTTATGACAGAATATCAAAAGTCACGATAAATGACTTGCGTTGAATCACTCAAAATATATTTTAAATTAGCATATAATAAAATGTCAGGTGATAGTAACATTGAAGAACGAGGTTAAACATCCGAATATGCAAAATTCAAATACTCGCATATATAAATTTTTCATCCAATATATATCATATATATATATATATATAGAGAGAGGGTAGTGTTATAGTCGGATTTTAACATTACCTACAAAATCAAATGTTTCACCGAATACCAAAAGAATTCCGCGTAAGCAGAAGAGAAACGAATAAGAACATAAATTAAGTTTTTAATATCGGCTAATCGTAAAGACGAATAAATACTCAATATACAAAGACTATTCAAACTAAATTTACGTTGGCTACGTAAGATACATGATAAGTTTAATAAATTGTCGAACGATTATTAGAACAATTATCCTTAAAATAAACGGTTACTACAATGTGAGTCTGATCAACACCAAAAGTTAAAGACGCCAACGCTAAAAATAAGAGATGAAGATGAGAGAAATGAAACGCACTAACACATTATATTTACCACTTAACTTCGTGTAAAATATCGTTTTATACACTTTGTGTACTCAAGATTCGTCTTGTGTAGAAAAATCTGACCTTTATATATACCGAACATAAATTCCATTCATAGTTTATATTTTCGTCGAGACATTATTATACCTTTTTTCAGACATCAACGACAACTATATTCAGATCTTATAGAAATTTCTTGAGCTATTATTTGATCTCCGTCTTATTTTCATTTACACATTAATCCGAATTGTTCTGTAATTAGATTAAATCTCATTGCGAAATTCCAAATTAGATTCAATCTAAATCAACTATTTCAATCGCAAATTAGCCACGTCTCTGTTTTTGGTGCGATTTTTCACGTCGAGAGTCAATTGACTAATCCATATAATTTTTGGTAAGAATATTTTAAACTAATTCCATTCAATTTTTTACTTTTTCCAATTAGCCCTTATTATATATATATATATATATATATATATATATATATATATATATATAATATAATCAAGAGATATCATAGAGGCAGTCGAGTTATTATTGTATATTATTAGTCGTTTATTAATGGGATAAAGAATAATCTAACCTTTTGAAACATAAAAATTGTTAAATAGCCAAAGTTTTGAAAAAATTAGTTTATAGCGATAAACTAAAATAAACCGATGAATATGACATGTTTTCCCACAATTTAAAGTGAAAAAAAAATTCAAAATATCGAAAATTAAAAAAAAAATAAAAAAAATCGAGTAAATTAACCCACTAACCGACAAAAAAATTACCCATGAATTGGCTAAATAGGCCATTCTTTCAAAAATTTCCGGTATTTGTACCGAAGGAGAACTCCCGCTATCTGTGCGGGAGCGAATTAATTTTGATATATATAATATATACGAGGTCGGGCACTCTTTTCCCTTTCGTCGCACCGGATCCGAGGGCGGGAGGTTTTAATATGAGGCCTTAGTTTCAAAAAAAAAAAAGACAAAAAAATTACCCACTAACCGACAAAAAAAATTACCCACTACATGCGATTATTTACAATTAGGCGGGATTTTAGAAACATTAAATGCTAATATTTATATAATCCACTTCCATTTCGAAAAACTTTCTCTCACTTGAAACTTCTCCACCTTCCGAGAACTTCAAAACCCCGAATAACCATTTACAGACCTTCAACCGGAGACTAGCGACTATACTTGGTGTATTCGACGAAACAATAAGGAGGTCGGTAATTTTTTTCATCACTAAAAAAATAACATGCAATGAAAACGAAGAGTTTATATATAAACGCTATTTCATAAATACTATTCACTGTCATTAAAAATTGGAATAGGAAAAGAACTCGAGTTTTATGAAGCAAAAAATAATTATTTAGATACATATGTACAGATTGAGGTAGTGATCTAGGAAAAAAATATATTTTGTGGTTAAAAATAAACGAACTGAATGATATATAAAGTTAGAAACGTTAAATAAATCAAAATAAACGACTAAAATAAAAAAAAATTAAAAGATTGAGAATGTATAAATTGAGAATTATAAAGTTTAAAATGTTTGTGAATTATTGAAAGATCCGAAAAGCTATATGCATGAATAAATAGAAAATATCTCGAAAAAAAAACCATATTTAAAAATATAAAGAACAATTTTTTTTTTTTTAAGTATTGCAGTAATAAGGACGCTGTTGATAATTAACAGGATTATAGAGCTGAGATTTCAAAAAGAGGCAGATTATTCGGCGGTTGAGTCCGTTGGGAAGGTAATGTTAGTTTTGTTAGTAGATAGATTTCTATAAATGTGGTTAATTTATATAAAAATTAACAAAAATTAATCTACTGAAACGAATACAATCAATAGATACATATTGTATTATTTATATTAGTCATTTTAATAGACCATTGCAATAAGGTTTGATATCACAACAATTAGGACTCAGTATTAGTTACAAATTGGTTTCGGTTGTTCTGTCGTATTAATTTCCATTAAAATAAAAATAGTATATTAAGATATATTTGGATTGCAATTTTCCAACTTATAGTTAAAAAACAATTCGGTTTGAAAAATCTAAGATGATTAAGTTGTAGTATTTATTTTCGTTAATATAGTAGGAAAATAAGATAAGTCTGTTACCTTACTAGTCCAACTTTGTTAAATCAAATTATATCAATTATGTAAACAGAGAATAATGACGTTATATAGGATTATACATTTTCAATTTAAATTTTAAAACTAATCGATTTGTAGTATATAAAGGTCTAGTAATGAAGTGTTTATTACCATTAATTTGAAGGACATTTGTTTTTTAATACTTGTACAAGTAAAATGGCACGCACAAAAACCCCAAGGAGCAATAGAGAAAAACAAAACAAAACGAGGTAAAAATTCCTATCTACTCACGAATATTTGCCTGCATGACAAAAACAAGTATTAATAAGTGTTTACTAGGTTATAGTTGTTCTTATGTTTCTTATACCTAAGTTCATTAAATCATATTCACTACTTTAGAAATAAATAGAAATAATCGTTTAGTTCTGTTTATTTAATTACCTGTTAATGTCAAAATTATATTGGTCAAGGTGATTGTTAAGCAACTATAGAGTTTTATTTAGGTTTAAAACTAGACATTAACTATTCAAATTCCGTAAAACTAATCAGACAAAATTTGATTGAATATCTTTTATAGATGAACAATTTCGTGGTTGATCTAGAAAAGGTGTCGAACCCAAGTCAGACAATAATACTACACTCAAATTTATCACACTTGACAAAGTATAATGGAGTGTTTGGTTACTGATAACCAAAAAATAATGTTCGAGAATGGCCCATTTGAAACATTTACAAACTTTGTAGGAGCTACTTTCCCGAAAAAATAATAGATCAAACTACCACCACTTTTTTCTCACTTTCCCATAATCCACCAAAAATTATTTTCTTCCCAAAATACAAGTGTTTTTAACTTGAAAATACAATTTTCCTTTAAAAATATAAAACTTATACAAATGCCCTACACTACACTATCGGTCAAAAAAAAAATTAAAATTAAAATTTGTAGTGGTGAAATAGTTTGTTTAACTTTTTAGTTTAATTTTTGTTAAAAAAAATAGATATTAACAGATTATTATAGAATGGAATAAAATGAAAAAAATTGTTTTGAGGGTATTTTGGTTTTTTGTACTGGTATTTTGGAAAAAATTAATTTTAGCGAATTTTGTAAAACCAAGTATAAATTGTGGTATTTTGAGCAATTTGCACTTATTACATCTGCATCTAATTAACAAGGGAAATCCTAATGAACTGGTTCAAAATCGGAAAAAAGATATTGGCATTCGACCAATACGACTTCGAATTGATGATAGGTACTTAGCACATGCAAATTTCAAACATATATGGATATTAATGACTATTTAGTTTGGTTAATTTTTCAAGATTGATCTGTGACACACTACCAACAACTATAGAAAAAGTACCGGCAAAAAAAAAAATTACTAAATAAGTTTCTTCCAAATCGCAAGAGCCAGAATCGAAAGAATCTAATGGTGGTGGTACTTAAAACAATTCTCCAAGCAACTGATGAAAAGTTAGTTTCTCTAGTTGATTTGGCTATTCTAAAATGTCTTATTCTGCCAAAACAGTCAACTGTGCTAATAGCTGAGAAGACCATCAACCTAGCATCAAGAAGAGACGAGTTCAACAGTTATCCATGGAGGAGAGTCAACTTTAACGAACTATGTGAATCTTTTCACAAAACAAAGAAGTAAAAAACAAATGTTTCAAGTCATGATGTGCGAGGATTTATATATGCCTTAATAGCTGGGGAGTATGAAGCCATTCCAGACTTCAACGAACAAGACTTCACAGCTAGAATTCTTGGGAATAGCATTCCCATAATCTTCAAATGGTCGTACAAAAAAAATCCAAGCTACAGTGAATTATTGGAGAAGATTTTTAGCAACGAAAAAATATTTAAAAATTTAAATTTAAATATGATGTCTATATTATCAATAACTAATTGACTATATTGTGCAGATAAGTGTCGCATAAGTGATTATTACACCTGGAGAAATAGAAGCAGGAACGCATGTTCGGGAGGATAACGAAAGAATCTCAATTCAACAACCCTCATCCAAAAGAAAACATATAGCTGAAGCTTCAAGCAGAGAATCACCAAGCCTACATATGCAAATAAACAAGTTGTTCAAAAGATATGAGGAGATGAGCAAAAAATACGAGGACAATGAAGCAACCATAAAGAAGATGCAAGATTATACGGAATGGACTGAAAAATTGATGCCTTCAATAACAGAGTCAAAGACCTGGAACAAGCGGTAGAAGAACAAAAATTAGAGTTGATACAATTCAAATCAACACAAGTAATACCAATAACCTACTTCTATATAGAATATTTCTAACATAAAATTTTTACTATAGGTCAAAGAGGATGCAGGCGACGACGCATATCAAGTTCAACACTCTATTCCAGAATATAGACAAGAGGTAATGAACTATAAATTACTCAAAATATAAAGAAATAATTAATAACTTTCCGTATCAATATGTCACAGATACACATAGATGAAGCAGAGTAAGAACAAATTCCGCATAATCAGGAAGCCGTAAGTATATTATATAGCCTATTATATATATCTTTACATCAAATATACATTAAATGGATGTATTTTGCAGGCAAGCATGGAAAAGCATATTCCAACCAAAAAAATTCAACAAGATATTCGAAACGTATTTACGCGAAGCCGGGTAGGATTTATAACTTTCCTTCACATAAATTGGAGATTAATAAATATTAATGATAATGTCTATAATATTATTCACATGCAAAGAAGGCATACAATATGACTACAGATAATTGAAGCTAACACAACATACACACAAAAGGGAAACATGTACTATATTACTCAAAATATGCACAAGTGTGATGTTAATTTACATGCCTATTAAATTATATTATTTAATCAGGTGGTTAATGATGAAGAAGAAGCTCAGATATCTCCATTAATAGCACGAATCGAATCAGCAGAAAACTTATCTGCAGTAAGTAACAACCAAATAAAATTATGCATATTGTAAGTTTCTATATTATTTTATTACAAGATGAATTTAGGCATTTAAGCGACGATTTATCAATTGCAATAGTCACATTTAGTGACAGTGGTATTTCGATTGACCAACTGTATGAGATACATTTACAGGTGGACAAGGGCAAAAAAGGAGTTCCTGCTTTGAAGACATTCGTACGCAAAACATCAGCTAAACTTGCCAATTGAAACACAAAAATCGCCGAAAAGGGACCCTAAACCAGAGACTGCAACACAACCACCATACATGCAGGAAAAACGAACTCGCCGACCAAAAAAAATAGAAGAGCAGCCAACCTAGTTTCAGTCTAAGCATAGGTGATGTGGAGTGAATTAATATGTTCGGAACTGATGTATTTATTTTGGAGAAAAGCTAAAAATTTATGTTTGTTAAACTATTTTATCAGTATTGTAGTGGTTAATTTTGGTCAATATTACAAGCACATTATATATATGAATTTTCTTAACAGTTTCAAATTTAGTCCTTTTCCAGCTGTTGGTATATATGGGTCAACTTGTTATACTATTCGAGTATGTACAAATTTGCATAATAAAACATTAGTATCCAATATGTAAAGCTAAAAAGATATGTAGTACATAACATCCTAACCAAATGAATATAAACATAATAACAGTACAATTTATCAATTAAACGAATAATACTGTCCAAAGTATGATAAAATAATTTGCGTATTAACATTACAATACTGTAAAAATAAAACTGTCAAAAGCATAAGATCCATGTCAGATGAAAAACACGTCATGAAAAAAAAATGTGAAACATACACCAATTATATTTATAACACATTACTGATGAATAATCCAAAATAAACAATACATATCGTCACAATAAAATTCAACATGCAAAGATATGAACACATAAATAATAAAATTTTAGAATTATATATACAAATATCCAAATAAATCTTCAAATCATCAACTTCTTGCATATCTTTTTGTTATGACCAAATTTTCCACATTAACCATATCGTAGGTGATAAAGATGTGCACATTCACTTGCAGACGGATACTTCTTTAATTTCGGTCTTCCCACTTTGAATTGGAGGATTATCTATTAATGACCCTCGAAGAAGATTCAGTTCAAAATAGTATTTTATTGGCACAACATCCATAGAATAGGTAGCTTCAAAATTAGCCACCTTGCAATAAGAAGACGTGAAGTCCATTGGCATTAAATTTAACCTCCACAATGCAGCAAATGCATGAACGCAAGGAAATAAATCTAATTTCCAAACCTCACAAGAACAAGTGTAGCAACTAACATCAATAACATTATGAATCAATCTATCATACACTTCAAATTGATGACCATTAACTGCAATAACCTATAGCGTACAAAAATAACAATATTAATTGGTATGGTTATAAATAGTTAAATAAACAAAGATAAATCATACAAAATAAAAACAACAGTATATAAAATGATAATTTTTTAAAAAAAAACCTTTACATTCATTGTTCTAGCACCATCTTCAAGTTTTGAATAAAATTTAAAGGCCTTACAAATAAGACTAAAAACCATGGAAGGAATTGTTGATCGTTTATAATTAAATCACTTATGTACAAGACACCGGAAACTTGTAACCAAAGCTGCAACCGGATATCTACGGACTTTACTTAACACTGCATTAATAGATTCGGAAATGTTGATCATCAATATATTGCCTTCGGCCAGAGAATCATCACCTAGCCCAAATTTGTGGATCTGCATCTAAAAAATGTTTCTCAATCCCAAACGTGTCATGACACATCAAGCGAAACCAATAATGAAAAGTGTTTATAGTATAAGCCTTAGCACAATTGTAAAAGAGGATGAATATGTGACTTCCCAAATTTAACTTTCACATTGGACCATAAATGTTGCGTACATATAACATACCTACTCTCTGGATAAATAGCGGAATAGAACTATTCCTATCCGAAACAATAACCATTTCATCTCTCACATCATATGCAATATTAACTTGAGCTAAACACCAATTCCTAGAGTTTTCATTCTCCGAATCAACTATAGCCATTGCAAGAGGAAATAATCCATTATTACCATCTTGAGCCGTTGCAAGAAGTAAAGTGCAACACTAACCATCCGTAGGCGCCCTAAACTATGTGTTTTGGGGTTGAAAAGCGCTTGGAAACAGTTTTAGTTTAGAATTTCTCCTGAATTTTGATTAGATATGTTGTACACTCCATTAACAAAAGCATCTCAAACTGAAACATCAACTTTAAAGATTTCTCGAAATGAATTCTAATGCATAAAAGTGCATTTGAGCGAAAATCTAATAGTTTAAAAAACGATGTTTGATCAAATTCTTTTGTTTTGAACTTTGAAACTTATAATAGGAAAAACTAATAATATTTATGGAATAAAAAATAATTGTGAAATGTTTCTAACAGTCCATAGACGCCCTAAACAATGTTTTTTAGGCTTTAAAAGCGCTTGGAAACTGTTTTAGGTTAGAACTTCTCATAAACTTTGATTAGATATGTTGTATACTCCATTGACAAAAAGCATCTCAAACTGAAACATCAACTTTAAAGATTTCCCAAAATGTATTCTAATGCATAAAAGTGCATTTGAGCGAGAATCTAATAGTTTAAAAGACAATGTTTGATCATATTCTTTTGGTTTGAACTTTGAAACTTATTAATCGCTAAAAATAATAATATTTATGAAATAAAAATACTTATGAAATGTTTCTAACAGTCCGTAGACGCTATAAACTATGTTTTTTAGTCTTTAAAAGCGCTTGGAAACTGTTTTAGTTTAGAATTTCTCCTAAACTTTGATTATACATGTTGTATACACCATTGACAAAAGCATCTCAAACTGAAACATCAACTTTAAAGATTTCTCAAAATGGATCGTAATGCGTAAAAGTGCATTTGAGCGAGATGCTAATAGTTTAAAAGACGATGTTTGATGAAATTCTTTTGTTTTGAACTTTGAAACTTATAAATCGTAGAAACTAATAATATTTATTAAATAAAATTACTTGTGAAATGTTTTTAACAGTCTGTAGGCTCTATATTATGTTTTTAGGCTTTAAAAGAGCTTCAAAATTGTTCTAGATTAGAATTTCTCCTTGTTGTGAAAATCGTGCGCGCAAGTGCACACGTCGAACAAGTAATATAGTTAGCAAGTTCAGTTCGTTCCCACGAGGATTTATAATTAATTGCGAATCAAAGCCGACTACAATTTAATTCAATAGAGAATGTGATGTGTATAGAATAACTTCTAAAATATTAAACAATTTAATTAAAACTAGTTAAAGATGAATGTGGGAGACAAGGGCGAGGTTTCACTTCTTTATTCTTCCGTTACGAACCTAATTGACTTCGATTTTGCTTCACTGTTCGTTAATGCCGTATTCGTGCTCACGTATACTTATTGTCAATCCTCGCTAGAGTGATATCAACAACCTAAATCAGAACCAACTTTTACCTCTCGGTTTCAAGATTAAAATTCTAATTTGCAATACAATCAAGAACACAAAATGAATCCCTAAATCCTACGGCTATCTCTAGTCATCGCAGTAATTCAAGGTTTGTTAGCCTAATGCTCAATTTATCAATTCTCGCTAGAATAATCGATTAATTCAAGAATCATACACAAAGTGATCAATTTCATGTAAGCATTAATAACAAGCCAATCAAAACGCATCATTGAAACGAATCAAACTCTAGATCAACAACAGTTCATAACAAAATTCAAAAGAAGATCCACCACTACCCTCTATGGGATTAGTTCATGATGATGGTGGAAATAACGAAAAACATAAGCACAAAAGAATTCATGATCTCAGTCGAAAACGAATACAAATACTAAGTGCAAATAAAGGGGAAGAATAAAACTAGCGTAGTTGAAGTTGCTGCAGACTCGTCGTGAACTCCGTTCCTCTCTCCGAAAAATAAGCAAAAAGGGATTTTGTTTTCTTGTGGCTGCTGTGTGTCACATAGACTCTCCGTCCCGTTTCTGTAACCCTGATCCCCCTTTTTCCTCAATTCCTCGCCCAAAAAACGCAAAGGAAAGGGAAAATTTCTCTCTCCTGACGCTTCCATCGCGACGCGACCATGTGCGATCGCGACGCGACCAACAATCATCGCGACGCGATGAACATGATCGCACCGCGATGGGCAATCGGGTGCCAACGCTGAAATCTCCTTAAAGCTGATTTTTCACCTTTTTCGCTCCAATTTTGCTCATGTATTCCAAACTCGATCTCCTAGCAAAATCTGCGACAAAAACAACCAACACTGCGAAAACTATCAAAAACACTTAAGGATTCGCATCGAATTGCTTAATAATAACGTCTAAAACGCGCTTATCACTCCTAAACTTTGATTACATATGTTGTATACTCCATTGAAAAAATCATCTCAAACTGAAACATCAACTTTAAAGATTTCTCTAAATGAATTATAATGCGTAAAAGGGCATTTGAGCGAGAATCTAATAGTTTAAAGACGATTTTGATCAAATTCTTTTGTTTTGAACTTTGAAACTTATAAATTGCAAAAACTAAAAATATGTATGAAATAAAATTACTTGTGAAATGTTACTAACCATTCGTAGACACGCTAAACTATGTTTTTTGTGGTTGAAAAGCGCTTGGAAATAGTTTTAACTTAAAACTTCTCCTAATATTTGATATATACTCCATTGACAAAAGCATCTGAAACTGAAACATCAACTTTAAAGATTTCTCGAAATGGATTCTAATGCGTAAAAGACGACAAGAGAGTTTTGTAAGAAAAATGGGATTGTTGCGACGGCCTACTCTCCGTTGGGGGCAAAAGGAACCGTATGGGGTACAAACAACGTCATGGAATCTCAGGTTCTTCACCAAATCCCTGCCTCTTAACGGAAAAACTGTTGCCCTGGTATATCTATTAAACCAACTCTCATACCCATTTGAATACCTATAATATTACTAATGACCTGCCTTTAATGAATTATTAGTAAAAACGTTTACGTTAAGCGTCTTTAAATAGCTCTCAACAAGGTGTTTCACGGTTCAGACATATTACATAGTATTCAAATTAGAATGTGGAAGAGAGAATTAGGGAAAAATCTGGTAAATGGTTTACCAGATTTCATAGAGGTTAAGTAACCGTTGATATGATCCAACGGTAACCTGCAATAATAGAATTTTTAATGAGTCTATTTCAATTAACCTCTAACTACCCAATTTATGTTATTAATGCAACATTTACAAATAGATAAGCTTTACAAATAACGAATTATAAGTCAAATATCTACAAATATACTGTACTATAGTTTGATCATACAAAACTATCATCCGTCGACTGTAATAAAAAAGACTTTCAAAAGATCTGTTTCAAATTTTCAACAATATTTGAAACTAGAAATCCGGAAATCTTAAACTTTTTCTGACGTTGGTCTGAGGAAATTCATATTTGAAACTCTATAAAACAAAAAATATAAAAATCTGCAATATTTTAGACATGGTCGTGCTCGTGCAACAGTACAAATAAGTCAAATTTCAAGATATTGCGGAGTTTCTCTTTTTGAAAGTGTACATGTGAAGTTTTAATTTATTTCAAACTTTTTCTTGATTCGGATAATTACCTTTTTTTTGTTCTTTCTTCCTTTTTTACAGAATGTGTTATTAATATAAATATGAAATATTTTAATGAAGATTTGTCTGAGGTGGGTGTATGAGCAAAACGTAAGTGTTTTGGTGAAGAGCTTTGACAAAAAGAGGATCAAAGAAAATCTGAGCATATTTGGCTGGAAATTAAGTCCAGAAGAGCTGCAACAAATTGCGGAGATTCCACAGCAGAAAGGATACGCTGCTTTTGATTTCGTCCACGTGGATGGGCCGTACAAATCTGACGAGGGGCTTTGGGCCGGAGAAATTTGATATAATAACTTAATCCTCTTGTTTGATACATTATTCTCATGTATTTATAATAAAAACGCTCTCAAATCACAAAGAGCTACGGAATTCTGTAACAAGTGTACCATACATTGTCAACATTTGCTGATATTTGCTTCGCATTTCATTTTGAATATTGTATGACAATTTTGTTTATGTTGTCATTGAATGTTGTATGAATGATTTGGCTCCGACTTTAGACTTTATTTATTTAAATTATTATTTATACTTTTTTAATTCATTTTCGCGGCTGCGGTTCTTATTTTGAGAACTATGCATGAAACTATGTTTTGAGTAATTTGATACCAAATTACTATTTACTACTTAATAGATTTTTAATAATTCTAAATTTTTTAGTGTAAATAATTTAAACCGATTACTTGTACACAATTAACAAAAATATAATGAATGAAGTGTAGTCTATTATGGAAGCCATTAACTGTACGCTCCACAGTTCACAAAGCTGCATCTTATTGGAGGAAAATATAAAGATGTAGTGAAAAATGTTTACACAGCTCGTGATATGTTGCCAATTCTCAGTCTCACCCAATCAATGATAATTTTGTACATCTCTGTGAACAGTTAGTTTCTATCGCTGAACGGTCCAAAGTAATAACTTAATTTAGTGATGGCTGTTCCTCGGCTAACCTGACCGTGTGTTGTTCCAGGTACTCTTCGCTGTTCATCTCTGTTAATCTGCAATTGAAAGGAATCTCTTCATCTACTTTAAAAAGAAATGTAAAAGTATATGTATGTTCACGCTCCTTTTGAGAGAAAGAAAGATATGTATAAGTACCTACTAACCGTGCGATCCTTTGCAAAACCGAGTTCGTTGTCAACGCAAAGGTCGAGATCGTCATTTCTGCGGGAGCGAGAGGAGGTTCTGGGCGCAATCTGCTGAGCATCGGAGACCGTCATAACTCTTTCAAAAAGATCGAACGGAGTTCCCTCGGCCGTACACAACAACCTCGCCTTGTTCTCGTACATCACCTGCCATCTCTCAATGTTAGAAATCCCACATTGAAAGTGAATAAAAACTAACAAGAGATTATAAAGGTCATGAGTTACTTCTCTCGTTACTCATTACTAATTGTTTTAAGATGTAATCTTATGATACCTTCACTCTCAGAAATAGATAAAAACATGTATTCCCAAAAAATGTAAATTATGAATCAGTGCCACGGGGCACATACATCAACTAAGGTGACAAATCGATACCCCGCTGTTCTGTTGTGGGGGCCAAAAATCGGGACACCGTCCAACGCCAGGGTGTGAAACTTTTCTGTAAAGCATAACAAGCATGACATTCTATAACTAAAAGTCTCAATTGTATGTCCCATGACTAAGAGGGTCAACAAATAGTAAACTCAACATGTAAACCCAAAATAAGACAACAAAACAACACTAACTAAATAGTCCAAAATAATCAGCAGCTCCGAGGGGTCTGTCGCAAAGCTCTTCGAAAGGAAAGTATGCACATCCACCACCGCCTAACGGAACCTTTTCATAAATCCAACGCAACAACTTATAATTGTATCTTCAAAATGAAAGAATAATATATATAGGTATCAAAATGATAGTATACCTGTAGCTTTCTTCCCATGACTACTTCCACCTCTTGTGGGCTAGCTTTGTGTTGCCCAATTAGTTCCTCAAATTTTTGCATCATAAAGCCGGATAAATCTTTACCAACAAAGTAGAAACCTTGCATAGCCTGAAGGCCAAGTGGAACCATGAAGAATTTTCCGGCCAGAAACCAAATTACATAGAACGAAAATCCAAAAGTGTTTTTTACAAAATTACCGAGGTGAGTTTTCGATAGTCTACAGACGAACCGATTTCGTGAGCCACACAGCGTTCCTACGGAAAACAAATTTCCAAGTTAAAATTAGAAACCCCTACTTGATACATAATAAGATTCTGATAAAGAGCACAAGTGAAGTGAATAGACACAAAAATACCTTTAAAGTGGCAATGAATGGAAGGAAAAGATCTCGTTGCAATCCACCTTCATATAGCTTGTCCGGAGCACGATTCGAAGTTGAAACAAGTATCTGTACTTTCATCAACCCATGCATAGATGTCTCAATTTTCAAGTCTAAAGAATAGAGACATGAAGTTAAAACTACTTACAACACCATTTCCGAACAAGTGTCCAAAAAGACGGTTTAGGATTAGCGCATCGGCTACATCAGTCACCTACGACGACACAGAGTAATTGAAACATGAGGCTACACATGCCATATAACATAAAGAAATATACCATGAACTCGTCGAGGCACAACAAGACTGCCTCGTCCGATATCTCTGCTGCAACAACTTCAAGTGGATCAGCCACACCCCTATGCTTCTAAAAAAATACACACTTTTATGTTAATCAACACATAACTGAAAGTCAAGGGCTTGATTCTTACTTGCAAGCGGGTATGCACACTCAGCATGAAGTCGTGAAAATGAATCCTTTTCTTCCTCCACTCACTCGGCCTGCAAACTCGGTTTTAACAAATAAATGGTCTCGAAAGGGAAGAGTTAATAAACTTATAAGAAATGAAGGAACAGGTTAAGAGAGAAACCAACAATTGGTCATAAAACAAGTCCATCAACATGGTTTTTCCAGTACCGACTCCTCCGAAAAGGTATAGCCCTCTCACCCGCGACTCACAAGGCTGTGGAATGAAGCGAGACCAAAACCACCGACTTCTGAAAACACAATTCACCTCAAATGCTTTCCACATGACAATCATGCCTCAATCATTTACTTTTTTACCTGGAAGATTTCTCCGAAGCTCTGTACCGATCCAACTTGCACTCATCAGCCCATTCTACGAGCTCCTCGTACAGCCTCTGAATCTCTTTCAGAGTTCCCAGCTGCGATTTTGAATTCAATAATTTAAATATATAATTGTCACTGATGATTTCAAGGGTTTCTGGTTTCATTGATTACCTGGCAAGTATCGCCATCGACGAGTTCACCAGAGGCGATCCTTCGCTCGTACTCCACAAGAGGCCCGCCTCTATTCGACCCTGTCTCCATGCACACAGATTATATATATATATATATATACACACACACACACATATATGAAGAAGAAGAAGAAGAAGAAGAAGAAGAAGAAGAAGAAGAACCTCCAATGGAAAGCTTAACAGCCTCGGCGGAAAGAGCTCTTGATATCGAAAACCCAGGCTGTCGAGCATCGCTATAATCGTTGGGGAATTTATGGGAAAAATCAGCGTCGGTGCAAATAGAGCCTCTTCTTCCGAAGCCGCTCGAGTATTCCAAACTCCGAACAGTACAAATCGGCCGTAAGCGTCGCACCGCAGCTCTCATTATTTAATTATATTCGAGACCCACGAGAATCGAAGAAAAGCGAATTCTGGGATAAGATAACTAGGAAGGAGGATGAAAAGCAAACACAAAAAGTCAGTTGTGGGATTGAGATTGGAAAAGACAGAGAATCCTAAGAATAAGATATAGGAGAACTCGATTGAGAAACTGTTTTTGGCTGGGGATCGGTTAAATATGTTTAACTCATCTGTTGTCTGCGTTGATAAATTATTAGCTTGGAGTCGTATGTTGGAAAGCTGAGTCATGGTGCTGCCTGGAGGTTCTTTAATCTTTTGGGCCCATTTATATGGGGACATTTAGTAATGGGTAGGGCTACAATTTTATTGGAGACTTCCAAATATAATTCTCTCCTTCTCTTATTCATGTTGTCCAACTACTATTTCTCAATATTATTCAACTTGTTAATAAAATTTGCCGCTTTTTAACTTTATAAAATCAGCTTTGAAATTCATACTGCATGAAATTTCGAGATTGAGTAGAAGTGTTTCGAGAGGCATTATGCATGGGATCATTGGTGATTAAGTAGAGAGATCATGCAATTGCAACGAGAATGACAAAAGATTTCATTCAAGCTAAACTATCTTATTAGAATTGAAAGAAACTATTTATAGTCTTGTACAATTAGAATAAAAGCCACGTCACTTAATAGTCTCGATAGCTCGCCTCAAGCTCAAAGTGGACAACGATGAAACTTTGATCATGGAACATAAAGAAATGAAGTCATATGGCTACAACAACTCACGAAGGATTTTTAATTGGAGCAGTTTTCATCTCTATTGTGGCAATCATTTTGCCATGATCCAATATTTTATTTGAGACCAAAACGTATAAAAATTTATTTGCATTTTGTAAGAAATCATTTACAAAATGATAAGTTCAAGCTTCTACGTTTTCGGAAACTCATCAAATTGCTGATATTTTCACTAAATGTTTGGCTTCTCCTAAACTTAATCATCTCATGTCTAAGATGAACTTCAACCATGTCTTTTTTTTCATCTCGAAAGAGAGTTTTAGTATACTCGACATGAATAAGCATTTTTAATGTTAATATAAGTATTTTCGCAATTTAAATATTACATAAATAGTAACGGAGAAATAAAATATTCATGATGTTTTTTGCAATTTTAATGTTAATTATTAAAATAAATTTAATTAAAAAATTTAAGATGTCAATAACTGTTATTATAGTCCGTCAACTATTTTAGTTTTGGTGTTACAATATCGGCTACTTCTTCAAAATCTGAAACTTTATCATTTTCTAATTAATTAGTTAAAAATGGTTATATTTTTAGAATTAATATTGTAAACGCATAATTATTCTTTTCATTTTAAAGTGTAAAAGAATAAAAAGTACCATCAACCGAAATTACCGACCGACAATATTTCCAATCATTTATCGGAGCACCAGGGACATAAAAAGATATTTGAAATTGCCTTCAATAGCTGAAAATGACCCTGTAATAATAGACAAAAGTAAGTAAAATAAATAAAAATAAGTAGTAACAAAATATGTAACGAGTTAAAATAAACAAAAAATACATTTACCTGGATCTTTTTGCTTGATAAGCTTGGCAACATTTGAAAGATGAGAATACGAAGCCATAAAATTACCACGAATCTCAGTCAAAACATGATTCCGTCTTTTCCAAGCCTTAAAGTAACTTACTTCAACCTTGAATCGATTTTGCATTATCTCCCTAGCAGCTTTAGGTTTGAACTCAGAAGAACTAGCACCCAAAAATTCTTGTTTGATAAATCTACTAATCAGTTTGGAAGAACGTTGTCGATGTTTTGCAGAGAATACTTGACCAAAACATGAATGATTATTATTAACAGAGTTAATAGCCTATATGGCCGAGTCACCTTTCATAGCTGCATTGAAATATCATGAATATTCAGAATTTTTGCACACTAATGAGTATCTTGTTTGGCTCGATCCAATTGTAGCAAAATTGAAATTATTCCTAATGACCCGTATATGACACATCAACCATTATCTTCTTACTAACAAATAACATTTTAGAACTAAATTTCATGGAAAGGGGGAACTTGTCAACATCTTGATCTCCGATTAAAACGAATTCATTACTATCAGAGAATTATGCAGAGTAATTTACCGAATAACCTGTTATAATTAACAAAATAAGATACTAACATAATAAAAAATAAAATAACTATTAAAAATTACCGGAAAGAGATGGTTGACGAGGGTAATTAGCCATGAAGATAGCAGAAGAAATCTATGAAAAGAAATTGTACATTAAGAAGGGACCACTAATTTAAGTCTGGAATGAAATTAACCTAAATTAACACATATACCAAATCAAGAATTCCATAAAGAAATTGATGACCAAGAAATGAATTATTTTGAATTTATTCCGTAAGACAAAAAAGGTCTTTAGAAACGATAAAAGTCGCTTCTAAAGGCCTAAAAGTCGCTTCTAAATTATCTTTATAAGAAAAATTCGACCTTCATATATATACTGAATAGAAATTCTATTCATGCTTTATATTCGTGTCAAAACATTGTTGTACATTTTTTCAAGATATTAAGAACTTATAGAAATTTCTTAAGCTACTATTTGATCTTTGTCTTAATTGCATTTATAAATTAATTCGAGTTGTTCCAAAATTAGATTAAATCTCATTACGAAATTCCAAAAACATTTGAAGCAAATCTACCATTTCAATAGTTAGCTGTGTCTGTATTTTTGGTGCTTCAATACATGTCGAGAGTCAATTGACTAATCCGTATAATTTTGGTACTTATATTTTAAACTAATTCCCTTCAATTTTTTAATTTTTCCATTTTTTTACACACACAATATATATATAGTCAAGAGATATAATAGAGGTAGTTAAGTTGTTACTGTATATTATTAGTTGTTTATTAATTACTTTCCTCGGCAGCATTAATAAACATATATTATTTCGTCAAGATTTATACTCGTAACAAACAGCCACTAATCGAAAACAACAATATATGAGGTTTTTATAGCCATTTTTTGGTCGAAGTCGAACCGTAAAGGAAGTTAGTCATTGTCAAATATGCATTAAATAAACAAAAGAAAACACCCCTATATTTATAAAAGAAACGCGACGAATAAACACTTGATTTAAATATGGCTTAAATTATTATAAGACCCTTCAACGGCATGCAAAAGTTAATAATTTTAATTTATTTAAATAAAATGACGAGCATTAGGTAGTAGGTACGATTGTGCGAGTAACAGAAATGGATACGGATCAATCTATTATTTCTTTCTCTATTAAATAGTGTTTCCTTGCCCCACGGCCTTCAACTAAATTCGGTTACTCGATGTCCTTTTCTTTTATTGTCCCTGGACAACGAATTATAATTACTTTTAAACGGAAATATAATAGGTTGCTTATGTTCTAAAAATTTCAAATGTTCAGGGTCAAATTCCTGTTCTTAATATATTTCGGCTATGCATAGGACTTTTTTTTAGTTAAGGCTTTATTAAAGCCTAACATTCTTTACTGATGATGCGATGTTAAAAAAGAGCACCTTGTGATAATTTATTTCTTCAATAATAATTTTCTCTGCGAGACTTTTTGGTAATTATATCGGAAATTTTTTAAAACAATACCAACTTGGTTAAGTCATTATAAATCTGATTAAGTGCTCTCTTCATTCAAATAAAATTAAAAAAACAAAATCATTTTGAATGATATTAAATATTCAAACCCTGAATAAGCTTCCAAACTGGGCACCAATCATTGACTTGAGCCGCTTCTAGAATCGATTTACAGTTACCGTCAATTTTTAGCTCTTTATAATACATAATTTATCGAGCTTCGTTGCCAATATCAACCTCTTCATTTCTGCCTTAATTGCACTTACTGCTTAACAAATGCCACTTCACATCCACTTGACCTTGCCTGAGTTGTCTCTCCCAACTAAACTGATGGCTGCTTTACCAACCTTGATGGCCATGTCTGAGTTGATTTTCACCACACATTTGCATGGAGCTAACCAAACTCGCGAGCCTGGTCACTCCACCTTAACCATGTTGCGTTTGAACTTTCATTTTCTAACTTCTATCAATTTGGTTCTAGTTATAATATTCATCAAAGGTCGTTGAAAATTGTTTTTGAACCTCTAAAAATTTTAGCATTCTTAGAGCATCTCCATTGCAAGGTCTAATTGTTGCTTGAAATATTATAATAAAAAATTATTAATTTAATAGTGATAGAAATTAATAATGATTAAATTTGGTTTCACTAAAATAAAAGTAATGGAAAATATAATACTATAGTTATTTTTTCTAAGCCAAAACAAAAAACATGTGTGCCAAAATTTAATCTAATGTCATGATCATTACTTGACAATTAGATAATTAGTAAAAATAAAAATGATTTATCATTTTCACATACACAAGAAAGTAATTTTAATTGCTAGCGTTGGAGATGCTCTTGGCGAACCAGATTGTTTCAATTATCGCTTTTGATTTTTTAGCGAATAGGTTGCGGCTGAGAGGGTTGGTCACATTGAATTTCTCATTGTTCCGAAGAATTTCCTCCAATTTCATCAGTCATGTTACCGTCGCGCCTGGAATCCATAATATTCTCCAACCTTCCAGATTCCAAAGCCGCTATGCTAAGTCACACTAAAAAATGGTGAGAAATCGATTAGGAATGGCCTGCAGTTTGAAACTAAATTTTTATCAAATCTCCAAAACACTAATTTGTGCTTGATATTGAATTTAAAATTTCAAATGATTTTTCAGATGCTCGGACTTGGATCAAAGGCTGTCTTACTTTTTAATAACATGCATAGAACTTATGCTGTTCACTATACGATCAATAACCACCTCCTATAAACGCATGTAGGTAAAAATAACTTTCCAACAATCTTATTGACACATGAGGAATTGAATTTGGCCTAACTGGAAACATAAACAATTCTAAAGTAGTGGAAATTAGCTGGCATACATTTCAACTGTTTTCTTATTATATAAAGTTACTGCTTATTTTTAATTTTGCGTTTCGGAGAAGAACTACTGCTTTATTATAATGATAGTTTTTACCGTTTGTCATAAATAGAATATTAAAAGAGCAAGTGATAAGAACAAAAGGGTTGACGAATCGTAATGAAACTGATTGACAAAAGGAGAAAAAGCACAGGCTGTTATTTACGTTACTATAATATAAACGGAAGTTAATAAATTTTTAAAAAGCAAGTTGATGGGACGAGGGTGGGAAGAAAGTCGGAAGAACTGGGTTTGGGAGCGTGCAACGCCGTATTCCGTACATGCGAGTGGTGACCGCCAAGTGTCGGTGGAAGAGAGAGAGAAAGATGTGTGTGGGTGAAGGGTCAAGTGGTGGTGGCAGGTTTTGACAGCCACAAACCACTAATGATTCGCCTTCCAATTCGGCGACCAATCTTGTCGTTTCTGCCACGTCACCATTTCCTCGCGGCCGTGCCTTTCATCATTAATTTATTCAATTTCAGTAACATCCTAGCGTGGTCTCTCAGTCAAACTCAGAACAAACAATATATAATATAATATAGAAACTTTACTCAACCGCTTTCATGCTTATCCCTAAACTAAAACCAACGCTTTACCCGTTTAACATATCATTTTGGTTCTTCTTGTTCTCAATAACTTCCACAACTCTCTTCTAACAGTTGTAGCTGTACAACTCAACGCGCGTAGTAAGCGCGTTACGTTAACTCGCCAAATATATCTAATTATCTTAAATATACTTATTTGAAATTGGAGTTCTTAGTTGTCGTTGTTACTTGTTGTTTTTCACCTAAAGTTGGTTTAGATATATAAAAGTAATAAAATGAATTTAAGCACGCTTACATTAACTCAAACGACTAGGCTGAATAGGACAAAATAGACGGTCACTGCCGGTTCTGTTTTTAAAGTGGGCCACACTTAAAACAAAAGGTAAGAAGAGCTCAAAATAGATTTCGATTTCAAAAAAAGAAATATGTAGTTTATGCATGCAAATCAGTGGAGAGAGCTGTGATGCGACGCGTGTCCGTTTTCCAGCTGTATCGCAAAAGTAACCGCTTAGACAGGAAGAGTCGGTGACCAATCAGCATACGAACCTTCCCATTTCCCAACGAAACACCACCGGTTAAACCAGTCGCCCTTCCCCTCCCTTTATATTCACCCCAGCCCAGCCTCTCTTCATCTCTCTCTCTCTAAACACACACACACACACACACAGAAACTCGTATCTTCTTCTTCTCAGGCGATGGATCGGATAAAAGGGCCGTGGAGTCCGGAGGAGGACGAGTCGCTGAAAAATCTGGTGGAGAAGCACGGCGCTCGGAACTGGACGGTGATCAGCCGGTCCATCCCGGGGCGGTCGGGGAAGTCGTGCAGGCTCAGGTGGTGCAACCAGCTCTCGCCGGAGGTGGAGCACCGGACCTTCACGGCGGAGGAGGACGAGACCATTGTCCGAGCCCACAAGCGCTTCGGCAACAAATGGGCCACCATCGCCCGCCTCCTCTCGGGCCGCACCGACAACGCCATCAAGAACCACTGGAACTCCACCCTCAAGCGCCGCCGCAGCGACGCCGACGACTCCGATCTCGACGTCACCCCCTCCGCGGCGAAGCGCCACGTCAGCCCCGCCGGGTCCGATCTCAGCGACTCGGCGGGTGCGGGTGCGGGTGCGGGTGCTGTGGTGTACCGGCCCGTGGCGAGGCCGGGCGGGGTGGTTCCTCCGCAGGCGGCGGGGTCGTCGTGTTCTTCTGATGAAGATGGTCCGCTGACTTCTTTGACTCTTTCGCTGCCGGGAGTCGAGTCGCCGTGCAGTTCCGGGGGGAGGGGAGGGGTGTTCAGCAAGGAGTTGGTGGCGGTCATGCAGGAGATGATCAGGAGCGAGGTGAACAGCTACATGAAGGTCTTGGAGGAGGAGCAACACCAGGCTAGATTGCTCGCCGCCTTCGATGGCTTTCGGGGTCTTCCCGGGAACCGGGTTCAGATTAGTAAGGCTGATTAGCTTTCGTGATGAGATTTGTGATCCGGGGAAGAATGAGAGAGGGTAAAGAAATGGACAGAGATTAGTCTTAGTGTTAAAAGAAATGTTTTTTTTTATAAAATGGATCTGGGGTTTAGTATTTGAGGGAATAATGTTCCTCGTCAATGTACAGAGAGAGGGAGAGAGTGTTGGAATATGTGGTGGAGTCATGGACGGGTAAAGGTTGGGCGAAGAAAGGGTTTGATTCTGTTAAAAAGTGTGGGACTTCGTCTCTATGGCCATGCCGTCAAGACTGGACCTGTGGTGTCTAGTTTGGAAAAGAAAAAAATATGAAGAGAAGCCAAGTTGGGGAAAAAGAGCTGGTGGAAATTTGAATATGGTATTAAAAAGGAATCTGGAATTTTATTGAGTTCTCGTTTATCTCACGTGTTCAAGACAATCGAATCGAATTCTTTAGTAATATGATATGGAAGTGTTCTGTTTACTTCCGATGAGGACTAAATTACATGATCGCTATACACGGATTGAAAGAATACAAGATAATTAACTCATTATTTTGGTTTAAATCGACCACGGACATGTTTTTTCTGGGATGGGACCATTCAATTATCTCCTTCGAACTCAAGTTTTAGTGAATTGGCATCATGACTATGTCCAAATAATTTAGATACAAGATTAAATCTAATTTAAGAAATCAGCCCAAGTGTCACAAACAGACAACGGCAGGATATTTGTACGCGAGGGTTTGTTGAAAAGTTGAAGCAAAACAGGAGCGGTTTAAGCTTTGGTGGTTGTTGGAGATGTAAGAGAAGGTATAAATAATAACATGCCTAGTCTGTTACTCGTTTTCTTGTTCAACCGGCATTTCATGTTTGTTAGCAATAACTAACCTATTTTAATATTCAGATTTATGTCTAATTCAGCTTAAACTTCTCTTAAATTGGAGGGATAACCAAAAACACGTCTCTTCCAGCCGCCAAACACTGACCGAAAATATAGCCAAAATGACATGTCAAACATGGATTTATTCTTTAAGAATACACGTGTTCATACACATCCCCACTTCGGATATTTTAGAATTCTTTTATTATCATATATTTTCAGCGTAATGATTATCAAAGTGGAATGGTGGAAGTTATCCTCTCTACTGACCGTTATTATACTTGGTTTGTATAAGTAATCGGCTTTACGTCTAAATTATGCGACTTCGAATAGATGGGCAGAGTGATCTTAATTGACATTACACGAAGACGAAGACATTTAATTTACAGGTTATTATAGTTGCATAAATTTACTAGTCTGATATTACTATATTATATGGACAAACCTAAATAATGAAAAATATGAGTAGCAGCAAGATCAAGTCACAATGGAGCAGCTCGCGCATTTGACGTAGCATTGCTCTCGTCTCTTCTCAATAGCTCGAGTCTAGATTTGATCTCGTTGAGTAATTGCAAGAAATCTTGCTTCCAAGACCATGTTGGATTGTTTAGAGCGCGTATAGAGTTGAGGCAAACAAGAAGCGTACCGCCTTCATGTAGAAGAACCTGCATTGTACATATCATATATATATAAGAACTGTTGACAGAAAATAAGTTTCAAAGCTTGTGTTTAATTCGAAACTAAGTATGCCATAACGTCACTGAAAGTACATCAGGTTGTGTGGTCTTATAAAAACAAGGGCTAATATCATCTCCTAAACTTTACCGTGAGCCACAAGGGAATAAATCCCAAAACAGAAGAAAGAGCTGCCAAGACGATACAAGACAGTGCGAGGGCAACGTTTTGCTTAATCTGCATCGATATATGGAAAACATCAGTAACCCTTCTCCCGTAAATGGAAAACAAAATAAAAAAATTTGAGTTTAAGATGGAAGAAGTTATACGAGCGAAGTAGTTTGGCGGGACTTGGCGATACAGAATGGGACCTCGGAAATATTGTCCCGCAGCAAAAGCACATCAGCAACAGCCGTTGCCGTTGCACTAGCTCGCTGGGCAAGAACAATTCCAACTGTAGCCGCTGCAAGAGCCGGGGCGTCATTAATGCCTTCCCCGACCATGATCAGACCACCCCCTGAAAAACAAACCAAAACCCGTGTTAATTGTGAATGCATACATCGATACACCACTTACATGGAAATATATCACTTACCCGTATCTCTAGAAACTTCCTTCACGTGACTCAGCTTATCCTCCGGCTTCAGGCTGCAAAAAACTTCTTTAATCCCTACAGCATTTGCCACCCTCACTGCACTTGACTTGTGGTCCCCAGTTAACATCATCACACGGAACTTTCCTTGCTCCTGTAGTTCTCTTATGACCTCTGCAACTCCAGGTCGAGGCCTGTCCTCAAAGTGAATTAGAGTGACCTGCACAATTGGGATGGGATTTGATAAGTGGATTTTTCAGCAACAAGTATTTTTCGTTTTCACCGCTGAGCACTTATTTATCGTTTTGCATTTGTTCAAAATGAATGTTAGAGCTGACTAGAAATCATATTAAGTGCTGTTATTTAGGGATTTTGAATTGTGTATTTAAAGATCATAACAGCCTACATCTGAAACCTTACCTTTTCATTGACTGCAAGCGCAGCCTGAACAAATTCACTTCCATAAGATGAGGTATATACAGCATCTTTGATCTTTTTCGAATCGTTTCTAGATTTACATCGTGATGTAATAAAATCTACAGATCCAAGCGACGCTCTTAAGATTCTTCCACTATTAGAATTTGACTGCAACATCAAGCAAAAAAAAAGGACATATTTAGCTATATATACACGTATGTATATTATATATTATGCCTAATTTTTTTAATTACAGAAGAAACACATAAAATCATATATTAATCAAGTTTATTCATAAATAAATTAAGAGTGTGCTTGGTTAAAGTCAAGACGCGGATCACAAAGGCGTGCACCAAATCAGTCCTGGAAAGTAACGCAATCACTTTAAGTACACTAGCTTCCTGAATTCCCATCATAAATTTGGAAAAGAGCATAAAAACGATATACTATTATTGCAAAGAACATTACCTGAATGCTATTAAGAGTGGCGATGAGACCCCGTCCAGGGAAGTACTCAAAATTCTCAACAGAGACAGAAGGAAGATCTTTGCCTACACTGTGGTCTACCACAGCTCTGAAAGAAGCAGAAATTAATTATACAACATGAAAGATATACTCTACCAGAATTATTTTAGAAAGATGGTATTTTTTTAATCACTTGTTTACACTACTTGAAGCAGAATAACTTCCATAAATGCCTACAAACCATCTCTTTATCTGTTTACCTACAGGTTTTCTAACATATATCACATGAACGAGGATAAGTATACAAGGTTTCACCATATATTTTAGATTCTCCAAATAAAATTTAATATTTATTTGTGGTAGTGCCTATAAGTGCGGAGTTCAAAAAAAAAAACTGCAGTAACTTCTTTATAGGCATTTAAATGATTGCCAATGCATTACTGGTTAGATACCATATGCACAGAAACATAAGTTGTTGGCTGTTTTGAACTTCTTCTAATGTGATTACTAAATTTAGGAAAGCTGGTTTACAGTACGGAAATAAGGCTGAAAAGAGTGATGTCATGGTCTGTACGGTTAAAGTAAGTTGAAAATGGCTGAGTTGAATTGAAGACGAGGGAACACAATGCAGTTTGCTGAGCTTACCTTCCAATTGGATGTGTGGTACCTTTCTCCATAGCAGCTGCAACAGCAAGAGCTTCTTTCTCACAACTGGGGTTACAGCATGTGTCAATACTCGGGTTCCTTTTCCCAGCCTGATGTCCATAAATTGGTTCAATTGCCTTGAACATTAGTTTGCCAGTAGTCAGTGTCCCAGTTTTGTCAAATGCAATAGTCTGACAAGAAGCTAGAGCATCTAGTACATGGCCTCCTTTCAGCAGTATTCCCTATGACAGAACAAAATTAAGTAATTTATTAACAATGAAAAGGACCATCACATTCTTTTATATGCGGACAATGTAAACGAGTAAGGCTGACAATATTAACTGTGTGCTTGTTTTAACAAAAATTTGGCGAATTGGCCCTAGTTTACAAACGTATTTTGGATGTGGCCAACGTTTGATAAAACTTTCGTAAATTTGGAAAAAACCAAAATATTAAATCCTTAGAGCTACTTTTATTATTAGCAAGTTAAGACCTCACTACACAAGAAATGCACATTTGGAAATGCAACTGTTTAGTATCAAACATAGACAGTAATCACCTTTTTTGCACATGAACTAATTGCAGTAGCATATGCCAGTGGAGCCACAGCCAATGCACATGGTGAGGCTGCGACCATAAGTCCCAAAGCTCTGTACACTGATCCTCTGCAAGCTACATGATCAAATGCATATCAATTAAAATGCAAAATATGGATGTCAAAGGTAACGTGCATATATGAGTATGTCTTTAATTTTTATGCAGCAGTGGCTTATCGAGAAGAGATCGGATGTGAAGAATGATGAGCGGAACAGATGATCCAGTCAAATTCCGATGAGAGATGAAGTTTAGATTCAGAAAGGAGATTGACACATTTATGCAGTTTTCTTATAATTGTAGGTTGACAACAAAATATCTGTAACTGAAACCAATTGAAAAAGGAGCATGTATACAGGTTTTTCTTTCCAGGTAGCAGTGTATATTTATTCAGTATTTTATAATCTGAAAGAGACTTGATCCAATCTGAAACTTCGGAACAGAACAAGAGTGAAGGATACGGTATACAAAAAAGCCAACAATTTTTGTTTGAATAGTAATAAGTAAGACTACAATTCTACTGCAGAAAAGTTATCATAGTTTATAAGTCCTTGAAAATGATGTATCGCAGGAATGAAATGATTACTTGATTATGTGTCTTTCACTGAAAACGTTGTCTAAACTAAGTACCACCTGAGGTGCTAAAGAATGGCCACTTGAAGAGAAATGGACCAACGACTGCAATAGCGACAGACAGGACAACAACAATCTTGCTGTATTGTTCGCCAAATTGATCAAGCCACCTTTGAAGTTTTGGTTTATTTAAATGCGCTTCTTCAGTCAACTGTACAATCCTGCTAAGAGTAGACTCTGTCCATGTCTTAGTAGCCTGCACAAGAGTGTAGTTATAACTGAGTTTAAAATGAGTAGGACAGCTTATCAACATACTAGATCAGTAGCCCTTTCATCTACCATAGACACCGCTATATACAATCAGATTAGCACCACAGCTTAACAATGTCATCAACAGCATCGATTGCATTATCAATGATAACATACCAACCATTTCATAGTATACATACAACCGAAAGAGACAGGAACATTATTACTGAAGACATGATACCCATAAATTATAACTTAAAACTTCTATTTACCCGTTAAATAATATTTAAGAAAGTTACTTCACCAATTATATCACAAGAAAATTCATCTATAAATTACCATTTGAAGAACAAAATATGTAACAGGACATATCACACTATTGAATATTAATTTCCTGTGTCATGGAGAGAAAATTTATATGTAATTTATAACACATGGGAAATCTTACGATTATGGGAAAATACGACTAGGCGTACCTTTACAATCATCCTACCGTCCACATTTCTTGCACCCCCAGGAATCCTGTCACCAACTTTTATCTCCAACGGTTTGACTTCTCCAGTCAGATGCTCAATCGTAATAGTTGCACTACCTTGGAAAACTTCACAATCTACAGGCACAGACTAATAACAAGATAATATCAGTCTTTCTATGACATCTCTTGGGAGCATGGATTTTCCTTTCCCAACATATATTTTCACTAAGCATCGCATACCTCGCCAGCTCCCACTAAAATATAAGACCCTACTTCTAAATTGTGTACAGGAACCCTTTTATATGCCAGATCATAGGTGTTGGGAACATAATCTTGATCAATATCCAGCACAAGGGAAAACTCTGGGTGATTTTCCTTCAACTCTTTTACATCAATCATTGAGCGACTGGTGAAATATTCTTCAGCTGTAATTAATTTACGTGTTAACTGAGTCGAATATTTGCAGTTAAAGAAGATGATTGTATAAGGGTTACCTATATGAGACAAATTAAACATGGCAAGAAGTAACCCTCCTTCCATGGCATTCCCCATAAATGCGGATGCAAAGGCTGATAGAGCCATTAACACGTGTATATTAACTTTTCCACCGCCAATGTCAATAAGAGCATCGAGTAATGTAGAGACCTACATTAAAAAATTAAATTAGCACCCTAGATGCATGAAAACAGAAAACCTCGGATAATTAGCTTCCAATATCAGGCATAGGAAGTATTGGTGGCTCAAAAATTATACGTAGACAGTAAAAGAGCGGTACTCTAAAATGGAACAGCTTAATAAGAGTAATTTTTTAAGAAATAAGGGATTTTTATTGACAACGGAAAACCGAGAAAATATAAGTTTATGCTTATAACTTAAATGTACAATTTTATGCATATACCTTTATACAAATAAGTTAAAAAAGATGACATCAAAGATGATTTCGATAAATCTATTCAGCAATTTTAGTAAGCTCGGGTATTTTATGATTGGTTCCGAGAAGGAATAACAGGAGTGGAGTGTAAGCAGTTAAGCTTTAAGCCTCAGTTTTAAATATTTTAATTATCTAGTCAGTTAATTTTATGGGTCTTTTAGCTATATCCTCAACGTTTGGTAAACTTTTCGTAAATACCCAGCAAAAGTTGTTTACACGTTTTTATGGACTATAATTAATGTTAATGAAGATTTTATAGTTCATAAAAACGTGTAAACAATTTTTGCTAGTTATTTACGAAAAGTTTATCAAACGTTGGGTATTTCTAAAACAGTAAACATTAATGTGAGTAAACAACCAATTAATTGTAATTTTATTTCCTAGTCTTATGGATCAGATTTTCGGTCATACAATATTATTTTTTTATTCAAGTCAATAAGAGCCTTAACATTAGAAACTTGAATAAGGATATGCTATCAGAGCTTCTCTAATGATATGATCACTCACTGCCTCCTACGTCAAGTTCGGCTTCTTCATGGCTGACCCAACTAATTCTTCATCGGAGGTTATGTCCTCTCCGGCCATAATATCATGTTTATTCACCAGCCACAAGCTATGCCCTAATAAACCTCAAATGGTCTCAATCATCCACGAGTTTCATCTTTAGAAAAGGGGACGAACGAGTAAAGGCATCTTTATCTCCCAAAGAAAGCACGTCATTGACCTCCTCGAGGATACCGCTACATCTTGAGCTATGAATGTCGAGTAAGGAGCCGACTTTGACAGTCCTAGAAGATTTCTATGTATGGTAGAACGGCTGCTATGCATGGCTTATTCTTGTACCAATCGCCTTTCTTGTACGTGCACCGAGCCAATTGCACAGCTCTACCAAAGTCCACATGGAGAGAGTAAAACATATATTAACGACTTGATGACACTTTGCAAGTCTATGTTCGAAAAGAATGCACATAGAGACATCGCCGAAGGTATATGAATGAATGTTCTTGTTGCCCATCTACACTGATGCTGATAGGGTTTTATCAGAAGATCGCCAATCTACTCCAATGTACAATGGACATAAACAGTCCAACTACAGGGGGAGTGTTGACCGAGTTTAGTTATCTAAGGAAGTTTTGTGTTTTTCTGATTATAAGTTTAAACTCCGAGAGGGGAGAGAAGGAGAAGGGTTAATTATACTATAACCCTCAAAATTTGAATATTTAAGCTACCATGTCACTTGATTTGTTTTCCTAGTCTTACAAGTAACAAATTTTCAGTCATATTAAGTACTACTTTTTCACTATTCAATAAGAGTAAAATTATTCAGAAATCTTAGAAGAGACACTTAAAATTGATTTCTGCAGGATGCAGAATGCAACTAGTTCGTTGTCTAAAAATACGGAATTTATCATGCATTCTCAATTGATCGAAAATCTGAAGCCATTGCTAAGGTCAATTAGAGTTCTATTAGGCTATTCCTAAATATTATTGATTATGTTAAAGAAATCAAAACGCTACGACAACTAAACTTACTCCAACAAGAGGAAAGCCGACGATCATGAAAGAAATCTGCATCGGCTTCACGACAGGCATCGGAACCAAGTGCGGGCAAGCAGCAGCGGCGAGAAACAACACCGCCGAAGCAGCGCACAAATGCAGGTTTTCGCGCAGGAAATCCGCCAGCTCAGTCCACCTCACCGCCTTCGCGAACTTCACAATCACTTTCTGAGCCTCCGTCAGCTCCGACTCTTCCCCGCTCCGATTCCCACAGCAGTGGTGCCGGTGCTGGTGATCACGGTCGTGATTATGATTGTGATGCTGATGATGATCCACGTCTTCATCTCGGTGCTGATGGGACGCTGCGGCGGAGCAACGGAGTTCGGAGAAAGGTAGGGCTTTAAATCGTGCGGGGACGAATCGCTGGGATCGGGGGAAGAAGATAGACTTTCGCGGCGGGATGATTCGGAAGGTTGATAAGCGCATCGGCAGGAGCGAGTTGTATTTTCCGATTCCGATTGGATAACATGTCGTTTCCATTTCCGCTGGGGTTTACTTGAGAGGAATCTAGAAATTTCAGTACATGATCGGAGAGATAGCTCGGAGGACGAGAAAAGGGCAGTTAAAGCCGAAGCGAGTTTCGTGGTTCTCGACTTTATGCGTTTGCTGTTTACCAATGTGGGTCAGGGTATGGTGACATTCCGTCCACAGTATGACCTCATTTTAGGGGTAAAATAGTCATTTCGTTTATTTACGTGCACGCCGTTCTTATTTATTTTGTTTTTTGTGCATCGGGAAAGAGTTGAAAAACCCACCGTCGAAATTGTTTCTTGTTTGTATCCACTCCAATCATTTATGTTTACATAATAAAAATCAGGACGTAATTTTTTTTTTTGAAAAAACGTAGTCAGTACTTAGTACCACTAAAAATATTATATAAAAGTCTTACGGAGGAGAAAAACTATTGTTATAATATATAAGAAATTAAAACTTTGAAACCGCTCGACTCTCTGAACCGATTCTCTGGTCCGATCCCGGCGAGTTTCGGTCGGCTCGTCTCTCTGAACAAGCTCGTCCTTGGAAAGAACTCGCTCGGGATATGCTCATGCCTGCAACTGCTCGACCTCAGCGCGAACGAGTTGACGTGTCCTATCTCCCCCGAGCTCGGGAAGATCGTGGCTCTCGAGATTGCGCTTAATCTAACCTACAATGCTCTCTCGGGTCCGATTCCGCCACAGATATTCGAGTTCGAAAAGCTCTCAATCCTCGATCTCTCGCACGACTTGCTCGAGAACGATTTGAGCCATCTGCCGGGCCTTGAAAACCTTGTGTCCCTCAATGTGTCCCACAACGAACTTCGAGCGGAGATCAGAGACCGGAAGAATCAATCCGTTGCTCTAGCTCGGTGCGGAGAATGAACATCCTGACGATTCGGAGGCGAGGAACATGGCTTCTTCCAAGGTTCTTCGCAAGCTTCGTTTCGCTGCTGTGAATGGCATGAGCTCCGAGGGCTTTGGTTTGACTGTCTTTTCTTATCCAAGTATAAGGTTTCGGTGTACAGCGACGAATCCGCGGTTAAGATTTGCTCCAAAAACGTCGAAGCTCAGAGCGAGGCCACAGAGATAACACCGAAGAAAAAGAAAAATTCGATGAAGACGGCTGGATATTCCAAGATGAACGAAGGGACTGAATCGGGATTTTTAAGAGAAAAATGCTTTCTGGACCAGAAGAGAACGGACCCAAGAGAAAGAGTGGTAAGAAGAACGGCGATCCGACAAAGGGGTCGGTGAATGAATGGCTTGAATGAGCTTTGGGAATGAGTTATGAGAAAACGACAATAACATTCAGTAAATGTACACGGAAAAAAAAAAGAAAAAACGTTGGAGCAATCTCTGCGGTACACGTGGCAATCCGTTATTTTCAACAGCGATTGTTATGTGCTAACATAACACGACTTTGATTATTTTACCCGCCGTTTTTAAACATTAGGTATTTAAATGTAAATTTGACCAAACATTGGGTATTTATGCCGCTATTAACTTAATTATTAACAACAATTAGTTATTTTTTCTAAAGTAAATTAGATTAGATGTTATTAGTTCTACAATAAAGTAAGTAACTAACCACTTAAACGTTTAGAATTATAATATGCACGATGTTTCATAAATTTTGTTCATAGTCATAAAGATGATATGCTGTTCTTAATTTGCTTCTTCATTAAATAAAAAAGATTACTTCAATTTACAGGTATAAATACATAAACAAACTATTTAATTTATTTTTATTAAACATAAATCATTTAATACTGTTACCTCTGAAATTTTTGGTTATCCATTTATTTGAAAGAAAATAGTCTTGAAAGCAAAGAAAAATAATTGGGTCGTTTTATAATGATTTTGGGCGATTCCCAAAATTGAAAACTTTTGGTATTGGGACTAGTTGACGTATTTGCTTAGCGAAAAACCCTTATGTATCTGTTTCTATGTCAATAAGACCATCTAAGTTACAACGAAATACAATTGTTTAGGTTGCCTAAATCATACGTCATAAAAAAAAATTCAAATGTTGTGCGCTACAAGGCCGATATGGCGTATTCGCTTAGCGAACAATCTACTAACGATATATGTTTTTAATTCAACTGGGTCATCTGTGAAACAATAAATACAACTGTTTAGGTTGGAAAATCGTAGGTGGAGCATTTAAATAAATACGTCAAATTGAATTCAAAACCTTACTGAAAATTAATAATAATTTAGCTGCAACTTTAGTGTTCCTAGCTAGCAATAATTAAATTATAATTGCGTGCATTAGATTATATTATCTTTGATACGGAATAGCACGAAAATCTTTTACCCATATTCACATCTCTTGCTAGCGCTATAAAATCCTAGAATGTCATAAACTTTTAATCCATTTCTCCTTTCAATTCCATAATCATTTGAGTATTTCTCAAGTTTATGTGTTGTAGTTATAGTAATGGAAGGAACAATGCAAGTTGGTTTGGCTGCAAGAAACACTACCGGATTTCTATCTCCATATTCATTTAATCTCAGGTCTCTCTCTCTCTCTATTTCTCACTATAAAGTTGCATTGATATGTGTACATTCTCTTATGTTATAATTTCTAAACGTCTATGATCAACAGAAAAACAAGTTCCGAGGATGTGGTACTAAAAGTGTTGTACTGTGGACTAGATCACACTGATCTTCATCAGATGAGGAATGAGATTCCTGGTACTAACTACCCTTTAGTCCCCGGGTAATATATCAATTATTAATGAATAATGGAAAACATAAGTCTCTACTAAATCAAAGGCTTCATCACTAGACTAAAACTATGCTCACTTGTGAAGGCATGAAGTGGTGGGCGAAATTGTGGAGTTGGGTTCAGACGTGAAGAAATTCGAGATCGGAGACAAGGTCGGAGTCGGATGTGTGATCGGGTCATGCAACGAATGCTCTTCGTGCAAATGGGGAAAAGAACAATACTGTGCCAAGAAGATCTTCACTGTCAACGGGACCCACGAAGACGGATCTCCAACTCGTGGCGGCTTCTCGTCCGCCATGGTGGTCAACCAAAAGTAAGGTCCATAACAAATGTGTCTTAAACCAAAGTCAACCCATCATGTTCTAAGCTTTTCTATACTCGAGTATCGCTGCAGATTTGTGGTTAAAATACCGAAAAAGCTATCGCCGGAGCAAGCTGCACCGCTTCTATGCGCTGGAGTTACCGTTTACAGTCCCCTCAAGCAGTTCATGGGGCTGGAAAGGGAAGTGAAAGCCGGGATTTTGGGTCTCGGAGGGGTCGGACACTTGGGAGTTTTGATAGCAAAGGCGATGGGACACCATGTGACGGTGATAAGCTCTTCATACAAGAAGAGGGAGGAAGCTTTGGATCATCTCGGGGCGGATCGTTTCCTCAATAGCTCCGACGCGGCTGAGATGGGAGCTGCGTTTGGTAGCCTCGACTATATAGTTGACACTGTACCAGCTTTTCATGCTCTCCAGACCTTTCTTTCGCTTCTCAAATTCGATGGGAAGTTCATTCTTGTCGGGCCGGCTCCTCAGCCGCTCGAGTTTTTTGCTGGAGAACTGATTATGGGTACACTATCATAATCCTAATGCTAATTGGTCCATGTAGATTTTTGTTGGTTTAAATTCGTTTGGACAATTTGCAGGGCATAAGACGATCAGCGGGAGTTTCATTGGAAGCATTGAAGAGACTCGAGAATTGTTGGAGTTTTGGGAGGAAAAGGGTCTGAGGACAAGGATTGAGTTGGTGAAAGCGGAGTACGTGAATGAGGCGTTTGCAAGGATGGAAAGAAACGATGTCAGGTATAGATTCGTGCTCGATGTGGCTGGAAGCGAACTCCTATCATCAAGCAAAGGTCTGTGAAGGAAAATACGTGAGACCAAAGAGCAAATAAGGCTACTTATAGCCACAAGTTCCACAGCTTTTATTTTTTCATAAAATGCATTATATTTTTTAGCTTTTCCTGAGATATATAACAATATCAATCTTCTTTCTACAAGAGTCTACTCCGCAACACACTTTTGCATTTCGAATACGATAATAGTAGCTCTTTTTAAGAGAAGAAAAATAAGAGAAGAAAAGAAGAAGTCAACACAAGGTGTGTATATTTACCATATCGAAGTAACCATTTCATCATTTGGCAATATGTTAGCTGTAGAAGAACCTGACGCAAAGTCATTCAGGTATGTGTTCCGAACTGAGAGTTGACAGATGATTACTAACTAGGCAGTGCTAATCATTACACATAAGCAGACAATTAGAATCAAACCGAAACCGGGTTTGAAGAAGAGGGTGATCGATACACCAAAGAATGATGCGGTGCTACTCATACAACAGTTGGTCGGCAAGTCTCCTGAATTCGATTTCGACATTTCGAAGATGGTCACCGAATTTCAAATAATTTGATTTTGGTTAATCACTCGTCTTTTCCCTTGCCCTTCGCAACGGTTTTGGTGTTGTCATACGCGGAAAGGAAAAACGTACTCTGATTTTTCTGCATAAACCTGCATCAAGCATATGTAATAATATCAGTTCTTACATTCAAACTTGCCAAGAAAACAGTGGACGCAATGTTTAAGGCCTTTTCTGATTCAGCAATTCAGGATGGTAGTTAATAGAATGACAAAAACGTCAATAAGGAAGTCAGAACACGGACAATACCTGAGAAAATCAATAAGTTTCTGTTGTAACCGTCCAAGGGTTTCCTCTTCGATGTTCGCATAGGCTAACAATTCCGGGAACTTAACTGCAAAGCCATTAAATTGTATCCAATGCTTACATCAACGTAAACATTAAAAATGAAACACAAACTAACGATATGAATCAGAAAGAAATTAGGTTTATAAAAATGAAACATAATAGTGTAGACCAAGCTCCAGAACAAGAAAGTACAAAGAGTAACCAATTTTTTTAATGATATAATAAGGTCCTAAAAAATCACGAATTTAATATGTATTGGGAAAAATTGAAGTCGTGAGCTTCAGGCGCATCAAATATAAATCGATCTGGCTAAAAGGCTCAAAATAAAATTGGTATCATCATGAACTGCTAAAATGTTGCATGATGTTCGAGGCGTAGCAAGCAATTGTGAAGGATGGGATTTATACCAAATAGTCGTAGTAAGTGCTCAGCACCGTAAACAGTGGATGGAGATACATCATCTTGAACCATTTCGCTGAATTGTTTCCGCTCTTTCTTATACAAAAGCATCACCGGCAATGCTTTGTCAAAGTAGCACCGTACTCCTTTCAAGATTTCTGATACAGATTCAGTTATCCTGTGTCAAAAAAAACATTGAGCCCTCGTATCACTAAAGAACTTGCCACTAGCTCAGTAGTAATCAATTGGAGAATTTATATTATGATGGAGTTCTAATCAAAATTGATATTAAACTGAAAGTTATAAATAAAAATTGAAAGACA
Organism: Urtica urens; assembly: GCA_958296335.1. Classification (NCBI taxonomy): domain Eukaryota; kingdom Viridiplantae; phylum Streptophyta; class Magnoliopsida; order Rosales; family Urticaceae; genus Urtica; species Urtica urens. Next base: position 21,716,165 of record OY282522.1, on the reverse strand, counting down.
AATGAAATAATGAACAAAAGATAACAGAAATGTAAATAATGAAAAGGTAATTGTACTGCACTCCAGAATGTTCTTGGACTTGAGATATGCTTACAAACTATCTTTCTTTGAGCGATAATCGAGGTACTTTGCTATAATTTCATCGACTGTAGGTGAACGAGGAAGTTTGACAAGCTACAAAATGAAAAATCAGAAATCAGACAACAAAATACAATTTACCCATGAACATGTGAAATTAGTTTTTTCCTTTTCATTTTAGTAAAAAATTATATCTACCAATTAACAACTTAAACACAATCAACAAAAACGACATCACTGGGACAGCAGTAAATACACTACAAAATACCTGATCCTGCTGATTAACATATTCCCAGTCATCAACAAGCTGCTTTTTTAGTGTTGGTGGGATTTGAATCTTCACTAGCTTTTCTGATAGCTCGCTGTCCTTCTGAAAACATTAGTTATAGTAGATTAGGCTATTTTCATCAAGATTGGAGACCACTCAAAAAAGGCTAACATAACAAAAGATATCCCAAGTTTGAGCATCTCAAGGAGTGCTGAAGTCTCGTCTGGAAACCAAAACATATATATAACTTTTATATCAACGTGTTGGCAGTCATCATCGAATAAAATTGATATATATCAGACGGATATATTAAAACATATCAGGGTTTGAAAAAAATAAGGTTATAACTATATAGACCACTCATTGGGCTATTTCAAGCAGTTCAATAAATATAGTTATATTACTATTAACGATGGGGTAACAAATACATAGGAGTTACAGATATGCATATTCTAAATAAAATTACACACTCAAGTTGAAAAGCAGACCTCTGTACTGGATTCATTCTTTCGCTTCTTCCCTTTTGCAGCTGCCCAGGACAGATAGTAAAATAAGAAAAAGGAAGAACTTTCTTAATCGATTTTTATTTTCTTGTAAAAGTCAGATTATAACATAATTAATGTTCAAAATTTCGGCGAAATAACCCTAGTTTACTAACTCATTTAAGATATGTCCAACGTTTTGTAAAACTCGTGTAAATGGTCCTAGTGCTTACGTGTCATGTCAATTACGTTGTAAAACTCAATTTACGCTATAAAATAACAACGTAAATTAATATGACACGTTAGCACTAGGTCTATTTACACGAGTTTTACGAAACGTTGGACATATCCAAAATAACAAACGTATATATGGCTACTATATACAATAACCCAATTAATGTTTTTCATTACAGCACAATAAATGATGGCTTTCGCTCCAAAATAAAACCTCTTCTATAATCAATAAATAAAACCATAAAGTGAGGGCATATGAAATGGGAGATCGATGTTACAATCATGGTACAACTGTAGGAACAATGAAGGTGAGGTATCTTGTGAAAAAAGACGAGTATCCTATGATTATTTTCATAAGACAGCTCTCACCATTTTGCTTAGGCTCCTCTTTCTCAACTTTCGCATCTGCCAAAGGAAAAATAGTAGTATTAAGTAAAGACATAATAGTAACAAAATATATGAAATATTGTTACAAACTAATAATTTAAACAAGGAATGTTGTAAAAAAAAATTAACGAGACATGAGAACCTTATGTATAGAAGCAAATTTTACCGAGAGAAGTTTTTGGTTTTGACTGAGACGAACGACCTGCTTTGGGATTCTTGTCAACACCCTGTTTTAAGTCAAGTGCTTCCTGTTTTTTCAAGTTCTCTTCGTTATGCTTCATCAAACGGTCCGCCCCAACCCACTCATCCCAACTGTTTCCAAGATATCCAACCCACGCTATAAACAAAGTACTCATATCACAACGAACAAACAAACTAACAGATTTCCCTCAACTTAACAGTCTTAGACACTCCATCATGTCAACAGGTTTTCTCTAATTACGAGGTGTGTAGTCAGAAAATTCAAATATGACTTCAAATGCAATCCTATGGCCAGAATTATCACTGCCAATTTTCTGTACTCTTCTCAAGCCTATATAGAGCGACACTGTTTTCTTTCAATCTCCTACTAGCTCTCCCTCCTACACACGAATACAACATTGCTTAATGATTGGAAGAAGAAGAAGAAGAAGAAAAAACTATCGATTTCGTGAATCTCTCTTGTAAACACTTGCCACTAGGGTTACTAAAGTAGGAACTAGGTGATAATAATCTAATGTGGTTGTACATACAGTGGTTACTAAGAGTTGAAAGCACTTAGAAAGGCAGGGAAGGAAAAAGAAGAGAAAAGAGAGAATAGAAGTCGCTCACTTTTTATTCCAACCCTGCAAAAAAAAGGGGGGGAAATTTGTAATCCATTAGAATTTATTCTCGCTGCCAAGCTAAGATGAATTCACAATACAATTATACCTAATTGATGCGAAATCGAAGAGATACAACGAGAGTCATTAAGAACTTACAAGGTAGTGTACATAGTATCTCCATTCTTTCTTCCTCAACTCAGCCTTTTGAACCTTCAAAAGTTTCAAAAATATGAAACACTTGAGAATTAAAAACAACCGAGGAACCGAAATTCGCACTCTATCAAAGCGAAATGAACAGAATGCAGAGCCAGGTTTAAGTAACTGAAAAGCATAGAAGAGCTTTGGAAGGCTAGATCGAAAGAAAGAGGCGAAACCAACCTTGGCTTTGTAGATTCGAGGTCCGTGAAAAGCGAGGACTTTCTCTCCCTCGACGAACAGGGTGGACTTCGAAGGCGTAGCGTCGCCGCTGGAGGTATCGCCGTCGGTTGCTGAGTCGTTCTTGGACGAGTTTCCCATCTCCGGGACTGGTTTCGCTGTGGGGTTTTCAAATCTCACTCTAGGCGAGTGGAGTCTCAAATTGGCTATGCAGTTATATCATTTGTCCACGTGGGTATGTTTGTGTCATGTATGATTATTTAGTTCAATTTTGTCTAAAGTATCGGAAAGTTATGTTCTTCGGTTAATGAGTTTTGCTCCGATCAAACATTTTGTAGTCGTCCGGCGAATTGCATAGATTTTAACAAGGGTACAAACGATGTTTGTTTTTATTGGGACTATATACAGTCTGCTTAACGTTTTGTAGGATTAAACAATTTTCTAAAAGCGTCAAAACACTCTCGAAAAAGATTTGCATTCACGTCTCTTTGTAGAGTTTTAACTCAACGAGAGAAAAACTATAAGTGAATTTATGTTTGTACTAATTTCTTTTTACACCAACATTAACTGAAAAAATTATATACGTTAGGTTGAAAGGTTAGTGGAACTCACACCTAAAAGGAGTTTTAGGCTAACTTATGCTTTTAGGAAGAGAGAGTTAAGTTTAGAAAGTAAAAAGATTTTTTTGTGCCACTGCTGGTCCGTTCTAAAGTGTATTATTTCACCGAAATTGATATCTCTCAGATGTAGTCAGTAGTCGAACTGGATAACCAACTACGTGTGTTATTTACTTATTATCTCTAAAACTGTTGATAACATTAGAAGGAACATTTTGATAAATAGTATTAACACTTTTTAACAAGTAACTAAATGTTAATGCATCGTGAAAATCATAAAATTTACACTCGTGAAAATCATAAATTTATGCGTGAAAAAAGATATGTGTTTTTAGTGTTAATATTTATTATAGTTATTTAGTTAACTAGCCAATATAAACATATAAATTTTAAAAATGACTATGTTTTGTAAAATTATTGTAAATGCTCTAGCCGTTTGCCTTTACAGGTTCATTTATCAGTTTTTTATTGTAAAATTTTGTAATTTTCGTTTTGAATTTTTTTTTAATTTAAATTTGAGCGTGGGAGTTTTTGAACAACTATTTATATGTACTAAATTGTAATTTATTAATTATAAGTTGATCAAATTTGTGAAAATCTTATATATTAAGAAAGTTCATTTACATGTTAATTACATTGATTTTAATATCATTCATTTGACTCAATTAATTTTTCTTTATTTTCATTGCTTTTCTATGTCTGTAAATAGGGTTATCGATATCTTGGAAAATAAAGTTTGCGCCATTGAAATTGAATTGTTTGATGGAGATTGTTCTTTCAACAAGATTTAATTCGGTATTTTTCATTAATCATGCCTATTTTTTTGTACATAAATTCGATTCCACCAAAACTTTACGTAAATTGATTATTTTTTGCAGTCAATTTGTTTGAATACAATGTTCTTAGTTTTGGAAGGATAATTTATTAAAAGTTGAAGGGCGTAATTCTTCAGAGATAGTGCTATATGATGATATCGATTTAATTTTTTTTCTTATGAACATTAAATTATATCTAGATAATATTTTTAGCCGGAAATATATTCTTCAATATACTCTTAGTGTTATTGTAGTTCGGAAACATTTTGAATTTTGGATTATTAAGTAAAGTAAATCAAGATATTAGTTTTCGATATTTTATTTTGAAGGCATAAGTTTTTTATGTACGAATGTAAGTTTTCGCATACGTAAATTAATGTTTTTTTTTTTTAGGAAATACGTAAATTAATGTTAATAATTGTAAATGTTGATGTGCTTTACATGCTAATGTGTTACCTATTCACATCTCATCTACAAGTTAGCGCTTTAAATAAAAACCCATAAGATCAAGTATTTTTCAAACAATTTTTTACTATCATTGAACCCTAAATTTATCCTGTTAATCGATAAATAAAAATTTAGAAAAAAAATTTACGCTTTGCAACCGTATCATCCCAGAAGAACATGTCATTTAAAACTTTTGATTTGCAACCGATTTGAATTTTTTTTTAAAACCTAATTTTTTTTAATTATAACTAAACATGAACAACAAAATATTTACATATGATGACTTTTTAAGTCTGAACTCCTTGTATCTTATAAACTACATTGCTCGTCATTTTAGACAATATGTAGGGACTAGCGAGGTGTTCTTTCTTTTCATTTGATAATATTGTTGTTATTTTCAAATTTTTTTTTTTGTTGAATTATTTTTATCTATTTATTTTCTAAAGAAAATAAATAAATTATGTAATTATTTGCTGATGGCTTACACCTCCGAGCTCTTACTATTAAAAAAATTCATCAGACTTAAGTTTAGTTAAGATGCATATTTATTGCTAGCTGTCCGAAATGGAACATGCCTCGTGGCAGATCCCACTATGCTACAGCAGAGGCTGCTTTGACTGGTCAAGCAACCCCAAACGAGAATCGTAGTTTAGTACTAATTGAACAAATATTCCATGCCTCTTTCAATATAGAAAAATAATGCAGATTCGTCAACCCAAGGCCAGAAACAGATTCAGCAAAGAGAATAAAACTTTTTTTATATTTGCGATAATAAAGGAGTTTGACGGTACATAAGCTCTTACTTATTTTCTCTATCCAGATGTTTGACTCTCAATATTGAAATTTTATATTGCATGTTAATTGGCAACATAAAGCTTAAAATATTGAAAACTTGTTTTGTTGCGTGATTATGTGTTCCATAGCATTATACAGCCATCGTATTCGCACTGAATAAATAAATCAATAAATAGACCATGGAAATGAGCTTCGCAATTGAAATTCGAAAGAGGTTACGATGGGCGTTTGAAGTCAAACTTTCTACACTTCACACATTACGCATGGCCGTTGGCCACCATTTCTGGTCCCCAAGCTCACCTCAACTACTGTTAATCAAATCGAATTTAACGTCAAATGAATGAAGACACGAGTGAGCCATACGATTTGAATATGGATATTAAGAATAAATTATAAGGAAAAAAAATGAGAAAATATGTTATAATTGTGTACATCAATTATAAAACCGTCGAAATTCAAAAGTTTAGACACTAGAAAAACTAATTTCGTTGATCCCTGCTTTTACTTTTTCCATGAAAATATGCTCTTTTCTTTTCTTTCTATATCCAGCGTCGTACTTTGACTAAAAATAGTTTCTTCTTCAATTTTTCGTTATCCTTCGCTTGAATACTTGGACTCCAATTTACGTGACCAACTTTGGTCTCACATTTCTGGATACGAAATTCTTACCAAGAACCGACGTAGCAGCTTCCTATGCTTATACACCTTTGTAATATCTACATCACATTTCCACCTTGGAAATCTGAACTTGGAAAATTTCTTATCCACGTTTTCATTAATAATGACAATTGAAATTTCAAGCACGCCCAACCCAAAAAATACTCAATTTTTTTAATCCAAGATTGGCTCTCCCCAAAAATGTATAAATACAGCATAAATGTATCTTCATTGCTACGACCACACTTGTCAATAGAAGTCCTTAAAAACACACTTGTACATCTCTCCTCTCCCTTGCACCTCACTCTCCCAAATCTTTACTTTATTTTAAAGTAATGACTACTCCGATTAAAAGCATTGGTTTCATATTGTTGATTTCACTTCTACTCGACTTCAAAGCCGTGGAATGTCGACCATTATCGGCAAAAGCCACGGCCCATGTGACCGGCGGAGAAATATTCATGAGCTTTTTCGACGGGCTCTCTCTAGAGTCCATCAAGCATTCTGGGCCAAGCCCGGGCGGTGGAGGACACAAGTTCACTAATGCCCAAACACTTGGAGGGATCAAGGAGGGACCTAGTCCCGGGGAAGGGCACAGGTTCACTGGTGCCCAAACACTTGGGGGTATCAAAGATGGGCCTAGTCCCGGCGAAGGACACAAATTCACTACTTCCCAAACACTTGGAGGGATCAAAGAAGGTCCGAGCCCGGGTGATGGACACAAATTTACGAGTGCCCAAACACTTGGAGGGATCAAAGAAGGTCCAAGGCCCGGTGATGGACACAAATTTACGAGTGCCCAAACACTTGGAGGGATCAAGGAAGGTCCAAGCCCCGGTGAAGGACATAAACACATTAATGCCCAAACACTTGGAGGGATTAAGAATGCTCGAGTTTATTCTCCGAAATGGAGTGAAAACTAGTTCACCATTGTTGACTTTTCTAGGCAATTTAGCCACTTGATCAACTCCTTCCTCGTAACTACATTTTAGTTCAGAGGCTACGGAAATATGGATTCTTTATTCTTATTATTTTTATTATTATCATTGTTTTATTTCTTTTTTAAATTGTATTTTTTTACAGATTTAATTATACATTTTTGTTGTTGATAATTCTTGTATCCATTTTGGAAATCCCATATTTACTAATAATAAATCTAAATATTTCTTTGTAACTGAAGAGTAGTTTCTATTTTATTTATTATTTGTTTTTGCATAAACAAGTTATAAAACTCTTACGGTAATAGAATAGAAAACTACTATTACGTTATTTGAATTGACTACGATATTCCTTTTAAGAAATATAAGATACAAAACAAATATTCCTAATTTGACTATATCGTAGTCAATTCAAACTCTTCCGTTGTGTGCGCGCTTGTATATTTAACTGGATAACAATATCGCCATGCTACGTGTACATAAAATACATAATTAGAAAATATCAATCATGTCTTATTCAATACTAAAGTGGTCAAAGTTCATAGCATGTTTAAAAATATACAAATTAGATGTTTATTAAAAAAATACATTTGCTGTTCTTTTCCTTTTATAAAAGTTGTAATATTGATAAAAGTCAAAGACTTAAATGACAAAAATAACGCTAAAGAAATTTAAAACTTAAACATAAAAAAATATATATAAAAAATGAACCCCTAAACAATTAGAAAAAAAAAAACTTATGTTCCACTCGAGAAAACATATCAACCAGAAGTGAAAATGTCAGCTTTTAGCTGTTGCAGATTGTGGTTTTTGGAGATCACAATCGAACGAAACTGGCGTCCAAAATAACTATATCTAAAATCTGAAATCACTATGTGAAAAAAAGTTATAAAAACATGGTATAAATAATCTGTTTGCGAAGACTCCCGGAGCCTATTTATTTCAAGAGAGGCAACGGTACTGAAGAGTGATAGTTCCAATCTTGATTTTTTGGAATGAGAATGCGACTAGGGTTTAGTTGAATTTCCGGAGTCTCTCTATTATTACTTGTTAGTTTAATATAAAAATAATATGAGAAGCTATTATGCGACTAGTTGGTAAATAGTCTCCTTATTAAATGTGATAAATAGATAAAAATTATATTAATTAAAGTTATGTGTGAATAATCTTAGAAGCTATTCACAATATACATTGTAAGTTGACATCGATAAATAAGTGGATAATTTTGTTGTTGTTGTAATCAGTTCTCATTTGGTTCAAATTAAAACCAAATACGATTTATTGTGATGCAAGAAATCTGTTATGATCGTGTAATTTTTAAAAACAGGTTTGAAGAAAACGTAAATGACACGAAAAATTTATCATGATTCGATCGAGATATGATCTACATCCAACATTAAGAACATCTACAATCAAAATATGATTACACACTGTTTCTCATGATCCATACACAAATTTAATTCCCACTGCATTTTAAGTTATCTCAACCCCTAACTTGGAACCACAAACCCTCCTTCAACTCTAACTCCTCGATACTGAATTTGGAATGTGTGACGTGTTACAATGACTAGAAGTGTGCAGTGACAAATATAGTCTCAAATTGTTAAGGAATCTCTATTTATAGCCTACAGCTATGACTTTGGCAATTAGTCATGACCGTTAAAATCGCATTTATACGTTGGCTGCAAGTGTCACGTGATGAATACGAAGCTTACTTAACACTTTTAGAATTATTAAAACATAAGGGATAATTAAAGTATACAAGATCATTTAATTGTCATAATTGATATTTTTTTAATACATAAGGTTTGCTAGAAGTTAGGGGTATGCAAAAAAAAACAATATTCCTTTTAATATAAACCGAAGTAGACCACTAGTTTTGTAAATCATTGATCCGGCTTATAATGATGTTTCTAAATATAGTCCGATCTTGTATTGCATATCAGAATTAAATGGCGTGATATCTAGGATATTCTGGTTGATAATATCACATCACTTTCAGTTAAGAGATCGTGTCAGTAAGGAGAGCATGGATTCAACATCCACGTGCATTAAAAATTTGCTTTAAAAAAGATAAGTGTTATTACTCGCCTTTCAAATTATATGAATCCTGCACTTAGTCCAGATTTTATAAATTGTTGAACTCAATCTGTTTACAACAATGATCAAAAATGAAAAAGGGAAACATATAAACAATTTACATTAAATTTAATGTCACATAAGTCGGTTGGTAATTAACAAAAACATCGACTATATTCAAATCTTTTAGGTTTATGTTGGGTGATTACCTAAATTTTTTTAAACATAGCGTATTACACATCGTTTCTATGTTTATCAAGTCAACTCAATGCTACAACATTTACCAACTACCATGTTTTTGCTTAATATTAGTTGCCAAACTGGTTTATCCTCGTCCCGTTAAATGCAGATTATGAAACATAATAAAATGTTAGAGAAGTTAATAGTAACACACATAAATATAATACCAAGAGTATTTATATAAAATCTTATTTACATGTGGCCTTTGTCGTCGTAATCCTACACTAATGTAAAACAGAAAGTAAACTTTTTACACACTAGATCAGCGACAAGAACAAAACAAAAAACAACTGCAAAGACTCAAAACAAGGCGACTAGTGACCCGAGCCTTTGCCACTGGGTCCAGACGCGAGTTTAGGGTTGTACACTTGACCGCTCACCAAAACCCGACCGCTATTCAAAGGCGGCGACGATCGAGCAGATTTTCTCCGGTCACTCTTTATAGCCCTACTCTCAGCTTGATCAATCTCCGAGAAAACTAGAAGTATCAGCAAGAGCGATAGAGCAATGAGAGCGCAGAACCGTCTCATTGTTGTTTCGCTTGAGAGCGTGGTTGGGTTATTCGTTTGTGTTGAAGAGGCTTTTGTTAATGTTTTATAATTAATCGGAGATTGTGATTCGCTCAAAACAATTATTCTCTTCGCCAAAAAGGATGGAGCAGAAGGAGATCAGCTTGGCATCTCCAAGCAATAAGCCACTGGCATTTAAATAAGACTTTGGATTTTTTTGGTGGTAAAGGACGGTGCTTGTGTGGGGTCCACAATAGACAATTTTGACTGCAATTTTTCCCTTTCCGCATTTACTGAGGCGCTGAGATTGCAAGCTTTTGTTGGTGTAGCGTTTTGCACACTTGCCATTTGTCCACTTTTTTGTTTTGTTTACTTTCGTTGAAATTAAGTGGTATCCATTATTTTGTTTAGTCTCTTTTTGCAAAGAAGAATCTGTTTTTTTTTTTAAATTAGAAGAATCTGTTTCTATGTGTAAATATAATTATCTATACTGATTCGGCCGCGTAGAAATATTTGATTCTTATTGCTGTTGACTTGAAGAGGAATATAAAATCAGTAATTATATATCATTATGCTTCTTTTAGAACATGGAAGCTTTTTCATTTGGCCGATCAAACTTTCTCAAAACATCAAGAATGCATGGTGTGGAGTTCGGACACGAATAACGATTTGTCCCGTGAATGCATATTTCAATGCACCATCGATTTCAATTTTCAGAATATAAACTGTTATACTTGATCCTTCAATCCGTATATATACATACAATAACATTTTTTAGAACTATACATAAAATAACACTTCATTCACTTGCATTATCTTTCATATATATATATATATAACATAACCTTTTTTCACTAGTAGAATCATCTAAATTATTCTTCAAAAAGTGGGAGGAATATTGTAAAATCATAGTAGTCTGATCACTTCAACCTGTCTAACTTACTTAAATATAAAAATTGTCTATTACTATGTGAGTAAATGGATGAAAAAATTATGTTCTTTTCCAAAGAAATGTCACAAATAAGTGCTATTGCATTAAAAAAAATCTCATCTTTACCTCGCCTTCTGGTTAGGAACATAAAAATGCTTTGAAGAACTACTATGTGAAAAAAAAAACAAGTTGAAAAAATACACCAATTTAGTTTACTCATATTTCTATTGTTGAAAATATCTTTAAAAACATTCCAAATGAAGCCCTTAAAGCTCAATATAAGCCCATAAAAGCACATGATCAACCCAAGCCTGTGAACTATAGAGCTCAAAATAAGCCCCAAAAGTACATGAATAAATACCAGCCTGTGAACTATAGAGCCTTTTGTTTGGATGTAATTTTACATGGGCCAACACAGACCCAGCATATTGGGCCTAACTATGGATTTTTGTCTTGAGCTGGTCCCAATTAACAGGATCATGCTCATAAAATTCTATAAAACTGTAATTTACTCTAAGAAAACAAAAATCTTAAAACTTGATAGTTGTAACTTGTAATTGATGAAATGTTTAACGGTAGGTTGTACTGTACCTCATTAAATGTCATCTGATTGCTTAAATAACCATTTGGTGTTCTAAATTAATATAATCTAAAATCAATTTACAATCTTGGTACATATATCCTTGATTTTAGATTTCAAAACTGTTTTGAAAATTAACAAAATAATTTTTTATTTTCTAGACTTGGTTTGTAGGAAATATCAAAAATAATTTCTTACGAAATTAGATTTTTCATCCAATTTTGGATCAAAATACCTTTAAAGTGAAAATAAAATATGAATTCATTTTAATTCATCGGAATCCGACAGACTTCACAAAAAAATTGATAATTATTGGAATAGATTGCAATCTATCGAAAAAAAATTCATCGAGAATCATCGGAATTCATCGGAATCAACTGCAATCCATCCGAAAAAATTATTTTTTAAATTTAATTTTTCATAATAAATTATCGGAATCCATTAAAAAAATTGATTCGAAGTATTTTTTTTTTCCTAAAACAATCGAAAGGCTAATTTGAAATAAAATGACATAATGAATATTTTTTGATATTTCCTACAAAACCAAGCCTAGAAAATAAATGTTACTCCTTTTGAACTATGACTGATTTGTATAATAAAATGATGCTATTGTTATGAAAATACTATAAATTATTACATGAAAACTCTTATCCTTAATTTAATTATTCAATAATCATTTTATATCTTGTAATTTATAGCTCAAAATTTATATAACTTCTATTTACGGTGATTTAATTAACAAAATATGTTTCAATGATCAACGTTTACTATCACAATTTGAAAATCATCAATGCGTTGTAAAAAAATTATGAATGGTTCTATTGATTACGTATCAATCCAATTTACAGAGTTATTTTACAAGATTAGTCTTTAAATTTTTTTGACAAATTTTTTTGAAATTTTAATTTCATTTCAAGTTTAAATTTTGAATCAATACTAGAAGTTAAACTTCAAACAATTTCGGCAGTTTATAATTAATATTAATTAGATATAATTTTTATAATGATGTAAGATATTATAAATTGAAAATAAAATATTATTATTCTATTTAATTAATTAACTGGGCATTAAATACTCTCTCTCTCTCTCAAATCGATTTCTTAATTAAACAATTAATCTTCATTTTTCATGGAGTTATCAGATATTTCTCATCTTTTGAAGTATCAAGTTTGTGTATTGTTTATTCAGTTTGAATATACACTAATATGTTCTTCTTGGCAGTTATTAATTGAACGTTAATGTTCTGTAATATTATAGATTGTGAAAAACATAAAGAATCAGTATTATATGATTATTATGATATGAAATTTTTTCCCATGAAAACGGAATTAGATGTAAACAATATTTTTACTCGCAAAGAAGTTTTTCAAACCGCTCTTAGTAATTTAGCAGTTAGGAACAATTTTGAATTTGTTGTACTCAAGTCAAGTAACACAATATATAAAATTCAATGCACGAATTTATAATTTTATGGAAGTTGTATGCGTCGGTGTGCACTATGTCTAGAATGTGGATTATAAAATTATTTTCGAAATAGCATTCTTTTATTGGAAATCTGTGATCCATAAAAATAATCATGCATTTTCAAAACTAATTAGTAAATGTGTAAAAGATGATTTTAGAAGTTGTTTGGCAAATGAGATTAAGTCGGGGGGTGTAGCTGAAATTATGAAACTTGTTTCAAAGTAGAAGTCTCAAGTTATCGAGTGTGGAATGTTCGTAAAAATGCGTTGAATGACCTCCATAGTGATTTTGAGTTGTCATACAATCATTTACTTATTGCTGGCTATATGATATTATAAAAAAATAAAAAAAATCGAGTAAGATTTACCAATGTAAATTCGTAAATTATTATATAATTTACATTTTTTACAATAATTTACATGATAATTTACACGCGGATTCATATACATAAATGGTAGTTGAACAATATGAAAATTTTGAGTATTTCATCCTTGCATATAGAGCCTTTGTGCTCGGGTTTAAAGTTTTGTAGACAAGTTATTTAAGCTAATAATATCTTTTAAGGGAAAATCACATATGACTTTACTTTTAGCTATGGCTCAAGATGGGAATAATAATTTGATTCTATTATAATTTAGTATTGTGGATTTCGAGAATGATAATTATTGGTCGTGGTTTATGATGCACTTCAGAATTGTGTATGGTGTTTGACAAGATATGATGGTCGTTCGAGATAGATACAAATATGTACAAAAAGTGGTTAACACAATGTACCCGGAAGTCAAATGAGCCTCGTGCATGCAACATTTGTGGGGAAATGTCAAAACTCAATTTGGTAATAATCATATTCAGCTTCTATTGTATAGAATATCAAAGGCTTACACGCCTAAAGAGTTTGATTTTCGGTTAAGCATCTTGTCCAACGAAATTTGTAAAATAAAGAAGTACTTGCTCAAAGCTAATCTCGAGTTATGGTCACGTAGAAATTTCCTTGGTAAGAAGTTTAAAATCGTGATCACAAACATTTTAGAATGCTTGAATGTCATCTTGCGTGAAACAAGAGGTTGACTCATTGCATGACTTGTTTTGAGTTATCGTCAGCTCATTCAAAACTGGATTGTCAAGAAAAAGTAAGCTCATTCCGAAGATGATGCCTAGACTTACAGACACCGGGTTTACTAAAAGAAGTTTAAGAAGTGGCTCGATGCATGAATGTAAGTTTCCACAATTTTTTTACTGTTACTTTATTTCATAGAATATTGTTTTACATGTTAACAATCATCTGTTTTACATTGATATTTACATGTTAACGCTATTAATGAAAATAAATTCGAGGTTGTTGATGGGGCCATCCGCAAAGTGGTTGATGTTGAAACGAAGACATGCACTTGTTGTTTCTGACAGCTTGAAGATTTTTCATGCTCCCATATGTGTGCTGCTTTAAATTATAGGAATTTACATCTCATTAACTATGTTTTTCTTAATACAAGCAAGAATTTTCATGCTCCTATGTTTCGTAATCGTTTTTTTGTTTTTGGTCCAAATCAGCAGTGCCCCAAAATCCGACTCCCGCCTCCAATATTCATCTCAAAATCGGTGCTATTATATTCTTTGCATATGATAACATTTAATATTTTTCGACATGATTTTGTATGATCATGATTCTTGTATCTTAGAATAACAAGCATGAGGGGTCTTATATTCACCTCTTCTGTAGCATATAATCAACCCACTACTTTGAATTTGGAACTCCCAAAATAGATACTCTTGTTCTCTAAAGAAAACTTGACTGTGAAATGATACAACAACCCATCTCTGTGTGGATGCTTCTCTGTATTCCCTAAAGAAACTTTGATTTGTAAATAGTACAATAATTTGTCTCTTTCTTTTTAGAACAACAATCCGCCTATGCATATGCATGCATGATTTTCTCTCCCCATTATCATCACCCTAGTGGACCGACCCTATAGAAAATGTTTTAGCTTCTCCACCACCTTCTTTCGCATGTACTTGTAACTTGTTTAATTACTAGATAGTAATGCATTTTTTTGATTAAAACACGATATAATTTTTAGTTTCTCTCATCGACATATTAGCATTAAGAATAGACAACGGGTCACTGTGTTATGGAGGTGTACAATCATTTGTGGCATAATGCTACTGCTTAGCGTCAACAACAGGAAAGTGAAGATTTAGTTTGACTGCTTGAGGGTGGTGATGATGGTTGACTAGGGCTTGACGCCTGTGACGAAACTGGAGATAATATTGCACCACATCTTAAAGGAGGTGGGAGATCTTGAGAAATTTAGCATTGGACATATTTCTCGTCTTTGTCGTGTCATATAATTTAGCGTGTTTTGCTGTGAATCATAACTTGAATTCAACTTGGTTAGGTTCTATCTCTTTTTATTCGGAGGAGGCCATTAGAGTCGATGATAGTGAGTAGAGGTCCTGCACGGCGGACTAAAGCCAATTTTCATTTTAATTTCATATGAGTTTCATTTGTATTATTTGCGGTTTAAGTTTCATTTGGTTTAAGTTTCATTTATTATTTGTGAGAATTTTATGTGATATTTTTGTGGTACCAGCGGTCATGTTTCTTATATAAAAAAAGAGAAAAACATCATTCCCAATTTTTTTTTCCCGAACAACTCCGATAAAAGGTTACAAAATAATGTACAAAAAGATACGTGAAAATAAAAATTGACTTAGAAATGCGTTTTCTTTTTCTGCTTTAGAATTTTGTGTTGAACTATTCGTCTTTACGTCTATCTGAAACCTATGACTAAATTATGGTTGCCTCTAGAAATGTCATTTGATGACACGTTTACCCTCTAATCTAGTTTTTAGTTTTTCGCTGTTTTTTTTTTTACCAAGTTTGCTTTGTTTTCTCGTGTATTAATTTTCTTAAGCTTGACTCAAGGGTTGAGGGGATACAATTTAATTTGAAGATTTTAGATAAGATCAAAAATAAGTTTTAAAAATTAAATAAATATCTAGTTCTTTTATTATTATTTATGTGTAGCTGATTTGTTTATCAACCACGAGTACTTTAAAACGTAATTGTACTCCACTTGAGTCCAAACAATTTTATCAGATTCGAGACATTCAAATTCACATCAATGACATGTTAAATTGAGTTATGTATTATTAGACTTTATGAAGAGATATTCGTGTTTATTTAATTAATTTATAAATTACTATTGTGTAAGTCGATAATAATGTACGTAAACGACCTATGTATTATCTCAAGATTTTTCCTAGTTCAAATAGTCATATGATTATAGCCTCTTTTTAGTTACTACATCCAAAGAAAATATGTTGAGTGAATTATTATCTGGAGAAAGCTCAACTCATTCAGATGGCGATAGTGATTATTGAGTCTTTGTGAAAACTCAAGAACGACATAATTTTTCGGGGACATAATGTGCATTTTGACGAGCTGAGATCAAGAGTTCAGGTGGAAATAAAGAAAAAATTGTCAGTCAGTTCTATTCACAATCTGGAGAAGGTCATTGATCACAGTCGGAAGTGGAGTTGCCCGGAGTTAGGCAAAGTCATGATTAATGTCGATACAGTTTTTTCGGAGGTGGGAATAGCGATTAAGATTGTGTCTCGGGACTCAGGACTCGACAGGAGGCGTGAAGTGGTTCTGGGAAAGCAAGATCGAGGGGAAGAAATTTACGGAGGTAGAGCTCAAGGCAGTGGAAGTGGCGGTTAAACTAGGCAGATTCTACAACATGTCAGATATCATTATAGAATGTGATAATCTAGGAGTGATGAAACCGCTTCGAGAGGATAAACCGAGTGCGGATCGGAGGTTGTTGCAGTCCAAGAGCAGATTCACTTAGATAAAATGTATTTTAGTTGTAGTTTCGTTGGATTCGAAGGTCTGAAAACATTATAGCTCATTTAGTAGCGAAATGATGTTTGAATCGGAGTCATTTGGCATATGTAATACTAGGGAAGTTCCGACTCCTGTTTGGAATCAATTTGTTAAGGAAATGCGAAATGTCAGAGCCCTCATCTCTTCTGCCGCTCTTACTTGGGCCGGAGGGGCTTAACGATGTTTTTTTTCTTAAAAAAAGGATTTATTTTGCGTGGTCAAATTATAATTAACACAATTGTGTACGCCGGTACTTGTTTGACAAAGACTACGATATTAATTAGAATTTGGTGCACGTTGAAACTCTAAGTAAATAATAACAACATTAAATATAGTTTAAGTTATTGCTTTAAATTTTCACTCCTGATAGGTAACGTATGTGGGCAAGTGCCGTAACTAATTAGCTATCTATTTGTAAACTTGACTTTAACAACATAGTTAATGTTTTATTAAAATATCTAAAATAAAAAAATTTCAGAATAAAAAAAAAATAAAAATCAAATTTGTTTATTATAAACACATTTATTGACATCCCATTCCGTGATATCTCTTTAACTCTTTCTTTTTATTAACGCATAATCACTCTTCTATTGCGATTTTAACTATTCATTGTGGTGCTCAAAAGCTTTTCGTAGTTTTCCGGATGTTTTTGTTACAAACTTAAAGATTTAAACACAAAAATACCAAAATTAATAATAATGATCTATTATTAACTGTAAAAAAAACATATCAAAAAAATATGAGCATAAGTACTAACTAATAAATCTTAAAAAAAAAAAAAACTACTAACTAAGAATAAGAACCTGATCGTCATCCGCGTCACATGATTTTGTATAAAAGAAATTGTCTATGGAATTGTCAGGTTTAATTTAAAATATTAAAGTGAATTTTCTTGCATATGTATAATAATAAAAGAAATTGAAACTAAGTGAATGTGTAAGATTGTGTTGATATACGTGTAAAAAGACCAAGAATTTAGTCTTTATGATGTGAAAAAAGCAAAAACTTTTGTTAATTTTGATTAGAGGGTGAGCTCAAATTATTTATACACACAAAAATTTAAAATAAATCAAAGCGTTTATGTATATTTTCTTCAGCCGGTTTAAGAAGTTGATATTTTAAAATTTTGAAATCAGATTAAATCAATATTTGTCGAATTGTTAAACAAAAATTTCAAATTTTAAAATTAAATTATGTAATATATTTTATATAACGTGTTAAACAAAATTACAAACAAATAATCAAATTTTCGAATTTGATGTCACGTAATCAATTTGACTATTTACAAAAAATTAACAAAATGTTAATTATTTCTATTTCGTGATGTGTTTATTAGCTTATTTGATTAAATTTTTGTTAAAACATTATTTTGCAATTTAACTCTATAATGAAATCCATGAACATGGGATAATGAAGAAGTCGTCATATATGAGGTATTCGCATACGTAAGAAGAAGAAAATTAGGAATGAAATAAGCAATTCAAAAGCCAAGACACGGACGGAGTAAATGTTTGCCCAACGAAGGTCGACCAATTATGTCTGCAATCGAATAGCCCACTTATGAATACGATGTTTTTGAAATGGTTGACTTAACAGATTATGTACGTGGGCAATTAGTGAAGCCCAAGGGCTTGTACTTGATGCACTTTTTCTTCACGCATGTGCCTAATGACCAATACGGAATGATATATTCAAATTCCAAATCATCACCATCACCCTTAGCATTCATGAGCATGTTTTTGTCATGTAAGTTGTCTTTGACGCGTAATAATGATAACAATAATAGTTTTAATGATAATAACAATAATAATAGTAATAGGAGTTAATGGTATAAATGTCCTCGAATTATAGTACTTGTGATAGGTTGCTTTCTGTAATATAGAATCGACTAATTTATTACTCAATATCATCTTTTATATCATTACAATATTATTAAAAATAATTTTGTCAAGTTATTTTTTTTTATGTAGATATAAATAAAATAAAAACTGAAAAAAAGTCCCTCCCCAAGACTCAAAATACATTGGCATAATTTAATTAAAAATAAAAACATCACCCATTTGTCTCCTTTTATACATCACAATTCACAAACGTCAATAGAAAATCTTTGCAGTTACACAAAAAATCTCACACTGTAATGTTCTCAGCAAACACCCCAACGTTGGCGGTTTTGTCATGTCAAGGCTTTACAAAGCCTTATACTCGTTCTCCTCGTGTGTGTCGTCCTTGACCTCGAAGCTAAAATATCTCTAAATATTTCTCGCCATAGAAGCAAATTTGTGTTCTCATATATTTTTAGAGTTTCCCTTTCTATTCGAATCAGGCGGAGCACTTGCCTCTTTATGATTACAATTTTACAATCAATATTTATAAGAGAAAAGTACTATTGAAATAAGCTTGCATTAATTTATTACAATAGTTAATTAATATTCAAAATGAACATCTAGCGAATATATATAATAAATAAACAATTAAAAGAATAAACCCAACTGTGAACTAAATTTTTTTAGCACAATGCACGATGTAGGAGCCACTAACACTTCCACTATAACCACTAACCACTAACCAACATACTTCACATAAAAAAATAACCAAAAGAAAAAAAACTCATTTTTTGTTCTTTCCATTACTAAATCCCCTACACACGTACTCAAATTAAACCAATAAACCACTAATTTTAACATGTTACAATAAACTCAACAAATATATTTAATCTAATTTAAGTCTAGATTGGTAAACTTTAGTAAAATAGTTGTACATGTTAAAAAAATTGATTTAGTGTTTGGTAAATATATATTTATATTTGTAAATATTAATTATTTATATAAATTATAATTATTAATAATAGAGTTGTTCTATGTAAGCCACAACAAACGTTATAATTGCTAAATACCTATTTTTTGTATTTCTTATAAAATAATCATTCAGGCTTACGTGACAATTTTATCGAACATGCATTTACAATCGTACCCTTTTTAATTATTTTTTTATTTTTAATTTGTAATATGAAATATAACCGATATTAACGTAAATTAATTGTTTCCCATGATTTATGAGATTTTAAATTGAATTTATTTCACATTCACTTTACATAAATACAAAAATCAACTGAGATGTTTATGGAAATTAACTGTCTAGTGTTTTTGGAAATTTCTTATTTATTTTAAATAATTATCATTAAGCTTGCAATTTTTATTTAGTTTTTATAAAAATATATAAACAGTAATTAACGACTATATCACTCCAAATTCGGCAGCAAATAATTTTGAAATTTAAAATTGCAATTTGTATTCATGACTCGATTTTGGATTTTAAAATAAATAAGATTATAAAATGATTATATAGTTAATTTTGATTAATATTGTACACTATAGATAAGATGATTCAATAGTTAATAATTGAATGCTCTCCCTAAATCTCGCCTATTATTAATAATTGCTTGTTTCAATTTTCAAAATGTTTAGAAATTAATTGATTCACTACTTAAATCAGAATAGCAGTTTAGTCTTATAATTTTTGTTAAGTTATTCAATTGACTATTACCCAATTTTGGCAAACAATTGAGTGTATCGCAAACAGAACGTTATATCAATATGCTATATATAACTCAATTTCCCAAATAATAATATGCTTTGGCATATAAAATAAATATATTTAAGTGGATGTTTATAGATGAAAATCCTATACTATAAATTTGTTAATTTCAACAAAATTATTCGATAGAACTATAAGAAAATAATTAAGAATAATAATTAATATAAAATTTAAAAAGTTAACCAATTTTTATTAACAAATTACTATTTGTAATTCGAAAAGTTACTAATTTTAGGTTTTTAGTTAAAATTTTTAAATAAATTTTAACAAAAATAATTTTAACAAATACTGAACTATATGATTTAGTTAATAAAAAAAAACTAAAACAAAATTTAAAAGGTGTTGCCAAACATAGTCAGAGCAACAAATTTGTTTATTTTATATTTTATATTGTAGTAAGGTCATCTCCAACCACTAGCATCAAATTTGGTGTTAATTTAGTACCAAATTTGATGTTAAATTTTTTTTTATCTCCAACCACAACACCAAATTTCGCACCAAAAATAATATTGACTATTATTAACTTTATATCGATCTTTTTATTGATAAATATTTAAATAAGTAATGATAATATTTGCATTACGTTTTCCAGTTATTATAATATTATTAAGCCTATATCATTTTTTTATTATTAAATTTTTTCGGTTATTGAATTGTGCCTTAATTTTTTTCTATATATTTTAAGAGTATGTAATTTCTATTTGTGTTTCTATTAATTAAGTGAGTTTAATTTTAATTTTAGTATGTTTAAATTTTTTACGTTTTAAATGATCATTTTTATATGTTTTTGGTAATCAATTTAAAAAAATTTTGTTTTTATAAATATATATAGGGTCATAATGCTTTAAAATACAAAAATATTAAAAAAAGAAAAAAAAAATTGTCAGGTGAACAATATCACGCTAGATATGACGTGGTACTGTTTATAACACCATATTTAGTGTTAAAAATGTAGTGTAATTAAAAGTACTTTTTACATTAAAATATGGTGTTTTGCCATTGCATTGCAGATGCTCTGAGTGCTATACGAGAGCATAGAAGTTTAAGATAATTAAGGTAATTTGCTTTTCTCATGTTTGCATATAGAACCTGTATTTGCTTTCATGAGACATTATCTATCACTGTAAACTTAAAATATATTTCAGATCATAAACGAAATTCAATCTAAGATGTATCCGCTATATATATTATACAAATTTTCGGCGAAATGACCCTACTTTACTAATTCATTTTGGATATGCGTAACGTTTCGTGAAATTTGTGTAAATAGCCCTAGTGATTACATGTCATTTCAATTTACGTCGTAAAACTCAATTTACATTGTAAAACAACAACGTAAATTGGTACGGTACGTAAACACTAAACTCATTTACACGAGTGTTACGAAACGTTGGATTTATCCAAAATAACAAACGTATATGCTACCTCTATTTTATATTACTTGTTATATTATATTAACTTTCCGACATAGTTAATTATAAAATATATTGTTTCTCGGGTCAGGAAACAAGTACAGAACTATTTCAACTTGTTTGTTGTACCTAATTCATCCATTCAATAACTATATATACATTTCCTCAAAAAGAAAACTATATATACATACATAAAATATAATTATTTTGTTCGTAGATTATAATAGAGTGTAACGTATCCTTGTGAAAATACTATTCTGTGCGATAACTTGCTAGCTGTAAATAGTCAGAGCGAATTATTTAATCGTGTAAACCATGAAGTTGCAATAACCTTACATTGAAGCGTATATACCATATACACGAATTGAATCAACCTCTTTGGATCTCGCGGTCAAAGATTATACGACATGGTCAACGTTTATATGAATGTATTGTCCGATCTTGTAATGTTCTAAATTATAACCGTTATTATCCAATCATGTGAAAATCACTCTTTCTTTCAAAATGTGAGAGTTGGGTCGAATCTCCTGCTATTAAATTTGATTTGAAATTTGTTTGTGTCTTAGTATACTAAATTTATATATTTGTCTAAACGAAATCTTTCTTATATATTGTAACATTATAACCGTTACTTTGAGTTCCTAAATTAAACTGTAGGTTGTAGAATCGCATCATATCAAAATCTTGCTATCCACCATTTGATGTGATTCTAGGACTTGCTATATTGAGAGTTTGAGTTGGACCTTTGTAGTATATACGATACTGTATAGTTTTTTCTTCTCTATACACACTTTGGAAAGTCAACAAGCAAAGTTTCTCTTAATATTTTTTATAAGCGGGGATGATTTATTTTAAAATTAGTAAAGTATTGGAATCAAATCTATAGAATATGAGTGATACATTTCGTTTATTTTTATATTCCAAGAACAAGTCGCCAATAATTACTGACAACAATCTTACCCTCATATTTTGAATGATGATCACATGCACTACTCCTGAGAAAACACCGGTACGTTTTTCAGATTTTAACTATATCTGTACAGAATAATTCTCCATCGGATTCCTTCACGTTCTATATTATATATAAAAAAAAGGTAAGCTATTAGTAAAATCGTTTAAAATTTATTATAAGGCCCCCACAGTCTGATCATAATAAAAGTAATCAAATTTCTATACTCCTATATATAAATAGCGACGAAAACGATGCCATTGCTATTCAACCGGATCATGACGTAAAATCAACAAAGAAACTTCACCTAACGCATAATCCAGATATTAATTATATGTAAAAATATATATTGTATGCAGTGCTATATATATCTAAACACACCCTAGACAAATTATATCCACAGGATACAATACATAAATTGTGAAGATGTTATGGATGTTCACGTGATCGCTGCAGTGCTATATATACTATATGTTTCTTCATCATATTAATTATCAGTCGCATAACTATTACGAGCTAAACATAAATTATTTTACTAGCGACCTATGTTTCCTGTTAGAAATGTCGTAACTATTTCATGCGTTGAAAATTAGTTAAAAGTAATTACATCACATCCAAATTAGATTTGGACTTTCCCCTCGATAATGTTTTTAGCTGCTGATGCAAGTTATCACCTTAGCTTTGATTTTGATCACAAAAATGAGATATTTTATATAGCTTGGATAAATTGGCAGATTTTGGTATTTTTTTTAAGTAATTTAAATTTTGTTTTTAAAAGATAACCGTTTTTCAAAAGCAATTTAGTGTTTAGTAAGTTGCTTTTAGTTTAGATTTTTGTAAAAGTAAAAATTGATTTAACATTTGGTAAAACAAACAAAATTATATGAAAAAGACTAAAATAACTGTGTATTCATATTTAAATAGCAATTATTAATTTTATAATTAATTTCTATTCATATATAAATAGTAATGTAGTATTTAAATCGCGTTATTTGTATTTTTTTTTCTTATATTAGTTTGAACTATTGACAAAAGTTGATTTGGGATTTTTGAGTGCCATACATTTAAGTTTTCGGGATATTTTTGCGGTGTTTGGGAGTGGTGGAGAAGAAAGGGGATTTTCTGTAAAAGGTATTTCAAGTTTGATATAACAATTTTATTGATCTAATGAAACTTTAACCTACCTTTAAATTTGTGTATGTTTCGTATAATTATAAATCTATTTTGCATAATTATAAGTCTTTTTGTATTTTAATATTTGTATTTTTGTACTGCATATTCTGATAGACAACGTTTAAATTTCCATATTTTTTTTAGTAAATTGATTTTATAAAGCTCGAGATTGTTTTACTAGTAATTTGATGGGAACTGGAAAATTCTCACATAAATAAGTTTGAGGTTTATTTAATGGAATAAATTTAAGTGGAAAAATCACTTCATGAAAGATAACATTCTTGAAAATGAAAATTTATTCTGTGTTTGAATCATATAATTTATATCTTTTAATACTATGCAAACAATCGAGTATATGTTTAGGTGTATCAACACATATGAATTGATGTAAAATATCATTTTTAGCGAAAAAATATGCAAAAACCGTTGAAAACTGAATAAACTTTAGCATTGCCCGATCTAAATTGTTTTATTGTAGTTGAAAACTGATATTTGACATTTGCACAAACCGTTGGAATTGTTGTATAAACTTTAGATTTGTGTCTTATGAGAACTATTCAACAAAATTTAGACATATCATCTAAAGTAAGGAAAAATCTAATACATTGTCTTGATGGAACATAGTAAGGCCCAAAGACATCATAGTGAATCAAATCAAAGATTTTATTTGAGAATATGCTGTTAGAAACTAAAGGCAACTTATGTTGCTTAGCTAAATGACATATGAGACAAAGATTATTTGAACTAAAATGTCATGAAGAATAAAAAGACAATTGGTGTTTTAAACTCTCTAATTTTTGAAAAGATAAATGTCATAACCGTTGATGCCAAGTTTGTGCAATAACTTTGTTTATGAAGGCATCAGTTTTGAACAAATTATCACGAGACAAGATGTAAAGATCACCATAATTTTTACCCTGCCAATCATCTTCGAATCCTTGATATCGTTTATGAAATAAGAATTGTTTGAAAAAGAAACAATGACTTAGATTGTGTGGTAAGTGCTTTGATAAACATGAGATTAACTCTAAAGTTTGGAACAAAGAGAACATTATGCATAGTCAAATTTTTGTTTAGTATAGTTTCTCCAATGAATTTAATTGGTATGATTGTTTGATTTGATAATGTCACTGTGGAATTTTATAGATATTTCAGATTCGTGAAAAAAGACTTTTCTGCACAAATGTGTCGTGAAGCTCGTGAATCTAAAATCCATGTTCCATAAGAAATATTAGACAAAAGATGTAAATTAACCAAACATATCAAATCTGTTTAGAAAGAGGACATGTTGACTTCACCAAAAATTCGTGTTTAAGAAGCGGATGAGGAACTCAATTGAGTTGAGAGATGACTAATGATCTGGTGGGATGACTAATGATCTGGTGGAACTCAATTCGTGTTAAAGACAGGCGGGGATGACTGCTGATTTCATTGTTGACTCCACTATTTATTCCATCCACTGCATTTGCATGTGGTTTTTTCTTGAACTTATAACCTGGAGAATAGTCATGCAGTTTATGCCATTTGCAAATTGTATGTCATAAAATCTTGCACTGAGTGCAAATATAGCATTCTTTGGCCTTGAATTTCTTATGGTCGTCTCTGAAAGCCATCACTAGTTAATTGGTTTGATCAGCTTAATTGGCAGCTTCAAGGCCAATGGATGTTTGAGCCTCAATTAGCAACACATAAACCTTGCTGATAAGTGGAATTAACTCCATCAAGAATACCTGACTCATAGCATGAGTATAAATCTCATTCAAGCCCATAAGAAACTGCATCACATACTCAACCTCATCAAGTTTGTTAGTGATTTTTTCACCACGATACAAGGACAAATATAAGAAAGTTTGAAGTTAGTTAGATCTTCATGAGTACACTTAAGAATCGAGAAATATTCTCTGATTGAATTTTGATCTTATGTGATGTTCACAAATTCCTTTTGAAGTTTAAAAATTCTCGGTCCATTGCTCTGCCAGAATCAATCTTTGAAATTGTTCCAGATGCTTCTAGCTGTGCCTCCATAATGAATCACCGAAGCCGCTTCTTTACTAACTAAATTCATAATACAGGTAATGATAGTACTATTAATATGATTCCATAAAAGCAATAGATATGGATCCTCAGATGTAGGTTTCAGAATCGTTCCATTTTTAATGCTTATCTTGTTCTTAGCTTCAAGAACTGTTAGCATTGATATGCTCCATGACACGTAATTAGTTCCAGTCATAACATTTGATACGAGATTATCTCCGTATACATCTGCATGATGCATATAGTAGGGTGAGAAAGGATCCTCTATTGTCGATCTTGATTTCTTGACCTCCGTCACAGCTCTGCGACGAGTCTCCACCGGCGAAGCTTTGATCGCTTCTATCACGACCTAGGTTAAGCTTGACTCCGTCGAATCAGACTATAATAGGTGAAATTGAGAACTTGCGAATTAATCTGTGCATAAATACTCTGATACCATATTGGATCCAAGAACACGAGAGAAAAAAACTTTTTAGTAAACGTACTTATTACACGTATCTGACCATCAACGATCTTTAATAATGAATAAACGATAAACTACGTAAACGACAATAAAACTGAAATAATGAATAAACCAACGACATATGTTCTTATATTACAAAATGAACCCATACGATTTTATTCGAAAATGCTTATTTAATATGTAAATTAATTATACACTTTAACTTAAACGAAATTTCGGTAAATATTAATTGCACAGATGATTTTAACACAGTTAAATACCGGTTAGTTTAATTTAACCGAAATTATTATTATTCTTTTTTAAACATACAGTCAATTCACAGTTGTTAGTGTGTAAATACTGATTGTTTTATTAATGATTTTCGTAATCAATGAATTTGCACCTATAATACTACTCAGTGCATAATAGATACATAAATAATAACTGTTATTTTATTTTATTTCAATAAACCAATATTAAGCGTGCATTTGTATATGCATTCAATATATAGTTTATTTAAGTAATAAATGTGAATGGTCGTTGGTAAGAAAACTGGCAATGGCTGGACATTAAACCTTTATAAACCTCCGGGAATAAAATATACAATCAAGTAAAAATAAGGTATTAATGTATATCGGTTATTTCCTGTTAATTTGCATGAATTGGTTTTATTTGATTCAGTTAACTACGATTGATTGGCTCAATGAATTTTAGGTTAAAGATTAACTTATGACCTAAATTTTCGATTAACAATTAGCAGAATTTTTTACTTTATTTCCACACTTTAACGTCAACGTAAAAAAATAATTGGAGTTTTATCTCAAATTGCTTGATAGTTGTTTACAGTAATCTCAGACACGTATATAATAGAGAGAAAAAACAGCCGGCAGAGGCTATCGCTGTCAAAGGTCGCCAAAAAAGAGCCGCGTGGTCCGGCTGACGAGATAAACGAAGACAAGGCGTGATGACCTGGCAATATGGGTGGGCCCACATGTCGGGCACAGAAAAGTCTCTGACGTGTAGTGGCCCCCACCTTGTCGCCAACAGCGCCGACACATTTCGCAGACAAAAATATTTTGTATGTCTGTCTAACACACCACCTAAAAGATGATGACGTGGACTTTGCCACTCCCAAACTACTATATATACCTCCTCTTCTAACCTCAGCAATCACTACCAAAATTAACCACATAAAAAAGAAGACAAACATTGTTGTACAAAGGTACGAACAAGAAAGGCACTATTTATTATACCCTTTGTATTTTTAAATTCGGGTAAATATCATGGCCGTTGAATCTGTTGTGACTTCCTCTCCGCTCGGCTCACCGGCCTGCGAGAAGGACGCAAAGGCCCTTCAGTTCATAGAGGAGATGACTCGGAACACCGACTCGGTTCAGGAGCGAGTCCTCTCCGAAATACTCAGCCGGAATGGTGACGCTGAGTACCTCCGCCGGTTCGGTCTCGCCGGAGTAACTGACCGTGAGACATTCAAGTCCAGAGTCCCCGTCGTGAAGTACGATGATCTCCAGCCGGAGATACAGAGGATCGCCAATGGAGACAAGTCTAAGATCCTGAGCTCTCATCCCATCTCCGAGTTCCTCACCAGGTATAACACTTTTCACGTCGTGTGTAAACTATATATGTATATATGTGTTACTGATGTTATTTGTTTGTTTGCAGTTCCGGCACTTCAGCGGGAGAGAGAAAGCTCATGCCGACAATAAAAGAGGAAATGGAGCGTCGTCAGCTTCTGTACAGCCTTCTCATGCCAGTCATGAACCTGTAAGTAATTAATCTCAATCACTCAACCAATCTTACGTAGGTTTGACTTTGACTAAATACATAATCGTATTTACAGATATGTCCCTGGACTGGACAAGGGGAAAGGACTGTACTTCCTGTTCATCAAAGCCGAGACGAAAACCCCCGGAGGACTGGTGGCGAGGCCGGTGCTGACGAGCTACTACAAGAGCGAGCAATTCAAAAGCCGTCCGTACGACCCGTACAACGTGTACACCAGCCCCGACGAGGCCATTCTCTGCCCCGACTCCTTTCAGTCCATGTATGCCCAGATGCTCTGTGGCCTCTCCCACCGGCTCTCCGTCCTCCGCGTCGGTGCCGTCTTCGCCTCCGGTCTCCTCCGGGCCATTCGCTTCCTCCAGCTCCACTGGCCCCAACTCGCCGGAGACCTCGCCGCCGGCCACCCCGACCCCCGCCACATCACCGACCCCGTCCTAGCCGCCGCCGTCTCCGCCTCGCTCCGCGGCCCCGATCCCGACCTCGCCGCCTTCCTCCGGCGCGAGTGCGAGCGCGACGACTGGGCCGGGATCATCGCCCGCGTCTGGCCCAACGCAAAATACCTGGAAGTCATCGTCACTGGAGCCATGTCCCAATACATACCCACCTTGGACTATTTCAGCAACGGCTTGCCCAAGGTATGCACTATGTACGCCTCATCGGAGTGCTACTTCGGCCTCAACCTCCGTCCGATGTGCGACCCCGCCGAGGTCTCCTACACCATCATGCCCATGATGGGCTACTTCGAGTTCATCCCTTGCGAAACATCATCGGCCGACTCCGAAGCCGTCGACAATCGCGACCTCGTCGAGCTCGCCGACGTGGAGATCGGGAAAGAGTACGAGATCGTGATCACCACTTACTCGGGGCTTTCCCGGTACAGAGTCGGGGACGTTCTGAGGGTGGCGGGGTTCCACAACTCGGCGCCGATGTTCAGCTTCGTGAGGAGGAAGAACGTGCTCCTGAGCGTGGACTCGGACAAGACCGACGAGGCTGAGCTTCAAGCGGCGGTGCAGAGCGCGTCTTCGAGGCTCGGAGTCGGCGTGGCGGAGTACACGAGCTTCGCCGAAACAAAGGGGATCCCAGGACACTACGTGGTTTACTGGGAGCTTCTGTCGCGGGAGCCGGCTCCGGCGGCGGAGGCGATGGAGATGTGTTGCCTGGCGATGGAGGAGGCGCTGAACTCGGTGTACCGGCAGTGCCGCGTGGCAGACGGGTCGGTAGGCCCGCTGGAGATCAGGGTGGTGAAGCCCGGGACTTTTGAGGAGCTCATGGACTACGCTATTTCGCGCGGAGCCTCGATCAACCAGTACAAGGTCCCACGCTGCGTCAGCTTCACGCCCATCATGGAGCTTCTCGACTCCAGAGTCATCTCCTCCCACTTCAGCCCGGCACTGCCCACCTGGACCCCGGAAAGACGCCGTTGACCGGCCGACTCTCAAATGCCTCATTTATTATTATTATTATTATATGTTATATTGTTCTTCTCTTGCTTTATTGTTCTTGTCAATGTCAGTCGCCACCACTGTCTTTTTGTGATAAACTTTTTTAGTAACGTAGTCTTCTGTTGTGAGAGCATATGATGATGATGTAATTCTCACAACTTCCTAGGGTCACAATATGTGTAATCGAATGTTAAATCTATGAAATGTGTGTGTGTTTATGTATCTTGTGCTCTCCTTTTTTTTTTTTTTTTTTGCGTCCCAGCATTTCTTAAAAGTTGAGGAAACGAGTGATCCCAAAAGTTATGATACATAAAATATTATAAATTTTATTAAATTTTTTACAATGTTTTCAATAGCTTCAGTGGAAACCATGTAAAACATGTCTTGTTTTCCGGTATTCTACTTAATTAAATATCGTTTAGGATTTATATGCATGGATTTTAGTGCACGTGCTATATATTCCTCCCCCGCTAGCTAGGTTTTAATTTTGATAAGATTCTACGACCTGCGATTGAGGGCTGGAGTTGGACCATTATTTTTATCAATAACAACAGGCTATCGCATTTCATTTAATAATTTATTGTTTCATTTCGGTCCTCTTGCTTTCTGTTTGGACGTATTATTTAAGCAGTTTTCGCTGTCTTGAAATATTCTACCGGAACAAAAGCAGAATACAAATATTTAAAATATGGACAAAGATGATTCACCAAGAACACTCGCACAAGGAGAGAATCAGAGATCTTGAATTTGTAATATGCTTTGGTGAATTCAATATTTGAGTTAATATATTTGAGTAATCAACAAATATAATCATAGCTAACTGAAATATCTATGAGTAGTCCTAGCTGACGTCAGATAAATCTTGATTTTACTATCTGTTTCAACATAGCCTTATACTCTTTTAACTTAAAAAAGCGAAAAAACTATTGTCCTTTGCATAAATATTGGATCTGGATTTATCTACTTCATTATTGTTTTATCTCGAACTAAGTGTGTTGATCTCGATAGGCTTCTTCGCCTCTATAGTAGAATGCAACTATTTCTGTTTAACCTGCAATTTACCTATTAAAAGAACAGTATTCTGATCAACTATTTAAGAAGGAAATAACCGATATACATTAATAGTAAATAGCAATAGAACTTGTTAACATTGAGAGAGATTCTTGTTTGAGAGTGATTTGTAGTGAGGTTATGTCTCGACGTTGTAACGGATTTGACGAGTAGTGTTCTGAAATTTTCCGGTCGAAACTCAACGAAGATTAGCTCAAACTTCGGTTTGAGTGAACCTCGGTAAAAAGTTGTGTCACTTTCAATTCTATTTTGCATTATATTAGCATCCGTATAATTGTTTTAGGTTCGATCAATATCCAACAATGGTATAGGAGTTTCTTGTTGTTCTTATTGATTATGTATTGATCGGTCCCTGTATTTTTTCACGTATTATTTTGAAATATGAAATAAAAAATTAGGTCAAAATTTAAGGATTTCAATTTATGGAATACTCTATTTCTTGTTCTTTTGATTCTTGACATTGCTTCTTGTTCTTCTTGATCGTTTATTTTTCATGGCTATGACTCGCCTTAACATGTCGATCTTTGACATTCACATGCCCATTTACATTAAGGAGGATTGGATTTTATAGTCATCAATCTTCGGCAAAGAACTATCGTGGCTTACGACTCATTACAGTAATCTTAACAATGCCGCAAAGCGCAACTAACTGAATTTGCTGCGTTTTATTTCGAATTTTCTCAACATGTTTGGTCTCGTCGATGAAAATGTGACTCCATTTTCCTTGATATGTGGGGAGTTCCCTTAATGAACAAGCGGGTAAGAATTATTATCTTCTTATTTAATCTACACCTTATTCATGTTAAAA
The DNA here is from genome assembly GCA_958296335.1 of Urtica urens. Classification (NCBI taxonomy): domain Eukaryota; kingdom Viridiplantae; phylum Streptophyta; class Magnoliopsida; order Rosales; family Urticaceae; genus Urtica; species Urtica urens. The sequence continues at coordinate 21,684,855 of OY282522.1, read as the reverse complement.
AAAACTAATTTTTACATGTTTCTTTAGGAGCGACTGTGGAATGTTTTCCATAAAGGGGACATAATGTCTTATCCATTTGATTCATCTCTCAAATTTGATGCCAACATCTATAGACGAATGTCGGAGGAAGAACGACAGAATTAGTGAGGCACACTGCACTGAAGATCGCACAAATTGAGGGATCGTGTAAGGTGACATTTTGTAAAACAATGGCCGATTTTGGGGGACATTTATAAATAGTACATAATATTATGCATGTTAATCACATATGCTAAATGTCAATGTAACTTGCTAGCTAGACTTTTTTGGAAGTTACAATATGTTTAGGTATGACTTGTGCTACACTTATTTGGGATGTATAATATTCAGCTACTGATTTTGTAATCAAATTATATTTTACACTTTTTTTCCTATATACAAAATGTGACATCGGCTAAAAAATGTAGCAATATAGTGATTATGTTGTCACAAACTTTCAACATTTTGTGACGATATTGTCACAAAACCATAGCCATCATTTTTGGACGACGTTGTCACGAAACTATGATTTTGTGACGATGTTGTCGCGGTAATTGTGTTCTCTCGGGCGAATCGAGGACTGCATCTTTGATGCACTTGCTAGTACATCTGAGGAACAAAGGATTATCCCGGACCTACGCCGAGATATTGACGGTGATTCTCAAATATCGTATCGCATAAGAGAATGTGATATGATGAGATAGAATGCAATAGAAACAAAGATACAGAGAACGGGTTACCCACTCTTAATGGTCAAACTTAACCCTCTTTTATTCTAAATTAAAGAATTCAGAATGAATCAAATCTCCCCAAGTAGATTCGAACCTACGACCAATCGGTTAACAACCAACCGCTCTACCACTGAGCTACTGAGGAACAACAGGAGGTTAGATCTCCTAAAGTTCAATTCTCATTCTCAACCCATGTACAATATGAGTTAGAAGTTTACTTTGTAACTCCCGTAACTTCTTCGTAGTGGCCCCGTACCATGCCTCGTTTCATAGGCAATCTCAAAGTGGCTCTATTTTATTATATTCCATCCATATCCCAATTTCATACAGTTAATACCCATTTCGTGTCATTGAGATAAAAGATGTCTTTTCTAGTCTATCTTTTTCTATATATGGAAAGTTAAAAAATCGTTATATAATAATCCAGAAATAGAACTGAAAAGGGGGAAGGAGGTTTGTGACAAAAACATGATTTGATGACAAAATTCATATAGAATATTTTGTGATGATATTATCGCGGACATTCATTTTATTGACTTTGTTGTTGCAGACAATAAATATCGCGACTACGCTGTATAATAATATATTTTCTTGAAAACAATAAACTACTATTAATTAGACAGAAACATTTAAAATAACATATTTAACTTGTACGAATAACTTAAAATTTTATGATTGCATCAATATTAAAAACATACGAAACAAATCAAACATTTATAAATCAACCAAGCTCCAATTTAAGGAGAGACGTTAAAACTAACATTTAAAATAAGAAAAAAAAAATTAAAACAGTCGGCAACATCATATGTCTATACACTATATATATTATGAATGAAACACTACTTGTGTTTTTCTTGGGGTTAGTCATATAGGTTTGTAGCGCAATATGATTACTTTTTTGCATCGGGTCTCTTTTATGAGATCAAAAAGTAAATTCCAAAGCATGATCTATTAATCCCTGATAGTCATAGACCTTGTTTTTGTATTTCTTACAAAATGGACACGTCCAACTATTATACTTTTGAACTTTGATTTTGTTATCTTCGATTTGTTTAAAACTTTCTCGGTATATGCATCCATATCCATTTTGATATCCGTGAAATTTCACTAAAACTTTAACAATAATAATACCTCGTGGATGATTTCTTCTCCTTGGATTGAATTTGCATTATCCTCACCTTTGATCTTGTTAACAATGAAAAAGAAAGAAAATATATGGAGAATAAGAAATATATAGCTCATTAATAGTGGATGTGAAGCAATAACGTGGACGAAGTAGGTAAGGGTATTTGATATACAATTTATTTCATTCACTATTTTCTATAAAGTAGGTAGGATTATCTAATGTAAATCCAATCGTCCATATCTTGCATAAAATAGACTTTTATGTTAACAAGATAGATAAACATATTTAATGTAAATCACAACATTCACAAATAAAATAAAATAAAGATTTTGTGACTATTTTGTCACAAAATTACAAAATTTCGTTACGAAATTGTTACAAAACAAATAATTATTGTCATGAAATCTAGAATAATTTTTAATCTATGACAACTAGCTATCTAGCTTGAGTTGATTTTCAATATTGATTTTTCCAACATGCATTTGGTTTGTAAAATATCACGTTAAAGTACCATATTTTCAATCTTGTTTTGTAAAATGTCACTACATGATGTTTGGTTATTTAGTTACACGTAAGTAACCTACAACAAATAAAATTAAGTATAATACTAAATAAAATCATAAACTAAAAAGTTAGTTTCGGTTTCAGAGTCTTATACTAATATTCTACTAGTAGATCACTTAAAATGGTTGTCTTTATGCTTCGTAGAGGCACATATGAATATGTGGTAATTTTTTAACTTTTAAATCCACCAAAATATCGTCTATAGGGCTGAAAGAAAAAAAATATGTTGTGACATATTTTGTCAATTTCGTCGTGACAAAAAATTGACAAAGTATTGTCACGAAATCTATAATATTTTTTAATCTACTAGAACTAGTTAACTAGCTCGACTGGATTGGCAATATTGAGTGGTAAAATGTCACTTGAAAATACCATACATTCAATCTTGAATCTTGAGCATGTAGCGTGAAAGTTTGACCCATCTTTTACTATGCATGTACGAACGTGTCTCATCAATACACATAATATTTTAAAAGAATATGTGCCTTATCATTTAGTGTTTTCGTGGGCTATTATGAAATTAACGACTACATGAAAACCCTGTCACAAAATATGGTTTTAAGTAGTAGAGTTCATGAAATTGAACATCAAATCTAGGTTTTCGTCTTATATTTTGTGTCACGTATATAGTTTTTTGTGATATCAAGTTTACGAAGCATTCATCTAAAAAAAATCTTAGTTTGTGATTAATGCAAATGTTTGTCATAATTCAGGTTATATGAACACGATCAACTTAATTGGATGAGAATGAGTTTCTTGAATTTTTTGTGATCGGATTTGTATCTTTCGTCGACGTTGATGTTGTGGACTTTATATAATGCATGAAAAAAATATGATTCTTGGATATGACTACTCCTGGTTTATCGGAACCGGACCGAACCGGTACGTCCAGTCCTGTAAGCTTTTAACGGACCCGGTCTGTCCGGTAAGATTTTGTTACCACACCGGACCGGACCGTTACTGTTCATTAACAGACCGGACCGTTGTTGTTCATTAACAGACCGGGTCTGTTTGACTTTTCGTTTAATATTTTACTTTAAATATATAATTCATTTTTTTCTCTTTAACGGACCGGACCGGTCCATCCGATCCGTTATTATTTAATAACAGACCAAAATACTTAACGGACTGGACTGGTCCGTCCGGTTCGTTAAGCCACATTTAGATATGACCATTGACGTAAATGATAAGGTGAGATGAAGATAATATTCAAGAGATATACGAGTGAGATTAAGAAAGAGCAATAAAGAAAAAATATCAAACATAAAAATATATTAGATAATTTTATTTTCTCCCTTCTCTCTATTCTAATTAAATCAATTTTTTAAAATAAAATATAAGTGAAATTTTAAAAATGCGAATTGAGCTAGATTATATGAAAAGAGAAGAATCTGGGGCCAAAGTAATTTAGGCCCAACTTGAAGTACAAGACCACGCTGAAGTTGGATAAGGGCTTCTTCTATGTGTTGTTTGACAAGTCAATGGTTATCTTGCAAAGCTCACAACCGTTCGTTTTTAGTGAAAGCACACGGCCAAAAAACGATCATGCCTATCTGTTCAGATTCGTTCGAAGCAATTCAATTTATTTTTATTTTTCCTTTTTGCTCCAAGCAATTCAATTCAATTTACTCTTCCCATTCTTCTTCACTTTTCTCACTAAAGTCGGAACATTCAAAACTAAATAGAATAGCATATTTGGTTTTTATTTTGTACGATGGCTAGAACGTGAGCACCACCATATAATATTCCATTCCATTACAACATGACTTATTATTAAAAATACAAGTACGCTATCGTGGGGCAACGTTTTCTTAATCATAAATAATAAAAACAATATAATAAAAAACGTTTGTCTCCAACGAAGTTATCTCTTCTTGTATTGGTGGAGAGTTCTGTTCGGCCAAGTAATCCAAAGAAATAGGAAGCCTCAAACCAGATCTTGGAATTTGAAAGCATAATTGTTAAAATGGATGGGTCTTTCTAACAAGTTTTAGTACATAACAGCATTGTGCAACCACTGAGAGAGAGCTTTCAAGTAGCAGACACTGATTGTATCCTATATATATCCTGCTAAGCTTATACATAAAACACTATTCTAACATTCTAGTTCTACGACCCGGAGAGACTTGGGTCCTTAGAGGGAGGCTTGAAATAGTGAAAGAGTTTTACCGATTTGGCTCAGTCGAGGCTCTGAGTGACCCTCTTGGGTTGCAAAAGAGTGTTCCAACTTGAGAAGGTAACGGAGCGAGCGATGAGGTAAATGATGAAGGCAACATAGGCGGCGGTGAAGGCTGACATCACGCTTCCGACGAACACTCCGTTGACTTCCAGTGAGAAGAAATCAAACAACAGATAGCCGTTTATGAGCATCACCAGACCCGCCACGGTCCACGCCACAGTCTATGGACACAAGGCAAACAAACAAGTGTGTTAGAAAACAGTTCAACAACCCTTCTGCTTGGACAAACTTGCATTTTTTTGTGTTTGTCTGAAGCTGAAATCCTGATGAAAAACGACAAAGCGCAATCTGATTTCATTCAATAATTAGAAAAATTCCCATCAGTTCAAAAGTATCTAGAATTTGATTTTCGTCACATTTACGGACTAAAATACCCTAAATTAAGAATTAAACCCCTTGTACCGGATGGCATCAGAGGCGGTCGGAGTTTCCCGGAAAAAAATTAGTCTGATTTTTTTTCTTTAATTTAAGGGAGTTTGGTCCGAAAATGTACAAAATCCAATTCTGGATGTTTTTAATATAACAGGTCTGGTCTGACCATGATATTTTCTTCAACTATTAACCTTTTACCTATTAAGCCTTAAAAAATGAAATTTCTCGTATCAAAAGCATAACTAATGGTCATTCCTGTTGCAAGAATATATAACGAAACTCGGTACCTTGAGAAGAGGGCCGATTTTGAAAGAGCCCATAATCTGCTCGTTGGAGACCAAATAGAGGAGCGGGATGAGAGCAAACGGGATCTGAACAGACTGAAGCACGTTAAGCCACTCGTTCAACACATCGAGAGTGTCCTCCGAGGTATCAAACGCCAGCGCGACGATCATCGTCGGCACGATCGCGAAGCTCCGCGTTATCAGCGCTCTCATCCATTTCTTGAGCCGCAAGTTAAGAAACCCGCCCATGATGAACTGGCCGGCATAAGTCCCGGTGATGGTGCTGCTCTGACCCGCCGCGAGAAGCCCGATGGCCCAAATGTAGAGGATCGGGAAAACTCCTCCGCCGTACTTGTCTTGGAGATACTGGCCGGCGTTTCCGAGGCCGATGCTGTTGGCCTGGTCGGTCCCGAAGAAGGCTTTCGCGAACACGGTGGTGACGAAGAGGTTGATGATGAACGAGACGAAGAGGGCGATCGAGGATTCGATGCTGTAGTAGTTGAGAGCTTCTTGGACTCGGGTCTTCTTCGTGTGATCCACCTCTCGGGACTGGACCAGAGCCGAGTGTAGGAACACGTTGTGGGGCATTATGATGCAACCCACCACTCCCACGGCTTGCTTTATCGTTCGAGAGCTCAGCTTCGGAATTAAGACGCCTGATTAAGGATAGTTAGAAAAATTGGATGTTTTTGGAATGGGAAATTAAGGTCTTTCTCTTTAGTTTTTTTACCAAGAAGAAGCTCTTTGCCACTGGGTTTTGTCTCGCCGAACATCCAGGCGAAGGACATCGCCATTGTCGCGATGAGGATCGCGAAAACGGCTTCGAGTTTTCTGACGCCGTAGTTCTCCAAAAACAGGAAGATGAAACTGAAAGGAAAAAAGATAAAATAGGGGAAATGAAGAGATATTAAATTGGTATGAATATGAATGCATGAAAATCTCAGATATGGTGGGACCTGATAAACCCAGCATTCCATTCAATCAAGTTATGTTTTTTTCTGTTTTACAATGAAAATTAATACAAGTTAGGTAATTAATAGTTAAAAATATTCTTGTCGTTTTTTAATACTTGATTTGGTTTTGGATCTACACAATAAGCCTCAAATGAAATAAATAGAACGAAAAAAAATAAGAGGATCTCAGAAACAGGTCTCAATTCTCAAAAACCCAGAAACAACCAAGCCCCACAATTTTCAAGGCAACAGATCACGCAACGCTCCAACGAAGAGATAAAACACCACCAATCCGAAACCGGCGAAAGCGATGGAATCATAAAATAAAATAGACATTTCCGAAGATAATTAAATAAAATAAAAAAAGTGATTCGCATCATTACCAATCGAGGGCGGTGATGACGACACCAGACCAGAGAGGCAAAAACCCATTGCTGAGAATCTTGATAGCTATAGCGCTTCCGATGACTTCCTGGATATCGGCGCCGATGAGCGCGAGCTCGGCCATGACCCACAGCACCGACGACGCCCAGCGCGGGTACTCCTGCCGGCAGTGCTCTGCCAGGTGGCGGCCGGTGGCGACGCCGAGCCGCGCCGAGAGGAGCTGAACCAGAAGCCCCATCGCCGTCGCCCACATCAGCAGCCACAGCAGCGAATATCCGGCGATCGCTCCGGCCTGAAGATCTCCTTCCAGGTTCCCCGGGTCCAGGAACGCTATGCTCATCAGAAACCCCGGTCCCGTAAAGAGCCACAGCTTCTTCCACGAGAAAGGTGGAACTTCCGAGTCCGGATACGAGGACGACGACGATTCGCCGATTCCGACCACCACCACTTTCTCCGTCGTGTCGTACGCCGCCTCGCCGTAATCCTCGTCGTCTTCCGATGACGTGGCGTGTTGCGGCAACAGGGGTTGAGTGTTGTGGTAGTGTTGGGAAGCCATGGCTTGGCTGGTTCTGAATTTGCTTGTGGTTGGAATTGGAGAGTCTTCAAAGTCTCTGCCTTTTCTGTATCGTTTTAAAGGAAAAGGAGAGGTTCGAAAACAAAACAAAAAAAAAATTAATTTCTTTTAGTGGTGCCACTCCCAATACTATTACTACGCTTCTTTTCCTTTTTCCTTTTTTTTTTCTTTCTTTTTCCTCTTTGATTTAATTGCTATTTATTAAAAAAAATTATGTTAACTTTTAGGTTTTAGCTCATAATTTACAATAAATAAATTGATTTTAATTTTATTGTTTAGTTTTTAAAAATTAAATCTTATTAAATTTAGATTTGTCACGATCATCTATGCTTGACGTATAATAGGATATGATGAAAAGAGAAGATAAATTATTCTGTTAAATTCAGTTTTACATGTTTAACTTAGAAAAATATATAAAAACAAAAAGTGAACTTAAAAAATAAAAGTATAACTCTACTAATGTGTTCCTGTTTCCTTTCGCTTTCATTCTGTATCAAAGCTTTCATTCGTTTCCCACTACTATACTATTGTTTTGTTTGAATAATTTACACTTATTTTTTAAAGTGCATAGACTACATAATATATCCGACCCGTACCGTAATGATAATCACAAATTTAATTTAATTTTGACAAGATCAATAAATACAAAGCGTTTCTAGTCACATCTCTGTTGCTGATGTAAACTCAGTACAACTTGAACACACCTTCTTTATCTATTTCCAAAAATACTGAACATGGATAATTACCGCCACTACTATGTGCAGATTCGAAATTAAAATTTGGATTAGTAATTACATCGCAAAATTGCTTAAACAACAACGAGGTAGTCAAATTTCTAGCTATCTCGTGAATAAATTACTTTGTCATATATATATATAAAAGTCAAATATTATAAATAAATTAACGAAAAGCGGAGTGTGCAACAGAGACGGAGTTATATGACTATATTATTTGCAATTTTTGTAAGTTTTTCCTGTATATTTTAATTCTGTCATATCGACCACAAAACCAATAATTAATAGAATAGTATGAATAGATTAACAAAATACAATCGTTTTAATTTAACCGAAAGAGGCCTTTATCTATATAAATATAGGTATAATTATTTAATCGAAATAACGTAACTTTTTAAATAACAAAATAAGCTTTTTATGAGATTTTTAATATATTTAAAAACAATATTAATCAATGAAGGTTGAGGTCAGTTGAGGTTAACATCTTTCCCCGAGATCTCCACTCCTTAAAAATTGAAATTATAGGCCTCCCAAGCAGAAACTGGTCTTTTAAGTCATAAATTATGTCATAACTCTACATACGCCCGAACTAGAAGAGAATTTGCATAATTAAATATTTAGGTCAATAACAGGACTTCAAGTATTGTACGCTATAATATTCATTTCTTAAATGGCTAGAATTCATTATAGCCATTCAGAATAACTACACAAAAATAAAACATTATCTAGTTTATTTTATATAGGCAAAGGCTTTATCTAATTTATCACATTCCGAATAATAACTCATATAGCCAAGTGCCAAAAAAAAAAAAACGTGGCTCACTCCAACTATCATATCCTTATCTGAGTTTTAGAAAGGCAAAATAAATATCTATATGTTTGTCAACTGAGTTTTATAGTTACTTATTTCCTTATCTTTTCTTGTTAATTAGCAAAAAGATAACAGGCTTGCGTCTTTAAAAAGTCATTTATATTCTTCCAATTGTCTTTCTCATCAAAGTATTGATTTTCAAAGAAGCATTAGTTAAGTATAAGACCTAGCAGTTTGTGCTAATGATGTAATTAAGAGGAGGATACTATGGATGACGTGGCAAGATGATGATCTGCTGGAGCATTTAGAGCGACATGGCGGAGGATAAAGTGTGGAATGGCTGCGAGTAGTGGTGCCACGTGTGCGTAAAGCGTGTGAGAGCTGAAGATTTTGTCGTGGATGCGTGTGGTTGCACAAGTAATTATGCGACCCATGTGTGACGACAAAACTTTTAGTTGGAAAGTTCACACGTGTGCGCACCATGTGCGATTGCAATTAGGCTCTGGTATATATATATATATATATATATATATATATATATATATTTTTTTTTTTTTTTTTTTTTGAAGGCTAGCATTACCACTATCCTATACTAGTTACATTCATGCATTAAAATTATCATACAGAAACTATCTATGTAACTTTAGTATCTATTATGGCTACAAAAATAGTGAAAATTATTGATTCAAATATAATATTTTAATGATTTATTAACTAGCTTAATTAAAAAAATGTTTAAAATATCAGTAATATCCTTAATGAAGTCTATATTTATTTTTCACTTCATATAAAAACACTCGCTGCCCACAAAATCTACTAAACTTTGGACCTTCATCTAATTTCTTTTCTTTTTACAAAAAATTCAAGAAGACCTTAGTTCTCATTAAATATCTGCGCCAAAACTTCTTTCTATAAATCGAGAGAGCGTTTTAAAATATATCAAATTTTTAATAAAAGACTTTCTTAACAAATTTCTGAGATAAAAAGTTACAAACACGAATAACGAAAGTGATTTTACCACTAAGGAAGCTATCCATAAGAATCGCTTTACCCGACAAAATAAATCCCACTTTTGTATTTGGTGTGGCACGCGTATTGATGTTTTTCACTGCCACATCGCAATCCGAATGAATAATTATCCAGGTAAGGCCTCTATTGTGACCATCATCTAGGCATCGTCCAATGACCATGCCCTCCGCCACCAACAAGCTAAAATTCCATCAACAAAAGAGGCAAAAAGAGAGTAGGACAACACCAAAATAATTTATATATAACTCCTAATCCGCATCATTTTTCGTCTCCACCGATTGTTGCATCTACATTTATGGCCGTCATACCCGTAAAAGGTGGAAGGCACTAAATTATGCGATTAGGGCTGCCCACACTAGTCCCATAGCTCCTCTCGTTAGCTAGTGGTTCTCGAAAAAAGACAATGACATCGTTGATGATGTCGAAAACGGTCTTTACCGGAGATAGCATTACACTCGACTTGCCCATGCCCTAGCTTCACGCTAGATCTCCATTTAGCGTAAGTTATGAATTCTGCTTTCATATTTCCATTTCATTTTAGTTTTAATCAATAAGTTATATTTAAAGATATGTTTGCAAACTTGGAGAGACCAAAATCAAGATATCACAAGATTTATATGAAATGGTACTTTTTTTTATTGTAAACAATTTGAATTTACTTACATCATACTCATATGGTTGTTACACTATGTTATAAATCAAACTAGTTGCATAATTGATTGATTATTTGCAGATAATATATTAAATCAATCAAACAATCAATGATAGCATAAAAATGAACACGAGGGATTGGTAATTGTCTTTGATAATAACGAACCTACTTAAAGGGATTGTTACGTCCGCGTAAAAAGTATTCACTATCAATGTTAAAGTAAAGAATATTAAGTTTGACATAAATTTTCTTATTGCAAAAACAAACGTCTTGACTCCTCTAAGGTGTGACACCTAAGATTCTCTTAGGTCTGGGACTTCTCTCAGTATTCACAGTGCACCTAAGGTTCCCTTAGACCCGAGACTCCTTATCAATTTTACTTGATTTTCTCCTGAAGATCAATAGCACCAGTAGATGCAACAATACGCTATTACACTAGTATGAGGATATAAGATTGTAAGTTGTTTGAGTATGCGATCGATGAAACTATTCGAAATGAAGAATGCACACTCAAGTTATTGGTTGCGTGTAAACCAAGCAAATGACGTAAGAACTTGAAGAAAAATAACAAGGAGCTATTTATACGTCGTACTTCCCAATCCTAACCCATTTGCAATCAAATCTCCCACAAATGTGACTGATTCTGAAATAGTCGCTCAAACTTTATGCTGCTTAGATTCTGTTATTTGTGCTTCGGATAGATAATAGGTTTTCTCGCGTGTATCTGCCGACTCGTTACTCCAACATTTTCTTGCACAACATAGATTATTCACTAACTAATTTATTTTGCCAAATAAACTATTATCATTGAGGATTCATCACAACTATTCGAGTTTTTGTACAAAATAAAAAAACTATAAACAGTTACTAAAGTTTAAAGAACCTAGAACGTAAATAAAACTAATAGAGCCCAAAATAAAAACTTTTAAGAAAAATATATATATACAAAATAAATTAATTGCTTATAAGGAGGGCCGGCCCTATGAGTAAGCCAAGTAAGTTTAGGTTTAAGGTTTCAAATTTTTGTGTGGGAAAAAGATAATGGGTGCGTTTGGTAACGATTATTAAGGCCTGATTTGGCTTTTTTTTAAAAGATAAAGTGATTTTTGGGTGTTTGGTAGAAACTGCTTTAAAAAAAAAATTCAAAAGCGATTTTGGATGAAATTGAAAAAGTAACGTAATATAAAACAAAATTAAAAGCCAGAATTCCGAGCTTTTGAAAATTTGTTTTCGGTTTTGATGTTGTAAATGTCTATTTTACCCTCATATACTTCCTAACTTTAAATAACACGATACTAGTCTCTTGGCTTAAATTCAGGCTTGTGGATCTGCAATTAATTCTCCACAAATATATATGACAGTAACCCATGAAATTAAAACTAAAATCTGACTTCATAAACATGCATAACAGTTCAAATCAATTAACCTAAATAATTGCCTTAAAGATAGCCTAAAATGAATCAGTACATAATCCATATTGAGATAAATACAATCGGCTATTAATAGACTTCTAAGACATAAATAACACTAATCAGAAATATTTCCTACGACTATTTAACTATATCCTAAATATTCCAAAGTAATTGAGAAATCTAATTATAAGAGATCTAAAAAAACGTGACTTCGGTAAGTCTGCTAACTTGTGCTATCAGATATCCATGAATTATGTTCCTCGAAACCTAGACATCACGCTTACACAGGTTAAGAGAATTAAAGGCTCGGGAAGATCATCATCAGTGCATAAATATTACCAGGTAACAAAAAATTGAATTACACGTTTTTTTGTATTTGTTTTGTATGTAGATTATGTGAGTAGCTATAGATTACCATGTTCAAATGTGTTTTGTTGATTACATATTTAGAGTACATTTTAATCCCAAAAACCATAATTTCCCTATTCAGTTTCAGTATATTGATTTGGTTATCACTTCAGATGCTTACAAATGTGCCATCGTTTTAAACTTATTCAAAGGCAAACATATTTCATACTCATGCTAAATCTTGAAATATTCAAACTTATACAGAAATGTTACACATTCCTAAATATTCAAACTCATCACTGAAATACTTACAATTTTACCAAACATTCAGAACATATTCAAACAAATTTACCAAACAAACATATGAAATTCAAAAGAGAGTCACAAAAAGTCTAAACCGGAGTCGTTGTCAAAGAATGTTTAGAATGGAAAAGGAAGTTTTCATAAGCTTATGCAATATCTTAGAAACGAGTTATAGATTGAAAGGTTCGAGGAGAGTCAATGGAGCCGAGGTTTTAGGAATGACTCTAATCATACTTGGACACGGCATAGGAAATCGATTAGTGCAAGAGATTTTTCAGCATTCTGGTGAAACTATAAGTCATTATTTCATGGAGACATTAGACGTATTATGTCTTTTAGCAGCCGATGTCATAAAACCTTCTGATCCAGAGTTTAAGAATACACCAGAGGAAATAGCTCAATATGTCAGATATATGCCACAATTTAAGGTACGTACTTGCTAATTTTTGTGATTGCATTGTTTTAATATAATAAGATGATATGTGAAACGACATATTTTTTTTTTTTTTTGTAGGATTGTATTGGGGTAATAGGTGGTGTACATGTTCCAGCAACGCTGCCGCGAGAAGATCAAATTCCTTTTATCGGGAGAAAGAAGGTTCCTACACAAAATGTGTTAGCTGTATGTGATTTTAATATGAGATTCACTTTTGCGGTTGTTGGTTGGGAAGGAAGTGCACATGATTCAAGGGTGTTTTTTGCCGCTCTACGTGATGACGAACTTAAATTCCCAAAACCTCCAGAAGGTATGACTATATAAAAATATTTACATTACGCTATAACTACGTACTTACGTATCTTACACTGTTGACATGAAAATATTATTTGGTAGATGTTGGTTATCCAAATATGCCTGGATATCTTGGTCCATATAAGGGACAAACGTACTATTTGGATCATTTTCGTGCCAGAAGAACCCAACCCAGTACTCCTAAAGAAGTTTTTAATCGAGCACATTCTTCGCTTAGAAGCGTTGTCGAGCGTACTTTTGGAGTGTGGAAAAATATGGAGAATCTTGAATGCCATGTCGAGTTATCCGTTCGAGAATCAAGTAAAAGTAGTTATCGCCACCGTGGATTTACACAACTACATTCGAATGCACGCAAAGGAAGATTTAAATTGTGACGATGACGAGACGATGGATGACGAGGATAGGGAGGACACAAATGAAGATCAATATGAAGATTATAGAACATTTACTAGTTGTATGGATAATTTAAGAGACAAAATTGCTGCAAGTTTAGTAGAATCGGCAAATCATTAATTTTGTTAATAAAAAAATTAAATTTATATATGAAATTTCATTTTGTTTGCTTAATTCGTCGTAGTTTAAATATACATTCGTATTAATATGCACATATAACTACAAAACCATAATAATAGGAGTTATTTATATATTTAATTCTTAGTCAATTTAGTCTTTTTCCAACAATAAGCAAAGTATTACCAAACGCTAAATCAATTTTTGCTTTTACAAAAATCTAAATTAAAAACAGTTTTCCAAACACTAAATAGTTTAAAAAAAACAGTTTTTTTTAAAAGCACTTTTTAAAAGCATTTTTTTTAAAAGCACAGTGTTACCAAACGCAACCAATAAAAAGGTTTCAAATATGTGTGTGAAAAAAGTAATAAAAAGACCCTAAATAATAATAAATAAAAAGCCAATAATGTTTTGACGCCTTAAACTTTTAGATATAAATTTATAAAAAAGAACCCCAGATTTTAAAGAAAAAACCTCAAATTTTAATGAAAAATCTCACAATTTTCTTGAAAACAACTTATTAAATCTAATTGATTTTTAATGTATTATAGACATTGATAATATTGTTTCTAAATTTCGTAATTTATTTTTGTAAAACTTTCATTTCATGTTTCGCTTAAAACTCCAACAATGATTGAGCGACGCTGAATAAAATAACACTTCTTACTTAAAATAAAGTACACGCTAGGATTAGTTTTATAAAAACATTTTTCACATTCAATATTCAAGGGTAAAGTGTGGGCTTAAATTTTCTTTAAAGCACATGATGAACCAAATAAACATGGATAAATTCCACTTATATATCTTTGAATATAGTAACTCTCTGACTATACACAATTTGATTAAAATGCCTCAATTTTTCAATCTGGCCCTATGATCAAAATTAAGACATGTGTTATTACTTTGAGTTTGTTGTCTTTGTTATGGCAAAACTGTTGTTCAAAATGATGTTGGAAACATCAATTGATAACATGAGACACGTTAGTAAGTGACATGAATTCACGCGGTTAAATATATTTTGTTTAATATTTTTTTGCTTTTTTTACGATCATCCAGTGAACATTCTCCAAGTACTCTGAGAAACGCTAGTCAAGGAGGCTATGTCGGGATGTGTCATAGATAAATGGATGTCTTCCCGTTTTTATAGGGTTACACACTTGAGGATTGTTGCAGTCGCCATTGCCGAAATACCACATTTACGCATTTTTCACTACGTGTACTTGACATTTATTGTTAAGAGGTTAGTCACATAAGTGTAATTTGGTGTTATATGATTATTGCAAAAAACAGGTATTGGTCGAAACATTGTGGAAACACTAGGAGAGTGTAAGTGAAAATAGCAAGATGAGCTTCAACACATAAATAGTCGGAGTTAGATAATCGTATTGTCGAAGTCGGGAAGTTTTAAATAGGCCTTTTTGATTTGTAAAGGAAAAATACATAAGAGTCGGAGTTAGAGATCAGTGGGTAGTTTTGATGTTTAACAAACTCATGAAGTGGCGATTCACGATATGTTCGACGTTATACTGATTATATCGTCTCATAAAGTTATATTTCCACTAAGAATATCATCTCTACATAACTCAACACAATTGACAGAGTTGAGTTTTTTTTTTTGTTTTTTGTTTTATAATGTGATGAACTGCTAACGTGTTGGATTATATTTAGAAACATAGATCTACCTTTTTCAAAATGCTTTAACGAATTGGTATGTAATAAAGAAAAATTATCAAAATGATATGTTAAAAAAATTATCAAAATAACGTGTTATTAAATTTATAACGAATATCAAACCATTCGCATAAATAATAATCATACAAAGTATGTTTATCATAACGAACCTGAGACTTCCGTTAATATTATCGGAGCTACCTCATTTTTAAATATGTATAGGAATAAGAAAAGAAATAAGTTAAACTACAGGCAATAAAATAAAAATAAAAATTGCAATTAGCAACTTTTTAAACTTTTTTAAATTTGTAATCAAAATTTAATTAATTCGAAGTAATTTAAATTACCTACCAGTCAATCTAAAGTAAATTAAATTACCTATCAGTTAATCTAAAGTAAGCTTAATTTATTGTTTGAATAAATTTAAGGATAATTAGTATAATAGCACTTTGAAATATTCTAATTGCAAAATAGTCAACATTTCAAACAAATTGGTTTATCACAATTACCCTTAATAAACCGTAATAAAATGACTAGACTACCCATAATTTATAGCAGTTACCCTAAATAAATTTTGAAAACAAAATTAGTTACTAAACGTAAGAGAATACATTAGTAAAAACAAAAAAAACACAATATTAACATGTCATCATTATCAGTTATAAACTAAAAAAAATAAAATGTATGGTTATATGGCAAGCTCAAAATTTCCATTGATTATATATAGCAATTTTTCTCAATTGAACTATATTTTAAGAAAATGTGGATTGTTGATTTAGTTAGAAGAATTGCCCAGACTACCACAATGTGTAGTTTGTTTTTCCAAAATACACTAAAATTGATTTTTTTTTCAAAATACAAGTACAAAAAAAAAAAACTTAAAAGGCAAAAAATTGTTCCATTTTTTAATATCTTTTTGTCAGTAGTGTAGTGTAGGGTATTTGTGTTAGTTTTATATTTTTTTAAAGACTGTTTCATATTTTCATGTGATATTTACTTGTATTTTTTGAAGAAAATACGTTTTAATGGATTTTGAGAAAATCAACAATAAAAAGTGGCATTTTGGACAATTTCTCATTTAATTATTGCAAAAAAAATAAGTCGGCCTTTGTTCTCTAGGATATTTTTTTAGAGAAATTACCCAAAATATCACTTTTTATTGTTGATTTCCCAAAATCCACCAAAATATATTTGTTTTTTCAAAATACAAATAAATTTAATATGAAATACTTTTTAAAAAATTTAACACAATACTAACATTCTATTACCGGTAAAAAAATTAAAAAAAATTAAAATTGACTTACAATAGCCGATTAAACTGTTGCCCTACATTTTTCTTTATTTTTTTTTATGATATTATTGTTAAATGACTATAAATTGAAGCAGAAAACTTTATTTTCAATGATAATTTGTTTATTGTACAGTAGATGGGGAAAAAACAATTTTAATAAATCATGAAAAAATAAACTGATGATATTTTGGACAATTTATCTGGCCAACAACAACAATAACAAATATATAGCTCAACAAAAAAATATCACAAAACTTCAAGTGTGAATTGGGTAAAATCAGACCTCTACTTCTCTTGAACTCTAGTAATGATTTTCGAGTTGGTTTGCGAGCGAGGATGAAAGTGTACTGTACATGTAAATATCTTGATCCGGGGGTACTCATATTTTATCAATATATATTTTTTAAAATCTAATTAATCGTATAGTATATACTGTTCTATCTCCGTTAATTAGCTCTTAAACAATGTGCTCACTTTGCCAATTGCTCTTCGACAAACTGGGCAAGTCTTGTTTTCTCCATAGAAAATCCTGCAACAAAATATAATTTACCGATCCTGATTATCACCTTCAAAACAAAATATACAGTTAAATATACCATATATTTGAATGCACAAATACTATTACTAAGGTGCCATTAATTAACTGATCCCTATCTTATATCTCTCTTTTCATTTTTTCAAAACTTTTTTTTTTCCAATTACGACCAAAGACTTAATTACAGAATTGAGGATATCCTAAATAATTTTCATAGATTGTGTAGAATTTTACAGAGCATTGAATTAGTATTCAGCTACAAAATGAAGATGGTTCTAAATTAAACTCTTTAAAATGATTAGGCAAATAAAAGCACATACCTCCGAGCACAGACGTGGCAAGTAGCAAAATGTCCACAAGGTACAAAGAAAGAATCCCTTTGCCCATCGTAGCAAATTATACACAATTTCCCATCATACAAGTCCACAGAGGAATTACAAATGCCATCACTATTCTCATTCAATTTGTTCGTCTCACCACTTCCACTGCAATTTCCCTTTTCAATATCTTCACTAGAAATTGTTCCATATTCACACTCCGTTGACACTGATTTTACAGGCAATAACGGGTCGGTCTCAATTGAGTAAGAGTTTTCGATATTCAAGTCCTCTTCGAACTCCCGTAAGATCTTCGCGAGCAAAAATAGTCCCAAAGATAGCACGGCTGCTAAATCGATTGTGGAACCGAAAATGCGAATGTATTGGAATAAATGTTATGCATAATAATCGAATCAATTGATGAATAATTGGTCGTAAAAATGTGTAGCTACTTACCGAAAACTGCAGAGTGAACAAATAGATGGAATAGAGAAGTGATCATGGTGCTCCATCCAATGGACATATTTGAGAACAATAATATGTATTGGGCTAAAAAAATCAAAATCATATAGAATCAAGATTTATAGAAAAGACTCTTACACGTTAAAATTCAATTCATGGTTTATATTTAGGGTTAATTAGTAGTATAACCCTATAAACATGTTAAAATTTTAAAATGTAACAACGCTTGACGAAAGTTAGGTAAATGACACAGTAAAATGTTTAACAGATTATGAAGACCATTTACAATCGAAATAATAAATATTAAATTGAAAAGTTGTTAATAATTTTGTTACCTAAACACTAGGGCCATTTACCACAGTTTTACCAAACATTGAACATTTTGAAATTCATACGACAAGCGTTGGCCATTTGACCAATTATTTGTTATATTTATTTTATCAATGAAAGAAGCTGGCCATTAATGAACAAATGAAATTGAAATCATTTTTTTTATATGTTTGATTTGGAAGCTGTACGTATGTTGTTTCTTAAAGCACAACAATATTTTCAAGCCAAAGATTCTGGCTTATTTAGCAAAAACAAAAAACATACAGAATTAAGCCAGCTCTATATGATTAAGAATTACGATTATTATTATAAAGCTTCATAGATTACCTTAAAGTGATTTTGGATCTTCAAGCTTCGAAGCTGATCGCAGAAGGCATAGATGATCAATGGAAGTTAAGAAAGGAGGATTCCGTTTTGAATATCGAGGTGAGATGAATCGAGAGGCAATATAAATTGGAAGAAATAATAAAGATATTTTTTTAATTTCTCAATTAAATGCAACCCAGAACAGTGCCGACATAGTTTGATAAAATGGGCCGTCAACTTCTAACGTACGTGGCTATCTCAAATAAAAATCTGAAAGACAACTCCCAATAATTCACGACAGATCAAATGTATATATACAGTTGGGTGTAACATTCTTGTACTTCAAACTTCAACGTTCAGTGATCCTTATTTTTATTTACTTGCGGAAATTGTTTGGAAGACAAGCAACGGTTTAAAAAAAAATCGGCACCAAATGAGAACCCTGAATAAGTCTTTCGAGGAACAAGAGTAGAGTAAATTATAGTGCTCCGGAAGCTAAATATTTAAAAGATGAAGAGAATCAAAAGTTCCAAAAATATAGGGTTACTATATTGGTATAATCTTTATTTATTATAATTAGGCTCCAGAATGATTTATAGATTTCTTGTCGTGAATTCGTTGGCCACGTAAGTGGATCTTGAAAAGATTTGGAATATCTCCCAAAAAGTCTACATACATTTCAAGCTCTACTCACATATAAAATATCTGCGAGATAGATATTTTTTATATTTAGATAAAAGTATATGTTTTATCACATTTAACTGAGTATCGTAAATACTTATTTACATATTCAAGAGCGATTGAGTATCATGAATAAAATATGGAATAATTCAAATGAAATAAAATCAAATTATAACTTTATTGCTCAAATATTATATAAATAACTCAATTCATATGTGGTTTCATAATATGACCCAGGACACATGAACCTTGCTTCAAAGTTGAATTAATTCCTCCATTTCATATGCGACTAACGGAACTTAAAACATGGTTGAAAGTGAAATGTAAAACAATGGTTGAAACTGAAATGAAGTCCCCAAGCCATATTTGTTACAAAGATATAGAGGCCATTCTTTACATTTTTTTCATTCCCCGGTCGGCAATGTCGTGAGATGGCATTACTCGAAAGATAGGAATTATACAATGGGTATCGTGTGGTTATTATTATCGGTTCGTTACCGATCCGACATGTAAGCGACGCGGAAGACCGCGGGCTGACTCTCCGTCGACACGCGCCTCAGAGCGCCTTTGCAGCCCAAAAGCTCGACCGCCGGCCTAAACACCCCCGCCCTTCGGCTAAAGGGCCCGGCCACCAGCTGAGACCTCACACTTGGCCCAAAGGCCTGGCCTCCAATCGGGGCCTTCCCTTTGACTCAAAGTCTCAGGCCCGTCGAGACCTCCTTCCTGGCGCGAAGACCCGGCCCCCTTGGCTGGAGGCTCCCTCCTGGCTCAAAGACCCGGCACCCTTGGCCGGGGGCTCCCTCCTAGCGTGAAGACCCGGCCCTCCCGGCCGGGACCTTCCCCTGACACGAGAACCCGACCAACTCGGCCGGGACTCCTTCTTGACATAAGGGTTCGGCCATCCCGGCACACTTCCCGAAATCTTTAAATAGTGACCTCGGTACACAATCAATGGAAGAAATTTTTGGACGAAATTTTAGACTGACGACTTGACAACCAGAAGGAATTCTCGCACGAGTGAACTATCTTAAAGGCCCGACCCTTGTGGCGAGAATCGAACACGAAGAGAGGACCCACTTGCCCCTCAACGAAGCCACACGATCTTCCTCTTCTCTTTGTCGTTGTACCATCTTTGGTAGAAAATTCTCATTGATTGTCCCGATTTTGGGACGATCATATTCGACGTCGGTCTCTAAAACCACTATGATACGCATTCTCACATTCGGACCCGTCGAATCACTTGAACTACATCTTGACCTGATCCCGCGATCCCATGGGTATGTAGGCAGATCATAAAGCACGTTCAGTAATCCCAAAAACCACCACCTCATCTCGATCGACTCGAGGCATCATCCGACGTTCGGGCCTCGGCTCACTTAAACCCACAAGAGAATCTATCTCCCAAGCTAACCACGCCCTCAACGTAGATATGACCACCCAGTACGGCCTCGGGTCTAAACTATCTACGTCGCTTTAAGTTTGTCCATATTCGAGCGACAACATTTTGGCGCTAGAAGAAGTAAAGGTTTCGGCGAAAGCCCCCCCACAGACAGGCCAGGGGAAGGTCCCGACGAGAGCCCCCCGGCAGGCATGCCGGGAAGGTGCAGGAGGGTAGCCTCCGACAGGTAAATAGCGTGGCAGAGCTCGGTAGACACTCCCCGGCGGGCAGGCCGGGGGAGGGGCTCGACAGAGAGCTCCCAGCGCATGGACTGGTGGAGCATCCGGCACGAGGCTTGCGAAGGTCAAAGTTGGGCGTAGACCCGACGATGGCGCAGACCCGGGGGATGCGCCGGCCAGAGAGGCCAGGCGCGACGAGGTCACGTCTTGCGACATGGCAGTCAGAGTCTGCGAGCGGGAGAGATAAGGAGGAAGAAGATAGAGAATAAGGAGAAGAAAGAGAGGAAAAAAATGGGAGAGTGGGACCAAGTATTAAAATATCGGGGTTATCGCCAACTTATTGCCAAAATATCGCTAAAATGAAGATCTCGGTAAAAAAAACAGCGTGTTATCGTTATAGTTTTATGTTTATCACTTTTTATCGGTTAAATCTCATTGTTTTATCATTTATTGCGATAATTTGGCCCTTTATAAATGAGAAAATATCCTCAATTTTTGGAGTTTTACCGACCAAAAATATACCGACCCATCACGAGAGGTGTTGTGAAAATTTTATAATGTACCTGCTATTTCAAGGCGCTCAGCTCCATCTCCAGCGTAAACTGAGGGATTAAACAATTTTATGGACTACCGGTGGTATGGCTTGGTATCCGCCGGTTATCAGCATTTTTTTAGGGTTTGATATTTTGATTTTCTTTTGTAAATCTAGTTTACGCATGTTTTTGGGTTTATTTTTTTACGTTTTTGAGACTGGAGAGTGATTATATTTAAAATGCGTAACTTTTGTTTAAGTTCCGGCGATATTCAATTTTTCTGACATTATCCGGTGGCCAGCGGCGGTTTCCGGCGACTGAAGAATTCTGCGGAGAAGCAAAAAATTTCCAAAATCAATTTTTTGTAAGGATAGTGGTTATAAACTTAAAATATTGTTTGTGACTTCACATTTACAATTTAGAATTTAAAATTGTAATGAGAATTTTGATTATGTATTATGCAATTGTGATTTTTCATTTTAAATATAAGATTGTTAATTAATAATTGATTTTGAATTTATAATATAAAGTTGCGAATTTGATTATAGATTACAGAATTGTGATTTTTTATTTTGAATTTATAGTATAAAGTTGTGAAAGTTATTATGGAATTGTAAATTTGATATTGAAATTAGCATATAAGGTAGTGACTTGTGATTATGGAAATGTTAATTGATTTTGAATTTATAATATAAAGTTGTGTATGAATTATGTGATTGTGATTTTTATTTTGAATTTTATAATATAAAGTTGTGTATGAATTATGTGATTGTGATTTTTTATTTTGAATTTATAATATAAAGTTGTAAAAGTGATTATGGATTTTTAAATTTGAAATGGAAATTATAATATAAGGTTGTGACTTGTTATTATGGAACTGGGTTAATTGATTTTGAATAAAATATAATTGTGATGGTGAATTACGGAATTGTGACTTTTGATATTAAATTTTAATTAGAATATAAAATTATGATTATGAATTATAGAATTGTCATTTTGATATTGAATTGAAGTTATAGTATAAGTTTGTTACTTGTTATTATGGAATTGTCAATTTTGATATTAAACTTGAATAGATTATAAAATTGTGATTATAAATTATGGAATTGACAATTTTGATATTGAATTATGTATTGTTATAGGAAAATAGTGGATTAGGGCGCAAAAAAATATTGTACGCTTATTCATGGGATTGCAAACGGGTTCACTTGTCACTTTTGTGAATGAGACGTGAAAGGCGGCGGGATAAATCTGAAGAAGTACCACTTGAGTGGAAAGATCCTCGCAAAAATATGAGGCCATGCACAAAAGTTCCTCTCAAAGTTCGGGACGAGATGCGGGAATTGCTTTATGAATCCGTTCAAAAGAAGCAAAAGAAAAAAAGTTATGATATTAATATCGGCCGTCACAGACACTTGATAATTCGGATGAAGAAGCCGATGTTGAAAAGCAGTTGTACAACTAATTCAAAAAAAGTCGTCATGATGCTGCTTCACATCAATTTGCTAGTGGATTCGAAATTCCCAGAGTAGTGTTGGTGGTGGTAGCACTCACGGGGATAGTACTCACGGGAGTAGTACTCACAAAGTTAATACCTATGATGGTAGTGGATACGACAGTGGCTTACAGGGAAGTGTGGAATATATCGGTGGTAGATACGGCGGTGAGTACGGTCATGACTATAGTGGTAATTATAGAGGTGAATATGATGGGAGTCGTGGAGGTGGTGGTGACGATGGTGATGGTGGCGTATTCTCTCATGTTCCTACTCGACACAACGAGAGGTTAGATCAAGAACACTATCCACATTTGATTAGTTTTTTGGTGGTCCCCCGCCATCTGCAACTCACATGTCCGACGTGTTTTCGAGCATAGACATTGATCTATTGTCTTCTCAATTTGATTCTATGTCGGTTGCGAAAACCGAGCCACCTACTATTGGACCTAACATACTTAAACCTTACATGAACTATCTTATCATCAACATTTTCATTGGTTTAGATCAGTACAACTACGAAATGCATATTAAGACCTACGTGCAGTACTATATGTCATACATGTCGTGGCCGATATATTTGTCAAGGTCAGATGGTGAACCACGAACGTTTCAACCGCTCTGACAGTGGTGAAAACTTTGGTATTTGGTATTGTAATTCTCTTTGTTGTTTGTGTTGGATCTTGAAATTTTGGTATTTGATTTTGTATTTCTCATTGTTGTTTGTGATGGATCTTGAAATTTTGGTATTTGATTTTGTATTTCTCCTTATTGTTTGCGATGGATCTTGAACCCTTTAGTATTGTAATATCCTAATTTGATATCTGAAACTTATGTGTATATTTTCACAATTTTGGTTGGAATACATGTCGTTATTCGATATATTTTCGATAATTTATCGGTATAATCGAGTGGATAAGAATTTTTTATAAGATATCTATCGATATATCAGTTAATATGCCATATACCAAAAAAAAAAAAATCAATAAATAAATGAATTGGAGCATGATGCATCTGTAATTAAGTTTGATTTTCTATGAATCTATTATATGTTCTATAATTGTTGAAATTTAAATTTCTAATGAATCTACTATATATTCTGTAACTTTTTATATTTTACTTTTTTATCATCTGCATCATATAATCACTATATTAATGAATCGTGAAAAATTATTATTTTACCCCTTAATTAATGTTTTACATGAACACTACTTTTCTTTTTATGAAAAATATATGAAATAATCAAATGCTTATCTTCAATATCATTATAATTTAATTTTTCAAATATTAAAATATAATGTAGCCTAAAAGTCATGTGCTATTATATACTTCAAAGTTCAAACTAAGATTCTAGTAAAGTCATCTTTTGATGTCTTATAAGTTTTATGTTTAAACTTTTAAGTATCCAATTATAATCTTAAAATCTCCAAAACGTATATAGCTTAAAAATATGAGACCATTTGAAACTTTCTTACAAAAGGAAAACAGTGCTTCCCTCGCTTCCTTGTCGTTGAAGAGTCGAAAACCAACCGCAACTCCTTCTAATCTCATCTCTCCCGATCTACGATTGAATCCAGCTTGACCGTGTCAACGGAAATGGCGGGTTTTCTGACTCGACCTACACCGGCCATCTTCACCCTTCTCATCCTGTTCCTCCGGCTCGTCTCTGCCGCCCCTATCATTCATACCTGGTCTGACGCAGCGTCACGCGCCTCCATTATCTTGCCTCTTCATCACCACGCGCCGAAAATGACATCTTCGTCCCCGTCATTTTCTTCCTCAGGTTTGCGTCGGAATCTCCAGAGATCTGACACGAACGACACTCGTCCCAATGCTCGAATGCGGCTCTACGACGATCTACTTCTCAACGGGTACATTTTTTCTACAAAATGAAATGCTAAATATATTATAATAATGCTTGCTGTTTCTTGGATAGAGACTTATGTTTTGTTTTGATATCGGAAAGGTATTACACGACGAAGCTTTGGATCGGAACTCCGCCGCAGAGATTCTCTCTGATTGTGGATACCGGAAGCTCTGTTACGTACGTACCTTGCTCCACTTGCGATCAATGTGGAAAACATGAGGTCTGAATCAACTGGATTTTTAATATACATTCTGGATCTTCTTTTTCGCTTATTCCTAATTTGGGGAATTTTTAACCGACGACATCTTGATATTGATCTTCAAATGATGAAATGGAAATGGATAATCATGCGATCACTATGTGTTTTTTTTTAAACAAAATTAATCTGTGAGTTGTTCAAGCTTTGCATCTTAATCATTCTCAAATTTTGTTTTCTTTAAACATTTTCAACCATTAGATTCCATTGAATTTATTGTCTCTCTTGTCAAGGAAGCGACTCCTAGTCCCTGGTTTTTGAGTTAGTTTTGTGTCCCTTCTCTTATTTAGTAACTTTCAAAATCTGAACTCATCTAACATGAATGAAAAGTCAACGTCATCACATACTTCTCTTGCTAGTGTTCATGTCTTTTACATCTGGGTTGATCCGGGTTAATTTGTTTCCGACATTTTAAATTTTGAATCAGAACCCCAGATTTGATCCAGAACTGTCAATAACTTATCAACCTACGAAGTGCAACATAGACTGCACCTGCGACAATGAACAGAAACAGTGTGTTTATGAGAGGCAATACGCCGAGATGAGCTCAAGCAGTGGCGTGCTTGGGGAGGACTTGTTGTCTTTCGGGAATCTGAGCGAGCTTCCTCCTCAGAGAGCTGTTTTCGGCTGCGAAAACAGCGAAAGCGGGGATCTTTACAGCCAGAGGGCCGATGGAATAATGGGACTGGGAAGCGGTGAAAACAGCGTCGTTGATCAGCTCGTCGAGAAAGGAATTATCAGCGACTCATTCTCTCTCTGCTATGGTGGAATGGGCATCGGCGGTGGCTCCATGGTCCTCGGCAGCATTGCTCCTCCGGCGGGCATGGTCTTTGCCAACTCTGACCCGGTGCGAAGGTGTGTATTCTACTAAGTATCATTGTCTTGGTCCAGGAGATTCTCTGACGGATTTACTCTAGTTGGGCTTGGAAACAGTCCTTATTACAACATTGATTTGAAGGAGATTCATGTTGCGGGGAACAAGCTGGCTCTGGACCCGAAGGTTTTTGATGAAAAACACGGGACTATTCTGGACAGCGGTACGACATATTCTTACCTACCGGAACCCGCTTTTCTAGCATTTAAAGAATCCGTAAGTTTATTTGTTTTTCTTGCCTAATCTTTTTAGTCTTTTTTTTTAATCTTTAGTGGTAAAATAGCTCAATGGTAAATTTGGTTTATTTTAAATCCTTGGTTAAATCTACAGCAAACACACTACTTCTTTTAGACTGGCATAATTTCAGTTAATGTGTGGATGGTATTACAATTACATATCGCTTATTCATTGAAATCTCATACTTTATCCTATTTCTGTTATCCTTCCATCTCTTTCCTCCACTTTCAGATCATGAAGGCGCTTCAATCTCTCAAGCAGATACCTGGTCCGGATCCCAAGTACAGTGATATCTGCTTTTTGGATGCGGACAGGTACGCCATGAAATAACAGGATGCCCACTTTGTACACTTAACTTGCTCATCTCTACGTTTTGTTTGTAACATCTAACTTCTGTCTCTTCCTTTCTATTAGCAATGGCAGTGACCTGTCAGAATCTTTCCCGGTGGTGGATATGGTATTCGGAAATGGACAGAAGCTGTCACTTACTCCTGAAAACTACTTGTTCCGGGTAATTTTTAGTGATTTCAGTAATGCTACATTTATCATTTAAGGTTTGTATATGTTTAAAAGGTTTTCCATAAAATTTATATATGTTGATAGCTCTGCTTTCCTTTTCTTTTAAAATTATCGGCCCACCATTATCCCGGACCTGCACTATTGCCCGGGGTCTATGAAAGACCAGTTGTCTATGATATCATAGACATTAGGCTTTTGCTCAGTGAATGTACAATTCTGTGTTTTTTTTTGTAACTGAAGCATTCAAAGCTGCATGGTGCGTATTGCCTTGGTATTTTCCAGAGTGCAAGGGACCCAACCACGCTTTTAGGAGGTACATTAGACTCTTATTTTGTTCTTTTAGAATGTCTTTCCATATATTTCTTTTTCTCAAGCAATTTCTTTCTTCTTCTCTTTATTTTTGTATTTTTTTATAAAGAGATGGCCTTTTTATTTACGAGAAAGTTAGGAGGAGATTACCACTAATTAATCTCTGATCTATATAAGAAAATAATAGAAAGACGACGGCCCATGTGTAGAGTACAACCAAAGGACTATTCTAGAAGTTTCCCTCTTAACGTAATTTTTTTGGTTATGTGCTCCTATCACGTAGCAAGGGTAACTTTTTTGTTTGTATTAGGAATCATTGTGCGGAACACTCTTGTGATGTATGATCGTGAGAATATGAAAATTGGTTTCTGGAAAACCAATTGTTCTGAGATATGGGAGAAACATCAGATACCAGATTCCCCTCCACCAATAGAAACTCCTTCTAGTGAGAATAGTTTAACTCGAGTATCACCTACACCAGCACCGAATAGAGAACCAGACTATGCACTTCCAGGTTCGTAAACTAATTTTTTAGTCTGAACCATGAATGCATTATTATCATGTAAATGGATTTGCTTGTTACGTTCATTTATAGAAACATTTCGTTAATCTTAGTACAGATGACTATCAAGTCGGACAGATAACATTTAGGTTGTCGTTCAACATTAGCTCCAACGATCTAGAGCCTCACATCACATCATTAGCCGGGTACATAGCTACCGAGTTAGATGTTTACGTTTCACAGGTGAGAATCTTATGACATTGCTGATGAAATGCAACGATTTTTCTTTCCTTTTCCAATAATCTTGAGGTGAATTGATTTAGGTCCAGTTGCTGAGTTTGACCTCTGATGGAAACAATTCCCTTATTGGATGGGCCATAGTCCCGGCGGCACATTCCAACTCGGTGTCACATACAACTGCATTGGTGGGTCAATATTCAAGGAAGTATAAACCATTCACTAATAAGTGATATATTCTACAGTATTCGTGATGATTTTGTTGCATCTACAGAGTATAATTGCCAAGATATCCAAACGTGGTATGCATCTTCCTGATAACTTTTCGAATTATGACTTGGTCGGATGGAATGTTATTCCAAGAGAACAAGCGGTAGCAACACGGTACATTATGGCTGCTTTTTTTTTTTGACAAATATGACTGCTTGTTCTTTTGACAGATGTCTAATAATTGCAAAATCCGGGCTTTAGTTTCTTATGTTGACAGAATATTTTGCGGTTATGTTTTGGAATCGATGCAGGAAATGGTGGCAGTATAACTCTCTCAGGGCTGTTCTGGGAGTTTTTGTATTCTTGATCATTGGGTTTTCTGTGTTTGGGATTTGGTTTATTTGGAGACGCCCTCGAGCTATCAATACCTACACACCTGTCAACGGAGCTGGCCCAGAGCATGAGCTCCAGTCCTTCTAAACATGGAGCTACCTATTCTCAACTGATAAATACATGGAGTGAATCTCCATCATTTTTTTCCTCCGCACATAATAAATGCATGTATTAGTAAGCACGTAATATTTGATCAGGGTTTATAATTTATAACTCATAGAATTCAGACATAGGAGAGATGTCATTGATGTTGGTTTTTCGCCAACATATAGAAAGTGAGAATGTAGAGATTTCTATAATTTTTTTACATCATTTTTGTAACCAGGTTCGAAAAAATACTTTGTAAGATTAACAATCTTTTAAAAAATGAAGTTTCTATTTGGCGGGTTGTGGTTTGTGTTTATAAATTTTCCCATGTTAAGGTTTTTTGTGTTACGGTACTGTGATTTAATAATAGGGTTTTGTCTACTTTTCTGTATAACATTGTGATGAAGTGTGAAGTCACTGATCTTTGTTTTCTCAAATTTGATCTTAATTATTTTTACCATGTGGAGGACTATACGTTCCCCGTTTCTTTCAAAATTCGATCTTAGTTTATCTAATATCTACATTTTAAAAGAATTTCTCCAACTCTCGAATGCTAATGCAATTGTGTAACCTATTCTTTTTAATGGACTGATATAATATTTTTGATATTTTATTTGTTACTCGGGAATTAGTCAAGACCAATTGAATGGTCGGTATACCGGAGAGGATGTTCTTCTGTACTCGAAAATGCTAACTATAAAGATGTATACCGAGAAGAATATATATCTCAGCACAAATGTTCGAATCAAATAAGAACGAAAATCACTTAAAGTTAAGGAATAAGTCAAGAACACCTATTGAGCATAACTTTGAATAAAAGAGAAGACAATAGGTCAATACTAGTTAGAACTCTAATCTCACAGTTACATGCCGAGTATGCAATAAAAAAAATGGTCTATCATGAGCGACTTTGACTATATCGCAAAGACGTGAGATTAATCACCCACGGTCCAATAGGGTCACAGACTAATTTTTGAATAAACTATCAGACGATTATCGAACATACATCTATAAAAAGAAGAGAAAAATACGAAGAAGGAGGCCGAAAGACTCACAAACTTGCCAGCATAATTTTACATATTTCATCAACGCGCTTATAGTTTTCACTCTCTTATATTAGATTAGGTTCTTTTAAAAAAAGTCTTACCTAAATCTTTAAAAACTCCTTAAAATTGCGTGTTCGGCACTAAAAAAATTCGTAAAATATTGTTGTACTAATTTTAAGTACGAATAAAAGGTTCAAACCGGTTTAGTTTTGTTAGTACAATTGCTTTTGGCTTTATTTGGTAGGAATGAAAGAAATATGGATGGACGTATTGGGAAGGATGGAAAAGGAAGGAAACAAAGTGAGTGGATTATTGTTTTCCCAAATGTTAATTGGTATATTAAGAAGAAAGATTGGTATCCATCCATCTATATGTTTGGGTAGAAATATAAAAGAAAGAAAATGATTAAATTGATATATTAAAATTATTTTTATACTTAATTAAACTTAAATTTGCATGAACGTATCTATACAAAATACACACGTATATATAATTTTTTTAATATAAAATTATGAATTAAAATAAATAGTATTTTATAAAGAAAAATAATTTTACTTGTACATAATTTTTTTTGAATACATTTATGTCAAATGAATATAAAAGACATATTTTAAAAATCATATTTATAAAAAAAATTGTATTTCTATATTAAAAATATTATTTTTATAAAGTTAATGAATTTATTCAATTAAATATTATAATTTTGCCATCAATAATAAAATTATTATTGTCAAATATTAAAAAAATTGTTCCCTCTCTTTTCAATTCTTTCAATATTGGAAGAATTGTTTTTTGGTGGGTCCCACGGATTCACATCCTTCTGAAGAGTATTTTTTCCCTTCTTCATTGTGTACTAAACACCAATTATGAAAAATTTATCCACTCAAATTATTTTGTATCTTTCCATCCTCTCTAAATCCATCCTACTAAATATAGTTAGGCAAATTAGCTCATTCAGGCAAATTTGAAAACGTTATTATATTACAATTCCAATTTTAAGTATTCCAATCGTCTAAAGTCCTATATAATTTTTCACAAGAATGCTTATTTATGTTTGTTAATGAACCAACAGTTTAAAATACTAACCATATCCTAATGATATGATAAGTAAATATACCTATCTTTTTCTTCGACTAGTATATTTATCGCGTATCCTAACTTATCGAACGGAACAAAAAACACATTAAAATGAGTCCTTATCTAACAAAAATCAATTAATTGAATTAATTCATATTTGTTTGACTATTTATTGAAATAAATTAAATTAACATCATCAATTAATTAATTTCAGCTTGTTATTGTTTAATAAAATAAAACTAAAAAAAGGTAGACTATCTTTCTGTAACACAAATCAATTAATTGAACATAATCCTATGTGTCAAGCGTTCAATAGAACATCTTTCTGTAAATTAGTAAAAAAAAAAAACATATTTTTGTAAAAGAAAATGGAAAAAAGAGAGAGGGAAACGTTCATGAGAACCAGTCAAAACCCGTAGAAGTTCGGGTAATTACCGAACCGATCCACAAGTCCACGCGGTCGTTTTTTCTCTTTTGATGCTCGTGTGAATCCAAAAGATTTCTGCCAACTCTTCTACTCTTCCCATCTCTCCAAGTCGATTAACCCTAGCCTAGACCAGTCAAAACTCTCGAACCTTCTTCGATCTTTGATTCCTGGGACCTTTTATCTCATCCTGTTCCGATAGTAATCGACGCCGGAGAAGCTAGCTCCGCGGTGCTTTTCCATTCTGTTTCCAGAAATTGCTGGCTGTTGAGTTGCGAGTGGTCGAGCATAGGAAAGGGAAACCAGGGTTGTTGAAATCACCTATATTTAGGCGAAAAAAATAAGTACAAAGCTCAGCAGAGAATGGGCGGAATCTAGCTTGTCCGTGTCCTAACGAGGAAAATTAGACAATACGACTTTTGCTTGTTTCATTTTTGTTTTTACTGGTGCGATCGATCACTTCAACATTCACATTCAGGTAATCAATCTTCTACATTCAACTTTAGAATAAGATGAAGTTTCCATTATTTTCTCTCCAAATATCTTGGTCCTTGTTTGACCATTTCAACGCCTTTAGTCGTTACCTTTTTTTTTTTTTTTTTTTCTTGGCCGAGGAAATGTTTGTTTAAATTTTTGCTCTGGTTTGACCGCAATTGCTTTCCATTACGAGTCGGTATATGTCGACAAGCAGAGGTAGGTTTGATTGTTCCGCTCTAATTCGTTGAGATGTTTCGGTATGAAGAAGTATTATTTGATTCGTATTTCTGCATCATGATTATTTAGTAGCTTTATTTGTTTTTCATATTCATTCTTGTGTGCGTCAACAAATTGGTTTCTTCAAGCTTAAGCTTGTTATCATGATTTTAGATCGTCTTTGCCTATCTTGGTGTGCCTTAGTCTACATTTTTTGGATTATATAAAATAAGTGTCGTATATATGTATTTTCGATGGTGTTTAACAACCTTGTTGCTGCCAGAGATAATACGAGTTTGTGAACAAAATTTACTCATCTGCACTGTCGGTTTTGGTAATAAATTTAATAGCTATAGTTTCTTCTCGGTTTTTTAGGAAATACGTTGGCCTGCATTTTCTCAGAAGACTTTTGATGTATATTTCGAAATTTTAGGTTTTATAATTCAATGATTGA
This sequence comes from Urtica urens, assembly GCA_958296335.1. Classification (NCBI taxonomy): domain Eukaryota; kingdom Viridiplantae; phylum Streptophyta; class Magnoliopsida; order Rosales; family Urticaceae; genus Urtica; species Urtica urens. The sequence continues at coordinate 21,652,637 of OY282522.1, read as the reverse complement.
TATGTCGAATATTTGTTTCTGCAGGACTTCTGAGTTGGAGACTAAGAGCACTACTACCTGATTTTGAGCTTGTGTTTACTCCTAGTGGGGGTTCAGTATTTTATTGGATAACGTTGTGTAATCAAACATAAGAGATGTTGGGAAGATCGCATTGATTTTTGAAGTTATTAGTTTTTGCGGAAGAAGGTATTGTCTCCTGTTCTGTCTCTTAATCGTGTGGTTATGGAATTCCTTACAAGGAAAAATGTAGGCTAGGAAATAATTTTTTGGATATTTATTTTCTGTAAAATGTTAGGGTGAAATCGGACATTATGTAGTAATTATATTAACACAAATGATTCGTTGGTTCAAAACTAATACTGTCAACCTTTTTTTTTGAAGCTATTAAGCTTTATTTATATTTTGCATAACAATATTCCTTTTGGGTATATCAAGGTTGGCCCTTCCTTTCCTGATATTCACATTTCTTGAATCCATAAACACTTATTCTTTCTCGGCTTATCGCTAAGTAATACCATCCATAATGTTAACCGGACCAATTTATTGTTTTTGATTGTTGGGCGCAGGTGCAATGGAGATATCAATTTTAAAGGCGCTTCTCAATAATATCTCATCTTTCTTCTGTTTAGCTTCATGTGATAACATAAACTCAGAACCAGTTCTGAAGTATTACCACAGGGCAGAAGAGATATTGAAGCTATTGAAAACAGTACTTGATGCAATTGTTGACTCTGAAGTAGCTTCTGGCGAAGATCTCAAGAACTTGTTTGAGGATCTAAGTTGCTATATTGATGATCTAAAGGAACAGTTTGAAAACTTGCAACAGTTATCAAGTAAAGTTTATTTTGTAAGTAACAAGGTTTCATGTGAAACAATTTTCTTTTATTAATTGACCTTGAACTGTAAATATTTTTGTGATTGTTTGTTGTTTAGAATAGGTTTATACAATCGATAACCATCATGATCGCTATTCTGATTATGAAAGTATATAATTTTCCTTTATGGATTGCAACTATTGCAATTTTTCTCATAAGTTTGTAACTAATATTATTTTATGTTATTGTTGGTAGAGTTTTTCTTGCAATAGGACTAGGATTCATAAAATCTTGAGGATTTCTTAGCTTATAGGATACTGCTTGGCAGCGGATAGATCTTTGTGCTCTGTGTGATTATAAGTTTACAGAAACATGGAATAATTGGCAAAAAAAAATGGGTTGGGGTAGCTGTGGCAATCATTTCAGGTTTAGACTACAGAAATGGAAATAATAAAAATATAAGTAGAACATTGCTTAAGTTTGCTTATGGCAACAAAAAATGAGGTCTTGTTGGGGTCTAGTTCAACAAATAGTCTTACTGACTGATGGTGTCCTATCCACTCGCGGCTTTATTAATTTAGTACCGTACAATATATAATGTGATGGTGGTAAATCTTTAATAGAAGCAACTGTATGTGCTCATCTCTTTGAATGTTTGTTCAGGTACTGCAAAGTGAAGCACTTGTATCTAAGATTCAGGTAGCAGCCTTGGACATCTTACTGCTTCTTAAGTCTTCTGATCAAGATCTTCCTTCTGGATTTGATTCTCTGTCTCTTGAGGTAGCAAACAGGAACTTTGTTATCATTATCGTTATAGTAATTGGCCCTCTAATTTCTCATAAAGTTACATTTTGAGAAAAAGAATCTCATAACTTGTGGTTCTTCTGCAATATGTGGACTAAAAATGAATAATATTGTTTCTTAACATAAGGTATCCTCGGTAAAACATAGCTAAACCAATCCCTAACATAAAATGAAGCTTCACATCTGAAAGCAGGCTACCTGTACTTTTAGGTTTAGGTCATTGTTCCATAGGAGTAGCTTATGGAAAAAGAATTTCGGCTCTACTAATAACAATTGTAGCTTAGGGGAAAAGGGTATGAGCTTTAAAAATGTGATAGTAATAATAATTATGGAAAATGAAATGAACTTAGTACAGTATAATAACATTATAATTTTATCAGTAGTTTGATATACCTGATCATGGCTACGACTATAAAACAATGACCTAAAATTAAACGGTTTCAGGATTCAGACTTCTCATCTATCGTGTACGTTCTTTGTTGATGCATCATTCACTCTACTTCAAATTGCTCATTATATGCCACCTATACTTGGCCTTGTTCTTCTCATTGATATGACTCTTTTATGAAGTGTTGTCCTATATAATTTACTCACTAGTATTCACGGTCTATCTTATTAATTATAATTAGTTTTGTGTTAGTCAAGTGCATGGTTACCTTTTGGCTCATGCTCTCGTATTTTATGTATGTCATTAAACTCAAGACGTCTATTTGATAGTTTTAACAATTTTTTGCATCTGGTATTCATGCAAAAGTTCACAGATATGGTTTTCTATACAGAACGGTGTAATTTATGCAACCTAACTTTGCCTGATTGATTGCAGCACTGTGTGCAGAAAATTAGGCATCTGGGACATGAACAAATGTCTACTGTTTTTAGAGATGCTGCACAACAAGTGGACAGTGGTGTAGTTGACTCAGAAATCCTCGTTACAATTGCAGAGAGCCTGGGCTTGAGGTTGAACCAGGAAATTCTTATTGAAGCTGTAGCGCTTGAAAAGGTAAAGGAGAATGCAGAGCAGTCAGAGAACACAAACGAAGTTGAGTTTATCGAACAGATGATTTCTCTAGTAACACGAATGCATGAGAGGCTTATTGCGATCAATCAGTCTCAGAGTAGCAGCCCGGTTCCAATACCTCCTGACTTCTGCTGTCCTCTCTCTCTTGAGCTAATGACAGACCCCGTGATCGTGGCGTCGGGACAAACTTATGAGCGGAGTTTCATCAAGAACTGGATTGATCTTGGTCTAACAGTTTGTCCCAAGACAAGGCAGAACCTTGCTCACACCAATCTAATCACCAACTACACTGTGAGGGCTCTGATTGTCAATTGGTGTGAATCAAACAACGTGAGGTTGCCTGACCCTGCAAGAAGTACGGCTGTAAACCAGGCACCACAACTTCTTGTGCAAGCTGATTCTGGTATAACCAGGGATCCACCTGTTTTCCCTCATTCTAGAGGCAGCCAGCCAATGTCACCCGAGTCAACTCGCTCTGTTGGTTCACCCACGAGAGCCTTAACTCCATCAGTTGGTGTCCATCGTGAAGGAGGCTCTCCGTTGCAGGGTTCCTTGTCCGGCACATCTGGAAATGGGCATGGGCTAGACCTTGCGAGAATTTCACTGACTAGTTCCGAGGACAGATCTGGCAGCTCAGAAGAAAAGAGTTCAGAGTTGACTGGCCAACCGTCGACATCACCGTCCAGAAAAGAACTACCCAGTTCTTCTGGACCTGCAGAGTCATCTCAGAGACACAGTCGAACCGGGTCAGCTTCAAGCACAACCTCTAATGGACACTTACTTGAAGAAACACCAGGAGATATCAGTGGAGCTTTGCATGATTCAACGAGTCTAACGGGCTACAGCAGTGATGCATCTACTGAAGCCAGAAGGGAGCCACAAGCAGCCTCTCAATTTCCAGTGAGATCTAGAAGCCAAGCGATTTTTCGCCGCCCTGCCGATAGGTTTGCCCCGAGGATAGTTTCAGCCCCCGCTGCTGAGACAAGACCCGACCTCTCCGGGGTCGAAGCCGAAGTTCGGACCCTCGTCGAGCAGCTGCACAGTGAGTCCATCGATGTTCAGAGAGATGCAACCTTTCAAATACGGTTGCTCGCCCGGAACAACATGGACAACAGGATCGTCATAGCAAACTGCGGTGCAATTAACCTCTTAGTTCAGATGCTTCTCTCAGAAGATTCCAAAATCCAGGAAAATGCAGTAACGGCCCTTTTGAATCTTTCCATCAACGACAACAACAAAGTCGCGATCGCCAACGCGAATGCGATCGAGCCCTTGATTCACGTCCTGAGGACCGGAAGTGCCGAGGCGAAGGAGAATTCGGCAGCCACTCTGTTCAGCCTTTCGGTGATAGAGAACCACAAGATCACGATAGGGCGGTCCGGGGCGATCGGACCATTGGTCGACCTGTTAGGGAACGGAACCCCGAGAGGAAAGAAAGACGCTTCGACGGCTCTATTCAACTTGTCAATATACCACGAGAACAAGGCGAGGATTGTTCAAGCTGGTGCGGTGAAGTACTTGGTGGAGCTGATGGACCCGGCGGCAGGGATGGTGGACAAGGCTGTCGCTGTTTTGGCAAATCTCGCGACAATCCCGGAGGGAAGAACCGCCATCGGGCAGGAGGGTGGGATTCCAGTTCTGGTCGAAGTTGTCGAGTTGGGCTCGGCTCGAGGGAAGGAAAATGCAGCCGCTGCTCTTCTGCAGCTCTGCATCAGTAGTGGCAGGTTTTGTAATATGGTGCTCCAAGAAGGAGCGGTCCCGCCTCTCGTAGCTTTGTCACAGTCGGGTACGCCTAGGGCCAAAGAAAAGGTGCTCTTACGCTACTCTTTTTTTGGTATTGTGTCGAAGGAAAACAAAAAAATTTAGTAACATGTTGAGCATTCTTTTGATTTCTTCTTGCAGGCTCAAGCGCTTCTGAGTTACTTCCGAAGCCATCGACAAGGTAATGCTGGAAGAGGGTGACAAGGTAATCCTCGGGCGGAAACTGAGATTGTCATCACTCTGTACATTTGACAGTGCAAATAATTTGTGAAGAAGGTAATGTTTGTGTATTTTTTTTAGATGATTAACTGACAGGAAAAAAAAAGAAGATATTTATCAAGTATTTGGTCGAGTCTTGTAAAAGACCTTTTTTGTTATTTGAATCTGCTGAAAGAAATGTTATAGCTGCGAGTTTAGTGTTTTGCAATAGCAAAGAGTGTGAAGGATATGTTAACGGTTGAACAATTTATTTGTATTCTTTTATGTAGTGCCTCGTGGCCATTTTTATGCTTTCTCTAGTCTCGCTTTTGTATATCGGAGACTTGGAGACGCATAAAACAATCATTTGTATTCTTCCAAATAAGGCGTCTTTTACCATGCATGTTTTTGATATACCTATTATACTTGTCTTGTGGGTAATTTATTAGTCTCAACTGTTACTCTGATATGTAAAATGGGGTAGTCATTAATATCGGGAAAGAAATAGGACCCCAAGTGGGTCGGGGGATCATAATCATCCGGTGATATTCTGTGTTTGTCTTGTGGTTTTCTTAACACTCGACGTTGATGATATTTTTTTACTGGAAAAAAACAATATTAAGGGAATAGTCGAAGCGACGTTGTCCTACACAATGCGCTTGGACGTATTGCTAACAATTTTAGGAAATTATTAGCTTCAAACTTTACTATTTAGCTAGAATACTCGTTAGTGCCAAGTTAGCATAATTTATTCTTATTTATTTAGCTATCAAAGAAATATGAATTTATATTAAGAAGAAAAACGAATTCATATGTAGGCAGTGAATTTGACAATATAATTACATAATTAGGACAAGGACCCCAAAATTTATCTTCCCTAATCAAACGTAGGCAGTGAATTTGGCAAATGGGTCCCATTCCCATATTAAAAGATCACGGAATAATTTTGACAATCAGAAAAAAAGAGGCACAAAAACCGAGGGAGCAAGTGTGGGACCCACGAATTTTGGGCGTGTGGTGCAGATCGAATTCCAACACGAAAGGCCATCTGAGATTAAGCCAAATAATTATTGCAATAACAACTCATGTCTCTAATCTTTACCCTCCTCCAGCTGTATAGGCCACCCCTTTACACCCAAATATCGCTCACCATACCAAACGCTAATTAATCCCGTTATTGAGCTCCCACAAGCAGACAATTTTACAAATATTAAATTTTGTTTGCAAATAAATGTTATTGAATTTTGAAGTTTGAACATTGGAAAAAAAAAGCAAAAAACAATATAGAGAGAGAAGGTAGCAAAAGCGCGTTTAAGAAAACACCGCAATCACAGTTCATGATGATTAGTTAGTGGAAAACTATCGGAAACTCTACTGTTTTGAGTGGGTCCCACTCCCAGCCAGCAACGATGCGGTGCGTTTTGTTCCCACTCTCTATCTCTCTTTGAAATTTTTATTCCAACGACTAGGATGTGGTCCCACACATTCACAGTGCAGAAATTGCCAAGAGATCCAACGGCTAATACAACTAGGCATTCCTTACACCTCTATATATAAAATACTCTCACTCTTCTTCACTCTTCACAGCTCCTCTCTTCTCTCTCTCTCTCTCTGAACACACACTCACAACAAGACAACTACTTTCCTTTCACTCTTCGAAAATGGACAGAAACTCCGCGTTCGTCGTCGCACTGATCTGCATTGTCGTCGCCGGAGTCGGAGGCCAGTCTCCGGCAGCAGCGCCGACAAAAACCCCCGCAACACCGGTCCCCGCCGCCGCGCCGACAAAAGCACCGACAAAGCCCGCTCCGGTGGCCGCGCCGACATCGACCCCGCCGGCTTACGCCCCAGTCGCCACTCCGCCGAAGCCCTCAGCTCCCGCTCCGGTAGTAGCTCCGGTGAGCGCACCTCCCGCGCCTGTTCCGGTGAGCTCGCCTCCTCCAGCCGCGGTTCCGGTCCCGGTCAGCTCTCCACCGACAGTCGCTCCGGTGGTCGCTCCGGAGATGGCTCCTCCAGCTCCCGTGGTGGCTCCGTCCGCCGACACTCCCGCCGCGGCGCCGAGCACGAAGACTGAAGAGTCTCCCGCTCCGTCGCCGGATATGTTGAGCCCGCCGGCGCCGCCGACCGAAGCTCCTGGACCTAACTCCTCCTCCGACGATGGGTCGCCTGCTCCGTCATTGAACGACGAGGTACATTTCGCCACTAATCAATAGACTAAATTACACCTTCGTAAGTATGACTCAGTAGTATATAACCAGCGGGCTCTTAGCCGTAGCGTGTTACGTGAGTTTCAGATCTATGTCGGTCTTCGAAACGAGATCTGGTTCTTCTCTTTTTCTAGAACGATTAATGGTTCGTGTTTACGTGTTTATTTGCACCCGACAAGTTTCTGTTTCTTTTTACTTTTTTTTACTAAAGAGTGGACTGTAACTGTACTAACAAGTGAACGGGTTATATCACTCGCGATCATCGCGCGTGATATCACGCCAGTTAACTGAAACCACACGCGCCAACGTGGATTTTGTGAATCTATAAATGAATGTCAGAGCCAGACAATAACTATAAATTTAGAATTTATCACAACTCGCTCAATTTTCATGACCGTATTGAATAAAATTTAATGTGAAGTAGGTCAAATTCTTTGAGATATTTAATTAGTACTTGTTTTTTGTTAAATAGTATTTAATTCGTGGATCTAAATGTATTGCAGAGTGGCGCAGTGAAATTGGTGACCAAGTTGGGTTGTGGCGTTGCTTTGGGATGGGCGTCGCTTGTTTTGATTCTCTGAAGATAGAAAGCGAGCCGTTGCTCATTTTGTTATTATATTTTATCATTTTATTATTTTCATTTTTTCCTTTTCTTTTCACCCTTTTGTTATTTCCTTGGTCTATTACTGTGAACTCTTTATTCTTTCCCATCACTTTACACCATATGTTTTTTCCTATATTATTATAAGCTAATGGTGGATTAGATTCGTTTTGGAGGGCAATATATCACTTTTATATTCATTGGAAAGACTTCCACGTATTTATCTTCTTAGATTTTGTATCGACGTCTTTGTAACCATATTTTTCTTTTCGTACAGCCTGGCTCTCACTCTCATCGATGATTCTCCTTGTTCTTTTTTTTCTTCTAATTTCTTATTCTTTATTAATAAAGCTTCGACGATTGATTGTCCAATTAATTTAACAAGTAGCAATAATTGACTAAATCTTCTAGAGTGCTTTCAGGTCATCGCCTTTTTTATAAGTAGCTTAGTAGAGAATATATATAGAACTCATGAACGTTTGTTAAGTAGAATGAGACTTTAACAGACTAAAATTTATGCAAACAAACAAAAACAAATCAATAAATGAACAAAATTGTTCGAAGGCCCATCAGTTTTAGAGAGAATAGTCGAGCATATATGTACCACTAAAATTTAGCAAAAAAACTCGAACGAAATATTCAATGAATTTTTATCTTCAGAACACAAAAAAACACCACAATTTAGTGGATAAGTAGACTTAATGTGTTTCTCATTCTACTTATCCACTAAATTGTGGTGATAAAATGAACAAAATTGTTCGAGGATCATCAACTCTGAAGATAATAGCTGAGTGTATGTACAACTGTAAGATCAGCAAAAAACCCCACTAAAAATTCAATTAATGAGTAATTAATCTTTCAAACACAAAAATAACCTCAATTTAATGGATAAATCATAAAAAATATGTGGTGTTTTAGTCTTCGATGAATCACATGAACCAAGTTGAGTTTGTAGATTTCATGTCTCAATATTAATAGAAAAAATTGGCTCTATAGCCTTATTAAACGTTTATGTTTTGGATATACCCAACGTTTGGTTAATGGATTGAAAATAGCCAGGTAGATTCATTTACATCACATGAACATACCAATTTGCCCTTTTGCCGAATTTATTTTGGAAAAATAATTTTTAAAAAATTGAATTCGAATTTGGATTTGGATTTCGAATTTCCAGTCACCATAATTAGTGGGTTGACCAAATTTTGATTCCCGAAATATTGTATCCAATTAAGTTTAAATATCCTAATTAGTTAGTTACCTATATTAAAGGAAACATTATCTTTTTTTCATATTAATTACCTAAAATTATTTACTCACTCATTTTGGTCGGCCGAACCTTAATATCAACCATCATAATCTCTGTTTTGATCGGAAAAAAACAATTCGAGAGCAATGAGATTGTTTGAAGAAGATGATTTTTTGTTGCAAGATTCTGGTACGACTTCTGTTAACAGTTTATTTTCGTTATATTTACACTGTATTTCTGTATTTTTTCTTTCTATTTACACGATTGAATTGAATTCGAATTTGGATTTGGATTTCGAATTTCCAGTCACCATAATTAGTGGGTTGACGAAATTTTGATTCCCGAAATATTGTATCCAATTAAGTTTAAATATCCTAATTAGTTAGTTACCTATATTAAAGGAAACATTATCTTTTTTCATATTAATTACCTAAAATTATTCTCACTCATTCTGGCCGGCCGAAACTTAATATCAACCATCATAATCTCTGTTTTGATCGGAAAAAAACAATTCGAGAGCAATGGGATTGGTTGAAGAAGATGATTTTTTGTTGCAACCTTCTGCTACGACTTATGTTAACAGTTTATTTTCGTTATATTTACACTGTATTTCTGTATTTTTTCTTTCTATTTACACGATCGTTGCAAGATTCTGATATGGCTTCTGTTAACAATTTATTTTCGTTATATTTACACTGTTTTTCTGTATTTCTTCTTTCTTTTTACACGATTAATCTTGTTTTTTTAGTCCATCTTTTTGAATGCCTCGAATCTCGGTTGATTTATTATTCTTTATTTTTTATTTAGTTATATTGGGTGGGAGGTTTGATTTGTGACGTTAATGACATTGATTTTCGGTTTTTTTTATATTTTTTTTAATTAATTGTAATTGGCGGGAAGTTATTATGAGGGTACATTTGTCTCTAAAATTATGTAAACAAATTTAACCGGCTATTTTCAACTTATTAACCAAACGTTGGATATATTCAAAACAGCTATAGTTTACATGGGTATCCATCAAAATGACCCATATTAATATTGGGCTTTATTTTCTAGGTGGTTCGAGTACCAAATAAACAAGCAAGTATACTTTGTTATTAGTTTGGAATAAAGTTTCGAGTCATTAATTTTAACGTAAATAATGAGCAATTGCCCGAAATATCATATTGGTTATTGTTTTTTTTTCTTAAATTTTTTTTTTTTTTTTCTCAATTAACTACTAAAAATAATTGAAAGATGACTTACTTTAAAAATTACATTTTCACCCGTCTTTATTTATATATTATCAGTTTATTAAAAGAACATAAAAGAGATTGTTCAATACGGATTTCAAATTCATTTTATCTCTCCATTCAATAATTTTTTTTTTAAATAAATCGGGAAAAAAGAAGAAAAAAGTTGAAAGTGTTAAAAATTAATTTAAATGGTAAATTGTGTTTCAGTTAATTTTTAGTGACAAACGAAGAAGACGCGACAACCTTTAAACAAATAACACAAAAACGGTGGTGGATGTGATTGTTGTTCTTACAACAAGCATGATAAACAATGAATTATGGGCGATACATTTATCGCATCACGACCCACGATACATAATAATAATAACTAAAAAATATAACAATGGTTCACTAATGCATTACGGAAGGACACTTGCACAAAATATTTTAGGAAAACTTAGGAGAATTTTTTTTCTATTTTAAATTATAAACATGGTGTCTTATCACAGCTCTTATGTAAACATGTTGCACAACCTTTTTAAAGACTGAGAAATTAAATCTCCGATTTGTGAGATCTAATAGCTCATAAGTTAAGGTAATGTATGCTCGGTTTCGGTTTTCAACTTCTCTTATAACATATGGTTTTTCATTACTAAACTGACTCAGTAAGCGGGAGTCTAAGTTAAAAATGAAAATAACTAATGTCACGTTACGTGCAAACAAACACATTTTGATGCATTATTATTCTAGTTTTGCTGTATACTACATGTGTGTCATCCATCTAATCACTTGTCGTTCCACAAGATTCTTCAACATTCTCTAATTGCCACAATCATTGACATAGCAAGTTGCCAACTTCAAACTTCTAGTACTAACCTTTCAACGGCTTGACTGTTTTAAGTTTCTAGGATCACTTGCGGTACCATCTTCATCAGGCGTCGGCGGTGCATTCTTACAGACGTGACAAATGGGCTCACCGGAGCGATCATTTGAGTAGTACGCTTATGGGTGACACCCGCTAGACCGACTACTCAATGCCCTCAAGACTGTCTTGGTCCTAACATGAGTCGTGATTCGTGGGTACCATCGACACTGTTCATTAAGATTTGGACACTTTCACACGTAGAATATTCACTTAATTGTGGTGTCCACATTAATTGATCGTTAGTGTTTTATGGTGAAAGTTTTGGATGTGACTCTCAACCCTTCCACTATTTACTCGAATCCGAGAGTCAACTTATTTTCTCATGTTCTCCCCGTTTTCGCTCTAGCGGGTCAAGTTTTTGGGATAACTACATCATATTACACTGGTTGGGTTATAATAAATCTATGTTTGAACTTATCGGAGATAACTCGAGCGACCTTTTCAAGAAAATAAATGGTCGAAACCTTATTTGTATTAGTTTGTACATTTTAGGATTATACTTAGTTTTGGTTACTAACAAGTACCATTCACATAAAAAAAAAAAGGTTTTTGTTTGGGAAGTAGTTGATTTAGGTCTATGCACATACCCCAAATAGACACGTCGTCGGACTTGTATTCTCGATGTTTTGCTTTGCTTTGGTAGCACGTTTCCCAAGCTTGTTTGACAAGTCCAAGTTAGGTCGTCGTCTAAGCTATCTAGATCCATGACCCCGATGAGACGACGTCCTTCCAATCCTGACTTGACTCTTTTCGACTTGATTGTGGTCTCGTTTCAAATTCAAGTACGAGTATAAAGTAAATATTCCATTTGCTAAAAACAAACGTCCTTGAACTGGATTTCGAGACTAACTCGGGGACCACTCTCTTCACAAGACTGAACACCGTTAACAACCTTGGAATCTCAATTTCGATATAATTTCTAGTTGTCCGAGTCTCAAACAAACCCAGAACGTCCTAATAATTCCATTATCAAATTACGTAACTCGGTACATGAATGGTCAATATTTTATAACCCAAGTTACAAAAACTATAATAGAAGGATTCCAACAATAAAGCACACTAGACTTCCACAGCTTTCTAACGAGTCATTACAATCCAAATTTAGATAATGACAACTACCTTAAACACAACATGCAATATATGTGCAAGGCCGCAGATTCTAGTTTCACTGGTTGTAAGTGCAAACTTTTGAAATTCATCTCTTTCAAAATCTAACCAAATTTCACGTTCTTTGACATGCTACGAAGGTCACCAACCCTACTATCCAGAAAAGATAATACAAAATCAGCCTAACTTGTACCAGACCATGCACGTCGGTATATCTATCAGTTTGTTTCAATTTATATATATATATATATATATATATATATATATATATTCTCTTAAACAAAATAAAAATTATTCAGCAACATCATCTAAATTTAGGCTAAAAAATATCCTCATAATCCTACACAAATCCTAACTCAAGTAATTCATATTGACACTAGTAAAAGAACACAACATAACTTCATATATACAATTCCAAATGCAAATATTTTAATGGGTTAATATATATAATAATCTTATATAAGTTTGCTAATTTAGTTTTGTCCAACGTTTTATAAATTTTTTGTAAATGTCCACATCTTTAACTAATTAAAATTCCGTTCCAAATATACCCCAAATCAAAATTCCGCCCAAAATATAAATGAAATTTAAAAATAAAAAATCGGTATTAATTATCTCTAAATAACAGCACATCGTATATTTATGTTTTTTTTTTCAATTTACTCCAATTTTGGCGATCCTCCAGTATCATCGACTCTTCCGCTCAATTTCTTCGCGATAGTTCCGTATCTGTCGTTCTCTGCGTTCTCATCGTCGCTCTCGGTCCAATCCAATTTGGTTTCACTGTAGTTCATCAATCATGTATGTGTATAATTCTTTTTATAAATCTAATAGTTGATTTTGGATTTTTTTTTTATAGTTTTCGATTTTCACTGTGGTTATTCTTCTCCGACGTAGTCCGCTATTGTTAACGATCTGAAGCTTTTTGTTTATGAGTTATGTATATGTTGATTTCAATTCATCAATCAATTAATTGTTTCAATATTGAGTTTAATAAGTTCTGTTTTCTATATATGTTGATCTGACGCAGTCCGTCATTGTTAACGCGGTGGACGCCGGGTTGACTCCGGTGGTGGCAGCACCGATGATGGAGGGGTCGAGGAAGGCGGAGGTTGGTTCCGGTAGCGGTGACACCAACAATGGAGGCGTCAAGGAAGATGAATGTTGGTTCCTGTGGCAGCGGTGCCGACGATGGAGACGCAGAGGTAGGCGAAGGTTGGCCCCGGTGGCGGCAGCGCGGACGATAAATAATTTACATTATAAAATCAATTTACGGTGTAAAAATCAATTTACGTTGTAAAACTCAACTCATTTTACGTTGGAACAAAACTATTTCAGTGTAAATTAATGATGAACAACTTCAATTTACATTATAAAATTCAATTTACGATGTAAAAATCAATTTACGTTATAAAACTCAATTCAATTTAGGTTGGAACAAAATCATTTGAGTCTAAATTTAATAGCAATTAACGAACGTAATACTGAACTATATAAATGAAAATTTTGAAAAATAAATTATGAACAACCAGATCTATCAATTAACGAACATTACTGGACAATATAAATGAAAATTTTGAAAAACAAATTATGAACAACTAGATCTGTTATGAAAAAAAATTAAAATTCAGCAATGTGAAATGTTTCCATAAATAAATGGATATGAAGCTGTAAAAGATAATTAAAACCCGACAAAAATAATTAATTATGCTGAAATTAATGAGTCAAATAACAACCTAAAATTATGGGATCTTATCTACATTAATTAACGATTTATTTTTCAAATTTTGGAGAAATTTTGAACAGAAATAATTCCAAAAATTTGAAGGGTTAAACAGTAACTTAAATGCAGAAATTTAAATTTCACGTAAACGTTTTAGACATTTACAAAAGTTTTACGAAACGTTGGACAAAACCAAATCACGTTTGTAAACAGGGTCATTTCGCAAAAATTTTGTATTTTAATTCCATAAAAAATTCAGAATCTATAAGTTTCTAATGGTATATCATACGAAAAAATTTAATCATGAGAACTATTTAAAAAAAATATATTGTAACAACGTGACCTCACTGGTTCGGTTTCTAGATTTTGAAAATTCAAACACAACTTTCTAAAAATCATAACTCACTCATTATTTTTTGGATTTCCATGTTCTTGGATGTTTTGAAAATTTCATGAAGTATAATATTCAACAAAAAAATACAAAAAAAATAAAGAAACGAAAATCAAAGAGCTAATCAGGATGAACATGTCCATTTAAACAGACTACCGATAATGTTTTTATTTTCTTTTAACGACGCCGAACAATAACTTCAAACACCAAATTCCATATCGAGAACGAGAGAAAAAAACCCAAATTTTGAAACCCTAGGTCATATTCAAAGAGGGAAATTATTAGACCACCATTCACTCAACTATATATTTTCAATCATCACGACTAGAGTCTCGTCGACTACGAAAATTGGTCTCATTTTGACAGATATTACTTGTAATAGTTTAGCCCATAATCTAGCCAAACGGGCTCTTGTTTTGGACTCGGATGTTTTGTAGTACAACTCTCTCCCGCTCGAGTTGCAAGCGGAAGTTTTAGCGGATATGTTTAATGCTATTTGAAGTTTTCTTTTAACCTCTTTTCTCCTAAAAAAAACAAATGAAGTGATCCAAATATTTATACTCTTCAATGACTATATTTAAGCAGATTCATCAAGTATTTAAAATGTATGTAGTCTAACATTTTGTGATCATTCAATTTTCAACAAAAGTCATAGAGTTAATACGAGGCAGATTCTAAAATCTATGATTTTAAGTTTAAGAATGGTAATGAAACTTTAACGTTGTTGCATGATAGGTGCGTTATTTAACGTAGAAAACGCCTATTATCTAGACTCAAACGCTTGTTCTTGAGTTTACATAATTGAAAATAAAAATTTGAGCGAATTTTGTTATCAATGCAATTATATTGCCCGTTTTTTGCTCGAAAAACCCAAGACCTAACTCCCAATACCCTATCCTCTCATCTCACCTTACTCTTAAACATCCCATCTCGTTCTAGAGCATCCCATCTTGCACTACAACTCCATATCTCTCTCTATACTTTGTCTTTTGATACTTTTGCTTAGTTTTCTCTTGTTTACGAAGTTTAGAAGTGAAAAAGAGAGTTGTCGTCAGAGATCTTGTACTCCAACGCAAACTGAATTTGAGATTAACAACTCTTCTTTTTCCTTCTTTTTTCTCGTTTCGTTTTTTAATATCGGTATTTTAATATGAATTGTCTCTTCTATTTTCTTGTCATTCTTATAGTCGTTGTTTTAATACTATGCTTATCAATAATAATGATTTCTTGTACCAGCTAACTTTCTTATAGGGTTGAGATGTAGTTAGGCAAAACCAATGAAAAAATGGCCGACAAAATTCGTGAGAATCCGATAGGAATCCCGGTTTTCGCTTAAAATCGGTCAAAAAACACCCTTATACGCGTTTCGACGTTTTTGGCCGACGAATTTTTTTCGTTTTTTCGTCGAAATTCGGCAATATCGTTTCCAATTTATAAGTCAAGTAAATTCAGCAGCAAAATATATCAAAAAACTTAGCTGGTCAAATGGAAAATTGCCGCATGCCTATTAGGGGACATATTTTAATGAAATTCTTTATATAATTAATTTTTATAATATGGATAAAATATTTAAAATACAATTTCAACTAACTTTTTAAGTTTAAATTGTAATATAAATTCTTATAGTGTTGAAAATAATATATTAAAGATATATTTTCAACTAAATTTGAAGCTCATATTTTAATATATTATTACTATAATTTTTTACAATTAACATTTTTTTCGTCGAATTTCTCTTATTTTTGTATTGACCAGCCAACGGCAATCCCATCGGCATTCCCTTTTCCATTTTTCACATTTTTTCATCGGATTCCCATTCGACTAGCGACATTCCCGTGTTTTTGAGTCATAGGCCGTTTATCGGCATTCGGCCGTTCAATTCTTGGGCATAACTATGATTTGTGGGATTCGTTTGGGTTAGAGAAAACTTATTAATTTCACAACATGAATTACTTATCATCAATTGTGCCTAATTCTTTCTAGTGCTTGATCACC
The DNA here is from genome assembly GCA_958296335.1 of Urtica urens. Lineage (NCBI taxonomy): Eukaryota > Viridiplantae > Streptophyta > Magnoliopsida > Rosales > Urticaceae > Urtica > Urtica urens. The sequence continues at coordinate 21,636,632 of OY282522.1, read as the reverse complement.
ATTTAATTTATTTTATAGGATTGATAAATTACTTAAGAAAGAATTAAATAATTGTGCTCACTTTTATGATAACATAATTTCTCATAAGTTAGTAGAAAACCGTTAGAGCTCGTGTTTAAATGCGTGTAATTGCGTTAAAGGGATTATATGTCGTGATGATAATAATCCGTCAAATACATAAGTTTGCTATATCACTTGAACGAGGCTAGTGGATAATATTGATTGAGTGAAATTAGTTTTTATAGAAGTTAATATGTTAATTTGAACTTGAAACTCCTACTTACGTAACCCCGATGAAGTTGTAACCCCTATCCTTTTTACTTACATTCAAACATTTTTAATTTTGTTTTTTTTTAATTAAACTTTTGAATTTTAGTTTTAAACAACCACTCTTTTAAATTGGAATTAATTTATAATAAATTTACGAAAATTGGTTTAAATAATCTCTGTGGGAACGAACTTTAAATTTCTAAATTTTAGACTACTTGTGCGATATGTGGACTTGCGTGTGGTAAAATTATTGCAACATTGCACAACATAGGGGTTGACTTGGGTGTGAGCTTAAGGCAAAATGAAGTGTCTGAAATTACTCATCGCTCAAAGAGATCTTGAGTAAGGCGTCTAGCTGAAAATGAGCGAGGTTCGTGTCTAGTCCGGAGAGGTGTGAATATGCCTCACAGCACGTCGCCTCAAATGGACTAGGAGGGAGCCTTGCTTGGTGAAGTATGTGCTTCATTTAACAAGGCATGCCAACACTTTCCTGAGGGCGTTTTGTTTAACTTTGCATTTCATGTGAAAACTGTTTGGATTATATCTCGATTCATTAGATTTTGTTTGAGCTTATTATGTCTTCACGACATTTTTGTCGTTAGATCACCGTTTAACTCCTTACAAAAGTGACAATTAAAAAAATATTATATTCAATTTACTTAAAAAATAATTGAAAAATAGTATGCATTATAATTAATTAACACTTTTACATTTTTTTTTAAATCGAGCATAAGTTTCATTTTATTAGTGAAATAGTTCAGTAAATCAAAATTATTTAAATTTACCGAATCAAGCTAATTAATTTATCTTGACCTAAAAGACTCTTTTCTTAATAAAATAAATTTTTACTTATTTTGTGAACGGAGAGTGAGTTATTAACTTAGTGACTAAATACCCCTAAATAATTTGCTCTATCATATTATTATGTAAAAAATTCAGGCTATAATTTTGGCATATTTTGATTTTGAATAGTTTGTTTTACTAATATTTTTGCGAGTTGAATTATCGGTGGTATAAATTTTTTAATTATTTCAGTTTATGTTTTATTAGCATAATAGTTTTTTTTGACATATTTTAAATCTTACTTTTGAATTCCTCTTTTATAAAATTAGTTATATACCCACTTTTACATTTACTAATTTTAATATATCCAACATTTTGATAATTTTGTGAAAATATTCACTATAAATTGTTTATAATTAAATTGAGTCTAAATTACCCTCCCTAATAATTTCGAAAATTGTTTTCGCGGTAAATATATTAATTGTGGAAACAATTATTTTGCCAAGGAAGCGTCAAACAACGCTTTCAGAATTCAATTTTAATAATCGAGAAAAAATTTATGAAATTATTAAAAAATGTAATTTGAACTCAATTTATAGTAAACAATTTACAGCGAATATTTACACGAAGTCATTCAAATCGGTAAAGATTAGCTAAAAGACCATGTTAAGGTATTTTACCGCTAATAACTCTTTAATTTTATTTTTATGAGGTTAATGAGACGTGTCTGCGAGTAGTTGGAACAAAAGAAAACCCAGGCCAGAAAAGGGGGGCAAAGAACACATATGAGAGGCACGTGCGAGTTAAAGGCCTCTCTTCGCTCACGCAGGATTTCTCCTCCAACACCCGTTTCGTCTCTCATTCCTCGCCAATTCTTGGTTGTTTTCTCTTTCTCACTTCGTGCTTCTCGCAGAGATACGCTGGTCGAATCTCACAAGAGTCGCTCGTGTCTCCGATCGGTTCAGCCGAGTCGTCTCCACCCATGGCTTCTCCAGCCGTGTCGGAGAGAATCGAGCTCGCGAAGCTATGCGGTTCTCGTGAATGGTCCAAAGCAATCCGAATCCTCGACTCTTTGCTTTCGCAGTCATGTGCAATCCAAGACCTCTGGTTCGTTTTCCCGTTCGATCGTCAGTTTCTTCTTACTTCTGGCGAATGTTGCGAGCTTCGCTTTGTTTTGACTTTTAGATTTTATCTGTATTTTTTCTTCGTTTCAGCAATCGAGCATTTTGCTACAGCCAATTGGAGCTTCATAAGCATGTGATTAAGGATTGTGACAAGGCATTACAGCTTGACCCCACGCTCCTCCCAGCTTACATACTGAAAGGTGTTTTTTTTCTTCTTTTTCCGATCCTTTTTCATTTCTCCGGTTATGCATGTGATTCACGTTTTGCAAATCTTGAGTGTAGACTCAATACGATCATTTGATGATAATGTATTTTAGGTAATCAGAGTAAGTGAGTTGGCTGATAACCTTATAGTTAATTGTATAGGTTGAGTTTCTGAGTTGGTTGTTGAAATGAAAGATGCAGTAATTGCTTCAGCATTTGTTTTACATACAGATGGTACCAACAGAAATAGAGTGGTGTTTGAATTATATCAAAGCTACGGATGCAATTAGAACTGTTCTTTTGTTTGTTTTTATTTATTATTATTATTAGTATTATTATTATTATTATTATTATTATTATAATTATTATTATTATTATTATTATTATTATTATTATTATTATTATCATCAAAGGCTATTAAAAAATAGTAATATAAATGGAACAACTGGATGAAATTTAAAACAGAGTTAGCAAAGCTATTATGGGCGCGACTCATATAAAATTCACTTAAAGAATATATGAACAAGTGGTCTAACATAGGAACAGACCAGTGTGTTTCCTTATGTTTTTCTTTCGAAATAGACTAATGTTTATAAAGTTGTTCATTGTAACATCTACTGCGGAACTAATGTTTGCCAAACGAAAATGGTTTCTTAAAAAAATATATTTGTCTATGAAATTTTAAGTTAGAATGGGCTGTTATGCACATTTTTTTTTTCATTTTATGTTTCTTCGGATAGAATAAATTGTGACGCTTTTCTGCAATTTTCTACAGTTTTACCTTTTTTATTTATGAAATGAAGATAAACACCACGATGTCTGGTCACTTAGTTGATCATTTATATGTAAATATATATTTATTCAGGTCGTGCATTTACTTCTCTGGGAAGAAAAGATGCTGCGGTCATGGTTTGGGAACTAGGGTATGAACGTGCTGTGAATCATTCTACTGATTTGAAGCAATTGCTCGAACTGGAAGAGCTCTTGAAATGTGCCAAACAGGAAAGAATTTCTGCACGTGAAAAATCTGGGATAGAATCAGTGTCATCTGAACTTGTAACTCCATCTGGACCTCACACAAATGACAAAAGTGAAATAAATAAGAGTCCTAATGGTTTGAGCTTGTCAATATCTTGTGGCAGTTCTGAGATTACCTCTGAGGTGTGTAGTGAACATCTGGATAAGGTTATGGTCTTTGGTGGTGCGGGTGAGAAAGCTAAAGGGAAAGAAGATTTTAACAGCCAAAAAATTGGCAAGCACAATACCCGCTTTACATCAATCCCCAATGCTGAATCATATGATGAACCGTGTAACAGAAGCAGCGAGTCATCATCTAGTAGTGAATCTATTAGTTTATCTCTGATCCCTTCCGCTGCAAGTATTAGAATAGTCACATCACGTCGTGAAATAAGTGATGAATCAAACAAAAATAAGAAGTTCTGTGTTACCAGGATTTCAAAGGCTAAGTCAATAAGTCTAGATTTAAGATTATCAAGAGGTATTGCAGAGGTATGTCGCATAATTTCTGAGTAGCAGTTTTTACTTAAGTTATATTATCCAATACTCGCACTGTATTGATGTCTTCCCTATTATTTATACAGGTCAATGACGGTAAATATGCTCGTGCCATATCCATCTTTGACCAGGTAGTGTACAAAGGTCTTGGTCTTCTTTTGACTGAAAATAGGATGGACTGTTAGCCATCTCTCCTTTTTCTTTTATTTTCTTGCTTTCATTTTTATCGTGGTACTCTGGAGCACTAGCCAAGAGTTAGTTACATGAGGCTCTACTCATAGTGTATAAATTAATTGGCTGACTGTAATATATGCAGCTCCTTAAAGAGGATCCTGTTTATCCCGAGGCACTTATAGGGAGAGGGACAGCATATGCATTCCAACGAGAACTTGAGCCTGCTATTGTTGATTTTACAAAGGTATTTTACAATGTATATGTGAACTATCATCGCTATGTAAGCGGATCTTTTTATTCAATTTATTATATTCAGGCCATACAATCAAATCCGTCAGCATGTGAAGCCTGGAAGCGGAGAGGGCAGGCCCGAGCTGCTCTGGGGAAATTTATTGAGGTGAGATGCATAAAGTCAGGCAATCAATTATATGGAACTTCTGGTTATCTTATGGTGGTTTTCTACATTCGAATCAAATACTTTTTTCTGTCTACATGGAAATTTGCAATTGATACAAGAAACAACAATGTATTGAAGTCCTCCAAAACTAAACAAAGAGGCTAGAAGCAAACTTTAAATAATGTTTACGATATGATCTGAATTTTTGTAATCAGTGGAATAAAAAATACTTGTTCATATCAATTTTTCTTGCATAGTGTCATAAGCAGAGTTATTTACTATTTATGCATAATCAAGATTGTAACTGGACAAGTGGAAAGACAGATTAGTATTTTCATAAACGAAATGTGTTAGAAGCTAGTGGTTGTTAATGAAAGCCGTAAAGGGTTTCATTTTGTACCTCCGGAATGGTATCCAAAATTCTCTTTGTTTTGTTGGTAAAAGCTTTGACATATAAATATTTTATTTTTATTTTTCTTCAGGCAATTGAAGATTTGACCAAAGCATTAGAGTTTGAGCCAGATTCTCCTGATATTTTACATGAAAGGGGTAGTATATCTAAATCCAGCCTTCCATATATTCAATTTAAAAATAGGCTTTTAGAATGAGATTCACATTCTCTCGCATCCTCGTGTTTCATCCCTGCATGGTTAGATTAAAAAATAAATTTGATGTTTATTTGCGGGGTGGAACTTTGTATAAATTCGATAGCATAAGATTTTTAAATAGAAGGCATTATATGAATAATGAAGCTCCGAGTCATGGATGACACTGGTTGGTAAATTGATGAGGTTGGTAATTCATTAGATGATATCTTTTTGTTGCAATTCCAAATGACTTGTAGAACTCACTTATTGCAGGAATTGTCAATTTCAAGTTCAAGGACTTCTACGCTTCTGTTGAAGACCTATCCACATGTGTGGGGCTTGAAAAGGATAACGCATCAGCATTCACGTACTTGGTGAGTCCGCAACACTGGTTTCGCAGTAAAACAGTTGTCGTGTATGCCAAGCAGGGGATATCGTTGTGCCGATAAATCAACAACCGACTTTTTTTCCAGGGTTTGGCATTATCTTCAATTGGGGAATATAAGAAGGCTGAAGAGGCACATATGAGAGCCATTCAGCTGGATCGAAATTTCCTTGAGGCATGGGGTCATCTGACTCAGGTAAAGCTACATGCTCATTTTTGGTGTCTGCTAGATTGTATTGCTGAGAACCTGTATGACAACCTCATTTGTGTATACTAGCAGCTGCATAATTTAGATTTCATCTCAGGTTTAGTGTTCCATGCTATTTCACTTGTGAACTGCTTTCAGTCTTCTGTTAGATGGTCAGGCTCCATCATAAACTGCGGTGACATGGGTGCATATATTTCCCACAAAGACCAATTATTGTTAATCGTGGTTTTTTTTGCAGTTCTATCAAGATATGGCTAACTCCACCAAGGCTTTAGAATCTATTAATCAAGTTCTGCAAATCGATGGAAGGTGGGTGTTGCTGAACCACATTATCAACAGATGAGCTCTTGAACCATATAACTGGAGTTAGCAATATATGCTTAGTAGTAGTGTGTTCTATTGTCAGGTTCTCCAAGGCATATCACTTGCGTGGACTCTTACGCCATGGAATGGGAGAGCACAGGTAAGCGTCGGCCCTCGCTTCCTTTGTTCTGTGCACCGTTTGTGTTAGGGCTGTATTTAAGCGTAATATTACAGACTGCTTTGGAAACGGGTTAGCCCAGTGAAAAGTACCTCCTTAGGCTATAGTCACAAAAATATCTAAAAAAAAAGACAGATTGCACCTTTTATAGTGATTAATGATACTAAGTTTAGGATGTTAGAGAGGTTTATAGATGAGAAAGATAATGGCTATATGTTTGTTATGTCATCAATTCATTAATAGTTTTCAACTCTGTTATTTTATAACTTGCTCTCACATGTTGCAGAAAGGCCATTAAGGATTTGTCAACAGAGTTGAGCATTGCCAATTCAAACATAGAGTGCTTATATTTAAGAGGTTCCTGCTACCATGCCGTTGGTGAATATAAAGAGGCGGTAATTTTTTTTCTTCTTTTCAAATTATGATATTCTTAGATATCGAATATAACTCTTTTCTATCCAAGAAAAAAAAATCAAATATAAGTTGCTTCTAAAGTGGCTACGTTTAATAACTGTTGTCTTATATTTATTTATTTTCTATAGGTAAGAGACTATGACGCTGCACTGGATTTGGAACTAGACTCAATGGATAAGTTTGTGTTACAATGTCTTGCTTTTTATCAGGTTTGTTAATATTTAATAAGTAGAATCTTTTTACCAACTTGTTTAAAATTAATGAATAAAAATCCCCGACCAACATGCTAAAGTATTCTTGCTTTTTCCATTTTCTTAATTTTCAGAAAGAAATAGCTTTGTATACTGCCTCCAAGCTCATCAACGAGTTCAATGAGTTTGATATCGATGGAGACATTAATCCTCTTTTTAAGGTACTGATGGTGAATCTGGTTCCTTGGCCAACAATTTTAATCATTCCAATTCCCACAAGATTTTGGAGAATTGTGTAGCTTAAGAGAAATAGCATAATGAAGAAATAATTAAAAAAATGTTGCATAACTTTGTCAAATCTATTTTTGAAAAGAAATCAAATAAGTATTCCTTTTACCAATTAACTCGTTAATTCAAGAACAAACACACTACGGAGTTACTCATCCTCATTCTCCTTTTAATTCTTTCCGTTAACAATAAAAGGAAAGAGAATTATTTTTCCCATCTTAATTTCTCTGTATAGTTTTCTATGTTTGACCAATTTTTTTCCATGTAACAAAGAAGCTTATGCGTTTAACTAATGTAATTTGTCTCTTTTCAGAAAATAAGAAATAAATGAGTTCTTAGGTGGCCAAAAGTCAATTCACATGATGTACATCCACATAATAAAAAAAGTTGTACGCACGGATCAAAGCAACATATTGTAGTTCCAGTCTTACATGGCGGTGGTGTTTGTATTTCTACAATTGCTTACGTCATCATTTAATGAATATTCAGGAGTACTGGTGTAAAAGATTACATCCAAAAGATGTATGTGAAAAAGTTTTTAGGCAACCTCCTCTACGTGAGTCGTTGAAGAAGGGGAAGCTTAGAAAGCAAGATCTTGCAATGACCAAGCATAAAAACACTCTTCTACTGGCTGCTGATTCAATTGGGGGAAAAATACAATACGATTGCCCTGGCTTCTTACCAAACAGGCGACAGGTTATTTCACATTTAGTCACAGCTTAAATGTTCATCTCACAATGCCTATTTACTTTGAATAATTTGACACCTCTCTAACTCTCGTCTTATAGTTAAGTTTGCAGCCAGGTCTGTCTCCTGGTAATTTTAGTTTTGCATCACGGATTTATCAAAATTTGTTGCACTAATATCCATTTAAATTTACATGTTTCAGCATCGTATGGCTGGGTTGGCAGCTATCGAAATTGCACAAAAGATTTCGAAAGCATGGCGCAGATATTTAAATAGAAGCATGGCAAAGAATAGTAAGAAAGCACGTAGACGAGAAAGACTCGGTATGCCCAGCCAGAATAGAGGTGGTGCTGGCTGTAGTACTAGCAGCTACTCAGAAACCACGACTTCTGGCATTTTTGAAGATAAATCACCTAACAATTCTCTAATTTCATGGAAAGAGCTTTACTCACTGGCGGTCAAATGGAGACAGATTTCGGAACCTTCTGATCCAGTTGTGTGGATTAACAAGTTGAGGTATTTCAATCTTATCTTGATTTTCTATGTCTATTCTGGTTGATGAGGAAGAAAAATTATAATTCAAAATGTCAATCCAAATGCCCTTCAGTGAAGAATTTAATACTGGATTTGGATCTCATACACCAATGGTTCTTGGGCAAGCAAAGGTTTTTCGCTACTTCCCAAACTTCGATAGGTATTTGTTACGAGAACTTAAAACCTTTTATATTTTTTTGGAAAAATTGCTCAATGACTATTTATCAGCAGAACATTGGAGGTTGCAAAGAGGCTTATAAAAGATAAGAAGCATGTCTACAACAAGGCCGACAACATCATTGATCTTTCTGGAGAGGGGAAGTTGCAAGATGTAAGTTTGAATATCATGTTGAGAGTAGCACACTTCAGTAGTATTTAGATTTCAATTAAACTATTGAGTTTTTAACGGGATCATATCAATAATCTTTTTTCAGGGTTATATTCGACTAAGATGAGTATTTTTATAACATTTCTTAAACCGTGAAATACTTGTAGATGGTGTATTGTTCTATTGTAGTTTTAGGGTCAATGTTCAATTGGAGATAAAGTCTTGCGTAAAAATATTTAAGATTAGACTATGTGATCATGCATATCCAGGTTCTGAATGCAAAATCCTGCTCTGATCTATACAAAATTGTTGGTGAAGACTTTTGGGTGGCTACCTGGTGTAACAGTACTGCCTTTGAGGGGTAAGCAGGATTACATTTTTAATCTAATGTCAGCAGATCATATTATTCCCTCCTATTTACTAATCACTAGTGCATTCTTCCAGGAAGCAACTTGAGGGCACAAGGATTACTCTAGTGAAGATGTATACTTTTCTGTGCTGATCTGTTTTGAATTTCCTTTCTGATTATTTTGGTTCTGTAAAACTTGACTTAGTCATGTTGCTTTATTCCTTCAGGGAAAAGAGAGGATATGATTTTGCAATTAGAACACCTTTTACGCCATCAAGATGGGATGAATTTGAAGCAGAAATGACGTTGGCCTGGGAGGTACGTGAACATCACTCGGATGATAAAATAAACCTTTTAATAGACTGTTACCCATAGCTGCAAAAACTTTTTGAAGTACAAGAACTTTTTGTAGATTAAGAATTGACAGACTTCGCGGATTTATAAAGATAAAACGTTTTTAAGGAAATTTAATTTAAATATAGGTCTACAGTTCCTCCAATTTGGCAGTAGTTTGTTTCTGTTTTGTTGTATTTTTATATCCTTGTGAGCTTTCTAATCTATTTCAATATAAAATTAATGTAAATAATATTTTCTTGGGGAAAAAAGTTGCAGTTCTAAGTTATCTTCATACATATGTTTTCATTTGAACAATAAGCAATACTTTCACTGTTACTTTTTTGAATGTACAATGTTTGCATTACCATAGCTCCATCAAGTGTTCATGGTCTGTTTATGACTGTGATTGGGTATGATAAATATTTATGATACCCTCTTGCTTTCAAGAACTCGTCACCCGTGATTTAGAAGTTTTCCCGTGATTCAATGCTAGGTTAGAGAAATACGAGCATTGACTCCATGTAATTTATTTGTTAAAGAGTTTGAAGTTTGTCCTTATCGATAATGGTGATTGTACTTTTCTTAAATCCTTAGATGGTTTCCCTACTAGAAAAACATAGGCATTTTTGATGCCGCTATTGAAATAGCTTTTTTTGCTATATTTTCTGGTACTCCGCTCATTTCATAAAGTATTCTGCCTGGTTTAATGACAGCTACCCAATATTCGGGAGGAAGTTTGATTTCACCATAGTGCTTGTGCATGCTGAATTTCTTCTTCAATTCTTACAAACTACAAGTGCCAGGAATTGAGCATGAATGCTTCACATAGGGTTATGTTTCCATCTACTAATATGTTGATGACTGATCCTCTAATTTGAATTTGAAGGCTGTCTGTAATGCTTACTGCGGTGAGAATTTCGGGTCCACTGATTTCGATGCGCTTGAAAATGTCAGAGATGCAATTCTACGAATGACATATTACTGGTAATATTTCGGTATGGGAATTTTTAGTCAAGCAACAGTTTTTATCTAATGAAAATGATGCATCTTTTAGGTACAATTTTATGCCGCTTTCAAGAGGATCCGCAGTGGTCGGATTTGTGGTTATGCTCGGATTGCTTCAAGCTGCTAATATGAAGTTCACTGGAAAGATCCCGAAAGGCTTACAGATGGATTGGGAAGCTATATTGAACCAGGACCCGAATTCCTTCATGGATTCTGTCAAAGCTTGGCTATATCCATCGCTTGAAATGAATACTTCATGGAAAGACTATCAAGACATCACCTCGACTTTCCCAACGACCGGATCAGTTGTTGCCGCTCTGAGCTCGTTCAGTGATTGAGCTTCTTCAGCAATGTAGAGAGAGTAAGTATCTGATACGGTATTTAACAATAAGAAATAGTTGTTAATTTTATGGAGCATACAAATTCGACTGGTGGGAAACTTCATATTAGTTTTAATATATTTTGACACTTGCTTGTTTATTGTTTGTTCAGCTGAATTTTCTTTCAAGTGGGCCACCATGTACTATCCTGAATTCGAAGAAAGCTGCTTAACAGGTGCAATCCTACCGTTATATACTTGCATCGTTTATACAAAAAGTTGTTGTACAGTTCGTTTAGGACAATAATTTGCTACATATTTATTTTTCCCTACACAGTTTTGCAATAAATATGTCAAAAGAAGATTACTTTTTGTTGTATTAGCCGACATAATTGAGATCTTTGCGTCTACGACGATTTGAAGTCGTTTGATGTCTCTATTTATTTATCATTAATCAACTCAAGGTATTACTGCTCTATACTAGCCGTAGATAATAGAGGGAGTATGACGTCACTACCAAAACATCGATAGAATTTTTTAAATAAATCACATTTATAATCATTCTTGAAATCCTGGTCTTTAAATATTCGGACATATATTTCTTAGATTATAGTTACTAATTACATGAACTTAAATTAAAAAAAAATTAATTCGCGAATATTATTTTTGCTTTATCGTCTCCTGGACTTTGAAAAGGAACTTGTTTTACGAAAGTTTGAAGCAAGGGAATAATGAGAAATGCGCACAGAATGAGGCATTCTCATGTTAAATAATAAATAGAAGACTCGTGACGTCTTATAAAAAGGATATGAAACGAAAACGCACAACTAATTTCCCTCATGAATACAGATCAAAGACTTACCACGTATATCATATCTGCTTACCCTTCTTAAGCTGGTCGGTCGGATAGTGAAAGATATGTTGGTGATGTAGGTACAAAATCACTATTAACCATTAATTGTCTACAAACTTTTAAATTGATTTATATTTCAATTCATTTCTATTTGAAGACGAGACTCTAAATTTAAATAATATAAACTAGAACAATCTGTTTGGATCTATCGGATCGACGTCATGTTTATTAGGTGTTAGAGAAGACATACCAACTTGAATCACATTTTATAGTAAGTTTTATACTTAAATTCTTTTTAAGGTTTCGTATAAGAATTGTATGCGCCAAATTTAAAATAAATTGTATCAAGAAACAGTGAAATTTGAACATAGATTAAAAAAAAACTAGAAAATTTGTACATAATGAGGGACAAAGACTAACTTGGATTTTTAAATCCAACACCCAACACGATTTGTAAAAAAAATTGTACCTAGAAAACAAAAAACAGTCATACCTATAAGTTTGAATAATAGTTAATTGTATTAAACAACATGATTTTTTGTCAATATGAAAATACCACGACGAAAATCGCCGCGAGAGAGACTTCCAACATCGACTTTTGCTAGACTTGCTAAAATGTGGAAGTGAGCCACAAGAACCAGTAGATCTCTACCTCCTAGCTCGTTGGGTTGAAACCAGGTTTTGAATTTAAAGATAACAATCTAAGATTAGTTAGTATTGAATTGATAGAAAGAGTTGAAGGCTACAAGTTTGAACGGCTATATACATGTCTTGAAAAGTATGGTATATTTGTTTTGACGTGATTTTGTAATACAGATTTAGGTGGGTATTTACGTAATTTTTAATTCAATTGGATTCACTTATATTTTTGGTACCAATCAAATAGACTGCTAATTCACATTTCGTACTTGGATTAACCTATCAACTTAATTTGCTTTGCTATCGAATATTTATTATGGATTTCTTTTTTTTCAAAAATTTAGACATATTTTATGACAAAATTTTTTACTAGTTCTGAGGCTTCCGCGCTTGAAAAAAATGTTTTGAGCCGTATTTCTCAAATAATTGGTCAAACGTTGGGTATTTACATGTGTATATAGCTATTTTTTTATTATTGTTATACGACCTGTATAAAAGAAAATCAGATTCAGTAATTTCTATGAAACAAGAAAAGACTTGTATTGTATCTTGGACCTATATAGTCGTTTAGAAAGGGAAAAAAAAGAGAAATTTTCTAATTGGGCTTGTTAACAACTAAAATATCAAAATTAGATCTCTTATGTATACTTTTATCTCAAATTAGACTTTTGACCTATTTCGGACAAAAATACCCTTTAAACATTTTTTCATTTCTTTCTTCATCGGATTTCATCTTATTTTGTTAACAAAAAAAATTCATCAGTTCCTATCAAATTCGATCGGATTTTATCACGTAAATAAACAAAAAATTCATCAATTTCTATCGAATTTCATCGTATTTTATCTTATTTCGTTAACAAAAAAATTCATCAATTCTTATCGGATTTCATCGGATTTTATCGCCTAAATTAACAAAAAAAAATTCATCAATTTCTATCGGATTTCATCTTATTTCATCAGATTTTATCTGATTTCGTTAACAAAAAAATTCATCAATTCCTATCGGATTCTATCGGAATTTATCGGATTTTATCGCCTAAATTAGCAAAAAAATTCATCAATTTCTATCGAATTTCATCTTATTTCATCGGAATTTGTCTGATTTCGTTAAAAGAAAAAATTCATCAATTCTTATCGGATTTATCGCGTAAATAAACAAAAAAAAAAGCATCAATTTCTATAGAATTTTATTTTATTTCATCGGGTTTTATTTTATTTGAGGGATAAGAGTCCTAAACAAATTCGAAAGGTATTTTTGTTCGAAATGGATTAAAAGTTTAATTTGAGATAGAATTATATATAAGAAGTACAATATTGACATTTTAGTGATTAATAAGCCCAATTAAAAAGAAAAATCCGTAGTGGAAACATCAATCAGTGACTGAATGTACTTCTGGATCAAATCAACTATGACAAAATCCCGTTAACAAAGAAATTACACGTGTAACCATTATTGACGTCTCATAATTATCCACTATATCCGCATTAATGTCTAGTGGGTAGTAGTACCATACTCGCCACCAAAACTACTCAGCCAGTGACGCCTCATAAAATCCCCAAACGAAATATCTCTCTCCCTCTCTCTAAAGTCTTCTCCGATTTCATACCCACCACCGGCCTATAATCACATCCGTAGATTAAAATCAAGAGACGTCCACCAATAGGCTCTCCTGCGCTTGCCTCAGAGAAGCAAAACCCCCTTACCCAATAGTGTCCCTATCTCGGTACGAATAAATATGATATCCCCTTCCTTCCATGTGTGTGGTGTTCGTTCATTGCTGTCCCGCCCAAATAAATACTAAAACCGCCTCCAAACAAATAAAGAAAAGGAAATAAAATCAGCCAATAAACGACACCCCAACAGTCTGGCGGCGATTTCACACAGAAAGAGAGAATAGGCGGAAAAAAAATGGGAGTGGTAACAGAAGCTCACAACGTGAAGGTGCTGGGATCGGGTGCAAACCCGACCATAGTACTGGGGCACGGGTTTGGGACGGACCAATCGGTGTGGAAGCATCTGATACCGCACTTGGTGGAGGAGTTCCGGGTGGTGCTGTACGACAACATGGGCGCGGGAACGACGAACCCCGAGTACTTCGACTTCGAGAGGTACTCGAGCCTGGAGGGGTACGCTTACGACCTTCTCGCCATCCTGGAGGAGGTTCAGGTCCAGTCCTGCATCTTCGTGGGCCACTCCGTCTCCGGCATGGTGGGCCTCATCGCCTCCATCACCCGCCCCGACCTCTTCTCCAAGATCGTCATGATCGCCGCCTCGCCCAGGTCAAACAACTAAGTGAGCAAATATCTCCGTCGACCCTAATTAAATATGAGGTCAAATAATGCAGGTACGTGAATGACGTGGACTACTACGGGGGGTTCGAGCAGGAGGAGCTGGAGCAGCTGTTCAGGGCGATGGGGCAGAACTACAAGGCGTGGTGCGCGGGGTTCGCGCCGCTGGCGGTGGGCGGGGACATGGAGTCGGCGGCGGTGCAGGAGTTCAGCCGGACGCTGTTCAACATGAGGCCTGACATCGCGCTCAGCGTGGGTCGCACCATCTTCCAGAGCGACATGCGCGACCTTCTCGCCATGGCCACCGTGCCCTGCCACATCCTCCAGAGCCTCAAGGACCTCGCCGTCCCCGTCGTCGTCTCCGAGTTCCTCCACCGCCACCTCGCCTCCCACTCCATCGTCGAGGTCATGCCCGCCGACGGCCACCTCCCCCAGCTCAGCTCCCCCGACGTCGTCATCCCCCTCCTCCTCCGCCACATCCGCTACGACATCGCCCTCTGATTCTTCTTCTTCTATCTTCATGTACTGTCCAATCATGATCACTTCTATATTCATTAGCAGAGTTTTTTTTATATTTCTTTGACTCGGACAACTATATATTAATTAACAACTCCAAGATCTCGATCAAGAACTCTGTATATAAAATTTAGGATGCATTGAATTGAATGAACGTCTCGTAACCATTATTATTGTTGTTTATTATCTAATAGCCCGTGCGACACCACAAGTTCAGACAGTCGTAGCCGTGATACCACGTGTCCAAACAGTATTTGGATCTTATATTTCTTTTAACTGGAAAGAAAAATTAAATAACATATAGTATTGTTAAAAAGTAACACAGCTCAATTAATACTGATCTCATATATCAATAAGGTTCGACCCGGTGATCACGATCATTACGATGTCTTTATGTATAGAAAATGCAATAATAATTTGTCGACAAACGTGACTCTTTGATATTCTCAAGAGCTGAGCCCTATATAACTATGTTAAAAAATGAATTCGATTACTTGCCAGATATACGAGATTCTTCGTTTCGAAGTCTTATCTACTATCTATAAGCGAATTTATTATTTAATAAAATAAAAATAAATACAGCTCCTTGTCCGTGGCCCTTAATATTAATAGTACACATCGCTCTTCAATAAGTCGAATCATCTGACTGGATGAGATTGGCGGAATTGTCAAAGCATTGTCTAGTTAAGAAATTCAACATTTAAAAGAAAACACATATTTGCTGAAATGTCGAAATTGTCTTTTATATGTTTTTAACAAATTAAAGCGTCACATTTTTATCTTTTGTCGATGTTGACTTTGATATAAGAAACAAAAAATTCAAACAAAACTCAAATCCATATCTTAAACTCTCAAATTCTCGATTTCAAAATACAAAAAATCACTCTAAATAGAAAAAGTAAATTAAAAATGACTTTCTTTTGTGCGTTCGAATTGCAACTTTGAGTTCTGAATTTCGCTCAAATGTGTGATTGTAATGATTATGACTACCAATTTGACCTTATATTTTCTTGTTGCGTTCTTTACTATTAAAAGTTTTTTTTTTCTATTTTAAATAAAACTACAAATATAGTGGATGAATATGAATAAAGTAAAAAAGTTAATATAAATGAATAGTCAACATAGGATATATTTGCAACACTGTTGTATTTTAAGGTATGATTTCGTCATTTGAACTAAATAAAATATATAAACTCGTCATTTTAAAATCTATATACACTCAGCATATTATTATTCCTTTAAAGTACGTTGATAAAATGTGATGTGCAAAAAAGAAATGTACTTCTAGTCTGAATCGGTTTCTTAACCTCGTCAATCTGGAGTTTAACCGATTTTAAACAACGCTTCGATTTCAAATATTGTAACTTAGATTTGATCAAATCACATCTAAAATTTTATAATATTTGTTTAAAAAATTTAGTTTATAGTTTAAGTTGTCTGTTAGGATAGTTATTTTAAGATTTGTGATATTTTATATGTCATTAATAATTCGACCTCCCAAATAAAAAAAAGTAAGGGACTTATTGCACACATCCCAAATAAATAATTAATGGCTTATATGCATTAATTGTCGAGAAATTGTTCATTTTACCACCTTTATTAACTCAATTTTTCAAAATCCACCAAAAATAATTTGTTCCCAAAATTAAAGTGCAAAAGACCAAATACACTTAGCTTTTAATATTCTTTCAATTTTAATCCCTCTCTTCTTTTTACGTTTTTGTAACCGGTTGAATAAAAAAGAAGAATCAATTACCTCTTGTTCTCTTTTTCTTTCCTCCCGCGTGATTCTCGAGTCTCTCTCTCTTCTAAATTTTCGAACTCTGTCTCTCGGTCGTGATTGCTCTCTCTCTCTCTCTCGGTCGGCGATTTCTCTTCTCTTCTCTCTCTCTCTCTCTCTCTCTCTCTCTCTCTCTCTCTCTCTCTCGGTCGGCGATTTCTCTTCTCTCTCTCTCGATCGGCGATTTCTCTTCTCTCTCTCTCGGTCGGCGATTAGAGTTTTCGATTTTGTGCTTTAGGGTTTTCTCTGTTTCGTGTGTTCGCGATTTAGGGTTGAGATTTTGATTTAGGGTTTCGCGATTTTTGGATTTTGGATTTTGCAATTTAGGGTTCCACTATTTAGGTTTGAGTTCGTGTTCGTGTTCTTCGTGGGTTTTGGTTCGTGTTCTTCGTGTTCTTGGTGGCTTTGAGTTCGTGTTCATCGTTTTGGGTGGGTTTGCATGTGTTGTTTGAGTGTACTTCGTTTTGTGTTCTTCGTTTTGTATACTTCATTTTGTGTTCTTCGTGAACTTCGTTTTGTGTACTTCGTTTTGTTCGTGTTCTTCATTTTGTGTTGTTTGCATTTTGTGATTGTGTTCATTTAGGGATTTCGGATTCAAGCATGTACAAACGAAGAATTTTGTGTTCTTATTTTGTTATCGGATTGTAGCATCCCCAATACTTTAAGCATTCTCGTCGTTGGATTATAGGTCATACAAATGGAGCACAATCGAAGAAGTGGTAAATTGAAATCAAAAGGCGTAGCGAAGGGGGGTTCGTCGATAAAAAAACGAAAGGCTGCGACTATAGAAACTGCACAGCCCAAACGACCTTGTGTCGAGGAGTCTTCGGACTCGGATTTTGTTAAGCCCACGCGGAAACTTTCCAAGAAATAACATGCCCCATCCCGGAAAGTAATTGTTGTTTTGTTGAGATTGTTGACACTGTTTTGATAGATGTTGACAATGTTGTGGACGATTTTGTAGGCTAGATTTTAATTGTAGACAAAATTGTAAACCTTTTTGTAGACAACATTGTAGAGCCTTTTATAGACATAGCCCAAATTGTAGACCACATTGTAGACAGAACCCAAATTGTAGACAACATTGTAGAGCCTTTTGTAGACATAACCCAAATTGTAGACCACATTGTAGACATAACTCAAATTGTAGACCTCTTTGTAGACTGATATATTATTTTTTTGACTTATTTTCGGGGATGGATAAGGTTTATAAACGAGGAGAATATAGCGGACCATAAATTTAGCTTTTATGGTTCGTTAGAAAAGTTCGAGGCGGAGGTCAACATGTCCGAAGAGGAGAAGGGTATCTTTGGGAAATCGCGTTTCGGGAAGTTCCTAACCTCCCTAAGGTGATTCGTTCTTTGCGAATCATAAACAACCTTCTCTTGATGGGTTGGAAGATTTGAGGGTGTAGAGGATGAGAATTCTCTACAAATAGAGCTCGACGGCATCCCCCGGGCTTTCACCATCCAACAATTTTCGGAGATAACCGGTCTCCGAATCGTTGACAATTACATTCCCCCGGTCGTCGAAGTCGTAGAGGGTGGCGTCTACTACGACGTCAGCTAGAACGGGACTGCGAAGTCCCGAGCGGGGTTGGTCGCGTTTCTTCATACTACACATTCGTGGGAGATGGAGAAGCGAATCAAGTTCCAGCTCGTTCATTTTTTGGTCACCGTACTGCTTAGAGCGCCTGGTCATACGAACTTTCCCGATTGGAAGTTCGTCAAGATGGTCGACCACTTTGAAGTGTTCAACTCGCACCCGTGGGGAATTTTGTCTGGAAATATTTTGTAGACGTTGTCCAGAAGTTTCTAATGAATTCTGGCGGGAAGGTGGCGTCCAAGGGGAAGATCAACTTCTCCTCCTTTTTGTACCCGCTTCTTTTGGTCTACACATACCCACGCTTGGATCAATGCACTTATGATTCACAACTTCCCCAATTAAAGAACTCGTTGCTTGGGGATGACGTCCTTGCCTTACATTTAGGGCACAATTGTGCTCATCGTCAAACCTTAATCATTGAAATCGAATATTTAGATCTAATGTGAAAGAATATGAAAGTCTACAATGCAGTCTACAATATACGATTGAAGTCTACAACATATTGCATTGTAGACTGTAATTTCAAGTTGGTAATCGGGTGTACAGAGGGAAGTCTACAACAACGTTTACAATAGACTCCTACGGTATGCAGTGGACGAAATTGTAGACAATTCAGACTATGTATGCTCTCGGGTCTGAACAATGTCGTCTACAATTTGGTCTATAGGACACTGTTGGTGACTACAGTAACCTTAATTGTAGACTCTACATTTGAATAATCAGGAACAATGTAAATAACAAAAATTGTACCTTCGAATTTGAAATATGGGCGAAGAGTCCTTCCTCACAGCTCGAACAACCCATTTACAAGTTTTTCCGAGACAAATGACATGCAACGAATCTTTGTCCGAATTCTTTTTTTTTTTGTACGTAAAGTTGTTGTCTATGGCGTACAACATAAAGTGCTTTTGCAGACATTTTTTATTAGCGTATAGTGCATGACGCTTTATAAATAGCGGGGAGTTATCATCCAAAATAAATGTGTCCGCCCCCTTATCACCGGTCGTAGTAGATGAATTTGGAATGTGTGGTGATGGTGGCGGACTTGCTTCGCGAAAAGGCGGAGGGGAGAAATTTGGTGATCCAGGTGGTGGTGATTGCGGAGGTTGGGATTGCGCTCGTGGAGATCGCGGGGAGGAACGCGGTAGTGGTGGTGGAGATCGATGTGGTGAGAAACGCGGTGGTGGTGAACGGGGTGATGGAGAACAGGGTGATGGAGATTGTTGTTTTGACTTGAATAAGTTAAAATCCTCCAAACCAACAGTACCCCACGGAAACGTACTGCGCACTTCTTTGGGGATTGATGGCATTGGAGCAACTGGTCGATACTGATGTCCAACATATCCTAGAGAATTAATCGGTTATGATTTCTCTTTCACTTCCAATATTAGTTGAAATTGCTCCAAGTTATCTTCCTTCTTTCTCCTCAAATATAAATAAACTTTCAATGTCTTATCGTTGAAAATCTCAACTGGTTCCAGAGCACCGTTGACAACGTAAACAATGCGAATTGTATCAACGGATGGTGGTTTGCCAAAATTTCGAATGATGTTTTCTCGTGATACCGACCAACGTCAACCAATGATCCACTATGCTTGAATAATAAATAAATTTTCCCCATCCCTGCATCAATCATCAATATTACAGTAAGCATCAACATAGAAAATTGGTTTACAAAACTGATGTTTGGAATTTAACAAAAATTTGGCTAATTAGCCCTAGTTTACAAAAGTTTTTTTTTTGTTTTCGCCAACGTTTGGTTAAACTTTTGTAAATGTCCAAAACGCTTACGTGGCATAATTATTTCTTTATTTTATTACTTATTTACCCTCATTATTTTGCCGATTTTTTGAAATAGTTTTCTTTTTATTTTCAAATTTGGTTTTAATTTTCAAATTTCAAATTGATTTCAAATTTTTGTTTTTATTTTCAAATCGTTTCCTTTTATATTAAACTGAAATTAATAACCGGTTATATATTTATAGCTCCTAAAATCATGGTGATACGGATTGACCATTTTTCATACGTAATTATTAAAAACCGTTTGAAATGTATCATAGACATATTTAAGGACAATTAATTCGGAAACAATATTACTGAATCTGATATATGTTAGCAATTATTTTCGGAAACTAAATAAAAAATTGAATTCAAAATCAATTAAGCTTTCCTTTATTATTTGTTATTAATTCATATCGTTGACATTCAATATTAGTGGTCATGTATTTTTTTTCTTGGCTGTAATCGTCACCTTTTTATTCTCTCGGTAATTGGTATTCAATTTACGCGTGTTGTCGTGGCTTCCTCTGTTTTTACACTCGATAATTGATTGTCAATTTACGCGGGATGGTATCTGTGAATTGTGAGGAATCGTCTCTTCGATAATCCGGTAAGTTTTGTCACTGTTATTTATCAAGGTTTGCTGTATGTAATATTTTTTTTGAATTTGTTCTATGTTTGCAATTGAAATTTTTGAGCGTTAATGTTCTCAAGCTCGTGATGTGGAGAGTATTGATATTAAAGATACTACAAAGGATGATGTAGTTATGTTTGATCACACATATTTGAAAAATTTCGTAATGAAGTTTGATTTAAACGTTGA
This sequence comes from Urtica urens, assembly GCA_958296335.1. Classification (NCBI taxonomy): domain Eukaryota; kingdom Viridiplantae; phylum Streptophyta; class Magnoliopsida; order Rosales; family Urticaceae; genus Urtica; species Urtica urens. The sequence continues at coordinate 21,615,769 of OY282522.1, read as the reverse complement.
CAATGTATTCACTACCAAATCAGTTCTTCAAATTGCTTTGAGTATGTTAGCAGTTTGAAATAGTTTTGAATATAGAACTATCAAATCTAACAAGACTAGGTATCATGTTTGTTGCAAAGATCTTAATTGTTCTTGGATGTTATATGCTAATGTGAGCTCTAAATCAGGATTTTGGGTGATTATGAGCTATTTAAAAGATCATTTATGTTTTGGTCGTGTTGTTATCAACAAAAATAAGCATGCATCGTCTAAACTCATTAGTCAATGTGTAAAAGATGATTTTAGAGGATCATTAGCTACCGAGATTAAACCGGCTGGAGTTGCTGATATAATGAGGAGTCGTTGGAATGTTGAAGTTTCTTATTATCGGGCGTGGAAGGGAAGAAAAAATGTGTTGACTGACCTTCGTCGTGATTTTGATTCTTCTTACAGTCATCTTCCTATCATTGGTGATATGATTTGTGCGGAAAATCCTGGTAACTTTTTACTTACTTCTGTATTCAATTTACTTCAGTTTGTTATATTATTGTGCAAAATATTTACTCCGTAAATTGTTTGCAGGGTCTTACACAACAACATTAGCTGAAGAAGATGGAACATTCAAGTATTTTTAACCTTCGAAAATTATTTACATTAACGTGTATGTTTTGTTTGATAAATTTCAAAAATATTTGAAAGAATGAGCTTTTGAATAAAGAAAATCTTCAAACCTTTAAATTATTGAACAACTGTTTGATCTTCAGATTTCTTTTCGCCGGTCTTCAAATTTTGTGAAGGATTTCTTTTCGAGTTTTTGTGAAGGAGCACACCGAATGTTTTTTAAGTGGGTTTTCAGAGAAACCTTTCGTTTCGTGTTTCGAGGTTGCATGCATTTAGAATTCTCTCTCCAAATAATAATAACGGCAAATATAATTTGCAGCTTATTAGCATTACTTAACTGCTTTTTTTTAAAATTTCGATTTAATTACTTTTCAATTAATATATCTGATATATTTAATTTGGTTTTGGACGAAAAAAGATTTGGGCGGGCAATTAATTTGGGCCAAAGATACAAAATTTCGGCTAATTTAAAAAGTGGACATTTACTAAAATTTTACAAAATCATGGACAAAACAAAATTAGGAAACATCTATAGGGCTATTACCTTCTTCAACCCAATATAAAATTTAGACTCCTTATGATAATTCTATACGAAATTAAATTTTGACTCAATTTTAAACAAAAATACTCTAAAAAGAAAACTTTAATCTGAGTTCATTGGATTTTATCAAAAGTCATCGGATTTCATCAGAATCCTGCAGAGCATTGCCGGAAGAAAAAAAATTACTTATAATTTTATTGTTTTCATTGTAAATTATCGTAATTTATCTTATTTTACCGAAATCATTTAAAAAAAACATAAATAAATAAAATTATTATTTTTTATAATATTTATTGGATTTAATCGTGTTTATCGAATTTTTCAAAAGAAATTTATATTTTTTGTCGAATATCATCGTAAATAATATAAATTCATTGTTATCCATAAGAAAATAAGGTTTTTAAACTTTCATTTCTAACGCTAAACTCAAAATTATCAAATATTCTCAAAAATCACTCTAAACTAGTTTAAACAATACAAAATCATTCAAACAATACCAAAAACGAAAAGTTAGAGTGAAAAAATTATTCGCCATTTCGGGTAAAAGAGGAAGAAGAGAAGAAAGAGAGATAAAACGATAAAACGTGTAATTTTAATTCAAATATATTTTGATCCGAAAATGGATCAAACGTCTAATTTCGGATTTAATTATCATAGAAATTTTAAATTTGATATTTTACATACTTTTAAGTCTACAAAATAAAATATCTCAATGTTTTCTCCTAATTTTTTTTCTTGTATTTGCCATTGCTTTTTTATCTTACTTTATGGTGAGATAGTGAAACACATAAATCACATTTTTTAAGTGCTTCCTAAATATACATGTATATGAATCTCATATGTTGTCATGTCAATTTTGTATATAAATTTTAAGTAAATAGCTATAATATATATTATCAAGAGCATCTGAGCAATTTAGCCATTTTGATAGTTTATCCTAGTTATTAACCAAAATAAATGAGATTTTTTAGCACAAAATATCCCTGAATGTTTACATATTCAAAAGAATATTAATTTTTTTTTATGCATTTAATTTGAAATCAAATAGGAAAAAATCTCGGATAAGCGGGTGATTGATATTTATAACTGAAAGCAATAAATAAACTATTAACTACAAATTTTCTCACTTTTTATTCTCTCATTAAAAAAAATCGTTTTTTCTCTCCCACCGAATCTCACCCTCGTTAAAACTCCCATTACCCACACGGAAAAAACTAAAACCATACCGAAAAACCCAGTTTACAAGGACATATCTTGATGAGAAATTAAACCGGTATAAATGGATTTCAAAAGATTTTTTTTTTGCTAGGATTTAATATGAAAACATTTGTTGATTTGTTAATTATTAAGTGTAAGATCATCTTTAATCATATGATAAAACACTAAATTTTTCGTGTGACTTGCTGCAATTATATTGTAAATTTCACATTAAATACCGGTGTTGTGGTTGAAGTTGATTTTTTTTTTTGATTAAATTATCACAAAATAGTGCAATTTGAATACAGAAACAGAGTTGGAGACGGCTTAAGAAATAAGATGTGAAGTTTCTAAAAAACTTTTTTGTGAGTGGAAGAGATTCAAAATGCAAAACATGGAATATAATGAGAGTAAAAAGAATTGTGCAAAAACAAATGTGAAGAATCCAAGTGCAATGTATGTTTGTCCAGATTTGTATAGGTAAATTAAATTTGGATATTAAAATAGTATAATGTTAGTCATCAAATCTCTTGTATTTTTGCGAAAGCTAGGTGATCTAATCTGGTTCGTCTGATGTTTATATTCTCATTGGTCTTGATTCTATTCACACCCCCGCAACACTCACATGGCCAATCAACACATGTAATCATTGTGCTGGGTCTTCCTCGTTGGATGCTATATATACACATATATGTACTCCCACTAATTTATCAGAAAGTGTACACTGTACATACAGTATAAATAAAAATAAACATAAGATGCGATTTGGTATTTTTAGTTTATTTAATAATTGCCTTTTTAGTTTCTCGCTCTGTAATTAGATGTTACGTGGAAAGCATTTTATAATACGAATCTGTCTCTGGTCGATGATATATATGTTTGGATCGTTATACATCTTATAATAAGATCATCTGATTTTGAGATTCTAAGGCGAGTCTTTTTTTTTTGGGTGTTTCCGGATCAGGTTAATCGTACGGTCATGATGTAATTGTCGGCGGGCCAGGGCATAAGCCTAGCTGTAAAGTTCTTATTAGAACTAATATGTGTCTTCGTACAAGTAACACATACATAGATAATTACGATTAATATAAATTGATCGATTATAATATACATATGCCAATATATAATGTATGAATATTCGCGGGTGCATGTGATTCGCCTTGACAGGCTAAGACGCTGTTATATTAATTTGATGATTGTCCCAAGGCTGAGAAAATGCGCTTCGATCCTAAAGATGGGATTTGTTTATTAATAATAATGATGGTTTAGTGATTAATTGAGGCGAATATAATTAGCAGCCCAGGCCTAGTCTGAGGCATCTCTTTCACAAAACTTGAACGAGGTTGGCTAAGGCACTGGGATTTGTTTCGCATGCCTAAGCCTCAAGAGCGACAAACTCGTTGATTTTCGTGACCATTTATATGTTAAATTCCTCAGGCTCTTTCTGACAATTGTATATATAATCTTCACGGGGTCGAAGTACAATTAGTATATACTATTGATGGGGAATGTGAGGGCACTTGGCTAGTATCTCTCACTTTATCAGACACACATATATAAAGCTATACAAGCTCTTGCTCTCTTATTCAGAGATCGTCGAGTTCCAGAATATTGAAAGAAAGAAGATCAGGATCTTTTGGAACATTTTCTTGATTGATCTCGCCTCTCTCTCTCTCTCCTTGACGAAAAAACAGGTTAGAAAATAGTTAAAGCACTTGATCATTTCATATGTTTATTTTTCTTCGCTCACTATTTATATTGTCATCTGCATAATTAGACGGTTTCATTATTTTGTTCTTTGTGATCTCCAAAATTTCTCTGCCTCGCCAACTTTATGTTAGGTCAATGAATCACGTACTATATATATAACTTATTTTTCATTTTCAAAATAATGATATTACAGCTTTCAAGCTTTGAACGTCGTTACAAAATCTCGTTGGCGGTTCTTGAAAGAAAAAAATATCGGGGGTTCGATTAGATCTATATTCATATGAACAACTTCCACGTTTGACTTGTCAATTTCTCCAAACTACATTATACAAGAAAAGTCGGATCCCAAATTCTATTACCTATGACTTCTTTATTGTATTTTTCATACGTAATCGTGTACATATACATATATATATATATATAAGCTACTCTATCCTATGCGGAAAACAAAAATTCAATAAAATAAAGGAAAATATTATTCTTGAAATTCATTTGCTCATTTGAGAAAGAGCAAAAATAAATATGTACGTATAAATACATAAAAAGAGATGTATAAGCAGCGAAGAAGGCGGGAGATATCAAAGGAAGAAAAAAACATGGAGACACGTCATAACAAAAGAGACGCACATGATATATAGTAAATCACTATGTCTGATTGGTCATGTTTGTAAGATATTTTTTATTTAGGTATCTCTTTCGCATACAATTGTTTGTGGACCAGAGTGACTGAGATAACACAAAATATATATAGAGCACAATCAACACAAACTGACAAACCGTGCTACACAAATAGTTATACCCACACTGTGTTCATTAGAAAAATTCTATTACACTCTTTTCCATTTGATTGAGGACAATAATGTTAATGTTTGCCATTCTTCCCTCATTTTGACAGGTATATATATGGAAGCGCGAGAAAGCTGAAATATCCATTAATTTATAACGCATATATCGTCAGATAATAATATCAGATATTTTCCACTTCTAACAAAGGACAGAAGAGAGGAGTACTGAAATTCGTTCAAACTCTTTGTAAACGCACCTTTATACATACACAGGCATATATAATCTATTTTTCATCAATTAAAAAAAAATGGAGAAGCACCGTTTCAAGCCCTACGACAGGGAACACATGAGGATGGCAATGTTAAGGCACGAGGCCACATTCAAAGAGCAGGTAATTAAATTTGATATGTTGTCAAAAAAACTCGCGTTACACAATTGCAAAGCATATATTGACACTGGATTATATTCCCAGGTGAACGAGCTTCATAGGTTATATCGAATCCAGAAGATACTGATGAAGAACATACGTAGTAGTAGTGGTATTCACAGAAAGGTCGAGTATTCGGAGCAACGCCCAATCAGCACCGTCGATTACGATGACATCATCAACAAGATCAGCATCCGAGATGAATCGGACGGTGGTGATGAAATAGACGAGAGCGAAATCGAGCTGACGTTGGGTCCCACAAGCTACGGCCGACGGAGAAGACGAGGAGCAAATGAACCGGATTGCGGTCCGAGCTTCTCGTCCTCTTCCACAGAGTCCTCGAGCCGCTTGAACCGTACAAAAATGGCCGGTAATAATAACAGTAAGAAAGTTGAGAATGTTGAAGAGGAATTGAGCCTGAAACACCCTCCTTGGCTTTTCCAAGTTCTAAGCCTTAACATGACCTAAAACATATATTTTTATTTTTATTAAACTTTTAGTACGAGTAGATATAGTTTTGGTTGGGATCTGGTATTGAGACAGTGATATCCTATAACATGGCTTCTCTCTCTCTATCTCTCTTCTTTTTTTCTTCTTCTTTTTGTAGTTGGTTGTTTAATTGTCATTGATTTAAGGTAGTTTTAGTGGGTGTTTTATGACGATGGAAGTGAACTTGCATCTGTAAATAGTTCTTATTGTCTATCTGACTCCTCGTATTGCTATTTGCAACACAGAAAGTCCTCATCTAATACAAACGTGCCTTTTTTTACCCTCCTTTAAATGTCAAAACTGAGGTTTCTGTGGAAGTGCATGACTTCACTCTTTGAGTATTGAGTGGATGAATGTTTATGGAATTGACTTTGACTAAACTCTGCTCAAATACACCGTGTTTGTACACTGATTGTTACTGCTGGTCTTGGGTCGATGAGAGTAGACTGCTATATATTAGGTATAATAGTACGTACCAGAATACATGAAAATATGCTAGAGCTGATGGGATCTTAGTCAAGATTCTCGTAGGGTTTGACTGTGTTATAATTTCACCGTGACCATGTTAAAGGAGTAGTGTTAAATCGCCAGAATAAACCGATTGTTTATGTTTATTTATTTATTTGGACCTAAATATTCATCCACCAATAATGACTCTCAAAATAAATAAATTCGTTTAAGTCTTGCTCCGACATGAACATGCTATTCCGCTAGCTTGTCTGTCCTTACAGCACGTCTCTACTTTTAGAAAAGCTCTTTTATCTCAAAGACACAATAATTCGGATTATTTTTATCAGGTCCCACCCATGAATAAATAAATAAAGATAACTAACAGTGCAGCGTCTGCTTGTATCAACCTGAGACCAGACTCACTTTTCCTTTTCTTATTTTCTTCACATCTAAACCAAACCCTCATACTTTCCGAAACAATAATGCACTATCTTACACTTGTACACAACTTTAGTTCTAATCCCACGTTGAAGCATTGGATTGTATTTTGTAACAAGCTGTGAGAGCATGCATCAAACAAATCACATAAAAATATCCAACTTTCATTTGCACATCCCTCAGAACAAACAGACAGAAGTAGTAAACCTTATATATATTATTCACAAGAGTAATAGTTTTAAAATAGGGAAAAACTAAAAAATGGACACAGAAACAATCATGAGATGGAATGCCTTCTGTCTTTGCTGGCTTTTACTCTGCTTTTCGGGGCGAGGAAGCCTCCCTCGGATCGCACGAAAGGGGAGAGGCGTCCGAGCTTCTTGGTGACGGAGTTGATGAAGGAGTTTCGCCTCGGGTGAGGTGGCGGCTTCCCATTGGAGGGATGGGGGCTACTGGCCGCGGAGGACGACGTATCTGCGGTGTCCTTGATCTTCATTCTCATCTTCATGAGCTCGTTTTTGAGGCCGTCGTTTTCGCGGCGCAGAGTCGAGACTTCGTCCGGTGGTGAGTCTCTGCTGGTGCTGGTGTTGGTATTGGTGTTGGGGTTGGCGAGGAGATTGTCTCGGAGGCGCTGCTGCTCGTGGTAGAGGACTTGGACGACGGTCTGGACGGGGAGTCTGTCGTTCTGAGCAGCGTGGGCGCAAGCCTCCCGCGAAAGCCTCTGGCACTCCATCAGGCTGCACACTTTCTTCCTCTCCAAGTCGCTCAGCACCGGATGAGCCTGTATGCATCATTGGGTTTCTTCTAAGTTTAGTCATGTCAATCTCATGCATTTTATTTCTCACTCCATTTAGATCATTGGGTTCTTCAGATGTATCAGGAAGTATGAAACACTGACCACCTAAAACACCACTATGGAAAGCCTTTTTCCCTACCATAACATTGTTCCAAATTCAACCCATTTCTTTGTTTCATTATATTGATCCTAACTGGTGGATATGACTGAAGATCTTACGACGATCTCCACTACAATATTTTGAAAAGTTCAAACTTGGCAATTAAGCCTAGGTTTTTTCTTGTAAATAGTTTATGCGTCGATGTTCTTCAGAGAGCGCAAGTGTTAGTAAAACTTAACAGCCGCAAAGTGGACGTCGGTTTTGCATTAAAAGTGAACCACGTGTGTTTTAATTTTGTTGTTTGCAACTAATCTATTTTCTATGTTAGGTCGAGTTTCTAGATAAAACAATATATAAAAAAAATAAAAGCAAAAAAGCAAGAGTGATAGGCTGACCTTGAGGTAGATGTCAATAGCTCTGTAAATGCCATCCTCGTTGAGCCTGGACTGCTCGGGAACGAGCTCGGCGAGGGCGATGAACTTGGAGACGGGCAAGTTGCGATCAGGCGCGATCTCGGCCAGGTAGTTCTCCATGAGGCTGCCGACGCGGTCGAGGCCGCGGGGGTCGGGGTCGTGGAGGAAGTTGGAGAGGATGCGGTGGACGGTGTCGACGTCGAAGAGGGTGTCGGCGGAGAAGGAGAAGGAGGGGAAGAGGAGGTCGTCGAGGACGGCCTGCGGGAGCTGGGCCCCCATGCGGCGCTCCAGGTCGAGGCGGCAGGCCACCGTGGTGTCCAGCTGCATGGCCGCCCGCACCAGCCTCGCCAGGAAGCTCACCGACATCGCGTTCCTCTCCCTCGGCAGCAGGCTCACCACCGTCTCCAGCACCACCCGCTTCTCCTGCTCCTCCCTCGCCTCCATCTTCCTCCGCCCCTGCTTCCCCATCATCTCCTGCAACATTCCATTCATCATTCATCATTATCTTGATTGTTCACTTCTCCAGCCTTGGATCCAGTAAGGCTACTCTGAGCATTCTCTTATACGGTTGATTGTTGAGTCCTGGAGCCTAATTGGATCGAGTAAGGCGACTCTGAGCATACTCTTATACGGTTGATTGTTGAGTTCTAGAGCCTAATTGGATCGAGTAAGGCTAATCTAGTGTTGATTGTTTCAAGATCCCTTCTTACTAACTGGAATCAAAGAATTAGTACATCTGTTCCGTCCAGACCAAAATGGGCTAGGGTTATGAACTTATAATCGATAATCTGAAGATCGAGACGATTCCATGATTATAAGTTCATTCCTAGTTCTAGAGCCTAATTGGATCGAGTGTGGCTACTCTAGTGTTGATTGTTGAGTTCTGGAGCCTAATTGGATCGAGTAACACCACTCTGAGCATTCTCTTCTCCTGTTGATTGTTGAGTTCTAGAGCCTAACTGGATCGAGTAAGGCGACTCTGAGCATTCAATTATCATGTTGATCGTAGAGGTCTGGCGCCTAATCTATCGGCCAAATTGGATCTAGCACGAGCGGTTGCACAAGAGAGATTGTAAACACAAATCCCGGTAAAAAAGGACGTAGGCTCGATGTTCTTTGTTTCCAACTATTCTAATTATGGGCTTTGGGGCCCAAATCCTTGACGTTTCCCATCTCACTCAATGCCATATCAATGATGAGGACACATCATGAAGCCTGGAGTCAATAATGCCTTGTCCTACCATTCCCTAACTCAGAAAATGTTTTCTTATGACTGAACATAAAGCTCACTAGTGATGTACTGTACTGGTTGCGCGTGAACACTAGAATCTTAGATCAAAAGTCCAGTCACTAATTAGGCTATCTTCAGAATGGGGAATAGTCGAAGACTCACCAAACCTCGGAGAGATTTCTGCGCATAGAGCATGAGAACAGGCCCGAGAGAGTTCTGGTTGATCCCCCTGGCGATCATCGCCACGAGAACTCGCTGGAACATGTCGATCCTGAGCACGGCAAGATCCTCGGCCCACCAATCCACGACCGGCTTCGAGTTTGTCTCCCCTGAACTTTGGAGAGGCGAGGCGAGGTTTTGGGCTTCCGAGGCGGCGATGAACGCGATAGCATCGACGCAGCGCCCGACAAGCTTGACCCTCTCGGCCATGGGAACCAAGCTCTCGCAGGCGTGGAGAATGGAGGCCGCTCCGGCCAGGCTCCTCAGGCCCACCTCGTTCAAGTAGGCCTCGGTCCGTCCGACCAAGTTCCCGACGGCCTGCTCCTCCGTCATATCGAGGTGCTCGGCGGCGCAGCGGAGCGTGGCTATGTTCCCCGTGCCTATCTCGAAGTTGATCCCGTAGCAGAATTTCGCCGCCAGCTCGAACGCCTCGGCTCCTCCGGGCATCCCCGGGATCGCTATCTCCGCCACGTCAGCGTCGCCGGATTCCGCCACGAGCTTTCTTATCAGCCCGCACTTCGACACCAGCGGAAACTGGGCTAATTTAAATTGAGTGTCAGCTTTTTTTATCATACGAAAAATACTGAGTGTGCATATATGTTACCTTGTGTAAAGAGAAGGAAACTCCTCCGACATCGATAGTGATGTCACTTGGAATCTCCTGAGAGAAAATCCTGCAGCGGAAGAAATTCCATCATTACTTGCTCTGGTAAAGAGGAGTGTGAAAAGAAAAGAAAAAAAAGAGAGACAGAATGAGCAGGGAAGTACAGAGTACAGACCATTCGCTTGTTCTCTTCAAGGCGGTGGAAAGAAGAGCTTTCTTTTTGAAGTTCATATTTTGGTCCTGGTCATCAAGATCTATGACCGACCGAGTATTGCCCTTATTAGCTGCGTTCATTTCTTCATCATATATATACATATACAGCAGTAAAAAGAAGGAGCTGTTTTTCCAAACAGTTGGCGATGAAGCAACGACCAGTTGTACGTGGAAATTTGAGTGCTATCTTTTTGTTTCTTCCGACCTTTTTTCCTCAAAGTTTTCAGTGTTATGCGATAATAAGTGGCGTTGAAATTAGAAAGCTCTCTCACACGCGATTAACTTCTTTCATGTCTCTAATAACAGAGACGATCAAATTCACAACCTCATAAGCGTTTTACGTACACTTGGGTGGGTTATCCGAATTGGCATATTTTTTTTTTCTAATGTGGGGTATATGAGAGGAGAGAGGAAACGAGTGGTTTATCCGTACTTTCATGGCTGTAGAGGGGTAATGAAACGACGAGTAGTGGTGTTCACTTCATAGTGTGAGATTTCGAGTGTTTATTGGTTATTGTAGGAATTACGTTTTTGAGTGGATGAGATTGGCGAGTGTTGATTGGCGGCTAATGGGTGCCAGGTCACGCGTGTGAAAGCGATCCTATCCACACGTACCCACATCTTAACTTCTCCTTCCCAGCTCTTTTTCGTTATTAATATTCCTTGAATATTTGGTACAAGGAAAATTAAAACAAAAAACTTGGCTTAATTCAGAATGCTATCTTCACGGATCTTAAACAAGAGGTTTAGAATTCAGCGCCCAAATGGAACCACTCTATTATGTGCGTGGGATTAGGGTTGGAACCTCTCGGTCCCAGGTTTTCGTGGAACATATCCATGATTAACATATTGATCTAGAGAAATTAGAACTCAAATATGTTGGAACTTGTCCCTTAATCAAAACAAGAGTAATATATATTAACGTGTAAACTTAAATTCATTCTCTAATTTCATTATTTAAAATATTCTCTAATTTCATTATTTAAAATGTTATGGTGGATACGTACATATATATTAAAAGTGATTATTTTACCCACTAATTCACGATATGTAAACTCATTAACTCACTGACACCACCAAATTGATGATCATATAAGTGCTCTCCACTGCACACACATTACCCCACTAACTTTAATTAAATAATTGAACAAAATCTATATTATACATTTTAAATACTTTAAAATACTCTAACAAACTCCAACTAATCTAGAATTAGATACTTTTATCTAAATTCGTGGCGATCATCTTCGACAAAAGCGCCGGCTCCTCATCATGAATGAGATTGGCATCCTCCTCTTGATGACATCGGGTTTTTTGCACTCCGACGCATAGTGACCGTATACATCGCAATTATAACACTTGATTTTACTTTTATCGCGACTTCAGTCATCATCTCATTCTTTAAAATGTGATGGTTAGTCAAGGTGATTACTCTACCCACTAACCCACTATATAGAATTAACCCACTAACACAACCAAACTCATGATCTTACACATTTTACATACTTTAAAATATACTTTAAAATAATTAATTAAATAATTACCCTACACATTACCCCACTAACTTTAATTAAATAATTAAACAAAATTTAGATTATACATTTTACATACTTTAAAATATTCTAACAAAATCTTATGCCTCTTTTTTCCCTAATTAAAAATAATAAATATCTTTATTTTAACTAATTATTACTTTATATTTATGTAAAAATAATTTAAAATGATAACATTAACGTACTTTAATTGAAAATATCACAAGAAACAAATAAAAAGAAGACGTACTTATAGGAAATTAAAAGATATCCACAAACACCAATTTCGATAATATATTTTAGTAACTAATATAAGAAGCAACTATGTCAAATTGCCGAACAGATGTCAAATGGATACTCTAGTTAAGATTATCTTTTAGTTATTTAATCATTAGTCTAAAATTTTAACTTAGATATCTAAAATAACCATATGCCTAATTATCCAATAATATAATCTCAATGGTGCTTCTTACATATATTTTCGTAGAATGTTAACTCAAGACCTCAAATTAATGTTACAGATTGTACTTGAATTTGATCGATGCTCTTTTATTTCTTAGATTGTGAAATAAACCTAAACATGTATCATAATTTACATTTAGTCATTGCTAATTCAGCATATAGCCTACTATAAGTAAACGTCTATGTTTGCGTACCAAAATATCTAGTGAAGGCTTAGTCTTAGAAAATGTTCTTAACTGGAGTCAGGTGTGATCGGAGGAGTTAGAGTATCGGCGGAGGCTGAAGTTCTCAACACAACCTGAAACTAAAATAGGGTGTTAGTTGTAAAGGATAATCACATCGTGCAATAGTTGGTTGGTAAATGTGGGCGGGTAGGTGATTTCTTTATTGCTAGCTGCAAAAGAGGTAGAGTACTCATGGAAGATGAAGGAAGACAACAAAACAATGAAACAAAAGATCGGGAATAGGAGATAGACTTGATATCAAAGTTCCAAACTAGCAATCTGGTCATTTCAAGAAAACTTGACCAAAAAGGTAGATGTGAAGAACATACATTCCTGGCGGGGAAGCTATTATCAACAAATATTGGAGTTTGGGAGCAAACTGACTATTTGAGGTCTTTTCAAGGGTGTGGAGAAGCAAAAGAAAATGGAATGTTACAGAAATAAAACTCGAAATATATCAATTTTAATTTGATAACCATGAAGATGCAAATAGAGTTCTAAGTGGAATACCATTGACTTTTCAAAAGGTTTCAATTACTCCTTATGGATTAGCCACAACTAAAGATCATTGAAGAAATTGATTTTGATTCTCTCTATTTTGGATGAGGTTAAAAGGTCTTTCTCATGTATTGCAGGATGAAGCTAGCACATAAAGCCTTGCGTCAAGATTTAAAAAATTCACCGAAAAATTAAGAAGGAAAAGGAATGATTTAAGATTCAAAGGCCTAGTGGATATTAGGAGACAAATTTGTCCCGATTTCTTTCTGAATGGGGTAGTGCTACCACATATTTGACTCTAAGGAAAATTTGAAAATCTTGGGAAATCATGTTTCAAATGTAGAAGATTAGTGCATGATGTGGAAGAGTGTCGTGGAGGAGACTGGGCACAAATCAAAGTGAGAAATGCACCGGAGATCATGGCTTATGGGGATCGATTCTGCATAATCCAAACTCATCACATGCTTCAAGAATATGGAAGGAGGGATTGGAAATGAGAATATTATGGGTCCCAACAAAGAAATACGGAGTAATAGCACACATATGATGCAAACATCACCAAACGGCGTATGTAAAATGATAAGAAAAAATATAATTGTTACACTTATAAGGTAATTAGACATAATGATATCCCTAAACCAATATGTTTTTGTTCTATGTAGATAGATAGCTGAAAATACAATTCTTGCTCAAGAATTTATCTCGGCAATGAACAAGAAAACGGGAAAAAGTAGCGCATAAAGCCTTGCGTTAAGATTTGAAAAATTCATCAAAAAATCAAGAAGGAAAAGGTATGACTTAAGATTCAAAGGCCTAATGGATATCATGAGACCAAATTGTCCCGATTTCTTTTTGGATAGGGAAGTGCTGCCACCTATTTGACTCTAAGGCAAATTCGAAAATCTTGGGAAATCATGTTTGAAACGTAGAAGATTAGTGCATGATGTGGAAGAGTGTCGCCGAGGAGAATGGGCACAAATTAAAGTGAGAAATGCATCGGATGTCATGGCTTATGGGGGATCAATTTTGCATAATAGAAACTCATTGATGCTTCAAGAATCTGGAAGAAGGGCTGGAACTGAAAGATTATGGTCCCAACAAAAAAAGATGGAGTACTAGCCACACATATGATGCAAACACCACCACGCAGCGTATTTAAAGTGATAAAAAATTATAATTGTCACACTTAGAAGTTAATCAAAAAGAATGATATCCCTAAATCAATATGATTTTATTCCGTGCATATAAATAGCTGAAAATACAATTCTTACTCAAGAATTTATCTCGGCAATGAACAAAAAAACATGAAAAAATAGCTTAGCGGGAATCAAAATATATATGAGCAAAATATATGAAAAATTGGAAATAATTTTTTTCTTAAAGGTCCTAAATGCTATGGAGTCTCAGATCGAATTTGATCAAGAAATTTATCTCAGCCATGTGTAAGAAATTTTATTTTAAAATTCCTAAAGTGTTATGGAGCCCTTGTGCAGGATGATTTGAACTAACTAATTGGTTGTGATGAAGTTAATTAAAAAAAGAGTATCTTTATTCTTTCGCCCCACTGAAATATGGACGGGAGGTTTTGATGAGGGCCACAATTATTAAATAAAAAATCAACATATAATCATACAACAGTCTATAGTTAGTCATTTGTATATGAGTTTTCATCTCGTTCTGGTCATGAATTCCAACAATTCATAAATTTGTGGAGCACGCGAAAAAACTTGGTGTGATGTAAGTCCAATAATTAAATCAAATTAAAAAATATTGAAATTTTACTGATCATACCAAAGACTATCATATTTGTGTATAAAAAAAATACACAAATACCAAGATTTCTATTAAAATAAAACAAAAATAAAAGTAGGCCCAATACATTTTTTATATCGAAAATTCAGAGATATCAAATTTCATACATTTTATTAAGAAATTTAGGGATATATGGGTCTTTTCTAATTTGTACATTTCAATTGTAGACCTAATTTTACTTGAAATATTAAAATTAGACTCGATATACCAATTCTATCTCAAAATGGACTTATGACTCATTTTTTTTAATAAAAACACCCTTCAAATAAAGTGAATACATGAGTTGATTGCAATCCATTGCAATTTAACGGAATCAGGCATTGAAGTTCGCCGGGAAAAAAAATTAAAGTTTTAAAGTTATTTTTTCATCTGAAAATTTTGATTTTCGTCGGAACTCATCGTAAGTCATCGAGATCCGGTGGAGTTCGTCGGAATTTTTTTTGACTTTTTTTTTATCGAATTTTTTTGAAAATCATCGTAAATTATCGGATATTATCGCAACTCGTTGCAAAAAAAAGATCATAAATCATCGTAGTTCATCTAAATCCATCGCAAATTATCGGAAAAAATCAAAAGAAAAATTGAGTTAAGCATGTTTTTGTTCAAAAATAGGTTAAAAGTCTAATTTGAAATAGAAAATAAAATAGTAAATCTATCTCTAATATTTCAAACCAAATAGAGCCTAATTAAAAATTCTTTTCGGAAAAGAGTAAAAATTATGTACTTTTTTTTTATTAAACGCTTTTATGATATATAGAAACTCAAGTTTCTCTATGTATGTTAAAGTTCTATGAGTTTTTTTCTCTAACTTATAATAGGACTTGATGTTCAGTCTCATATGATGTTAATTGCATCAACATTTTGCTGCAGGTCTCGAATATAATGCACCAAACAAACTCTTAGTAAAAAAAAGTAAAGGTTTTAGTTCTGTGTCTTGATTTATCATGGTCATTGAATATCAATCTTTCTATCTATTTTGTGAAGTCAGATAAAATAATGGAGTAAGTTTAAAAATTTTCGGCCGAACTTATTTTACTAACTCATTTTGAATATGTCCAACGTTTCGTAAAACACGTGTAATTGGTCATGTCAATTTACGTTGTAAAACTTAATTTTTAAATTGATATGACACGTAAGCACTAGGGTCATTTACGAAATGTTAGATATCCAACGTAGCAAACGTATATAGGGCTACTATATACAATAAAAAAACGTTTTTTTTATTATATTAAAGTCTAGCTCCTATAATATGATACAACTAATTATTGTATATGTTAGTAAGGCTTAGATAGTCCCAATTTTAAATGAGGATCGATAGTTTACCTATTTTTCTGTTTTCGTAGACAACCCTCTTAATTAACTCTTTTACTTGGATAAATTCCTCAATAATAGAGTCAATTATCAAATTAATTAAAACGATATCACCTAAATGCATTATCTATTTCTAAAAAAAGCAAAATTATATGAGTACTTTCTTAATCGCGTGCGCTGTGGATGGAATATACACACTGCATATGAAGGAACAATGATCAGTATCACGTGAAAACAAACAAATCTTCCAAACGAATTAGCTTAAAATTATTGTTTTTAGCTCGGACAAAAATAATGTCGTTAGTCGGTGGATTATCTTTACCTAATAATCAATTAAAGTCCCCTCCCTAAAGGACCCTGTGAATTTTTATTTTTATATTTTATGTTGCATGGTAAAGTTGAAGACTTGAAAATAGATGTAGAGGCATTGTTGTTTTTGTTTAGGAACATCATTTTATTGCTAGTTAAGCTATGTCACTCTCACACTCAGGGCTCGTTGTGACAGCACTTACTAAAATAATATCTTAAATTCAAGATCACATAAATTATTGTGTATGCCTATAAAAGATGGACCCTCGTGGCCCGTATTTCCATTTGCATCTTTCCTTATCGACACCAAAGTTGGAAACAGTTTTCATTTCTTATTTTCTTTCGTCCTTGGATGAAAACTTGAATAATATTAAATGCTTCGATGGAAGAAGACACAAGACATGAAGAGCTTGACACATTGGGATTCGATAAGATCATAAGGTCGTAGATGAGAGAGAGAGAGAGAGAGAGAGAGAGAGAGAGAGAGAGAGAGAGAGAGAGAGAGAGAGAGAGAGAGGCAGTGATTTGCGCATCTTATTGAAATTTTAATCTATGAAGTTGTCTTCATTTGAGTAAGCATCAAAATGCCAATTTGCATACTAAGAGGAACAAAAAAAATGTCAACTAAGAAGATTTTTAGAAATATTTTTTTGGACTATTCGAAAAATATAGATAAAAATAGTAATCAAGGGAAATAAAAGCGTGAAGGTGTAAATGATAAGTAAAAGTCTTATACTTGATTCTGATTTCCTCTGGGCTTCACAGCATCTGCACAAGGGGCTTTATTGTTTCTCATGTCTGCAGTACAATCTTATTTTGCTTCTCTTACTATTGGACTAAAAAAATATTGCACATTAGACTTGGGCCCAATCTTCGAATGTGAGTCTGCAAGGAAACGAAACCGCAAAAATTAGCATGTGGTTGCGGAGAAACTCTACATGGCTAGCTTTTAGACGTGCTAATCTTCCACAAATATTTGGGCCAGTAAGGATGACTCATTTATTGAAGTGGGAAAAAAATTTCACATCAGTTGTATATGTGAATAGCCATGTGTTTATATATTGGTTGGGTCACTTCACTTAATACTAATTAGTTTTGAGTTGGAATTCAACATGTTATCAGAGCCTTGACTATTCACACACATGTTGGCCCCGCTCATGCGTGAGTGAGATTGTTGTTGCTCTACCCGGACATGCTACGCGGGATGGAGGGTATTGAAGTGAGAAAAGAATCTCACATCGGTTGTGTATGTGAATAGTCATGTGTTTATATATTGGTTAGGCCTCTCCACTTAATACCAATTGGTTTTAAGTTGTAATTCAACGCATTCATGTACCATTGGCCGAAGGAGCGGGTGGTCATTTGTTTCAAGACTATTAAGTAATATAGCCCTTTAAACATAAGAGGTTTTCAAAATGGTCAATGTTTTGTTAAACTTTATTTAATGGCCACGTTAAACTTTAGCCAATTTTGTTTGCATTATTTTCGCCCAAAAATTTTCTCCATTAATGACGTGAGCGGGAAAATTTTTGGGCGAAAATAGTCCAAAAATTTGGTTAAATTTTGATATAACCATTAATCAAAGTTTAACTAAACGTTTGCTATTTAAATAGACATATCACACGTTAATTATTCTGTCAATTTTTTGTTTATTTTACGTACACGACTTTTTTTAAGGGTCTTTTAGCTATATACCCATATTAACGTTTACTAATTTCAAAATATCCTACGTTTGGTAAACTTTTCGTAAATACCCAACAAAAATTGTTATTTCTAAAACAATAAACATTAATTTGGGTAAATAGTTAATTAATTGTTTTTTTAATTTGGAAAATGGAGTAGCACTAAAGATTACCAATTTTAGTTAGAAGGATTATTGCATCAAACCCGTTAACACCTGCAAGAACGTTTGTTGAATTTTTTTGACAAAGGTTATTTGACTATACAAAACAGTGTTTTAGTCAAACAGTCAACTCTGCAGGGTACTCTAGTTTTTTAAGAGAAACAAATTAACTAAACACGCGATTTTGCTATGAGAGTCATGCATAAATAAGAACGAATTTTTGAGAAATCCGACTTGTCTAATCGAGAAATTAGGATGTCAATCATATATAACTCATTTAAGATTTTTATTGACCCGCTCGGCTTCATGTTTGATAATACGCAGCCATAAACTATTTGTTATTCTCTTTATTTTGAAGATCATCATTGACAACAAACTAGTGTACTTACAGCTTGAGTAACGTCATACTAACTGTAAGAGCGTGATTCTCACGTTGACCTGATATTTATCTTTGAGATATTATTACGTTGAAAGTGGTTGTGAGTTGCAAATCTGAAAAATATTAGGTTGCAATGAAACCGCAAGGTGTCAAGATCAATGTGTTTGCAAGAGTGAGTTTTGTGAAACTTAATATATAGATGGCGATTGTTAGTATACTGAATTTAATCCAGATATATCAGTTCCTCTTAGTATATAATTTTTTACCAAATATGATTATTTATCTTGTGTCGATTTTTAATTACTTCTATTAATATGTTTGATTGGCCACTATATTTAATAGTCTTGGTAATATCAATAAATGATTAAGAATTACTCCACTAAGTCAATTTAAGGTTTTAGTTGTATATTGTCAATTTTTTTAATTTCCTTAAGAAATAGTAAATTTAATGACGTGGAAGATTTGCAAAAGTTCTTTTATATTTATACCCTTTTCATTATTTAATTATATATTATATATTATAATTGGTTATTTTAATATTAGGGAGTACATAATTAATTGTTCAAATATTATGGTTCTTTCTTAGATTAGTTTTGCAATTCGAATCTCAAACCTAGATAATCTATCTCTTTTCAGATATGAAAGTTTTCAAAATAATGAGCAAATTTGTTTTAATTTAGGTTTATTATAGTTAATTTCGTAGCATAATTGC
The DNA here is from genome assembly GCA_958296335.1 of Urtica urens. Lineage (NCBI taxonomy): Eukaryota > Viridiplantae > Streptophyta > Magnoliopsida > Rosales > Urticaceae > Urtica > Urtica urens. Next base: position 21,596,473 of record OY282522.1, on the reverse strand, counting down.
AGCCTTCGATTTTAAAACCGATTTTGTTATTTTAGTTTGAAATTGATTGTATACCAACATTTTCAGGATTAAATGATTTTAATCACTCATTATTTATAGGGTTGTTCAAATGTTTAAATAGTTAATTTAGCAAGATTAATGTTTTTGTTTCATAAAATTAAGATTTTATTTGACTTTTCTTTCAAATTTGTTTCTGGTTTTTTCTCATCTTCATCATAGACCGAGTAAATTGGTGTTAATTTTGATTTCATATTACGATATTTGATTTTAAGTGCCTTTTTCTTGGATCTTCATCGTAGGCCATAATTTTTCTTTGGTCGTTAGTTTGTCGTTATTTCTAGTCCTTTTTGTTCTCGATATTTTTAGCCTGGTCATGAATTAAGGGTTACACTCGAGTAAATATTATCATTTAATCGATTCATTTCGATTCATTACACACTTAACTTCTTACACCAATTTATTTCTATTTTTTTATTTTTTTTGCACAATCATACAAAAGGAGCGAGAGCTTCTGTCTTTGCAAATAATCTTCGGCCTGAAAACAATTTTTTCCGTTTGGAAAATTTTATTAAACGATATATAAAATAAGTGAGAGAGATATAGCTTTGAATGATTGAATAAATGAAAGATAAATTCCAATGCATTGAATAACTATTTATGTTTATAAACCAAAATCTCGCTCAGTCGTTATTTTCCTTTTTAATTTAAATGCTTAATTAAAATATAATTACTATTATTTTTGGATATTTTTAAACATAAAGGATAATTAGGTCTAAATTTATTTATTTATTTTGGTTAATGATTATTAACGCAAAATGTCAAATAAATGATTACAATACAATTCATGTATTTCAATTGGATAGATTGGTAAATTGCTTATAAACTATTCTATACTTAAGTAATGTTTTTTAAAATAATTACAACAATTTAATTCGACAACTATAATTTTTTAGTGATAACTAAATAGGCTAAAACACATCTCTCTCTCCCCCTATCAGTAGACAGCAAGAATGCCTTTTGCGAGACATTTTATACCTGGCGAAAACTTCTTTTTCCATGGGCTCGAAACACATAAATGATATTTTTGTGAATATACAGAAACCATATGGGACGCATGTAAGATAAGTGAGGTATTTCCGCTTAAAATTGTCGGTTCAATCTTTTAGCTATATAGGTAAAATCGAAAAGGCTGTCCAAACATGGGAGCACGGGAAATCTTCAAGCTTCCAAAATCTACAAGTGCATGTTTTATCTAAAATGTCGACAACTCTGCGAATTGCACCATCGACAGCTTCAAATTGATTGTCGTTGATCGGATTAACCTGTAAATGTTGGAGTTATTAACAATGTAAATGTTGTAGTGATTAACGATGTTGTGTTAATGTTTAAACGCATACTAATTAACCAACATTAACAGTAAAGTGTTGTAAATGAACTCACATTCGTGGATCGAGCAGTTTCTTGCGCGTCTTTAAGGATCTTAAACCCGGTATCAGTCAGCCTGGACTTCATTTTTAGGATGAGTTTCCTCTTCTTTACAATCCAATTTTGTAAGAGGTGTCGATAACTCAAAACAAGACAAGCATCGGGTCAACCCCGAGCCTCCTGTAGCACGACATTCAAACATTCCAAAATTTTGGTAGTCATTATGTTAAACCTTTTACCATCAAAGTGACTCTGAGACCATAATTCGGGATTGACATTGAGCAAGTAATTCTTAATACTACGGTCATCGTTAGACAAAATTTTTAACCAAAAATCAAACTCTCTAGTGGTGTAAGCCTTAACCCATCTATAAAATAAAGGATGAATGTGACTATTACCAAATTGAGATTTGACATTACCCAAAGGTGTTGTATGCATGACGCCCATTTGACCTCCGAAAAAACCATATTAACCGCCTTTTGAACTGAATTGTGTATCGGAAACAATGACCATATCTTTTTTAACACCATATACCATTCTGAGTTGGACCATAAACCACGTGCTCGACTTGTCATCTTCTAAATCGACGATACCAAATGCCAACGGGGAAAAATGATTGTCCCCATCCTAAGCCGTAGCAAGAAGCAACGTTCCTTTTGACTTTCCATTTAAAAATGTACCATCCACAGAAATCACTGGCCTACAAAATAGGAAACCGAAAACTGAAGTTCCAAATGCAAGAAAAAAGTACTTAAAAGTACCATCCTCTTCAACAACTGTATCGATAAAAGAACCTGAAAATATGGTATATGTATGTTAAACTTTGTAAATAAGTGCATAAATTAAAATATAATTAACAAATATTATATGAATACGTACAAGAATTTTTTTGTAATATCATTTCGCCAATAATTGGTAAATGGCTATATGACATGTCGAAATCACCGCGTAATTCCTTCAACGCACTTTTCCGACCCTTACAGGCTCTCTAATATGAAATGTCAACGTTGAAACGAGTACGCATAATTTCAGCAACCCCCGCCCGCTTTATCTCATTGGCTGAAGACCCTCTAAAATCTTCTTTGACGCAATGACTAATAAGTTTTGACGATGCATAATTATTCTTAAGAATTACATATCTCCCATAACACGAATGAAACTTTGAATATGTTCTTATGGCCCACATTCCAGACATTGGACAAACACCCGCATACAATTTCCAAGAACATTGTAAATTAAAACAAGCAATTCTATATCTACTAGTGCTTGATTTAATGGTCTTAAATTCGAAATTGTTCCTTACTGCTAAAATAGAAATAGTTGTTTTTAAGATTTCTTTACTAGTAAAAACATTCTTCAAATCCAACTCGATATTCATGGGGCAGTTATTCAAATCGGATTGATCAATTAACAATATTCCAGGTTGAATAACGTCTTCAGCTGGAAAATCTTCATCACATCATTTCGAGAACATTGACTTTCAAAAAGTGAAACTGGATTGGTAAATAAAAAAAATTCATTTATATGAAAGAGGTATATGAACGAAATATGTTGTTAATGTTATTTAATCATGTTAATGTATAACGACTGTTATTTAACAACGTTTTACCTGATGCTTGAAGATTGAAACCATCGCGAGGATGTAATCCATTAATCTTTGGCGATATGTTGTTAATGAATTTCTTTTCTCTTATCAAAACACAGAGAATAATCAGACAATATATATTGTGAATTGATGAAGTCTATTTAAAATGAATGAATAATAGGAGGTAAAAATATATAATATGTAAATTAAATTGATGTTGTGTATTTAAAATAGAAATTCGAGGATTACACTAATTAAATTGGAAAAACGTGGATTACATTAATTATAAAATCGAATATAATAGTTCCTATATTGCTTGAGTTGCATTAAATACGGACAGTTTACAATTATTGTTTGCTTGGAAATAGAGAAAATTGAGTGAATCTACTGGATTACGTGTAATTAATATTAAATGCCATAATACCAGCTAAAAATTAGCTCACGCGTGATTAGAATATTGAACGTATAAAAAGAAAAAATAATGATTAAAGATTCCGAAATTAATTATAATTTGTAAAAAACATAAACATAAATATGATATTTCCAAAAATAAAACACGCGTGGGCTACTTTTTTGGCATTTCATTCGAGACTTTAAAACCAAAATTATAAAATCTATAATCGAAAATTTAAAATTTGAATTTCAAAAAATTTCATTTACAATCGAAATAATAAGGGTAAAATTGTAAAGTTAGTCTGTTAATAATTGTGTCAGGTTAACGTTAGGGTCATTTAACACAGTTTTACCAAACGTTAGACATTTAAAAATTCATATGCCAAACGTTGACCATTTGGCTAATTATTTGTATCTAGGTCTTCATAATTCTTTTATAGGTTCTTGTTGATTATTATTAAAATAGTGTATTTGTAACTTGTCCTCCTCAAAATAATGTTACCTTGATGATTAACGAAAAAGAATATTACCATCTTCAAAGTTTTAACTAGCTTCAAAATAAAATTATTCCTAAAATATAAAACAATTTCACATCAAAATAACTTATTTTATAATCAATATATTCAAATGTCAAAATTTCTAAGATTAACAACTCATTCATATATGGTCTTCGTATTCCCGCAAATATTACTTCGATGGTTACCGAAACAAAATATTAGCATCCATGTTCAAATGTCAAATTGCCAAGATTAACAAAGCTTACTTACATGCATCGTCATCTCTCCCAATTCAACTCTCATCTGACTAAAATAGAAGTCATTCGGACCTACACGAAATAGATTATACTACTAAAAAGGAACACACGACTTAATAGCGACCTGCCAGTTACGAAACCCTTTCTATATATAACTATTGATTCAGCATACAAGAAAGGAAACCGCAATTATGTAAGGCATAACTTGTCATTATTTACCAAATATATATATACATATATATATATATATATATAAATAATTGGACAAATCTGAAACCACAATTTAAAGTGAGGACGTGGTTCAGAGTCCAGAGCCAATTTGGTGTGCAAACTGACAAAAGCACATGTTTATGCGGACTAGACTGGCTTCGTTCGCAACTGAAAAGGCCGGTTAAGTTCAGCCCGAAATTCAAAGCACGTGTTTCTTTATGTTCATATCCCAAATTTTAAGTCTTTTCCCGTAACCTTCCATGTTCAAATATCTTTCATTTTCGGTGGAACCTAAAAACCTGCCATGTTCTTGCCACTCGATTCCAGTGCCATATGACAACATAGATAAATCATACCTGAATAATACTAAACTACACCACATTGCACGTGAATTTGATACTCCCAAGATCAACTATAGAGATTGAGGAAATTAAATCAAAACTGCCATTGAAGTTATTTTATTGCTAATTAATTAAATGCGTAAATTTTGTAACTAATTAGATATACGCAAGAGTTAGTATTTTTTTTCTTTTATTAATGGCAAGTTTATTTAAGATCGAGAATCAGTTGTCCCCCGTTGGATGAGCACTATGATTGAAACTCACGTCCATCCAACTCATTTCTTAAGCTTCTTCTATTCTACAAATTTTAATTATTCGCTCTTTAATTGCTTAATCTTTTGCGCTTATATATTGTATTTGTATATTTCCCGTGATGAATATCATCTAGATCTGCATAATTCATATTAATTGTAATTCATTAGGTTGCTATAACTGACTAGTTAAACTTTGACTTTTGTGATTAACATATTGTTTTTCTAAAAAAAACATATTATTTAGTCGTAAGAACAGTCAATTATATTAATCGATTTCATAACGAACGTTTGTTTCTTTGTTACAATAATATAAATATAAACAAACTACACACTCTAAAAAATCAGACGTTATTTGTCTACAAATTCGTATGCATAATACGTCGTATTATATCAGCCGGCTTTACAAAGTTCCATTCCTCCATGTATTAATTTTTTAAATTTATATTGGACATAATGGTGTCATCCATCAAAGCGATTATTATTAACCTTCTAAGCTGGAATTGCTCATAACTGATTATAATGATTTTTTATTATTCTAGAACTTAGAACTTCTTGTCTGATACTTTGATTGTATATTTGAACACTTAGATAAATTTCATTTCTAAAAGTATCGACTATATTCCTAAAAAAAAAAGTATCGACTATATATGACTAAATTTGACTTACCGGAATCGGATGGACCGGTCCGGTCCGGTCCGGTAATGTAGCGGACCGGACCCCTTGGTCCGTTAAGGTCCGTTAATTTTTTTTTTTTAAAACTGACAAGAAAAAAATTTATATATATATTTTAATTTTTTTTACCCAAAAATTGATTTTAAATGCATTTTTTTATTTTTTTTCTCTTAATGGACCGGACCGATCTGTCCGGTCCGTTAGTCCAAGTTTATATATGACTAATACATCAAGTGATGAGAGACACTCAATGATTCTCGTACCCGAGGGTACGCATCACCGCTTTTAGAAAAGTCCATTATACTCAGTTATTGGCTTTCGATATATAGAGCTTCAAAGCTTCGCACTTGCCGTCACTGAACCTCTTTCATAGTATGCAAACCTTCAAACCCCGTTGTCGAAAATTTGACGTCACCTCATAAACGCATTTTGTTCTCCTGTATCGTTCCAACCATCGATCACCTCAAACGATTTAAAATACACTTAGAAATGACCTCATACATAACATTACAAAAATTTACCAGTCAAAAGTCCTTCCCGCTTCGGCTCCTTGATCTTCGAGATAAAAGTGATAATGGTATCGTTGTAATCGCCTATATCTCGATTGTGGTTAAGGATTGTCAATACTTCCTCAATAATGCCATCCAAATTTGTCAAAAAATTGGTAAAAAAATGTCGGAAGACCATCTTTATCCGGTGCCTTTAGCGTCCTGATTGCTGAGCATAGATTCTTTCACTTCTTCTTTCTAGAAATCTACGGCGAGATACTCATTCATTTACTTGACACCGCTCAGCGAAAGACATCTAGTTACCAAATCCACATTTATAGAGCACGAGTAAGAGGAAGAAAAAAATATATCTGAAAAGTAGTTAAAAATTATACATCCCACTTTCGATAAATTTTTGGTGCAGGCTTCATTGATGGCGTAGATGCCAGATATGAGATTGTTATCAATATTACAAATAATATTGTTCGGGAAATGTAAAGACAATAAGTAAAGAATTTAAAATACTAAACTGGAAACAAGGAAATTGGATGTAAACAAGTTGAGGCCCGTTGGACGGTTTTCTTGAAGTTTTTTATCGCCCTCCACGGATGCTGGATTACGTGAGCGAAAGCCTCCCAGGATATAACAACTTCAAGAAAAGCTTAGCACCACTCGGCTTGACTTCAACGAACTAGAACAATAGTGCCAAACTTCGGAGTGGGAGAAAGAGGAGAGTTTGAGAGAGCAATGCTATGTATCAAATGTGTTTTCCGGTGTGTTTAGAATGAGAAGGAGAGGCTGCTTTTATAGGCGAGCTAAATGAAGGTTACACACAAATCATCAAATCGGCCAATGAAGACCATTTACTCCGGCAACATCAATGCTTAAAACCGATTTGCCTTAATGCTCCATAACCGGCCATGAATAGGGAAGCCCTTAACGCTACCTAACTCGGCCCTAATGTTCATTACCCAAAGGTCACATGACCGTTTGTATATGTTGGACGAGTAAAGTTTTATTCTCAAAATAACGCACAAGTTATTTGAGGAATTAAAACTTATTTGAAGTGATTCTAGTAATAAAAAGATAAGATTGAGCCCGGAAAGCCCGAAGGCCCAAGAAGAGCCCAAATTTCCAAGATCTAAGATTCGAGGCCCGATCCCGGGTCCGGCCCGACGACGGCGCGCGCGCGAGGTGTTAGAGCTAACCCACCCACACTTTCCCCCCTTACACTTAGATGTCACTTTAAGGAGGGGGAAATCACTTATAAACTCTTCACCAACACACATTCCCAACCTATGTGGGACTCTTTTCATTACACAACCTCTCACTTCTCTAAACATATATCATATGTGATTTTTAGCGTTCTTAAAGCATTAATTTCTCATTCAATATAAACATGATTTTGATAAATAAATATTCAATTTTGTACCCCTTGCAACGAATAATAAGAATATAGAAAAATTATCCAATTCCGATGAGTGAACCCCACTCAAATATTTAGCCGAAAATCATTAATACATTAGGTAATATATTATTTTATCCTATTATTCCAAATAGATTTTTTTTCTTCATTTGTTTCGCTTTCCCGTGAAAGAAGTTAGTGTTTCGGTTTTCCGTTATATATGAAACCACTCCACCCACCTCCGTTTGACGCCAATACGGGAGAGCGTTGAGCTTCCTCTCCACACCCGTAATCGTGTCCGGATCAAAGTTGGCCGCCACATAATTGAGACCATCTAGAACTTTTTTCTGTTTTTCAATCTTTGTCTTAAAAAAGGTGGAGTTTTCCTTTACCTCATGTAGAAAGGGCAGCTGTGCACTACGTCATAGCGTGTTTAAATGTTAAAATTATATATTAGTCGTTCTAGTCATAATTTATCGAAAAATAGCTAATTCAGAGGTAAAAATAAACTATTGAAAAAAAACACCGGAAAATACTCTTACACCAAATCCCTTTTGATTTTTCGGAATCAATAACGTTCCTTTATATTTGTCCCCAAACGTTAAATGTTCTGAAGTAGAATCCAATATCAATTTCATTTTCGAAAAGATAAAAAGTGCGAGTAGTCGGTGCTACTCGTTGAAACGACAGAGCATGACTAAATCCAAACTTGACCAAAATATAAAATAAAATAAAATAAAAAGAAAGGCAGACACAATGGGCCAGCCTCTTTGGAGTGACTCGAATCACTGCAGATAGTCGTATCGTATCCACCAACCGGCTTGCTGTCCACCGCGGTTACATTTCATATACCACACAAAGTAAATTTAAAAATCTCATTTCTTTTTATATACCGGATGATTGTGATGTATTAGAAAAGTGTGCCTTGAGTCACAACTCAATTTAGAAGATACATGGTCTCATTTGGCAGGTCTGATTTTGATCAAATTGTTGTGATGAGTGGTGACTACATGGTGTTGACTATATTTTGTAGAAGTAGCCTTTTCATTTCTATTTTTATTTGTGTCTGTGTGTGGGGTACTTTTAAGATTCTGAGCTGTTTATATTATCGTCAAAGATATCACGACTGTATGATATCCAAAATATAATATACTTGTACTGATGATGAATTATTAAACCAGATGTTACTATCTATATTCAGGTAACTTCGATCATCGGATACCAAGCATTACATGGGGAAAGTGAAAGGATATCCGTTGTATATGAGCCTTATAAGAGCGCACACAGTTTTGTTTTAATTTGAAATTCAAAATAATAAATCGATAATTAAATAATAAAATGGAAACAGTCGTCCAATAACTACCATTCTTCTATAAATAGTTAAAAACCCAATTAAGCCAAACTCGCCGAAGGATGTAGTCCGCCTTCGAACTCCTTGTCTCTTGTCTATGTACAATCATACCAAATTACGTAAATCCCATCAACACACAATTATTTTGAGGTAGTTTTTAAAACCCCAGAGATGAGAGATAATACAAAAATATCTCTCTTCATCCTTTTCTCTCTAATTCAAAGGATGATAATTATAACTTTTTATCAAATTTAATACTTTTTAAATTAGTGCCCAGCATCGAAGCGTGCGTGACGATAAATTTTGTGCGCTTTCCTAAATATTTAATTACAGCAAAAAGAATCCAATCGGTGGTTATCCATTCACTGAAACCATTTCTATAGGTCTTTTAGACAGTGGCATATGTATAGTCACGATTGTGTCAAATTCAACGATTAATAATCCCACTACTGATGGCAACTAGAATAACCTAATAAAATAATTAAAACATAATAATTTTACGTCGCCTTTAATATAGATGTCATATGTTTAATTTCCATTACAACCAAATGAAAATTTACCCGTCACCATTTCGTTTTTATCATATTTCCTCACAACCTGATATTTAGATACGCGCTGGAGTCTGGACTAGTTTCTAGCATCAACGCCTATGCTTTATCCACGATACATCATCTACAATATATTTTTAATGAGGTAATCCATCATCTTGCTGTCAACAGATATTCAACACAAAATAAAAGCAATTATTAAAATCATCCACCGCCTTAAATTATTTGCAATAGAGATCAGCCTATTCGCCTACCTCATAATTAAAAATAAATAAAAAATTTGAAAGCAGCGTAATGAATAAACAGTTCGAGGTCCATTTGGTAAAAACATCCCATGCACGATGCGGATTTATCCAACAAAAATATAAAAACAAACTATTTAATAAATATATAACAAACTCTGTTTTCCCTATTTAAGGGAGCCATTCGTTCACTCTAAATGACACTTGAAAGTTAAAAACACACAACACATTAAGATGGGGTTCAAGCAATGGACGGTGTTGATGACGTGGCTTCTGATAGCTATCTCCGGAGCCATGGGAGCTGCTCCGAAGACGCCGGTGAACGTGCCTTTCGGCAGAAACTACAAGCCCACTTGGGCCTTCGATCACATCAAGTACTTCAACCAAGAATCTGAAATCCATCTTCACTTGGACAAATACACTGGTAAAGTAACTAACATTTTATATGCCTGCGAGACTCTTTCAATCCTTCTTCCTCTTCTTCGCTTTCTAATTGACGCCACGTGTTGGTTTCTCAAGGCACTGGATTCCAATCCAAGGGCTCATACTTGTTCGGCCACTTCAGTATGCAAATAAAGCTCGTTCCCAATGACTCAGCCGGAACAGTCACTGCCTTCTACGTGAGTCTTCCCGTGAACCTGTTTATTATATGTAATCTGAGAGCTGTTTTATATACGTTATATTTATGTTTGGGTTGTACATTATTTTGCAGTTATCGTCACAAAACTCAGAGCACGACGAGATAGACTTCGAGTTCTTGGGGAACAGGACGGGACAGCCATACATTTTGCAGACGAACGTGTTCACGGGAGGGAAAGGAGACAGAGAGCACAGGATTTACCTTTGGTTCGATCCCACCAAGGCTTTCCATCGCTACTCTATCCTTTGGAACATGTACATGATTGCGTAAGTTTTCTTTTCTTTCCTTCTTTGCGTTGCACCAACATTTTCCATTTACTACTTTGGTCAAATGGATAAGCGAAAAGGTTGACCTACACGCGTCTCAATCCCACGACGAATACCAATCTCTATTCTTGGATTTTCAAGTCCCCAATGATCTTCCACCATGTTTGAAAACTTAAAAGAATTTAAAAAATATTAATAACATTAATAGTTTTTTTTGTTGGAACTATAAAGATAATGTTTTAGACCAATATGTCGTACGTTCTTTTTCATTCAATATTATTTTATAAACCATTTTTCCTCGTCCGGTGACTTATTTGATGTGAAGGCCATTACCAACTAACCTAGATAGAATTTCTTGTCAAAATCATAATCAATGCCAAAAGAAAAGATAAATATTAATATTTATTATATATATATATATACATACATATGTATTTTAGGTAAAGCGATTGAAAAAAATATGTTGATGCGACGGGAATGGGATAGTATCTAGTAGCGAATTGATTATTATCGCATCTAAGCTTTTCTATGCTGTTGCATTAATGGTCTACTCGGTATTAGGAAAGGTAGGCACAAAACAAAACAGAAAGCATTAAGATAATAATAACTCCATTAATGATAGTGTAGAGAGTGCGTGAGCGAGAATTTTGGGTTGGCATTGATTGTTTGGAGACCCACAACTTTGAAAACAATTAAACAAGTCAGAACTTTCCTTTACTGTCTTCTTTCGGGCTCTTTTGAATTTCGGGGGCGACAACTTTTGTTTCGCTTTCGTAGAGAACAGATACCATATCAATATCAAATAATATAAACTCTGTTTCTTTATTCTGTAAGCCACGTGAGAGAGAGAGAAGGGGTCCATTAATTTTTTAGTCGTAGAAAGGCGACAGAGCCGCTGAAACGACATCATTGGAATGAGGGTTGAATTACATTTCACATGATGGCCTCTTTTGCTTACAATACTTAATAATATATCTTCGAAAGGATATAACTTTGATTTGATTTGCATTGGTAAACAGATTCTTCGTGGACGATGTGCCGATCAGGGTGTTCAAGAACAGCAAGGACATCGGGGTGAAATTCCCGTTCGACCAGCCGATGAAGCTGTACTCGAGCCTGTGGAACGCGGACGACTGGGCGACACGTGGCGGGCTGGAGAAGACGGACTGGTCGAAGGCACCGTTCGTGGCGGCGTACAGGGAGTTCCACATCGACGGGTGCGAGGCGTCGGTTCAGGCCAAGTACTGCGCGACGCAAGGGAAGCGGTGGTGGGACCAGAGGCAGTTCCGAGACCTCGACGCCGCTCAGAAAAGACGCCTCAAATGGGTGCGCAACAAGTTCACCATCTACAACTACTGCAACGACCGGAAACGATACCCTTCCATGCCCGGAGAGTGCAAGCGCGACGGCGACGCCTGATGACTCACCTCACCCGAGCCATCTCTTCTATCACTTCTGGTGATGATCAGCGGCTCTGCTTTTTTATATATATTTATCTCCTGTATCTATTAGAGTTTTGATCGGGAGACCTAGTTCATTTCCCTGTTGGTATCTGTTGTTGAGTTATTTGTTATGGTTATTATTTGTTGCGTTGACTGACGCCATTGCATGGTCTTCTTCGTGTTGTAATCATAATTTATATATATATATATATTGATGTTATGGCTATTTATCAATATTGATAATCATACTTGTTGGCTTGTTGCCAATGCTTCTTCTTTTTTCGTTTTAATATCATCGTGAGTTATGATGGGACCTACAGAGGCTGGCTGTAACATTACGCCTCAAATGACGGATGTAAAGCATGGGCACATATGCATTATGTCATAACTATTGTTACCTATCAATCAAAGACTTTAGCATAACTAACAAGTTATTCAGGACACCGAGAAACATAACCGATTCTCGAAACAAAAATCCGAGGATAATAGACTCGGAAACCGCCTAAAATAACTAACATTACGTTCATAAGTTAAGAATAACCCTATCAATCAAAGACTTCGAATAGAAGAGAAAATGATAGAACAAAAACTAGTCAAAACAAAATAACACGTTAAAGAAAATAACTCGGATCGCCACAGCGACCAAGTATAAAACTGAATATACCGACGAGGTAAATCTCGCTACAAGGACGTGGGATTGATCACCTCACGATCCACTAAACTCACACACCCACTACTCAGAATAACCGTTAAGCGGTTAAAACAACAGGTATAAAAAGAGATTGAAGGCACACAAAAATATGACGACACCTCAGAAGATTACTAATTATTATTCACATATTCCATTGTAAACCTCATATCATTTTTCTTTCTTGTATTCAATATTTTTGTAATAAGAGAAAGTTTTGTTCTTCTTTAGCGAACCTACTCGGTATCCCGAAGATCTTGGGTAAGATATTACTTTACCATTTTTACAGGTTAACAACCATAAACAAAATATCACTGGTAAGCACAACAAAAGAGACCACCTAGGACAAATTTAATTAAAAATCACACGTCCAATTGGAACATGTACTAGCGAACATACCTGAAACTCAACGCTGAAGAATAGTCCACAAGCTCCTCGCGCATCGAGCAGGTGCGAGGGGTGATAAGCGGGATTTATTCACGCTTATCTATACTTTTCTAAGCAAGAAACGTAGCTTGACCTAAGTGTTTTTTATAGTGTTTTGTAGTTTTTAGTCTACTTTCAGGGATAAGAGAGTGTGAAGTCATAATGGAGCGAAATCGAATATTTTTGGAGCAAAAAACGAACAAATTTGGTCTAAAGGAGCAAAGTCAACAAAAAGTCAACGGAACAAAGAGAGGCGAGTCGACGCGTCGCGTGAACCACATCGCGTCGCGTCCCGAAGGCAAAATTCTTTACCGAGAGCAGCTCGAAGATCCACGCGTCGCGTGCTTAAGTTGGAGCGTCGCGCCGGGCAGAATGTCATTTACCACGCGTCGCGTGGTTCACCTGGCGCGTCGCGTGGTTGTCGCGACAGTTCTTTTTAGTGGCCTATTTTCAGCCGTTTGATGGCATCCAACGGCCGAGATAGATCCGAACTTTCTCATTGTAACCTAGGAGAAGTTCATTTCGAAAAAGGGGGGAGAAGGACAAAAAGAAAGAAAGGAGAGGAGAGGGGTGTAGAAGAAGAGTTTGAAGGTTTTGAGAGATTTTTGGAGAAGAAGAAGAAGCTCACATTCATCTTCATTTTCCTCCATACTAGTTCTTTCTTACCTCTCTTTCTCATTTACAATTTATTGCTTTACTCTTATTGCATTAATTGTTGTTTTTAAGCTTAATTAGTGTCTTAACTTTCGTTGGATTATTGAATATTTTGAGCACTTGAACTATATAGATTGGAGATTTGTTTATTTGAACCTTTATTGAACTTGTTTTGTTTTAATCATTTTGCATTGTGGTAAGTTAGAGTAGTTATCAATGTCTAGTTTGTTCTTAGTGTTGTTGTTATTGCTTATCTCTATTTTGTTGTGTTTGTTCAAGATCATGTTAGGCTAAATTATTTAGGGGATGTGATGTAGCTAGGGAGTTGATTTCGGTTGGCCAAGTCTTAGGTGATGACGTGTTTAAAGAGTGGATTAGTATAAATATTTCACGGGATGGGTTATGTGTAAATCCTAAGTAGATTAGCTACCTAATTAGGAAAATTTAGGTGAGTTTTGAGACCGAGAGGAGATAAACGAGCGTGCTCTACCCTACTCGTCATTTGCCTTACTAAAACTAGATATATGATAGGAGGTAAGTATAATCGTTGAAATTCCGGGCTTAATGCGAGTGTTTGTTTTAATAGGACCCAAGCCGAGAGGTGAAAGTTCGTCAAACATTTAGATTCCTAAAACTCGAGAGAGATTAGTGAATAATTTAAGGGGAATGAGATTATGATTATTTATCACTAACCCGTAGTTAGAGCCGTTACCGATGCCATGCCGACCGAATCGACAAACTAGTGAAGTCATGTCCCTTAGTTGTTATCTTGAGTTAATCGTTTTCTCTAATCATTTTTCTCTTGTTTCTTGCAATAGTTGAAAGACAAAAATCACCGAAAACAATTCCCATGTTTACAGTTTATATAACTCGAAAAAAAATAAACTAGCTAAATTAATCGAATTTGCCTCAGTCCTCGTGGGAACGAAATCCGTGCTAATTGCACCTCATTACTTGACGACACGTACGCTTGCGTAGTGTGAAATTTAACCAACGAAGAGAAATTTCCCATCAAGGGGCTGGAGGGAACTCAACAATGTGTCGCATCTGATCATAAGCGCGATGCACAACGATGCACTATCTTCTCTGAGCCTAGGGCAAGAGACGCGCTGATGAGGATGCGACTCTTGACTCTTTTTTTAAAAGGAGGCTCATCAAAATCCCCGACCACTACCAGTACGACAGAGGAAAAGAGTATCCACTACATCACATTAATTCATCTCGAAATTGATTCCGAACAAGGGTCGGAATCTCCCTGGGCTAACACGCCAAACCCATCTGAAGTCAAAACCCACTTGGCTAGCACATGCGTTACATTGTTGCATAATCTCCTAACCCAAGAAAATTAACACACTTCAAACTTATGAAAATTACCATACACGGCTTCGAAAATGGCTAAAAAATGCCACATTGGACTCGAAAGTCCGCTCTGCAAGGCACTCATGATCAGCTGATTATTACCTTCGAAAAAAATCCTTCTCAAGTTGTAAAAACTCCCAAGCTGCACTGTTATCTTCACAGCTTTCACTTCAGGTTCAACCGCGTCTTGAGCTTCAATTCTACTCCTCTACACTCAACAAATAACTCCTTGGTCAAACTTTGCAACGATCCCTACCGCTGCTCTTCCTCCGAAATAAGTAGCATCGATGTTAAGTTTAATAAACCCCAGAGGCGGTTTGATCCAATCGTTCATACTTGGATTGAAGGGAGCTGGCACTGTTCGACACGCCGCAAGGACGCTTAGGCGGACATCCTCCAGGTGCGACGAGACTTTAAAGCTAATATCTGATATGCTTGAGGTGCTCCTTCTGAAAATCTTATCAATCTGATGCTTCCAAATAGTCTCCAAAATAGCAATAGCAGTATACACGAATAGATCTTCGTCATTATGCTTATTGAATTCTTCATTGCATACAAGGATCTCACTAAGCATGTGGAAACCCGATTTATTGTTGATCTCCTCCCACTTCATGTCGAAGCCATTCAACACCCATAATTTTTGGGCAATGTCGCACCCAAAGAATAGGTGAACGACGTCTTCCGGCTCCACTCCGCAGACGGGGCACAAATCTTCGAAAGCTGTGATGCTTCTTTTTAGTCTGCTCGCCGTGCGGAAATTATTCTTACCAAGTCTCCAAAGGAACAACAGATGCCCCTCGTTCAACTTGAGCTTCCAAACTGCTCTCCACACCTCGTCTGGGTTGTCCCATGCTTCGCCCATGATAGACACATAAGCTCTTTCGCCAGTAAAGCTCCCATCTCCAGAATCATGACATACAAGCTTGTCAGGATCTGTTGGCTGATGAATCACCTTCATAACATCCCCAACCATGTCCCTTCCGCACGGCCGCCTAACTTTATCTCTGACCCAAATTCGCGTGCCATCGACGAAGAGCTCATCCAACTTGACCCAAGACGAATTCTCGACATTATTTGGGTCTCGAATTCTGCCTCCCACACACCATGAGTCGTGATACACCACAGTCTGTTTTCCGTCGTCCACTATGAAGGTTGAACAACTTTTGATTTATTCCCGCAATTCACTGACCTCATACCAAAACCTCGTCCCACGCCTGGGCTGACTTTGGTGAATGAAATTTTGTTCATTACAATACTTAGCGCGGATGAATTTCACCAAGAACAAATCAGGATCGGCGCTCAACTTCCAGGCAAGTTTTGTAAAAAATGCTTTGTTAAAGGTGTCGAGATCCCGAAAGCCCAGCCCTCCTGAGGCTTTTGGTTGGCAGAGCTGCGACCATTTGTTGAGTGCCAAGTATCTCTTACCTGATACATCCCTTGTCCACTAGAATTGCCTCGTGAAATAATCAATTTCCGACCAAAAAGACGTGGGAATTATGATCTAAGACATAGCGTAAACTGGCACGCCCTGAATCACACATTTTATGAGCGTTGCTCTTCTCGCTTTCGAGATACACTTGGCCATCCACCCCTCCAATCTATTGAGAACCTTGATTTTAACCATATGAAAATCGCAAGATCTATTCCTTCCCAAGAAAAAGGGTTTTCCCAGGTAAACCACGTCCTTGCTGGTCTCCGACATTTTCAAGTAAGAGTTTATTGCATCTTTTGTGTTGCGCCGACAGTTAGGAGAGAACATGGTTCCATATTTTGAGGCGTTGAGTTTTTGACTCGACCACCTCTCATATTTTTCGACACACTTCATAATCGCTTTCACATCCTCTATCTCAGCTTGAAAAAAGAAGATTATATCGTCCGCGAACATAAGATGCGAAATTGGAGGGACATTACGACCAATCTTAATCCCTTTAAACTCTCCGAGCCATTCCGATCTAGCAACGACTCAGTACCTCTACAGTCATAATATAGAAGAACGAAGAGAGCAGGTCGCCTTGGTGCAAACCTCTCAATTGTTTGAGATTATATAGCGGGGATCCATTCAGTAGAATCGCTCCAAGCAGAGGTTATGCATCTCTCGATCAAGAAGACTGCGTGTTCTTTCTTACCAAATCTTCTAAGCTCTTTCAAGATAAAGTTCCACTCCATTCTATTGTAAGCTTTTGTCATGTCGATTTTTAATACCTATAGTGTCTGACCTGCCATGTTTTCTCTTCATGGCATTGAGAACCTCCCATGTAAGAATTGAATTTTCTGCTATCCAGCGGTAGGGGACAAACGCTGACTGATTTGAGGCAATCAGTCTATTCATAAACGATTTCATCCGATCGGTAATAATTTTTGTAATAATCGTTGGGCTGTAGATTCTCAAAGTATCAGCACCGGGACATTTGTGAATAAGCACAATGTACGCAAAGGCAGCTTCGCTCGGCAACTCTTCTGTCGCAAAAAAATGTCGCACAAAGCTCACTAAATCGGAGACTCTGGACTCATTTTGAGTAACATTTTATGTTTAAATTCAGTTTATGTATTTTTAGAATGAATAAGAAAGTTGCGTTATGTTGCGGTCCCATGCGGTAGTTTGCAAAACTCAATACCATGTTTCATAAAAGCATAAATTAAAAATTTGTTTTTTTTTTGCTGTGAGATGCGGTATCTCGTTGAATTAATGATCAGGTTTAATAAAAACATGGCAAAAAAGTCGTGGTAGTGGAGTATCTTGCAGAATGTTATACTAAGTTTGATTTTAAAATATGAACAAAATGGTTCACTCTGTTGCAGCTAGTAGTAGTGGTTTGCAATATTTTATACCAGAAAGAAAACAAAAATTTAATACCGATTGAACGTGGGTGCAAATGCGCAGGGGGTTTTGTGAGGCGAAGTTTGCGACGAGGACCGAGAAGAAAAGTGACATCGACCTTGAAAAAGAGCGATGATAACCGTGGAGAAGAGCGATGACCACCGCGAACCGGTTGCTTGAGTGAGTGAGAATAAAAAGACGCGGTGGTGGAATTGGCAACGATTTCGACGACAGTGAACAAAACAATTTATGTACGTCTTCTGTTTTTGAGAGAGTTTGGTTACTTTTTTAGAGGTTGTGAGATAGAATGAAAATTTTGTAAGTTAAATTTGGTCAAACATTTTATGAGAGCATTTAAACCATTAAACACATATAAATTAAAATAACTTATATAATACGCACAAAAAAATATAATACACTATCAAGAAAATGAATTCAGCATCTATAACTACCATTTTGTCGTTTCTTTTTGTTTTCTCTTGTTTTTCAATTTTATTTACCATTGTTTCATTTTTTTCAAATTAATATTTCCTAGACATGATATTAAAAGAAAGAATAAAAATTTGGCGAATTGGCCTTAGCTTACAAACGTTTTTTTGGTTTTGACAAATGTTTCGTAAAACTTTAGTAAATATCCAACAATCCTACGTGGCTTTTTTATATAATTATTTAATTACCTCTTTACCCCTTTATAATTACCGATTTTTATTAATGTTTTAATTTCAAATTTTGGTTTTAATTTTCAAATTTCGGTTTGATTTCAAATTTTGAATTAATTTTCATATTTTTTTATTTATATTTTTATTTGTAATCGGTTATAGATCCTAAAATCGTGGTGTTTTCGAATTGAACATTATTGTAACCGTTTTATACATATATGATGAGATTTAATTATAAACAATTTTTTTCTCATCCGATAAAATTGATTGAAAAGCAATTAAGCAAATATTTATTATTTGTTATTAATTAATATCATTGACTTTCAATTAAATTCCTTGATTTATTATTCTGGCTTGTCATTTTATTTTTATTTCCTCGATAATTGTTATTTTATTTACGTATGTTGTCGTGGCTTTTATGTCTTTACAAACGATAATTGATTGTTAATTTAAGCGAGATGATTTTTGTGCATGGCGAGGGTTCGTCTATTCGTCAATCCGGTAAGCCCTGTCACTGTTTTACAACATCATTTCTTCGACTCTCCATGTTTTCTCTTTTTACTTTCAGACTTGTCCAGTACTTCCATTTTTGTCATAGTAAAACAAATAAATATCGTTTTAATTTTCATAATAATCTAAGAAGAATAAAAATAAAAATTATTTTCGGTTCTAATGAAAAACATATGGAAATACCATTTACTCGTTTATTATTTACAACATCTATTTACCAAACAGGAGGATCTCGGGTTTATTGTAAACCATAATGGAAATACCATTTACTCATATACTATTTACACATTTTAAAAACGATTTACCATGTGTTGGTTTCAAACATTTTCCAAACCCTAAAATTTTATAATCAAGAAAATGGAATAGATTCGGAAAAGGAAAATCAGTTAAACTTACCAAACATCACATTTACTCCATCTTTTTTTGCATGCATATCATTAACAACGGTAAATCGTTTGATGATTTACTTCCGATAATAATTTCAAAAAATCGGTACACACTGCTTGAAATTTTGTGAATATGTTTGAAAGATTGATTTTTGAAATAAATGAAATAATCATACCTGTAAAATATCGATGGATTTTCCCTGTTCGATCTTCCCCGGTCTTCAACCTCGAGTTATTGAAGGATTTCTTTTAGAGTTTTTCCCAGGATTTCTTGGATTTTTATTTTCGAGTTTTGAAAATACCGACTATGTACGTGCTTCAGAGAAACTCTTCATATTTCGAGGTTGCATGAATTGCATTTTCTCTCACCAAATCTATGTAAATAATTATACCGCCTCGGTTTATGTTTCGCCAGTTTAATAGCATTAATTAACTTCTTTTTTAATATTTTCATTAAATCCGTTTTCAAATAAAATATTCAGTTTAATTAATTGATTTTTGAACGAAAAAGTGTTTGAGCGGGAAGTATATTTGGGGCAAATTTGGTATAAATTTCGGCTGATTTAAAAAAGTAGACATTTATTAAAGTTATACCAAAGCATGAACAAAATCAAATTAGTAAACATCTATAGGGCTATTAGCTTCTTTTACCCAAGAAGGAACGGGCATTTGTGTCCAAATCCCTTAATTTAAACCAATTAGAAACGACAACACTAAACCTTCAACGACAGGACCAAAATAAATCCCAAAATAAAAAGAAAATCCAATCTTCGTCTTCACCTTATCCAACCTCCAAAACCCAAAACACCATCATCACTCTTAAACCCTCCAATCCAACCCATCAATGTCAGACCATCACCGTCTGCGAATCCACGCACCCATTTCCTCGTAAGCCGTCGAAGTCGAACCCAATCGCTGAGCCATGGACCTCTCGTCCTCCTTCACTCGCACACCCCATTTCTCTCCCTCGTCCTCCTTCTCCACATTCCCGATCCACCTCCGTCTCAGCGCCCGCAAACCCCCCTTCTCAGGCCACCGCCTCCGAATATCCGCCGTGGCCGTCGACCCACAGCATGAACTCCCCGAGAACAGCCCGCAGAGACTCCTCAAAGAGCTAGCCGAGCGAAAAAAAGTTGTGTCCCCCAAGAAGCGAGCACCGCCAAAGAAGTTCGTCCTGAAACCCCCGCTTGACGACAAGAGGCTAACAGAAAGGTTTCTGAACAGCCCTCAGCTCTCGCTGAAATCCTTCCCTCTGCTCAGCTCGTGCCTTCCTTCCTCGCGCCTCAACAGCGCCGACAAGGCGTGGATGGACGAGTACCTCTTGGAGGCCAAGCAGGCTCTGGGATATCCCTTGGAGCCCTCGGAGAGCTTCGGGGACGACAATCCGGCGAAGCAGTTCGACACGCTTCTGTACTTGGCGTTTCAACACCCTTCTTGCGAGAGGACCAAGGCCCGGCACGTGCGTTCAGGCCATTCCAGGCTGGGGTTTCTCGGACAGTACGTGCTCGAGCTCGGGCTCGCAGAGTTTTTCTTGCAGAGGTACCCGAGAGAGTCGCCGGGGCCGATGAGGGAGAGAGTGTTTGCGTTGATCGGGAAGAGGTTTCTTCCGCGGTGGATTAAGGCCGCGAGGCTTCAGAATCTGGTGTTCCCGTTCGAGGATATGGATAAGATGGTGAGGAAGGACAGGGAGCCTCCTGTTAAGTAAGTATCCATTCTGTTCAAGTTTTGTTTTGTTATTCATGAGATTGGTTTAGGTAGTGGTTGATGCGTGGAAAATGCATTTACTTTCTGTTTTTTGGTAGTTCGAACTTTTCTGGTTTCGAATTGGGGATTCTTAACGTCCCAAGAATCAACCTTATCACCAATAGACCGACCCCTCGGGGTTTATGATTGAATTATCCGGCTGATGTTATCCAAAAGTAGAGTTTAAGTGATGATACAACAAATCCTCCCAGTCTAAATATATTTTCCACTGCATCATCTACAGCTTTGTTGACCGAGAATGTACCATTCTAAATGTTGCAAAGACTATAAAAAATTATTCTTTCCCCGTTATTTTGCGTCAATGATCAATGGCATTTTTTCTTCAACTCTGTGTTACGTGATATATTTATCCTTTGGAGTACGGAATAATATAAAGTTTCAAAGAAGTGACCGTGGATTCCTAGACCATCGTGGATTAAAGGAAAATCTTGGCTCAAGATATAAAGGTGCAAGGATCAAATTTGAGCAATAAACTCGAATTAATTGGCGAGATTTATGAAAGCGTAGTTACGGTATAAATCATAAATCGATGAGATTAATTTGCTGTTCTCGTTTGTACAGATCAGTGTTCTGGGCTTTGTTTGGGGCAATATACTTGTGTTTTGGTATGCCAGAGGTGTATCGGGTTCTGTTTGAAGTGTTTGGAATGGACCTGGAAGCGGAGGATTGCCAACCGAGATTAAGGAGGCAACTCGAAGATATAGACTTTGTTTCAGTTGAATTTGAAGGCAACAACCTCAGTTGGCAAGATGTAGCTACCTACAGGGTGTGTTCTCTCAACTTGAATTATCTTGTTCACTTTTATCTACACACGTTCGCTTATGAAATTGCTCTGAAAATATATTTGCTTCAAAAACGTCAACATCCTGTGAACAAATTGTAGCTTAACCACCGGGGATCAGTTTATCTAGAATGAGAACTGTGGAGATTTGAAATATAGATTTTATATTGTCCAAGATGTTTATTTGAATAATAGTAACAGAACTATGTCCATTCTCTCTCTCTCTCTCTCTGATAAATACAAGTTTGACCTTATAGCCACCTGAAGATGCGCTTTTTGCACATCCTAGGCTGTTTAGGGCTTGTGTGCCACCAGGTATGCACAGATTCAGAGGAAATATATGGGACTACGATGCAAGACCCCAAGTTATGAGAGCACTCGGATACCCAATCAAGACGATAGACAGAATCCCAGAAATCACCGAGGCTCGAAATATCGAACTTGGACTTGGGCTGCAGGTAGAATAATATTTCCTCGAATCCACATTCTTGGGTATTTAAACTATTTTATCGAAAAAATTTGGCCGAAGAAAAAACTGATAACATTCGAGTTTTATTTTGCAATCTGATGCAGTTATGTTTCTTGCACCCATCGAAGCACAAGTTTGAGCATCCCCGTTTCTGCTACGAGCGGTTGGAATATCTCGGGCAGAAAATTCAGGTACGGAACTGAACCTTGTGAACCGAAGAAGCAGTTTCACAGTAAATTTCAAAAGACAAAGTGAATCACATGGTATATATAATTATATATATATATATATATATATCCTCAGGATCTGACAATGGCAGAGAGGCTGTTGATGAAGCACTTGGACGCCCCTGGAAAGTGGATACAAGAGAGACATAGGCGAGTTTTAATGAACAAGTTCTGTGGGAGGTATTTGAGGGACAAGCGTCTCCAACAGTTCATCTCTTACTCGGAAGAGGTTCAAGATAAATACGAGCACAATCGAAGACTCAGAAACCCCGCCACAACAGCTGTACAACAAGCCATTCACGGCCTCTCTTATGCTATTTATGGAAAACCAGATGTCCGGCGCTTGATGTTTGAGGTTTTCGATTTCGAGCAAGTTCAACCGAAGCTCGTGTAAAAATAGACTAAATCACATTAGAAGAAGAAACAAAAAAAATTCCCAAGAATGGAATTCATGAGATAGCTAAATGAAAACAGACGCCAGTATGTGTGGTTGATTGTATTGCAGTAGATGTGTTATAACGTTTATTTATTTATTGTCACATATATGAAACCATTGCCAACGATGAAAAAGAGAGAAATTGCCAAATGACATTTTCCGCACAAAATTTTCTAATTTTCTTTATAAATTGTTATTTGTTTCCAGTTTCTTACTGAAAACGTAAAACAATAGACTACTAAAAAAAATGTTTAGTATAGACAACTCTGATTAACAATTGAGAAATTTGTTTGTGTTCTATTTAGCTTGAAATATCAAAAATAGAAGTGGTATGTCGTATCTCAAATTGGACTTTTGATCCATTTTCAAATAAAAATATTTTTAACTCAATTTTTCTTTTGATTTTTTCGATAATTTGCGATGGTTTACAATGGACGACGATGATTTGCGATGTTTTTATTTATTTTTACAATAGGTTGCGATAAGATCAGATAAAATGGTTTACAGAAAAAATTGATAAAAGCAAATCCAAAATTTTTTTTGGCAAATTTCGTCGGATTCCGATGAAAAATGCGATGAGTTTCGTGAAAATCAAAATGTTCAGATAAAAAAATGAGTTAAATGTCCATTTTGAGATAGAATATGATATTTTTCTCTAACCATAAGTGTAGAAAGGTAAATGATTTTTATTTTTATTTTTTAAGTGATAATTAGAAATAGTCCATTTTTAAGAAAAATGAAAAAGTGATATGGTTTCTAAAAAACAGTTCCGGAATATATGGTTTATACACAAGTTCCTTGTTAGCAATCTAAGAGAAAGAAAAAAGGAGTGAATTAATAGAAACTCTACCTACAATCCATATTCTTATCCACAAAACGACACATAACTACCAGCCCACGAAAATTCGACTCTAACGAGATTCACCCATGAAAATGGAAGCAGCACAAAGACTGTGGTTTTTGTTCCTTCGAAGTCATAAATTAAATTATTATTTAAGAAGCTCAAAGGCAAAAGCAACAAGCAATGAATAATCAACGTAAGAAGCAGCCCAAGCCGACAAGAAAACAAAGGGCGTATTAGTATTTGTATATTCGGTCAAGGTGGGCGCAGGATAGCGACGGGTCGGATGAGGGATGCGCACAATTCGGCCTTCCTGCTCAAGTTGTTGCTAGTGTGCACCGTCATCGCCTTGCGTGCGCCATTCGCGTACTACCCTATCGTGCGCACCTATAGTCACAACAACAACAACACTAGTCGTAGTAGAACAAGTGACAACGCCACTGAAACCGCCACTTTGAAGAAGAACGTCGATCGCGGATCACCCTCCGAGATCCCCACCTCGGCCATGTCCAAAGCTCGCGTCTACACCGATGTCAATGTTCTTCGCCCAAAAGAGTACTGGGACTACGAATCGCTCGCCGTTCAATGGGGGTAATAAATCACTGGACTCGTAATTTCAATTTCAAAAGACACAGGATAGCTTCTGAGTTGAGACATGAGATCGTTTCGAAGGTGAAGCCGTGTGTGGGATCTCCGGACTGTCTTTCCGATCATAAAAAATGAGCCAATTCTTTTTTTAATATTTTTTCTGTGATGATTCTGGTTGAAGAGGCGTTTTTTAGGTTTGATTTTTGTAATCATGTTTTTTTGTTATTGTATTTTTCTTATCAGCGATCAAGACGACTATGAAGTTGTTCGCAAAGTTGGGAGGGGAAAATACAGTGAGGTGTTTGAGGGCATTAATATCACCAGCAAAGAACGATGCGTCATCAAGATCCTCAAGCCTGTTAAGAAAAAGAAGGTGTAGTAGCTTCGATCGATTTCTGATGTTTCTTTTGAGACATCATTTCCCATTTTTTATTTCATTTCATAATGTTCTTCGATCCCCATCACTAGTAGTTGAATCTTTGTATATTGATTCAAGGTGCTTGTTTTGCAAAAATGTTGATGGTTGTTTAATGTGTATCAGATTAAGAGAGAGATCAAAATACTCCAGAACCTCTGCGGAGGCCCTAATATTGTGAAGCTTCTTGATGTCGTCAGAGACCAGCATTCGAAAACTCCGAGCTTGATTTTTGAGTTTGTGAACAGCACAGATTTCAAAGTTTTGTACCCTACTCTTACTGATTACGACATTCGCTACTACATATACGAGCTTCTCAAGGTAACTTTATGTTCTGGGTCTTGTGAACTATAGTCAGCCTTATTTCCTCATAAGATATCCGGTAAAGTGTTTGCTCTATTGCATATACCGATACTTCAGTTGAAAATATATGATATGGAAATAGATCTGGTTTTTTCTTACATACTTGTGGCATGACTTTAATGCCATTGAACCGATTCATATTCACTCAAAAGTTCGTTGTAGGCTCTAGATTACTGTCATTCCCAAGGAATCATGCATAGAGACGTGAAGCCTCACAATGTTATGATAGACCACGAACTGCGAAAGCTTCGTTTGATCGATTGGGGTCTTGCTGAATTTTACCATCCTGGTAAAGAGTACAACGTCCGTGTGGCTTCAAGGTAAAAGAATTAGCATGCATCAATGTTATGGTGATATCTCTATATCCCAGTAAGTTCTGATTTAGGTTCTGTTCTCTTTAGATATTTCAAGGGCCCTGAACTTTTAGTTGACTTGCAAGATTATGACTATTCTCTTGACATGTGGAGTCTCGGCTGCATGTTTGCTGGAATGGTAACGATCTTCTGGTCAGCGTTATTGATTGGGACTCACTAGAACCCTTCTAACTCAGCTGAGATTTGACAGGCTTTACAAACTCGTTTCTGCTTGTTATTTCCAGATATTTCGCAAAGAACCATTCTTTTATGGTCATGACAACCACGACCAGCTTGTCAAAATTGCCAAGGTAAGAGTATTATTATATGTTACCGGAACTAGTAATGCCAGATTACAATTCCTGTGTCCAAATATAAGCAGGCTGTTATGTTTAAAACTTTGGCGGTGTTAAGCGTTATTTTGGAAAAACAAATAAAGGGTCTCATATGCTTTTGCAGGTACTGGGTACAGATGAATTAAATGCATACTTGAAGAAATATCACTTGGAGCTTGACCCGCAACTTGATGCACTAGTTGGGAGGTAAGCTTCAAAAGACCAGATTTATTGATGTTTTTTTTCCTGGGGTCCTAAAGGTGTATTGATCCTGTGTTCTCAGGCACAGCAGAAAACCCTGGTCTAAGTTTATCAACGCAGATAACCAGCACTTGGTTTCTCCAGAGGTAAATTTATCATAAGATACTATTCATCTAAGCATTCTCATGAGAGCTGTTGATTGATTTTTCGTTCTGACCGTGATTGGCAGGCAATTGATTATATGGACAAACTGCTTCGGTACGACCATCAGGAGAGGCTGACTGCTAAAGAGGCCATGGTGAGCTCACTTCACTCGTCTCTGATAGTAGTTTTCCTGATTTATCCGATGAGCATAGCAGTTGAAAGCAAGAATCAAATACCGGTTGCCAATAATTTATCCAAGGGTTTTAAATTATGAATATTACTCACCTAATAATAATGCCGAGGAAAACTTTTCGACATAGATTTTCGGGCTGATTTTCCATGGAATTACGGCCACAAGAAAACATATGTGCCAAAAAGTGTGGAGTTTACAGCTAAGCGAAAATTAAAACTTCCTTATAAGCCTTCCAGCAATTTCCAAAGTTTTTAGCAACATTAGAATGTTTGGTTTATATATTCTGTAACTTGCATTTTTGGCATCTGCAATTTTTGCATTTGACAACAATCAAAACTAACTTGATTCTCATTTGGTGTAGTCCCACCCGTATTTTTCCCAAGTGAGGGCAGCAGAAACCAATCGCATGCGGACACAATAGCCAACAGCCAGATCAACAAACGACCAGAGCTCACATATCTCTTGTGGAATGAGAATCCCCATCATATAATTGTTTTATGTATCATCTTTACCTTTAATATTATGACAAATGACGGCTTGAGATTTTTCAAGAGTACCCGGAGCACTTGTTTACCATTGTTACACAAGCTTTTTATGTTTCAGCAAAGAAAAATAAAAGCAAAAACTTTAGCAACTTGTATGTATACGAGTCCCAGAAGAAAAGAGAAGGATGATGATATATAGAAGTAACTTGGAACACTCAGGGTATTGATGATAGTTAATCACAAGTTTCACTCCCACGGAGACTCTAGTATTACAGTACCACCATAGATAGAAACAATCGAGGATAATAGGATTTGATAGGAAAATCCATAGAACCGAAGCTCTCTTATTTCTGGAGATGTGGAAAGCAGGCAATAACGTCGGACTTGGGATGCTTAGCCTCTGCATGTTCCCTGCACTTCACCTCCGAGGTAGTGCACATAAATGTCTGCATACACACCTTGCACTGCAATACACAATCACTCTCTATCAACATATTTCCAATTCAACAATACTTTAACCTTTACAACTGTTTTATGCCCTAAAACCTGAGACCAAAAATTCATTACCTGGATATTCATAGCCTTCTTGTTCGTATCGAGTTGGCTTCCTGATAGAATCAAATGGATTTAAAAAAGGGTCGAAGCTAAATATATATCCATGAAAATAACTAGATCTACGAAATCGGCATCGTTGGGACGACCGATTATCATTAATAATTTTTAATTAAGTTTTATCGAAATCACGATTTGATTGGTTGTACCTTTGCCGGCGGCTCTAGCCTTCTCCAAGTTCTTCTCGCGAGCCATCTTCGACTTCTGTGCGTTGCCTCCACCCATGATTGCTACCACCGAAATCAATCAACGACGAAACCCTAATTCCGAAAAACTATTCGTGGCTGTCTCTTCTGCTTGAAAGAGAATTTACGATTCCGTGCGAATTGAATGTTTATAGGTGGGGAGAGATTGATTGGGTCACCGGTCCAAGTGTCACCGTATATTATAAATTGGTCCACGTAAGTAATTTTGCTATTTCATCCTTTAACTTACTTTTCTTAGCTATCAGATCCTCGCCTTCGAACTAAGTAATGTTTTTTTCATTCAATAGCACCTCTCATGGAACGATGCAATCAATTAAGAATTATAATGATTCAATAGGCATCAGCAAAAATCTATAGTGTTCTAGTTCCGAGTCAGCAGGGACCCATTTTCAATAAAACATTGTTCAACGAGATCTAATTGTTGAGATTTATGCTTGTAAAAAAGATGTACCTTTCATCGTACAACATCCTTTCAATATAAATATTTGCATTATTAGTCTGAAGTTTGACTCATAATATAAAAATTGCAAGGATGGTCGAATCCAAATGATGTTTTTTAAGTCAAATCATTCATGTTGGATCTTGAGCCATAAAAGTTGCAATTTTGGTATTAATCACTAAACATGTTGAATAAAATCAGCAACGTTTCAGGGCTTAAAAAATAGATTAAGTGTGATGTTTGCATTCGTGATTCGTTGTGAATATTCAAAATGATTTGACTTAGTCAATGAGCAAGATTAATGATACATTGATCAGAAGCTAGTTGACGTTACGATTTAGCATCTTCTCAAGGTGACCTTGAGCTCGGAGAAATCTCAATCTCTTGCTCAAGGGGTCACTTGAACCTGCAACATTTTGTTCTCCTAAATAAGGCAAGCGTACTCCACCTTCAATTGTTCGATCTCATAACTTTTAGGCCTTAATCTCCGTAAGAAAGAGCTCCATGAAGAGCAAGGAGAGTAAAAGACTGCTTAGTATACATAAGAGGTCGAAGAAAAAAAAGCCTCTACTATTATAAATATACTCCACCTGGATCTAGTCAATGGCAACCTTGGTAAGACGTTTTGTAGTAATCGATCACAAAACAAAGTATAACTATTGAGCCTTCAGAAGCTTCTCAATACTGATGCGCCAGTTTGAACCGTACTTCACCACAATAACTTGTTGAGCGCTTCTTGTAGAAACGAGCAGTATCAAAAGTGTGGAGATGCGGCGGATACAGACAGAGTGCATTTGGTGATGAGAAGTTATAGCTAAAAATATGGTTATTTTCCTACACGTTGAAATGTGAGAGTAATTATAGTTCATCTTTATTTCAATAAACTACTCTTTCTCATTAAAATCATTTTCATTAGTACACTAATAATAGCTATCTGTACTCGAAGAGTTTGATGAGATCACAGCTTGTGTCCACTTTGATACGGCTGCTTCCCCAAACGTCTTATCATGTGCATGCAAAAGGCTGCTGTAAACACTCCAAGAGCAGCAATCGACAAGATCCCGGCATTTGAGATGTTCTGATTGTAGCCTCTCTGAAACGCAGTAGATTTAAAAAAAGGAGGGTCAAGTTTGGTGGATATATTTCAGTGGATTTCGTATAAGAATTTGAACTAGGCAATGTGTAATGCTGTTTCGCAGAGCGAGAAGAGATTGAGATGCGCACTTGAACCAGAAAAAACAACATCGCTGCATGTGAAGGGGCTCGGGATAGGCTTATCATACCTCCACGTAATTGATTCGGGACATACCTAATATCCAACAAGACTTCGAATAAGTTGTTATTGGAGCGGAGCAAAACTACATAAGATAAGTATAGTTTTCCACGTACAATGTCCTCAATCTGGCAAGTGAAGGCGAAATCACCCCAACAGTAGCATGAAATAAGCAAAATAATGCCAATAGAACTCCAACTTCCTGCGTCAAGAAATAAGAGATTTCCGCTATAAGCCCTGCCTCGAATATTTTCATTTTTTTCTCGCTTTTGACTGATTCGTAATTGTGAGCTTTCAGTACCTGATAATCATAAGCTGTGACTGAAAAAATCACCCCCAGTATGCTAAATGCATAAACCAAGCACTCCTCTGTCCTGAGTGATGAAAGCCCCCCTATGAGCCATGGGAATATCGTGCTTCCAAGCATTCTTGAGCCAGCAAAGCAAGCATATATCAAGCCTAGACACACTTCTCGCCCATCAGCCTAGAACCAGTGGTATTTCAGACACCATTTGAAAATAATGTAGATCCCAGAATGCTTCATCTAGCAAGTCAAGGAGAGAATCTCCTGAAACTGAATCAGTAAACAAAGCGAGATAAAACAGTTGCAACTTACCACAACTGTTGGAGCCCAAAGAACCCAGAACACTAGAGTGGAAAAGTGAAGGCAAGCTTGCGCCCATGCTAGCACCAAAACTCTTTTATCTGCGAACTAGAAAAGTTACATCAACGACAAGCCATTATTTGTGAGTTTTGGCACAACATTTACAACGTGAATACCTCCATTTAAATAATTTTCTACAGTTAAGCGAGAAAATATCCTATTATTCATTTTACCAATCCATTAATACTATTTAGAAATTACTTGTTCAGCTCCACAGTGAACGATTACGATACTAATATTTAACAGAAGAAAAAATAGAAACTAAAACTGAATATCAAATTCGGTGTGGGGCATACCTCCAATCATATGTACCCGGAGAGACATCTTATACTCCTTTGGTGTCGCTTTCTGAGAGACCTCTGGCCATCCCTTACCTATACATATGATCCCGATCATGGCCAAGATGACAGCCACAATGGAAGGAGATGAAATGTTTTGCTCGACCTTATCACCAATGAGCCAATTCGAAAGCACTTGACCTTCTATTAAAGACACAGACTCAAAGAAGCTCATCAACCAAAACACCTCGTTCAAAGTATCTCTCCTGTGCCCTTGCTGTAATTACAGAATCACAAAATCAAATCAGCAGAAATTAACTAATGTGCATAGTTAAGAGCCTAATTTATCATGGAAAATATGTAACTGGAAACAGCGGAAATCAGTGAGACGGAAACCTCGTCATGCTGAATAATCATCCATGTCTCGAAGCTGAAGGAAAATATGGAAGCAGAGAGCGACAAACATATACTAGATGCCAAACTACTTGGAGGACCAGCAATTATCTTCATTAAGCCAACAAAGATGTGGATGATGCAAAAGATCAAACAGGCTTTCTTTTGACCTCTGCATACAACATAGATGGGTTCTTAGCCTATACATTAATTTACCAACCATAACAAAACCGTACAAGAATCATCAGAACACAACATTCACGTTTATAGATATGACATCTCTTGGTGATAGCAATAAGCAAATAGAAGACATCTAAGCTCTATTCAACATTCTTTCTTCGAAGTACATCAGAGATTTAGAGTTTTTCTGTCCCTGTATTTATGATAACCGATTCAGGCTATATATGTATATAGTCGCTTCCAAAAATAAATAATTATAATATAGGAAAGTAATACACACAAATGAACATGAAATACTGAGTTCAACGTGATCATTAAATACTGAGAAGATGAGCAAAGAACTAACTGCGTGGATCCTAGCATTAAATATGAAATGCGAAATAGATGGCTACACTTACATTATATCCGAAAATGCTCCTAAAAAGGTACAACAGAAGAGAGAAGCTGCTTGTCCAACACATATAAAGAGAAGAATCTGATCTTTCTTTACACCATAATTAGCAAGCTCAAACTCGCCGAAAGGCGATCCAAAACTTTCCACAACTGGAGGCAGAGATTGGTCAAACATCAGGCTAGCAATTGAAATGTATAAACATCAAACAGCAAAAATTTCAAATTTTCGTATCACATATCTAAGCTTAAGTCGGTAAGACTGTTCCAGGATTGAGTGAAATGATACTTCACTCAGCAATTTTATACGTTCTCTTGGCATTCAACAATCTTATTTTGCGAAGGAGATAAAATGGCAAAACGAACCTGAAACGAGATGGTAAACGAGAAGAAAGTTCCTCTGGAGGCGAAGTAACGAGGGAGAGATTCCATTATCAAAGACAGTCGGAGCTTTTCCGGCGGCAGTGCTATTCTTCTTGGAGAGAAGGCCTGAGAGTAGAGCGATCAGTAAGAGGCTTGTCGAGAATAAGAGGATGTATAGCCATGGATTTGGTTCCCAAACTAACGTCTCTATGACTACCGCCATCAATGCTCTCTCTCGAGGATTTCCGAATCTCAGAGAAGTTGAAGATCGGAAGACATTTGACAAAACGAAGTTCACTTTGGATTCAGAAAATGGCCGCGATTTGGGTTTGATAGTGTCGACGGAACATTTTAGACCCGCCAAAAGCACAGCTTTGCCTGTTCGCTTATATGTCGTTTTTTAATAAACGACAGCGGTAGTACACAATCCATGCATTCAACATAAAAGATAAAATTTAAATACGTTATGAATTGTACTTTGTATTCTTTCCTGTCTGGCGATCTTCAACGAGTGCTGAATACTTTTGAAGAAGGCTTACATTAGATTGTATTAGGATTACGTACTGTATTAAATTCTTTGTCGTACATTTGTTCCATGTATACTTTTCTGATCAAATATGCCGAATCTTGACAACTTCGTCATCCGCTTCAAAAATATTGAAAACACGTTATATATCACCTTAATCACTAACATCGAAGCCTACTACTAAAGAAAACATTGAATTTGTGGGTAACAGATTCTAAAGAAAGAATGCCAGAACTCCTACTATCCCAAACCATCACCACCGCGGTGAGGGTCGCGGTCCGGTCGCGCCGCGGTACTCCCGACGAGCATCATGCGCGCCACGAGACTCAGAATTCCATGAGCTATGTCTCTTCACAGAGTCTCCTCGCGGTGATGGTCGCGTCTACGTCGCGCCGCGAGGATGCGTGAAACCTGTTGTCGCGTGAAGTATTTGGCGCGCCGCGAGGATCACTTCCCTGACGCGTTTAAGATCCGATTTTGGCTTAGTATGAGCCATCGGATGAGTTTTTAACGATCAGAATCGCCCGAGAGGATATTTCGACTTAAACAACTATAAAACACATTTGCAGCCTCTTTTTAAAGATATTTTTTACTTTTATTGCTTTTTGAGAGGAGAGCTTTTGCATAGGAGGAAGGTTTCCATTAGAGTTTGATCTTTCGATCATTGGAGTCAGAATTTTCAATCCACCGGAACTCCCAACAATAGTTTTTCTTCTTTTCCCTCCTTTCTATTCTTGTTTCTTTCTGTTTAATTGTCGAATTCTTGATAATTCTTTAATCATGAGTTCGTTCGGTCAATCGTTGTTGATTTTAGTTTTCTTGCTTACGATAATTGTTTTGATCATGTTCATGAACGCCACTAGCGGCTAGATTCTTAGAGGGATTACGATGTAGCCGGGTTAGGTAGTAGCTAGGTTTGGATGGGATAGATTTGCTAGATGTTCCATGAAAATGTGTGCTTGCGTGAAATTGTGCGTAAAGCGTTCTTAAGACTGATCACCTTTAGAATTGATTAATTGGAATATTTAGTTACTCGGGAGAGAATTAATGTTCGTGCTTTATTTCACGCATCATAATTGTTTAAGTTGCTTGACGATTTAGAAATTGTGAAATTGTTAGAGTTCTTGTTTTAATGCTCGTAAATGCGTTAATAGGATTTAAGGCCTAGAGGATAATCAATCCGACATTTGCGTAGGTTCACTAGATCACTCGGGAGAGGTTAGCGAATATTTATGAAAGAATGAGATTAGTATACATAGGAATGTTTAAGTGATCTTACCTGGAAATCCCTAAGTTTGTAGTTATCCGGTGAAGTCGTGTCTCTTGTCTTCTTTATATTCTTGATTCTTGTTTTAATTATTTATTAGTCAGTTGTTAGAATTCAGTAGTTTAGTTCTTATGAGTTAGTATTTCCACTCAAAGTCATTTTAAAATCGATTTGCGACAGATTAAAAAATCCGTTAGTGTAATAGGTCTCTGTGGGCTCGATACTCGTGTTTATCACTATATTACTAGTTCGATACGTACACTTGCGTGCTTAGTCGTAAAATATCGTAACACCTACTACTAAAGAAAACATTGAATTTGTGGGTAACAGATTCTAAAGAATGCCAGAACTCCTACTATCCCAAACCATCACCACCGGAGCTAACGAATAGCTACACAGCAAAAATGACAGAAGTACAAAGCCCTTTATTCATCCAGCTCTTGATCTCTGATCCACTTCGTAGCCACCCATTTCTCCCCTTTAACTACGGGACAGCTTCCATGGACGGATGTCTACAAAAACACAACTTTTTATTACAAAAATTATACTTCCATTTATTCATTCACATTTAGAAACGCTGTAGAAAATAAAAAGGTAAAATTATGTCAGTGAACTCATGAGGCTTACGCCTAGTAGTGTTTATCCCATGAGATCTGGTAATTGAATATGGGGATGTGATGTAACTGTCGAGCACAAGTTAAAAACTATGATTTAGAGAGTAATGTTTGTGGTAAGCTTAGACTAACCAGATCAAGTGACCCATTATGGAAGAGAGAATAAAATAAAAGTGCATCCCCTTTACGTGGCTTCACTTTCAGACCTATGCACGATTCGAAATCGTAGTTTCCATCCATGTTAAGGCCATTCTGCACATGATATCAATGACGTGCTTTACTGTCCTTTTCTTTTCAAGCAGGATATAGTGAAAGAAGCAGAGAGTCGCCGGCTCGATCTCACCTCAAATGGAAACATAGTTTCTCCACCTTCTTCCACGCTGGAGAGATACAGCAACAACGACACGACCTGCAAACCAAATTCCGCGTCACGCTCTTTAAAGGAAAAAAAAATATCAGCTGTCGAATTGCTTATCACCGAGGCACAAAGAGAGCTCAAAAAAGAATTGGGGTCTAGTTCAAAACGCCCCAACAATATATATCATGTCCCCATTTCTTCTAAATTGTAGAATTAGGTGTTGTGTATTCAATATATAGAATGTCTCATGGGACTTTTATAACATGCAGTACACAGCCAATAATTATAACAAAAATAAGTACCCAAACGAATGTTCTATGTTATGAGAATGCATACTCGATTGCTCTTCTGTGGTCCGTATTCAGCAGGATTCAAAGCGTCATAGTGGGAGTCGTACCTCTGATCAATCTCATACCGCAGAATGTTGAAAGGCTGAAACGTTGTGAATATGCAGAACCTTTTAAGTTCTAGGGGTTCCATAAAACAGGGATAATTTTATTCAACCACAATGCGCAAGCTCAAGTTAAAATTTCACTTTTATAGGCCTTGACGTAAATGGATTTTTCATGAATTTTTATACCACTTAAGGGAGGCGAGAAAACTTTCTGGTCATGTTAACTGTGGCGTCCGGTTTAGACCTGACTAAAATCCAGGAGACCCTAAATTTATGAGCAGGAGATTTAACCGGGGATTGACAAGGTCCCAAGAATGAGTTTTGACCGTTCTAAAAGGTTGTAAAGCTCGAGATTAACCTAAGCACATTGACAATAACTAGGGAAAGTATGCGCCTGCGGAGCCTTCTAATGCATGTCATAAAATTCTTCTTAATCTGAAGGAATCATGTCGGCAAATTTCCTAAAATCATCACGAAGCTTTAATTCTACTGACTAAAAACTTCGATATGGAGACGCCCCGTTGCTCTAACTATCCAAACTTTTCTGAATTCCTAGTATCTTAATACAGAAAATTTAAAAAAGATAATGAAGAGCTAACTTTGTCTTTCGGCATAATCTAAATTAGAAAGATGACATAAAGTATTGTACAAGGGTAACAAACTATAAGATGTAAACAAAACTGGTTTTAAGTAGAAAGTACCTCACCATGGCTTCTTGGAATCATGGTTGCTCTTGCAATTTTTGCCTCAATAATATCCAAAGTCCCTGTTTGATCTTCAGAAGCACTAATAAACATGCCAGAACTGCAAAACATAGT
The DNA here is from genome assembly GCA_958296335.1 of Urtica urens. Classification (NCBI taxonomy): domain Eukaryota; kingdom Viridiplantae; phylum Streptophyta; class Magnoliopsida; order Rosales; family Urticaceae; genus Urtica; species Urtica urens. Next base: position 21,560,587 of record OY282522.1, on the reverse strand, counting down.
AACTTAACACTGTATCCTCCGGCGAATAGATCATGAGAAACTAATAATTTAGATTCATCAGTTTTTTCCCCATAGGAAACGCAGTTATCAGAATTGATGAATCAGGAATGATATGTCATAAACAAGCATGAAAATAAATTATTAGCACTTTCCAAAGAAATATATAAAATTAAAAGATGGTCAGTTAAACAGACTTCCGAATTTCCACAAGTTATACAGTAATTTTTGGCACTTGAGGTAAGCAAAAGTAGCTGATACCTAATCTTATCTGACATGTCTACCAGACAACTTTATGACTAATTATTATATTGAATTAAGGATTATAATATTTACGTAGAGAAACTATTTAAAAGTTCTGTCTGAAACCAACAACGGATTATATGATTGTTTATTTAAAATTTCATTCAGCAATAAAATCTCTGTCAGGTTAGGAATATATTGATCATTATATCCGGCTAATTGATGCTGGCAATCAAAAGAAAAATAAAAATCAAGTCTTGAAACTTTTTCTTTTTCACTTACAAAAAAAAGTGTAGCTTCTCCTTAGAAGGAAGAGATTTGCGAAATCTAATAATGGAATAATACGGAGCTTAAGATGAAATCAAATAAAGATATAGTTATAAATAATACAATTAATACAGACAAATTTTAAACATTTAATGTGGGAGAGCTTCAATCTAAAACAATTAGCAATATTGGAAGCAGAAATGCGTTGCTTACCTGGTCCGAGTTCCTTCTGTGCTCTCTTTTGTTTCTCCTTCTCGTAAAGCCAATGTCGATGGTTCAAGATCTGGCTTGGCCATACTTATCACTCTATCGCACATTTCTTCAGTAACGAAATTAGGAAAATATTGTGCTCTAGGTTTCCAGCTTAAGATCTACGCGCATATAGAACAATGAATTATGTAACGAAAATAATGCGTTCGAACCACATTTTTGCAATCATCACCTGAAACGGAATCGAGGCTACGGACTCATCACCGGTCTCTCCAGCGGAAGGCAAAACGTATTCCCTCTCATTATTCGGCGATTCCAATTTCCTTCCTCTTGCTCTACCCCGAGACAAATCCTGTTCCTGTTTCAGGTTTTTTTTCTTCCTTTTCTCACTTTTAAGTATAAAAAATAGCAGCAATTAAGTCATCGGAGAGTTGAAGATACACAAAACCTGAGCAATGAGAGCAGAGCCCCATAGCCCGGTTAGGAAGAAGAAGACGCATAGAAAGAAGATTGTAGGAAGCCCAAACTTCGCCGTTTGGCTTGAACTCGCTTTGAAGCTCATATTTTCGCCGATCAGTGGGCGTTCAAGCACGAACCTCTTTCACTTCTTTCATATCATTCTTTTTTTTTTTTTTTTTTGAGGAAACTTCTTTCATATCATTCTTGAATTAGAAATTACTTTTTTTTTACTTGAAGAAATTACTTTTTTCTCATTGACCATTTCCTCTCTTTTATTTTTACGCACACGAAGTCGGAATGTATCTAACGCTTAATCTGAGCACAAAAAATAATATAACATTTACGATATGGTTGTACGTTTTGGATGAACGAAAACGACATGAACGAGAGAAATTTGATATAATATTTATGAGAGAAGACTTATATGAATGAAGACGTAGTGCTTTTTATAGGTAAACTTTACGAGATGAGAAGGATCCTATAAGACATGCACGAGATTAACGTGATAAATTTATAATTTATGTTATATTTATCTCAAATTAGATTCTTAACTAATTTTTGGATAAAAATATCTTTAATTCAATTTTTTTTCTTCGATAATTTACGATAATTTGCGATAAATTCAGATGACCAACGATGATTTACGATGATTTTTTTTACGATTGATTGCGATAATATTCGATAATTTTAAAAAAAAATTCGAAAAAAAAATTAAAATGAAATTAAAAAAAAATCTGGCAAACTCTGCCGGATTCCGACGACTTGCGATGAACACCCGTGAAAATAAAAATTTCATATAAAAAATGGCTTTTTAGATATATACCCACGTAAACGTTTACCAATTTCAATATATCTAACGTTTGGATAAGTTTGTGCGTAAAATGTTTACAATCAATTTGAGTTCAAATTACCCTCCTTGATAATTTTGGGAATTGTTTATCGATTATTGAAATTGAATTCTGAAAGCGTTGCTTGACGCGCCCTTGGCAAAACAATCGTTTTCACAATTGCTATATTTACCTGGAAACAATTACCGAAATTCTTAGGGAGCGTAGGTTGGACTCAATTTGATTGTAAACAATTTACAGTAGGTATTTTTATCCAAACATTAGGTATATTGGAATTAATAAAGTAAAAGGTGGGTATAGATTAAATTTTAAGTTTTTTTTTTGCGAATTCCGTCGCGGGATTTCGATAAATTCCGATGGATTGCGATGAATCGCAATGAATTCAGGTATTCACTACACTCTAGGGGTGTTTTTTTTGTCCGAAAATAAGTCAAAAAATCATTTTTAGATAGAATTGACATATGAGGTCTAGTTTTGATCTTTCAAGCAAAATTGAGTCTACGATATGAAAATTTTCCCGTGATATCTTAGGGATTGAAATCAAGTTTTACAAGATTTGACATGTTAATAACTATAATAAAATGATTAAAATATATGTCTATAAATATTGTAAAGATTAGAGCTATATACATTAATTAAACCTTTACTAAAAGAAAGTAAAATTCATCATATGGAACATCGCCAATGAAAATTATAATATTAATTGCAATAATAAATAATACAACAAACACTAGTTTGACAATAATGAGATATACATAATAATTATAAATAATATAGATCTCATCATATTAACGGTATCATATTAACGGTGGCAATACTTCATGGATATGTTAATATGATGGTATACAAGTAAAATAGAAACATTTTAATATAAATATTTTAGATCTCATCATATCAATATAAAAAGTTATTGGTAGTGTCACTTGGATATGCTATGATGATATATAAATATAATAATGTGTGATGATAGTATTATACATATGCTCCAAATGGTTGAAAAGAAAATTGATCTCACTGGTAACGTGCTATAAAATTCAACTAATAAAAATATGTAATATATAATGAGAGAATGATGATTTGAATTCAGTGTATTGTTTGTCGTATATTGTAAATTTATCTATTCAATTTAGTCGAGTTGCCAACTTATAACTAGTTTAGCTTTAACTTAGCATCCACATGTATTTATCCACATGTATTTTGAGAAAAATTCCGCAACCAATTAACTCAAAATATAACTTTTCGGATTGTAGAAGAGAGAAATTGAAAATCAATGCATGCAAATTTTTTGATTGAATTCTGTCTGAAAAATAACTTTTTTAAACCAGATTCAAAATCAACGCATGATCCTCATCAGACGCAGGGAAGGAAGAAGACAAAGAATCCTGAAAGGAGGTCGCAACCAAGTATGAGACCTTCTTCATGGCGCAATTCTACGACACTGGAATGGAACGGACGGGGACGAAATCCTGCAAGAACATGATGAAGAAGAAGAATAAGAAGAAGGAGGAGGATGTGAAACTTTCATGACGAAGAGTATCATCTCATGGTCCTTCATGGAGCTCAACAAACCTACATTCGTATCGAATCCATTTTACTTCGTTCTTCGTTCTTATTTTTCTTCTTCTTCTCCGTGTTTTGATTTTGATTTCAAATTCATGTATGAATTTTTTATTTCTTTCATCTAGTAAAATAAACCAAAATCGTGTTTTTCTAAATGAATATGCAATTAACGATAGAAAGCTTCAATTACGTTGTAAAATTCAATTAACATTGTACTCAACTCAATTTACATTGTAAAATTCAATTGACGTCGTAAAACTCCACTCAATTTATATTGTAAATCTCAATTTACGTTGTAAAAATCGAATATGAAAAAGATAAAATTATGGCTGACTGAAATAATTTTCAGAATTGAAAATAAAAATTAAATATAAATCATGGCCGACTGAAAATAATTTTAAGAACTGAAAACCGAAATGAAATAAAATTATTAATTAATATAAGAATAATTAACGAATATTGAATATATTAACTTTCCATTTTTGTAGGATATTTCAATAATTATATAAACAAATCTTTACTACTAATGAAATTTCTCAATTTAAATTATTTTGGTAGTTAATTCAAATATTTAACTCGAATTTTCTAAAATAAAGTTCAAAATGTAAAAATATTGATCGGATATGAATCAACGTTGTAAAAGTCAACTCTATTTATATCGTAAAATCGAATATGAAGATGATAAAATTTTGGTCGGCTGAAATAATTTTCAGAACTAAAAATAAAAATTAAATACAATTTACGGCCAACTGAAAATAATTTCTAGAACTAAAAATCGAAATGAAAATAATATTGAATATATTAACTTTACATTTTTGTAGAATCTTGCAATAATTATATAAACAAATTTTCAATACTAATGAAAACCGCCTAAATTGAATTATTTCGATTGTTAATTCAAAATTTTAACTCAACTTTCTCAAAAAAAATTAAAATTCAGATAAATTAGTCGAAAAAGATAACAAGGGAGCGTTAATTAATATGGCACATAAACAGTGAATATTTACACAAATTTTATGAAATATTGAATATTTTCAAAATGAGTTTGTAAATTAGAGTTATTTCGTTGAATTTTTGTTAATTTTTTTTGCATTAATTCAGGCCTTTAGGTAATAGAGTACGCAAGATTTGGCAAAACTACGTCCGCCTAGTGAGAGCATGAGAATTGCACGTATAAATTGCGTGCAAGGAAACAACTGCCACGTTTCACAAGCATGGACACCAAAATCCGTACTTATTTATTTTGAATATGGAAAAAAATCTCAATTACCAACCACAAAAATCAATTCTCAAACGCAGAAAACATAGAAGATAAATCAATCGACAATTTGCATCAGACGAGCGGTTGAAAAATGCGAAAAAAGAAATGGCTTGAACTGGACCTTAAGTCATTTGATGTGGGTCCCTCGTTTAGTACAGTAAAGTTTTAGCTCCAACAAATTGTCCCAATCAAAGAAAACCAACGATTTTTATATATATTTTTTTGTCTATATATTTTCCTCCACGTAAACAAATTCATGGTCCTTGGCAACATCAGACACCACACCTTTTAGGCGTTAACAAACTAAACTTTCTCTGCACAATTCTCACTTCAGAAAAGAAAGAAAAAAACTCCCGTGTTGCCATATAGATCAAATACAGGGAATAAATGCTAAGGGCGAATTTGTATTGTACACTAAGTTCCAGTCCGGGACAAGTGAAAGCACCCACTGGGTATGGCTCATGGTTGGTTCAGTCCCACAGAAGTCTCAGACGATTCCAAATAGTCACCGCTCGGGCCCTAAAGGATGGAGGCGAGACTAGCGGATTCCAAGGCAGGAATTGGGATCCCGGGTTGGAAATCGAGGTTCCCTTTGAGCAAAGGCCGGTATGAAATGACACAGCCACTATAATCCTATGTTCTTCTCCTTAAGTTCTTGTATTTCAGTTTTGGACATTTTCAATAAATCGCTATAGTTAATAGCTACTGAATAAGATTTCTGGTTCTGCACTGCCAGTAGACACTTTTTTTTTTCTTTTCCATTTCCTTGTTTTCTTTTACTATGCTAGAAATTCGTATCCAAATTAAAGCATGTAGTAATAATTCGTACTTACAAGCAGAATGCCTGAAAAACAGGTGAACGAGTATTCATCCCTGAAAGATGGAACCTTGTATTCATGGGGGGAACTGGGACCAGGACAGTTTTTTCTTCGACTTGGAAGTCTGTGGCTGGTGACTTTCACGATTTTGGGTGCACCGGTAGCCGCTGCGAGCTTTAATCCATCCAGGGTAAGCATAACTATATAAAAATTTATTCAAGTACCAAATTTCTAAACAAGATATTAAATTTCTATTCTTATGAACTGCAATTTGATGTAATTGATCTCTGGAAACACTTTCATGCCACTGCAGATAATCATGCATTTGTTTGTTAAACTCCTTGCAGGAACCTTTAAGATTTATTCTGGCCGCAGGAGCTGGAACCCTTTTCCTTGTTTCCTTGATTATTTTGCGGATTTATCTGGTACATCCCGTCGCAGCTTCTATTCTATTCATGGTTATTCTAGGATTGATTTAAATACATTTCCATGCCTATAAACATTAAGACCTATTCAAGTACTTTTAAGTCAAACGGAAAGTAACAAATACTATCACGCTTGGAGCATCAGACGCTAAATATCAATGCAGTAAAAGCAATAACTTTAAATGCTAACGAAATCATATCACACAATGTAGGGATGGAGTTATGTGGGTGATAGACTTCTATCAGCAGTTATACCTTATGAAGAGAGTGGATGGTATGATGGACAAATGTGGGTAAAACCACCTGAGGTTAGCCACTCTTCTTACTGTTTCTCACAAGCAAGTTTCTTTCTTAGGAGAAGTTGATTGTGAATCATCTCACATTCCGAATTTTCGGTGGCGTTTTTGTTCCATTTTTTACCCATTTACTCTGGAATCCCGAATGAAGATGAAGTCCTGCTCTGCAAACAAGAAATGCCTATGATAATCCAACTAAAATATACATCTCCCATATGGTCAGACTTAATAATTAACCTGCGTGGGAACCTGACTTTTATTTGTATGCAACGCAGATCCTGGCTCGTGATAGATTGCTTGGCTCGTACAAGGTACAAACAACTGAACACATCTTAATAAAACTCATAAGAAATAAAAAAATCAGGACAAATTTTATATACGAGGTTCTTCCTGATTGACTTTCTCATTTCAATCCATCCATACCATAATATGTTTGGCAGAAGATCAAATCAGTGGTAAGGCCAGAAATAATTTTATATGGTGTTTGCAGGTCAAACCAGTTGTCAAATTACTGAAGCAGACACTAGTCGGAACAGGGGCCATACTTGTGACAGCAGTTTCGTTATTTGTATTTGCTACACCAGTAGAGGAATTTATAAAGGCACCTTTCAGCCATTCAAATGTTGAAGCTACAAAGCTGGACAAAAAGTTCAACTTGAGGTACATGAACAGAGGTCCTTACATCTGTATCTTCCATCTTTTTGAATCTTATTCTCAGTGTTGTAAACAATCATCTTCAGGAAACAAGAGTTGCTTAAATTACCTCTAGACGTGAAGACTGACGATAATCTTGCCGCAGAAGCGGCTGAGGCTGCCGATGGAAGGCCAGTTTACTGCAGAGATAGGTTTTATCGTGCATTAGCTGGAGGGCAATATTGCAAATGGGAGGATCTTGTTAATAAGTAATATCAACGCCATGGAAGCATAACATCATATTATGCTTTATGACTCGTACCAAATACTACATGAACTTTGAAATTTTGAGTTGCATTTTCTGCAAATATAAATCAATGTACTCACATGTGTCAGCAAAATGTCAATGGAAGAGATGTATTGAAAGGAACAATATACTCTTTCATTACATGATTTATTAAAACTTACTATAAAGTATACATTAATCTAAAAAATTCGATACAGAGTACCATCAAAATGTTCCCAAACAAACCTTATTGCTTACTTTTTTATATTATAAGCAGGTCGAACCAGTAACGTGGAAAAATGCACTTTATTCTCACTATGGTTGATCATTGGATAGTATACATTGACCAAAGTGATGACAATTTCCAAGACTCCAATCAAGCATATATCAACCAGACTCTTTGAGAATGAATCGGACCTAGTATATTGCCTTCGATGGGATCTGTATCCTCAGAGAATGAAAAAGGTCGCAAGCAATTTCTTCTTCAGCCTAAGGAAAGGTGTCCAAAATTAGCTGCGTCAATTAAGATTGTCAATTCCCCAGGCACGCCATTTAAAGTAGTTATTTCATTCTCGAGTGTTATCACGTAATGAGTATCGAGATCTATACTATCAAACTTTGTGTAGCTATAGTACAATTTTGAAAGATATCCTGGCTCGTGCTATATATGTTTCTGCAAAACAAAGAGAATGTGGTTATTTCACTACGAAGCACTTTGTGACATCCATATCCTCCAGAATAAATGTCAAGGAAAAAGCCATTGTGGTGTCTCTTTCAAACGAGTTTCTTGCACCAACTAAGAAATTTCGACAATCTCCGCTCAACATGATGTAACACAGTCTGTTTTCTAATTTTTGCTTCTTCAAGATCCAAAGTTCTATACGCCAGAGCTAGAAGATACATTGCAGGGTGTACTCTCCTGTCACAAGAATGGAAGGTATATTAGCTAGTTACCGTAGGAGCATTATATTACAGCTTATGAGCTTAAATAGAAAAGTCCAGATTTAGAGGAGATCTGTGCACTGTCTCTTCAACCACCGACAGTCGGGGACAGTATAAGACAATGTTATGGTTAATAACAAATTTATCAGTCGGGCACAGTATGAGACAGTTATGGTTAATAACAAATTTACAGTACAGATAATGAAAATAATATATCAACTTGGTGTTAGATGGCCTATTAAGATTCAGAGAAAACTCAAAGTTTGTAAACTTTGGATAATATTTACTTCTCAAAATTTTCACTTGGATCGAATCCATCCCAAAATCTCGGTGATGGGACTGTATGCCCCTTCTTGTCTCTGCCAAATGTCTCAATGTACCAACCACCAATATCATGCATGCCACATCGAGGCTCAAACAGCCAAAATCTGTATCAAAGCATACTCAACATTTACATACCATATCTGGAAATCTGAAGAACGAAAGTCACTACATTGAGAGATAAAATTTAGAAATTTAACCGTAAACCATTACTTGGAGAATCCAAATGCCACATATGAGTGGTGCTATGATATACAACTTACTTGCTTGGAGGTAACTTTGCTCTACTGCACCTACACTCGCAAAGAGAAACTTTGTCTTCGACACCATACCAGTGCATGTGCTTCACCTATAAATAATAGATACGGGATCAGTATCAATAGACAAGCGACACCTGCACATGAATATAAATGAAACTGACAGTTTTACAAACCAAGAGGGTCCTATGTTTCATTATGACGTGGGTTTTGGTACCACTACTATTGTAGACAAAACAAGACCCTTCATCTGGGGTCGATCCTAATCCAGCAATGGTTCCCAGTGGAATTCTTGATCCAGCCGAATCGCTAGGTGAGTCTTTTGCAACTCCAGTGGTTGATTCGGAACATCCTTCTGGGCAGAGGAATACATGAATGCGATCTTCATTTTCACTGTTCTGTACTCCCTTAGAGCAGCTGATAGGAGGGACCCTAGTGGCCATAGCAACTGTTCTTCCATACAAACGCAACTCCAGATTGGAATGAGCTTGCAAATCTTGACCATACTCAAGCTCTGTGTCACCAGAGCTGTGAACGCCATCAAATTTCAACGAGATGCTCATATTTTGATTAGTCTGACTAATCCCCACATTCGATGATACTGGAGCTCTTAATTTGAAGGTACTACGAAATGACAACTCTGGAAATTTCTCCACAATGCAGACCATCCCAAATAGATCACGCCCCGAAACCAAATGAAGCACCTCTGGGGTCTCATATAGCGATCGCTCCTCAGCTTCGAAACGGTCTGGAAGAAAATCCAATGATTCTATTGCAGGACCATAATACGCTTGATGTACAGCCGAGTAGAAATCTCTTTCAAGGACATCAAAATACCCATCCCCAACAACCTCTCTTTTCTCCGATAATATATCCTTTATTGCAAATCTATACCATTTTAACCACTCTACTACTTCCATATGCTTATAAGTCAAATCATGGGATTCATTTGAATGCAAAGTAACACCATATCCGGTTTTTCTCTGCACCGGCTTCCTCTTAGCGAAAATATACATGTCATAGTGCGTCCTCTTCTCCGCATCCGAAAGTATCTGCAATCCTTGATGGTTAAATGTTGACATAGACAGCCTTATACCAAAAAGTAGAAATACAAATCGTACAAACTTGCATAATCACAACAGTTATTGGCGGTGCTAGATATATTCACAATTGTGTAACCAAATACCTAATTAGTCACCGAAAAGCTCAAGTTAACCTAATATCCTCTTACAGAGCTCCAAAGGTATGAAGCATCAATTACCTATAAAGACTGTACATAATATTTTTTCTTAATTCTCTTAGCATGTTTTTCCCTCTGAATATTCTACGCAAACTTTCACGGGATACATGAAATTCGTAGAACAAGAAATGTCGATACTCCGAAGAGGTTAATTCAAACTGAAATGAGGCGAAAAAGAGCATACCTCATAAGCGGCAAGGATTTGCAAAAACCGCCGGGAAGAGTCCGGATCGGTGGTGGAGTTGGCGAGGTCCGGGTGAGTCTCCTTCGCCAATTTGCGAAACGAAGCTTTGATTTGGGTCAATGAGCTCGTCTCTGGGACACCTAAGACCTCGTACGCACTCTGGCTCGAGAACGCGGACGGAATCGAGTCTGCATCGCCATGGCTGAACCACCTAGCTCCTGAAATCGGGTGTGGGTGTGAGAGCAAGACGTTGCGATTCATAATCCACCGCTTCTGTGTCTCCACCGCCGTGTTGAGGCCAATAAGTTTCATGATATTCAATGTTCGGAAAACTTCAGTAACGTTGCTACTTGCAAGAAAATATATTTAATATGTTCAGTTCAACTCTTGAACCGGTGGTTAAACCGGAATTTCCGGTTCAAATTAGAACGGAATATTTGTTTCTGCTTAATTTCGACCATAATCATAATCCATAACTGTACATTATTTTATTAAATAGTCCGAATTTCATTTCATTAGAGATAAATCATCTGGTCGAGATTTATTAAATTATTTGTACTGATAAATGTAATACTCGTTTATATACAGTACAAACTTTTAGCAAAATATATATGGAAACATAAATTTATAGTTCCAGACTCTGGATATCTCATTCATATATTAATTACGATCTGAATAAAAAATATGCAAGATTAATAGTATGGTGTTGGTTCGGGTCACCCAATCACACGATCGTCAAACCTAAAACCTATACAAAAAGACTTGAAGTTTGAGCTGGTAACTCGATTTTTTTTTCTTCAGATTTTAGCTGCGAGATTTAATAACGATTTGACACTCTTAAAAACCAACAAAATTGACATTCCGGCACAGCCAAAACGCGCCAATAACTTTTTTTTTTTTTTACATGGATTCACGGTGTAACGAAAAATCAAGAGTGTTTCCAGAATTTAAATCATTGCTTTAAAATGCGAAGTAGAAATGTGCGGTGTGATTAATTCGTGCGGGTATCACGGTGAAAGACAAGAGTGAAGACACACGTGTTGGTTGGCAGTTAGAAGCCATCTCTGTTTATCACCACCACCCCAACCAATATCCATTTAATAATATTTAGAGTCAATAAAAATCCCAGGGGACAACACTCCCGTGATCCCAAAACACCTACAACTCAACCAACCATGTAACATTATATTATATCTTATGTTTTTTTCACTACCTTACGAAATCTGAGACGGTGATCAATCTATGAATACCGCGTCGCAAGTCATCACTTTGTGTCAGAGAAGTCAGGTGAGACTCATTTTCATAGAATGTTCACATTGTTTCATCAATCTAATACAAAGTTAGATTCAAGCTGTAGGAAAAAAAGAACCCACTGAATATTAGTCTATTAGATACAATAAATAGTTCTTATATTTTAGATATAGATGAATTCTTACAATGTTTGAACATTTACTATCTTAAATAGAATTCAAATTTATAATGAGTAACAGTAACACTCCCTGTAAAATAAAATTAATCCCGTCTAAATTCAATTTCGTCTACATCATGGTTTGAATTTAAGTTACTATCATATGAGTTTAGAACAAGATAATTTTATTCATTTATTTTGCAGATTATTTATTTATTTTTTATTATTATACAATATGATGTTATTTGTATTTATTTATTTTTCGATTTCAGTACACATTTATGGCAGGACAATAACTTTGCTTTAGTGGTCAAAGACAAGTGGATCCCACAAGGGTAAAGCTGAAAATTTGAGTTTCACTTTTAAGTGAACCGCTTACAGCTTTACACTATCACACAGAGTTACGCAAAACATGGCAAAGATAAGAAGTTAACCGGGGAAAGCAAACCTCTTCCTTACGCCTCAAAGGGAAGCGAGTTTAATCTAAACGAGTAAAAGTGAGGTGGGAACAATCTTTAGACGATAGTGTTAAAAAAAGGAAACAGTGAAAGAAATGTGAGGGTGAGAAAATAAGATAATGAACTTTTAAAGAAAAAAGAGGTAGAAATTCACGTGACCCAAAAGAGCAGTCATTGGGAAATGGGGTATCCTCTTTATTTTGTCATAATGCAATCATCCAAAGAAAACCAATGGTTTATAAACCTCCCAGCGTTTCATCAACACAGCCTGTTTCCTTTCCACACTGAAAGAGGGCTTCACAACCTCTCTCTCTTATCAATATAAAATCTCACTCGCACATAGTAAAAATAAAGATATCGTATCAGCACCAAGTTCATGATGATCCTCAAACACTTTACCTTGATAGTTTCGGTGGTTCTGTGCTTATCGGTTTCGAATGGCCAGAAAACGACCACGTACATCGTCCGGATGGCGAACTACCGAATGCCGACGGTGTTCGAGCTTCATTCCCACTGGTACGACTCGTCGCTGAGATCCGTCTCCGATACGGCGGAGATGCTCTACTCCTACACAACAGCCTTCCACGGCTTCTCCGCCAGACTCACCGCCGACGAAGCTCAGTCGCTCAGAACACGCCCTGGCGTCCTCTCAATCTGGCCGGACTCCAAGTACCACCTCCACACGACCCGGACGCCGGAGTTTCTCGGCCTTGACCGCACCGCCGACGCCTTCCACCCGGAATCGAACTCCGCCAGCGACGTCGTCGTCGGAGTTTTGGATACCGGAGTTTGGCCGGAGAGCAAGAGCTTCGACGACGCCGGGCTCGGGCCCATCCCCGCTAGCTGGAAAGGGGCTTGCGAAGAAGGAACGAACTTCACCTCGAAGAACTGCAACAGAAAACTCATCGGCGCGAGATTCTTCTCAAAAGGGTACGAAGCCACTCTCGGCCCCATCGACGCTTCGCGTGAGTCGAAGTCGCCGAGGGACGACGACGGACACGGGACTCATACCGCCAGCACCGCCGCGGGATCCGCCGTGGAAGGCGCGAGCCTCTTCGGGTTCGCTCCGGGGACGGCTCGAGGAATGGCCACGCGCGCGCGCGTGGCGGCGTACAAAGTTTGCTGGGTAGGAGGATGCTTCAGCTCCGACATCTTGATGGCGATCGACCGAGCCGTCGCCGACGGTGTCGACGTCCTTTCCATGTCCCTCGGCGGAGGTACATCAGACTATTACCGTGACAGCGTTGCTGTCGGGTCATTCGCCGCGATGCAAAAAGGGATCTTCATATCGTGCTCCGCCGGGAACGCGGGACCGGGACGGTCGAGCCTCTCGAATTTGGCGCCGTGGATCACCACCATCGGTGCGGGTACGATCGACCGGGACTTCCCTGCCCGAGTCAGCCTCGGAACCACCGGGAAAAACTTCTCCGGCGTCTCGCTCTACAAAGGAGACCCATTACCCGCCGGAATGTTACCTTTGGTTTACGCCGGAAACGCAAGCAACGCGACGAACGGGAATCTATGCATGACCGGTCTCCTCATCCCAGAGATGGTCAAGGGCAAGATCGTCCTCTGCGACCGCGGGATCAGCCCAAGAGTTCAGAAAGGCTCGGTGGTGAAATCCGCCGGCGGGATCGGAATGATCCTCGCCAACACCGCCGCCAACGGCGAAGAGCTCGTCGCCGACGCCCACCTCCTCCCGGCAACCTCCGTCGGAAGAACCTCCGGCGACGCACTCCGAACCTACATCCAAACCAACCCATCTCCGACCGCAACCATCCTCTTCGAAGGCACCAAAATCAACGTGCAACCCTCCCCAGTGGTAGCAGCGTTCAGCTCCCGCGGGCCGAACTCAGTCACGCCGGAGATTCTCAAACCCGACATGATAGCCCCGGGAGTGAACATCCTCGCAGGGTGGTCCGGCGCGGTGGGCCCCACCGGTCTCCCGGCGGACTCCCGGCGCGTGGCATTCAACATCATCTCGGGAACATCAATGTCGTGCCCCCACGTGAGCGGGCTGGCAGCCCTCCTGAAGGGGGCCCACCCGGAGTGGAGCCCCGCCGCGATCCGCTCCGCTCTCATGACCTCCGCCTACGCCGCCTACAAATCCGGGGCACCCATGCTCGACGTGGCCACCGGAAAACCCTCCACCCCGCTCGACCACGGGGCCGGCCACGTGGACCCCATCGCAGCCCTCGATCCGGGCCTCGTCTACGATCTGACGGCCCACGACTACCTCGACTTCCTCTGCGCCCTCAACTACACCGACGCACAAATCAGCGGCCTCGCCCGGGAGAAGTTCGCCTGCCAATCCGGCAAACCCTACAGCGTGAGGGATCTCAACTACCCGTCTTTCTCTGTCGTTTTCAAGTCCGGTTCCGGCTCAGCCAAGTACGGTAGGGTTCTCACCAATGTGGGCCCCGCGGGGACGTACAAGGTGTCGGTCAAGTCCGACTCTCCGGCGGTGAAAATCTCGGTAGACCCCGACACACTGGAGTTCAGTCGGGCCGGCGAGAAGAAAGGCTACACGGTCACGTTCACGTCGACCACCGGTTCGGGATCGGCCGACATGAACGTGTTCGGGCGAATCGAGTGGTCGGACGGGAAGCGGGTCGTGGGGTCTCCGGTGGCGATTAGCTGGTCTTGATGTTCGAGTTTCTTAGGGTGTCCTCAAAGAGGAGTTTTTAGTTATAAATGCCTTTCAAAGTTTGATTCAAAATATGGTAATAATATGATGAAAGCTGTGAACGGGACGTGAAACTGTTATACTCTTGTAATTTGTAATGCTTCTACTGTCCTAGAGTGGAAAAGGGGAATAGGTAAACCATAAAAGGAAACAGGGGAGTGTTCATTTTGTGCAAGTTGTTTCGGATTCGTGTACTAAACTATAGGACTTCTATAATGGTAATGATAATGAAAACAAAATCACGTGTCCTGATTTTTACATTAAACTATACATCATATATGGTTAACACCAAAACCAAATCACATGTGGTGATGTCAAAGGTTATATCCGCTCACGTTGCTACCCCCTTTTCAATTTAGAGCACCTATCCCAAGTTTGGCAATATTTAACCTTTCCACCATTCTGAATCTCTGATGTATGTCAATTCATTAACCATTGAGAGGAATTTTGGCTGATTACGTTCAAATTTTGCTTGCAAGGTGACAAATTTAGTTTATGCTATTTTTAGATGTATTGGGAGAAAAATACTATTTAATGCTCTTCCAATTTATCACCTGTCCCAGCAAAATATCTTCCAACCGCAAGGCATCGCTGTAGCCATGAACGGACCTAGCACATTATCTTCTCCGGCGCCAAGGAACAAAGTAAAAAATAATGAGTCTTAGTTTATTAACAAAAAAAACTTGGAGCTCTAATGTCAACTAATATTTGGATCTAAGCAACTTTAGGTTTTATATCGTTCACTAAGTTGGCAATACAAGTTGCTATGTCAGCCATAAGTCATTGTGGCCGATACATAGGGTGCGTTTGGGTAACCTTATTAAGGCCAACTTTAACTTTTCTTAAAAGCTAAAATCAATTTAAGTGTTTGTTAAAATCACTTTTATTAAAAGTTTAAAAGTGATTTTAAAAATTTTAACTAAAAATCTAAAAGCTACAATTTGTAGCTTTTGTCATCCGAGCATTTCTTTTCATTTGATTTTTTCTCTTTTCTATTTATTTTTTCTATAAAATAAATTTTGATTTTAATTATTTTCTTATACTTTTATCAAATAATTCGTTTGATGTCACCAAAAATTATAAAATATTTTTTACAATCTATAGACACCCACTTAAATATATTTTGTACATAGTAAAAAATATCTTATTATTATTATCTATTCAATTTATATATATAATAATTTTTTACAAATATTAGTATATGTTTTACCAAACACTAAATCAACTTTTGCTAACAGCTACAACTATTTTTACCAAACACCTATCTGCTTTTTAAAAAAGCGGTTTTTTTAAAAAAATTAATCTAAAATCACTTTTTACAAAAGCAAAGTTATACCCAACGATGCCTATATACCCATATTGATCAATCTTTATTGCTTTCATTGGCATTTTTCAGTGCCTTGTTGTATGAGAACTCGTGGAGTATTAATTTAAAGGGTTAAAGTAGCGAAAGCACTTTTAAACTTAAAAATTGTCATATAGTCAAAGTTTCAGAAAAATTGATTCATAACAATTAACATATATAAATCGGCATAAAATAACAAGACTGCCCTAAAATAAACAGCAATTTATCTCTCTTACATAAAAGACATATTAGTCAAAACAAAAAAACACCTAATCAATATTGGCTATATTTTAAAATTTAAAACGTTTGGTCATAGAACAAATATAATGTTTATTTTGGTCAATTGAAACAATTTTTCTAATTTAAATAATAAAGCAGGATTGATAGCGGATGCACAAAATGATTATAATCTAATTTCTTTTGGACAATTGCGCATGTTAATAAGTGTCATCCGATCACTTGAGTTCGTTGTGTTACGGTAACATGTTCGTCTCCTTTTTGGAGCTTGGTATCATCGCTAATTTTATAAATATGCTTTTACCAATAATTAGAAACATTGATTTATAATTTTCAAATGGAATTTATAATCATATTAAGGTTATTAATCATATCATTAAAATAATAAGCAAAGAACGGCATTGTAATCTGTCCAGTTTATCTTTTTTTCACGGTCCACAAAGGTACAGTTATTCATGTACTAAGACCACATTCAACCCAAAACTCAAATTTGGTGTAGTTACAAGTTCACTACAATCCATAACACCAAATCTTACCTAAAAAAAATATTCTCTTTTTATACTTTTCAATATTACTTTTTATAATTTAATATTAACCCCTCTATTAATATTTTATGTCTATATTAATCTTATGAAACATTAGTTTATTTTTGAATCTCAACAATATTAAATTAAATTTATATTAAATATTATGTTAATATTACGATATTAAAATATAAATATTAACTAGTAAAAACGAATATTATATTAAATAATATTAATAGAAAAAAATGTTACATAAACATTATATAGACATTACAAATATTTATACTTTTTTCTTATTAATAATATATATTTTTGTACAAATTATTTAAATTATGGTCTAAATTACATATTAATATTTTTATGAGTGAATTTTTAAATAAAAAAAGTTTATCACCAAATTTGGGTGATGAATAGTTTGACCCCAAACATGGATAATCTTATTCATTATACTCAAATTTGAGTGAATATTTAGGGTAATTTGGAACACATTCACCCAAAAAATGTCTGATTCCCGCTCAAATTAAAGATGAGTTGGAGATGATCTAAAAATACTATAAAATGGAGTGGTTCCAAACAAATTAAGTACAGTGAAGTTGTCTTTAAAAAAAAAATATCACTCACAAGTCTATGGACCACAAGATTTTCAAAAGAAATGTTGCAAACTCAATGGCAATACTGTAAACACTGTCATTGTTAGATTAGACCCACGTGGTTTGATTTCGCTACATAATATAGTACTCTAAAGTGTAATTATGATACAAAATATATACTTTAAACTTGTGTATTCCATAGTACTATCCAATAGAACATCCGGTACATTTCTTTTAAACGCTGTAATTATCAATTTTTTATTTATTTATATAAAAGTAGTCTAATCCTAGCATCAAGTTTAAGTTAAAGTTTTTACATCTTCAACCACAACAATAAATTTCACACCAAAATATTATTTATCATTATTAAATTATTAAGTTTATATTATCATTTTATTAATATATATTTTTTAAGCAATTATAAATATAAAAGAAATTATAAAAAAAACATTTGTCATGTGAATAGTACCACGCCAAATATGACGTGGTATTTTTTCACACCAAATTTGATATTTTAGAGTGTGGTTGGATATGACCTTACATGAAAATGCATTTACAATTATACTCTATTTTATTATTTTAAACTTTAATTATATAAAGCTAAAGTTAGAATTATATTAACAAAAATTAATCGGCAAGTGATCACTTTGTTTTCGATATTCTATTAAATTGTCAATTCAGTTATTTACGAAAATTAACGATCAACTCGAAATTTTGGGATGTTTATTTATTTTAATATTCATGCATGTTCTTTTTTTTACGTGAAGCAACAAGATCCATTTGATAAAGATTAAAATATCTTTTAATTTATTTGCAGGATCATTATTCGTAGAGGCCTCCTTATAAATAGGATATGATATTTTATATTACAATGACATTCATTGTTATTTATTGTGTTAACTTATTTTTGGGCAAAGATTCAAATTATATATATCATGATAAATATATTATATTTCTCAATATATTTTGCATGCTCGTTTTGAGAAGTCCTACATGATGATTTATTTGGTGATAAATAGATTAATTTCGAATTGTATGATTTTTGGAAAGTTTCATATTTTGACAGATCTCGGCATACTGTCACGTCATAAATTGCGACATTGTCTGCGACAGTTTTCTATTTTTGGAAGTTTTTATTAAAGGGTAAGGAAACCCTAGGAAGACTTCCACTTTTAAGGAGTGCTATATAAGTCGAATAGCTCTCCATTAGCGGCAAAAAAAGAGTCATTGTTCATATCTAAATGGTTGTAATTCTCTAAACACTCATTGATATACTACAAAATTAGAGAAGTATCGGTTTTGTGCTTGCATGATTGAAGTCCTCACGATTTTTCATTGAAATGACCAAACATCGGTAAGTGTTTGAAGAGTGGAATTGAGAGGGGTCTCAAAGTCAGGGGGAGTCCTTTTGATTTAGTTTTCACGTATAGTATTAGTCAAAGTGACATTGATGTCGAGATTCATGTAAGATCATTGTTTTACTATTGACTATTACTAGTGAATTCATTTTCACTGGGTTGAGAGCCTCCCAGATGTAGGAGACGTTTCTCCGAACAAGGTTACCACTTCTCGTGTTCATTTTATTATTTATATTCTTTTAATTGTCATCTCATATTTACTTGTCCAAATGTCACGCAGACTGTTACAACATGTTCTGTGACACTTGTCCGAGCGGCTAACAAAATTTCATTCTATTTTGTACATACATGATAAGGGGACAACTCAATCATTTTTGTCCAAGAGTTTCCAGTGTTTGGGATATAGCCGTTTGATAGCTTGCAAGGCTCATAACTTTGAGGTCATTGGTTTATATCTCGTCTCCACAACTTAAGCATACAGTAATCATAAGTAATTTCATTAGTTTTTATATATTTTCACATATAAACAGTAATTAACTTTTAAATTGTCATTTAAATATGTCTGACAATCAATTTCAATTCTAAATTCATAAATTTGATTTTGGAAAATTGAAATAAATAGACCATAAGACGAATTGTCGAGTTAATTTCAGTTAATTATTTTCATTCTATGGAATATGGCGGTAACGTTATTGCCTAGATCTAAAAATATTTGTCTAAATTTTTTTCTTAATCGATTACAATATATTTGAAAGTTTTTTAGTGAGTTTTATATTTCATTCAATTATAAATAGTAATTAATGTTTAAGTTGTTATTCAAATTTGTTTGAGAAACAATTTGAAATTTGAAATTTCAATTTTGAATTTTGAATTTATAAATTCGATTTAAAAGATTGAAATAAATAATACTTATGACGAAATGACGAGTTAATTTTGATTAGTTTTTTATCTCTGTAAAATATGTCGGTTCTATTATTGTTTAAATGTGGAATAATTTGTTTACGAAATTTACTTAATTGATGCCAATATATTTGACAGTTCTTTAGCGAGTTTTATTTTTCATTCAATTATATCTCTTGCATTTTTATGTATTTAAAATTTAAAATTTGAGCGAGATATTGTCTCTTCTCCAAATTCTTCTCTTTCAAAAATCAGTCTTGTTCGTCATATTTTATGGTATTCAACCTGATAAATAACAATTAATTTAGATGAATTTATTATACAAGGCTTTTCATAATTAGTTGCTCATATTATCCGGAGAGCCATTTTGGTAGAGCACGATTAATCATAGTTAATTTTTAATATCGATCACTCATAATTATATGATTCTGATACTTCTAGTCCTAATTCTATACGTTTTGTATCATAGTTCTTTATGGATTAAATCAATAATAAGATTTTAACCCATGTTCCTAGTAGTTTTAAAGAGTCTTATTCATTTGCCAACTATTGCATAATTAATAAAAACATAATAATCAAAGGTGCTTCATTAATTTTCGTTATTTTATGTTTGTTTAGAGTCATGGTTTTAGTTTTAGTTTATTTTATGTTCTTCATCTCAGCTCTACTGTTTTATGTTAATTATTTGTTGAGTATCACAGTTTATTAATTTTAGTTTTGTTTATGTTTTATTACGTTTAAGTTCTACTGTTTTTGTTAATTATTGTAGAAAATGAAATGAGTGTGTGTAGAAGCGAAATAGTTTTGTATTAATGGCACATTATTTTATTCCGGTCTTAATTCCCACACAATGTTAATTATTAAATTTTCCCAAAATCCCGCCTACAAATTTCAAAATAAACGAAAATGAATTTAATCCTGCTTTCAAAAATTAAAGGACATTCCAGTTCAATGGCTATAAACCAATATTATAAAAAAAAAACTAATCGGCAAGATTGCAATTAATTCTCAATTGCCTTGAAAAAAAAACATATGGTACTTTAGGTTAAGGCCGGCCCAATTTTCTTTAAAAGATACTCGAGACAGATCCATTGGGTCCTATCGTTTCAAAACAAAATTATGGAAATTTCATATATATACCTCATTTCAAGATGGCGATGTTCTGAGTACCTGATATTTTCAAACATGTCATAACCACCTGCATTTTTAAGATGATTTTTCGGTTATTTTAAATGGAACGGTAAACATGTACTCCAATATATGCTTTAAAAATTTAATGAAAAGTATTTTTACAAAATACGGTATTTAAAACGTTAATTATACAAAATAACTTATTAACTAAGATAATCTAGTGGTGTTGGTAATACCAGAACCCCCGTTCTCTTCAAACGATAAATAAATACAAGAGTAATTACCCAAATTATCACTTTTTATCTTTTATTTTTCCAAAATCCACCGAACATATTTTTTTTTTCCCAAAATACAAGTAAATCTCATATGAAAAGACGAAATACCCTTTAAAAATTAAAAATAGGGTTATTGTATAGAATAGCCCTATATAGGTTTCCAAATTTCAATTTGTCCAACGTTGTGTAAAACTTTGGTAAAAGTCCAGTAAATCAATAAGGCCAAATTTTCATTCCCAAAATGCCCAAAAAAATTCTCCCGCCCAAACGAAATTTAATTAAAAAAAATCGAATTGTTTTGGTAAATTAGATCCTTAAAATCCGAAATCAATTAACCACTTAATTAAAACGTCCAATTTATTGAGAGAGAAAATTAAATCATTTTTTCACAATTTCTTTTTGCATTTTCTCTCCAAAATCGCCGCCGCCGCTCTCTCTGACCACCTCCGAGACCTCGACCTCCTCTTCCACTCCGACGTCCTCCGCCAGTCCAACGTCATCGTCCTCTCACATCACTTCGCCAACGACGATATCGCTTTCTTCCTCCACGATCTCTTCACGCGGCTCGACTCTCTCGTCCACCTCCTCGCCAACGACGAAAAAACCGCCGCCATCGTCCAGTAAATTTACTTTGGTAAAAAAATTAAAATCTGGGTCTCCGAAGGTATGTTCTTCATTTTCTTCAACAAAAACCGCTGAATTTTTTTTTATAAATAGGAGTTTTAGATGTTTTTTCTCCGCCATCGCCGCCTCCGGCGACGAGTCTGCTCGCAGAATCGTGTTCGAAAAATGCGCTCTCGGACCGTTGCTTCGGATAGTTGAATCTGCTCCCGCGACAATCAGAGATAAAGCACCCACCGCTGTGGAAGTTATCACCGTCGATCTGGAGAATGTCTGCCATGGCTGTCTCCATCGAGCATTTACGTTGTAAATTCACTTTACGTTGTAAAACTCAACGCAGTTTACGTTGTAAATTCAATTAACAACCGTAAAAACTGAACGATGTAAATGAAGAATTTGAAAAAAAATATGAAATAAGTAGTTCTGTTAGTAAATATCGGTAATATGATATATTTTTCATAAATAAATGGATATGAAACTGTAAAAAAGAATTAAAATCGACCAAAATTGAATTAAAATCTGTAATTAATTTGAAAATAAAGTCAAACCACTAATTTAGGAAATAATACCCACACTTAATAACCGAATTCATTAAAAACGGAAACAATTTTGAAATTTCAAAACGAACATAAATGTTTAAAATTCGAAATAACCATTAAAACTCAACTCAATTTACGTTGTAAAACACAACGCAATTTACGTTGTAAATTCAATTAACAAGCGTAAAAACTGGACGAAATAAATGAAAATTTTTGAAAAAAATTACGAAAGAAGCAGTTCTGTCATTAAAAATCGGTAATATGATATGTTTTCCATAAATAAATGGATATGAAACTGTAAATAAGAATTAAAATCGATCAAAATTAATTGAAAATCAGTAATTAATATGAAAATAAAGTCAAACCACTAATTTAGGAAATAATACCCACACTTAATAACCGAATTCATTAAAAACGGAAACTATTTTGAAATTTCAAAACGAAAATAAATGTTTAAAATTTGAAATAACTATTCAAACTCAACACAATTTATGTTGTAAATTCATTTTACGTTGTAAACACAACTCAAAAATACGTAAATGGGAAGTTAATTCAGAAGAAATCTCTTTCAAAAATTTCAAAACACGTAAATGGAAAATAAATTAAAGGAAGTTCGAAATTTATTTAGATAATTATAACAAAATCGGTTATCTAAAGTCAATGCACAAATTAAGGAAATAAAGTAATTAATTAA
Source organism: Urtica urens (assembly GCA_958296335.1). Lineage (NCBI taxonomy): Eukaryota > Viridiplantae > Streptophyta > Magnoliopsida > Rosales > Urticaceae > Urtica > Urtica urens. Next base: position 21,537,574 of record OY282522.1, on the reverse strand, counting down.
TAACTGATTACTACAAAAAAGGAATAATTTTGAAATTTAAAAATTACCGGTTAATTCAAAATGTAATTTAAAAAATTAATTTCGGAAAAATAAACAAGGTTAATAACGTAATATCAAGTATGTCCACGTCATTAAGAGGGCTATTTACCAAAGTTTTACAAGAAGCTGGACATTTTACAATTACGTTTGACAAATAGGGCCATTTCGTCGATTATTTGTTTAAAATAACACAAATGCCCTACACTATACTATCGTCTAAAATAGTTAATAAAAAATTTAAATTTTTAGGATTGTAACATTTTTTTACCTTTTAAAGTTTAATCTTTTTAAAAAATAAATAAATAATCGCTGATTTATATGGATATGAAATAAAATGTAAAAAAATTATTTTATGGTTATTTTAGACTTCTGTATTAGTATTTTGGAAAAAATTAATTTTAATATATTTTAAGAAAATCAAGTACAAATAGTGTTTTGGGCAATTTCTCTAAATACAAAGCATATTAATATTTTGGAAAAAATTATTTTTAATGTATTTTAAAAAAATCAAGTACAAATAGTGTTTTGGGCAATTTCTCTAAATACAAAGCAGCCAACGTTTTTACTAAGTTTCAATTGTAACGACTTTATATGACGTGGACAGTTAAGTATATTCCACGGGCAATCCTCTGTACGCTTTATGTAAGATTGGCAAAAGTATATCGTGGCCAACGTTTGAAACAGACAAACAAGAATTGAGATTAATGAGGTTATTTTTTTAGTATAAAATTGTTAGGTGGTCATATGTAAATGAAAGGGATCGACCATCAATTTAGTGTTCTTTATCTTAAATCTTGACTAACTTATTAGTGTTTTATTTTGGTATCAAAGAAACTCAATTGAAAATAAGATGATGCTAATGACCAAAATAAAATGAAATAATTTTTTACAATAATAACTAAACCAATTAGACAACTCGAAAGTGTCGCATGAATAACAAACAAAATACTTACCTAGGCCGAAATCTATTTGAGATTTGCCTAAACCTCTTCCTTAAACATAGTTAAACTTCTACATAACTAAAAGAGTGGTTGAGCTATATACTCATATAAATGTTTACGGATTTTAAAATACCCAACATTTTGTAAATTATTGGTAAACTCAATCCAATGTGTTTACATAATTTATTTTAATATTGATAACTCAGATTAGTGAATTTGATTAATTATTTTATTTTTATTTTTCTGTGATTTAGAAAATAAAAAAATTATATTTTGTCGAAATATGTTTTTGATTTTGAAAAACTTAACAAAACAAGAAAACATGATTAAGTAGTTAACTTTCAAAAAGAGCTTAAAACATTATAAACATTTTTTTTCAGGAAAGAATGAAAAAGTGCATGAATATGAAAATGATAAAACGGTGGTAAAAAAGTCCAGAGATACAACGGTCAACGAAGATAATATCGATGATTGTAATGAAATTAAAATTGTAACAATCAATTGATTGACGATCCTATAAATAGTTATTTGTTAAATATTTTGTGTATATTTATTTATTTTGTTAGGTATTTAGATAAAAAACAATGGACAAATTAAATAGACGATAAAAGACTAGTACTATGATCTTTGAAATATATTTTTGTAAGTCTCATTTTTATATTTTGCTTAAATCTTCGATATGATTGGGTCGATTTTGATTACGACCGGGATGAAGTGATTAATTAGCTAACCTTCCCATTAAATAGTGTAAGCTTCAAGTATTTTAGTGAAGTGAGAGCATTTTAACAAGATTCCGTGTGGTTTCTCATGTTAATTGAAAAGAAAATCAGTAATTTCTTTATAGTGAATAATATAGTCGAGGTTACGTAGAGTGATGAGCTACATAACTACGGTGACGTTTTATCCATTTAAGTGAAAGCGCCTTAACTGAAGCCCCCGCAGAGACTTCTAAAATATAATAAAATAAAAACGAAATCGCATATTGTTTGGAATCAGGAAAGTGTATTTTATGGTAAACTATAAAAAAATAATTCAGTACACTTTTGGTGTCTCCGTTTTCATTCTTTTTCAGGAACGTGTACCGCAGGTGTATGAAATAAAATAACATATGAGTAGAAGTGGAATAATAGAAAAGTATTTATTTGAAAATTTAACCCCGGTGATCTTTTTGTCCTTAAATACTCCGACTCTTCTACTCACGTAAAATTCCATATATATGAGTGAAGTTGTAAGAAATGAGTAGAAGAGTGCATAAAAGGACATCAGATATAAAATAAAGTCAAAACAAAATATATATATTGTTGAATGATGAGTAGTGGAGCTCCCACTTTAGGGAAAGGTATTACAAAATGACACCCATATTCATATTCCGATACAAACAACAATCATGTCGAAAGCGAGACATGCTTGTTTGGTTGCCCAAAGAGCACATCTTTCTTTTCTATATACTCTTGAACGAGAAAAAAGCACGACATTACTCTCATCATTTACTCTCATCCCTTTTTTTTTCCTTCATCGTATTTCGCATGTTCATTATAAATACATATTTATTCATTCAAATATTTAAACCTCTCTCTCTCTCTCTCTCTCTCTCTCTCTATAAGTACTACCCACACACACATAAACCAAACTAGCACCATTGCCTTCTAATCCACAACATGGATAGAAAAGAGAAGCAGGAACAGAAACCCTCCAAAAACACATCTCCACCGAAAGAAGAAGAAGAAGAGAAAACGAAGACGACGACGATCATAAGAAACAAGACTACCAACAACAACGACAACAAAGAAGAATTTTCTTTCGGCTCGTCGGGGTCGGAAATGTGCGCCGCGGACGACGTGTTCTTCGCCGGAAAAATCCTTCCGTATTTCCAGCCCGATCATCAGCCGAAGCCCACGGCGGCGCGTCTAGCTCCGAGGCAGCAGCGGGTCCGGAACCGGTTTCACGCCCACCCGAGTCCGAAGCCCCACGTCACCTTCGAGAGAGCGAGCAGCGGAAGAGTGATAAAGCAAAAGGCTTCCATGTGGGACTTTTTCAAAGTCGGATTAGTCCGAACTCCGCCGGAGCTCGAATCACAAGAACCGAATAAGCCCGTAATTAATCTCCGGAGCAACAGTCGCCGAGCAGTAGACACCAAAGCCGCGAGTCGGAGCAGCAGTAAAACTCCGACGACGACGACGACGATGAAGCTTTTGAGTGGATGCGCGTGCTCGGCTGACTCGGTGGCTTCAGACTCGATCGTCACCAGCTTGATCGTTACCAAACTAGAGGAAGTGTTGCTGCTGGAGAAGAAAAGTAGTAGTGACGATGATTGTTATTATTACTGTAATTATTATTATGATTACTACAAGGACGACGATGATCGCAAGCCGAAAAAGCAGTCAGTGATGAGATCAAGAAAGCAAGCGGCGTCAAATCGCCGAACGTATCAGTGGCTAAAGGAGCTTTCGCACGTCTGATACTAAAAACGCATAGAAATTGGTGGTGGGGTTTTCGCCAAAAGATGATTCATTACTACCGATTAGGAATTAGAGAACGAATTAAAAAAGGAGAGGCTTTGTTCTGTTCATTGGCATGCCATGCCATGGACTTTCTGAACATGCAATAATTAAAATAATTCATATCCTAGCATGCTCAATGTCACTTTTCATTTGTTTTAGATTTTGAAGCATTGGTATATCGTGACTTTCAAAAAGATTATTGCTTATTTATTACGCAGTTGAGAAATTTTAATTATGACGTTTATGTATATTTCTTATAATCTTGTACGAAAATTTTATTGTATTTGAATTACAAAAATGTATCATTGTAAACAATCACTTCTGAAATATTTTTAATAAAGCCATATAGAAAATGGTTTATGTGTATTTATGCTATAATATATTCTTTTTGAACGAGACGCCTTATGAGAACCGCTTCTAGAACCACAGAAAAGGCGTTCTTATCATTTAAAAAGTATACTTTCCGTCCTTTAATTTGAATGGATATGATATATTGCAGGGAGCACTATTTTCAAAGATTTCACACTCTTTGTTTGCCCTTTTATGTACGCGACCGTGGGATATTTGTATTTGTATCCTTGAGCCGAGAGTAAGGGTATAACTTTTGAATATGGATTTCGTTTTCATCGATCAAATTTGAATTTTATTTATAAGAGACAAAATTTTATAGGTAAAAGCAAAAATAGTAATACCAGAGCCAAGTCAAGCAATAGTCTTGCACGTCGACTTATAACTTCTCTTTTGTTAATTTTTTATTATTATGTAAATCTAAACTTTTGTGGTGCACAGCCATGTGAGTGTATGCATTTTCTACGGTTCAAAACATCAAATGCATTCGATTGGTTCATGTTCCAATCAAGCCGCTTTGCTACAATATCTCCGTAGTGTATCATTGTTGAATTCCAACTCAAAACCAATTGATATTAACTGGAGAGATCTAATTAATTATGATATTTAAACTTGATTGAATAATTAATACAATATATCGGGATAAAAATCTGATCAACCCATAAATTATGCTGATTTGAAATTTAAATTCCAAATTCGAAATCAATTTTTGAAAACAATATTTCGAAAATTAATTCGACAAAAAAGGGTAATTTAGTCTGTTCATTTGATGTAAACGAATCTGCCTGACTATTTTCAATCCATTAACCAAACATTGGGTATATCCAAATCATAAACGTTTTATAAGGCTATAGAGCCAATTTTTTCTATATAAATACATGACTATTCACACACACAACTGATGTGGGATTTTTTTTCCACTTAATCATGTGTTTATATATTGATTGGGTCTCTGCACTTAATACCAATTGATTTTAAGTTGGAATTTAACAACTGAATCATAACTTCATGACGTGCATGATTTATTCATACCTCGACTTTTTTTTATCGTATTATCATTCACCATCGTATTCATGATCCATTCATAACTGAAAATTATCCTTAATTTAAATCGAAGTCTGAGAATTTCTTTATTGTTCAACTAATATGTTAACTTAAGAAAATTTAGGTAAATAGCCAAGTTAACCGTTCATAATTTTTATAAAGCCAATATCTCATAAATCTTTTGTAAATAGATATAAAGTTGGAGTGGTCTAATAAGATTTATGAAACGTTTGTTTATTAATAATATCAAAGTGTACACGTAATTGTTTTCATATACCCTTAATTTAAAAGGTAATTGTGTCGTATAGCATTATATAAGTTTCTTAATTTTGATTTCTTCAAATGTAAATTTTTTGTAAAAGTCTAGTAAATAATTTTACCAACATTTCATTCCAAAAATACCAAAATCGTTTCTCCCGCCCAAACAAAATTAATTAAAAAAATCCGAATTATTTTAGGTAAATTAAATCCTTAAAAGCCGGAAACCAATTAATTAGTTAATTAAAACTTACATATTCTGGAGAGATAAATTCAAATCAATCTGCTACAATTTTTTTTTTCATTTTCTCTCCAAAATCTCAAAAACGAAAAGATCATCAAAACGCAATTCGTCATTTTTGTTCATCGTAAAGCTTATGAAAAAAATTCGAGGTTCTCCAACAGCGTAAATGTTAGAGCGATTAACATGTATATTTCTACCCCTCGTTATTTTAATTTCTTTGTTTTTGGATTCTGAATTTCAAATCGTGGTTTTTTATTTCTGAGTTCACGTGTTGACAGACGTCATCTAACCAGCCGTACGGATCAATGATCGACGCCACATAGGACTTGAGGTCGGATTGGAAAACTTTAGATGCGACTTTTGGGCGAGATGTAAAATTTTCATGGTGGAGAGGATCATCGCGGTCCTTCAAAGATTTAGAAAAAAAAAATTTCTTCGTTCTTTTTCTTTTTCTTTTTTTGTGTTTTGATTTTGATTTTTTTATATAGTAAAATAATCAAAATCGTGTTTTGTTAATTAATAAGCAATTACGTTCTTCTTCTTCTTCTTCTTCTTCTTCTTCTTCTTTTTCGTGTTTTAAATCAAAATCGTGTTTTCATCAGTGTAAAATTAAATTTACGTTGGTACGCAACTCAATTTACGTTGGTACTATTCTATTTCAGGGTAAATTGGATATCAATTAACAAACATTATCAGTGTAAAATTCAATTAACGTTGTAAATCGTAACTCAATTAACGTTGGTACAATTCCATTTCAGTGTAAATTAATAATTAGAATCGTGAAATTCATAATTATCATATATCTAGGTGTTAAATATCCAACCATTATTTTAGGTACTACTTTCAACCGTAAACTTTTAAAAATTCAGAGAAACAATTAAGTTTTTCAAATAAAATTTGAAATTAAAATTTAAAAACTAAAAACTGTGAATATTGTAACTAGACTGTCAATTTACACATATATAGAAACAAATTTGCCAGTATCATCAAGAATCTGGTTTCATTAAAATACGAGTTTAATGACAAATATGGTGTAAATAAACGTAATGAATACACAATCTCAAGATAAAGCTATAATAAAATCTTGATCACTGTAATTGGAAAGTCAATTAACGAGAGAATAAAATCGTATGAACAAATGGGAACAAATATTCAACAGATTAAAAATCATTTTCAAATATAGAAAATGATAACTAATTGATCGATATTAAATCTGTTCGAAATTAAGTATGGAAATAATATGTAATTAATAAGTTATCTTGAATTAATAGGCTAAGATATTAACAAAAGTCAACCCACTAATCTAGGAAACAATATCCAAGCTCTATACACCGTCAATTTTGAATTTTCGGAAACAAATTTGAATTTTCAAACGAACTTAATATTCAAAATTCGTTATATTCGGCTAAATTATTAAGGGTTTAAACGTAAAACTATATAGATTAAAATTAAGACATGTCAGCAACATGATTATCTACAAAACTTTGGATTTTTTCAAATTGAGTTTGTCAAGTAATGCCTATTCGTCAAATTTTTGTAATTTAAATCAACAATCATTCAAAACTATTGAAAGCAATTAAGAACACACAAAACTAATTACTTCGACAGTGATAATGAATATCCTCAGGATGATTGATACGTCCGAAAAGTGAAAAATGATTCATTAAATGAATATTCAAAGTTACGTGAATATTATTAAGTTTTACAAATCCCATTCGCAAAAACTTTCTCTGTGGCTTTTTCTTGGATTTGTAAGTTCCCTTAGATTTGATACTCTTTATTACTTTTATGGAGAAGATTGACTAACATGTTGATGCAAAAGCACATGCTCTCACACACTTAGTACAACGGTACACAACTTGTAAGTTCCATTGAGCTCGTCTACACGACTTGTAAGTTCCATTGAGCTCGTCGTACTAAGGGATTGTTCTCCTGCGTGAAATTTACAAAATAGAAAGTGAAGTCGTTCAAACAAATAATAAGTCAAATTTTCTAAGCAATCTGATCTTATATTCCATTAAAATCAGAATCAAATAGAGTAGTTGATTATATATTTAGCTTGAAGAAATTTAACATAATAACTTTAATTCTTTAATTAGCTTCAACAAGTTTTTGAAGTTTTAAGTTGAATAACTATTACAATTATTTTGTCTAATATAAAATATACCCGCAAAAGGATTCAACACGCGTAGAATGTAACAAAATAAGTTGTAGAGAAAACAAAAATGAGCCGAACAAGTTTAGTTTCATATTCATTGATAATGGTAAAGAAAAAGTAATATTCACGAATACAAAATATATGTTAGATTTTTGTATGGAGAATTAATTTAATCTCAAAAGTGTTTGTTCGGACATTTAGCCGATGAGGTAAAATCGAGATTGATTTCAAACCCGGGCTGAGATATTGAAGAAATAATTGTTGTGCATAAGGTTTAGTTGTAATTTAGGGGTATGGATCTGATTGGGCTTCTAGTTTACTAAAATTTAGAAAAATAGATGGGCCTTACTTTGCACCGTTCCTGATCGGAAACGCACGGCAATACACATTACTCGTAGTATTATATACAAATTTCTTAATTAAATATGCTAAAATTAACAAATTGTCGATATTATTGCAATTGACTTGGACTCTCGACCAACTTTAATTTTAATTGCATTATCGTGCAATCATACGCTAGTTTATCACAACCCTATTTAAGAAGAAAAAGTAAGGAATAAAGAACAACATTAACTTTGCTCGCATTAAGAAATGGAAACACTGCCAGCACATGACGTCATCAAGAAAGATACAGAAGCAATATATAAATAAATAAAGAAGGATTTTGTATTTTTTTGAAAGTTTAATAATTAAAGAAGGATAGCTGTTTATAGTTTGTACATGTATGGGACTGAATAACAATGACAGCATAAATAAATTCCGAAATGTTTCGTTGATACCTACCATTTTCGGCATTGTGTATTTGGTTTGTTGCTGTTGAATTTTCATATTATTTTAAATAGTCAGGTAATATTTATATAAACGTTAACATACTCAACGGTTTATAAATTTTGTCTATATACACAACTCAAATTATTTACAGAATTATTTGGACTGTTTTGGACAGAATTTGGAATTGTACACATAACTACAAGATGAAGGTAATTTGAACTCAATATTCGTGTAAACAAAACAGAGTGGATATTTACAATAATTTTATAAAACGTTGGGTATATTGAAAACACTAATTAAAAGTGGGTAAAAAACTAATTTTTTGTTTATTCAATGATATTTTATATTCATTTTCTCTTGACAATGTAAATTTGGATTTCCAATTATAACAATATCCTATTTGGTTCTTAACATTACTTAATGTGATGTTTGAGTACTTCATTGTGACTTTGCTAATTTGCTTCTTTAATCTTTGGGTTTTCGGAATTTTCATATTGCTCGGGGTGGCGGCACTTTGCTTCTGACCTCGTTTCAATAATTCGAGTAATCCATTTGTTATTAGTTCATAATTAACTTCATTATTTGATATACTTTCGTCATCTCATTAGTAAGTGTTTTCTAAATGAGATGATATTTACAATAATTAGTAAACTAACCATAATTACATTTTTAGATGATTATATAGCTAATTTTTTACCAAACATTTAGGCTCCACGCCTTTTCGCTTATAATAATAATAATAAATTTTTAGTTGTCAATTCATAGATTTTTGTTTTAACAACGTACAAGTTGATATGGGGAGAGACCTAGCGTTTAAAACGATGACTGCAAAAGAGTTCATAAAATACGCATTAATAATTGTAAATATTATTAACATGAAAGAAAATAAAATCAATCTGTAAATAGTCGTTCATAACTACTCGAATTTATAACTACTTTATTAGTTGATAATATATAATGACACTGGACAGGAAAATGAGGTATTTTAGTCTATTTATGAGTACAAATATGTAAACGTGGTTATTTACCAAATATTTACAAATATTTTAAAATAGCAATATTAAAGTGTAAACTTATCTATAGTGCCCTAATATTTTATTAAGCTGAGTGTCCAATTGAAACATTAAACTACGAATCTCTAAATATACAGTCATTTGGAAACTCACATGTTGCCGTATAATTAATTTTTAGTAAATAGTACAAAAATATCAACGATAATTATAAATATCCGTTAATTGTAACTATAAATAATAATATGACTCCTAAAACATAAGTGCTAAACGTCTAAATAAGTGACAGCAACGTAATGACTATTATTTAAATTCTAAAAATTGACCATTTTGCAAATTTTCAAATTTGTGTCTACTCAATTAATTGTTAAAGTATAAGGGAGAAGTATGAATTAACCAAAGTTGCTCTAAATAACCAAATGAAACATTAATATTGTTATTTGACCATTTTTTTTTGTTTGCTTAGTAAATAGTCATTTATTGCGATGTGGCTACTATTAATTGGTGTTAATAAGTTATATTTTTAGTTAATTAACACAGATTTATTTTGATTAATGGCTATCAACCAATTTTTTCAAAATGTATGACTATATAGTAATTTATATGTTTCAAAGTGCTATATTGCTAAATATACTATGAATTAATATGTGATTATTTAGGTAAAAGCTTGTCTCTCTCTCTAGGTTTAGATCTTCTCCTTCTTTAATTGTTTTCGTCTTCTCGTAAAGCGGCCATGCTTGGTTTCTGGTCCAATATATTAAGGGTACTTGATCGTATTATTGGTATTATATATATAATGTGCTCTCTCGCAATCAATAAGATTCGACTGCAATTTTTATTTTTAAAACCAATCCTCAGCAACATGCAATTAAATTATCCGTTTATTTCCCTATGCCCAATATGCTCATTTAATCAACCCCACCATTCTCAAATCTCTATAGTGTCGTGTCACGTTCATGAAAAATAAAAGGCCACAAAGTGTCCTAAAACATCAAATTGACCACTTCCTAAACACACACACGTTGACTCTCTATTAATCACAAACTCATACATAAAACCTTGGAAATCCCAAGGAAGCAGCTATAAAAACGTGCATGCTACTTTTCAATGATCGATGTGCATTGCATCGGACGGGTTTCGATCTTTTATTTTTTTACTTTGGACCAAGCCATTCTTGGATCATATAAGTTTTTCCTCGTAAGAATTTTCCCTCTAAGATAGACATATATATTTTATATATTGTATAGTTAAAAAGCTTGGATTTTTTCCTAGACGACGAGCTGAGCATAAAATGAATAAGACGAAGGCGGCCACTAATACAAGGCCAAAATAAAACACCCACGTATCAACTTTCATGCTTAATTAATAAAACACGCGACTTTTAAACACCCGACTTTTTCTTACGGTTACTTGATGCTCTGTGTCTTTCATGTATGGTATTATTATATACGAAGATTCCATATATTCCAATCCCATCTGGCACATGAATTAGTTATTATGTCTTACACACTCTCTCTCTCTCTCTCTCTTCTATACACCTATAAATATATTCCCTCTCCTACATCTTCAATCACACAAACCACATCTGGTACGCTTTCCTTTCTTTCTAAACAGAGAAAGATTAAAAAAAAATGGGTCGTGTGGAGAGGCTTTTCGTGGTGTTCTTGTCTCTGTGTATGACGAGCCTGTGGGTTTTTCCAAGCCCAGCCTCGGCTGCTCTGAGCACCAGTTTCTACTCCAAAATATGCCCTAACGTGGAAACCTATGTGAGGAACGCCGTCAAGAAGAAAGTCAGTCAAACCTTCGTCACCATCCCAGCCACTCTCCGTCTCTTCTTCCACGACTGCGCTGTCTCCGTAACTATTAACTTACCCTAACTTTACTAACTCTCATATGTATACGTATCTACACGTGTTGCTGATGTTTGTGACACGTGTCATGATCTGTCAGGGTTGCGACGCTTCGGTTCTGGTGGCTTCGACAGGCAACAACAAGGCGGAGAAGGACCACCCGGACAACCTGTCGCTCGCCGGAGATGGGTTCGACACCGTGATTCAGGCCAAGAAGGCCGTCGACGCCGACCCCAAGTGCAGGAACAAAGTCTCCTGTGCCGATATCCTCGCCTTGGCCACCCGTGACGTCATCGTCGCTGTGTGTGCATATACATATACATGTCTACTATTTTTTTTATTGATATATCAATAATTAAATAACCATTTGGTTTCCTGTATTATATTATTTATCTGTTTGCCGCGTCATCCTCTCGTTATCTCTAAGCCAAATCTCTAGACTTGCGTTAAATTATTAATATTATTATTTTGTAATTACAGGCTGGCGGGCCAAACTACAAGGTAGAGTTGGGAAGATTTGATGGGAAGACTTCAACAGCTTCGAGTGTGGAAGGGACTCTTCCGAAGCCGAGCTTCAAGGTTGACCAGCTTAATAAGGTCTTCCAAAAGCTCGGCCTAAGCCAGACTGACATGATTGCTCTCTCAGGTACCTTATATCTATTTCATCTTCTATAGTTGCACCACCATTTTCACGTAATCTGTACTCAAATCATATCAAATTTGGCATCATTTTCTTGATTTGGAATTTTGAGTCCCATCCCATATCTCAATCCTTTTATTCTTTTCTTCCTCACAACACCAACCAAGGCAGTTTGTTTTTTCTGGTCTGATCAGTTTTGAGCAAGTTGCCATATAATTTGGTAGAACTATAGGAGAATGTGATGAAATTATTGCGTGTTGTTGAATATTCTATTATTGAATGATGAATTCAATATATATGTACTATAGAGACGCCATAAGCTGGTAAAAGTCTTCATTTTATTTTTGTCTCAACAGTTTTTTTACTCAACCACACGGGACGCGAGACGTGACCATATTATTATTTTTTTTTGTTTAATATTATTTGATTTACTATTGTTTGAGCACAACTAGCCAACTGACTATTCTTTTCAAAATACACAGTGACGTACATATACTATAATAAAGACAAACAAATTATTACAGCAAAATTTAATAAATTTTCTTTTGACTTGTTGAAATTTGGCAGGGGCACACACACTTGGGTTCTCTCACTGCGACCACGTCGCCGGTCGGATCAAGAAGGGAAGCGTTGACCGCACGATGAACCGTTCATACGCCCAGCAGCTCCAAGGCATGTGCCCGGTCAACGTTGACCCCAGGATCGCGATCAACATGGACCCCACCACCCCGAGGGCTTTCGACAATGTCTACTTCAAGAACCTTCAGCAGAGAAAGGGTCTCTTCACTTCCGACCAAGACCTTTGGGAGAACGCCAAGTCAAAAGCCACCGTCAATGACTGGGCCAACAACGCCGGTAACTTTAACAAGGCCTTCGTCACCGCCATGACTAAGTTGGGACGCTTCGGAGTCAAGACCTCCACCACCGGAAATATTCGCCGCGATTGTGGCGCTTTTAACTGATTTATTAGACCTCAAGGCGGGCCTTGATTATTAAAATGCGAATATTATTGTTGAAAAGGAAATCTCAGAGAGAGTTGAGAAAGAGGTCAAATGATACTAAGCTCACTACTCTCTGCTGGTTCTTGTATTATTTGAGAATATATATGTTCATTTGTTTTTTTTTTTTTTTTTTTTTTGTGAATTTGATTGTATAATGAATAACGAAGGGGTTTGATGATCGGTATATGATCAACTATCACCCTTTGGGTTTCATTTGTTCATGGTTTATTGTCCTTTGATTCGGATTTGGAGTTCAATGAGGTTTATGGAAGTTTTAGTTTCGGCCATCATAATCTTTCCATATATTTTAGGTATTAAATATTTTTACTGCGTTAATTTGACATTAAAAATAGATACCTATCTTATTGTTTTATATATAATTCCATTGCCGAGTCAATGTATTATATACAAGGTGTTAGCCAGTGCGCTGATTTGGCTCTCTGCCAGGTCAATCAAAATTTATAGATCTATTAGTCCCTATTAAATTAGTCCTTGTTGGATTTAGACACTAGTGGCTTTTTTCGCAATACTGGTCAACTGTTAAGAGTTTGTTATTACGAGAGAGAGAAAATGAGAAAAGAGTTTTGAATAACTCTGAGTGTTTTATGTTGTGTCCACATGATTACAGACTTAGTACAATATTTATATTAACAATATAACTGACTAATCTTACAGCTAATAACTAACTTAATTAAGGAATAACTAATTAAGTAACTAACTCCAATACTTCCCCTCAAGATGGAGAGTATAAATCTTTTAACGACATCTTGGACAAAAAAAGACTCGACCGGTAATGGCTTTGTAAAGAGATCAGCAAGCTGACTGCTGGTGCGAACAGGTAGGAGTTTGACTGCACCGGAGCTGAAGTGGTCGCGAACAAAATGCAGGTCGATTTCAATGTGTTTCGTCCTCTCATGAAATGTCGGATTCGAAGCTATCTTAACAGCTGCCTGGTTGTCACAGTAAATGACAATAGACAGTGAAGAAGATGCAGAAAAATCAACCAATAATTGTTGAAGCCATAACAGCTCAGAGGTCGTGGCAGCCAATGCGCGGTACTCCGATTTTGCAGAGCTACGTGCAACTGTGGATTGTTTCTTTGATTTCCAGGAGATTAAGGAGTCTCCTAAAAACACACAGAAGCCGGTCACAGATCTCCTAAAGTCAACGCATGTGCCCCAGTCGGCGTCTGAGAATGCTCTCAGCTGGCAGGACGATGTCGAAGAATAGAACAACCCTCTGCCTGGATGTCCCTTGACGTAGCGAAGTAGATGATGTGCAGCGGATAAATGTTTGTCCCTCGGAGCAGAGACGTACTGACTTAACTTGTGCACGCTAAACATGATGTCCGGCCGAGTGATTGTCAAGTAAAGCAGTCTCCCAACAAGTCTCCTGTAGACAGTTGCATCGTCAAGTAAAATTCCATCAGTGGCATTTAAAGTGTTTCTAGCATCCATAGAGGTTTTCAAAGGTTTTGAATCAATAAAACCAAAGTCATCTAATAATTGCAGTGCATATTTTCTTTGTGAAATTACTATTCCTGATTTTGATCTTGCTATTTCGAGACCTAAGAAATATTTGAGATTGCCAAGATCTTTTAACTTGAAAAGAGAATGTAAAAGTTCTTTCACAGCATTAATATTTATTTGATGAGGTCCTGCAATTATTATATCATCCACATATAAAAGAATGGCAATAAAATTAACACCCGAACCCTTAGTAAAAAGAGGATAGTCAGATTTTGATTGATGAAAACCATGAGTGGTTAAAGCTTGTGTAAACTTTTGATTCCATTGACGTGAAGCCTGTTTAAGGCCATATATAGATTTATTAAGTTTACATACTGCATTTGGAATCTCCCCCTGAAATTGAAAACCTAAAGGAATATCCATGTAAACTTCTTCGTTTAAATCACCATTTAAAAAGGCATTATTGACGTCCATTTGTTCTAAGAACCAGTTTTGAGAGGAAGCTAAAGCTAATAATAACTTAACAGTAACGAGTTTAGCAACGGGTGAAAATGTGTCTAAGTAATCAACACCTTCTTGTTGATTATATCCCTTGGCAACTAACCGGGCTTTTCTACGAGCTAGATCACCATTAGCATGAAACTTATTTTTAAAAATCCATCTACAACCTATAGAATGTTTATTAACCGGTAGGGATACAATTGACCAAGTGTTGTTATGAATCATAGCATCCAATTCTTCTTTCATAGCATCACGCCAATAAGAAAATTTTGAAGCTTGATGATAGTATTGAGGTTCATTTTCAATTGAGATGGATAAAATGTAATTTTTGAAATTGTTAAAGAGATTATCGTAACAGCAAACAGAAGATATGGAGTGAGGAGAAGTGATGCAAGCCTGTGTTTCATTGGCAAGGGCACAATGAAAATCTTGAAGATGTGAAGGTGGCCTGGTTTGTCTCAAAGATCTTCTTGGTTGAGTGTTGATGTTGTCTTGAACAGTGTCATCCGATTGAATGTTGTCTTGAGGTGCATGAGAGTCTTCTTCAGTATCCTCATGTGATGAATCTTCAAAGGACTCTTGGATGGGTAGGTCGTAGTGTGAAGGTTGATCAACATCATGCAGATGTTGTGATTGACCTAGATCCTGCACAAGAGGGGGTGAAGGAATAGACACAGAATCTATATGTTCCATATCTGAAGAGTTAGAAAATCTTGGCATAACAAATTCTGGAAAATCATCTATCTTAAAACTGGAATCAGAATTTGAATGAAAAGGATAAATATGCTCGTGAAAGATCACGTCTCTGGATATAAAAATGGCACGAGTTGTAAGATCAAGAAATTTATATCCTTTTACACCCGGGGGATATCCAATGAAAACACATTTTCGAGCACGTGGTTGAAACTTATCCCTGTGAGATTTAAGAGTAGAGGTATATGCTAGACAACCAAAAATTTTCAAAACATCATAATTGAATTCCTTATTGCGTAATATCGAATAAGGTGACTTGTTCTGTAAGATAAGTGAGAGAATTCTATTAATGAGAAATGTTGCAGTTAAAATACAATCAGACCAAAATTGTAGAGGCAATTTAGATTGAAAATATAATGATCTTGCAACGTTTAAGATGTGTTGGTGTTTTCGTTCCACGACAGAGTTCTGTTGTGGTGTTTCTGTGCAAGAAAATTGGTGAAAAATGCCTTTTTGAGAAAAGAATTCAGTAAATAGCAATTCTTTTGCATTGTCTGATCTGAAATTTTTAATTTTACGGGATAATTGATTTTCAACCAAGTTTATGAATCTAGGAAGTAAATGAAGAACATCAGACTTTTGTTTCATCAAAAAAACCCAAGTAAATCTTGAACAGTCATCAACCAGTGTCAAAAAATATCTAAATCCTGTGTATGAGGGGGTATGAAAAGGTCCCCAAGTGTCACAATGAATAATATCGAGAACATTGTCACTGATTTTATTGAAATTCGGAAAAGGGAGCCTCTTTTGTTTTGAAAGAGGACAGATACAGCATGGTGTTTTATTATTTTGACTGAAATGCAAAACAGATTTTAAAGATTCTAATCGTTGATGAGAAGGGTGTCCTAGTCTACTATGCCATATATCAGGTGAAACCTGTTTTACAGAGACTGAATTGATGACAAAGACACATTGTGGTGCTTCAAGAACGTAGAGTCCATTACGTTGATCAGCACTGCCAATCGTCTTCAAGTTCTGTGTGTCCTGTAATAAGCATGAAGAATGAGTAAAAATGGCATTAACTGATGATGTTTCAGTTAAGGAACTGATAGAGATAAGATTGAATTTCAATCTAGGAGCATACAAAACATTTTTCAAGGTTAAAGATTCACTAATCTTGATATCACCGTGAAAGAAAACAGGGACTATTCTATGATCTGGTAATTTTATAAAAGAATTTTTGACAAGTTTTAAAGATGTAAACAACGGTCTATGATTACTGATATGCTTGGTTGCCCCTGAGTCAATAAATCATAGATGTGGAAAGGAAAGTTTAGAATTGCTAGCCAAACAACAAACACCTGCGCTGCAAGAGGCAAGGTTGATCTCAGCGCCGGAGGTGTTGTTGTTTGGAGCATTACCGGTCCCTGTGATTTTGTTGGACAGGATTTCCATGAGTTGATGGCACTGCGAAGAAGTCAGTGTGAACGTTGGATCTTAAGCTGGTTGAATTTTGCTTAGTTCCGTCGTGTTGACTTGAGCAGTCTTGTTTTTGAAGACGAAGCCTGGTGGAAATCCATGTAACTTGTAGCACTTGTCAATGGTATGACCAAGTGTTTTGCAGTGCGAACAAAACGGACGATCTTTCTTGAATTTCTTCGATGTCGAATCGTCCTTAACCATCATCGCTAGAGCGTTGTTATCTTGAGAGTTGTTGTGTTCGGAAACAGATCTTTGCTTCTCTTCTCGAACGATGAGTGAGAACGCTTTGTTGATGGCTGGGAATGGTTCCATTGAGAGTATTTGGCTTCGCAGTTGTTTGTAGGTATCGTCAAGGCCCATGAGAGAAGCCATGACGTATTCTTCTTGGATGAATTGTGTTTGTTCTTTGTGTCCTCCGCACTTGCATTCACATGAACATTTTGGTCTGAATGTGTTAAGTTCATCCCAAACTGTTTTGACTTTTGTGTAGTAGCCTGGTACAGATTTGCTTTCTTGGCTGAGATTTGCCAATTCTCGACGGAGCTCGAAAATTCTTGGTCGATTGGATTCTGAGAATCTTTCTCTCAATTCATTCCAAACGAACGCCGCTGAGTCACTGAATGTGATCGAGCTTCCAATTTCTTTCGAGACCGAGCTGACGATCCAAGAACAGAGAATTTTATTGTTCATCTTCCAAGAGTTGATCATTTCGGTGTCGCTCATCGTCGGTCGCTGAATCGATCCGTCGATGAATCCTTCTTTATTTTTGACTCCTATTGCCATCATCATTGACCTACTCCATGAATGGTAGTTATCTCCGGTGAGCAGATCTGTCACGAGAACCGTTCCTGGATTATCAGCTCGATTGAGATAATATGGGTTTAGAGGATTCTCAATATCAAAAACTCTAGGTTTTTCTTTGGTCTTCATTGTTTTCAAACTCTCTACTGATTCCTTTTCTGTTTCCATTGATGATCACAAATGGATTAGATTGTAGAGGAAAACAATGACGAGATGATGATGAAGAGTTTTGAGAGAGATGAATTCTGGGATTTGGGGGTTATGTGTTCATGAGCGTGGTTATAGCTCTGATACCATATTACGAGAGAGAGAAAATGAGAAAAGAGTTTTGAATAACTCTGAGTGTATTATGTTGTGTCCACATGATTACAGACTTAGTACAATATTTATATTAACAATATAACTGACTAATCTTACAGCTAATAACTAATTTAATTAAGGAATAACTAATTAAGTAACTAACTCCAATATTTGTTATGTTTAAAGCTGGTTAATTATAAATACTAACAACTAAAGTCTCTTGCCTTAAAATGAAGTTCATCATCGTTTATTGTCTTCATAATTAGGTTATGATGATCTTATGTTCAAAAGTTGAAAGAATAAAAATATGAATGGATAAAACAAAGGATATTATGGCGATATATAATTAGGTACAAATAATATAGAGAGCCACCTTTTTTTATAGCCACACCTCTTTGAGAGCCATATTCTTGAGTCCTGACGGCCCTTTCATGACCTTCCTAAATTAATAGAGCAATTAATCTAATTTGTGCTGACTTTCTTAATCTACAGTGCATTGCAGTAATACTTAATAGTTGTTCCTCTAAATGTTATGCTTCCTACCACTACCTCATAATCAATATGCGTTTCTCTTTGTTGGAGTGCGTGAATCACAAGCTAAGTTATGTAATATAGTCCGATCTTAAACCCTTTGTCTATTTTTGTGATATAAGTTATGTAATGTTGATGTCGTTTTTATTAGGATATACTACATGTGGTATGTCTATTCTTTTAAGTGATGTTTTAGCTACATGTCGATTCTTACACTTTAACTTTATACTAGATATATAAGATGAACTTCACCCTCCCCAATTGGTAACTTGTATTTTAAATTTTCAGATTCAATTAAATACTTTTCTCTCGAATTTTTCTCTTCGTTCTCTTACAATATGATATCAGAGCAAAATTTTTGCACTATATGAGATCTGCAGGTCCTCTTCAATCGAAGGTTTCAAGTAAAATTGGATTCACAATAATGTCTGAAACATAGGTTTCGTCAATGGAGGTCAATCCGACGATTCTCACCGGAACTCAAAGAACGCCAATGGAAGATCCATTCTCGTCATACTATCTTTGCTATTCAGTTGCTTTAGGTAGCAGTCTTGTCTCCAATATCCTAACATGTCCAAATTAATTACCATGGAGTAGAGCGATGCTTGTAGTTCTTGAAATAAATAACAAATTAAGTTTTATTGACAAATCCATACCGAAACCTGAAAAAGAAAACAAATAATTGCGTATCCTCTGGAATAGAAATAATAGCACTAATACTAATGGATAGTGAATTATGCTAGCAAGAAAATTGGATATGCAATTATATATAGAAAAACGGTTAAGAGCATTTTGAATAACTTCAAGGATCGGTTTCTTCAATCCAATGGACCAAGAATCTTTCATCTCCGACGAGAATATGTGAATCTCATGTAAGATGACAAATTGATCAAAGAGTACTTTGCTCAACTGAAGTGCACACATGAAGATCTTATGGATATCAAACCAGAGTGCATATGTCCTTGCAACTGTGGAGGTAAGGCAAGATTAATTGATTTTGATGAAGCGGAGTATGTCATGCATTTCTTGATGCGATTGAATGAGACATACACTCAAACTTAGAGTCATGTCTTGTTAACAGAACCTATTCCTCAGATAGCCAAGGTGTATGCAATGCTCACTGCAGATGAGGCACAAAGATTTGCTGGACTTGAGTTGATGAATTTTGCTGATCAATCTAGTAAATTGTCTATGCGTTTCAAAGATGACTAGAAATAGTTCAAAAACCAGCATAAAGATCGCCTTATTTACACTCATTGCAAAATTTCAAGCCACACTATTGATAAGTGCTACAAAGTTCACGGTAATCCACCGGGTTATAAGTTCAAAGTAAAATCACAGGTCAATTATGTGGATGGAATAACCAGTAGAGGAGGAAGTGAAAGCCTAGCTTAGGCTAATTTGTCCACATATGAAATCCACCAAACTATCAACTGTCTCTCCACTCACTTGTCCTCTACAACAATATTTTAGGCAGGATCTTCAAGAACTGCCAATTCGACTTCATTCTACACAGGTTTACATGGTTTGGTGTTTTCAACGTCTTTATCTATTTTTACATGTGGAGACTGATTTTTAGACTTTGGAGCATCAAGACACATTTGTGCCAATAAAAATTATTTCAAGAATCTAAAACATCTACATAACTCCATGGTCACATTACCAAATCAAACCATCATATCTGTAAAATTCATAGGAGATACCATTTAAACTAAATCAACTTAATCTTCACAATGTACTTCATGTACCTAGTTTTAGAGTTAATTTGATTTCGGTTAAAATACTTAATCCTTACAATCTAATGTTCCAGTTTCTTTTTTCTACCAATGCATTTACTATACAAGACTGCAATGATTTGATAATGATTGGCAAGGGTGAAAGCTTTGGAGACCCTTACATTCTCAAAAAAGACAAACTTTTATACATATTGATGCCATGCTAAACAAAGTGTCACACCACACATGACATCTAAGGTTATGTCATTTGTCATTTAAGAGGCTATAAGGTCTTAGACATAATCTTTCAATTCAGTCTTTACCAAATAATACTCAACCATGTCATGCTTGTCATTTTGTTGAACAACATAGGTTACCATTTGTATCATACAATTATTTGTCTAATAACATGTTTGATTTGATTTGCTGTGATATATGCGGACCCTATTGTAAACCATCTAGACAATTATTTACATTCTTTCTTATTAGTTGATGGTATGTCTTGTTTCACAGATCAGTTACTGGATATTGTGTAATTGTAGCTGACTCGTTGATAGCTTGGAAGTCAAGAAAAAGACAACCACATCCGAGAGCTCAGATGAGGCAAAATATTAGTCGTTGGCAACAACTGTGAGTGAGAATTTGTAGCTTCAGCAACTCATGAAGGACTTGCAAATTCAATGTGCAACACCTTCAGTTTTCTAATGCGATAATCAAGCTGCGATCCACATGGCATCCAATCATACATGGAGGTTTCATGAACGAACAAAGCACATAAAGATTGACTTACACTTTGTTCGAGATCACCTCCAAAGTCGTGCAGTAAAATTCCTCCCCATTCGAACTTAATATCAAATTGCGGACGTCTTAACTAAGCCATTCGCCTCGCTAGGATTGAATTACTGGATTTGCAAGATGAACTTTAAAGACGTTCTCAGTCCACCTCGAAGGGGAATTTTGTGGTAATATTGATATCGTTATAATTGGAGTAGACTACATGTCGTATGTCTATTCTTTTAAGTGATGTTTTAGCTGCATGTCTTTTATTTTTCTATCAAATCTTTCTCTTCATTCTTGGACTACTATATCTTTTGATAAATAAACATAGAATACTAAACAAATTTTAATTAATTGAAGTCTTCACAAAAACTAACTAATAAGAAATATTACGATGATATAAATTTATATATCTTTCTTATAGTTGTAATATTTATTTTGATAGTAGAGAAGATATAATATCGATCGTCCGTCACATGATATTTTTGACATGTTTAAGTTACATTAATTTAGAGATAGAAGTTATTTTTATCTTAATTTTATCCATATGAAAATAATCATTTTTTCTTTTTCAGTTCACACTTATTATCAATAATGTATTAACTTATATCCGTGATACAAGTCAATATCTTTTTTCACATATCAATAATTTATTAGTACGAGTCTCATGTATTTGACTTATCAAATTGCAAAATGTAAAATAATAATTTAATTATTAGTTGAAAATTATTTTTATTTACTAGCAGACTCTTGAACACTAAAAATGCTTTAATAATTCTTTACAATTTTAGTTTCCAATTTAATCAACTTTTTGTTATATTCTTTTTTTAATAACAATTTTTAGTGAATTATTTTTAAATAACTCTGCACTGTCGCAGATACGTGATTTTTAAATGAGACAAGTTATATTGGAAGGATACACTTGAAGATGAAAAAAAAAATTCAAATTTTTAGATGGAGCAAGGTGGATCTAAAAAAAATTAAACCTTCAAATACGACTTCTTCGATCGAGACAAATTTAACATTTTTCATTAGATGACGTGGTTATGAAAAAAATTAAAATTACGTAATCTTATTTATTGCTCTTAAACAATATCAACCCATAATTTACGATACTGCATATTCACAATAATTTTTGTATTTGATACTTAAAAATTCACAGAACTTAGAGTTTTTATAATTTTTTCAAGCTTCGGTGACTTAATCATATATATATATATATATATATATATATATATATATATATATATGATCTTCCGTTATTTATAAATTTACAACTTTAAAACTCAAATGTTACATTTTATTAATATGTTATTACAAAAATACGTAAATTAATAAGTAAAATAAATACGTGTTTATTTAAGACAAACAAATACGTGTTAATGTACGATATTTATAGAATAAAAAATATATGATAGGACTAACAATAAAGTAACAAACATTTTTGTAATCTTTCTGCTTGGAATAACGTTTGTAGATAAAGTTGCAACGTTTTTATCGATACAGGCTAACCAACAAAAATTAATTAGGACCATCGTACAATAATTAGAGAAGTCCTGGAATTGCTTAACTTTAAAAAGAAAAGTCCAAATAAACTTAAATTAAAAAGAAATAAATTAAAATAAAAGTCCAAGATAAATACCATACGCAACCTCCATCGTTTTAATCATAATCCATTGTGACTGATTTAGTTGTCAAAAAGAGCGACAGGTTATCGCATTCTTTGTACCTATGCGTCTTATCTTTTTAAAAAGATGTAAATAACCGTAGATTAGGCTTCGAACACATGCACACAGTATTATTTATTTTTATAAATATTCAATTAATCGGAAGCAGCCATGGTTTTTGACAATTATTCTTGATGCGACAGCAATTACGGAACACGCTCCATTTGTATGAACGTTAAATTCAATCATGCAACAACCAAATAAGCGTTTCTTGTTACTTTCCGCTCCTTAATTATTATATGTGCATGTTATGTTTAAGAATCTAATCTCAGTTTCCAGATCGATGCACAAAAATAAATAAAATAAATTAGGCTAGCTTTTTCAGAAACGAGTCAGGAATATTTGTTAATCAACAGATGACAAATAAATTAAGCCAGCCAAAGCTTATTTGATTCTAGACTAGAAGAGTGTAAATAAGTTTCTTAATTTTATCACGAGGAGATGCTATTAACTTAAACTAGATTAACAGAAACTTATATCAGGCGGTCAATCTAAATAATACTCTCATTAATTAACATTTAATAATAAAATTACGTGAATTTAGTAATGGTATACAATATTTTATATATATAATATATATATATATATATTCAGTTAACCTATCAAAATCTTTTTTGAAAATCACTATTTGAATCTTATAAATTTGGTACGTTTTTTTAATAAAGTTTTATTATTTTAAAGCAACTATAAACAATTGTTAGTTATATACAATTTGAAGTAAATATTTTGTACGTAACACAAAATTTAACATCATTTTGAAGTAAATAAGAGTAAACTGGAGTTTTTTTTTTTTCGAGGAAAGCTATATACGAATTTACATTGAAAACTATGTGAATATAACGTCACGCTAAATACAACGTCACGCTAAATACAACGTCACAAATTTACAAAACGTAAGGGTACAAAATTTATTGATTAATATACTACTCTATCTCTACTGACGTATGTTTTGTAATTTTGATCAATTATAGCCGATTTCTCTTGCCACACTAACAGTCTGTACACGATGAAATGAAGATCGTATATATAACAGTGAGCAACTTATTTTTAGAATTTTTTTGTTAGAATGAAGTATAAAATATATGTAAATAACACACTGCATTTATATCATGTAATGTGTGCCACACAAATATAAACAAAATCACAAAATAAAAAATCATTATATATCAATAGATAAAATGAGATAACATGGTAGTTAAGATATTTTAGTGATAATATCACATAACTTCTAATTAAAACGATGTGAATTCAATTTTTACCCGCAGTAAAACTGTTTTAGAAAAATGAGATAACACGTCAAATGTTAAGAACTGAAGAACTAAATCCTCAAATTACTTAAAATATTCAACAAAACTAAACAAAATTATAAAAACACACGCAAACTTTAGTAGCGAGATTCGGTTTAAAACCGACTCCGTGTAACTCTTCAACAAGATGTTTAATCAATATAACATCTTTTCCAATCAATTGATCACCGAAAACTTCACCCAATATCTTTACGGAGAATAGAATTTCTTGTACAAAAAATTAACTACGAGAATTATCAATCTCATATCACTTTCTAACTATATGACTTTACTAGTTACTATATTAGGAATCGTAAAAGTACAAAACGAATATAACTGGGTGACATTTAAAACAACAATTACAACTAACTAACCAAACTCTAACAAACCATTCTTGCGCTCGATCTTCGTTTAGCCACATGTATATGAATATCTTCAATGATTTGCTTGAGACTTGAAAATGAATCTTCACAATCACCACTTTCACTGTCATTTATATTCCATTCGTATCTCAAAACTTTCTTTTCATGTTCACTCATCATTTATCTTCACTTACATCACACGTCTGTAACTCGAAAAAACTTTTAACAATGATTGAACTTCCCCAATGTTATTACTCTTATTGTAGACTATTGGATTATCATCTGCCCCAACCTTTGCCACTGCAATATTACCTTCAAAAATTATTTCCCTTATAAAGGAACTTTATGTCGACATGTTCTGTTTTCTCGTGAAATACAAGATTTCGACATAAGTGCAGTACACTCTGACTATCCGAGAAGTAGTCACAATGTCTTCACTGATCTTCAATTCTTTCAGCACACCAACAATCCGTATTCCTTCCTTAATGTTTGCTCATGTAGCTACTATAAATTCAACTTTTGCAGTAAACAATGTCACTGTGGATTGAAGCTATGACTTCCAGCTCATACAATTTCCATTTATTAGGAAATAATATGCAATGGACATTATGTTGTCAAGATCTGCTACATAATCTGAGTCAACATACCGTTATACTTTTACGTCAATTCTAGGTCTTCCATATACCAAATCAGTTTTGGTTGTACAACTCAAATATTTCAATGACCACTTCATTGCTAGCCAATGTTCCTTCCCTGGATTAGTCATGTACCGGCTCAAAACATTTATCCCATGAGGTAGACAAAGTCAGGTGTATATCATTGGATACATAATTGATCCCACAACACTTAAGTAGGTAACATCAGTCATGTATTAAATATTTGGCTCATATGTGTGGCTTTGAGATTTGGACAACTTGAGGTGATCTCCTAGAGATTGTCTCACTGGGTTTGACATTCTCATGTTCAATTTGTCAATAATCTTCTCCAAGTAGTTGACATGTGATAGTGTCAATGTACCTTTTTCTATTCCCGATGATGTAGCTACCAAAAATATTTTGAGTTTCACCGAGGTTTTTCATATTGAATTATGCTCCAAGCTGATTCTTGAGTTTGTTGATCAAACGGATTTCTTCGTTGATCAAAAGCATATCATCTACATAGAGAAGTATATATGATATTATCAATTCCAATACCTTTGATGTACATACATGTATCAAAAGAGCTTCGAGAGAATCCTTGAGCCAACATGAAAGTATCAAATTTTGTGTACCATTGTTTTAAGCCATACAAGGATTTCTTCAATAGACATACATTGTCTTGATTCTTATGAACTTTAAACCCTAAAAGTTGTCCCATGTAGATGACTTGTTCTAAATTTCCATAAAAAAAAAATTTCTTGGCGTCCATTTATTGAATTGACATACCAAAGTAAGAATAATTCTCACTATCTCGTACTTGACCACCAATGAGAAGATCTCGTTGCTACTACTCTTGCTTTGAACATGACATCCTTCTCATTGTTTTAGTCTTCTTTTAGCTTGTAAAGTCATCGACAAGCCACTAGTTTATGATCTTTGGATCGATTCACAAAGATCCGTATCTTGTTTTTGTAGATAGACTGCATTTCTTAATTCATAGTCTTTATCAGGTTTGAGGCATGCTTACCCTTTACAACTTCATGATATAATGTATGCTTCATCATATCAATTTTCAATGCACTTGGGAATGCATAAGCTAGCGTTCTGAGTATGCATTATGACCATACCATTTCCAGTAATTACCTTACCTCCATTCATTTCCTTAAAGTCTTTCCGACATTTTTTATTGTAGGTCATTTGATATATAAAACTTGAATCTGATATCCAATCAGAAAATCTAGGACAATCACTAACGTTTAATACTTCCTTACTATCATATCCTTCACCTAAATTAGCTGAGTCTTGAGTTTCAATTTGAGATGAGGTTAGTTTGTCCTTATTTTTCTTGATCTAATAATAATTTTCTTTTTCCTTTTATTTAAGTTTTCATTAGTTTTAGCTTAAGGTTTACCTCTGACACAGTTTGTTTCGCATTACCATTTTTATTCTTTTCATTCTTGATTTCAAGATCCCTATACCTAAGAGCAGACACGGCGTCTTCTAAGGAAATAAAGTCGCGACCATATATTTGTGCAGTTATAACTTCTCTATATGGGTAGATAATTTAGGATTATAAAAGCCTGTTTTTCACCGCTCTATGTTTTTTTATTGACCTTAATTTGCTCATTCAATAGTCATCTTAAAGAACTCATCTAGATTTTTATTCACCTTAAAAATGGTTGTATCCATTTTTCACCCAAATAATATTTTTCTTAGAAAAATCTTGTCTATAAGCGACTTAACCTGAAACAATTCATTCATTTTCTTCTAGATCTTAGCATTTGAGTCTTCCTTATCTATCATTCGAATAACAAAATTAGAGAGGCGAAAGATTATTATATTGGTTATTGTTTCTAGCATTTCATATTTTTAATCGTCTGACACGTTTGGTGGCAACGTGATCAGATCCTCTATAGCCTTCAAGAGATGTTGTTAAGCCAACAATGATGTGACCATGCACCGCCAAATTTAGAAATCTCTAGAGCCATTGAACTTCTATATGTCGATCCTCATGTTTGCCAGAGGAAGCCAATTGAACTTATCATTTACGTAGGATTTCAGTATTGGATCATGGGCTTTCAAGAGTGTGTTCAATCTCTCCGAAGGTCGGAGTTGGGTAGTTATCACAAATCTCTGTCATGATTGTTAATAGGACGAATCAATTTCCTTCGAGGATGTGGTTCTTGATCGTCAATGCTATACCACCTATTAAGAACTAAACCACTAAATTGTCAAATTACTTAAACATATTCAACAATATTAAAAACAAAAAATAAAAAGAACACAAGAACTTTGTTGATGAGGTTCGGCTTAAAGCCTACTCCCGAAACTCCTCAATATGATGCTTAATATGTATCTCATCTTCTCCAATCAACTAATCAATGAAAACTTCAGCCAATATATTTGTCAAGAATACAATGCCTTGTACAGAAAATTAACTACCGAGAATGATCAGTCTCAAATAATCTCTAAGTATCTAATGTTGCTAATTACTCTTTATAATTACGAAAAAAATTAGGCATCATAGAAAGTACTAAACAAATTTAAGTGACTGCTATTTAAATTCAACAATTACAACTAACTAAATGAACTCTAACTAATTATTTTTTAGCTCGATCTTAGTTGTGCATGTGTATCTGAATATCGTTAATGATTTACTTCAGACTTGAGACTAATTCTTCAGAAAATAATTTGTTAATCTGTCAGATTTAGACGTGCATTTAGAAAATAAAAATATATATAATTTGTAAGTTTACAAAAATTACGTAAAAAAATATATTGACTCAAAATTAGTCATTACAATCTTAAATTGTCTCTTAATCATGTCTTTGTTTTTAGTATAAATATTCTTTAATTTTATAAAATTTCTTTAGAGAAATAGCCCAAATTACCACCTTTTTTTCTCACTTTCTCATAATCCACCAAAATCGTTTTTTCCCCAAAATACAAGTGTTTTTCACTTGAAAATATCATTTGCCCTTTAAAAATATAAAGAGAAATTGCCCAAAGTACCACGATTTGTAATTGATTTTTCCAAAATTCACTAAAATTATTTTTTCCCAAAATACTAGTATAAAAGTCTAAAATACCCCTACAACAATTTTTACATTTTATTCCATATTTTTGTTAACGGGTTACTATTTAATTTTTTTTATAAAAATTTAAACTTAAAAAAGTAAAAACTGCTTTTTTTTTTTGCCGGTAGTATAGTGCAGAGCATTTATATTGATTTTATTTTTCTAAAGGGTATTTCGTCTTTTCTTATTAAATTTATTTGTATTTTGGAAAAAAAAAGATGTTTTAGTGGATTTTAGGAAAATCAATTATAAAAAGTGGTACTTTGAGCAATTTCTCTTTCTTTATTGGTTGGCATCTCTCTTTTATTCCTTTCTCGGTTAGAAATGGAAAATGATACTTGATGTGAATTTCGGAAAATATGTGGCATAATAGGGGTATATTCTGTTTCTATGTGTGTTGAAGTTTTATTACGAAATATATGTGAAAAATGAAAAAAAAGCTCTTGATAATATTTTGGTGAATTGCATTATCTTGCATAATTTGATATTGCGGTATGTTGCGGTCAAATTTTGTAAAGGGCTATTTTGTCTTTTGACACATGTATTTCGTAATAAAATTTCAGCACACATACAAACAAAATATATCCCTAAGATGAAATATATTTTCTGAAATTCGCCCTGCTTTTTCGTATCTAGCCCATTTATCATAACTTCTTTAGTTAATATTCGTTTTTATTACAAAACATAATGATGATGGTCGGGAAAATTTATAAGACATAAGTATTTTACACGTGTAAATACTAAACGTCGTTATTTGCCAAGTATTAGCAAAATTAGCTAAATAGAAATTTCAAAGTGTCAAATATGGATATATAACAATGGACCGGTCCGGTCCATAATGCATATAGTTGATTTACAATTTCACATTTTTTTTTTTTTTTTTTTTGATAAAACAATTTCACATTATTATATAGTTCATATTTCGTAAATACTAAGTTCACAAGTATATGCATATACTTACATGCGTAAATTTTTACGTAAATATGCAAATCAAGAATGTCACGTCCTATTTGTGATTTATCTAGTATTTACGAAAGGATGAAATTAATTATCTCATTATTTGTAATAAATGATCACTTTTTTTGTGTGTGAAATCTAAAAGAAACAATATATTTACATGAGACAGCTATCTTTCAGAGTCAATACATTTCTGCCTATATATTATAAATTTCACAAGAAATTCCTTTTTAAAATAAATACTTGAAAAATAAAATCATACCCTTAGAGTCGTAATTTATATTTTTTGCACGGTATAGACGGGGCTCGTGTTAATATTAAAATAACATCAGACCAAAACGTTTAAATGGATTTAAATAATTTTGATCTGACTGGCTAGATAAGAATCAAATAAAATCATGATCCAATTTCAGATGCTGTTTGATACAAATAATTAAAGAGAAATTGTCCAAACTACCAACATTTGTACTTAGTTTTTCCAAAATTCACTAAAATTATTTTTTTGCAAAATACTAGTATAAAAGTCTAAAATACTCCTAAAACAATTTCTTTACATTTTATTCCGAATCCATATTAATCGATTATTATTTATATATTTAAAAAAAATTAAACTTTTAAAGGTAAAAACTATTCTAACCCTAAAAAATTTAATTTTTTTAATTTTTTAATTTTTTTCTTAATTATTGTAGCTTGTAATATAGTGTAGGGCATTTATTTTAGTTTTTTTTTAAAGCGTATTTCGTCTTTTCACATAAAATTAAAAACATGTTTGATTGAGTGAATTTTGAGGAAATTAAAAATGAAAAGTGATACCCTCGTAATTAAAATATTCAACTCCTTCACAAAAACTTATGTGTCGTAAAATATTAATAACAAATATCGAGAAGTATATAAGGAAAAATAAATCGTAATTACTAGAACTCTTTCGATGATCAAAATGCATTATGATTGTTAGAAAATCGAGGACAAACATATATAGCATAAAAGTGCAAAATAATCTTAACAAGTGGTAAATCAAATCAAATAGGATAGGGTGAGTACCTTCATATACCAATATAAGGCTGAAGGTTCGAGCCACACTCAAAAGATAAAGTTTTCCATAAATAGAAACCTAACTTTTTTTTCAATGAATCTGGAAATTAAGTACTTCTAAAGAAGAGGTATTCAAAATGCGATAAAACATAAAAAAACCAAAACATTAACATATAATTGGATCAAACGCAAAACAAAACACTTGCGCAAGAAGTTATCTATGAAATTGGGCGCCAAGTTCAGGCCAAAACTTCAAACCAACTAATCTTGAACTATATTCTAAAACCCTCACCACTCGGTTTCTCTCGGTCTTTCCCTTTACATCAAGACAATGTTCTTGATATTACAACACTCAAACTGATCCTGATCTCTCTCACACTTCTGTTTCAAAGTACATGTCAAAGAATGAAACTGAATTTGAGATGTGTTTATATAACCACACATAATTGCAAGGATAATAATTCTAGCTAACTTGACCTTGACAAAGCTGCACCGGACTGATGAAGGGACATAGCTTCTTGCTTAAACAAATGAACTGTCTTACTAATTACGATCACTCAACCAATATTATCACATATACAGGAGACAAAAATAAATTATTTTATTTGAGCTATACCCGAAACAAGAAAATTCAAGATTATAAAAGGTTAAGTCCACATCAAGTTCTTGTAAAAACAGCACTCGAGAACCGACCATGACAGAGATTTCAAGATCATTATATGAATATGTCACATGTCCAGCAGTGGGATGAAACTTACTTTTACAAATTTGAAATGAATAATCAAAGTGCTATCTGTTCATGAAAAAAGAAAAAGAATACTAGAGAACTAACTACTTTAGCCTTATATTTTATTTGTGTGACATAATTTCTGAACATTTTCGAGTAACAATTAAATAGTATTGGAGAATTCGGATGCATTAATGA
This sequence comes from Urtica urens, assembly GCA_958296335.1. NCBI lineage: Eukaryota > Viridiplantae > Streptophyta > Magnoliopsida > Rosales > Urticaceae > Urtica > Urtica urens. The sequence goes on along the minus strand of OY282522.1, from coordinate 21,506,496 downwards.
ATAGCCATTTAGTGTGCCATAAATAGACATTTATCTGCATTAATATGCTTACATTGGATATTCAAGTACCAATTTATAAAAATAATAATAATGATAAAAATACACTTCTTAAACCTTCATAAGATGCTTGGTGATGGATATTATACAATGGTGATTGAACTCAGGCAAGTAGGCAGTGTCAGACTCTAAAAAATGGTGATGGATATTATACAATGGCTCATATAATATAAGTCTTTTTTGAGCACTGAAACGGAGAAGCAGAAATACAATCTCTGTTCTTAGTTGTGAACAACTGACACAAGATAGAAGAGACGCGGAACTGCGTAGCCAAAATGGATTAGGGAGCACAGACAAACTAAGCTATTTTCTCTTCAAGTATACACGTGCTGCGTAACATAAAAAAGGCTTAGCGTCACACTTGCTGAGCTTGTGTTCTACACTGTCAAGTCTTACAATCAGCTCGTCCAAAATATCATTCTCAAGATTTGTAGTTATAAACCTGTTCATATGATCTCCCACTTCAATGCGTCGCAGCCTTTTACATGCCTTCAGTAAATTAATTTATACACATATATATGTATTATAATGTATAAACAAATCTCATTCAGTCCATCAGTGAAATCTACTCTTCAACGCAGTGGAAACTACTTGGATATACAAAAGTCCAGGCTAACAAATGGCTGTGATGTAAACGCACAAATTCACAGTCGGATGTTTTTTTTCAATATCTGAAGGATAGATTTATTTGTCTACCTCAAAGAACCGAGCCAAAAATAGCAATTTCCTAATACATTGAAAATAAGTGTGCTAGCTAGGATAGACTAGTGGTAATAGCACATACTTTCAGTTAGGAGGTCGTGGGTTCGAACCCCACCAGCAGCAAAACGCTGCCTTAAAAAAAATACATGGAAAATAAGCAGCTACATGCTAAAAGATGACCGAGCCTGTGATGTACCTGGGACATGACTGGTACAAATAATTAACTTTAGCTCATGGATCCAGAGATACTGGGTTGACCTATAATTCACTTTTCTGTTTATTTGGCTGCGAAACTGTCTTTTTTTTCAGTTTATAAGTTTGCTAATACCTTGATCTTTCCCAGGTAGAATCTTAAACAAAGAATTTTGTAGAAACAACACAAGGGATCACATGAGAGAGCAAAAATCTATATACCATATTTTGCAGCCGAAATATGATGAAGTGGTTACTTTTTGTATTTCCTGGAACTTCAAGCAAAAAAACTCATAAATGGTTATATTAACATCAGCTTTAGAACTCTAAACAGTAGAAAAGAGAAAAACACAACCGCTCTTCTAAATGTAATCTCTTTTATATGTAAAAAAAGAAGGTGAAAAGCCTGAAGAAGATTAACCAATAGACAAAGCTTTATTAACAAAAATAGAGTGTGATAAAAATGAAGAGGAAAAAGAACACTGTTAAGATATGTGAAAGAAGGCACTAACCTATTCTTTTGTTATAACTATACTCTAGTCTTCATATGTTTATACCCCGCCATGTCATGTGCCCAGCCCAATGGTATAAAAATCAGCTCCAAAACCTATGTACAACCTAATAATCTCGATCCAAAAACTTCCCGCGATATCTGAGCTACGTGTACTTTTTCTTAAGTGCTTGTCCAAGCTTCCATGTCAAGATAGCTGTTGATTAGCTGTAATAAACACCCTCACTTAAGAATGAGCGCATGTTATATGGGCTCAAGCAAGAGCATACACATCAATCAGCTCCTAGATCTGTCCTCCGACTCGTAAAAACATATTTTCTCGAGCTTTCTAGGCCAATCTTGTCCAAGTATAGTAGGGTTTGCCTCCATTGCGACCCGAAAGTCCAATACTGATGCTGTGGCCGGCGCGCTTGTTTTCTCTGCATAGTTTACTTGGACTCCGTTCAAGCTGTGCACTAATTGACCGTTCCCTCTGCTGTTTCCGGATCTCGAAGCAGCTAGCTCCAAGCACGGCTTCATCAGTGACTTCATGTAAACATCGAGAGCAGAAACTAAAACGTTCGCGCAATCCTCCGACAGACTCAGTCCCTCTCTTTCTATCTTCGTTTTCAGCCTCTGAATCAGAGAGCTCGTGCCGGGCAACGATCCGTTTCTCTGACAAGTATCGGACGGACCCGAGAAATCCGGCTGCTTCTCGGTTAGCAATTTCCGTCTCGTTCTGAATCCTTCGAGGACGCCAAGAGGAGCAACAAGAGGGATTTTTCGAAAGAGTTCCAGATTCCCGTTCCCTTGCTCGACCTCTTCGCTGTCTTCGTCGGAGGAAGGAGGTCGACTTCCCAGCGAAAAAAGCTCGGAAGCGCTGTGTTGCTCTTGAGCTCTCGTCGGAGGCGAAACTTCGCACGGGGCGCAGTGACTTTTCCCTTGAGGGCCGAGGGGACTCGGGCGATCCTTGAATCTGCGGTCTCGGAAGCTCGGAGTCCTCCCTTTTCGAGGCGATTGAGGGAAATCCCGGCAGAGCGAGTTGAGGCTTTCTTTGTGGAATCCGTTCGGTACTGCGACGCTCAGGGAGCTGGATTTTTCGCTTGGTTTCGGCGGGGCCGTCACAGAGAGAGTTGCGTTTTTCACTATTGATCTGATCAGTTTGTTGTGAAGATGGAGATTCTCTTTCCCTATAGTCCCGACGCAGAGTGTGTTGAAGTCAAGCTTGCTGATCTTGAGACTCAGGAACTTTGTTAAGAGACAAAAATAGAAGTCCGCTTTCGAGCGTCCCAGCTTGAGTTCCATCTCCGTTTTCATCTCGAGAGTGTTTATTCGGGTGACTTGCCGACTTGCCGGCATTTTCAGCTCAGAATCTTAACTGAAACCACATTGTTCCAAAGATGCAGCTCAAATCAATATCAGATGATCAAATACCAAACTTCCAAAAACGAAACAAAAAAGCTATGTAGAGCAAACATTAAAGACAATACAATGAGCTCAGCAAACGTCAATTGCTGTTATGAAGTTCGCATTCACTTAGAATTGAATTTAGATAAAGCTTCCTTTATACTAAACACTATACTCAAACAGTACAATCTACACAACGAAACATGAAATTAAATAAATTGCAACAGTACAAAACATCGAATTCAAATTTTGGCTGAATTTCACATTTTCCTCAATCTGAAACACAGACAGTTACTCAATATAGAGAAAGAAACGCCCGAACCTTAACCTCGAAAACACGTCTAAAAAAGTAAGAGCTGATCAAATTCGATTTGTGTAACGAAAGAAACAGAAGAAGAAAAAAAAACTAATAAGACCCCGAATATTCAACCATTCCAAGACCTAGAAGTAAGAAATTCAACTTCAAACGGAAGACCCAAATGGAAATTGATATACGAAAGACATAACCGAAACAACCGAATTGAGACAAACATCGAACAGCTCACAAAAATCCAAACAATGGAGATAAAGCAAACCGACCTGAACAGCTAAATACGATGAAGAATCGGATTGGGCTTTGACTATGACAAGTGCAATTGACGCGATCGCTCACTCGTCATGAGCCAAATTTACTTTTTCTTTGGGTGTCTTTTTCAAAGGGAAAAAATTAGGGCTAAAGAAGGAAGGAACGAACGAACTAAATGGAATAAATATTAATATTTTATTTGATTATCGGGTCTCAGAAGGTTCTGAAGGTCTAAGGGGTCAAAGGCACGTGCGTTTACAACATAAGCGTGACGAGCTGTGAGACTATTTCTCGTGTGGTTTCTCTAAACTCCGTCCCACAAACCGAACCTAGAGAAATCTGCTTTGAACTTTCAAGTACCGAAAAAGCCCAATCATCCAATGATTTCCCACATTCCTAATTTTTTTTATTTTTAACTTAGAGCATGTCAACTCTGCTTGGAAAATCTAACGACCAAAAGTCAACCCTGTCGGTTTTTGAAGTTTTTAGGTGTCTCTTCTTAATGTATCAATTTTTTGGGTGGCACTTGATATATTTATTTTGTACTTTTGCTTTTCTGATCCAATCCAATAAGTTATTGTTGCTAGCATATCAGGTAATATATCTATCTCACAAAATAAAATATAAAATGCAAGGAGCACATCCAATTTTAAAGAAAATAATCATAACATACATAAGTGACTAAAAGTTCATTTAAAAGAAAATCTTAAAAATTCACACAGGAACGCATTCATATTTCATTGATGATTGTTTTAGCCTTCCAATCTTATTTCTTTATAAGGCTTGTAATTTTAAATTTCAAATTTCAAATGATCTGTCATCCAAGGCTTGGAATTTCAGTTAGAGCCATTCCCATGTCAAAAAGGTTCACTATGATAAATTAAAAAAATTAAGAAGTTTAACTACATATCACTTTCCTACAACTCAACTGTAATTTTTTCATTCAAATACTTTAGTTGTGCAACTCTAAAAGTTGCCGAGTATCACATTATTTATATATTTTAATATGTATAAATATTAATTAACATTGGCCTCTTTTTTACTTAAATATTTAATGAGCATTGTAAATGCAACCGAAAGTCTGTTTATTTCGTGTGAAATAACCGAAATAAATAACTTTTTTTTATCATAAATATAAGTGTATCTAGAGAATCGTTGCCTCAAAGAGTATCATACGTAAGTAGCGGTTGATGGCTCGTGATCAGCAGGTAATGTCTTATGTACTTTAAAATATGTTCTACCTCTAAATTCTTAACAATTAAAAATTTAACTAGTGTTTTTTAGGAATCTTATATATATGAAAAAATTTAGCGAAGAATTCAGGATGAAAGTGAGATTTTTCTTCTCACATGTTACAATAATCTTCTCACGGGATCAACAATTACATGAGTTGCTCAAATAGTTTTAATGATCGCTTTTTTCTAACTTAATTATTATTTTTTTTCCTCCGATAAAAAGTAATTCACCAAATACAGATATTCAATAGTACAACAATGAACTTATATGAATATTTTCAAATATCAATTCCAACTTTACCAAAATCATCAGTGAATTCTAAGACAGAAACTTCGCAAAAATTTGAGGTTCCACTCAGTTCCATTTTACAAACACTTTTTTGATGTTCGATGATCTTCAAAGAACTTCATGCATGAGCAATTCAATCACACATACACAAAACTCGGTCCTCTCTAAAATAGTGGGTGAATAATGCACCACAATTATCGAAACTTTAGTTTATCAGTCCGCCGATCCAACACGCTTAAGAACCCTAAAGTTTTCATCAAAAGTGTCAAGACTGCTAAAGGAAAATCGCGTGATTTGTATAGCAATACCTATATGAAAGTTGTTTTAGGGTTTTTTTACCCTTAAATGTGAAGGTATCTTCTCAAAAATCTTCGTCTACATGATCTTTCAAAGAAATTTTATTTATCAAAATAACCGATCTCAATAAATACAAGATGTCATATCACATGAGTTGATAGACTTTATGACATGTCTTGCGAGCTGACAACATAGGATCAGTCAATACTTATACTTGCGTAACAATAATTTTTGTATGAAATTTTCCCTTTGATCAAAGCTTTAGTTTATCAGTCACTTTGTAGAATGCTTGTCCCGTTTAACTAGGTAAAGGGCTATGTCTTGAGATCTGTACTGGTTATTTTCGGCGATTACTATTAAAAAAAAGTTTAAGGAAGATAGAAAGTTGTCTTTAGCTGAAGGCTTTTGAATCTGATTTAAAACGACGACTAATGTCATATTTGGAGTACACTAGACGTTGACACATTTATTTGTTTAGTATATCTCAATTACTTATAAGAGCTGTAATGTTTTTGTATAGCGTTAAAGATAATTTATATTAGAAAAAGAGAGCCAATACAGATCATCAAAAATTAGAAATGACGTTGTGAAAAGAGAAAGAAAAGAACAACATGAAAATGATTTCATAATGATACCCGTGATGTGTAGAGGCCTAATAAAATAAAAGCAGCAAAAAGGATATATAAATTTTATGAATGAATCAAAACACACCCACAAGTGGACAAACCCCTGGCCGGCAAATTCACATGCTACCAAAAACACAGGTATAATAGAAAAATAGGCCTGAAAGCCACCTCCTCTCTCTCTCTCTGTCTGCTACATTATCAATTATCAGAAGGAGAAAACAAAAGATCAGAAAACGTAGAAGGGAAAGAGAGAATTACACTCTTTTGTAGCAATGAAAAGGTTGTCACTCTAGTCCGTTACACAGCCGTATTGCCCTGCGCTGTGGGCGTACCTCAGAGAGAGAGAGAGAGAGAGAGAGAAGAGAATGACGTCTCTTTTTTCCACGCACGGATTTCCCTATATATATTTTTCGGGATGAACGCGATATATGTGATGTGTCCCTTTTCGCTCCCATGAGGAAAGAGCAATAAACGCCAAACCCATAATCCCCAGCTAAAGCTGAAGCGTCCATTTCCTCTCGGATTCATTTGCAGAAAACAAAGTCTAGTCTCTCTCACTCTTCCTCTTCTCGATATCTACATAAATATATAATATGCAAGAAGAGCAATAGCAGATATGGGATGATGAGCAAGGTGGGTCGGAAGATGAGCCCGTGGCAAGGGATGGAGGAGCTGGTGGTGCACTGCGCGAAAGCGATCGAGACGAACGACGCTCGGGTGGCGGAGCAGACGCTGTGGGTGCTGAACAGCATGGCCGCTCCCGACGGCGACGCCAACCAGCGCCTGGCCCGCGCCTTCCTCCGCGCCCTCCTCTCCCCTCCGCCGCCGCCGCCGCTCCACCCCTTCTCCTCCGCCGTCGACCTCGCCGCCTTCATCGACCTCACCCCCTGGCACCGCTTCGGCTTCACCGCCGCCAACGCCGCCATCCTCCGCGCCGCCGCCGCCGCCGACACCGCCGCCGTCCTCCACGTCGTCGACCTCGGCCTCTCGCACTGCATGCAGCTCCCCACTCTGGTGGACGCCCTCGCCGCCCTCTCCCCGCCGCCGCTGCTCCTCCGCGTCACCGTCGTCCCCGCCCCCTCCGCCCACCCCCCGGCCCTCCTCCGCCCCTCCTACCACGACCTCGGCCTCCGCCTCGCCTCCTTCGCCCGCTCCCGCCGCCTCCCTCTCCACTTCCACGTCCTCGACTCCTCCCACTCCGACGGCTTCGCCTCCCTCCTCCACCACCTCCACGCCACCTCATCCTCATCGGAATCTGAACAAGAAACTCTCGTCATCAACTGCCACATGCGACTCCGCTGCATCCCCGACCACCCTCTCCCGCTGCGGACCATCTTCCTCAAGGCTAGCCACAGACTCATTACCTCATCATTTTATATATATATATATATATATAATTGTTGAATTTCAACTAACACGTGTCTATTCACACCCGCTTGACATTTTTCTCTCACTTCAATATTCTCTCTCAAAACTCTTAACACTATTTTGAATTCCAAGTCAAAACTAATTGTTATTAACCGGAGAAACTCAACAAATATATAAACGCATGTCTATTTACACACAACCGTTCTTTTCCACTTCAATAGTATTCTCTCGAACCTTTTTCTTACCTACAATCAAATGGGTTCTTTTCTCAGGCGGTGCGGGCACTGGAGCCGAGGGCGGTGGTGGTGGTGGAGGAGGACGCGGACCTGACGGCGGAGGACCTGGTATCGCGGGTGCGGTCGGCGTTGAACTACATGTGGATCCCTTACGACGCGGCGGAGGCGTCGTTCTTGGTGGGAGAGCAGAGGCGGTGGTACGAGGCCGGCGTGTGCTGGCGAATCCACAACCTGGTGGCGGCGGAGGGGGCCCACCGCGTGGAGCGCCTCGAGCCCAAGCACAGGTGGGCCCACCGAATGCGGGCCGCCGGATTCCGGGGCGAGGGGTTCGGGGAGGGTGACGTGGCGGAGGTGAAGGCCATGCTGGACGAGCACGCCGCCGGGTGGGGCGTCAAGAGAGACGACCACGGCGACCTCATCCTCACTTGGAAGGGTCACAACGTCGTCTTCGCCACCGTTTGGGTTCCCGCGCCTTGACCTTTCTTATTTTTTTTTGGTTAATTAGCTAGCTAGGTAACCAATCATCAATCATATTTTTGTGGGTACATTCCGTTAAAAATATCTAATTTTATTACTTTGTTTTCACCGTTAATTAAGGTCATCGTGTATATCTGTTTTTGTCAAGTTCCAACTACAGCTGACATCAGTAACTAGTACTATTCCATTGACAACAACCCAATAACTTTTGTTAATTTTTACGTACCTGTGGTCGCTTTGACTTCTATAATTTTCAATTTTCCATTGTTTTATTCTTTAAATTTTCCAAACGAATGTATGCAATGAATGAAGAAAATTAGTAAAAGAAAAATAGTAGAAGAAAATAAAATGAAGTTATCCCCTTAAATTTCGTGATTTTGCATACTGACAAGTCTAATTACATTTTCCTAGACACGTGGAGCTCGACTTAGAGAATAAGAAGAACCCAAGGAAGGCATATAAGGGGAAACATGTAAGTTAAGATGTTGAGCTTTATTAATTGCATACCTATGTTTAGAATTTCAAGAAGGATTCCCGAACTATTTAAGATACAATGACTACAGGACGTATTTTCAACAGAGAAATATTACCATGTACAGTAGGGAAAAATATTGTGCGGGAAATACATTAGCTTTCGATTTCGACCAAGGACTATGTAAAGATAATACTTACGACAAAACGCGTTCGCCTGGATCTATAGAATGTTATCACGTCCTTTGAGATTCAAAAGTTGCTCATTATTTATTCTTTTAATTTGTAAGGTAAATAGCCATTAAAGATACATGGCAATTTTTTAAGAATTGTTTACAATTTAGACCTTTTATGATTTGTTTTATTAATGTCGAATTATTATTTTTTTATTTGAAAAAAAATGATATAAAATTTGATTAACTATACAAATTCATTGTTTCTTATCCTGTTTATTTCGGTTATTTTCCAATAAGAGAGAAAATATAACTGTTATTCGATTTCATATAACTCATATTTATATATTTATTCCTATTAATCATATTTATAAATGTTCATTAACACCGATTATTTAAAATTTCGAAATTGAAAATCATATTCATTTGAAATATCAGAACTGTAGTTTTTAATAAATTTCAGACTGCTACAAAATTAAAAATTCAAAACACCGGTTTATTCGTATTTATTTTCTACTATATTCAAATTTTACACGGTTACAATTTCCTATAATCCTTAATTCAGAATGTAACTGCTTTTTTTTTTTTTTTTTTTTGCGTCTTTCAAGAGATTTGAAATATTAATCCATTAATAATTATTATTCTTATTAATGTATAACTAAAAAAAAAAAAGCAAGCGGCAAGATTAACATTGTTCGTGTTCATTATTCTTTGCATCTTTCTGTGTTTGTTCTATTGAAATATGGTAAGGAACGCGTTTTATTTTATTTTATTTTTGAGATTATATATGTTTCGACTTATTTTAATATTTTAGCTGTGATTTGCAGTTTTTTTACAGATATTTTAACAGAATATTGGTTGTTTACCCACTAAATTATATATTGATTTTAAAAAATCCAACGTTTCATAAATTTTGTGTAAAAACTTAGTCGTAATTGTTTAACACGATTTTATGGTCCATAATACCACAAAAATATTTTGTAAATTGATCTTTCGGTTTAAACTTTTTGTGTTTGAATTTCAAAATAATTCAGAAGAGATTTATCCTTTAATTCATTGAAATTTTTATTAACTCATTTCAGCGGAATAGGTGGGCGGGAAACTATTTTTAGGTTAAAACGGTCTAAATAATTCGTTAACAATTTCAGTTGGGTATTTACACAAAATTTACAAAATGATGGATATATTGAAATTTGTAAACGTTTATATGGATATTTAACACAATTACCCATATTTTAATGCGGGATAATTAGTATAATAATAACTAGAAACATAGAAATTGCTATTTTTATTTATTGAAGTACGGTAAAAATCGTATTTATTATTGTTTTGTTTTTTCCACAGATATTCAAGTGCATGTACAAATACCAACAAGAAACACATGAACATGCATTTTTTGTCGTAATTTTGGGAAAACGAAAACTTTCTTGTTAACCTTTGCTTCAAACTCTTCTGGTGGTTGTAGTTAGCTTTTGTTTTACGACTGGATTATTTATTTCCAGCCTTGGAGTTGTTCCTGTGGGTTTATGTTCGTAGTTGTGGAGAAAGAATTTTAGGAAAAGAAGAAAACGAAGAGAGAAGTGTGACAGAGAGAGAATTTAAAAATGGAGAGAGAACTTAAGAGCGTTTATTCACCATAAATTTTAAAAAAGGGATAAATTAGCACTACTTGGTGAAATAGGTTCTTTTAGAAACATTTACAACTATCTATTAGAGGTTCGTTTATTTTTATTTTAATTTTCACCGATTTAATATTTATTTGCGGTTTTAAATGTAGTTTAGTCTCCATTAGTAACAAAAATGTAGTTTAGTCTCCATGTTTCGATTTACTTTTGTTTATTATTGTTATAAACGAAAATTCCCCAATGGCTATATAGCATTTTTTAAGTTATTGAAACTTTGAACATTTAATTAATTATTGTTTCACGCAGTTTGAGGAACAAGTGAACAGGCAAACAAAAAGGGCATTAGTACTCGAGTCGTGTTGCCATTGCCGTTTCCAGACTAAATGGAGTAGAGTTTTACTTCATCTCCCTCTATTGACTTTCATTTTACAGTTTTCTACACTATCGAGCCATATTTGAAGCGAAACTCCTTCTATATTTTTTTAGGCCTTATAAACTTATCTTTTAAAATCATTGATTATATTTTAACAATTATACCATTTTTACATTGATTTGTAATTTACTACATATTTGTAAAATTATATTATGTTTGCATTGATTCGTAATATACATATTTTTGCAAAATTATATGATGTTTAAAAAAGTATAAATTTGTCGTATTAAATATTTAAAATAACACAAATATTTTTATAATATTTGTGTGTATTTATATATTTAACTAATTTATGGAGCAAAATTTTGTTTAAATAAGTGATATAATTGAAAAATACCAAGTAAATATAAGAGTATAAAAATAAATAAGAGAAGTTGAATATAAAATTAATATATCAATTTGGTATAGAAAAATGGAGTAAAGATAGAAATGATGTAGTTTTCGATGTGACATTTACTGAAAAACAGAGTAAAAAATGAGTAACGAGATTGAGATGGTCTAATGTACCAAAAAACAATCTTAATTTGCTTGTTCAATTCGCTTGATTGAGCAGAATAACTGAATGATTTGTAACCCAAAAATAACGCATTTTTCCTTGCAGAGAAACGATTCCTTGAGAAATTTAATAGAATCGAGAGCGTCAACAGGTTCGAGGTTTAAATTTAAGCAGATATAATAGTTATTAAAAGAAAATTGAACAGGAAATATCACAAATCCAAAACTCCATATCCCGTATCCAAATGAGCCCCCAGAAGAGATGATTTCAACAACAGAGATCTTCCTCAGGAAGATGACTGGGTACGAGTTCTGCTTCTTTCGGAGTTTCTAATTGGCAAGAAGTAAGGATGTTCCTGCAAGACATAAAAATATTGTTAAGATTCTTAATGATTTTAAAGTACAGTGTAAATCATCACAATCTAATAAATCCATAATATTGCAAGGCAGAGAAAGGCAATGCACCATTGCTTCCTTTGCAGTTGGCCTTTCCTGGTGATCGTAATGCAAAAGGGTGTCCACAAAATCGATGGCCTTCAGACAGACAACGGGAGTAGTTAGATTAAAGATAAATGTTGATAAAAAATGATGAACAAATTTACTATCAACCACGTTATTGGCAAATTACCTCGTCTACTGCTAAATGGCTATTATCCCCATTTAAGAACTTGCTCCATGGTTTTCGGGTATGCCTGTGCAAAATGTACATTTTGAGTCCACAGAAATTTCAAATGAAAAAGAAAAATTTTAGAATTAAAAAAAGGGGGCAAACCTCCCAACTAGAGCCGCGAGATTCGGATCTAACTCTATGCGATACTTGTTCAGATAAGCGTATAGATCATCAGTGCCTAGTATCTGCAAAACCAGTATAACAGTGAGATTTTAGATCAGCTACTGAAAAATTCTGCCAAGAGTAGCACAGAGACTGGAGTAGAAAGAGCTCATTTAAAACACATTGAAGTCTACTATAAATTATATTAAAATGTGAATAATTCACCTGTCTAAAGTGAGTTTTATTCAAAATAAATATAATTAAATAAGTTGTCTATATGTTCATACCTTAGCAATTTTAACCAGCTGATCACTGTTGTCATGCCCATAGAAAAATGGCTCCTTACGGAATATCTGTTCAACCCAAACAATAATAAGCATCGGTACCATAATGATCACTCTGATTGGACTGTTAATCTCGAGATTGGATGAGTAAGCATATCATTTTTTTAGAATAATGTAATACATATAACTCTACGTACACTCTTCTGCAATAATTAAACTCGCTGTATAGCAAGCAAACAACAAAAACGAAAAAAAATTAACATCTCCATTCTATATCCAATCATCTTCCTTCCTATCCCTTCTTCTTACTATGTTTCTTCCAATCATACAGACTTTGCAACTAAGAAAACCATGTAGCTATTGATTTAGAGGGCTGCAATGTTATAGGCAACGAATCTGGATGAACAAGAGTAATGTAAAATACAGATACTTTCTTAATCAAGGTACTTCAATATTAAGTAATTGAAAATAGAAGAAACTTTCAGATTTGCTCACCATTCCAGCAAGCATACAACCAAGACTCCACATGTCGAGGGAGTAATCATAATCTTGCAAATCAACAAGTAGCTCGGGGCCTTTAAAATATCTGCATAGACAACGAGATGATTTAGTTCAAAGGGACTATTCCATGCCGAAATACGACGAACTGCATAGAGACACTTAACCATGCTAAAGAGTAAGGAAATTCTGTGATTAGAATCCATTTACTTTCTTTCTAGACTTATTCAAAACCTCTCATCAAAAGAAAAAAATAGTAAAATAAAAAGAAAAACACAATCACATTTGTCTGTTTCAGTACAACCTTGAAGCAACCCGGACATTATACTCTTTCCCAGGGTGATAGAATTCAGCGAGGCCCCAATCAATAAGACGAAGCTTACGCTGCGCATGATCAATCATAACATTGTGGGGCTTCACATCTCGGTGCATAATACCCTGAGAGTGGCAATAATCCAAAGCCTGTGCAAACCAATAATTACGGACTTCATGAGAATCGTAGTAAAAAACCATATGACCATGAACACTTAACTAAAAAAGAGAAAAGAAAACAGCCCTTATCTATCGAGTTGGCACACACCTTCAACAGCTCATAGATATAGTAGCGTATATCATGATCGGAAAGCGTCGGATAAAGCACTTTGAAATCGGTGTTGTTGACATGTTCAAAGATGAGACTCGGCGTCTTCGACTGCTGGTCCCTAACGATATCGAGCAGCTTCACAATATTGGGACCTCCACACAGATTCTGCAGAATCTTGATCTCCCTCTTAATCTATGCATATCCAATCACAAGATATTAAAAAAACAAGTCTATCGAGAAAGAACACTCCCAACCAATAGCACAGAAAGAAAAACTAAAAAAATTAATAAATAAAATAAACTCGCCTTCTTCTTCTTGACTGGCTTGAGGATCTTGATAACGCATTTCTCGTTGTTGGTGCTGTGAAAGCCCTCGAAGACCTCGCTGTACTTTCCCCTTCCGACCTTTCGCACGACCTCGTAGTCGTCCTGCTCTCTGCGGAACAAAAGAAAAGGTTAATGAATATGACCAGAAAGCGACGGATAGAGAGAGAGAGAGGGAGAGAGAGAACCCCCAGGTAACGGCAAGAGACTCGTAGTCCCAGTAGTCCTTGGGGCGGAGGAGGTTGACGTCGGAGTAGACCTTGGCCTTGGACGCCGCGCCGGAGAGGCGGGCGGACTTACCAATTTTGTTAGCCAGGGTTTCGCGCGGCGGAGGGGAGTTGTGGCGGAGGGCGAGGAAAGTGACCGGAGAGGAGGAGATTCGGCGGCGGCGGAGGAGGAGAGAGAGGAGAGAGGAGTGAGGATTGGGGGAGAGGAGCGAGGTCGTGAGTTGGAAGGGCCTTCTGGCCATCAATGTCTTTATACAAATCTCTGCCTTTGCGAAATCGGGAAATCACACAACTCATTCTTGTCCTATTTTTCTTTCTTTTCCTTTCATATCCTAAATCTACGTGTAAATTGGAATTTTATGCCTTTTATACCTAAAACAGTTATTTCTCTTTTAAATTTAAACAGCCAAAAACAGAAGCAAAACAAAAAAGTCATTTTTAATAATAAATAATGTTGTAATAAAATAGTGAACTTCTTATGAACTTGTTTACAAATTGCCATTAAAAGTTATTTTTTATTTTATATAAATCTTTATTATTCGAGTGGTTTATTTTTGTAATAACTTAAGAGTATGTAAGCTATATTATGTTTTTTAATAAGCATATTCCGGCTTCTACATTTAGGATTATTATTCATGAATATATCACGTATTTTATAGTTATTTAGGGAAACTTGAGTTTACAAGTTCAATTTTTCATGAGATTTGAAAACTAAATCATACTTAGGTTGTTAAAGAAAAACCAAGCATTTAAATCCACAAATAGCCCAGATTGTCCTCAAATTAAAGTTATATTACTCCTCTTATTTATATATATATATATATATATTCATACTCCACTTCTCTTCTCCCTATTTCTTCATGTAATTTTAGATGCATCCGAATTGACTTTTAGAATATGTAAGTTGTTATGTTATTTAATAAGCATACTCAAGTCACTGCATTTATCATTATTATTTATGAATATCTATAACCGAATAAAATGTGAAAATTCTACGTAGTCTTTGTTTCCTGAATTCTTTTGTTGCTTATGTGCAAGAAAAATTGTTTGCGTGTAAGAGAATCGTAGCAAGTAAATATTTAACATATAGACTGTAAATATCCTTGAAACGCAGCTTGGATAGATAACTCTTCAAGGTAGGTGCCGGCAAGGGCTTAGTCAAAACTTCACATCCCCTCGTTGCACATGATCGCCGACAAAGTAAAAAAACAATCTCGATGTACTTTGCCCGCTCATGAAACGCAGGATTGGATGCTATGTAAACTGCAGCCTAGTTGTAGCAGAACAAAATTATAGGACCAGAGGACGTGGCCTGAATGTCTTGTAACAATTGCTTCAGCCAGATGACTTCAATTGTTGCCGCTGCAAAGGCACGATTATTTGCCTCAGCTGGCGTGTTGTCAATGTAGACACAGTAACCAGTGACCGAGCGTCGAGTATTGTTACAACCACCCCAGTCTGCAACTTTCTTGCACTCCTTGGAGCACACTCGAAAGAACATCAGGCTATTATTTGCAAAGAAGAGAGGTGACGTACGAAGACTTCCAAATCTCACTCTCCTAGTTTCCCCTGCAATTTCATCCAATCTAAAAAGACTTGAGAGTCCCTCAAAGCAGATGAGGAAAAAAAAAATGGATCACCCTAGCGAAGACTTCTAAAAAGTCACGTGACCTCGAATTGAACTATTGATGATTAAGGCAAATCTGATCGATGAGACACATCTCATAACCACTTCAATCCAATGTGAGTTATATCTCAATCTCGGCATCATTGTCTCTAAATAAGCATATTTGATCCGATCGGATGTTTTCGCCATATCAAGTTTTAGGAGCGCATGCCTACCATTTCCTAATCTGTCTTTCTATATTGTGTTAAACGCCTTACGATTTACCATACTGTTGTCAAAAATAAGTTTCTCTGATTATCTGAGATGACCACATGCATAATGCCTTTCAATTAAAAATCCAAATTATAAAATTGTGGAGGCTATTTCTTTTAATATGATTCAATTAAGACCTAAATTATTCAATATTTCTAATATAAAGATGATTTATTTACAAAATATACTTTAATTATTTAAATGTAGTTTTGCAACGAAAGAAGATTTCCTACAGAGTTAGATATATATTTCATTTATCTATCCTACTAATCACGAGAGTGAAAAAATTCTATATTGTGGGCTAATAAAGTTGATTATTCTTTCATAAATAAGTCTGAATGAAAACCTCTCAAAAATGACATGTTTCGCTTCATGTATGCAGGTTACCAAAAATGAAGGAAAAAGCAAAGCAAATCTTGTAATGGTAAATGACTGATAATGAGATATCAAATCAATTGTTTTGTTCGTTAATGTGGTCGCTCGCCAATTGAAGAGAAGCAAACTCTTGTTCGAGAGAATTGAGCTTTGCCGTATTATCTTCTTGAATTTGCAACGGAACCTTCTCTTGGTATCCCTTGGCGTTCATCTTGTTTGACAGTTTCTCCTTTTGCCTGACAGTGAATTCCAATATCGAAATAGAGAATATTAAACCAACAACAAAATCAATGACTAAAGTACAATGCCCTAATATCTCAAGTACGATTTAAAACAGTTTCTCACTCTTGCAGTAGTTGCTTTGGCTTTCCAATTAAAAAAAAAAAAGTCTAATGATATTCAAAGCAAAAAACTCAATTTCTCAGAGAAAAATAAAACAAAATCCAGTCTAACAAACATTTTTTTGCTAGACTGACCATTATCCGGTTATTAACCACTGAGAGCAGCCCAGAGGCAAATTAACGCATAAATGAGTTTATTATTTACCTTGAAACTTCATCCATTTTCTTCCTGATCCTCTCAAGTTCGACTTCAGAAGAAAGAGATCGTGGAAGGCTGAGATACACAGAGAGGTTCTCGTTCACCACAGCTACGGCACATCCAGCCGGACCAGCATCATTTTCACCAATCACCTGTACACATTTTTAGGGTTTATTAGATAGGGAAAAAAAGTGTCAAATCCACATTGTTCAGCAACTGATTCAAATGGAAAATGGGTTTTTTCATAGAGACCGAATTTCTCTCTGCGCTGCAGGGTATGCTGACACTGAATTCAAGACTAACCTCCAAAGAGGCCAAATTGGCTAGTGTCGTGATCTCCAATTTACGATTCACAATAGTCTCGCTGATCTGATGAACCCGACATTGCACGTACGCTGGTCGTCTGACAACACATTCAGACAGTGACAAACCATTTAAGACCTCAAGTCATAGATCAAACACATTATCACCTTTTTAAAATTCTATAAAATCATTTCTTTGTATTTTTGTATCCTTCATTTGAAATGTGATCAATCACATAAACTTCCTAGCATAAACACCATTGAATGAAACAAGATTAGTCATTACCTCTCTCGGCTTTCATTTGCAAGGGCACGAAGAGATTTTACAGCAGCCTCAATGAGATCCATCTCTTGCTCAACTATCTTATTTGTCCAGCCCTGGATTAATACAATAAAGAAAAATTAATTTTTGCAATCAACTCAAATGGTAACTACTACTCTTGCAAGAAACTAGTGCACATATGTAGGGGGTAAACAGAATACTCAGTTTCTCATAATGTGTTTCTTTCATAAACAAGAAAAATGCACTTCGATCAATCTTTGCTTTGATTAGTTCTGAACTGACCTCTACCACAGTCGGGTACTCGCTTATCATAATTGACGTGGCTCTTCTGCTCTCTTCGGTTGAAGAAGGAAGGCGCTGCCACAATTCCTCTGTGACGAAAGGCATAAAAGGATGAAGCAAACGTAGCCCATTGTCAAGACACAGCCATAGAGTGTCTCTCGCACAACTTCTTTCAGAAGCGAAGCCCGAATCATTTCCCGAGAAATAAGGCTTAATCACTTCAATAAATACGTCACACAACTGGTACTGCCACCAAGAATAAACTGCTGTGGCCGCATCGGCAAACTCATACGATTCCAGTGACGAAGCAGTCTTGGCTATGGCTTTGTTCAACACTGATAGTATCCACCGGCAACTGAATGGGAATGCAGCTGTATCGACATTCGAAGGCGGAGTGTAGTCATCACCAAGTTTGCTCATCGCGAATCGGGTTGCATTCCACAGTTTATTACACCACTGGCGGTAACCAACGACTCTTTGGATATCAAGATTTATTTTATCAGACTGGAGAGAAAACAAAAGATGAAGAAAAAAATAACTACGACATGAATATGGATTGATGACAAAACAGAAGTGAACTGATACATTGAATTATTTCAAAACCTGAGCTGTGTAAGACACAAGGGCAAAACGAAGGGCATCAGCGCCGCATTCAGAAATCCCATTTGGAAAGTCTTTTTTCTGCCCTTCTCTGGCTATCACCAATTCTTTTGGGTCCAAGTTACCTTCTTCCAGCCTCTTATGAAGACCATCAAGAGATATTCCGTTTATGACTTCGAGGGGGTCAACTACATTCCCCAACGACTTTGACATCTTTCGCCCGTGCGCATCCCGAATCATTGGGTGCAGATATACCTGTGCAGAGAAAACATATACATGTCTTTCACATGGTTCGAGAAAATGTAATTGACATGCCAGCATAAAATAACAAGAGGTGAATAAGATAAAATCAAACATGAATGAAATACGGACCAACGTAGCATTACACACCAACTTTCATTTTATAAAGTTGTTTTGATCCAAGTTACAAAGTTAACCACGATTAGAACACACGTTTCCCTCATATACCCTACAAATGACTGGCCTAGAATGCATTTACCACCCTTGTAGATAAGTTCAGAGAAATCAATACAGTTCTTATACTACAATTGGTTGTATTGCTAAATATAACGAGTGCCAAACTCCACTTTTATCTATACGAGAATGTGAAGCCAAAACAAATAATTCACAGGGGGTACACGAACAAAGATCAAAGAACGCCAACCTTGCTAAATGGAACATTACCACCTAATTGGATTCCAAGCATCACCATGCGTGCAACCCAGAAGAAGAGAATATCATGTCCAGTTTCAAGAACTGAAGTTGGATAAAATGCCTTCAAATCTTCTGTCTCATCTGGCCAGCCTAACACAGACAATGGGAAGAGGCCAGAAGAAAACCATGTGTCAAGTACATCTGGATCTTGACATATCTGAAATTTCTTCCGGGGATAAGTTTGACGAGCCTGTTCCTGAGCCTCTGCCTCATTTCTTGCAACTATCCAGTGGTCATTGTACGCCCCAACTTCTTTCAGATCATCATCTTCTAGAGTAACATACCAAGCAGGAATACGATGTCCCCACCAGAGTTGCCTTGAGATGCACCAATCGCGAATATTATCAAGCCATCTGCAATTTTTAAGACCAAAAGCTTAAACAATTAATACTTCAAATTTGCACCGAAAAAGGTAAATAGAAAAGGAACATGATACGGATAAGATAAATAAGAAAAAGCAGTATGAACGCTTGATAAAGGGGCAACATTCGGTATCATGGTAGAAACATGAGCCCAGCCCAAGAACACTTCCCACTAACAGTCTAGACAATGTTTCAACGATCGCAAATCTTTCCATACTAATGGATATATTTCATCAAGACTTGTGACATTTCATGATTCAAAGTCAATTTTCTTAAGTGTGTGCGTCGGAAAGAGTACCTCCTCCATTCTGCAATATATTGCTTTGGAAAGAACTCGAGCCTTTTGTTGTCATCATTCATGGCAGCATCCAGAGACTCCTTAGCCATGGAGCCACAACTCACATACCATTGGGGCTTTATCATGGGCTCTATAACATCATTACTCCTCGAACACATGCCAAGGCGCATCTCGTTGTTTTTAGCTTCTTTAAAGAGTCCCTGTAAGAATGCAAAACTCAAGTCAGTAACTAAGTAGCAACATACTATGTAGCGCCAAGTTTGTTCTAAAAGCATCCCACGTATGAAGTTTCTAGGGTGTAATAGAACACATTAGTATGCTTTAGTTACTCACTAAATCATAATATAGCAAATCACAAGCTCAATACAACGTAACGTACCAATAATTCAAAAATAAATAAATAAAACTTGTGCCACAACTTCGGAAGTAATCAGCTCAAAGATGCATGTTAATATATAAACAAAAATATTTCCTGTCTATTTTCAACATTTATAATATATGAAATGGTTCATCAACGCAATACCATATTTTTTAATTCTTCGGTGATTGCTTCTCTAGCCTGGAAACGCGGCATTCCAGCAAACTTGGACCCGCCATTTCCGTTAATTTTCCCATCATCAGTAAAAATGTTGATAAAGTTAAGCTTGTGTCGTTTCCCAACCTCAAAATCATTGGGGTCATGAGCGGGGGTAATCTGCAACGGCATGGAGAGACTTAAGTTATATATGTCCAATATGACAAGCTGACTTGAGAGAAATCACAAAAGTATTTAGGTAGCGGAGATTTTGTACCTTCACTGCACCGGTTCCAAATGCTGGATCAACAAGAATGCTATCACATACTATAGGAATGCGTCGCCCATTGAAAGGATGAATGGCAAATTTTCCATGAAGACGATGGTATCTTTTATCTTCAGGATGTACAGCAATAGCTGTATCACCAAGCATTGTTTCCACTCGAGTAGTAGCCACAACAATCTCACCCAGCTCTTTCTCTTCCAGAGGATAAGCAAATGAAGTTATGACACCAAACTCAACAAGGTTTTCATATCCCGGAACCTTGCGTAGAGTCCTCTCCTTGATATCTTCATAGTCCACCTATTTAACAGCAAAAAATATACATATAAAAAAATTGTCCTAGACATACTACTTATTAAAAAAAACAGAAGCCACTTGACAAATACCTCAAGATCGGATACGGCTGTTCGCAGAACACAATCCCAATTTACTAGGCGAAGATCTCTGCCGAAGCAAGTATATATTAGGCATGGGTGAGCACACACATATCTATATCCGCACATATAGAATATAAAACAAATATCTATTGACCACAGCAACCAATTTTAAGCAAATAATAAACCAGACATAGAGAGAAACCGGCAGGCACGTACGTAAACGCCTAGGAATAATACATTTATAAACAAGAAAATAGTGTGTACACCAGAAGAAAAAATATGTAAAACATCTCATTGTGTGGAACAAAATTCGTAAATGAAGCTGTTCTCTTGTGATAATCATACCTGTAAATAAGGCCTTGCTTGTATAGCCTGACAAAAGCCTCCGTTACAGCCTTTGATCTTTTCTCATCCATCGTAAAGCACTGGAGAATACAATCATTTAGACAGATAGAATAACATCAAAACAAGCACGTTCTTGTAGTAATAGTGCTGAAATACAATATGCAAATAGTGTTTGTAATAAATCCATTAATACTTTACATGGACCAATTATTACCTCACGGGACCAATCCAATGACGCACCTAAACGACGCAGCTGTTGTAATATTGTCCCACCGTACTTATCTTTCCAATCCCAAACCTTTAGATAAAATAAAATAAAAAATCAATCAAATAATTATATGAGATAAGTTCAATTTTTGGAGCTCATAAATCACAACATAGCTCAAACTCACTTCAGATACAAATTGTTCTCTGCCAATATCATGCCGGGTCAAATTGCGTTCACGCATAAGCTTTTTTTCCACCACCACCTAAAAGAAAACAAAGAACTAATGAGTGGCTTGTACGTAGTTCACAAGCCAAATAGAGGGTAGAAGACAGGCCCAAGTATAAGTACAAAGAAGCACAGAACACGTGGAGGGGCATAATAGAGTGATAAAGTTCAACCGTAGACTTTTCATACAAAAATAACTTGCATCAACAGTGATTGATGCAGGCATGGAAAATGATTACAGAAATCAGGACATACAATCAAAAGCTATGGACAAAAAGAGTGGCCACAACGTATTCAACTGAAAGGGAGGATTAAGCAGAGGGTAAGAGCATAAGAGAAACTAACTCAATTGATTCTTTAACGATGAAAACCAAAGCATTACAGAGAACTTGCAGAAGAATCTCATAATGAAATGACAACGATGGGACTATTGTTCAACAGAAAAACAGTAAACATAGAACATATATAAATGGGTGTTTGACATGGACTCTCCCAAAGGGACAAGCTTTTATGTGATCAATATATTCTTGCCCCAGACAATCATGCCAATCCCAAAACAGCAAGCTTCTTGATCATTATACACAAGTTACTAATTACCGATCATAATCTTAGTCTAAAGGAAGCTAACCTGCGTTGCAATCCCTGCATGATCCATTCCAGGGACCCAAAGGGTATTGTAACCACACATCCTTTTCCACCGAATTATAGTATCCTACATATGATAAGCATCACACGTAAGTCATAATTCCTCTTGAAAAGCTGAAGACAAATACCCAAAAATGAAAAAGTTATGAAATATGAACCTCTATGGCAGCAGTAAGAGCATGTCCAATATGGAGAGCCCCTGTAACATTTGGAGGAGGCAAGACCTGCAAACATATAGAAAATACCCCCACTTAAACTTTGTTTTTCTTTCATCATCTAGAATTGATTAAACATATCAACAGTAAAATACCCATCTTTTCTTTCAGTAGTTCAAATATAAATAAAACAAAAACACAGCATAATCAATTACAGAATCCATTAACTTGTAAAGGGCATGCATTCTTAATGCTATGATATAGTCAGTGTATATCGAGTTAATGAAAAGGTTTAGACGCTCTCTAAGAGTAGAGGAACTATCTTCTTTTTATTTGTAATAAAGCACATGCAAATATCCTGTAAGCGTCGACGATTTTGGTGACTTACAGAAACATTAAATTCTACCCACCAAACATGGCAAGAGAATCTGTAGTAGCAAATGGGTCATAGTTGAGGAAAAGGAAACAGAAAATTCAAACTCAATTAATCATACTCACGATGGTGAAGGACGGTTTGGAGCTTTTAGAGTCGGCCACAAAATACTCTGAGTTCTCCCACCAGGTATACCACCTGAAAGAGAAAGCAAATATGAACACCCAAAGAGAATGGAAATGCTGGAAAAAATCATCGAAAAGTGAAGCACACTGCTTACGATTTCTCCACCACGGTAGGATTATACTGTTTCGCCATTTGACGAGACATCTTTTTCTTCTGACCAAAAGGAGTTTCAGGATCGATGAAATCCTCTGAATTCTCCTCCTCGGCATTACGTCTCACATTTTTTTTTTCACTCTTCTTCGAAGCAGCGGATTCTTGCTGTGCCTAAAACGCGATTCAGAAGAAAGAAAAGAGCACAAATAATCAAGTGTGAATTTTTTTTCTCATTCCGAATTAGGATTACGCAGTTCTCATGTCAATCAATACCTTGAGCTTGGCGGCTTTCTCCAACGCTTTCTGCTTTTTCAGTTCCTTTTCCCTAGCCTGTCATTATAGGGAACATAATATAAATGAAAAGGCTCGGTGTTCGTCCATTATTCTAAGAAGATTGAAATCGACCTTATCCTCCTTCTTCTTCTTCTTCTCGGGATCTTCAATCTCAGGCTTGGGATCCATTTCCGCCTGCGAAATTCAAAGCTGTGGTTATTGTCTGGGATAAGAGTCTGAGGAGACGAGTGAAATGTTTCGCTTTTGAGTTACCGGTTTCAGAGTTGAGAAGGAACGAAGATGAAACGCTGACTTACACGGAAGAACTGAACCCCTAACCCTACTCCAGTTTGAGCGTAAGGTTTTTATTAACATTTCTGAAGGTGCAATTCTAAGAGATGAACCTATTTACGCAAATATTTAAAAATAAAATTAATTATAATTAGAGTTAATGACAGTAAAAATAATTAATATTTTCTCGAAAGTTTATTATATATATAACTTTTATTTTCGGAAAAAAAAAATTATTATTTAATTTTATCTGCACCATAAACTATCGTTGAAGTAAAACTAAAAAATATGCATCGGCATCGAATTTAATCAAGTATATATTTTTCTAAAATTAATCTATAGTTATATAATCTTTTAATATAGTAAATTTAAAAAAATAAAATTTTAATCTTTTAAAAATTCACTATCTCTTGTTAAAATTAATATATCATTTTGTATTCTTCAAAAAAAAACTATATCATTTTGTCAAACAATGTTTTCATAGTTTCAATAATAACTATTTTTTTTTAAGAACATTAATAACTAATTTGTCTTCATTAAATTAATAATGTTGTATATTCATGAGGAGAAAATAACTACTGTTTAACGCTTTGGTATTATAAAATATATGATTAATATTTGAACAGTTTTGAGAAGAGAAAAACTATAAGTAAAGTTGAAGATGAGACTTAAGTATAAATTATCAATAAAATAATATAATTTAATATTTAAATAGCATTTTCATCCAATTTAATGTCAACTACTTACGGTTACAGCCCAATTGTAACATTAAGTAGACTCTTGTCGCCGGAAAAAATATATATGTATAATTTTATAACATAATTAAGTACTTTTTTCATTATTGACTCTAATAATTAAAGTATGAGTCGGGTTTCAGGGATGTTCTATCGGGTGAGTATCGGGCTTTCTGGGAGATCATCGGGAAACAGTTTGTAGAGTTTATCCAAGCAGTTTTTAGGTCGCATACGATCAGTGAAGAGACGGCGGAGGCGCATATTGTTTTAATTCATAAAATTTGTGGAGCTAACACATTCGAAAAGTTTAGACCAATAAGTCTATGTAACTTCAACTACGAAGTGTTGGCGATGATTTTAATCAGGGGCCATGGAAGTGCAAGAGGTTATCTAATAATATAATTATTATTATTATAATTATTATATTATTATAATATAATTATCTAATAATATAATTATTATTAGAAACGAGCCTCATAAGGAACATAAAAAGATTGATCGCGCCAAACCAGTCGGCTTTCATCTCGGGAAGGTGGATCGCGGAAAATTTGATCCTGGCGATGGAAGTGCAAGAGGTTATGAAACGGGAAAAATGCAACGTGGGCTGGTGGAGATAAAAATTGATATGGGCAAAGCCTACGATCGGCTCAAATTGAAGTTTTTGAAGCATGTTTTGGAGAAATTTGGAGTGGCCGAGCAAGCTGTGAAGTTAATCGGTAGTTGTGTTACATCTGCATCAGGGGCCATACTACTCAATGGAATTCCGTTGAAAAAAGTTTAAACATTCGCGGGGCTTAAGACAAGGCGATCATCTCTCACCTTACCATTTTATAATGGTATCTAAAGTTTTGAGCAAGCTTTTGGCTAAAGCATATTGGCTGAGAAAATTCAAAGGAATCAAATTGCGAAGGAACGTGCCTTCAATCTCTCATTTGATGTTCGCGGACGATACAATCTTATTATGCTTGGTGGAGGTTGCAGAATTCCAAGAGGTGATGACTTGTGTCGCTACTTCTGAAAGGTGGTCCTGGCAACAGATTAACAAGGAGAAGTCAGGAACATTTTTCTCGAGAAATTGCTCGATTTAGACTAAATCGGAGATAAATGACTTCTTGGGTATGAAAGAGTGCGACAACGATGCTTAATGCCTAGGGAATGCATTGTTCACGGGAAGGAATAAGACAAATAACTACAAGATGATTATGCAGAAAATTCATTTGAGGATTGCTAAATGTATTTCTCGAACAGGTCGGGTCACAATTATCAAATTTGTGGTGCAAAACATCCCATTCCATGTTATGTCTACCAAAAAGTTGTCTAAAAACGTGTGGAGAGAGATAGATAAATCGACAAAGGAGTTTTGGTGGAAGGGGAAAGCTTTGGGAAAGAGACATGGATAAGTTCAATGAAGCATTCATCGCAAAGCTGGCGTGGAAGATGTGCGAAGACAAGGACGAGCTGCGGGTTAAAATCCTTAGAACAAAGTACTGTGAAGGAGGAATTTTTTTGCATCAACCTAATAAAAGCTATGGGTCAGCGGGATGGAAAGAGATGTGCAATTCGAGTACAGTTTTTTATCAGTAACTCCGATTTTCTGGTTGGCGATGAGAAAATATTTATGGTCTACAGAGATAAATGGAGCTCAGGGGGATTGATTCAAAATCCTATATCGTCACTGAACGATGATATGAAGGTCTTGTTCATTCTTGGTATGAGGAGTTGGGATAGACACAAGGTTCACGAATTTCGTGGTCGATAAAGAGAAGATGCGATTTTAAGTATTATCCCGAGGCCAGCCAAGCAACATAAGAGGATATGGACGGCAGCACAAAATGGATAATTTAGCGTCAAGTATGCGTATTTCGCGTTGAAGAAGGATGAGTTTCAATCTCGGGATGTTTGGAAAATAACCTTGTAGCGTTTGAAAAATAATGTTTTCCGACTCAGGCAAGACTAAACAAGAACATGGCTGGATGAGATTTTGAAGAAGATAAGTTGCATATTTTTTGGGAATGCGATTGGGTGAGAAGACCTTGGATGACTATTGGATTCGGAATGTAGTGAAAGTTTGCTCAAGGTGCGTAGGGGATGGAGCTGTTGAGCGAGCTTCTCCTGTGTAATGAATAGGTGAACAACGTGGTGGAGAAAGACCTGTTTATTCACATAGCGATAGCAATTATCGAGACTTCGTGGAAGTTCAGGTTCGTCAGAATTTTTTGGGGCCTTTATTTGCATTTCGACGAGCTGAGATCCAGGGTACTGGAGAAAGCAACGGAGCTTAAGAAAAGTGGTCGAGGACAGATCATCCATTCACTGGATGAGGTCACCAAGCATAGTCGGAGGCGGAATTGCCCTGAGGCAGGCACTGTTGAGTTAAATGTTGATGTTGCCTACTCGGATGAGGGGGCAACGATGGTGATCGTGGCTAGAGTTTTGTCAGGGGAAGCTAAGTGGCTTGGAGGAGCAAGATCGAGGCGATGAGTGTCATGGAAGCAGAGCTCAAGGTTATTCAGGTGGCGGTCAAGCTCGACAAGTTCTATAATCTGACTAATGTCGTTATCGAAGGAGATAATCGAGTTGCCATGAATTCACTTCGGAGAAATAATCTGATCTCAGACCGAAGTCTGATCCATATTCAAGAACAAATTATCATCGACAGTGAACATTTTCAATTTTGTAATTTTGAGTGGGTTCGAAGAACTGAAAAACGCAGTTGCTCATTTGATAGCAAAATGAAGTTTATCCTCGAAGATGTTTGGTATATGTAACTTTGTGGAAGTTTCGGCCACTGTTCGGGACAAATTTTTTGAAGAAATGAAAAGTTGCAATGGCTTTGTTCCTCCTGCCGCTCCTGCTAGAGCGGATGAGTCTTAACGAACCGTTTTTATTTTAAAAAAAAAACTCTAATAATTATGTAAAAATTGCTTTCGTTAAGTCAATGAAATGTTGATATTATGCTCTAAAACACTCTTTTTCTTCGTCGTCGAGATTGTAGACTCAAATATAGTTCAAAGTTATTAATTTGACATTACATACCAAACATAAAATTTTAACCCAAATACAATGTATTTTATTTTTATGACATGATGGTGATTTGTCTAAATTCGCGTAAACAACTTGTTTCAAAATAGCAAAGTTAACACCTGACACCAAAATTATGAATGATCATTTCTTATGATACCGACCAATGCCAATTCAAGATCTATTATGCTTGAATAACATATCCGTCATCGCTGCATAAAAAAAAACCATAATTAACATTACATATCAACAAAGTTTATTCATTTTGGTCTTAAGTTGTCTACAATGTTGACGATATTGTCTACATTGTTAACGATGTCGTCTACATTGTTGATGTTGATGTTTACATTGTTGATGCTGCTATCTATATTGTTGATGATGATGTATACGTTGATGGCAACATTGTTGACAAAAATGTCAACATTGTAATCACCAACAATGTAGACATCGGATGTCAATTATTTAAATTTTTTAAAATGTTGAAACAAGGGTTAACAATGTAGACAACGTCAACAATATAGACAACAACGTCAACAATGTAGACCTTGGTATGAAATTGTACTAACAACTTTTTTTTTTTGTGGAAATCCAAACTTAGAGTTAAACAACGAGAAAATTAGAAAATATCCAGATACAAACTTTGTTACGTTGTGATGTAGCGCGACAGTGATGAGGTGCAGCGATAGAGATTCAACATGGTGGTGATGGAGCACGAAGAAAACGAACATCGCTAGTGATGAAACGCGACGAAAATGGATGTTCAGCGACAAAGCTTCAACAATAGAATGAAAGCTGAGACATGGAGCTACTTGATTGATTTTGGGATTTTAGAGATAGGATTGCGAAGATTGAATGAGAGAGAGATATGAGAGCGACAATGTTGGTGAGCAAAATAACCCGTTGGTAGAAATATTTTTTTTAATATTTCAGCCGGTTTTTTACACGAGGATTAAACTGTTAATTTTTTTAAAAAAATATTTAATTTTTTCATCTTAATTTTTTTACTAATAAAGTGAAAAAAAACATTAATAAAGAGCGATAAAATTGGATAATTTTTATATTTATGATTGTTTACATTGTTCAATTTTTTTATTAGGTATGTATTACGTGTTTGTATATTTGTAATACTGGAAAATTTAAAGTTGGATTGTTTAATAGGTTTTGTCTTGTAAAATTACTTGATCGAAAATAACTTTTTTGTACATGATAAACGGAAATCAAATACGAAAATTTTCATTCGCTTAACCGATGAATATACTAATTTATCAGTCATATGAAAAGGATGTACTCGTTGTCTACTTCAGATTTCATTCTTAATCCTATCATGTAATTACGTAAATTGTTCTTCAAACATCATATATGTGTCGTTTCGTGAAAATTTACGTATGTGAGCATTTCAAATAATTGGCTCGTAATTTTAATCTAGATAATTAAAACAGTTGTTTTTTTAGATTTGAAAATGCCAATCTATTATGTGAAAAGGCTAAATCATTTAATTTATAATAAAATGATTTTGGTCTAAATTGTGCGATCTGCAATTAGTATGTCGCAGTCATTAGCGAGTAAATTGTGACATGATGACTCTAAAATAAACTCAACATAACTTTCCACGATTCAACTTGTCATCGTAATCCATTAGACACACCATTTCCATATTAAAAGAAGCTACTTATAAGACAGTTAATTCGTGGATAACTATTGTCGAAATTTTCTGTAGCGACTTAAATGTGTTGAAATTAAGTAACAAGAAGCTAAAAACAATAATTCTTAATAAAAAAGTATACTTCAGTTTGTATGTATAAATTCGTTCCTAGATTTTTCATTTAGTATATGTTATAAAGTCCTCGAAGAAAAGTACATTGTACTCGTTCTACTAGAGTACATCTTAAATTCCCCCAACCACCGGCGAATATATTGTAGTCCCATGACTATTAAAAAGATTGCTGTGTTATGGAAGTTTATAAACACGTGCACGTCATTAAATTCTAGGGTAGAGTCTACTCGTGACCCGCGATGATTTGACACGTGTCACCCTTTAAACTCGTGGGACGGTTGGGACGTCTACGATCAGATTAATCGCCATCACGTTATGCTCCAAAATGTTTGATAAAATAGTTGAGAAAAAGACAACAAAAAAGATCAACGTGAGGCCAAAATAATTTCCGGTATGACGGCTATATTGGGAAGGCTAACGTGTGACCTGTGATCTTCTTGGGAGTCCAAATATATATAAATATATATATTATGGTACGTAACTTAGATTCTGATAGAAAGTCGGGATATATATAATACAACAACAAAGAAATAAAGTCGCGAGAGAAGAGTGTATATATAGGATTCGGGGGAATATAAAGAGAGAGAGAGAGAGAGAGAGAGAGAGAGAGAGAAGGGAAAGGAAAAGGAAAAGGAAAAGCTATGGCGGATATCGATGTGGAGCGATTAGATAGAGAAGAGTTAGGGATGGGAGAGGCGAAATCATCTTCTTTCAGAGAACCTCTCGTCAAAAGTCGAACCAACCGTTCTTCACAAATCGCCCTTGTTGGTGCCAATGCCTGCCCAATCCAGAGCCTTGACTACGAGTTCCGTCTCTCTCTATATCTCGTTGATTTTTGTTTTGATGTTTTTTATGGAATCCTTTTTGGAGGACCTGCTATTGAAAGATACATAAATGCTTGTCTGTCTCGACTCAGCAGATAAATAAAGTTTTCGAGCCTTCTCGTCTCATGCGATTGTCTTTTTTATCTATTTATATGTGATTATTTATTAGTCTGGTTCACAAATCATTATCATTTGCCGTATAGATTCGTGTCCGTGTTCTTTTGAAACGTATTTGGATGGTCCAACGATCTACTGCATAACGGCCATAGTCATTTCTATGCATCATTTCTCATTTGGCTAGATTGAAATAACGGCGAAAAGCCATTCACTTCCTGCGCTTAACATTTCCGTTATCATAATCCGGAAGAAGATTTGAGCCTTGCGTGAACTCGTTTATAAATCGAAATCCGAACTCTCAAGCCATTTCGTTGATCTGGTGGGTCTCAATTGCAGAATTGTGGAGAACGAGCTGTTTAAGCAGGACTGGAGATCCAGAAAGAAGGCAGAAATATTTCAATACGTCGTCCTCAAATGGACGTTAGCACTTCTGATCGGAATATGCACCGGCGTCGTCGGATTCTTCAACAACATCGCCGTCGAAAATTTAGCTGGCTTCAAGCTTCTTTTCACCAACAACCTCATGCTCAAGGAAAAGTAAGCATGTTATATACAAATAAATGTAATAGGTCTTTGGTTGGTCGGATTATGTAAGTATATAGTTGTAAGTCCAGTGTAGGTATTTTCAGGCATTTGGAGCGTATCTTTGTTGCAACATGGTGTTCGCTGGAGCGGCGGTGGTTCTTTGTGCTTACGTGGCGCCTGCAGCGGCGGGCTCCGGCATCCCTGAAGTGAAGGCATATCTCAACGGAATCGATCATCATTCTATATTGGCTCCGGCCACTCTATTCGTCAAGGTGATTATTATCATATATATTTTTGACTAGTGAATGTAATGTTGCTATGTGTAATGATAACTTCCATGGCAGATATTCGGCTCCATATTTGGAGTAGCTGCCGGATTTGTGGTCGGGAAGGAAGGGCCGATGGTGCATACCGGAGCTTGCATAGCTTCACTGCTCGGTCAGGGTGGTTCTCGCAAGTACCGCTTGACTTGGAAATGGCTTCGTTTCTTCAAAAACGATCGAGACCGCCGTGATCTCATCACTTGCGGGGCCGCTGCTGGTGTTGCCGCTGCTTTCCGTGCTCCGGTCGGGGGTGTCCTCTTCGCCCTCGAAGAGGCAGCTTCATGGTCTCTCTCTCCCCCTCTCTCTCACACTCTCTCTCTATCGATCGATCTCTGAAGTGTGGTCTCTGTAGGTGGAGAAGTGCGCTTCTGTGGAGGACGTTTTTCACCACGGCCGTGGTGATTGTGGTGTTGAGAAGCTTCATAGAGTTTTGCAGAGGCGGTCAGTGTGGTTTGTTCGGGGAAGGAGGTCTGATCATGTTCGATGTCAGCTCCTCGAAAACCGCTTACAACACTGCCGATCTTCTGGCCGTCATTTTCATCGGAGCAGTCGGGGGACTTTTGGGAAGCCTCTACAACTTCTTCGTCAACAAAGTCCTCCGCGTTTACAGCATCATCAATGAGTAGGACTTTGAATTCTCCTTCGCAGATAATTGGATGTCTGATCTATATGTTGTTTTTGTTGCAGGAAAGGACCTTCGTTCAAGATCGTTCTCGTGTTGCTGGTTTCGGCTTTGACATCGTGTTGTTCTTATGGCCTTCCATGGCTTTCGCAGTGCACGCCGTGTCCCCCGTCTCTGATGGACCAGTGCCCCACGGTGGGACGCTCCGGGAACTACAAGAACTTCCAGTGCCCGCCCAATCATTACAATGATCTCGCTTCCCTTTTCTTCAACACGAACGACGATGCGATCAAGAACCTCTTCAGCTCCGGTTCCGACAAAGAGTTTCACATCAACACCCTTCTAACCTTCTTCGTGGCCATCTATTTCCTCGGCATTGTGACTTACGGGATCGCCATTCCCTCGGGGCTTTTCATACCCGTGATACTCGCCGGTGCCTCGTACGGGCGCCTCGTCGGGACCTTTCTCGGGTCAGTCTCGAGCCTAGATGCGGGTCTCTTTGCTCTCCTTGGAGCAGCCTCGTTCCTCGGCGGAACGATGAGAATGACGGTCTCTCTCTGCATTATTCTTCTCGAGCTGACCAACAATCTCTTGATGCTTCCCCTGATGATGCTCGTCCTGCTCGTCTCCAAGACTGTGGCAGATTGTTTCAACAAAGGCGTGTACGACCAAATCTTGATCATGAAGGGGCTGCCTTACATGGAATCCCACGCAGAGCCGTACATGAGAAACCTGGTCGCCGGAAATGTTGTCTCTGGAACCTTGATCAAATTCTCCGGCGTGGAAAAAGTCGAGAACGTAATTTACTTTCTCAAGGCAACGAGCCACAACGGGTTTCCGGTGATCGACGAGCCTCCTTTCTCGGACGCTCCGGAGCTCTGCGGCCTTGTTCTGAGATCCCATTTGCTGGTTTTGCTCAAAGCGAAGAGGTTTTCAAAGCAAAGGGTCGCGTCGGGGCCGCAAATCATGAGAGATTTCAGGGCACATGATTTTGCGAAAGCCGGATCGGGGAAAGGAGTGAAGCTAGAGGATTTGGACATCAATGAAGAGGAAATGGAGATGTATGTGGATCTCCATCCGATCACCAATGCGTCGCCTTACACTGTTATCGAAACCATGTCTCTTGCCAAAGCGGCTCTTCTCTTTCGCGAGCTCGGCCTCAGGCACTTATTGGTCGTCCCAAAGACTCCAGGGGTAATAAATTACACAAAGCTATACTCTCATTATATTATAATTGAGATTTTGTTTAACTTGTTTCCGATGTTTTTCTCCCACAGAGGCCTCCGATCGTTGGAATTTTGACACGGCACGACTTCATGCCAGATCATGTTTTGGGACTGTACCCAGAATTACGCATTCACTCTCATCGGTAGAGGATTACAATGCGTTTATCTACTATACCAAGCATGGATGAGTTCATATTCGTTATAGCTAAATTTATAGTTCCATCAAAGTGCAAATTTAGAGGCCAGAAAGTCAATTATTCTTACTCGAATAACATTGCTTTGAGATCGATAGTGTTTGTAAGTGGGCGTGGAAAATATTTGTATATACTGTCCAAATATGGTGTTACGGTAAAGCTTTATCATAGTACATTCTTTCAATAAATAAATAAATAAAAAAGAAGAAGGAAAATCAGCTGCGGAAAGAGATTGCACTTGTAATTTAAGCATATTCTGATCTCAAATACTGCTATAACGGTCGATACTGTGTAAGAAGTATACTGAAAATGTTCAAAACTAGCTTGGAGCCAAAAATACAGCTTTGAACTGCTCGTTCTCCCATTAGAAGACGCACGTAATAATCGGAAACCACACTAAATATATTCATAACTTGTTAAAGTCGTTACCATAAACGAAACGATCACGTATTTATATAATTTAAACTAAAATGATTACATAGAGATACATAATTTGGAAACTTTACACACAGAGGTCGGATTCAAGTGAGAGAGAGAGAGAGTGAATTACCCTAATTCTCAGGCATACGACGATAGCACGGAATGAGGCAACGAAGGAGACGCATACAAAATTCGAGAGCTCCGACATCAACAGATCTCTCTGCCTTTTCACCAACCGGAATTCCGTACACCGGATTTGGCACCATATACTGTTGATAACTTGAAATGCTTTCGCATTCTGGCTCCAACCACGACGACGGAGGAAGCGGCGGCGCCGAAGGCTCGACCTTCTGATAGATCCTCGACGGCAGCGGCGGAGGAGGCGGTGGAGGTCGGCGAGGCGGTGGCGGAGGGGAGAAGTTGAGGAGTGGATCGCTCAGCTTTATCTTTATCTTTGTCTTTGTCTTCTTTTTTGACCAGAACTTGAGCTTTTTTATTGATTTTATCATCGTGAGCTGGTGAAGAAGAAGAGCGTTTTAGATTACTTGACTACCAAATTCGGGGTTGGGTGTTCTACTTCTACCCTACGTTTCAGGGTTTTAACATTTAATGCATTTTTAAATAATTGTCTGATTCCAATCCAACCGTTGGTCATCCATTGAGATTCTAGACGCATGAGTGTTCCTTTTTTAGCGCTAAAAGATTTCAAAATATGAGGTTTGAGTTGAGAAATTCTTTGTTCATAAGATAAATTCGTTATTTCCTTTATTAAAATGGACTTTTTACATATCATTAATTTTTCTTTTATCAATTTTTTTTAAAAATCATATGAAAATCACCAAAAATCATCGGAAATTAAAAAAAAAAAAAAACAATTTGAATTTTTTTTTAGTTTCATCTGAAAATTATCGAGAATCATCGAAAAATTTTAAAAAAATTAATAAAAAATAATTTTTTTTTTTGGAAAATATAATAATTTAAAAAACATCGAAAATAATCGAAAATTAATTTTTTTTTTTTTGAAAATCATCGGAAACTATCAGAATTCATCAGAAAAAACATCGGAAACCATCGAAAAAATCAAATAAATTAAAGGGTATTTTTGTCCGAAAATAGGTCAAAAATCCATTTTGATATAGAGTTGACATAAAGAGTTTATTTTTGATATTTCGAACAAAATGAGACCCACAAAATGAAATTTTTCTTTGAATTTTGATCTCGCCTAAAGATCAATGCAATCAAATGTTAGTCATTTAGCCAAGGCAGCGTTTAAGTTGACTATTTCATGAAGACCCTAAAAGAAAAATAATTTATTTATGGAGAGTGGGTTCGAACGACTGATGTTTGGTTGTTTTTTGGACATCAAGTTTTTTCTTTTCCTTGCTCTAGTTCATTTTCGTGTTAAACAGAGAATGAAGTAGTTTGTAACTTTGTACTCCATTCCATTTTTCAAAGGCATAAACTAAAGCAAACAAAATGATCAAATGACCTTTCTATTTATTCCATACTCTTTCCAAATTCATTCGACCTACCTTGGACTTAGTATCATAATTCACTGATCAAAACTGCTGCCGACGGCTTATGGAGCACTAGATGATAGCGGTCTCATCTCCTACGCAAGGACTTACTCTTTTTGATAAATCAGTTACAACAAAGTTCCAGCACAAAGTTGACTAAGATTTTAATTCAATAAAATAGTCACAAGTAAGAACACTTTCATAAAAGACTATCAGTAAAGAGAAAGGAGATGAAAATTTAATATTAAATGGCCTCTAATCATCCGTCTCCCCAGCTCCACCCTTGAGGTGTAAATGTTTCTCCCTTTTCTGAAAATCTGTAAGACCCTTTCCACTCCCAGTCACACCCACCTTTCCAAAAGGGTCATCTGGGGATTTGAAGATGCTCTCTCGCTTGCGTCCCGAGAAGAAACCAATCTGAAAACACACAGGACCAAAGAACAGATCAGAGGAAAGGCATAGTCGGGTCATAGATTAAGAGATGCAATCCAAAACTGTTGAAATATCAAAACATTCTAATTACATTTTGATTTTCCTCGATTATACCTTCTTAGTTTTCCCTTTAACTGATTGGAATTGCTGCCAAGCATTTTGGCGTTTGTTCTGCGAAACTTCAAGCTGCTCGAACCTCACCTTCGATTTGAAAGCATGTATCTTCTTCCTTTTAGCAATTTTCTGAGTAAGCCAAAGATTGGAGGGAATCATACCATGTTATTTACTCTCAGGACAGAAGAAATTTCAAAGCAACGAAAATACCAGCCAGTTTGGTATAGATGCATGTGCATCTGAGATAGAAATAAAAAAATGTATCTAGGATGAATGGGTATTTTAGGACATACCACATCATCAGGGTCGTTGGGTTCAATACGTAGCTTCGCCGGTAAGGTTCGTGATTGGAAATCAACAGAAGCAGATTGGGCAATTTTCCTTTTAATAGCTTGTTTTGTAGCTTCAGCTTCCCTCTCTGCTTCCACCATTGTATCCACAGCGGCTTCTTCAATTGGCCTTATATTGTAAGGTTCAACCTGTAATTCAAAAATGTTGATGGTATTCAATTTAAAAAACTAAAAACAAAATATTACATTTTACAAAATTGAGATGGATGATTCAAACATTTATCACCCCTCAAGACACAGTTGGGTTTGTGATTCAAAACAATTATATTTTACAGGATATGAAGGGGTGGAAAGAGAAATAAGTAAATGTCCCCTAGCTTTCTACAACAGAACGTTATTTTTATTCCTTGTGGTTGGAACTAGATTATTTTACGAATAAAAGAAGAGTGGAAAAAGAAATGAAGAAATGAACCCCTAGATTTCTCGGGCAGAACATGATAATTATTCCTTGTGGTTAAAACTAAACAAAGGCAAACTTGCAGAAACAAAATTGTAGAGACTAATTATCAGCTACAGACACAGAATACATACCTCTTCTTTATTACCCCATTCATCATATGCGACGTAGTACCCATTTGGGGTAAAACCTTCAACTGTTGCATTATACCTGAGGATTTTACTAATTAAACCCAAATAAAAAAGAAAACGAATTTGAAATGATTTTTTTTAATAATGCCTACGCATACCATTCCCCATCTTCACTATAAACAGCTTGGACCTTCGTGCCAACAGGAATTTTCAGACTATCAGAACCAGTCTCATACTCCTGCATAAATAACCAATATAATAAATAATAACAAGAGAGGGCTCTAAATTCAGCAAACACCCGAAGACATGAAGGCTGGAGGATTTCCAAGCTAAATATTGTCAAGTGTGATATTCTAAGATAGGCATCCACAAAATTATTGAATCAAAGTGCCTTATTTTATTGATCTTGCTGAGAATTAGCTTAGTGCACAATAGAAATAGATTGAAAATTCAAGATGATTAACAGAAAAAAATTTACCTTGTTATCATCTTGGGGAGAAGTAGGAGATGGACCAGCATTTGTTTCAACACTAAAATTATCGTTTTTCCTTGCTGTCGCGAGTAGTTCTTCCGTTAGAGAAATCACCTGCATCCTTCAAACTTTAGTTTAATCATAGAAATTAATCCAGCGCTTATGTTCATAGACATGACTACAGATGCATAAGAAACTTATTGTCAAAATTCTAACTTAGAATCTGAAGATTGGAAAATCAGGGATAGAGAGTAAGGGAGGGAGAGCAGGTAGGCGATCATGATGCAAAGACCTGCAAAAGAACCAAGATAAAAAGTGATGTGTATTTTGTTGGCGCTCTACTTCCAACTTCAGATGTTGTTTAATCGCTCCGAATAGTCAGATTTTTGGTTTACAAGAATTTTATTCAGCACATAACTGTCCTCACCTTTACATCCCAGTAATGAAAAACAAACCTCCCAAGTAGCCATTAGCACCTAACTGATGTTGCTTGTTTGAGCAACATGTTGATTCCTTCAAAAAGACGACGAAATAAAGAAAGAATGGTAATTTTTGGCATCTAGACTGACAGGAATATCTACAACCGACTCTGGGATCCTAACAAACTTAAAAGGGGGGAGGCTTACACAGAAGCTCAATAACAATTAAGAGGGATTATAATGCCTTCATGAACTAAGATACAAGAGAAAGTAAAAAAAAAAACAAAAAAAAAAACTTACCTCTTTGAGCTCCCTTTCCATGTCGACATATTCTGTGTTTGCTGGCTCATCCACTAAAAGCTGTTTAACCTGATATTGAATAAAATAAATCTTTTAACAAAAACCCAGAAGGCCGTTTACCCATGATTTTCAGTGGGCCAATTTCCATATAATTTAAGGTCAAAGAACTTACAAACACGAAGTCAGATCATTGAAAACAGTCATTTCATGTCTAGGATATATATCAAATGTCATGAAATTCGAATATTATGGAACAATTATGAAGTCACTGGTTATGAATAGGTACCGTACATTTCATATCATAGCAGTCAAAATATTTGATTTTGGAGGATGTAATTTGTAAGTTCAGTGGGTCAATGCTTCCTTTTGACTAATTTCTTCTTCATTTAATGGCTCCTTAGTGGGAAATCGCAATATCACAATTCTGTTCAAGTGATTTGGTAACAAATTGTTATCCCGACTCTTCATAGTTATCTTCAAACCCCCCCAATATACGATTTCCAAACCGAATTACCGTCGTTCTTTTTAATCATGGAACCATTGAGTAGCAAATAAAACAAATAATTAAAGTTTATTTATATAATCTAGCTCAAAAATTGTTCACGGAAGGTGCAAATTCCGAAAAATAGCAGGTTATTGGCAATTCACAGAAACAAATATGAGAACATAAAATAGTTTTTTTTTCTTCCTATTTTGGAATTATTTCGCACGCGTTGAAATGAGTCTTTTAAGTATAAAGGTGAAAAGACACACTAACGCAGTAAAAGATTTTGTAGCGACGATTACTAACCCTAGAAAAAGAGAACGACCAAATACCCGTGAATTATGTGCCAGATTGGAGCTTATTATTGAAATAGTCGAAGAAAAGCAAGAGTGGAATACCTGTTGAAGCTGATCTTTGTATGTGGAGAGGTTCGAAGCGAGCTCTTCGATGCTTACCTCGTCTTCTCCTTCCATTATTTTTCAATTACTTCAGAACAGAAAATAATATGAAATATCACAGCATTTATATAAATAGAAGTGTGTATTTAAGCAGCATTACCTAAATAGGTAAGTAGAGCCGTAGAGGTCCGGAAACTATCCGACCCAATTGAATGCTGGGCCGACAAAAGTCAATTGGGCTGAGCCAACAGACACCAAATTGGGCTGAGCCACAACCCATTTAATCGTGTGTTTGCTTAGAGAACGTGGTATACTGGAAATTGAATTTCTTTTTACCCAAATATTAGTCATATTGAAATATTTTCTCATAAATTAAACCCTTAATTAGAAAATATATATTATTTATGTATAGGAAGGATAACAGTTTTAGTACAATTTTACAGTGGTTAACTTTTTTTTCAGTGAGTACCTCTCTCGGAAAAACAACAAAAACACATTTTTTTTCCTTATAAAATTATGAGAAATTACCCAATCTACTACTTTTGTTACTTTTTACTAATTTTTTTAACATAATCTAAAAAAAATTCCTATTTTACAAGTAAAAATAGATGAAAAAACTAAATACTCTAAATTAGCAATTTAATTTTTCAGCTAATAAAACTGTTGGAATATTTTAAAAAAAAAAAAAAAAACCTTACATTCACGAAGTAATAAGTAGACTAAATCCGGTTTGAATTCTGATTTTTTATATTTTAAAATTAACCGCTTACATTTGTTACGGAGATTAAAATGTGTCAAAAACTTATTGTCAAAGGTAAATGGTAATATATACTAATAAGTGGAAAAATAATAATTCGTGTGATTATAGTAAATAGCGGTAGATTGGTTTCTCTAAAATTATATACTATTGATAAAATACTAAGATGACGTGTACCAAAAAATAAAAAATTTCAAATTGTAAATTTTGTAGTGTTCAAAATATTCA
Source organism: Urtica urens (assembly GCA_958296335.1). Classification (NCBI taxonomy): domain Eukaryota; kingdom Viridiplantae; phylum Streptophyta; class Magnoliopsida; order Rosales; family Urticaceae; genus Urtica; species Urtica urens. The sequence goes on along the minus strand of OY282522.1, from coordinate 21,467,289 downwards.
AATTAGACCTATTTTTTCACTTCTATTTAAAATTTTACTTTTGACTAAAAAACGAACAAAAATTTTTTTATAGGCAAAACACTTAATTTTTTACAATTTTTTTTAATAAATTTACTTAAACATTTGGTTCTCTCACAATTTACCAGTTGTTTTTTTTAATGATTTTCTTGTTAAACATTAGCAAGTTGTTCGTATAGTCATTATGAGCAGCATATATATTATATTCGATTGATATGGTTAAATTTAAGTTGATTTTAAGATTTAGAATTTTAAAAAACTATGAACATCTTAAACTTTATCACGCAGACGTACAATACGATAATATACGATATGCTGCAATTTTTTTGAACGACAGCGTATGACGTGTGGTAGAATAACACTTTAGACGTTGCATTTAAATTAAGCAACTGTCTAAAAGTGTTTTTAATTTTTTAAATCTTTATTTTTGTTTTCTATACATACGATAAAATTTAAGGTATTCATCGTTTTTAAATATCTTAAGTCTCAAAATCGGGTTAATTCTAGTTAAATCGATCCGATTTAACATATATATATATATATATATATATATATATATATATATATATATATTGCTCATAATTTTTATACAAACAACATTTAATATGTCGTTTTCAGCAAGAAAATAATTTAAAAACAACCGATTAGTCGGGAGAGAGATCAAATGTTTAAGTAAATTTTTTGGAAAAACTAAGTGTTTTGCAAGATATTATTGTTCGTTTTTTAGTAATTTTTTTTAAAAAAATAGAAGTGTAAAGATTGTTTAAATCTAAATATTTTAAATGCTAAATTTACAATATGAAATTTCTCAAAAAAAAAAATACAGCCAGATTTTAAGTATAATTTAAGCAAACTGAACTGTTCTTTGCAATGAGCTTAACGTATTCTGTTATAACAAAACCAATTATGCAATGCCATGTTGCATAGTGGCTTAGATGTTAGGTGTAAAAAAATCGAGTATCGTGCTTGCCAAACAAATTGCTAATGAGAAATTTATTCTTTATCTCAATTCATTATTTCTCTCAGAGATCTCTCTAAACTGACAGAGATTCTAGTAAAAATTAGGTTTTGAACTCTTTCATCACTATGAAGTAATTTTGAAATTTGTACATTATGTCCAAATATGAGAAACTTGTTATAAATCTGAATTTATTTGGAATATTTAATGAAAAAAAAGCCTAAACAAAACCCAGATACGGTTACAAGTTTTCCAAATTTCCTAGTCGTCTAATAATAAGTTAATTAAGATATTATAAGCTAAATAGACATCCGAAACTAATATAGGCTGATGTCTAATTTTGATACAAAAAAATTACCTCAATAAACTTGTTGATGGTGGTCAATTGATTTGAGACTGCAGTAACTTGAGAGTGAGAAATGAACCTTTTTCATGATGAGTAAATTAAAAGCAATGTTTATTTTTGTTTCCAAAAATATAAATAAATTGGGTGGTCTACAGATTGATGTAATAACGAACCGCGGTGGGAGAAAAATGCATGGATGTTTTGAGTAAATTACAAGAACTAAATACGAACCCTTCTCTCTTGTCAATTTCTATACAAAACGAACGTTGCAATTTCACTTAGGCCAGCCTCAGCGTAGCACTCGGCAATGCGCTCCAAAGATTCATCCCAAGTCCCGTCCACAGAAGCCAAGTCTAGCAGAAAAGCTGCTTCATCAAGTGCAACCTGCAGATAGTATTCAAGAGGAATAAAATTGAGGAAAACTGTTATATATTGACAGATAATAATATTACAACATACTGAAAAGCACATACAGATTATTTAGCTAATTTGTCAATGTTGGAGTTTTGTGAGTGCCTAAGTAATTAGGGATGTATCCCATAAAACTTGTTAGCAATACAATGTAAAGTTATAATATTAATACTGGGAGCTCAACTACCATACGAACCCTATCTCGATCATTATACCGAGTTCAAAGATTAAAATTTTAACGGAGACAATAGACTCTGTGAGCATTACGAACTCCACCTCGATAATACCGAGTTTAAAAATAAATATTTAGTGCAGACTATAGCCTCTGTAAGCATTACGAACCCCACATGGATAACTTTACCGAGTTCAAAGATGAACTTTTAACGGAGACTATAGCCTCTGTGACAATTACCCCACCTCGATAATTTTACCGAGTTCAAAGATAAACTTTTAACGGAGACTATAGCCTCTGTGAGCATTACGAACCCCACCTCGATAGTTTTACCGAGTTCAAAGACAAACTTTTTACGTAGACTATAGCCTCTGTGACCTTTATCAGAGGCTTTGAGAAGCTCGAGGTCTCGTGAGTTCACGACCCGAATCCAGTGAGTAACAAAGGAACTAAAGCTACCTGATTAGACTTAAAGGGGAGTTGCTTTACGAATCAAGGCTATCTTGCAGAGTGTGTAACAACTTTGGGCAATAATTTAATCCTCTTCAAGGATCGCCAAGCACGAGAATTGAGATAGTAAGCCTTCATATTGTCTGGTCGGAGCTCAAACATAAGGGTTTAGAGGCGGGTGACTTTTGTCTATGAATCATCTAACCTCAAGATCAGATCAGAATTAGAAGTCTGAACAGTGCTTGGTTGGCTTAATTCTCGTGTAGCCTGCGGTAGTCTGACCACGTGATCTTTAGACAGACTCCCACCATGCTGCAGGTAAAAGATCTCGCTCCACTGATATGAAAATGTACGACAGACTAAGAAAACTAGACCACGTGCGAACCTATAGTCTTGGACCATGAGAACGGGATGTGGAGTTTGAAAAGCAAAACTTGTTCCGGAAAACAATTTCGTTGTCAGGTTTTAAAGTCTTTCTAAGCATTGGGGACATGAAATCTTGGTGCTAGTCCAAAAACCCGAGATTTCCAATATTTGACAAACTTGATTCAAGGTGTACAAGTGGCACTCCAACTTAGGTTGATGAAGTCAAGTTTTAAAGTCTATCAGAACGGACACAAGCTTAAGTCATATCTCAACAAAGGATGAATGAGCTTCAAGTCACAGGAAGTGAAGAATGGATTTGGTTTAAAGACATAATCTTACTTGAATAATCCAAAATAAATTAGGTTTATAATATTATAACTTAATAAGTCTTTTATACATGAGTTCGTGTTAGAAATATGATATCACTAACATAACCTACGGAGACATACTTGACAACTTTCTCTAATACTTTGACAAAAGATCTCTAAATTCAAGGGATCGTAAATGGTACAGCAATTCCAAACTATTTGTATGAGTTTAGGTGAAGGAAATAGGAAAACGGTCCCAATCAAATGAGCGGAAACATACTCTATTTTAAACTTGTGTGCTACCGTAACTAAAAACCTAGTTTCTTTTTCAGATAAAGCCAAACGCGTTAGGACTCTTTTAATGTGCAGTAAAAAAGTGAGTGTTTTGCTAAATTAGACTAGTTTTATAGGCTATCAATGGGCTAATACTCTCTCTCTCTCTATATATATATATGTGTGTGTGTGTGTGTGTGTCTTTGTGTGTGTATGGGTGTGAAAATAACGAATATATAAAAGACCTGTGCTGGTGCTTTTCCCTTTGTTAGGTCTTCTTGTCTTCCTTCTTCCGTCACCTTCTCCCTAAAGTACTCAATTTGTTCATCCGACCATTGAGCGATACTAGCAACCTCCTGAATATTGTATGTATTGTTTAGTCATCTCTCAAAAATCTTCAGAAGGAAAAGGGGAAAAAGGTACCACAAATGATCATTTGAACTGAAAAATAACCATCACAAATTTTTCATAGACAACAGGTTTAGGTACCTCGTATTTGCAGCCCAGGGTCCACCATGGAGATTTCAGAGCCCCTCTAGCAGCGTCTTTAGATTCGGTGGTTCGACCAACTCTAAGATCGATAACCAGTCAACAAAAGACTCGCAAAATATTTAAAAAAAAATTGTGAAAAAATAGTAGTATACGAACTTAAGCAAAAGCTCCGCATTGAACACAAATGGACGTGCAAATCCTGGAAAATGCTCCTTTTTCGCATAAAATTCTCCAGTCACCATTGCTGAAACCTTAAAATCCATTCCCTCCAGGACGTCAAGAATCAAGGAATTGACACTAAATCAATTATATTAGCAAACCAGCCTTACTTGGTCTCCTTCCTCGAAATGACGCATCACTTTGCGCTCCAAAACGTCCGGAAACAGACCAACCTAAGATAAGGAACCATTTTTTATAAAAGCATTTATTTAGATTTTGGAGAGGAGAGAAGAGATGATTCAATAGTCAAATGAACCATAGTGATAGGTGCCCATACATTTTTCAGAAGGTAGGCATCGAGGTTTGAGATCTGTGACCTTGCGAAGTCACCCTTGCTGTAAAGTTTCTTTCCCACATCGGCTGAAGCATCAAAGAGCTCATCGCTCACCTCATTGGATTTATCAGCATCTGCTTCAACTAGAATTCTATGAATCAGTTGATCAACCTGTAAAATAGAAATTAATACATTTATATATATTATATTTTTTAAAAATTCCAAAAAAAAAGGCACATGCTTACGTTCTTGGCCAAGAGCCAAACCCCGTGCTTGTTGACCTCAACCACAGGCATTTCCATTCTGCGCAACTCATGAAATAAAATCAAGAATTGCGAAATAAATCGAGGCAAAAAAAATCGATGCTAAAAAATCACCCTGGCGGAGCAGTAGGCCATCTCAGAAGAGCAGTCACAACACCTATTGAATTTGAAATGTGACAAAAAATAACACTATTAAACATGAATTACTAGTTGGCGATCGAATTTATAGATGATTCTTACAATGTGTGTACCAGAGCTGTTTCTAGCGAGTGGAATGGCGAGCGGAATAAGCCCTTGCTTGGCTCCCGGAGGCACAATTGTATAACCTGAAACAAACAAAGAAGATCGATCGATAGATCATAGAGATTTCCATTACCAATGCAAAGTATGATAGCGTTGAAAAATTCAAAGCAGACCTCGTATCTTGAGCATGTTAATGAGCTGAGACAAGTGCTGTGGAGGCTGACCCGCCGCCACATCCTTAACGAAGGAAACGTGATCTGCACAGAACGAGACGAAGGAATTCATTTCTCCATTGCTAACGGAAAGCTGAACGGAGTGAGGAAAAAGGCAATCAAGAAACCAGAAGAAGAAGAAGAAGCCGAGCAACAGAGTCTTGTGGTGATGGTGGTTGTTCTGCCGCGGCGGAGAAGCAGAGTGGGAAGAGGCGTTGCTCGTGGGCTTCCGTACAGAACCCCTCCACCACCAAGTCCCAGCTTCATTGCTGTTTATTATTATTATTATTATTATTATTATTATCCTTCACTGAATTTTTATGTTCTCAAGCTATTTTTTGCGTAATCTGAAATTCTCAGCCACGCTCTCTTAAGGCCGGGAAATCACCTCACAATCCGCGATCTTACATAGTAAATTCCACAAATATATACTTTAGAGAAGTTATTTCTTTAAATACTTCTAAGTTTCAAATATTCTATACATAACTTTAAATTTCAAAATGCTGTTTCCATTATTTTAATAAAAGATAGATAAAATATTAAAACAAAAAATTCAACAGAACGGTAAAGAATAAAATTGTCCGGATCAAACACTACTAAAATTAAATAAACGGGCAATTAGACTAATAGCTATTGAAAAATAATCAAAGTTATTAAGAAAATAGTCCACTAAATTGAAGTTAATTACTTAAATGACTAGATTAACTTAATTTGCATCGAAAAATAGGTCCTCATCATTATGTATTTAATTAACTGATTGGTAAGTTATTTTCGTAATAAAATAAACTTTAGTTATAATTTTAAACGAAACTTAAAACTGACTAGATATAATAAATTATTCTTAAATACATACGAGTGACATTATTTGTGAGATTTGATATGATAAATAAAATAATTGGTTTTCGACCTCCTCAGTCACTCCATGTTTTATCTGAACACTGAAAATTAGTTTTTTTTAGTGATTCGTAGCATAGAGTCATGAGTAAAATTAATTACTATAATGGTTATGCAGGTCCTGTGTTCAATATTATCAAATACGTCAAACGCTCATGTTTTCTTATCGATTTCATCTCTCCATTCGACATTCACTATTACATCACCGTCATTTATGCGGATTTAAAAACAAAAAAATACATAATGTTAATGTTTGATGTTTTTATTGTAAAATAGCCAATATTTAGTTAAGTTGTGATTAATTATCTTATTATTGTCATAATAATTTTCGATTTTACCATTTTTCATTTCAAAAATTTTTAAAAAGATTGTGCGAATTCGTCCTAAAATTTTCGTTAAAGTTTAATAAGATCATTTACCAAAAATATGTTAAATGTTGGCTATTTTTGACATGCACTATGTTTAAAATGCTATACAACTTAATAACTCATTTAAAAACATTAAAGAACACAAGTTATATCACGAAAACTTCTAGGTATAACATGATGAATAAACAAAAACAATAATAAAAGAAGCTCATTCTTTTTCTTATTGCGGTGTCACCTTTCAGTATCAGATCTTCGTCTGGTTGTATTATAAGGGAAAATTTCAGTTTCTCCGTGTGATAGTGAGGTGTAATTTTTTTCTTTGTGATCCATAAATAAATTATGGTTTATAATGAGAAATTTCATATTATAGATCCAAAATATTAAAAATATTCATATTAAACCCATCTTGTTAAAAATATCTAAAACTGGACTTTAGGCCCAAAATCAGACAAAAATACCCTTAATCTCATTTATAGAGTTTCTTAAAGATTTCAATCTCATTTTCAACTCAATTTTTTTCTAAATCCGTTGAAATCATCTAAGATTATCGAAATAATATGTTACTTCATTAACTCCATTTAAATCACTTTTGTAGTCGTTTTTGGTGTTAAAATCATTTTTCGATCGGGAAAAAATAAGTTCGTTAAAAATTTGGAAATTTTTGGTTGAAGGCCATCGTACGCCATCGTAAGATGTCGTACGATGGCGTATAATGTCGTACGATGGTCGTAGTCGTCGTACGATGTCGTACAACTTAAGTTATTGTCCAAAAATTTCCAGATTTTTGACGAACTTATTTTTTCCCGATCGAAAAATGATTTTAACACCAAAAACGATTGTAAAAGTGATTTAAATAGAGTTACTGAAGTAATATATTCATTATTTCAATAATTTTAGATGATTTCAACGGATTTAGAAAAAAATTTAGTTGAAAATGAGATTGAAATCTCTAAGAAACTCCATAAATGAGGTTAAGCGTATATTTGTCCGATTTTAGGTCTAAAGTCCAGATTTAGATATTTTTAACAAAATGGGTCTAATCTGGATTTTCAATGTTTTTGGGTCTACAATATGAAATTTCTCTTTATAATACTCACTTTACAAGAATACCCCTAAAATAAAACCTCCAAATATAACCTAAAATCGTCCTTTTTTTTCTCTCTCTTCACGCACGTACCTGTTCTCTCTCTCTCTCTCTCTTCTCTCTTCACGCACGTACACGTTCTCTCTCTCTCTCTCTCTCTCTCTCTCTCTCTCTCTCTCTCTCTCTCTCTCTCCACACCCGATTTATTCTCTTTTCGCCCATACCCAACCGAAAATCATTTCCCTCGTCACGCCACCCTTTTCTCGCTCGCCCACGCTCAACGATGATCGTCATTCTTCTCCGCGGTCAGTCGCCGTCGAAGAAGTTTCGCGGTCACCATCGCAGAACTCTCCTCACAACGTCCTCTGTGCATCTGCGTCGCAGAAGTAGTCGTCTCTAATTAGTATGACATTTTTTTCTCTTTTCTTGTATAGCGTACTGCATACTGCGCAAGTAACAACAACATGCCGCACCATTTTATTATGTTTAAAATCAAATATAGTATAACATTTAACAAGATACCGCAGTCTACCGCAACCAACCGCACTATTTTTATTCATGTTTTTTTATGTATTTTTGAAATCTGTTATTGAACTTTGCAGTCGCCGCAACTGACCGCAACTTTTGTTGTTCATGTTGTATATTTAATTGTGCAGATTGTCGTGGTGTAATTGTTTTGTTTGATGGAATTTGGCCTCTAAAAGATGGTGAACTAGCTTTATTTCGTGTGAGTTCTATGTATGTACTTGAAATCGAGAACAACATAAAGTATAATGAGTTATTGGATACGTTATAAGAATTATTTCATGTGGATAAGTTACTATTTGATCACAAAATCGAAGTTCCTTATAAAATCGGTGGTGCAATATCCTCTTAGTACGATTTGCGATGATGACACAATTTTCTACTATATCAAATATGGTCAAAATTATCCTTTATGCGTCACTCAAATTGAGAAACATATAATGGATCCAAAAATGTTCACTTCAATGAATATGTTGCATGTCCCGAAATTAATGACTTTAGCTCATTCATGCAACTTTTTTGTTTTGTTTATTGAACTGGTATATGTCTGCAATACACCGCAGCATACCACAATACACCGCAACTTTTTTCAATAACTATTAACTAATAATATTTGTTTGGCGGATACCGCATACGGCCGCAACAAACTGCAATGTACCACAACTTTAATATAATTACGCTTTATATTGCCTACATAAACATCAAAATACATAAACACGACATAACCATAAAATCTTACTCAATAGGTTGTAAACAGTACATAAACATGTTTGAAAATACATGATAATGTGTTACAAAGATGTTAACAATACATAAACATGTTTCAACCAAATAATAAGCCATAAACATTTTCACAAAATATATGATAATCAGTCCAAATACTCTAAAATATATGACATTAGATTTTGATACCAAAAATCTATTGCCTATTTCTCTATATAAAACTCCATATTTCTATCATTGACATCCAACGAAGACACTGAACCCATCAAATGCTCCACGATCTTGAGACAATACATACAAAAATCGTCGCTACAAAATACATAATAATTTGTTAAAAAATTAGAAACGAATCCTAATAAAATTTTAATCTAATCACACTAATCTTACTCATATTTTTTCTTTTCGACTGTTGCTATACACACCGCAAGTAACCGCAAGTAACCGCAACTTACGGCAGATGAAATCGAGCGCAGAAGTTCTGTAACGACGACCACCACGAGAAGAGCGACGATGACCACCGTGAGAATAGCGACAAACACCGCGGACCGTGAGAAGAACGAAGATTAAAACTCCCAAAACATCAAATCCTCAAATCTAAAGCTTATACCAACAAAATCCCCAAGACATCAAATCCCTAAAAGATCAAATCTCCAAAACAAAAATTAATATAAAAAAATTCACAAATTCAGTTATACCAGAGATGATCTCAATAATGAGGATCTCTTTATTATGATTCATATGTCCCTGGAACAACCACGACGGAGACAACTACGAGAAGATTTAACATTAAAAACTCAAAAAATACTTGTAAGAACTAAAAGAATATTTGTTAGGATTCAAGCATGTGAGCTAAAGTGAACTAAATAAGTGAATTGGAACCAAATCTTGAACCATTTAGCACTTTGGATTAATTTGGCCAAGAGAGTCAAGATGAATATTATGTGTTGAAATGCCCAAAAATTGACGAGCATTTTTCTAAAATTTACATTCTTAATTCAAACTTACTCAATTACTCAACTTACAAATCATGCCAAAAATCTTTGAAATCGTAATTTATTTATTTTACTCACTGGAGTACGTTAAATACTAGGTCCAAAGAGTATTATTATGTTAGTTTTGTAAATAACATTAGCTCGAGAATGTACAAATAATTGTTTTACCTTGTTAGTTGTTATTTTCCTGACTACTTTATACTAAAATAATATGTTGATCACCGAGATATCTCTAGCATATAATCATATGGTTTTGTAAAATGAATTTATTAATTGACTATAGAATTCCGGGATTAACTACTCTCTTAATATTCAGTTAATAGACTTAGGGCTTTTCCATAATATTATGGTTTGTTATAGCTTAGGTTGTTATTATTCCTAAGTATTAGTTAGTTGTTATTGTTTCTATATTGTAAAGTGTATAAGTCCGATCATTGATCGCGTTAATAATTTTGAGAATTACTTTTAATCACTCTTTAAATTCTACATGGTATAGAGCAGTGTTAAACTAGTGTTAAACTTCACTAGAAAGATGAGAAAATATGGACAACCCCACATCTTTGCCTCCTCTTCAGAAACACAAACCCTAAGTCCATCACCGTCACCGACCATATATTGAATGGTCAAAATTATCTCCAATAGTCAATTTGATCTAATGTTCATATTTGGTTGCAACAAAGACGATTACCTCACTAGAGAAGCCAGAAACTCCGAAAACAGTGAGCCAAAGTACAAGATTTGGAAGGCTGAGAATAATATGGTCATGTCGTGGCTGGTCAATTACATGACACCGGAGATATGAGAAAATTTCATTCTCTACGCAACGGCCTGAGAAATCTTGGAATCCGCTCGAGTCACATTTCAGACTCAGAAAACATGTCTGAGCTATTTGAAACTGAGAACCTCTCCTTCACGATCTCAAGCAAGAAGACGCATGCTCAGTCACTCAATACTATAACAATTTAATCAAACTTTGGCAAAGAACTAATGTGTGTATGATCAGCACATGTAGAGCTGTCTTGAAGATGCATTATTCTACGCATTTTTTTTGGAAACAAAGCATGTGTTCAAATTGTTATCAGGTCTACCAAGGAGATTAACAAAGTGAAGGGGAGAATTTCGAGCATCAAGCAACTACCCTTACTTCTTAATGCATTCTCGATGGTCAGACATGAAGAAAGCCACCGAAAACTCATGATGACAAGCCATCTCTTATCATCTTCGCCAAATCCTCATGATGCCTCGGCCTTGGTTGCCCACGAAGAGTCACAAGCCTTCATCGCCAAGGCTCCCTACAACAAAACAGACCATATTGTGATCACTACAAGAAACCATGGCATGCGGGAGAGACCTGTTGGGAGATCCATGGAAAACGTGCAAAATGGAAGCCCCCGAGGTACTCAAGTGAGCCGGTTAGTCACGCCAACGCAGCTTCCATCAGTCCATTCGGTCCCGAGCATCTAGAGATTCTCATTTGCCTCTCATTAGAAAAGTAAATCAATCATCAGAAACCTCTACATCAAGCTCATATGGTTTGGTAGCACAAAAAGTATGATAATTTCAAATATTCAAGCCCTAACAACAGTTTATGTGGTTACAAATCTCTCTAGTATGTGGATCACGGACTCTGGGGTATCATATCACATGTCCAACAATCTCAGTATATTCACATATTACACTCATACTGAAGGAGATCTATATGTCACCATAGCAGATGGTTCAAATACTGAAGTAAATGGGATTTGATCAGTAAAAGTCTCTCCACAACTCACATTAAGATATGCCCTATATGTGCCAAAATTACATTGGAATTGCCTATCAGTTTACAAAATGATAAAGGATTCATGTTATCCAAATTTTGTGCATCCCAAAAAAAAAATTCCAACATTATTTATCAATAAAGATTCAAGTTTATTCCCGTGGATGTGTGTCAATTATCCAAGCATACTAGAAGTACACATAGCCCTAAAGAACATAAATCCTTCTCAATTATACATAGTGACATTTGGGTCATTCACGAGTAACGAATATAAATGGGGCTAGATGGTTTTTATCAATAATGTATGATCACACTAGGCTTAGCTGAGTATACTTCATGAAAGAAAATTATAAGATTATTTCTATCATTATCCAATTTCATAATATGATTAAAAACCAGTTCTCTTCTGATATTCAAATCATCCACTCAGATAATTCTAAAGACTATTTTACTTATCATATCAACCAATATTTTCAAACACATGGCATCATCCACTTTAGTCATGTGTCCAAAACACCTCAACAAAATTGGATCACAGAGAGAAAAAATAAATACTCGCTAGAAGTTGTTAGGTTTATAATGTTTACATCACAAGTACCTAAATATCTTTGGAGGAAGTCATTTTAACAACAATCTGCCTCATCAATAGGTAGCCTTCAAGATTCCTCAAATTTATAATCCCTTGTGAAATCTTACGTGAATCATATCCCACTACTAGGCTCATATCCACCATTTCTCCAAAACAAATTCGGTGCTCGGTATTTGTTCACACATGTGATCACAGTAAACTTGACCCTAGGTCTACCAAATGTGTCTTTATTAACTACCCATCCATACAAAAAGGATATAAATATTACTCACCTCAAAGTAAGAAAACATATGTATCTTTCGATGTGATCTTTCATGAGACTATACCTTATTTTTCATTTCCTCATGAAAAACAATATCGTGACTCACCTCTTGACCAAACAAGCCTAATAGACTTCCAGATCTATATACTGACCAAACTCCCATCAATTTTGAACCTCATCCGGACTACATACCTTTGGAGACCCCATACTATTCAACATCACCATGAAGCTTTACCTCTTTCTCAGTCCTCGTTGAGAATAGATAAGCCAAACCAAGGTAACATGAGTTTTAAATCTTATTTACTTAGTAATTTTGAAAGTGTAACAAATCTTGATCTTCCAATAGATTTGAGAAAGCCGACTCATGCTTGTGGCCCTTACCGAATTCAAGACTTCATCCACTATGGAAACTTGTCTACATAATTCTGAGCAGTTGTGACTCAAATGGACCAAGTCTCCATAGCGGATACAATAGAAGAAGCAATGACAAGGCCCAAGTAGAGACATGCTGCAAATGAAGAGATCAAGGCACTTAAATAGAACAAAATATGGAGCATTATTGAACTACCTAAAGGAAAGAAAACAATTGGGTGCAAATGACTATTTACCGTGAAGTACAAGTCAACTGGTTTATTGAGAGATGCAAACCACACCTCTTGTTGTTAAAGGGTACACAAAGTCATGTAGAATTGACTACCAAGAAATCTTTGCACATGTGGCAAAGTTAAACAGAGTCCGAGTAATAATGTCAATTGCAGCTATAACTTGGATTAGCCAAGTTCTACTTAGATGTGATAACTTGGATTAGCCAAGTTCTACTTAGATGTGAATAACATTTTTCTCAATGGCACACTCGAGGAAGAAGTGTACGTTGACTTGCCCCCAGATTTTAAAGGAACAAGACCGAAGAACTCAGTATGACATCTTCACAAATCTTTCTATGGACTTAAACAAAGTCCTAGACATTGGTCTGGCCGCTTTCCTCAAGTTCTTAAAGGTCGTCATTACTCCAAGAGTCATAAAGATCAAACATTGTTCATAAAGCACTCAAGCCAAGGGAAATGCCCAATTGTAAGTGTTTTTGTGGATGATGTATAATCTTTATTGGTGATGATGAATTGAAGATACTGAAGCTCAAGGCAGTCTTAGGTACATAATTTGAAGTAAAAGATCTTGGAGAGCTCAAGTACTTCTTATGTATGGACGTGACACGGTCCAAACTCGAAATTACAGTTTCACAAAGGAAATAGACTCTCAATCTACTCAAAGAAACATATATGATAGGCTGTAAACTCTCAAACACTTTGATGAATTCTATAATTAACTGGGCAAGAGAACTAATGAGGCATGAGTAGGCAAATGTCAATACCAAATAATCGTGGGAAAATTAATATTGGCTCATACAAGACCATATATAAGTTTCTCAGTGAGCATGACAAGCAGTTTCATGAATGATCCATTAGGAACACTTAGAAGCTATGATGAGGATCCTCAGATACCTCAAATCATCACCATAGAAGGGTCTGATGTTAAAGAAACAAATTTTCTATGAAGTGCAAGTCTTCACTGATGCGGATTGGGCTGGATCAAAGACCGACTCACATTCCACCTCAGGCATGTGTTTATTTGTATGGGGAACTTAGTCACATGGCGCAACAAAATATAAGGAGCACTGAATCAGAATTGAGATCATTAGCTCGTGGAATGTGTGAAGGAATTTAGTTGAAGAAACTCCTTGAAGAAATGAAGGTACAAGTGTGATGGTCTAGTTAAAATACTTTGTGATAATAAATCAGCAATAAGTATTGCCAAAGATCCAGCTCAACACTATTGTACAAATCATATTGGAATTGACAGGCATTTCCTTAGTGAGAAGATTGAAGAAAGCATCAATCCATGCAGTTTGTCAAGATCAAACTACAGACGTTCTCACCAAACCATTTCCACGACAATCTAAATAATTTCTCCAAGCTTGCTTTGATTGACATCTATCATCGACTTTGAGGGGTGCATAGAATTTTGGGATTAACTTAATATTGATTAGGATATTAGTATGTTATTGTCCTACTTATATTTAGGTTTATATTCTGTCTATTATTACTCGTTAATAATAGTCTGTTAATATTCAGTTAACAGGCTTTTCCATATTATTAGGGTGTTATAGCTTAGACTGTTATTATTCCTAACTATTAACAGGTTGTTATTATTTCCATATTGTAAGGTGTGTAAGACCGATCATTGATCACGTTCATAATATTGAAAATTAGTTCCAATCTCTCTGAATTCTACACTGACTATCAGGCTTATTTTGTTTCTCCAAGACCAAACCAGAATGTAAAATACACATTACATTTCAAAATAATTTTGTAGACGAATTTCATACATGTGAGTCTCACGGGCATACGAGTCTGAGTCGTAACACCACTAACATCAACTATCGATTCCTGAACATGATATACACCGCTGAGTCATATCACCAACCGTTTATGTTAAACTTTTATATTATTATTATTGGGATATATTGGTATATTATTAAGAATAGATCTAACTCTTTGAGTGGAAGATGCCGTGCTACATGTAAAAAGGTGAAGAATAACAAAGATGCATAAAAACCGTACACAATAAGAGAAAGAAAACCTGATTGTTAGGTTTGCTATTGTATTAGAAAAAGTGCGACTAAAATAATAATGAGATACATACTATAAGGAATATAGCATCACATGGTTTGTTTCTTGAGATCATTCTACGTTTATTATGTTAAACGACTAACAGTTAATAACCTTCTTTAAACTAGTGTAGTATTTAAAATATAGTATAATGACTTTCTTGACTGGTCAGCCATAAATTATGTTAAAATAACTAGTAAAATAAAAGTTAATCCGAGTCCTTGGAGATTTTATATTGCTAGCAGAAAAAAGGTAGGCTTTATTATAAAATGAAATAAAAAATCTGTGATATCCCAAATCAATGTTCGATATATGATCGTCAATACGTAAGGGCCGACGTCTAATTAATAATTTATACAAAGGCCAAAGCTGACTGCTGTTTGGTGTCTCCGGAGAAAAAGATAAAACTATTATGTAAATTAAATGTGTTTCTATCTGCTAGAAGTAGAAATGATTTCATTATAATTCCTAAAAAGCAATATATTATAATACCGTAGTAGAAATTTCTTTATACTGTTACGTACGATTCGCCCGATATATATTGCGATCTTGGTCCAACCAATTAAGTCTTTTTTCTTTCTTGATTACTGCCAAATATAACAAGCTTCGTTCCCAGAAATATACTAAGCTGGTTTCTTCTTTTCCTAGATATAAACAAAAGCTGATGCAAAGGAATCTCCTCTGACCAACTTCGAGTACGAGTCAAATTCTGTTTAAGGAAACTCTTTCCCAAACCCAAAGCCTGGTTTTACACATCTTATTCTCCATCACTTTCTCGTAATACAAACAACAAACCGAATCTTACACCACTACGGTCCTCATATATATATATATATATATATATATATATATATATTGTGTTATCTTTAAAGGTGATTGAAAGCTTTTAATCTTGAGTCCATTTCCAAGATATTCTGTACTCATCTCTCATCTCTCTTCTCTCATCTCTCTTCTCTCTCTCACACTTTATACATCATTACTTGATTACTTTTCACGGCCCTCTCTATTTGAACAGCATATATTATAATTTTGAAATTTCGTATCTCCTTTAGCTTTAAGTAAATGAATGCAGATTTCGAGTCGTTTCCTTGTAGCCTTTAGTAATTACAATGGCTAAAGCAATCGTAATGTTTTTATCTTATGATGAAGTTAAAGATGTAGCTAACCCTAAACGACATAGTAAGTCAAATAATAATGAAGCTCTTTTTGAATTTGATTCTAATTTATTGATTACTTCAATAACCTACAAGTAATCTCACACCCAAACCACACAGAGATCCAACACAAAGAAAAGATAATACTTGCCGGAAATAATAACATCCCTAATAGATTAAAATAAAAGAGGTTTCAGACAAAAAAAAAAAACTCAAGGATATGTACCATTAGTAGCTGTACTAGGCTGGAGATCAGACCATGAAAAAGTTGCGTTGCTGTTCCAAAACCCCAATTCAGCTCCACCATTATTAGCCATCGCCGACTCCAAAACAGAAGATGATGATGATGATAATGAGGTCATACCCGTTGACGTCGAGTGGCCGTTATTGTAATAACTATTCCCCGGCAAAGACCCTAGCCTCTGGTAGAGCTCTTTATTAACCCCGCCGCTACTCTGCTGGTGATGATCGCCGAACGTAAAACCATAGCTCGAGGGCGACGAAGAAGAAGATCTCCACAGCGAGCTCAGCGACGGTGCCGGATCCAGCCCCACGCTCCGGCCGAGACTCACCAGCGCCGCGTTAGGGCTAGGGTTAGGGTTATGGTTAGGGCTAGCGCTTTGGTAGTAATGATGAGGAATGTTGTTAGTGGGCGATGATGACCTAAGAAGAGGCAAGAGGTGAGAGGTGTGTGGGGAGCCCCACAAGATGGGGGTCGTCGCCGGCGGCGGCGAGAACATCATTTCCCCGGCGGCGGCTCCGGCGGGTTTGGCCTTTGCTGTTGGGATATGGGCGGGCTTGTTTCTGCGGCAGCCGCCGCCGATGGGGACGTTGCGGAGGGCGCCGCCTTTGGTCCAGTAGCGGCGGCAGGTCTTGCAGAAGTATCGGGGCTGAGTCAGGTTGTAGTTGTTGTAGTAACAGAACTTCGTGTTCGCCGAGTCGCACCTCGGACACTGCATCTGATTATTGTTGTTGGTGTTGTTGTTCGCCGGAGTTTTGGGAATAGTACTGTTTGTTGCCACCGTGGTGGTGGTAGAAGGAGGTGGAAGTGATGGTGGTTGTAGGATCGCTCCGGTGGAGCCGCCGTTGACCAGAGACGACATTTTTCTGTCCCCGGTTCCTGATAAGAAGCCCGGATTATTGTTGTTGCTGCCTCCAAACAGTTCTTGGATCATTGTCTTTTTTTTATGTGAGATCTGTATATGTGTTTTGAGGTAATGAGTGAGAGAGTGAGTGAGGAAGGGAAAGAGAAAGAGAGGGTTTTTTGTGTGATGGGGTCGCGCTTTGTGTTCTTGTGTTGTAACACGGTGTAAAGGAGTTTAAAGAGCTCCTCGTGGTGATAAAGTCATTACTATTATTATCATTTTATTATTATTATTATTATTATTATTATTATTATTATTATTATTATTATTATTATTATTATTATTATTATTATTATTATTATTATTATTATTATTATTATTATATATACATCAAATATATCATCATGGGGGTAAAAGAAATCGAGTGATTTTAGGGGAGATTAGGCTGAGACTTCATGTAGAAATATTTGACCAATGTGAATGGAAAGAAACACTTTTGTCGTTCCCTAATAATATAATTCATGATCATAATAAACATGTGGGTCTATCCTCTATATATACACACATTATATATATATATATATATATATATATATATATATATATTAATCTGGTTTTGTGGGAACTATGTACTTGGAACAATTATTTGGACAAAATCGGTTTTAATGAAATGGATTTAGTACTATTTAATGGCTCATAGACATAGCAAAATGATTTAAGTATAAATTGGTATTCAAGGTGCATAATAAAACGAAAAAAAAGATTGAACTGAAATTCTACATGCGTGAAAAACACGTGCTATATTGTTAAGGAAACTTATATTTTTAAGCGGTAATAAGTTGTTAAACATAAACTCTCTCCGAGGAGCAGAGAGATGAAATTTGGTCATGAGAGGGATTAGGGTTCAGAGTTGTGAATCAATGTGGAATAAGACACGAAGACTAGTAAAATTAGCTATTCCAAAGCGAGCGACTCTTCAATTTTCCTATACAGACTTGTGCCATTCAAAATTCCTAGTTCGTCACAACTGGACAACGTGTGTCGTTCTCTTCGTTTGTTGCTGTATTCAATGATTACAATATTTGGAAATGGCATCGTTTTGATCTCTATGTATATTGTCCGATATTATCATCAGAAAATCAAAACGGGCATTGGTATTCCAACATTTCAATCTTTGAGCTCAACTATATATTCATAGTTGACTCGTGAATTAGTGAGCTAGTCTCACTCAAGTCAAATTTTTTTCTCTAAATACGAAGATATTAAGAGAGAAAGAGCATATAAATTAATAGAACAAAAGATGGTAGAATTCGTATGGTTAAGCGCGCGCGCAGTCCGGAGCGAGAGACCGGCCTTTGGTCAGAGTCGTCGAGATTGGACCGACAAAGACAATACACTCTAACTCTAACAACAATATTTAGTAAGAATAATAGTAATACCACTTTTCCTTTTCCCTCTCTTTTCCGTTCCTCCTCATCTGATGACGGGTCTGTTCTGAGGAAAACGACAAGAGCTTTACGCGTGGCCTTTATTCAGTTCAGCCAAGTTTTCATTTTTTTTAAAACGGGAGATAATGAAACCATTCTCTCTTTATATATTACAAAGTAGTGGGTCAGTCTTCCCCTCGATTGTCGGTCTCTCCCTTTCTCATTTGTATATGTATAATATATATATATATATATATATATATATATGTGTGTGTGTGTGTGTGTAAAATATTGTATGTGTCTTTCTTTCTTTCTTTCTTTCGTTGTTCTGTCTCTATCATAATTCTTTCTCAGAGATTCGTTTAGAGTTGAATAATTCTTAACGTCCCACTTTGGTGCCAAAATCTCTCTTTACATCATAGAATCAGTTTAATTATTGAATTCAGTCTGTGTGTGTATGAAAGAGAGAAAGAGAAGAAAGAAAAGAAGAATTTTGATTAGAATCGTAACAACAAAGTAGCGTTTGTCTGGTGTTAATTTCAGCTTTTACAGTGTGTGGAAAAGTGAGGAGCGGATGTTGGTTTAATATCATATAAAGTGTTACTTAATAGATTTCTAATTAAAAAAGTAGAAGGTTTAAGCATATCAAAGCTTGAGAGAAATTACACTCTTATATATAAACGAAATAACTTCTTTTTCTCTTGCTAATTAAGTAACTGTACATCAATAAAGCATGATATAGATGATCCCATTATTATAAGTGAGTTATATTGCAATATTAAATATATTCGTCATCTGAGTGCAACAATCTCTCTAGAATTATCGCACAAAATATCTAAATATTTTGTTGTCCAGAAGTAGATGTGACCCAGAAGTTTGTAGATCCACGCAAAGCCACAGATTATAAATAAAGCAAATCAATTACACTAAAACATTGCCTATATATGTGGGTTGAGTTATTTAAGATGTGTCAGTCTCTTTACTAAATGAGCATCTCAATTATCAGTAAAATTCTCTCGTTACCAATTCGATTTAAGATTAACTAGTACGTCGATCAGTGAACTAGGTTTAAGAAGGTGTGAATTTCTATTTCGTTATACGAAATAGATACTTTTAGTAATAAGAAAACTGTCCTTACTTCAAAGCTCCTTTTCATCTTCTTTCAAAACACGACACTCCATTTTTCATGCTTTTATTGAATTTGTTTAAAATTTCTTCTAATATTTACTCTTCTCTAAAAAGAAAAGAAAAAAGTATTCTCATAATTTGTTGTATTATATCTTCAACAACAAAAAAATGGGTTTGTTAGAAAAAAAGGGGTCCAACGGGAATGTTCATGAAGTTGGAACCAACCATTTTTCTTATTCCAATGATTTCCATTATTCCCATAATTTCTGTACACACAAACACATACTAACAAACCAGAAATGATCGTAAGAGCGCTTGGCCTCTCTACAGAAATAACTTGACAAAAAACTAGGAATGATGCTAAAGGGACAGCGGTTTCTTTCGCTTGAAAGATTGATTGGGACTGCAGAAATCATCGAGCTATCAGTAACATTTCTGAAGCTCATGGGGATGGACTATTATTGCCCACTACCGTCCGTGGGTCCGTCCGTTTAAAATCAACATCGGCTTTGATCGGTTCGTGTGCCTACACACATAAATATGTATTTATATATCTCATATGATATGGTTAGCAACAACCTAATTGTTGGCTTTAAGAGAAGAAAAGAGAAAGAATCACGTATCATTACGGTTTTGCTTTAGGTCCTAAACTAGGCTTTTTTTATATATGAGTAACATCATGGCATGATAAAGCTTTTACATCATTAGGTAATTAGCCAATTAAAATATTTGAGATTATTATATAGTTAATATTTCAAAAATAAATAATCATAAAGATGACGTGATATTTTTGGTTTGCTCTTTAAACTGGAATGTTTACGTAAATTTACGTGCGCAAATACATTCACATATTTAATTGACTAAGATTTATAAAACTGGTTATATATGATATATTCGCATGATTTCCTTTTCATATTCTACTTCTTGGGGAAAGTCCTATGATATGTTAGGAAATCTGAATGATGAATGCAGTCGTATCTGATTAAAATTTATTAAATTAATATTAATTCATAATTAGCTATACTGAACGGTGTGATTAAATTTCAAAAGTGAGCTACGTATTTTATCAAAATAGAAAATAAAAGCTATTGTCCAGAAATAAAAGAAAAAATTATACTTTCTTCCCTCAGATCACAAGCACCGAAGTAGTAGTGGGGCCCATTGCCCAAGGCCCGCTCCCAATAAAGTCAATTTTTTTATTTATAATAAATCTAATTATACGTCTAAACTCTAAACCTATTGAACAATTTTATTTGAAATTACAATTTATTAAATTAATATTAATTGATGTTATATTTTTATTAAAGGAGAAATTAAACTAATAAGGTTATAAGGCATGATGGACTATTTCCCTAATAAAGTAAAATAAGGTAATAACAGATTGATTAATTGCAATAAATACTACTTTATCAAATACCTTTTAAAATGTGGTATTAATTTATTAATATAATTCCATCCACAATCGAATAATTTTTTAATAGGGCTCCGAAAATTGTAGTGCCAAATCTTAGTTAGTAATATAAAATAGTGTCAATATAGTATAGTCATCTGTCAATTTAGAAATACTAATATATTTAATTAATAAGTGATGAATAACTAGCGATTTTTTTAAAAATTTGGTACGAAATTACTAAAATATTGTATACATAAAATAAAACTATTTTTTGGATAATTTTGTCTTAATATTTTTATAAACGATTTTTGCTAGGTATTTACATAGAATAGAACGTAGATATTTTTATAATGTCAAATATTTAATGAGCTATAAAGCCAGTTTTTGTTATTTTTACTCGGAAATAATCAATAACACAGTGATTACAACAATTATTATTCCTATGGTATATTCCTTTTTTCATCACTTTTAAGGTTCTCCAGAATTTCTCTTGACGTATCTACCAACGGAATTTTTTATAATAAAATGATTAAATAATCACAAAGGAATGTCGAATTAGATATATGTAAAGCAAAATATCATATCCTTACTGCTACTCAATATTTATAGCCAATGGAGTTTCTGTTCAACATATATAAAAGCTCAAAATTAAGAAAATATTCAATTTATACCCATGATTTAGAAAATATCTCAAAAACAGAACTTTTGATTGAATATCGTACAAAAATATTCTTACAAGCAAAACACTTAATTTTTCAAATATTTCTAAAAAAAATTACTTGAAAATTTGATCATTAACTAATTATTTTTGAATAATTTTCTTGTTAAAATTTATTAGATGTTGTTCGTACAGTGATTATTAGCAACATATATAATACATCGAGTTAATTTTAATTAAATTGAAGTTTAAATCATAATAATCATTCTACGAACTAACAATTTAAAAAAAAAACTAAGAGTTTTGCCTAAAAGTGTATCTTTATCCGATTTTATCCAAATATTCATTGTGAAATATTTTCAGATGATTAGAAAATATAAAATATATTTTTCTTAATTTAGAGCCAATAAAATAAAATTTGTCTTAATCTTTCACCCCATGTTACAGCTTAATGAAGTGAGTTTAACAAATAATTTATCTGAAGACCGTAGAGAAATATTATAGCTACATCACTAACGACATCAAATCATGCTGCGACAGAAATTGAAACAATCTGCAAACCGCGCATGTGTGGTCCTTATTTTCTAAAAAATTATCAGCTATTCTTATAGCGCATGTATTGACAAGGACCAAAGACTGCGTGAGACAGACGTGATCAACAGAGATATAAACGCATATGTATATTTACAGCACAACCCAGGACTCAGATCTGTTTCACTTCACTTTGACACTGCATCATTAAATGATGCAGTAGAAAAGACGAGGATATTTACTCTGGGTGAAAGCTAAGGTAATCAACTCAGCATGGTCGGATGACCAGTCTGAAGCATCCTCTTGATCATGTCCATGCCAAACGCAGAATCGGATGAGCTGATTCAACGCCACAAGATTCGTAAAAAAGCTTATAAACACAGTATAATCCCCCCAATTTAACAAGCCAAGCTACGAAAAGTATTCTCAGAGGATATGGGTATATTTCCAAATAAAGATCAACTTTTAACACCCCGAAAGTAAGGCAGGATAATAATGCCAATAATAAATAGCAGCTGTAACAAGAAAAATTCGAACGGTACTAACCTTGGAATAGTGATTTCATAAGGGTATGAGATAACACCCTCACGGTTCGGTATAGGAGGCACGTGGTCCTTTTTCTCGTTCACAAACTTAATTATCTGGAACATCACGTCACGAAGTGATGCTTCCAAAGCGGCCCTTCGTGTACTTCTCTCCTCCAAACCGCTCTCTGTATTCATCAGTCCATCAGGAAAGGAAAGACCAGATTAATAATTTAGAAAGTCTTGTTGGCGTGAATTGTGATTTACCAAAAACAAGAGTAGTAATCGCGATTACCTCCAGGATCAATCACAACCTTAGAACGATGAGACTTTCCGGAATGTGTCCTCTGGAGTTGAGACACATTCAGATTGATGTACCATTGCTCCCAATAGAGGCGTTCTAATTTGTGAGTGAACCAAGAAGCTTGCTTGTTTTTTACTTCATAAAAAGACAAGCAGATCTGCACCGTATATATATGGGTTTGATATCAACACACCTATATCACCAGATTCAAAGACAAGTACGGAAAGCGATGAAGTAATAACAGACAGGTGTACTATCACTTGACAGCCTAGAACTTAGGCAATGTTTTTCTTCTTCTTAACAGACTAAAATTCACTGTGATATGCTGTGATATGCAAGTGCCACTACAAGTCATTTAACAGAGGCACAATCCACAGTACATAGTTCATCAAATTCAAGGTTCATCAAATTCAAAGAGAACAACAAACCTGACTCTTTTTGTTTGGGTGCTTCTCAACCCAAGCAATAAATTGCTCTATCTTCTCATCAATTTTCTTCTCAATTTCGAAGTCTCCACATTGGACCTAACAGTCAGATATGACAAAATAAGTTAATGTTAAATATGCAGGGTCTGACATCAATATATTCATGAAACGTAAGACTCATTCAGCGGGTGATCGACCATGAAATTACAAATGACTTACATATGTAATTTCAAATAGTTCGAGATCAACATCTTTTGGCCGCACGAGACCTAAAGCCCGGTGAAACAAAATCGTGTGAAGTATACCTGAAATTATTTCAACAATAATTTCAATGACACAGAGAAAATTTTATCCATTTTCAAGCACGCCCAAGTCATTCAAAGAATGCAAACGACCACTGCGCTTACACAAAACACTACCTTTTCTTTTCTTCTTCTTTTCAAACCACGTAGTTTTCCTAAAAGAAACATAGACGTAGTTTGAGGTTGTAGTTTTCAATCACAAAACACTATGGGTTTCATACGGTAAAAACTAAAAAATGGAAATATCCTACCAAAAGAAACAAAATCCATATCGCTGTAGCTGTATAAGCAATAGTTTTCAGGTTGTTCCAATTGAGTATTCGATTTTCTTGTTATCTAAAATGTGTTGCATATGCAGTAGTTCCAGGTTGAATATGCTCTGACGATAGTAGATTTTCTACCTATGCTTCTGTGTAGTTTAGGAAAACATTCAAAAACAACAAAAAAGTAATCATGATGACCGGCAATTTAGAGAAAAATCCACACAGATAATCGAAGTAGAAATAAGTAAATGTCCAAACCCAAGAAATTTCAAATAATAGATGATGAATCGAATTTTTTTGTCTGGTTGCTATAGAACTGTACCGGGAAACAAATTGAAAAAAATGAATAAATTGAAACCAACTTACATCGCAAAACTTCTCGTATTTCGTATTCAAAGTGACCAACTTCCTGAATTTAAACAGAAGTTCGGAGATTCAGAATCAATACCTAATTTGTTGTCGATAAATACTAACTGAAAAGTGAAATAAAGCAGAGTTCGATTCTTCTTACCAATTCCTTAAGCTGACAAACTTCGCAGTTCATTGTTGCACAAGATCTGATAACGAACCGATTCGGAAGGAAGATTGTAATGAAAGAGCGAAAATCGATTACAAGGTTTGGCTTTGATTATAAGCTAACCTGAGAGACTGCCTTTGCCTTCCTTCTCCGTGTAGAAGTAAGGTGTAAATTTTGCAGAAGCAGAACAACCTTTATGTTAATAAAAATTACTATAGTCCTATATTTCATATATAAAAATAAGATTAAAAAATACACACAAATCGAAGAGAACGTCAACTTCCTCATATGAGGATCTCCAGCAACCAAAGTTGTTATACACATTATCAACTATAATATATTTTTTCCTTTTTTTATCCATCTCAATATTTGATTATTTTTTACAAAAATATCTAATTAAATAATTGGTCATCACTGAATTAATGGTTCTCACGCAAATTGAACTATTGGTCTATTTATTATTTTATTAATTTTTTATATTAATAATAGGGTGACATAGGTGCCAAAATTTGCACCATTGCCATAATAATTACTCTATAAAATAATAATATCTATAAAAGCAAATGACATAGCATTGCCAAGTAGACATTGAGCAACTATTGTTGCCAAACATTGGAGATGCTCTAAAAGTGTTAATAATATAATAGCACACTCATTTGTAAAAACAACTAAAAACTATTATATATTAAGAGAAATCGTTTATCGCGCCACATTTACTAATTCACTTTCACAAAATCCACAAAAATAATTTTTTTCTCAAAATGTCAATGCAAAACACCAAATGTTCTTAAAAATAATTTTTCCTTCAGTTTTCATCCTCTTTGAATTTTGGTTTCATGTAACCGGTTATGCTTTAAAAAAAAAAAAAAATCAAGCCCTCATTTTTCACTATCTCGCTCTCTCTCTCCTCACTTCTCACTCATCACTCTCTCGAAATCTCTCTTTATTGGTCTCTTCCTCTCCGAATTTGAGAAAGACAAAACCTCTCTCTCCGACCAAAAAAGTCCGACGATTCTTCACTCTCTGTCTCGTTGTCTCTCCTTGTCTCTCTGTCACTCACTTGCCGGCAAATCGCTAAGGTATAGTCTTAGATTTAGGGTTTGAGAGGGTTTATTGGGTCTTATCGTTTTATTGCATGTTTTTAGTTTTGGGTTTCGCCGGCAACGATAATTTTGGTTTCTCCGATTTTGATTTTGTTTTCGGATTTAGGGTTCGAGAGGTTTTGATTTGAGTCTCGAAGAGAGTTTGGTGGTAAACACTCAGAGTTTTCTCGGAATTTCGGGATTTCAGATTCGAAACGAGAAGGTATGTCGATTGACTTTCATTTCTCTTCGATTTTATCCTCTTCTCTACTTTTTTATTGTTCTTGTTTTCACGAACTAAAAAAATTGAGATTTTTTTATTAGCTTTGAGTGTAACAGAGAGGGAGAGAGAGATCTTGTTTAATTTGCATTTAATTAAAACTGGAAAACAAAAACAAGACGAAACTTGTTTGCATGTTTATCTATCTGCGTAGAGGTATCTAAGATTTTGCATGTGACATTAGTTTATAGTTGTTTAACTTCTTTGTTTAAAGAAATCATTATAATATATGCTTGGTTATTAAACAATTTAAACTTACAACTTAAAATATGTTTAAAAAAGTTCCGTCTTTTTATGATCCTAATGTTGTATGAATCCGCTGCCGAAGTTTCTTGTTCTTCTTTTGTTTAATACATTATTGGGTGATTCCTGAAACAAATAAAACAAAATCGCTTTATATTTATTTTTTTTTTTTTTTTTTTTTTTTTTTGCATGCTCATTTCTACATCTTCTTCTTCTTCTCATTAAGCACATTTTAGAACCTGGTGTTGATCCTTACAAGGTCTGCAAGGAGTTATACGTGCTTGGTGGGATCGTGTTGTCTATCGGAATCCATGAAGATGTTGAAACTAGTGCAGAAAGCATGAAGATGTAGAAGATAAGAGCTGCCTTTGAAGAGAAGTTGAAGCATAAAGAAGGGTTTAGCTCAATAGTATCCAAGAGTTGCCTTTGATTTTGTAGACTCGATTGTAGAGTCGGTTATAAACTCGCTTTTACTTTGTTGTATACTCGATTTTGCAAAACTGTTTATGGTTGTAAACAATGCTCAATTTTTATGCAGAGGTTTACTACTAGTTGTAAACATCAAAATATAGAGTAAAAGAATAAGTATACGGTTTAAATCATCCGTCGTACCGTTGAGGCCACCAAATTACATGTTTCACGACCAATCGGTTGAATACGTGCATCGATTTAAATTTTCATGGTGCTGTGAAGTTTGCCACCAGACACGATTCCGACGCAGAGTTTTATACTTCTATTCAAGTTTTCGCAAACATTATAAAGTTTTAGGTTATTTTAGACAATATTGTAGACGATACAGTCTACAATGCAGTGTATAGTAGACGTAACTGTAGACAGTTATTTCTTGTCCGTAATCGGTTGTAAACAGAGAAGTCAACAATTACGTCTACAGTAGATGTAACTGTAGACAGTTATTTCTTGTCCGTAATCGGTTGTAAACAGAGAAGTCTACAATTACGTCTACAATAGACGTAACTGTAGACAGTTATAGACGTTACACTAATAATCATTGTATTGATTTTAGTTTTACAAATAGAACAAACACAATAAAAATACCAAAGAACATAAAAAAAAAAAAATTAGTGATAAAAACAATCTACATATTCCAATTATGTTGCTTTTTCTCAAGTCGTCAAGGTTTTTTGGTTTCTTACGCTCCTTTTACTCAACAATTTATTTCAGTTCATCGGTCTCCATTTGCAGTTGATTAATTTTTCTAAGAAGACCTGCAATCATCTGTTTAGCTCTTTTGCACATCGGTGAGTCAATCCACATAAAAAAGTCACAAACTCCGTTCTCCTAAAACATAAAACCACGACCACAAGAAAAATATTAAACCAAACCAAAAAATGAACCACGTGAAATGTAAAAACACAAACCAAATTGAGCATGCAAATTTATCCTTACCATTCCCTTAGAGCAGCTTATGAATCTTCTCTCGGGATTCAAATTTGTCCACGTCGTCCTTTCTGTTCAAGAGATGTCACAATACTTTCGGACGAAGACGAGTTCGTGTGAGGTGGAGCTTTTGAATACGAGCCTCGCAATCGATTTCCATATGACGAAGACGATTCTTCATCAGTCATCGTTGCTTGCGGATGTAGACTCAGTTATACATTTGTAGACAACATTATTGACTTTGTTACAGTTTTGTAGACAACATTATAGACTCTGTTACAATTTTGTAGACGACATTGTAGACTCTGCTACATTTTTGTAAATAACATTGTAGACTCTGTTACGTTTTTGTAGATAACATTGTAGACTTGTTACGTATTTGTAGACGTTGTTACGTTTTTGTAGACAACATTGTAGACTCTGTTACGTATTTGTAGACAACATTATAGATAACGGGAAGAACCTAACCTCGGAGATGGAGCGGAGATGGCGCAACGGAGACGTCAGAGTACCAGTGGAGCTTCGTCGGAGATAAAGAAGTACCGGCGAAGTCTCATCGGAGACAACTAGTAGCAGCGGAACTTTGTCGGAAACAAACTAGTAGCAGCGGAGTTTCGTTCAGAAAAATGAGTAGCAGCGACCTTCGTCGGAGATGGACCGGAGCTGGGCGTTGGAAATGAAGCTTGAAGAAGAATGGTTTTTGGTTGAGTCTTGAAGAAGATGGGTTTTGGTTGAGTGTTGAAGAAGAAAATGTAAAAAGAGAAGAGAGAGAATGTAGGAGAGAAAGCGCTTAGTGTTTGAGTGTTGGAATCAAGAGAAATCAACCGGTTGTAGGAAGTAAAATTTAATTTTTTTTTAATTTTAAATTTTTTTTTTCTATTTTGTAACCGATTACTTCAAAATAGGGAGTATTTGTAAGTTTTTATTTTTAAAGGGTAAAAAGTCTTTTCAAATGTAAAAAACTAGTATTTTGGAAGAAATATAATTTGGGTGGATTTTGGAAAACAGATTTAGTAAAGGTGGTACAATGGGCAATTTTTCTTTTATTAACTTAATTAATTTAAGCATAATGGATTATTTTTAATAAAATACAATTTGGTGCATCTATCAATTGTGGTAGCTAATAGATTGATGGTAATATCATACGACTTTCAATTAAAAAAATCGTGGGTTCGAGTCCACCTGCATCAAAACTGCTTTAAAAAAAATTCTACTTGTGTAGTACACCTCGCGATTGGGGTGGCATGTGTGCGACTAATAGGTCCCATGCAAGCCAATAATTTACAAAACTCTGAGAATTTCAAAATCCGTAAACATATGGGTATATATCTCAATTACTTTTAGTTTTTTTGGGATTAAACTCATCAAATTCATTATTCAATAAAAAAAATTGAAAAAGACGACAAAAAATAATAAACTATTTGATAAAGAAAATATATCTTAGATATCCTGTATTCATGCTACAATTATTTATTTTTCATACTGTAATACTTGTTTTAATATTACTTGGTCTATAGTGTATATACTTAACCTTCTTTATAAATCTATAATTTCTGTCTAGATTTATGTGGCAGTTAGTATAGTTTAGTGATAAATTTGTAATATGTTAATTCAGGTTAATTTAGTTATATTTAAATTGAATGAGACTTAAACAAAAAAAAAATCTACACTATAAATTTTATCGTACGTAAGTTATATGTTGAATCGGGTTAATTTAGCTAAATTTAAGTAAAGCTTAATTTTTTTTTTAAATGAGTACCATAAATTTTATCGTACATACCATATAATATAAATATTTATAAGAAGATCGGTGGTAGGGGAATGATATTATAACGTATTCATTATACAATTATCTTCGTATCATATCATATTTTATTGTAGGTACAATAAAATTTAAGGTGCTTATTTATTTTTCAAATCTCAAATTTTAAAACTAGGGTAAATTAACTCGATTGGGCGTAATTTAACCAAATCAACCAGATTTAACGTAAATTTAATCGTAATTACTATAGAAACAATATTTAATAAGTTTTAACAATAAAATAATTTATAAACAACCATTAAAGTGAGATAGGTCAAATATTTATGTAAATGTTTTAAAAATATTTAAAAATTGAGTATTTTGTCCGTGTCCAAAAAATTTATTTTCAAGTAAAATTACGAAAATTAGTCTAATATAAATATTTTGATCGTTACCAAATGTAGAAAATAAATTTTATTAGTTTTATAGAATTATCTGAATCGTGACAAATTTTGGGGTAATAGTACGATCATCTAATTTTTTTTTCTACCAAAACATATTGATTTCAGTTTACATAGAAATTATGACTAATCACATATAATTATGTTTTTAACTCCTTTTATTTTTCCTTTACTTTCCAATTTCATGCATTTCTCTCATTTGGCTAATCGAAACCGGTGGTGAACACAAACAAAACAATCTACCTCTACCTTTACCTCTCTCTCTCTCTTATGATTTCATCTTCTCACCGCACTAATTTTTTGTTCTTTTTCTTCAACAAAATATGTTCGTCGTCATTTGCAACAATATTCGACCTTCGTATTTTTATTTCATTTCTTATTACTCAATTATGTTCGTTAAAAATTATAAAGAAACCCTAAAATCCTAAAATTAAATTATATTCATGGCCAAAAAAATCCCAAATTGTTACGCCATTCAAATAAGACTCGTGACTAAGTAAATATACGTGTTCTGGATATAGCGTCATCATGACACGTCTAAGGCCAACTTGATGAGATTTATTGACCAGTGTTACACAGTGCTGTTATTTCGTATGTTGTTTCCTTGTGCGTGTTACAGAATGCTGTTATTTCGTATTTTGTATTTTAATGAGTTGACGATTCGCGTTTAATATCAATTCGAAAATAATATATTTCTCGGTTACCATCACATTCGTTTGTCTACGTGGAAGTTATAAATTATTATACGTAATTTTTCATAAAATTTCAACGTTAAGCTCTCCTCTTTCGGAATCGTTTATACACAAAACGGTTTTATAACTATTTTATATTCAATTTTTACAAAATAAATTGAATTAAATTTTATAACGTTAATAAATTTTTACAACGTTCATTCATATTCGGCCAATATTTTTTTTGAATTTTGAATTTTTTTGTGGGAAATTCGAATTAAAAATTTGAATTAACTACCGAAATAATTCAAATTAGGCGATTTCATTAGTAGTAAAGATTTATTCTTATAATTATTGGAAGATCCTACAAAAATAGAAAATTAATATATTCAATTTTTGTTTAATTTATCAATTAAAAATATTTATTTCATTTCGATTTTTAATTTTAGAAATTATTTTCACCCGGGCATAATTTATATTTAATTTTTATTTTCAGTTCTAAGAATTATTTCAACCAGACATAATTATATTTTCTTCACATTTGATTTTTACAACTTAAATTGAGTTGAGTTTTATAATGTTATCGTACGTTACGATAAAATTTACGGTGTACATCTACATACTAATTTTACAAAATAGTGAACAAAATTAAATTAACAATATATACACACAATATACAAGAGATGGATAAATTACGACTCTCTCCACTACCGTCCACTTTTGCTATCAATGATTAGGACAGATAACCTATCGTCCAAGACGAGACGACTCTATAGCAACATTAAAGCAACGAGAAAAACAACAAAACAGAATTCGATCTTATCAGGGCTGTCATGTAGAGAAATCACGAGTAATTATATTTTAAAAGAAAATAATAAATTCACACGTGTTTTAAGCATGCAATAAATATCTTCCAAGAGTCATGACTAAGGAAAGTATATGCATCGGAGGAAACGAAGCTATGAGCAAATCAAGTCATCACTTTGTGCTGATCCACGGGAGTTGCCACGGAGCGTGGTGCTGGTACAAGCTCTGCGCTCTTCTGAAGCTCTCCGGCCACCGCGCCACCGCCTTGGACCTCGGCGCCTCCGGGATCAATCCCAAGAGCCTTCACCAAGTTTCTGACGTGTCAGACTACGTGGCACCGCTCATGGACTTCATGGCTAGCGCTCTGATCTCCGACCAAAAGGTGGTCCTCGTCGGACACAGCTTCGCCGGCCTCTGCATATCTCTCGCCATGGAGAGGTTTCCTTCTAAAATCTCCGTCGCCGTATTTTTGACGGCGTACATGCCACGTCACGACTCCGTCCCGGCTTCGCTCATCGAAGAAGTGAGTGAATATTGCAAATCACTTTTAGGTTTTCTTGCTTTCGTTTTTGGTGATAAAGTTGTTTCTTAATTATGTCACAGTATTTCAAGAGGACAGAAGCTGAATCCTTATTAGACTCCCGAATCACGTTCAAGGATAACAAGCCCGTATCTGCAATATTTGGCCCAGAATATATGAAGAAGAATGTTTACCCTCGATCTCAACCAGAGGCAAGTGTAGTATTATAACTAGATATAATTTGTTGACTTTGACTCTACCATCGGGCTTGACTCTGACTAGATATAGTTAAGCAGGATTTGGAGCTGGGGTTGATGTTGATTCGACCATCGGGGTTGTTCGTGGAGGATTTCGGGAAAGAGAAGATGGTTACAGAAGGCAAGTTCGGATCGGTGAGAAGGGTTTACATAGTGTGCGAAGAAGATCGAGTGATGACAGAAGAGTTTCAACGGTGGATGATCAGTGAGAGTCAACCCGAGGCAGTTATGTCTGTGAGAGAAGCAGATCATATGGTGATGCTCTCAAACCCGAATGCACTTTGCCAATGCTTGCTCCAACTCGTCGGTGATGATAGTCTTGCAAGGAATTATTGCTGAATCACAAACCATTGGCTAGGATGATTTCCTTTTTTGAAATGATTGTTCGGATTTTATTTATTTATTTATTTATATATATATATAACTATTTTTAATAAACGTTGGGACCACTCAAGTTGGATTCATCGATTTTTACAGATACGCCTTTAGTTTGTTTGTCGTTTCGAAAAGTCAAAGCAGACCAATAACAAAGATAAATGGACACGACTGTCTTTACGGTATATATTTCCAAATTTGCTAGCGTAAATTTCTATATAAAATAATACATTGCTAAAAGAGGCATAAAAATATGTTCTCTAAAATTCGTGAACTATACAATTTTTACAACAATAAAAAGGATATAAAACCAAATCAATACTTATTTATGAGTTATTTTTGGGTTGGTTCATTTGAGGCAATTCAAGTCGTTGTATTTTGTTATTCATTTATATATAAAATTAATTAATCCTAAATTCCGTATAAAATAAGAGTTTTTAAAACTTAAAATAACATTTTTTTTTCGAAAGTCTACAATAATATTTTAAAAAAATGGAAAGAGCAATGGTATGCATTCTCAATAATAAAATTGATTACCTCCGCGAAAAGAAAGAACAAAGATTTACGCTATATACAAGGTCATGGAATTCCAACCATGATCACAAAATAAAATTTATCTAAAAATAAAACTAGTTATAGCATTTCTATAAAGTGACCGGTTACGGAAAAGCAATAATATTTATCTAACAACACGATAAAACGTGAATTACGTTTGTAAATGGGTGTCCCAGTTATACTAATGACTGAAATTCCTATAACATTAGCAGGTCAAAAATAAATAAATTAATATACGTATATCATGTTGGAATGATATATAAAAGAGTATTTGAGTGATTTTTTTTTGCTAATATTCGAGTGGATACTCTCATCGGAATCACAATATAATCAATGATAAATTGATGTTCAAATACATATTTCAATATGTTCATAAATGTATTCATTTTTTTTGAGGGGTTCATAAATGTATTCATAAAGTGGGTGAAAAAACTCTCACATTAGTCACAATGTCTGTTTGTGTAGTGTTTATAAAATATTTTTTCCTTAAGATCACAAGTAAGTGCAAAGGAGGAGACTGTGGATGAGTTAGTCATAACCCTTTCATATTTTCGAGCCGACTTTCACTTATTTGTGATAAATATTTTTTTTTATTACATAACTCACTTAGAAAGTATTTTCGAACGTTTGACCGTTTAAATTAAACGTGCATTCATGAAAATTTATGTACATTATTATTGGACGGTTTTGTAATCATCACCTTCAGCCCTAAGCTTATAAAACGATGACAAAGTCTCTCACCTAAACACAAATAGGAAATTGCCAAAGAAGTGGTAAGATGTTTATTAAATGGCCAAAGAAATTGATAGAAACAGGATTGCAAAACAAAGCCGCGACCCAGTGATCAAAGAAAAAAAGCGGTGAACCAAAAATTGATGATGTTCGGAAGATTCCGTACAAAATGATTAGTCCAAAATTTTGATCACTCGCTCAACATGCCAACCGAATGACGTTATCGCAAGAAAATTGCATCAATATAACGATTGGTGCAAGTCTCGTCATGATGTAAATTCCATTAACGTTTGAAGATATTTCCAAATTTTTTAAATATGATTAAATAGGCGCGTCGAGCATAACAGTTTACATGATATAAATGTGTTTCTTAACTTTTTCTTTTACATCAATATATAATAATCCAATATTTTTTGTCCTCGTAATTTTTTACAATATATGATACACAAAATTAAGTGGAATGAAGATATAATAGCTTTCATAGAAGCGGTCTCAGCGTGACTTTCTAAAAAACAATGACAACAATTTTTATTATTTGGAACGAGTTAAACAAATCGGCAAATTGTTACAAAATACCAAACTCGAACAACTAGTTTGTATATCGTAAGAACATCATTGGATACTTGTTGTCATTGATCTTTAGAAATATCAAGTGTTCTTCTTTGATCAATTGACAAAAAATGTTAAACGATTTAACATAGTTAAATAGAAGGTCATGTTTTGATTTTTTCAAGTATCTTTTTAAATATATATATATTTATATATATATATGTTTTTTCTAATGTTTATATATTGGTTTTATTGAGTGTTATAAGGTCTTTGCGGATCTCAAATTTGTGCACTACAAAACTTGGAACAAGAGGCAATCAACATTAATCAAGTATGCATTGGCTTCTAGATAAACTGATGATACCAAATGCAGATATTATGTTCTAAGTTATGCTTGATATTGTTGGACTTGATTTAAAGAAATCACAAATGAAGCAAACATATACAACATATAAGTTAGAGAAAATATGCGAGGAATCAATTAGAGAAAGTATGCGAGAAATGAGTATATTACCTACAAACCTTTATTCTATGCAAAATTTTGTTTGGTGGATTTACATATGTAACTACCTTTCTTGGATTGGCATAATGTGAATGTTTGATTTTGATATTGATTTGGATATAGATTGTGTTGTGAACAAAAATTGGATATTGATTTGAATATAATTTGGATATTAAATATGTGCAATATGTGTCGCAGCGAGAACGCCACTTTCGTCGTGGCGAAGGTCTCGACAAGACCTGCTCCCACAGCAGACTAATCCGTTGTGGATCTTCGCCGCGACAAGAATTGCACTTTATTGTGGCAAAATTTGACCAGATTAAGTCCCCTCTCACGCTGGTACTGACCCGTTATGAAAGCGTGTATTCATCGCAGCAAAGTTTGAACAAATATAGCTCCCTCCTACAACGAAAATAATTTTTGGCGCGACAAAATTTGTATTTCGCTGCGGCTAGAATTGATCGAGGTGAGATCCCTCTTATGTAAAAAATGATCCGGTATGAAAACATATGAGTCTTACTATAGGTCAAATTCCGATGGGAGACAACATGACAATAATCTGCCGTGGAAAGCTCTTACAATTGAGACTCCCCTTGTGAAACTGATGTAGTGTATTAAGGTAATTATGGATATTCAAGGGGGAATTATTAAATGTCGTTAGTTCAATTGACGTACTTTTCTTTGCTAAATAACAAATAAAATTATTTTATTGAAAAAACAACTAACTAAGAAAAACTAAGCATTTAATTTAGCGAAAAACAATCCGCCAAATCGAAATATATATTAATTTTATTTAAGTATGAGAATAACACCTATAGCTAAAATTCCTAGAAAATAAAAACAAATTGTCTACATGCAACGAATTCAACTGT